>JALIGW010000002.1:39268719-40743719 GCA_023053685.1 Diadophis punctatus similis | reverse complement strand
AATTTCTCAGAAGAATGAATTATGTGACCTGGGTCTAAATAAATAAAAAGAGGCATCCAATAAATTCTCACTTAGTTTGACATTTAGCTATTGTCTCCTTAGGTTCAAGGTACATTAAGATAGGGCTGAAGAATCAATGGCCACAGAAAGCATCTGATGATCTGTGATCCAGTTGAATGATTAGGACATGTTATCATGGACAGCAGCAAGAAATAGCTACCAGATATTTTTTATACCTAGACCTTAATCACCCTTTTGGAACGATTTGTAGCATTTTGTCATAATTCACCATATATTGGAAGAAGCCAAAAAAAAGAAGAAGTTTAAATTCATGAAGTCTTTTTGTAAATGCTGCTACTAAGGAAGATTTGGATTAACATTTGTAATTGTAAATCAACTATCCTAGCAGATTAGGGTTATAGTCCTACATCAGAAGAATGATTTTGTGATGCATCAATCAGTCTAAATCTAGTAAACCCTTTGAATTTTGAGCAATAATATAGATTTCAGAGGCCATGCCTGGGCTCAGCAGCTTAACTAACAAGCAAAAGTTTAAATCCAACATTAAAAAATTGGGGAAAAGATAGTGATATGGAAAAAAATGGATGAAAGTAGAGATACTGACTTTGGATCAATTGATAGATGATAAGATGATTATTTTTAACATATGTTGTGCTAAGAGCAAATATCTATCAGATATAACTCGGTGGCAATATGTACAACTACAGCATGTGTTAACAAAGTTGTTTGGGTCAGCAACTTTTTCAATTTCTCAGAAACTTAAGATACTAGAACTGGTAAAATATTATAAAACTAAAAACTTATACCATATTTTTCAGAGTATAAGAAGCACCTTTTTACCCTCAAAAAGAGGGTGAAAACCTGGGTGCGTCTTATACACCGAATGCAGCCCCACCCAGTCACCCCCACCCTTTGGCCTCTGCCTGCCAGCAATTTACCTCTTTGCAGCAAACAAGGCAAAGCACAAGAGCACAAGAAGAGATAAACTGCCTCCCGACCTACAGCTGACGGAGGCTTGCAAGCCACATGGTAAAATGAAACTAACTACGGTGACTGTAATGAGACAAAATGCTGGGAGATAAACTGCTGGCAATATTACACTGCTGAAATTGCAGGAAAGTAAGCTATAGCTGCTATGGCTCAGAACTAGAGCTCTTGCCTCACAATCAGGAGGTTGTGAGTTCTATCCTAGGTAGAGGCAGATTCTGTTAATATGTTATTTTGTTAAATGTTTGTAGAGTGTTCAAATTATTAGACTTATTTTTTAAAGACTGCTTTATTATTGTTCTAGACAACTTAACAAAATGAAGAAGCTTTTTAAAATAAATGCTTGCTCTGAAGGGGCCCAGTGCTATTGTATCTTCTTTTAAATAGCAGAGAATACTTCCAGAAAGCCACATCAATTTTAAAGATCTGTAAAAGTATAATCTGAAATGTCCTGTTTTAGTATTAAGTATTAGTATTAAGTATTAGTATTAAAAGAAGGCAGCTGAGAAACCCTGACTTAGTCATGTTTGGAGTAGATCTATTTAAATAATTGGGAGGAGTTAGTGTGATTTCATTTAAGAAAACTTTCTGGGATTAATATACTGCCCTAATGTACATTTCTCCAATTCTTTGCCATTTCTATGGGTCAGGCACACATGCACGGAAATACACAGCAAACAGTGTATATCATCTGTACTGTTTGCTGTTTGCTGTTTGGAAAATTGCTGGGAGGCAGAGGCCTTTTTTCCTTGTTTTCCTCCCCCAAAACTAAGGTGCGTCTTATACTCCGGTGCGTCTTATATTCCAAAAATATAGTACATTTCTATAGATTTGTTATCAATAAATCAATCTGATATGCAAATGGAAGAGATGAGTTGAATAAAGAATTAGAGGTTCATATATTGCCTAGACAGTGGGAGAGTGTCTTAACTTCTATCCTAGAGTGTCAATAGACATTAAACCACAAATTATACAACAAAAATATTTAGAATTTACAAGTTTTTCCATACACATTGCCTAGAACAGCATTGTCTAGAACAATTTCTGAGATGTAATAAGGATGTAATAATACATATTTTACCATGTCCTATATTTACTAAGTTTTGGGAGAAAGAAGAATTAATTTCATATTAAATAAAGGTAAAATAAATTAATTTTAGCTTTCTATCCTATGCTCACCCACTTCCTTATTTCGTTTTCAACCATTTCTTTGAAGACAAATTGTACAGCCCTTCAACAGCAGCATAGAAGGGAATTACACACACGTCATAGCAAGAGTTTTTGAATAATGTAGCATTGTACTTGCATCAGAAGTTATGATTACATAATTATATAATTTGCACAATGAATATAGAACATAGACATTTTTAAAGTAAGAACATAGAATATAAGATAATAGAGTTTGAGGTCTTCTAATCCAACCCCATGCTTGTTGTGACTTGCCCACGTCCCGCGCAGATGATGGAGGACCCGGAGGACGTGGAGCCGCTCATGTCACAGCAGGACCACCCCGTGTACCTGGCACTTGAGTCTGCCAGTGATGAAGACTCAGTGCCAGAGGAGGAAGACCAGCCAGGACCTTCTGCATCTGCTCAGCAAAGTGAGTCGTCAGAGGAAGAGGAGCCTCTGCTGGATGCTAGGGCTCGTAGAGCAGCTAGCAGGCAGGATTGGCTTAGCAAATGGAGGTCTCCTCGGAGGTAGCATTGAGGGCTAATTGGGCCATGCCCTCAGTGCCTATATAAATCCGGTGCAGTCAGAGATCTGTGCTGAAAACAACACCAGTGTTTCTCGAGCACCATTGGAGTTTCTTGACATCAGAGTTCTTGCGTTTGGAAGCTAACATCATCTGTCTGGGACGCCAGCCAGCTCAAGTGAGATAAGGAAGCTAATTGCCTCTGTATTTGAACTTAACCCACGAAGAGCCCAAAGACATTTGAGACTGTTCTTTGTATCTTTTCTGGACATTATACCTGTTGTGCCTTTACTAAGAAGCTTTATTAGTAAAGAGATACTTTTATTTGATTATTACAAACGTTTGTGTGTGCGTTTCTGGTCGGGTTGCGGTGCTGGGACACAACAATGCTCAAGCAGGAGACCCTATATCATTTCAGACAAATGGTTACCTGGTCTCTTTTTGAAAGAATTCAGTGATGGAGCACCCACAACTTCTGAAGGCTAGCTATTCTATTGGTTAATTGCTCTCACCATTAGCAAATTTCTTCCTTAGTTCTAGATTGCTTCTCTCCTGGGTTAGTTTCTAACCATTGTTTCGCGTCTTGGCTTTTGGTACTTTGGAAAATAGTTTGACCCCAACCCATCAATGACATCATCATAATTGTGTCTCTACTTTGATATCCCTGTAACATGTTATGACACTAATTTTCCTACTGACTAGTATTTCAGTCTTGAGTTTGTGCTTGTTTAATGCTCCAGGCTAAAAAGCAGGAGACCGCAAGTTCAAGTATAGTTGTAGCCATCAAAGCCTGCTAGGACCAGTCAACCACTCTCTCAACCCAACTTACCAGGGTTTTTGTTGTGGGAAAATAAGAGTAGGAAGGTGTGTAGGTTTGTTGAGTTATTCACATAGATAATAAAGGCAGGATAAATAATATAAATTAGAAATGCTCTTTCTAAACTTATTTTTTCCAAATAATTTTTATTCCTTTATATCTTCCTTTTTTGTCCTTGTTTTTTTCCTCTTGGTGGAGGACTCAAGATTGAGGATGATGCATATCCTGATAAGAGTGAGAAAGTATTTTTTTATATACAGTGTATAATGTTACTACTTCTGAAAAACCTTGCCAAAAAGCTTTTTGCCAAAAAAAAAAAACCCTGCAGGGACTAGTTTAGTCACCAGAAGTAATCACTGACTTGAAGGCATGCACACAATTAGGTCTAATATAATTGATACTTATAGAATGTATGTAACTCAGTCTTGAACCATGGAGTCCTTGGTGCTCTCTGAATTTGGCAGAATTCATAATTAATCCAGCTGAAAAATCAGGCCCAACTAAACTTAGAGGTTTCCTAGATCACTCGTTCATCTGTTCTCCCAGCCTTTTAATGTACATTTAATAAGTGAACTTTCTTGTTAAAGTCACTGACCAGCCTTTATTTAATAAAATTAAAGTACTCTCGGCTATCTTCCTCAGATCTATCTAGTACTGTTGTCTCTGGGGTTGGGTCTGACATGAATGTTCCTAATGTATCAAATTATGAATTTACCAAATTTACTTCATTGGTGAAAATAAAATGTTTGTAACCACACATAAAAGCTCAAGAACCCACAGATCACATATTAACCTCCACTTCTTTGTACTTCACTCTGGTGAGGTAGATAGCTATCACATGACTACAAAGAAATCACAATATTGCACATTCTTTCACTATGAAAGAATGCTGCATTTCCTTACAGTTGAGCATAGTAACAATTTCACAAAATTTATTCTTACAATAATATCTATTTATTTATTTACTCCTGCTCCTACCTACTTTGGTTTCAAAGTTGGAACATTTTTCTCCTGTGTATCAAAAAAGTAAAGAATTGAAAGAAATGGAATGGTTGCAAATTATGAGCAAAACCACATGACAAAAGTAATTGTTCAGATCCCTGAGTTGTAAAACCTGTCGAAGCATAGTTAATAATGACTCTATGACTTATTTCTCTTCATACCTAGAACAAAAGTATAAAGAAATATGGCTTTCTGTTGGGAGAAAACTGACTAGTAAAAATGTTCTTATTTTCCCTTCTGATCTCCTCTCAAGGTTGGCTTCAGCAGCCCTTTAATGACTTGTATTTGATTCATTATTAAAAGATTTAGCACAAATTTGTGTTTTTTCAGTTTCTTTAAAGTCCAGCAGACAAAACCAAAAGGGACTATACTTTTAAAACATTTCTTCTCCTCTCTTCTTCCAACTTGTACATTTAAAACAAGATGGTAAGAGGGGCTCTTGCTAATAAGATAACTGTTTTGCTATTAAAATCTCACAAGAGGCGTCTCATCTTAATAGTTGAGGAAATTGAAAATATTTTAATAGCCATCAGGGACAGACAACTTCTTGTAAGTCGAAACAGTTTCTAAAATAATATTATTTCAGTCTTTAATGACTGCAAATGATGTCACTATGGCCATTTTTTAAAAAGTTTCCCTTATTTTGTTTTTTTTTGGGGGGGGACTATTTTGGATGCAAAAGTGATGTAATGCAACAGTGGTGCAAAATTTTCATTTTCACACAGCTTCAAAATAAGACTACTTTCAAAACTGCTTCAGGTCTCACTTACTTTTGATTGGCATTTGGCTTCAGTCTATCAGAATTCCTCTCAGCCTCCTCCTTTGCAGCTGCATTACAGTCAAGTGTTGTCCAAACTATGTGAATTGGATCAGAGGTGGGTTCCTGCCGGAGCTGCCCGGTATGCAACTCCAGCAGGGAGCAGCGGATTTTGCAACCGCTCCGGAGCCCTCTCTGCTGGTCCACCTGGCACGTCGCCATTTTTTTCCTCTGATTTTCGGTGATTTTCGGGCGATTTTGCTTCTGTGCATGCATGGAAGCAAAATCATGCTGAAATCTCACGCGCGTGTCCCCTCATGAGATTTCAGCAAGATTTTGCTTCCGCGCATGCGCAGAAGCAAAATCACGCAAGGGGGCACGTGCGCATAGCGAGTGCGCCCCCGAAGCGTGGAGATGCGCGTGCATGGCTCCGGCAGCGAGGTAAGTGAGCAACCCACCCCTGAATTGGATACAGACTGTGGACAGTCCCAAAGCCAGTCATCCAGGAAATTTTGGGGCCACTTGTGAAAAAATAAATGTTTCTTTTCATACAGTGCAGTCCTGAAGTGGTATAATGCTACCTGAATTGCTTTGTCAAGATGAGTCAGGTGGACTCATTTTTCCTTTGGCAAATATTGTTTTACTTCCACAGCCAGAATCACTTCACTAATGCAAATCTATAGCACTTTGCAGAGGCTTACTAAGCCTTGTCAAAGTTCAACATGTGTCTTTTGCATTGCACATTTCTAAGGGAAAATGTTCCTAACTGAACAGCTACAGTGATTCACTTAACAACAGGGGTGGGTTCCACTTACCTTTGCCACGGGTTCGCATCGCGATGTTTGGCGTGCATGCCCATGCTCCACGCATGCACGCATGCGCATCCCCTTGTGTGATTTGGCTTCTGCTCATGCTCAGAAGCAGGAATTAGCCAGAAACACAGCTGAGGAGCTCATCAGCTGTGCTTCAGGCAAAGAAATAAAGGTCAGAATTCACCCGCGGGCGGGTGGCAGTGTTAGATAAGAATTACTCTCATCAGAGGCGAAATAGATCTTTTCCTGAAACTCTGACATTATAGAAAGAAAACCGCAGTTTAAATACTAAAGTATAAAATATTTATTTCGGTACAAAAACAAATAAATCACATCCTGGCTATAAAACAGGTCTTGCTCCTTACAGAAGCTGAAAAAGAAGGGACAAAGAAAGGAATGTACACATGCGTACTAGGAACATATTAATCACGTGCTCAGGAATAAACCATTATATTTGATAGGGATGCATCTCCCCTGCATATACATGTAACAGGCAATATAAAATCACTGCCTGACAGGCAGTGCCCTTTTTCAAGCCACAGAAGGGGGAAAATGTGCAGAAAATAAAAAAAAGATGGTGGTGCGCACGGAACGGCACCGACAGTGACTTCACCAGTGAGTCACTACCGGTTCAGGCGATCTGGTCTGAACTGGGAGGAACCCACCCCTGCTTAACAACTGTGGTAAGAAAGGTCATAAAATGGGGCAAAACCATTAAAACCTCAATGGTGGTCATAAGTCAAGGACTACCTGTATTGATTTAGCTGTCCTTTGATTGACAGATCACCTCTGTCTATACATCCATCAACATTCATCCCAAAATATTTTTACTGCAGGTAAAAAATTAAAGGACAATCTGTTATAGCATTACAACTATGAAGCTTCCAAGGAACACACAGAGAGTTGATAGCTCTTGAAAAAGACATTGAATAAAACAAATTTCATATACTATGTCACAATGGGATGGTATCCTTTCTTCTGATACTTATCTCTGGTTAAGGCACTGCTTATTTTCTTTTGGATTTTATCTTTGCAAGAGATGTAACTGCATGAACTGCTACTATTGCACAGAAGTGCACCACATCCTTATTTCTTATTTTGGGCATTGATGTGCACTGTGTTCCTCTCATTCACAACGTGTGGCATTAGAGATACGCTTTAGGGAGCACGCTAACTTTCATTTCGCAGCTGATGATGGCACAAATTTTAATTTCAGTTCATAGCTATTAAAAGTCCAGGAACATATAATTTAAGTTTCTTTGGATAAATCCCTCCTGGCTGAAAATCATATGTTTTCCAACAACAGAAACTGTATATAAGAATATGTACAAATGGTGCTACAGCTGGTGCATTGTGCCTTAGCATAATCTATACAATGATAATTAACATTTGCATTCATCACAATAACGTGTGTAAGCTGATTTTTACAGTACTGAAAGGAAAATCTTAGAGGGACTTAAAAGGATTTAAGAGGGACTAGAGAGTACTTAGTGAGAAATCTTAGAGGGAACATACAGCATTTAGAGGGGAAATACTTCCAGTAATACAAACATTAACTCTAGCAAAGTCAGACAAAACTGAACAGAATTGTCTAATTCTGAACTGCATATTTTAAAATTGGGTCAACATAGTCTCTGAAAAAAAAATCCACCCTGAAACATAATGTCTTCTGCCATATGGCGGTACCCGCACATAGTTTTACTGCTTTCTGAGAGGATTGTAAGATTTATTTTATTATTTAAGCTTAACTAATTTTCTTTAGACTGCACTTCTCTTTCAGATAACATCTGTTTTAAGAAATTCTGGAAATTCTAGGTATTGATGCTCCCACTCTTTGTATTCATTTATATAATCTGTTTGTGATTGTATTTTTTTTTCTTTTTCTTTTTTGTTGCACTTGTATTTTGGTCTGTGACTGTAAATAAAATTATTATTATTATTATTATTATTATTATTATTATTATTATTATTATTATTATTATTATTATTATTATTATTATTATTATTATTATTATTATTATTATTATTATCTATTAATTTGATTGACAAAAGAAACAACATGTGATGCATAATGTAATGAAACCGTTAGTAAATGGAAAGTATTTTCATAGTTTTCAGGTTTTAATAAACATTGATGACACTGCATCAGTTGTGGGTTCCTACTGGTGCGGTCCACTCTATAGCACCGGTAGCGGCCCTCTGGTGATGTCACAGTACCGGTGCGGTCAGTTGCCGGTGCCTGGGCGCCACCATTTTTTTAAAAAAAAAGTTTTAAATTTTTTTAAAAAAGTTTCTTCTGCGCATGCCCAGAAGCTGAGCTTCCAGCACTGCACATGCGCTGCCTTCCTATCCCACAGTGAGTCCAAGCAAGGAAGGATGGCTGAGGGAGCGTGTGAGACGCTGAAAGAACGGGCGGCAGGAGCTATCTCCATTCCCCTCCCTTCATCAGTCCGAGAAGCCACGAACGCACAGTGATGATCCTAGGCATTTTCGCATGTTTGAGGCTTCTCGAGCTGCTGAGGGGAGGGGGAATGGGCGGCAGGACCTATCTCAGTTCCCCTCCCTTCAGCAGTTCAAGAAGCCACGAATGCGCGGTCACATGGCTGGCAAGCCACGCCCACCCGGTCACATGGCTGGCAAGCCACGCCCACAAAATAAGCCACGCCCACAGAGTGGTAGTAAAAAAATTAGGAACCCGCCCCTGCACTGCATAAAATATTAGCTTTTTTTCCATGTTTATAAAGTGGGCCATAAATAGTCCTTTAGAATATTTCAGAGTACATAAAATAATTTGTGCAATTAAGATGTTACAAATATGTTGTGCTTTCTAAAACAAAATATGATTGGGAGAAATTGACAAGTAAATGTCCATGTAGCTTTCCTAGCAGTCAGAATTAGTTTGCATCCCAGATTAGCCTCCCATCTAAGCACTAACTAGATCAGAAATAGCTTTGCTTTTGAGCACAAATAACACTGGCTAAAGTTGCTGTCTCTTGCGTTTTAAATACGTAGTATTGCCCTCTAATTCCAAGTGCTGGATTGTCCAGATTTTTTTAAAAAAGGAAGGAAGGAAGGAAGGAAGGAAGGAAGGAAGGAAGGAAGGAAGGAAGGAAGGAAGGAAGGAAGGAAGGAAGGAAGGAAGGAAGGAAGGAAGGATCTTTTCATTTTCAAACCAAATGTGAAATTGAAGTGCTACCTTGTTTGCTTTTTCCTTTCAAAACTAGTCTAACATGTGTTGTCCAAATTGATCTGAAAAACATCATCTAAACAAATTGATCTGAAAAACATCATCTAAACAAATTGATGTGAAAAACATCATATACTCTGTTAATATAATCCATAATTTTATCCAAAATGCTTTTTTTTACCTCAAATTTATTCTCATCCACATATCCAGATGTAGGACAGTTCTACTCTAACTTCATCTATATTTGCATTTTTAACCATTCTTTTTATCTGTCATTGTCTCTTTCCCTTTTCCCTCAGGATATTAGTGTACATATTTAGCTTACTTCTGATCAGCACCATTGAACATCATGCACAAGGACATGGGAACTTTGAAATATGCAACCAATAGGTCACCTGGGAATATAATCTCTCCATCACTTTCATTTTATGCTGATCAGACTTACAGTCTGAAAGTCACATTCAGAACATTATTTATTATGTCTTTCCTTTGTGTATTATTAAATTCAAAGGTGACTTCAAAGGCTTTTAACCTGCTATATTGTCTATTTAGGATTCTTCTGGAAAGGAACTGGAAATAGAAGTTCTTAGAAAAATGCTCTACCGCATACAGCTATGTATATCTTCAGAAGCGATGATCTCCTATTAGACAGCACATTTTTTACATCCTCTTTTCACATCATTAAATTAGCATTAGTGCCTATTGACATTTCTGTGCTAAGAAAATGTTCCTTTTTCCTACACCAAGAATTAAAAATCTAATTTACTAAAACAAACAAGCAAGCAAAACAAGGCAGTGGCACTTTAAAGACTTTTTAATGTATTCTGTCATGAGTCTTATGGACAAACATCCAACCGTAACAGTCACATGAAGTGGATTGTGAAAATATTAGGAAAACATAAGCACAAATAGGTCTAAGAAAGAAAGGTATAATTTTTTTTAATAGATAAAAGTTATATGTCCCAAAACAGAAATATATCAGATGGAACAGTCAATTGCTATCAACAAAAGTAACGAACTGCATTCTACAAGCCCAAAGGCGTAGATAGGATATCATACTTATTAACATAACCCTGTAAAGAGATATACATCAAGATCATCTTGATTCAAGCAAGAACTGGACCGGGAGAGATAGAATAGTGTGCATATTATAGTCCCCCTCAAATTTATTTAATGCCTGAACTAGAGGTGATACTAAAATGGGCAATATAGGATATGGCTATGATGCTCAAGTGATATGTAGAAATAACAATGCACAATAGTAGGCTTGCAGTAGTTGTCTACTTCCTTCTTCTCTTATTGCCACAGTAATCGATTAGCCTAGTAGAAGGTACAGATTCTTGTTCACAATAATTTTTTTATATTCAGCTATAGAGGAAAATATGCATCACTTCAAATACATGTGTGAATTACAAGATTAAAAATAGCTGTACACGGTAAAAATGGACTGAGGTAAAAACTCCATGAACAGAAGTTTGGAGGAAAATAAATACTGTAGGGTTCTTGCCCCTTTTGTGCTTTATCTGTCTCTCAATCATTAACATTTATGATTAGTTATCCAGCTGATTGAACAAATTGATTTAGTTCTGAATATTCCCACTTTGTTTTCAGTACATGAAAAATCAACATTACCCAGTAAAATAGAATTGTGTTCAAGAAATCAACAGTCTCATCCTGAGATTTCTCTCTACAGTGAATGAATTTGGTACAGTACAACTGTAATGTTTGTAGTTCCAATCATATATATATATATATATATATATATATATATATATATATATATATATATATATATATATATATATATATATATATATATATATATATATATATATATATATATATATATATATATATATATATATATATATATATATATATATATACACACAATATTATACAAAGGTAGATGTATTAGAGTTGCTTGAAAGATATCAAGACTTTCCAGAGCACAATTACTATTGAGCCTTTTCTGCTTTTTTATATAATAAAATGTCATAGGATTGCAATTCTATTTTAATTGTAATCCAACTAATATTTAGAACAGCTTTAATATCTAGTAATATTCATTTGCATGTAAATACACTATTCAGTTCAGACTTTATTAAGTGTTGTCTGTATTACAAAACACTGAAGTTGCAAGCAAATCCTCAAGAATAAAACTTCTTATTTTTCAGTGGTGCCATAAAACAACCTTTTCCCACTTCTTAAAGATAAACTAACTTTAATCTAAATGAGATTAATATTTGATTTTTGCTAGTCTTATATCTTGATATAGAACTGAAATCTAAGGCAAAACTCTAATAAAACTTGCAGACTAGCTGATATAGTGAATTTGCTTTGGCCCTAAGCAATTGAAATTAAATGCCCTGGACATTTAATTAACCTAAAACCATTCCAAGGTGTCCTCAGGCAGATATCTGTTCATGCAAGAAGAAACTATGAGTCAGTTAAGGAGCAGAAGTACTTTGATTACAGTGTAAGTAGAAGATGAACAAGTTAGATTGCTTGTTCATCTTGACCCGTGATGGCGAACCTATGGCAAATGTGCCAAAATAGGCACACAGAGCCATCCCACTGGGCCCGTGAGCCATCACCTGTTGCTGTTACGGGTTCCGGCACACTGGCCAGATGGTCTTCACGTGTGCAGGAGCATCAGAAACAAGAAGAGCAGCCACCCAGTGCGGATGTGCTCACCGGGAAGATGATCTTCCAGTTTCCAGCGCGCGCATGCGCACTGGCCAGCTAGTCTTCATATGTGCATGCGTGCCAGAAACTGAAAGACCAGGTGGCTGGTGCGCATGTGCATGCCGGATACAAGAAGATCACCTTCCCGGCGTGCGCACATTCACTGGGTAAATGCTCTTCTGGTTTCCAGCGCACGCACGCATGCACGCGCACGGTCCCGTTTTGGCACACAGTGCCAAAAAGTTTCGCCAACACTGATCTAGACCAAATTTGGTTACTGCCTTAGTGGTTCTTTTTGTTTGTTTGTTTGTTTGTTTGTTTGTTTGTTTGTTTGTTTGTTTGTTTGTATGTATGTATGTATGTATGTATGTATGTATGTATGTATGTATGTATGTATGTATTTTTATATATTTCTAATCAACTGCTACTTGATCCTATTTTGTAATGGAAGTTTGTTTGATTATTGTTTGATTTATGCCCTGTGTTTCCAATTAGGCATCCACTCAAACCTGAAGAAGTTGGGTTTCCTACATGAAGAAGTGTGTGCCCTGTTACCAAACTATAGGCTCTCCATTAACACTAGACATATCTTACTCAGCAAAAATCAGAATGATTCTAAAGTGATAATGGCCATCATTCCTCTCAGTGACCACATAGATGAATTTTCTCCAGGACAATCTGTTCCTAATCTGATTCTTCCCATGGTGCACCCATCACCTATCTTATGGCATCCATTCATCTTGTTGCCTCTTTCTTCTTCCTTTCACCTTTCCCAGCATTATATACTTCTTAAGAGAAGATAGTTGACCTAATTTTATCCTCTAGTATTAGATGTTCCTAGAAGTACAGAATATCCTGTAAGGTATTTTGGATGTTGACATCATACTATACAGAATTCTTCTTCCATCTTCATTTGATATTTTTAATTAGTTTGTATCTGTTCGTTGACATCTGTAGGTTATCAGTTCAGAATTGGAACATCCTTCAGAATTCAGAGATCTTTAAGAACCTTGTTTTTTCATCTCTGCTTCCATCCAAATTTACAGATGTAGTAATACTATATCTTGTCTCTTCTAACAGCAAATTGAAATTCTTTATTAAATTATTTACTAAAATCTTTGGGTTTTTTCTGGAATTGGCTTGTCTTCTCTTTAAGGCAATTTCCACTGCTGTTCTAACATCCAGTTTGCTTTATTCTGTTTCTTGGTCTTTGGCAGACTTTTGTCACATATATCCTTACCAATTTCTTTTATTTCATTCCACCGTCCATTTCGCTATCTGTGAGGTTCAGGACTTTAAAGTGATTCCTGATATCCTTCTTGAAAATATTAGATATCCTTCTTGAAAATATTAGATATATAATCTTGACAATACATGTCAAGATTATATTAGAGAAACTAGTTGACTTTCTTCTTCAGCTTTAATTCAGAATCTGTATATGATAGGTTTATGAGCTGTTCAACCATCAGCCTCTGGTGATTGTAAAAATCATAACAAACTATCTTATATTGGATACTATCTTATACTGGAAATACTGTTAGTTCGGATTCTGGAGCATCAGAACATCAAATTTAAAATGCCCAAATCTTGGCAATTTTGTAGATAAATACATGGCAAGTGTGCTAACTTCTTGAATTTTCATTTTATTTATTTATTTTTATTTATTCGAGGTTCTTCTATGCCGCCCTACTCCCTCAGGACTCAGGGCGGTGTACAACATTTTAGGGAACATCAAATAAATGTTAAAAACAATTTAAAACAATTTTAAAACAACAAACATATCATATATACATGGGGGAGACGTCAGATGGAAGGTCGTCTCAACATCACCCCGCCTGCAGGAAGAGCCATGTCTTGATGGCTTTTCGGAAGGCCAGCAGGGTGGGGATGATTCAGATCTCCGGGGGGGAGTTGGTTCCAGAGAGCAGGGGCCCCTACAGAGAAGGCCCTCCCCCTAGGCCCCACCAGTCGACACTATTTGGCTGACGGGACCTGGAGGAGACATTTGAATATTCTTATAAGAAATGTCCTTAATTCCATAATTTTATAAGCAATTGGATTACTTACTTGATCAAATTACATCATATGAGCAACTTTTAAAACAGAACTTGGCACTGTGCAAAATATTCAGAAAAGGCTCTTTGCAAATTATGTCAATATAAGCAAAACGTTCTCTTCAAAGTGTTAAAACAATAATGTCCCTTGGAAAATTTTTGCAGCTACTTTAAACATCTATCTGGGTTTGGAATTATTGGCAATGAGTACATTTGCATGAAACACTTAGTCTAAACACTTGGGTTTAGACATCCCAAGGTACTTCAAGGATAAATAATCAAATTACCTGGAAAACAGATGTTTTCTGGCCTAGTCCCCTTGCTCCAGTTGATAAATCCCCAAACAACAAATGGTAGTTTGATCTGATGTAGCACCAATATGGTAAGGTTGTAGAAAAGCTAATCCTGTGGGATCCTTGGTGCTATCTGAGCTTGGTTGTTTTCTTGAAGACATTTCATTTCTCAAACCAGGTAATATCATCAGTCCTGATGATGTTACCTAGTTTGGGTAATGAAATGACTGCAAGAAAACAACCAAGCTCAGATAGCACCAAGGACCCCTTATTTCAACCCTGAGCTACAAATATTTTCCTTTAAAACTAATCCTCTCCCATTTCTTTAAATCCTTGCATGCTTGGGAGCATGATAAATCTGACCGAGACATGACAGCAGTTCCTTGTTGTGATGTCTAATGGCTCTTAGTTTTATCTTGGGAAACTAAAAAGTAGAGTTAATTTTCAACTCCTATCTATATTGGAGCAGCACATAGATTTAGCTTGGGTAACCTGATTACACAATGTGTTCTGATTAGGACTTTCCATTATGATCAGAAATTTGGGTCTATAAGAACTTCAGACCTCATCTTAAGTCTAATTTTAATATAACTTAACCTGTTATAGCAATGTATCTATCTGAGGTGGATAAAAAGAATGGCCTTGAAGGACAGAAGGGAAAACCTTCTATCACGATTACAGTCTGATAAATGAAACTTGAGAACAGCCAAGAAAGTCATTTGTGAAAGCACCTTAGTGAGGGCACCTATTAATTCTCACTGTGTTAAAAGAGGATGAAAAGGTAGCACATTCTATTGCAAAATTCTGTTACTATAGCTATTCTAATAAAAGTAACTTTAGATTTGCATGTCTATGGAGATTCTCAGTCATCCAGGTCATAGTTGTCCCAAAGTTACTTTTTAAGATCTACATAGTGTCCATTTCTTAGTCTGGTCCATCTGTTGGTGCTGTCATACATCACTATATGACAGAAAGATAGTACTGATCAACTCTTTGGAAGTCATTCTGTGGAGTCTCAAAAGTTTCCATTATTTTTCATAGCACTGTGAGGATAATTTCATAAGACTTGGAAATTTGGTACTATCAGTCCATTACTCCACTTTATTCTTATTTTGTCAGACAATGAAGAGAGGGTGATGAAATCTTTCAGGTGAAAAGATATTCCAAATGAATACCTGCATTCATCAGTTAAAAATATATTTCCTGCTTCCATTTCTGGATTGCAGCCATGCCCAGAATGCCAAAGAGATTATCAATGAAATATCTTCACTGACCATACTAGTAATCAGTTTGAGTTAGTTCTGCCAGAACTAACTGCATGTATTACGGCATACGTGAAGATCTATGGAATAGAACTATTTTGTTCTAAATGTGATTTATTCCCATTTGTTCTGACATTAAACCAAATCCCTTAGATAACCTTCTTTGTAACCAGTTCAGATATTTTGCAGAAGTAAAATTTAAAAAAATAGTGTAAAACTGAAGAGCTTCAGTTCTTCTACCTACAGATAAAATGTTATTAATTTTTATATTTATATATAATAAATATTATATATCATAAATATAGAATATAATTCTTTATTGGCCAAGTGTGATTGGACACACAAGGAATTTGTCTTTGGTACCTATGCTCTCAGTGTACACAAAAGAAAAGATACATTTGTCAAGAATCATAAGGTACAACACTTAATGATTGTCATAGGTACAAATAAGCAATCAGGAAACAATCAATATTAATATAAATTGTAAGGATACAAGCAACAAGTTACAGTCATACAGTCATAAGTGGGAGGAGATGGGTGATAGGAACGATGAGAAGACTAATAGTAATAGTAATGCAGCCTTAGTGAATAGTTTGACAGTGGTGAAGGAATTATTTGTTTAGCAGAGTGATGGCGTTAGGGAAAAAACTGTTCTTGTGTCTAGTTGTCTTGGTGTCCAGTGCTCTATAGCGTCATTTTGAGGGTAGGAGTTGAATCAATTTATGTCCAGGATGCGAGGGGTCAGTAAATATTTTCACGGCCCTCTTTTTGACTTGTGCAGTATATAGTTCCTCAATGGAAGGCAGGTTGGCAGTAATTGTTTTTTCTGCAGTTCTGATTATCCTCTGAAGTCTGTGTCTGTCTTGTTGGGTTGCAGAACTGAACCAGACAGTTATAGAGGTGCAGATGACAGACTCAATAATTCCTCTGTAGAACTGTATCAGCAGCTCCTTGGGAAGTTTGAGCTTCCTGAGTTGGCGCAGAAAGAACAGTCTTTGTTGTGCTTTTTTGATGATGTTTTTGATGTTAGGTGACCATTTTAGGTCTTGAGATATGATAGAACCTAGAAATTTGAAGGACTCTACTGTTGATACTGTCTTGTCTAGCATTGTAAGAGGTGGTAGAATGGGAGGGTTTCTCCTAAAGTCTACTACCATTTCTACGGTTTTGAGTGTGTTCAGTTCCAGATTGTTCTGGTCACACCACGAGGCTAGTTGTTCAACCTCCCGTCTGTGGTGGTTTCATCATTGTCTCGAATGAGACCAATCACTGCTGTATCATCTGCAAACTTCAGTAGTTTAACAGATGGATCGTTTGAGATGCAGTCATTGGTATATAGAGAGAAGAGAAGTGGTGAGAGTACACAGCCTTGGGGGAGCCCTGTGCTAATTGTATAGGTATCTGATGTATCTATTAATATATTTATTAATGTAATAAAAGATGTTCTAAAAATGCAATGTGCTTGCATCCTTAATATCCTTATAGATTTTTTTCTGCTATAAATTCACAATTATTACCAATTGGCTGTAGAAAATCAAAATATGAATTTTAGACAGCTGATATGTTTAGGAACGTTCCATTTTGTAGAAGTCATTTTAACCAGATAAATTTTCAAGAGTGAATATTTCTTAATCAATATACTGCAGTTCAAAAGAGTATTTTATACTCTTGTCAGAAATCATGTGGTGCATGACCACTATCCAGTTAGATGATTTTTGTCTCTCTTTTTATGATTGCCTTAGACATAATCACAGATCTACAGCTTTCCTCTAATAACTACTTAAAGTTACTTTACTTGTACCTTGAAACATTTAAATTCAAGTGGCAATGACTGAGGGTAGAAAATGTGTGCCCAAGAAATTCAACTGCTAGAAATAATTCATGTGAATATTTAGTTGAGTGTGGAATCTGCTTGTAACTCCAATATATTATAGTTTATGTAGGTTTAATCATTTGTATAATTATGTTGTTCAAGGGACTATTCACATTTCATTAACTTTTCTCTTTCTCTTCAACATAGTAGAGATAAATAAATAAATAAATAAATAAATAAATAAATAAATAAATACATACATACATACATACATACATACATACATACATACATACATACATACATACATTTAACATGTACCCAGGTAGGGCAAGAGGTTTAAACACACTTCTTAGCTTCCCACAAACATTTACTCCAGGTACCTGTTTTTTGTTTGTTTGGGGATAGAATCAATAATTCTGAAGAAAAATAAGAGAAAAGTGTTTAATGTTGAATTGCATTTCAAGTTTTTTTTAAAAAATACAAAACAAACCTGTTATCTCTTTAGTTGTATAAGCTTGAGTTTCTCTAGTTTTATCCCCTTTGAATACAATCATAAAGAAAGCTATCATTATGGAAAGTCATAGGATTTTCACAGTGCAAGGAGTCATGATAGGAAAGGAACCTATGAAGTGATAATAGGAAAAGAAATGGAAGCTCTCTCCATTATATTACAGTGTCAATAGATGATAAAAACCAACATTTAAAAAGATGCAAAGAAATGACAAAGCATCTCAGAAATAATTGAGGAAAATTGGATTGCAACATGATATTATCAAACCAGTTTCTCGATGAGCAGATATAAACATAAGTAAATAATTATTGTATCTAGTAAAAGGTTGCCTTTTTTTAAGCACCCTTCCCTACATTTTTATATTGTCACCAAGCTTATATACTTTGATATTTAGCAAGATTTCATCTTGGAAAAATACAGTTTCTTTTCACATGAAGCTGTGTGCTATTTGGCTGTTCTGTACTGTCTCCAAAATACTGTAGCACAACTGTCTTTAAAATAATAACAAACCTATTTATATTATTTGTTTATTCCCATTTGGGTGCCTGAAGCTGCTAGTGCATTGATTGTGTCACCATTTTCAAATGCCAGGAGTTGGATTGCTTTATCTCGGTCCTTGAGACAGAGAGAGCTGTATAATGTTCATTATAATTGCCCTTTATTTCATACTTTAGTCTAAATGTTCTAATAATCAGATTCTAGCAAAAATGTCAGTTCAAAGTGGCTGTTAAACAAAATGAGGTCTCTTTAAAAAAAAATCCTAATGCATTTTGATGTACACTCCAAAGGAGGAGAGGGAGGGAAAAACTTTTAAAGTTACCATTTCCAGTACTCAGAATTATTAAGTGTAATCATTTGCTGGGCTGAAAAAAGGAATTATGTTACTAATGATAAAAGAGCTGGCCCTCTCTCTTTTCTTTTCCTGCAGATTGCCATTTTCCCTTTTTCCTGCTGAATATATAGTAGCAGTCAAGCAGATCCAGAGTGATTTTGTTGTCCAAAGCCATATTCTGGGAAGGAGACATTTCCTCAGATATGGCACTGAGTACCAAAATGGCTGTAGAAATCTTAGGAATACCAATACTATTATTCCAAACAGAGATGCTTCCTCATGAAGTCAAGTCACAAAAGAAAGCTCTGTCTGATCTTTAATAACCAAACCCTGAGGTGACTTCATTGAGTGTGTGTGTGTGTGTGTGTATACATAAACATAAACATAAACATAAACATAAACATCTACAGACACACACACACACACACACACACACACACACACACATATGAATATTCTTGCAATTTTTTACTGCCAATTTTGTAAACAACAGAACTATCTGTACCAAAGTATATTCATTGCAAAGAAAAAAAACCTATATGGACACTTTCATAGAGAAGTTTTAATATGAAATCCTCTTTCATCTCTTTAGTAAAAAGGTAATTGTACATTGCTTTGTACAGCTAAAGTTAATCCCTTTTTGAGATAACCAAGACCTAAATACCTTGATTTATTTTGGTACACAAGTAAGGAAGTCTTCTGAAAAAAACATTTTTATTATACTATCTTTAATGAGCTTTTATCTTTTATTGAATTCCAAGGAAGACCTTGAATCTGTTTTGTTCTGCATTCAAAGAAGTAATCTAATATACATTAGGAACAGCACAACATGTCAGAAAAGAGATGTGTATTAATAAACTGGAAATTTATTTACCATTTCTGTTTGTTTCTTGTTATTTGTATTAGCATACCAGTTGGGCAAATAACATTCTGAATGTGCATGCACGTATATAAGCAATAAAGAGTAAATCGTTTTAACCATTTCATGAAAAACCATTAAAATACATTTAAATGTGTACCTGTACTTTTTGTTTTAACATCTGAGGTCTTCTATTCTGTTGTTTCATTGGTGATGTCTTTCTTGCATACTTTTCAAGGACAGAACATTTTGAAATAAAATCCAAGATGAAATGGATTGAGACAATGGCTTAGAATTCAGTGGTCTCCAACCTTGGCAACTTTTAAGACTTGTGGACTTCAACTCCCAGAGTTCCTCAGCCAGCAAAGCTGGCTGAGGAATTCTGGGAGTTGAAGTCCACAAGTCTTAAAGTTGCCAAGATTGGAGACCCCTGGTTTAGATTGTAAGAATCACTGAAAATACAACTGGGCCTCATTTTTTAAAAAAAATTGCCTTGAAAGCTGGTCCTCCCCATTTTTTTTTTTTAAATCACATGTCGCTGGGATATAATAAACAAATGTTGGAAACAATTCAATGTGGGTAGATTGCTTCTTTTTGTGTAAAAGCACATTGAAGGTACATCCATCCAAGAATTTCATTCAACAAGAAATGCTCACAGAAAAGCCTGGTATGGCAACGAAAAAAATTTGAGCTGAGAAATTCTATGAACTTTAAGCATCCTCCCTGGGTCACAGTGCTTAAAGGCTTTGTTAAGTATCTTAACTCTTCAGAAGGAAATGTTGATATATAATTTTCATTCATTCGAGAATGGTTGCCCTTTAATTAATTGACACCTGAAGGTCTTTCTATCTTCTTGATGTTTTCCACACATTTTAAACTGAAAGACAGAATGCTCTAAAGATTAGTGGTATTTGCTTTCAGCTCCACTGTGCTATTCCTCGAAGGCATAACTTTGCATCTGTTGTTTACTTGAGGCAATGTGTTTTAAAAGCTTCTTTATTCATTCAGTACATTTGGTAGAACATTGGCCAGGACAAAATGCCTGTTGTCAGGCTGATGCTGCACTTCCATGGCTCAATAAATCTGTCATCATCTTTTGATATGTTGCACTCCCTCCCTCCCTCCCTCTTCACGTTTAGCCTTTTGCTGCCATCTCTTTAACATTTGTGTATTTGCGTCTGGAAGAGAATGTGCTGCTTATCTGTCTGTAATCCATAATATTTGGTAGGCCACAGAGCACAAGGGAGACAGTCAGCATTTTATTCCAAATACCACCATTTATATTTTGGTCTCAGGGAACTTTCTCAGTGCCTCAGAATCCATGATGATAATTATTATGACTGACTTAAAATGAAAAGGGGTGGGATATCTCTGGCCCACCTGTAGATCCAGAATTATCAAAAATCCCTTTGTGTTCACTCCATGCAAATGAGGAAGGAAAGAAATAGTGCCTTGCTACTTTGCATGCCAGCTTCCATACTGAAGAGAAGAAGAAACAAATAGAAGAAGAATCAATTGAACATGCTAGCTTAACTTTTAAGAGTTATACAGACTTTTGGACAATAAAGGCTATTACAGGCTGAAAAGGTGAATTTTATATACTTTATCTACCGATTGATAAAAACTCAACAGGTGACCTATTTTGTAACCTAGCAACAAGGGTTCACAGCAGTATGGTATTCCTTAAGGCAGAAGCTTAATGTGGATAAAGTACATTGTAACTGAAGTTATATAAGCCATTAAAACTTATGTTTTATGTATGCTTTAATCATGTGTCTTTTGTTCTAAGACCAAATAAAATATTTTCTTATTTGGTTTCACTGTGGAATTGCTCTTTCTAAGTTTTTTTTTAATAACATTTCAGCGGAATCCACCTTCTATAATCTAAAAAAAGATGTAATTCTTTTTATGTTTTCCTACCTTGCAATAGGAAGAAAATGCTTTCCTGAAATTTGAAGAGATTGCGGGACTGCAGTTTCTGAAGTTCAGTTTTAAAGGATGCATTACAAGGGAACACATATATTTTGAACCTCATTTGACCATTCAAAATTCAGATCCCCAAATTATCAGAACAAACTCATACCGGTAATTAACTAAAAATCTGCTTACTCTTGAGTCATACTAATGGGAACATCTATGGGGGGAAAACCCATGAAAAATTGTAGGATTATTCAAATTTGATAACCTAAAATCATATAAACTTGAGAGCTGCTCCACCTGGTGCTCACCTCTGGTGTTCTGAAATTACAATTGGTAATGCTGGTAATGCTGATTTATGAGATTTTTTCACAGACAGAGTTTCCATGGCTTTGAACTACATAGGAGCTTGAAAATAAGGACTTGGAGATGGGAAGTACCATATTTTTCGGAGTATAAGACGCACCTTTTTACCCCAAAAAAGAGGGGGTAGCCCCACCGAATGTAGCCCCACCCACCCACCCACCCCCACTCTTTGGCCTCTGTCTTCCAGCAATTTACCTGTTTGCAGCAAAGAGGGAAGAGCCTGTAAAGCCAAGCAAGTCACTAGCAGCTTCCCGACCTACAGCTGATTTGCCACGTGCTAAAATGAAACTGAAACTGAAACTGCAAAGAGGCAAATAGCTGGGAGAGACACGCAAATTTTTATTTTCTGCTGAACTGGATGGAGGGGGGTAAGTGAATAACTATAAATGTCTGTAGAATGTTCAAATTATTAGACTTATTTTTTAAACACTGCTTTATTATTGTTCTAGAGCCAGGGGTCTCCAACCTTGGCAATTTTAAGACTTGTGGACTTCAACTCCCAGAATTCCACAGCCAGCTTTGTTAGCTTTGCTGGCTGTGGAATTCTGGGAGTTGAAGTCCACAAGTCTTAAAGTTGCCAAGGTTGGAGATTCCTGTAAATCTAGACAACTTAACAAAATAAAGAAGCTTTTTAAAATAAATGCTTGCTCTGAAGAGGCCCAGTGCTATTGTATCTTCTTTAAAATAATAGAGAATAATGTATACTTCCAGAAATTTTAATTAATTTTAACAGCTCTGTACCAGCATAGTATGAAATGTAACAGTGTCCTGTTTAGTATTAGAGTTTAGTTACCTTGGATTAGATCTATTTAAATAATTGGGAGGAGTTAGTGTGACTACATTTAAGAAAACTTTCTGGCATAATGTACATTTCTCCAATTCTTTGCTATTTCTATGGGTCAAGCACACATGCACAGAAATACACAGCAAACAGTGTATATCATCTGTGCTGTTTGCTGTTTGGCAAATTGCTTGGAGGCAGAGGCCTTTTTCCCTTGTTTTCCTCTCCCAAAACTAAGGTGCGTCTTATACTTCGGTGCGTCTTATACTCCGAAAAATATGGTAGTTTTTCTCATCTTTATCTTCCAACACAGTGGTCTGTTTGTTGTTGCTCATATAATTCTGATGAGGAAAAATAAAGAGAGATAATTCATTCAGATCACTGCAGTCAGAAGTCGTAAAATAACATGATAGTTGAATTCAGTGGAAATTCTTGGGTCTGTTCCCCCTTCCTTTTTGGCATCCTAGAGTTTGCAACCACTCCTCCTAGTCCCATAGTCACTAGCATGGCAATAAAATTTACATCTGCTTATCAGAGATCTCCCACACCTTGATTTTCTCCTCAACTGTTAAGAGTATCATTTATAGAGACAATTACATTTTATTTGCTCTCACAATCCCCTTTCCCATTGCCCCCTCCCCAGGTGACCTTTCCTTATCCTTTTTAGGATAAAAGCTTTGTAAAGTTTTAGATTCTTCATTGTTTCATCCTCCTTGCTGTGCCATCTCAAACAGTTTTTGATCTTGTGGCAGATTTAACAAAACTGAATACAAAAAACCTCCTTTCATAGCCTCCCCAAATAATGTTCCAAGTAATGCTCAGAGATAAAATAAGAATCAGTGCTGTAAATATTCATAAATATTCCAGGTGGGATTTGTTTATAGAATCTAAAACTTTATGCAATTGCATTCTTCAGATAATAGAGTTTGCCATTAAAAAAATGTGTCAAGCTATTCATTAGCTAGGTATAAGCTGCATATATCAGAACCAAATTGAGCTACAAATTGACAAATTCAGCATTATTTCAACATCATAATATTCTTAGAAGAAGAATAGCAATAGCAATAGCACTTAGACTTTTTTTTATTTTAAAAAGTTTTTTATTTATAAGAACAGATAAAAGAGCAAAAGGCAAAACATACAGTAAACATAAAGTAAACAAGTACATGACGGATCTTGATCTGGTATACATATTTACATTCCAGTGATTTACATCTCATTGTTTGTCTTAAATTACAAAAAGTGAGTTTTATAGTTGTTGTTTTTTCTTTCATCTCCACCATTTCAGTTTTCAATCTTGGTTTTCCTTTCTCCCAACCAATGATACAGTTTGTTCCAGGTTTCGGTATATTTTGTTTCATCTTTTCCCTTCAATTCTAACGTTAACCTATCCATTTCGGCACATGCTAGTATTTTATGTAAAGTTTCTTCTTCTGTGGGTATGTTTTGTTTTTTCCAATTTTGAGCATAAATTAGCCTTGCAGCAGTCAGTATATGTAACATTAAGTATAATATATTTTTGTCATATTTATCCATCATTATTCCTAATAGAAAAAGTTCCGGCTTAAGATCCGATTTTATTTTTAATATTTCTTCCAACCATTGTTTATTTATTATCCAAAAGTCTCGAGCTCTGTGGCATTCCCACCACATGTGGTAATATGTACCTAATTGTGTTTTGCATTTCCAATATAGTGGAGAAAGGTGTGTGCCCATTTTTGCTAGTCTTGTTGGCGGGAAGTGCCATCTGTAAAACATTTTATATAGATTCTCCTTATATGAAGTGGCCAGTGTTAATTTTTTATTTCTTTGCCATAATTCTTCCCATTTTTCTAAAACAATATTAAACCCAAAGTCTCTGCACCAAGTTATCATGGTTTCTTTAACCTGTTCTTCAAATAGTGCCTTAAACTTATGAATAGCACTTAGACTTATATATATCGCTTCACAGTGCTTTACAGCCCTCTCTAGGGGTGAGATGCTCCCGGTTCGGGCGTGCCTGTCGGTCGTCGGAGAGCCAGTGGCGAACGCAGCGTGAGTCTCCACCCACCCACCCGGACACCACCATTTGGGTTCTTTTACCCTTTGTGCATGCGCAAAGCATTCTGTGCATGCGCAGAGGGTAAAAGAACCCAAATGGCAATGTCTGGGCGGGTGGGCGGAGCCTCACGCTGCCTTCGTGAACAGCTCTCCAACAACCAACAGGCACGCCCGAACCAGGAGCATTTCACTCCTGGCCCTCTCTAAGCAGTTTACAGAGTCAGCATATTGCTCCCAACAATCTGGGTCCTCATTTTACTGACCTTGGAAGGATGGAAGGCTGAGCAACCTTGAACCTGGTGAGAATCGAACTGCCAAATTGCAGTTCAGTCAGCCAGCAGTCAGCAGAAGTAGCCTGAAGTACTGCACTCTAACCACTGTGCCGCCGCACCGCTTATGCCTTTCTAAAGGCTGATTAAAGACCGTCACTGTGCACACGTAAAGAGAGAAGTTCCCTGAGGATGGGCTCCAGCACAAGTCCAAAACTTGGAAGATTAAACCTCTGGTTCCAGTGAGCCACACAGATTGGATCCTGCAACATTATCCTGGAACACATATATTTGCCTTGATTTGTGCTGATCAGACAGATTAATAATAATAAAAAAAGTATATAGGAAAAAAAGTAAGGAAATCTTGTACCTAAATTAGAAATATATTTCCTTTATTTATCAGTCGAACCTATTAGGAAACTCTTGCATTTTATTTCTACTTGCCAAGCCACCTCACATCCTCTAGTCATTTGGGATTAGGGAAAAATGGTGAGATTCACTTTTAGAGCCAGTTTATCTCACTGTTGGAATGGTTTCAGGAAAAAGAAAATATTTGTCTTATTTAATTGCTAATAGCCTTACACGTCCAAGTTGTAATTTTAACCATTTCAGTGGGAGATGCACCTGGCAAATAAATAACTCAAACAGCTAACAGGAATAGAAGAATAATGCATGCAACCCAAAATCTAACAGTACATATTGGAAACTTCCAAAAGAAAATAGCCATGAGCAAATGGATATATTCTTTCCAAATAGAAGCCATAAGAATTTGGCAGGGCATTTGCAAACAGAATAGCTTTCCCTTTACTGCTTGCTAGTCTTATTGTATTGTACATGAGGAAGGTTAATGAGTCAACCTAATTCTTCATGCAGGGAAACTTTACAGTTTCTCCTTTAGTTAAGAGCTAATGGGCCACCTGGGAGCTGCTAAATGAATGACCTGCATATTGGATAACTCTGCTGACCCAGGCACTGGGATACAGTATTTGGTAAGGGGGCAAGATGCAATGGATGAGCAGCTTTTCCATCTACACAAAAGGAAAGTGACTAAGGTGACAGTCACTGAACAGACTTTAAAGTTAGAGGACATTCCTTTCAACACCCTCCACCTTTAGAAATATATATATATATATATATATATATATATATATATATATATATATATATATATATATATATATATATATATATATATATATATATATATATATATATATATATATATACTATTGTTATATAGTGACTTTGGCTTAGAAATCAGGGCCAAAGTAGATATGGTTTTAAAGGCCTTCACATTTGACCCAAATAGCAGAAGGAGATGAATATGAATAGTTCAGATTAACAGAGTTGGAAGGGACCTTGCAGGTCATCTAGTCCAACCCCCTGCCCAAGCAGGAGACCCTACATCTGCCTCTACCTAGGACTGAACTCACAACCTCCTGATTGTGAGGCAAGAGCTCCACCTCTAGGCCACAGCAGCCAGATAGGGTCAGAATAGCAAAGACAATGGGTTTTAATCCTTTCCTTACACTGTAGTCCAAGGAAATATTGCACTATTTTCTCTTCTAAATTTCCTACCACTTGGAAAAGATTTTTTTTGTCCATGTTAGTTTATTAATATAGAAGAAAAATTTAAATTCCTTTTCTGTGCTCTTTTGATCTTATGTATTAAGCTGATGCAATCTGTTTTGGTTTAAAATAAGGATGCATTTAAGGGTCCAAATCTTAGCTTTCAATTAACAAACTTTATTTATACTAAATGTCAGTTCAAATTCCTACTACCGGTAAATAAATGATATTACAGCTTTAAGAATGAGTGAACTATATACTCTTGATCTTGGCAACTCTTCTGCAACTCTTAATTGTTCATAATGGGACCTGTTTGGAAGAACTACATAAATATTTGAATTTAGGTGAATATCAGTGATCCAAAGGCAAAATTCAAAATATCAGAAAAGTAAAAGTTAAGATAAATTGGAGAGCAGAAAAAAGGGAAGGCTAAATTGAACACATAGCTTTATTTCTATGACATTCCACTACAAAGCACCATAAAAATAAGTGTTCTCTCTGCACACATTTTGCCTAGAGAATACAAACTCTTGTGCTGACAATTGCTTTTTTGACATTGTAGCAATAACTGACTCTTCAAAATGCTTTTGAGCTGAAGAAAAAAATTTATGTTACTAAAAAGATTGGAGGAGCTGTCCTTACCTAAAGGACCATCCACCAGCATTTGAGAAGTAGCATCATCTATGGGTCTGCAGATTCATCAGTATGAATCCTTGTGAGATGATACATAATTATCTGTAGTAACTCAAGGAATAGAAAATATTTCACCATCTTTGGCTGTCCTCTCTGTGATGCCATATCCAATGTTCTGTCATATTCACTTTCTCATCTATTTTGATTCTGCAAAATTATTTCGTTCCTTCACTTTTATTGTCAATTCTACACTACTCAACATTTAGCTACTTTGACAGGTCAGATTTTTTTTCTGCAGGTACAGACTGTATAATATGTTCCTCCAAATTTATTAATTCACTTCTACCATTTACTGCCAAATTTTCTAACAAATATTGAAGAAAATATGTAATTTGAACTAAGAAGTCAGTTTAGAAGCCAAAATGCTTTCTAAATTTTGCTGGACAATCATGAAATATTTTTCCTGTTACACTTGAAGAAGAAAATCAGGATTTTACAGCTGTTTGGAGAATGAAGCTTTCATCTAGAAGCTTCATTTGGCCAAGATACAATTGCTATTAATCACTGGAGAACAGGGGTGGGTTCTGGATTCTTCTACTGCCGGTTCGCTCAGGGACACTATGTGCATGTGCGCGTGCATGTGCAGTACTAAAAAAAACTTCTGCGCATGCGCAGAAGCAAAAAACAAGATGGCGGTGCTTATGGCACCACCAAGAGAAACGACTTAGGGACGTGGCAGGCCTGGTCACTGCCAGTTCCAGCGACTCAGGCCACCAAGTTACTAACGGTTCTATAGAATCGATCTGAACCGGTAGGAACCCACCTCTGCTGGAGAAGAGCCTAATGCTGGGAAAGATTGAGGGCAAAAGAACAAGGGGATAACAGTGAATGAGGTGGCTGGATGGAGTCACTGAAGCAGTAGGCATGAGCTTAAATGGACTCCAGAGGATGGTAGAGAACAGGAAGGCCTGGTGGAACATTGTCCATGGGGTCGCGATGGGTCAGACACAACTTCGCAACTAACAACAACAAAAATGTTTGAGTCAGTTTTGGTCAGAAGAAGTCTTTGGTAAACTACCCTCTAACCTTCCTCCTGCACCATCTGGGGTGGTTGCAGGTGCTTTTTAGGTAGTGTTCTCTTAAATGCTGATGCTCATCTTCCTTGCTTGCCAATTGCCTATTTCCTCTTTTCCAAGCCAATCAAGCCAATCAGTAGTCAGCAATTGAAGACAGACATGATAATTATCAGTACCATGGCCAGCAGGATAATTCCCAACTATTTCAAGGGAGGAATTTTTAAAATATATTTTAAAAAATCAGTCCCAAAAGGCGGTTAGCAATTTATGGATCTTATCTCTTCCTCTACAGTACATATCAAGTGTTGATTTTAGGCTCTCTTTTATATTGAGAAAATATTTACTCATATTTTATCATTAACCTTGTACATCTTTAGCATCCAGGGCTGTCTAGATTAGAGTCAGCAATCAATTATCCCATATCCCTTTCCTGTAACCCCCAAAATCTCTTCTGACCATGAAAAATAAAAATTGATGGCAATTCCCTGCTATTGTAAAGCAAGAAATCCACAAAAAATGTAAGTGCTGAAATATGCTTAATTTAAAAAAAATACCCAAAATTTTACCCAAACTAAAATCTCAGCCCTGCTTCCATGCATAATGGTCACTTTCTATCATAGTCCTACCATCATAAATGTTAAAAAGAGACCATAGCCATTTAAAGATGCATAACCTTGATCTAAATGGCAACTTTATAAAGTAATAGCAGCATCTGAGAATACTGATTTAATTATTTTATTGTCTGGGTTTCCATACTGAACCTGTTGTTGTTAGTTGCAAAGTCATGTCCGACCCATCGCGATCCCTTGGACAACGTTTCTCCAGGCCTTTCTATCCTCTACCATCCCCTGGATTTCATTTAAGGTCACTGCTTCAGTGACTCCATCCAGCCACCTCAATTTCTGCCGTCCCCTTCTTCTTTTGCCCTCAATCCTTCTCAGCATTAGGCTCTTCTCCAGTGAGTCCTTCCTTCTCATTAGGTGGTCAAAGTATTTGAGTTTCATCTTCAGGATCTGGCCTTCTAAAGAGCAGTCAGGGTTGATTCCTCTAGGACTGACTTGTTTGTTCGCCTTGCAGTCCAAGGGACTCACAGGAGTCTTCTCCAGCACCAAAGGCCTCCTCAATTCTTTGGCGCTCAGTCTTCCTTATGGTCCAATTTTCACAGCCATACATTGCAACAGGGAAAACCATAGCCTTGATTATACGCACTTTTGTTGGCAGGGTGATGTCTCTGATTTTTAGTATGCTGTCTAGCTTTGCCATGGCTTTCCTCCACAGGAGCAAGTTTCTTGTAATTTCTTGGCTGTAGTCCCCATCTGCGGTTATCTTGGAGCCAGGAAAATAAAATCTGTCACTACCTCCATTTCTTCCCCATCTATTTGCCATGAATTGAGTGGGCTGGGTACCATGATCTTAGTTTTCTTAATGTTGAGTTTCAAGCCAGCTTTTGCACTCTCCTCCTTCGCCCGCATCAAAAGGCTCTTTAGTTCCTCTTCACTTTCTGCCATTAGAGTGGTATCATCTGCATATCTGAGGTTGATCCTGAACCTATCCTATAGTTAAAAAGTACAAGATAACAATATTGGTTTTTAGAGATATAGGTAGAATGCACCCCACAACTCACTAACTGGCTTACATTTAACAAAGTCACATATCTCAGATGAAGAGCAAGATGCCTTTTAATAAATAAACAAATATATGTAATTGCTTGCTAAGTAAGAGAACAGAAATACATAGCTATGTCTGATTTTTCTATCTCATAATGGTATATTAACTTAACTATCCCCAGATAATATAGTCCTGCATTCCACTGTCCACTAAATATTGATGTGCAAGGAAGTCTTCAAATTAATGACACAGAACAATCTTTCACTTTTAAACATATCCAAATATATAAATGCATAACAGATTAACAACCTTTACACTCCAGGCTTGTGTAAAGAGTTCATATGGATTTCCTTCCTCAATATGTTATTATACCATTGTCAATTATGGAAGATTTACACTTTCCTGTGAAGCATCTGGTACCGGCCATCACTTGAGATGGGATTTTAGTCTGAAAGAAAGTTCTGTCTGATGCGTTTAGCCAAGCCACGTGCTTTGGTCTGTCTGGATATTTATCCACCTGATTCTTCACAATACTCACAGCTGAACACACACAGCTTGCATTCATTTCAGACTAAAACTACTCACCTAAAATAACTGCTGATGGTCTTCACCATATGTTTGTGATGCTCAGCAATAACTCTTCAGATTCCCAAATCCAAATATTTAAGATGAGAAAATTTCAGTGTATTTTTTTTCAGCACAATGATTTTAATGGAAAGAGAGAATTAGAAAGAAGCAGCAATGATATGTTTCCCCTGATTAAAACACCAAATCAGTGAACAAAGAGTGAAACATTTCACAAATGAACAAGCTTTTAACATATACTAGAGTTATGATTAAGTTACAACTGCATTCATTGTTTGACTTTTTTTTCCCTTGACCTACTAGCAATAGAATGAACCAGTTTACCTGCTTTCTTTTTTTTTGTAAAAAATAATATCCAGTACTAAAGTAGATGAAAATCAATTGAAAAAGGTATAACTGGTAATGGCTTACTAAACTGTTATTACTTTTTCAAAGGATTCCTTGCCTTTAACAAAAGATATTAATTGTCTGCAAAAAATGAATTCCCACTTCATGCCAGGATTTATCTAGATTAGCATTTCATTAGAAATATTAGTTTAGATTTAGTTATATTTCCTTTCAGATCTGCCTAGCAGTCAATTTCTTTTATTTCTCCCTTTTCCGCATTTTGTATATCGTTCTTTAAAGGGAATAATGTGATAGCTTTGGAATACGTTACACAGACCTCTTTTTGATGTTGAGGTATTTTAAGTACATAATATTGTTGTCCTTTTAATTTATTATAACCAGTTGTGCCACAAATAAACATACAATTATTTATTTATCTATTCCAGTCAGGAATAATCACCTCTCCAGTTTGCAAAACATGTCCAAGAAAGTAAATGATGGATTGAGGCTTGTATCACTCAGAAGACTACACCTGAATGGATTTGCAGCTGGATGTGCTTGCTAAGAATTGCATTGTGCAAATATTCTCCATGTGAGCCTGGCAAGCTTTCCTCATTACCAACCTATGTTTGGTTCATTTGGTTTGACATATTTCACAATTAAGAAAAACTTATATCTATTTAAACCCAACTACTGTATGTAAAGTACCTGCCTTGCCATCTACTAAAGAAAACAGAAGGCCACATTTAAACTTTAAGCAGCATGTTTGGAGCTCCATTTGCAATATTAGGCAAACTCAAAACAAACCATTAAAACAGGACAACACCCAATTATAAGGTATGTCATGAATGATAATTGGGTAGGGCTTCTGAAGGTTTTTCCCCAATTGGGCAGGACTATAGATCAGCTACTCTCCCAGTAATAGGCACTGGCATTTGTTTAATATTCTGACATTTTATTAGAATTCTGTTGTGTAAGAATAGCTTGAAAGTGCATTTTCCTGAAGGACTTTTTTCCAGTTTCCTATTTTCTTACAGAGGACAAATATTGTCATAGTTTCCCTCAGCAGCATGAATTACTGCTCTAAAGCAAAGCCTGGAGTCCTTCATGATTTGAGAGCTTTCTGGTACAACTATTTTTTAGGACAGTCTTAAGGCTTGAAAAAAAAGTTTTACAGGCTTTAGCTGATTTCCCTGTGGAGCTTTTATGCAAGATTCAGGCTGCACTTGGCCTAGCTACAGCAATCTAACAGGAAGAATTCTTTATATAGGTGCAAAACATAATGGCTTGAAGTAGTAAAAGGAAATGAATAAAGGCTAAAATAAAATGTAAGTATTCTACATAGTGGAAAACCAAAATCTACTTTGGACTTTAAATGCTTCAAGCAAAATGATGCTTTATTGTTACTGTTCAAGGTGTCTCTGATTAACTAGCAATGGAAAGCAAAACGTATCAGGAACAAAACACTTATATTAGTGGAGACAGCTCTGCTGTGATATCTAGGTCATTAAAACATCTATGTTCAGGGCAGGGGTGGGTTGCTTACTTACTGGTGCCGGTGCGCTGCGCGCGCATCTCCACAATTTGGACTCTCGCGTGATCGCTATGCACGCACGCCCCCTCACGCGATTTTGCTTCTGCGCATGCACAGAAGCAAAATCTCGCTGAAATCTCATGCGCACGCGCGTCCCCTCGTGGGATTTCGGTGAGATTTTGCTTCCGCGCATGCGCAGAAGCAAAATCGCCCAAAAATTCACCAAAAAAGATGGCGACGCGCACACTGGACCAGCGGAGAGGGCTCCGGAGCAGTCGCGTGCAAATTGCGCAATTGGCTGCTCCCTACCGGAGCTCCATACTGGACAGCTCCAGCAGGAACCCACCTCTGATTCAGGGTGATTAGATATAAGATAGATTAGATATGAAGAAGCAAGACCTCATGCAAATTCAAATTAATACCACTGAAATCTGGGGACAGGCATTTTGTCTCACAAATCATCATGTTAGGATCTGCAGCTGGCATTACTGTATCTTCTAGTTAAACTGCAATATTTGCTTGAATTGCTTGACCTGGACATAGTTCTATGTTCATTAATTACACCTTGATTAGATGACTGTAATTCACTCTACATCAGGCTGTCCTAAAAGCCAACTGAAAATTTCAATTAAAGCAGAATTTTGTGGCTGCAATTCCCATTGGGATGGTGTGACCTTTTTATTGCATTAGTTTTGCAGCTGCCATTCATTTCTGAGTACATTTCAAAGTGTTCATTATTACCTATAAATGTAGACTCTTATCCAAACAAATGTAGCATCTTTAAAAATGCATTTTTAGAGGCAAAACAGGAGGGAGTAAAAACCAAATTGGCGGGTGTCAAACTCCCGATATCATGTTATCGTCACATGACCTATCATTACTTTTTTTGCCTTCACTAAACTGGGGGTGGGCATGGCCAGCACACGATGCATCTGGCCTGTGGGCTGCAAGCTTGACACCCCTGCACTAGGACAATACTTGAAGTTTCACAAGCATATGGGAAGGTTTATGGTTTTCTGGAGTTTTTTTCTGAATCTTTTTGAAGTGGTAAGTTAAAAACCTGCCAAGATTGTTTTACAGGTTATGTGTACTCTGTAGTTTGTGTGTCTGTGGGTTTCCTGCCTCAAAATGGCATAAAGCAAACATTTTGAATGTAGAAGAGTTTTGATTGCGTCATTATGGCCACCATAATTATAGCTACTTGATACTTTTTTAAATCATGCCCTGTGGGCAACTCGTGGAATTAGCAGTGTGTAATTCCTTAATTATTTCCATAACAAATAATACATGGGAGGATTTGCATCCATTGAAACCTGCCCATCAATGCACAAATGTGGCATTTTCTGCATCTAAAGTGTATGATTGTACATATATCAAAGTCTGTATCTGGACAGGTGCATACCTGCTCACATTTTTTTCTTTTCATTGCTTTGATTTGTTTGCCAAGCAAGCCTTCAATAACTTTGAAGGTGTTATGTTTGCAGAGGAATTTGGGAAGCATTTTCTTTCCTCCCAAAGGTAAAGCTCACAAATGCATCAGTCACTCCTGTCTCTTTCTGACAGTTCAAGTCACTGAAGGCAGTTGGTAAACTTTAATCGCTGTCACAACTGTAAAGTTTACACAGGGGAGGAAAACACATATCAATTACAGTGCCTGAACATGAGAACAACTGTGCCTATGTGTAAATAAAAAGGACTTCATGGAAAAGAAAATGCTGTCATTTCTCTTTTATGTAAGTTAAAAACATAAACTGCCCATGCAGCCCAAGAAGGCTAAAAAGTTAAAGGTGCATTTGGAATACTGAAAAACTGTTAGAATATACATGACTGGGAGAGCCAGTGTTAACAAGGTTAGCCAATGAATAGGCATAGCAACTGAGTCAGCCAATAGGAGCTAACCACTTCTGAGTCTGTGCAGAGAATCGAAACTGGAAACTTAAGCTTAAGGCTGGGCGTGGCTCAGTCCACTCTGTTCTCTTGTCCATTCTGTACTCTCTCACTCTGAACTCTGCTGAAATGAAACTAACTGTTCTCTGCTGTCTGTAACTGCTTGAAGAAGAACTCTGCTAATGGTATTGTAAATTCATCTGTTACTATGTTTATAAAGAAGTTTATGAATCCAGCTGAATCAGTTATCTGTGTGTGCTTCTGGTTTTGATTTTTGCAACAAACTTTAATAAAAACAAAGGTGCAATTATGTTTAAGGGTGAATAAATCAAAGACTAAAATAAAAGAGTCCCTGAGCTACAAGCAAGCTGCCTCATACTTATTACATGACATGAAAATAACTACAATAGTTTCAGCAACAGCCCTGAATCCTGTTGTACCAGGAGTGTATGCCAAAAGTAAATAGTCATCCAAGGCATGAAGGTCACCCCAACTGCCCAACTAAAGCAAGCAAGCAAGCATCTATATTGGCCAGCAGCAATACAGGAAGATGCTGGGGATAGATGATCACTGTAGTGACGATGATAAAGGTATCCTTTTATACTACCCAAAAGAAGGCAGTGGTAAACCTCTCCTGCAGTGCTTCCCAACCTTGGCAATTTTAGGCTGCATGGACTTCAACTTCCAGAATTGTCCACCCAGCATACTGGCTGAAGAATTCTGTGACTTGAACTCCATACAGCTCAAAGTTGCCAAGATTGGGAGACACTGCAATCTTGCATTTTACCCACAAAAGCATTTGAATAAATAATATAGAGAGCCAATTTGGTCTAGTGATTAAGGCATCAGGCTAGCAAGCACCATGAGTCTTGCCTTAGCCATGAAAGCCAGCTGGGTGACTTTGGGTTAGTGACTTTGGGCCACTCTCTCAGCCCAACCCACCTCACAGGGTTGTGTGGAAAAGAGAAGGAAGAAGGTATGTTAGAGTGCTGGACTTTCAGATCACACACCATTCAATATGTTACTGTATTTATTTATTTTTATTTTATTTATTTGTTTGCCAAACATGTAAAAAATAGTAGGTGTTTGTATAAACATAACATAAGCAAAGAAGTAAAGATAAATGAGGACAATAGGACAGTAAGACAGGGACAGTAGGCACAATGGTGCGCTTATGCACGCCCCTTACAGACCTCTTAGGAATGGGGTGAGATCGACTGTAGACAGTCTAAGGTTAAAGTTTTTGGGGTTGGGGGAAGAAACCACAGAGTCAGGTAGTGCATTCCAGGCATTGATCACTCTGTTGCTGAAGTCGTATTTTCTGCAGTCGAGTTTGGAGTGGTTTACATTTAGTTTGAATCTATTACGTGCTCGTGTTTTGTTGCAGTTGAAGCTGAAGTAATCATTGACAGGAAGGACATTGTGGTATATGATTTTATGAACTGCATTTAGATCAGATCGAAGGTGACGTAGTTCTAAATTGTCTAATCCCAATATTTCAAGTCTCGTGGAATAAGGTTTTATTTTTACTAAGGAACAGTTAATGGTTTTTTTGGAACATCAATGGTATTTATAATGTGGCTCAATTAAAGTCTTTAGGACATCCAGTTGCTGAAGTTGCAATACAGAAAAAGTAAATCTGAATCTGCAAAGACAGAAATAAATTTGGAATATTGAATATAAGAGACATGAATATGGGAAAGATCAGTACAATGAACAGACTGAGACATCAGTAAATTGAAATGATCTGTAATGAGACACCAGTCTGAATATCAGACTGCTTACTGATGTGGACATAATAAAAGAAGAAACTGTTTTTCTTATAGTTGGGAAGGATATAACAAGAAAAATACTTGTTTACAATGCAATCAATGACCAAATAATATAATTTAAATCTCATGGACTATTCTTTAATATGAGTTTTATCCAGGTTTATGTTCCAACCATTAATGCAGAAGATGAATAATTAATGGGTTTTATCACCACTTTCAGTTTGAAATCAACTGAAAATTCAAGGAAAAATGTCATTCTTGTGCTTGGATACTGGAATGCCAAAGTTGGAAATTTTAAGGAAGAAAATGTAGTTGGATTGTGTACCCAAGGAAACTAAAGTGGAGCAGAAGGACTTAACTGTTTCTGTTAATTCAGTGATTTGGTCATTGCTAACCTAGTCTTCCAACAATCAAACTAACTTCTACATGTATGGGCATTGCCATATGGAGAAATTAGAATTGATTATAAATGGGTAGATAGAGGTGGAAGAGCTCAAGTAAAATAGCAAGGACTGTGCACTATTCTTATGCAAGTTGCCTATAAAGGTATGGCAAATCAAACACTTTTCATAATATAATCTTGACAATATCCCTAAAATTTAATAGAAAATGCCAAAAAGAAAAGCCAAAGACAAGAAAGACAAAGATTTTAGTAAAGAACTTAAAATTTTCATGTAGCTGTTAGAAAAGACAAGGTCCAATATTACAAGCAGTGATAGGAATATATCTTGGATCTTGAATGTTAATTTGGATATTCACATTAGAGATATCACCATCCTTGATACTTTAAAATATTTTTATTTGATTATTTGTTTAAAATATCTGTGTGGCTGCCCATCTTGCTAATAATGTTCTTTGGTAACTAAAAATGGAAATGATCTGCTAATAAAAGTCAAAGGAGCATAGTGAAAAAATGGGATGAAAATTAAATATAAAGAAGACCAAACTAATGATGACAGCTACAAGATTTTCATTTCAACAAATATTGAAATTATTGAATACTGAAAATACTGAAAATATTGAAGTGGCAGATATTCTACCTTTTAGGATCATCAATCATAAGGAAACCAGCAAACAAAAAGTAGGCTGCAGGTAAGGACTTGAAGTGTTTGGAAATAATTTTCAGGTGCCAAGATCTATCTATACCTACAAAGAATCAGAATTGTGCAAGCAACAGTTTCTCCTATGACACTTTTTGGAAGTGTCATAGGAAAAGAAGCAGAATAGAAAGAGTATTGCTTTTTATATTTGGGGTTAGAGAATACAATAAATAGCCAAGAAAGAAAATTATCAAATCTGGATTATCAAATAAATCAACTTATTTATCCTGAGGAAGAAATAAACTGCTCAAATATACTTCAGACAAATTATGTAAAGACCTAACTCTTTAGAGAGGTCCATAATACAGGGAAATTTTTTTTTTAAAGGACCAGCACTAAGATGGATGAACTCAGTTAAACCAGTGATGGGTGAACTATTGGAAGACTTGAAGAACCAGCTCAGGGACAGATTTTAGATACAAATACAGATTAACAGAGTTGGAAGGGACTCTGTAGGTCATCTAATCCAACCCCCCACTCAAGCAGGAGACCCTAAACCTTTCTTACAAATGGCAGTCCAATCTCTTCTTGAAAGTCTCAAGCGATGAAGCTCCCACAACTTCCGAAGACAAGCTGTTCCATTGGTTGATTGTTCTCACTGTCAGGAAGTTCCTCCTTATTTCTAGGTTGAATCTCTCCTTGATCAGTTTCCATCCATTATTCCTTGTCTGTCCTTCAGGTGCTTTGGAGAATAGCTTGACCCCCTCCTCTCTGTGGCAGCCCTCAAATATTGGAACACTGTTATCATGTCTCCCCTGGTCCTTCTCTTCACTAGATTATCCATGCCCAGTTCCCGTAACCGCTCTTCATATGTTTTAGTCTCCAGTCCCCTGATTATCCTGGTTGCTCTCCTCTGCACTTTTTCTAGAGTCTCAATATCTTTTTTATAGTGTGGTGAGCAAAATTGGATACAATACTCCAGTCTAACTAAGGCTTTATAGAGTGGTATTAGTACCTCACTTGATCTTGATTGTATCCCTCTCTTGATGCAATTTAGGATTGCATTGGCTTTTTTGGCTGCCGCTGCACACTGCTAGCTCATGTTTAGCTGGTTGTTCACTAGGATTCCCAAGATCCCTCTCCCAGTCATTGCTATTAAGCCTGGTTTCACCCAGTTCATATGTATACTTTTGGGGGAGGGTTACCTACCGTAAGTGGGGAAAAAATTTCCTGGAGAAACTATCTGTGTGGTCATTAAGATACCAATATTGACTTGATGGCAAATAAAACTCTGACAAGTCATAGGTTTTGGTTAAGTGTTGCCAGAAATTTCAATCCACATTAGAAAAAGAACAAATGTTTTTACTAATTGTTGTTGTAAATTAGATTTGCCATCAACCCAATGTTGGTATCTTAATGACCAATGAAAATGTGGATGATTCAAAACACAAACAAAACTCCATCTTTTTAGATTCATAGTTCCTCGGGTGTAAACGAGAGTTTTCTTTTCTCAAAATGATGAAAGCTCTGTTATGCCCCAGCTAGCAGCTGGCATCACGACCTATTGTAAATCTATTTTACATGTGCTTCTTTCTTGGCTACCCCAAGAAAACATCTCTGAAATAGAGAAAAGCCCTCCTTTTTTCACCCAGAGAAAAAAATAAGCTAGGTAAGCCCAAGCTTATTACAATGCTGTACAATGCTCTTTGCTGTACGCCGCCCTGAGTCCCTCGGGAGTAGGGCGGCATATAAGAAAACCAAAATAAATAAATAATAAATAAATAAATGCCAACCATCTATTGATTACAATGTTTTAATATACATGGGATCAGAGATTTATCTTTGGATAATAATATAGGTCACTACTCTGACAAGCCACTGAAGGCTAGTCAGAGTATTCTTTCCTTCACCTTTATCTAGGTAAAATTGCTAAGAAGTCTATTTATTATTCAGAGTTTAGGCTTTGAATGGAAGTCCTCACATTCCTAAGTAATACAAGACTGCAAAGTCCAGCAAATAGATCTCACTTATGAGCCTCACATGGCCACAGATAGCAGATTCTATTACTAGGCTTTGGAATTTACTTGAAATTTGTTTTTCTTAGTACAGCCAGGGGTGGGTTCCTTCCGGTTCGGACCGGTTTGCCCGAACCGGTAGCAACCTGCTGGTGATGTCACGATGATGTCACCAACCCAGTTCGGAAGGTGCCAGTCTGTGAGCGCCACCATCTTTTTTAAAATTTTAATTTAGAAGCCGAGTTTCCGGCACTATGCATGCAGTCGCCATCTTGTTTTCAGCTTTTTAAATTATTATTATTATTTTCAGATTTTTTTTGGTACTACGCATGCGCGCGTGCGCAAAGCACGCACGCGCCCACACAGCGCAGACACACAGCGTAGGAGGTAAGCGAACCGGAAGCGAGGTAAGTAGGAACCCACCCCTGGGTACAGCTATGTGTTTTCAAAGTTCATGGGCCATTCTGCTTATATTATACATAATGAAATAGCACAATATAAATCAACTTTCTGTAATAATTCAGAAGTCCTCTAAAAATATGATGCCTTGGGGAAAGAGCTTTCTGTGTTTCCAACTTTCTCCAAAATATTGTGAATAACTCCCATTCTTTCAGCTGAGAAATTAGATGATTTACAATTCTTTAAGGTAATTGTGATCATTAGATAGTTTTAAAATTAAGCATATGTACCTGCATGTTTATTATATGCAATTAAAGTTGGGGAGGGAAATAAACATGAAATATCTTAAAATATCCATCAATGTGAATTTATGGCATTATCTCATCATGGCATTACAAACCAGAAGCTCCTGGCTGTTTTCCTCCACCAAATCAAGGGACTTTTAATTATGTCATTCCCATCCATCACAATTTATTGAATATTTTTCAGGCAATGATTCACAGAAGCCAATATCTCCATTTCATGATAATGCAGAATTACAAACTAGATTATACATATTATATGCATATTGGGACAATCTGTTACTAACAATTAGATGACTATCTAGTAATTTTAAATATGTCACTTGACTCCCTTCACTGTGTGCTGTTTTGGAACATTTTCTATATTCTGAAAGCACATATGTACTGTAGTTAGATAATTGGTTTAGATCAGGGAAGCCAGTAAAGTGATAGTAGTCATTAGCAGTCTTGGAAAGATATTTGTCAGCATCATTGATCAATGACTTGGATACTCTACAATATTGAATAAGAAAATCAGGAACTGGATATTTAGAAAGTTTTAATTATCACTTTCTATTAAATTTTATTAATGTTGAGCATTTTGTTGTGACTGCAACTAATAGAAACACGCTCCCACCCTAACCAACAAGGCTTCATTCAGATATAGAACATATGTAAATGTTTGGCTTTCCCATTTTTCTGTAGAAATATTGATGCTTACTTTTAGCAACTGAATGTCCTTATTCTGAAAACCAATGGAAATAAACCAGTAAAAACAGTTTTATTATCTGATTAATGAAGTTAAATCTGTTCATGTAAAGGTGCCAGCAAGTTTAAGAGATATTTAGCCTAGTTAATATGAAGTTTTCCTTAAGGTGATAATTTTGGGCTACAGCAGGGGTAGAAAAAGTGGAGTTCCAGATTCTCATGCAGTCTCAAAACCTGTTTTTTGAACACCGAGAGCCCATCCTGCTACCCATCAGACCATGACCTTCAAAATTACTTGGCACATTCTGCCTCGGTTCCAACCAAGCCAATTATTTTATTCAGGAATTTCCATATTTCCAATAGATCGAATGAAACCTCATTCTGCTTAAATTTGAAAGAAGCATGTATACATTTGAAACACGCTTTTTCCTCCAGCTGAGATAAGCATATTTGGAGTGGTCATGAAGATCATCTAGGCAAGAGAGGCATGCTACAACATCCCAGGGGTAAGTTCTAACTTACCTCGCTGCCGGTTTGCTTCCTCCCATGCCGCGTGGCCATGTCGCGTGGGCGCGCATGCGCTTTGCGCGCACGTGCATGCGAAGTGGCAAAAAACCAAAATGTTTTAAATCCAAAAACAAGATGGTGACCGCATGCACAGTGCCGGAAACTCGGCTACTGCGCATGTGCAGAAGAAAAAAACCCCGAAAAAAATTCTTTTAAAAAAAATTCTAACACCCCCCCCCAAAAAATAAAAAAAATATGGCGGCGCCCATGGACCAGCATTGACCAAACTGGTTCCATGACATCACCAGTGGGTTGCTACTGGTTTGTGCGAACTGGTCCGAACTGGGAGGAACCCACCTCTGCAACATCCCCAAGAAACTACTAGTTCTGTTGAATATCTCTGGCAAAGAAAACCAGTCACCTAATTAGATAATTGATTTCATCTTCAGGAATTATATTCTAATGTTTAATCTGCTGCAGAAGGAAGGTACATTCTTTTTTCTCTCACTAGTACTGAGAATCATGATCACATCGGGAATCAATTATTTTCCATCCATCACTGCCTGAGCACCAGGGTAGTGGCAAGACAGTTTCCTGGGAGAATGTTGGAAGTAGTTATTACCTGTCCCTTTCCTTATGGAAAAAGAGTTTATTTTCTATTCCCCTCAAACAAGCAGATAGTAATTTCCCCCCCAAATCAGATGTTGTGAACATACCGTCTTGGCAGAAGAAGTATACCAAGACAGTGAAAAAAGGCTTTACAAAAAAGGGTTACATTTTCCCCATCCTCTTATATTATCTAGTATTGTGTGTGAGAGAAAGAGTGAGAATGAGAATGAGTGTGAGTGTGTGTGTGTGTGTGTGTGTGTGTGTGTGTGTGTGTGAGTGTGAGTGTGTGTGTGTGATATATATAGCAGCCCAAGTTCGAATCCCAGAAGGGTATGGCTAGCTGATGAGAGCTAAATAGCTTGAAATAGATCTATACTAGTCTTCCTTTATTTTCATTTATCAGCAAAAAAAATGCTACACACACACACACACACACACACACACACACACAGACAAACACACAGACACACAGACACAGATACAGACACACAGACACATACACACACATACATATATATCAATATATCAATATATCAATATATCCATATCCATATCCATCTATATCTATATCTATATCTATATCTATATCTATAGATAGATAGATAGATAGATAGATAGATAGATAGATAGATAGATAGATAGATAGATAGATAGATAGATAGATAGATAGATAGATAGATAGATAGATAGATAGATAGATAGGATTTTTTGCTGATAAATGAAAATAAAGGGAGACTTTTTTCTGATAAATAAAGGGAGACTAGTATAGATCTATTTCAAGCTATTTAGCTCTCATCAGCTAGCCATACCCTTCTGGGATTCGAACTTGGGCTGCTTGCCTTGTCAGGCAGTTGCTTTAACCTCTAAGCCACAAGTTCTCCTCCCTGTATCAGCTGAACCAGGGGAGGGATTATATGTTTTTTTCTGTCAAATCACCTGATATACCCAAATATGGGAGGGAGCATACTGCTTCCTTTCAACTTTCACCCCAATCCAGGGGCCATGCAGGCAATCGCTTTCACGACAAGAGGTTAGAGGTTAAAGCAACTGCCTGAAAGGGCAAGTAGCCCAAGTTCAAATCCCAGAAGGTTATGGCTAGCTGATGAGAACTAAATAGCTTGAAATAGATCTATACTAGTCTCCCTTTATTTCTTTATCAATAAAAATGTTATATATAGAAAAATGGTTGTTGTGAAAGCGACTGCATGCATGGACCCTGGATTGTGCAGTGTCAAAAAATCCCGGGGGGGAGTCAAAAACAAGATGGTGACCGCATGCACAGTGCCGGAAACTCAGCTTCTGCGCATGCTCAGAAGAAAAAATTCAAAAAATAAAATAAAAAAATTCAAAAAAAAGATGGTGGCACCCATGGACCGGCACCGACCGAACTGGGTCGATGACATCATCATGACATCACCAGCGGGTCACTACAGGTTCCGGCAAGCTTGTCGGAACTGTTAGGAACCCACCTGCCTGGCCCACTAAAAACTAAATAAATAATAATTTAACAGTATATTTATTGATATACGTGGACATTGTATTTTATTTTATACACAAATTTGTCAATTATCTGTACTTCAATGTATCATACATTTTGTTTGTATAGATTATTTCTATATTTCTATATTGTATTTGTGTCACATTTATTCTGAACATCATTTCGCAGCCCATAACATATATGGTTACATCATACATGTCTCTTTTTTGGCATTGTCTCTAACTACATAAATTGTTGTTACAGAAAACTGTATCTACAAAACATAGCAATGGCAAAAAAGTACACATATATTGAATATTGTTAGTGTTTAACAAAAATGTTACCTGCAAACAATTGTTTCCCTATTTAAAAAATAAAGGAATATATCATTTCAAGTACAAAGCTTTACACATACATTTTACTGAAATGAACAGGATTTAAAAGGAAAATTACAGTGCCTACTATTACTTCAATAGGCTGTTCTGCAATTTAATGATCAACAGCTCTAATTCTGATGCATATATATTGAATATTATCACATCATCATTAGACAATGCATATTTTTTCATTTAAACAGCAATAATATGTAGTCATATGAACCATTCCAATCTTTGAGCCTAATCACTGACATTGCAATGATTTGTCTCCATCTGAATTTTGAGATTAGAAGTGGACATTGGAATTTAATTCATACTTGTAATATTGGGGCATACAATATTGCTGAAAATGTTGAGAACGATCAGCTATTCATGACCAGAACTTCATATTCAGATGTCCATGTCTAAGGATAAAGCTTGTATGCAAATCTTATGGGACCGAGAACTGCCTTGCTCCTGTGCAGCTACTGTACAAATGAGAAACTCATGCACTAAACTATTATCATTGCTTGAGTTGAAGAAACAGGGATCAGCATTACCATGTTATCCTTTTCAGGACAAAAACAAATGTCATGCCCCCATTGGAGCCTGAATCTGTGGAAGAAGATGAGCCGGAACTGGAGCTGACAGAGATCGAGGGGGGGGGCTTCGTTGGCTTTGGAATATGGGGAGGAGCAGGCCAAGTCAGGGCCAGAGCCTTTCAGGATTGGGACAGCTTGTAGGTAGGGAGTAACGAGGGCAGGATGACCAAGAGAGGCTAAGTAGTGAACATGAGAGACAGAGCTCAGGCAATGAGCAGGGACCACCCCCTTCTGATCCTTAAGCACGGAGAGTGGAGAGAAGGCAGGAACAGCACAGGCTGACCCGACTACTCAGGAGAAGAGCACCCCGCCCCTCTCCACAGGCACACCTGGGGACTGAGACTTAAGGAGACGCTGTGGGGAGGGGCATTTGTCAGGAATTAATGCTGAATTCATGGAGTGTTGTGTGCCATTGCTGACGTTGGACGTTTCCTGGACTTCTTGCTTTGTTTCTTTGCTTCCTGGATTAATTGCCTTGTTTCTTTGCTTCCTGGACTAATTGACTTATTCCCTTGCCCTGCTGGATTTCTTGTTTTGCAGCCATTGTGCTCACAACATTGTGCTGGACTACTTAAAGCCCAAGGCTGCTGGAGAGGGGTGTGTTTGTGTGTGTGTGTGTGTGTGTGTGTGTGTGTGTGTGTGTGTGTGTGTGTGTGTGTGATCACTTTGTTCTGGGACTTGGCAGAAACATGGGAGCCTTTGGGAAACATTTGGAGCAATAAAGGGGCGGTTTGAACTGTCAGCTGACTGTGTTGCCTCTATGCCATGCCCCAGGTCATCACAACAAATTGTTTGGGGGAATTTTCTTAAATATAGTGTCTTTGAATAAGAATGTTGTAATGTAATGCTTGGACTATAAAAATGGAAACATAAATGCCCTTTTAATTGAGATGGTATATTTCACAGATACAGAAAGAAAGAGATGGGAGAAATAATGAAATGCTAATGCAATTTTATAGGTTTTTTAATTACAGAAAACATTTGAACATGGGAAATTGATACATATAACCACATAAATTGGTTAATATTTATATAAAACAGAATGCCCCTTGGTAAGGTGTTTTTTTTTTCAGATTGAAGCTAAATATTCCGACCTGATTTTACTAGGTAAAATTCTCCTTGGATTCCTCTTCTTTTATTTTTTAAAGGTACTTTATATTCTTTGCCTTCACCTAGTGGCTATGTAACAATTCAATTACTGAAGTCCCTCATCCAGAAAGTGCACTTGATTTCCTATAATTTGTATTCTGTTTGATTTTATTTTAGCTTATGTAACAAATACCACTTAGAATTGACTGAGTTAAAACTCAGAAAAAAAGAGGCGAGATAAGTGTGCCAGCTGCAAAAGGAGAAAAGGGGAGTTAATAAAATGCAAATAGAAATGGAAAATAAAATTAGATGTGATGTTTTTGACCATCAGGATATTTTTATGCAAAGATTGGATTTTTTTTTTAAACAAAAGACAAGGTCAGCCGAAGAAAAGTGAAACTGAGACACCTCGGAAGATAGTCACATGATTGTAAAGAGCAGAAGTAATGTATTTAAAAGGCAAGTCAGATAATATAGGAAAAAGCACTAAAAAAGAATCAGACAATGAAATAGCAATTAGCAGATCAAAAGGGTAAGAAGCATATTTTAAAAGAAAAAGGTGATAATGTAAGCAGCATGAACGGAAGCTGCAACAATGAAGTGAGAAAACCAGGCAGCAAACTGGAAAAATTCCTATGTGGATTCCTTTTACTCAGAAAAAAAAAGAGCTGAGAACAAGGAAAGAAAATTGATGGTCTGTTTGCATATATTTTTTTCACAACAGGTTTATTGTGTCACCCTTGAAATCTGTAATGAAATTTGTTTGTTGTAAGGAGAAAGACTTAGAAGGAGGGGAGCTCTTCTCCATTATATACCTAGGAGGGTTTATTTGGTATTATATGAAATGATTTTGAAGCATAATATAGGTGTGTGTGGGGGGGGAGAAAGGTATGGTCTTGCTTTCGTTGCTGGTTGGGCAAAGAACACCTGAAGGGGATGACAAGCTAGCCAGTCATAAACAATGGGGAATGTTTTTATAAAAGATAGCTTTCTTATACTGAATTGTGGAGAAGACTTTAGCTTCTTTCTTTGTTATCCCAGCAGGCTTTCTGTGTTATATAACTATTTTTGTCATGTCTGGTAGGCACCTAAGAATAGTGAAACAGTCAAGGACCCATGGGCTACTTGTAGCAATGGCAGAGAGTAAACAGTCAAAATATTGGCCAGTGTTCAGAGTAACAGAAGTCATACCATTAAGCCCAGAAATTCAGGCATGGAGCATGTACATACATTGACTGCATTAGAATCATAGGAGGACAAGGGTACAATAAAAATTTTCAGCAAAGGCTATTTCTGTTACAGTTTCTCCCCCTCCCATCATATCCCTCACCAGCTCAACTAATATATATTATGTTTTATCAGAATGACAAGTGACACAAAAATAAGAGTAAGGAGCTTTTCCTGTAAATATTATGCTTCTGCTTATTTCAGCCTTTTACTATTTGACTTGGCATCAATGGTATTCTGGTGGTTCAGACTAGAATATGAAGAAGTCGGCCATCTTAGGAGAATTGGTCTTTTCTATTCCCTGTGGATCTCTGTGGACTTATTAGCTTCCAACTTCAGTACCTTCAAATAAGCAGTATACTATTTTTTAAAAAAACTTTAAAAACAAGGAGAAACACCTAGAGATTTGGTTGAATTTGAAAACCTTATAATAGCTTGGAGATTTTGCTTGGCCTCTTTCATTCCTTCATTCCCAATAGCTATACATCACCTCAAAGAAGAAAGTGTCAGGTAGTGTACATCAGTGCTCTGGGCCTGTACTATTAACTTATAGCTGTGTTTTATATATTTTCTGATATATAAGTAGTTTTTCTTTTTGGGAATTCCAATGTTTAGCAGAAAAGCAATGTTATGCCTTAAATAAATCAGACAAATGAATCCAAATATCACAAAAGACTATCATTTTCAACCCTAACCTGGGCCATTACAAGCACATAGGATTCATATATATATATATATATATATATATATATATATATATATATATATATATATATATATATATATATATATATATATCTGTGTGTGTGTGTGTGTGTGTGTGTGTGTGTGTGTGTGTGTGTGTGTGTGTATGTGTATGTGTATGTGTATATGTATGTATGTATGTATGTATGTATGTATGTACGTACGTACATACATACATACATACATACATACATACATAGAGAGAGAGAGAGAGAGAGAGAGAGAGAGAGAGAGAGAGAGAGAGAGAGAGAGAGAGAGAGAGAGAGAGAGAACTCCAGTAGAATTTTACTAATCTTCCATTGGGGATGGGAATAAATGTTTGTTGGGACTGGCAGGGAAGGTCGAGGGAAGCTTGAAAGAGTGTTAGGAAGCAATATCCATTTAGAACTTCAAATGTGCCCATCAACCTAAACAGATTGACTGCTGCCCTGTGCCATCTTAGTCATATTCTGACAAAGGCCATCATCAAAACATAGATCTTATCTAAAATTCCTATTTCACTTCTTGAATCCCTCTGGCTGAAAATTGGAATTAGATCAGAGGTGAAATTCAGCAGGTTCTGATAGGTTCTGGAGAACCGGTAGTGGAAAGTTTGAATAGTTTGGAGAACCGGTAGTGGAAAGTTTGAGTAGTTCAGAGAACCGGCAAATGCCGCCTCTGGCTGGCCCCAGAATGGGGTGGAAATGGAGATTTTGCAATATCCTTCCCCTGGAGTGGGGTGGGAATGGATATTTTGCAGTATCCTTCCCCTGCCACGCCTACCAAGCCACGCCCACCAAGCAACACCACGCCCACCAAGCAACACCCACAGAACCAGTAGTAAAAATATTGGATTTCACCACTGAATTAGATACTTGGAATAGTAACGGGAAGGGGTAAAAGCCATTCCTTCTCAGGTTGCTGAGTCTTTTCTTTGCAATTTTATTTTGCTGGGAAAGGAATGTGGCAGTTTTGATCTTGCATGCTGCTGCTGAAGACCTGTTCTGCATATATTTATCTTGAAATAAGCATGTCATTCAATTCCATGGGCCTTCATAAAAGAACACTATTATCTCTGCTGACTATAAAACATTGGCCTCCATGGAAGTAACTGTTGGGTTCCTCTCAAAAGATTAGTTTTGCATGGCCCATAGATAAGATATGAGGAGTTGTGCAACTATAGTCTTCCATTTCCTTTTTGTTATTTTATCTAACACCCTGAAGCCGAGTTCTGCATTTTGAAGATAATCATCTTAACAATGAGATACAATGTGTCTCCTTGAGTAAAATGAAAAAGGAAGAGCTGAGATGATAGCTTTTGAAATGTTTACTTGATAAAACTTATTTTGTGTCTTATGAAGGAGGGAAAAGGGCAAGAGGGAAGACCCAGCCGAGAGTAACTCAGAAGCTTATAGCACACTGAAAAAAATAACAACTCTCTTGAATTCTGGAGTAGTTAGTCCTTTGATGAATCCGGGGGAAACTGTACGTGAATCATTCTGATAGTGAGTTCCCTGTTGAAAATAAAATAGTCAGGAAAATATCAACGAATTGCAGAATAGAGTGGAAAAGGAGGCTTACATTCCTCTTTTTGACAGCAGCTGCAAAAGCTATTCGGTTGAGTTAGATCTAAACAGAAGGAAAAGTCCCAGATACTAAAAAAAAAAATAAGTGGGATTAGTTTGCCTAGCTATATTGAAAACTGAAATGTGCCCTCAGAAAAGGTCACTTCTCCTCTGAATTTCTTTGTAGTTTGTAGTTACAAATTGTCTGAAGGGATGTCTGAGGGCGGAGGAGGTTACACAAAGCGGAAATGCAGTGATATTGACCTTTTGTAGGCCTTGAAAATGGTTTTTTTACATTTGATCTTAGCCTACTATATAAAAATATTTTTAAATCCCCCCCCTAGGCAAGGTTGTCGCATGTACCTGCTTAGGGAAACACTTGGAGTTAATTTTCCTCAGAAATTAAGTTTTTCATAGATGTGTTGTTTTGTATGGTAATGTTTTTAATCCCTTTTCTTCTTTTTGAAGATATGGATATTTTCCCTGCTTATCTATCTGGTACTTTGCCAAATCTACAGGATTTCTTAAAGATAATATTTTAATTGACAGCCAATACCAAAGAAGTAGTGCAAGATCAGAAGATGTAGAGGTAGCTGGCCCATAGAATTGCCAAGAAGCAGACAGGACTGAATGGATAACATCATCATCATCATCACAGCCATTAGACCATCATTTTTTTTCAGCACCCTAGGATGCAATTTATCCTGCTAGAGCACGGATGTCAAACTCGCCATGTCATGCTGCCGTCACATGACGTATTGCAACGTTTTTTTCCCTTCACAGAGCTGGGGTAGGCATGGCCTGCATGTGACGCATCCGGCTCGTGGGCTGCCAGTTTGACACGCTTGTGCTAGAGAAGTGGCAACTTTAAACATTGTGAACTTCAGCTCCCAGAATTATCCTGCTAAGGTTGAGAAACCCTGTCCTAGAGATTTAAATTCATTCAATTTGTTTGTGTCCTTCCTTGTTAATCTATTTCTCTTTTCACTTTCTGTATAGCATTTTTTTTCTCTCCAGATCTTTTTTCTAGTAGCTACATTGGCTTTTGTCCTTGATTGTCATCTCACTGGAATTGTTTGCAAATGTGCTCATTTTAAAATGTCCTTCCTAAAGAACTGCCAGCTATCTTGATCTCCTTTCTCCATTAGCTGCTTCTCCAGTAGAATCCTGCTTATTATTGCTCTGATCACAATCATGCTTCTGAACAGCAAAGCATGTTTAATGTCACTTCCCATAAAAATAATTAACTTCAGTGTAATACAGTCACTTTCCCCCAAAGTTTCTGTTGATCCAGGCTTCTCTAATGTTTAGTATCAAGTCAAGGATAACTGGTCCTCTAATGTGTTTCTCCACACTCTATAAGTTATGAGCAAATTATAAGCAAGAAAGTTATAAGCAAGACAAATCAGACATTTCCTGAAGGGATCATGTATAATTTTATCTTTGCTCTAAACAGATTAAGGGGAAACCAGAACTTTAACATGAACAAATTTGAAAGTGACATGAGGTCTCAGAACATCCATAATAAAATAATATAAACCTATATATTCTCTCTACTTATTGCATATAGAAATGTGGGTGCATTGGATTTTCTTCTCATCCTGAAGTGTGCTCTGTTTTTTTCCTCACAGTTATATTGCTTCAGAAAAAAAGAAAGAAACATATCTGGTAAGCTAGTAAACTCCTTCCAGGCTATTTAAGCTCAGTGGAGAAGTCTGTGCCTAAATTTAACAACATCTCCCTCCTAGACTGCCTCACTAGACATGAAAAACGCTAGGTTACGGCGTCTTTTCTGATTCTGATCCAACAGAGATTTTGAAGAGCTTATTTCAATTTTAAAAAATAAAACCATATAACATTTTTTAATGTAGCAATTTTGGCACTAAAAGAAATACTAAGATATTTCTAGATAAAAAAACACAGCAATTTCTAGATTAAAAACACACCGCTGCTGTGGCCTAGAGGTGGAGTTCTTGCCTCACGATCAGGAGGTTGTGAGTTCAATCCTAGGTAGAGGCAGGATGTAGGGTCTCCTGCTTGGGCAGGGGGTTGGACTAGAGGACCTGCAAGGTCCCTTCCAACTCTGTTAATCTGTTAGTTAAAACAATTATATTATTCTTTTTTAAAAAAAAAACATCCAAACCCAACTTCTTTTATTTTATTTAAAGAAGAATGGTAAATACAAATATTAACCCCAGAATTATTTTTTAAACAAATTCTCTAAGGTGCACTAGATGTAAAATAAGGATGATACAGAAATAAAAAAAAGTAAAGAACAAAATGTCTACTGATCCTTAATATAATATCTTATGCTATCTTTCAAAGACACTTTGAATGTGTCTATCTTTTTTTTTAAGGACAAAAGGAATCAAAGCAACAGTATGGAACTTTTATATTTCCTAAGGCCTACTAATAAAAGATAGTAGGAAAATATTCCTGCTAGGCATTCACCACAGGGAGTTTTCTTCCGCAAATTGAAATAGGAATTTAATTTTAAATAAATGGAATAATTTTCTTCCCATACTTATATACATGTAGAGCTATGCTCTCATTTTTCTCAGCTTGTTTGATTCCGGTCTTGATTCAGTTTCTCGGTGAACCTGACTGAAGTCTGAAAGCTGCATTGTGACCACAGTCAATATTGTTGCATCAGTGGAAAAAACTGTATTTCATTATACCTGTCCATCAGTTTGTAACAGGGAAAGTTAATAAAATATCACAAAGGCTAATTAGTGACTGCTGTAGTAACTCTTCGCACAAGAATAATATTTCTTAATTTTTTTAAAAAAAATGAACAGTTGGCATATTTTATATCTAAAAATATTTGAATGCAATGAATGTCAATTAGAGGAATGAAATAGCCTTACATAGCTGAACAACCTGAGGGTATCCAAAAACATTTAACAGGAACAAATGTTTCTTTCCAACTAAATTTAAATCTTAAATAGGATATTTACATGCATAAAACTGATTTATATTTGGCGTAGTGATTTGGAGTATTGCAGTTTTGAAGTTCTGACAGAAAACTCTTGCAGCAAATATATTTAGGCATTCCAGATTTTAAATGCAAATTGCAAGCCATGTCTTACAGTTTTTAAGATATGGAAAGAGGACACGAATAACAACTCTTATGTTTTTAGTCCAATCAAATCCAGTGTCCATAATGGGTGGAGCTCATTACTTTGAGTCTAATGGTCAAAGGGGAATAATGTTCAATAAGTATTATTGCAAAGATCAATAATGCTATGTAACTATTAATATTCAAGCAATCCAAGGTTGCACAGATAAAGGAAGGACAAGGTATTTATGAAGTATGGCAAGGAAAGGGCTATAGGAGTATGTTATGGCTTGCACAGCTTTTGGAGTTAAGGGTAGTTTAGTAAGTGATGAAAATGGGGAATATGAGCCAAATGTGGATAAGGAAGAGCAAAACTATTTTATAATTTCTGTTTTAGAAAACAATAAAACTTGTGTCTTGGGGGAAAAAATCTTGGACCATATTGTGATAGGGATCAAACTAGATACAGGTAGTCATTGACTTACAAAGGCAATTGGGACTGCAATTTCCATCACTAAGCAATGTAACCATAAGATGTGACCACATTATTTAGTGACAAAAATTCCTGCAATGCTGGTTGCCATCTCTAACTGAATTTCACAGTTGTTAGGCAATGCAACTTCCTGTGGGTTTCCTACAACCAAAAGCAGTTGCCGAGAGAGGCATGGTGTGGCTCAAGGAGAGTGCACAAGAGTGTGTAAGAGGTGCAAGAACAAAGGTTTGGTGAGAGTACATTGGTGAGGGAGACTTAGCCAAGTAACTTGCAGCCTTCTCTACCAGGTTCCCCATTGACTTCAGAGGAAGTTGGCAGCAAAGGTTGCAAATGGCAACCACATGATCATTGGTAGCTTGGTAACCAGTCATAAGTGCAAAGAGATAGTCAAGCACCTAAATTGCAATCACATAATTGTAGGGGTGTTAAGTTAGCTGTAACTCTGAGGACTGGTCATAACCACCATTCATTCAGCACTGTTGTAACTTGGAACAACCACTTACCAAATGGTCATAGGTTGGACACTACCTGTTCTATATAAGACATCTCTTATTAGGTACTTATGAAGTATGCCCCCAAACTATTTGGTTTTATTGGTTAATATTGACTTTAAAAGAACTGAGAATTAAAATTAGCTCAACTGTTAAATAGCATTGATCACTGATTTCATACCTGTCTCATAGTTAGTTAGTTAGTTAGTTAGTTAGTTAGTTAGTTAGTTAGTTAGTTAGTTAGTTAGTTAGTTAGTTAGCTAGCTAGCTAGCTAGCTAGCTAGCTAGTTAGTTAGTTAGTTAGTTAGAAAGTTACTGAAGTAGTCAACACACTTCAATCACCTTATCAAGGAATCAAGTGGCTGATTCTATTTCAAAAATACAATTAGCTCCTGCCTGATCCAGAGAAAGAACATCAAAGATTGTTAGTTATAGGTTCAAAAGACTAAAGAATTTTGAACAATACAGTTCTCTAGGATTTCCCTGACGTTCTCTTATGCCGAGAAATAAAGTAAGCAATTAAAACCCTTACAGTGGCTCTTATTTTCCCAAAACCATAGCAACAGGGGCATGGACAATAATAGTTCATAACATCACTTTTTCTGACTAGCACTTTTAATTTCTACAAGATAAGTGGTTTTTATTTCTACTATCTAGGAGAAAAATCTTTTTGACTCAATCAAAAGAAGTTTGTAGGTACTTCTCTTAATTTAACAATGAATGAATGTGCACTGGAAAACAATCTTAGCCATTTTTCTCTGGAACAAAATGAATGTATGTGCAAGTCCTGAGCCACAGTTTCTGGATGATATCAAGAACAGCATAAAACAAAGATAAACCTTCCCCCCAAGCAGCCCAGATTCGGGACCCGAACACCATGCAGTGGGGTGAACTTCCGTCCTCACTCCAGCTCAGGGTGGCTTCCAACTTACCTCACTGCCAGTTTGCTTCCTCCCGCACCGCATGGCAAAATGCTCAGTGCAAACCCCCCCCAATTTTTTTAAAAAAAATCTCCAAAAACAAAATGACAACACATGTGCAGTGCCAGAAACTCAGCTTCTGCACATGTGCAGAAGGGAAAAAATAAAAATAAATAAAAAAGATGGTAGCGTCCACGGATTGGCACCAACCGATCCGGTTCGGTGATGTCATTATGATGTCACCAGCGGGTAGCTACCGGTTCGGGTGAAACCTGTCCGAACTGGGAGGAACCCACCCCTGCTCCAGCTCCTAATCAACCTAGCAGTTCAAAAGCATGCAAATGCAAGTAAATAAAATAGGTACCACTTCAATGTTTTGTCTCACAAGCAAGTAGGAGCACACCATGACTGAGAATTCAGTATATTTTTGCTGAGTATGAAAGTAATTTCAAAGATTGCTGGATAGAAAAAAGCAAGCATAGCCATGTCCCTTCAGGAAGGGATACCATAGTGACCCAGAACTATCTCTAGCACTAGTTTCTGAATTATTTTTTAAATTCTTACATTTTAAATAACTTGGCAGCACTTTTTGGCTTGAAAGACACTTCAGAAATCATTTCATAAATAAATAATACCATCCTTTAATCATTAGTATGGAGAATTTCCTGTCCTTAAGCTGTAGTATTACAGTGTTGCTGCTAAATACTTCGTTTTCTGAACTGCACCATTTTATAGTTTCTAATAAGAAACTGTCCTGGTTTTATAATTATTTAATATGAAGCTTTTTATGTTAACATCATGATTATATCAGATTAGGATAAGTATCAGAAAATGCACATGGACCAGGAGTTCTGTTATAATTTTATTAACATTTCACACATAAATTATTTGAATCGGACATAACCTTACCTAGATTAGATTCATTCAAGTCAGAGGGGTCTTAGTCATTGCAATTAAATTGTCCCACTTATTTCCCTCGGTCTAACCTAATCATGGCTAAATTTGAACCTACCCCAAGGTTTTCAGTGAAGAAAAATCAAAAAATTATTTGGTAACCACATGTAGTGGTGGGTTCCTACCAGTGCGGTCCACTCTATAGCACCGGTAGCGGCCCGCTGGTGATATCACAGTACCGGTGCGGTCGGTTGCCGGTGCCTGGGTGCCACCATTTTTTTAAAAAAAAAATTTACATTTTTTTAAAATTTTCTTCTGCACATGCTCAGAAGCCGAGCTTCCGGCACTGCACATGCGCTGCCTTCCTACCCCACAGTGAGTCCAAGCAGGGGAGGATGGCTGAGGGAGCGCGTGAGATGCTGAAAGAACGGGCGGCAGGAGCTATCTCCATTCCCCTCCCTTCAGCAGTCCGAGAAGCCACGAACGTGCGGTGATGATCCTAGGCATTTTCGCACATTTGAGGCTTCTTGAGCTGCTGAGGGGAGGGGGAATGGGCGGCAGGACCTATCTCAGTTCCCCTCCCTTCAGCAGTCCGAAAAGCCATGCCCACCCAGTCACATGGCCGGCAAGCCACACCCACAAAATAAGCCATGCCCACAGAGTGGTAGTAGAAAAATTAGGAACCCGCCCCTGACCACATGGTAAATCTTGATTGATAAACCTGTCCTAATCTGATTTTACCAAAACTTTATAAAATGAAATAATAATTTATTAAAGTTGATCAAAGTGATATCACTGTTAAAAATAAGTGTTTCTTTAGTTCTTTGCTTGCAAATACTTTGTGAAAGCTGGAGCTAAGCAGTTCTTCCTTTTTTGTGATCTCAACACAGATTTGAATAAGACTGGTTTGACATCAGTGGTACAGTATGGGATATTCTGTGGATATGGCAGCTGCTCTGCATAAATCTTTGGTATTATAACTTTCTACAGCACCATAATCCATAAAAGCTGATCCCAAACCTTAGCACCTGATGGTGTACACCACATCAGTAGATAATCTCATTGTAAACAGTGACTCACTCTTGTATATAAAACAGGATTAGCACTTCATATTTCCAAGGTAAGCCTATTTTACTCTGCCTGGCAAAGAGAAGGCTTATGGATTGGGAGGTCACTTCCCTCATGAATTCCAATATCAGACAGTATATTGTTTTTCTGTCAAGAGTATCTGGTATGCAGGATGGTGGGCAATTAAATATCAGAAACTCAAATTTGTTTATAAACAGCCTTTTACTATAATGAGATCTGTATATCTAGCCAGGTGATTACAGTATTCCAAATTGAGGACCTCAGTGCCCGTCTACATTTGGCATATTTAATTAATGTCACCATTTTTGCAGCATTGATAGACTTGGTGGAGCATCTAGAAGGTCAAAAATAACAATTACAAAGAATTCAACTGAAAACAATAGCCAAAAAAAACCACCCCCACCCAAACCTGCATGCACACCCACCCCAGCCCAAGGGGACACCCAAGTTACAATCTAACTATTTTTGGGAGAATGCAAGCCAGAGGTGGGTTCCTGCCAGAGCTGCCCAGTGCACAGCTCTGGCAGGGAGCAGCCGATTGTGCAATTTGTGCGCGACCGCTCCGGAGCCCTCTCTGCCAGTCCACCGCTTGCATCGCCATTTTTTTCCGTGAATTTTTGGCCGATTTTGCTTCTGCGCATGCGCGGAAGCAAAATCGTGCCGAAATCTCATGAGGGGATGCGCGCAAGAGAGAGATTTTGGTGAGATTTTGCTTCTGCGCATGCACAGAAGCAAAATTGCACCAAAATCTCGTGTGCGTGTGCGTCCCCTCATGAGATTTTGGCGCAATTTTGCTTCCGTGCAGAAGCAGAAGCAAAATTGCGCAAGGGGGCACACGCACATAGTGAGGGCGCGTGCACCCAAAGCGTGGAGATGCGCGTGCAGCGCACCGGCACCGGTAAAGGAGCAACCCGCCGCTGGTGCAAGCCTATCTAAGATACTTAGCAACTTATAGGAATTTAGTTCTGGGGAATTTATTTTGTTTATTTTGCCCCTTCCAGACCATGGTAGCCTCCAGACACCAGATTGAGATTTTGAGTGTGTCTCCAGTTTTACTTGGTGAACAGTAATACAGTAGACTGTTGTCAGCATACTTAAACCAATGATGATCTCCCACAGCAAGATCTTATAAATGTTAGCAACAAGAACTGTGTCTTATCCTATATTAGAACTGCCATGGCCTCAAAGGCAGCCATTCCATGACTGGAACCACCCATTCAATTGGGAACACTGAAGCATAGGACCCTAACTTCCAAACCTTGAGCAAACCAAGCAAGATACTGTGGATGATGGTATCAAAGGTTGCTTAGCAGTCTAATAAGACCAAGAGAAAATATACTGCTCCTCCATCAAGGACCTGACAAAGACTTGGTTACTAACCACATAACCAATGCCATTTTCATCCCATGGCCAGGTATGAATCCTCATTATAAGGGCTCCAAATAATCCATTTCCTCTTCTGATAGCTGAGGCATCATAACCTTCCCGAAGAAGAGGAGGATGTCTTCAAGAGAAGACTCACAAGTGCCTTCTTTAAGACTGGCAGTGCTACACCCTTTCTCGGAGAAGCATTGATAATTGTCCTTTACACCCTACCTGGCTGTTCAAAGAAGTCATACCATAAAGAATCGTACCAACTTTCACTAAAAGCAAAACAGAAACAAAAAACAGATAACAATACAAGGCCTAACATCACTTTCACAGTTTACTCATCTGGCATCCAACACAGAGTGGATATGAGTGCTTTGGTCTGCAAGAAGGAGCAAAACCCACATAAACATCCAACTCCATACTCTATAGGTACAGTATCTCCAGTTAGAAGTAGTACACTTTTAAAAGATGTAATAGAAAAACCAGGAACATTTAAATATTCCACTGCATTCTGTGGAAAAGTAACATTAAAATCAAGTGTGTGTTAAACAAAAATGGCAAAGAAATGTTCTCCTTTCCAATTTACAACCACTATAGAATAAGCTATGAATTTCACTGATAAAACATACTGAATTGGATTTACACTAAGACTGCATTCTATATATACTAACTTAATTAATTTAAATCATTGTAATATGTTTGTCATGATCTACATCATAAATTATTTCAGAGGGAACTGTAATTTAGGGCAAGTCTAAATCTATTTTATATGAACAAGACACAATTTTTAGCATGGCATTAGAGATAGAATTTGAAGGTTTTAATTCGTATAACTGCAACATGTCTTAAACAGCTTTAACAACAGCAAAAAACAACAATTCAATAAGTTTAGTGCACAAGGAAAAAAGGGTACACTGTACAAAAACTATACAAATACAATTTATAAATAAATAAAATCAAGCTGATTTAATCCTGTAGTTAACTAACAAAAGACTTATTCTCACATCAAAATAGAGGGTTGTGTATTTAGCTCAATCTTGTTCTAGAGCAGTGATGGCGAACCTTTTTTTCCTCGGGTGCCGAAATAGTACGCGCACATGCTATCGCACGCGTGTGCGTGCCCACACCCATAATTCAAAGCCCCCCACTTGCCCCACCCCCTGCGCATGCATGCGCGACCCCCCCACTCCCCTGTTTTCCGACTTCCAGTGGGCCCAGTAGGCCCGTTTTTTGCCCTCCCCAGGCTCCAGAGGCTTTCTTGGAGCTTGGGGAGGGCGAAAACACTCCCCCCCCGGCACCCCAGAGGCCCTCCTGTGGCCGAAATCACCCTCCCAGAGCCTCTGCGCGAGCCAAAAGTCAGCTGGTGGGCACGCACATACGTGCTGGAGCTGAGCTAGGGCAACGGCTCGCGTGCCGGCAGATATGGCTCCGCGTGCCACCTGTGGCACCCGTGCCATAGGTTCGCCATCACTGTTCTAGAGTCTACTGAGCTATACTGTTAAAAAATAATTAAGAATCATTCCTTGATGCCCAGTGTGCCTCTTCATGTTATAATGATGTTGTCTGAAAAATTTCATGCTGGAAAGAGCAAGTTCCATAAAAGCCAATTCTAGGATAATTGTTGAAGTTAATGGATTGCAATCTGTACCAAAAAAAAAGCATCAACAAAAAAGCACTGTAATATGTACTCTGAAGGTTTTTATTTTGTTTTATTTTCCAAAAAGGATGTGTTAGCATAGTAAATCAAACAAGATGAAATAATCAAAGAAAAGATGAGTGGACTAATCGCATGTGAGGATAAGCAATAATATATTTTGCATGGGACTTTCTTCGAAAAATGAAATTCTCTTCCTAGTAATGAATTCAGCCTTTCATTGCTGCCAATCATTTGGGTGTCCAGCTATTAATTTGGGGTTTCATTATTTATATAGAAAATTGAAATCAAAGGAAATAATTATCCTTTCAAATCAAGAGCAATTCATGCAAAGTGTGGCATATGTCTAGGCTCAAATCAGAAAGCATAATCAGCAGAATATCTTTCAACATCACTTTCTGGAAGAAGAAAAAAGATTTGGGTAGTACTATGTATTGTAGCCTGACAGTTCTTTCATAAGTATTATAAAAACATAAAGACCAATGTGACAAGCTGTAAAAATATTTTTCATCGGTACTTTCAGTTTAGATAAAATAAAAGAGAGACTGTAGTTTTTAGTTTCACACAACATTGTGAGTCTAAAAAGATAAGATACCCGTATAATGGATTTCTAAAATATTAAAATCGGTTATTCCTTGATGGTGTACAATTAGAGTGAGTAACAGACAAAACAGTCCTGTGTATATTTAATCAGAAGTGAGGTCCATTGTGTTCCTAGATTTTTAGATGTTGTTGTGCCCATATTATATCAAATTTTTCTCCCATTACCCTTCTGGATTCTAAAACATTTATTTCTGACTTTCAAAAACACCAACAGATGGTACAGTGAACATGAAGTGTTGTGGAACATTTTTCAGGCTGAAGCAGTGTAAAAATTTCCCAGCTCTTTTTTCATAATTTAAAACTATTGCAATATTAAACTGGGATGGTTTAAATAACTTGCTTCCTACTTCTGTCTTCTTCCTTATTTCTGCTCTGCCAGCCTGTGCCTCTGTCAATTCTAGACTTATATGTTTCTTCCAACTTTTAGCAATGGCTAACACAGAGTTAGCTGCAAGCCCAAAGGCAGTCTAAAATGCTGCAAGGTATTTTCATGATGCCATAATTTGTCAAATGGAAGTCAACTCTCACTCTGTTTATATTGTTTTAGGTCTATTAAATGTTAAGCATACTGAAACATCCCAAAGGTGCTTTTTCAAGAGGCAACTGGACTTTCTGGTGCGCAAATCAGGGGTGGGTTTCTCTTACCTTCCCTATTGGTTTGGAAGTGCGCCAGCGGTGAAATTACTTACCTTCCCTAACACGCGCGCCACTGTCACACACACTTTTTCACCCTCTGCACCTGCGCAGAAGGCTTTGCACATGCGCAGAGGGTTAAAAACAAGAAAATTGGGATGTCTGGATGGGTGGCGGAGCCTCGCACTGCTGCCGCTACCGGTTCTCTGACTCACCGGCCACCGCCGCTACCGGTATGCCCGAACCGGTAGCATTTTACCCCTGAAGTGCGTGTTTCAGGTATACACACACACACACACACACACACACACACACACACACACACACACACACATACACACAATTGTAGAGAAAGAGCCTGATATAACACTATCTTCTTGTGAAAGATTGATATAGTCATCCTGAAATCTCTATGCAATGTTTTTGCATTCCTTTTTCATAACTTTTTGTCACTTTCTTTAAAACTGTTATCCAAAAAACCAGATTGTATTAACTAACAACTCTGACACTTTCGTTTTGATGGTTCTCCCTGTTTCTGAGATCACTGACATAATACCAGACAAAAGGCCATATGTTGCTTTCTCTCAAGTTCATTGTCCCTGTCTTGCCAGAAATCTTCCCTGCACTTCATTCAGCCTATAAAACTGAATGCTATTTCCCTGGAGAATATATGAATTTGATTCTACATTATCCTCTTCCAAATCAGATATTTCCAAATCTCTTGAGCAGATTAGAAAAATAGCACAATGCCACTTAACAATAAAAGTGTTTTTCTGGCATTGGATCCTATCATATTTCTTTATGAAAGCTACATGAAACAATTATCATGCTGTGGATGAGTCTAGCATTAACGTGGTTTATATATATATATATATATATATATATATATATATATATATATATATATATATATATATATATATATATATATATATATATATATATATATATATATATATATATATATATATATATGTATATATGAGTGGTAAAACTTCAGATTAAAGTATAAAAGAGACTGTATGCTAGCATACAAATGAAAAAAAAAGTATTAGATTCTCTTTGTTGCATAAAAGTTAGATCTGTTTGAATCTATCATTCAAGACATAATTTTTTAGAGATTTCCCTGATTTTCCATGAAAATTTCTATCCCATAGAAAATAATAGACAGGAGCATCTCATTACTGACCAGCAGTTAAAGGATAGTAATTTGAACCATTTTAAGGTATATCAAACATTATTATATTTATACCAGTTATAAATACAAGCACTGTGGATTTCAATAGCTACACAGAGGAACAAACACAAAACATACTGATGGTTCATCTAGTGCAGTCTGACTTTACTTCAGAAGTTGGTCATTGTTCAGTCAACTTGATGGAACCCAGACATGCAAAGAAGGATGGGATGACTCTAAAGATTGGAAACATATAAAAATATGTAGATGTGTATTTAAGAAGGAACACTAAAAATATAATACATTCAGTAGTCATGTCTGAATGTGCAAAACAGAAATTTGATTAGGGATAAAAAATGGAAGGCATATGGAATAAGGCCGAAAATGGATGATCAGGAGAAACACAAGGGTTACTTGTTAGGTGGCAAGATGTGTGATTGAAAGAAATAAAAGGATCAAAGATTGGACCAAGTAAAGGATAAATAACTTAAATTAGCTGATTGATAATGATTGTCTTTGAAATTCTAAGAGAATATGCTCCGACTTACCCATAGTTTCTGCTGAAATTATGTACTAAAACATGCTGGCTATATAGTATGGCCTAGATGCCTTTTCCATTTCAGAGATATCTGCAGTTCTAGGTTCCTTAAGAGATACAGTGCTTGATGTAAAACCAACAATTCAATTATATATACCAGTGGTGGCAAACATTTTCAGGATTGAGTGCCGAAAAGGGAGCATGCGCGTGCTTGTCTTGGCTGCAACCCGGAAGAGGAGCTGCTCAGGGCGCATGCGTGCACCCAAAAATGAACTTCCAGTTTCCAGCGCACACATGCGCACCAGCCAGCTAGTCTTCCAGGTTTCTGGCATGCATGCGCGTGCGACAATCAGCTGGCCGGTGTGCATTCTCATGCAGGAAAATGGAAGACCAGCTCTTCCAGTTTCTGGCACTGCCGCACGCACGAAGGCCAGGTGATCATCGCACGCACATGCGAGGCAGAAACCTGGCATGCATGCCATAGGTTCGCTATCACGGATATACACTGTTGAATAAAAAAAACAAGATGAAAGCTAGCATTAATTACATACCTGAAATATAAAATGAAAAATTGAAAACTCCAGTTTTGGAAAATCAATGGATCCGAGTCTTAATAAATGTATATGATATTTTTATGATATAACTAGCGTACCCGGCCACGCGTTGCTGTGGGTCAGTCTGCTTAAATGGAAAAGAAAGAAAAGAGAAAGCGCACGTTTTTAATATGTTTAATTAACATCTCAGAATTATGGTAAACATTGATGTCAATTTTTCCCCCTTTATTTTTGGAGGTTTAAATTTGTGTTTAAAACTCTGCTATTTTATCCCTGTATTTCTCTGAGGTACTTGCCAGGGTCACACGATGGGGGGGTGGTCAGCCTCCTCTCAGCAGGCATGTCATGGTTTCCCCATAAAAGCCTCTGCTATTCTATTCCCTTATTTCCCTCAGCTTGGCTCCTGCCAGGGTCACGCGATGGGGAATCTTATCCCTGTATTTCTCTGAGGTACTTGCCAGGATCACGCGATGGGGGGGGGTCAGCCTTCTCTCAGCAGGCATGTCATGGTGGGTGGTATTATGCTCATTAACATCTCAGAATTATGGTTAACGTTGATGTAAATTTTCCCCCCTTTATTTTTGGAGGCTTAAATTTGTGTTTAAAACTCTGCTATCTTATCCCTTTATTTCTCTGAGGTACTTGCCAGGGTCACACGATTGGGGGGGGGGTCAGCCTCCTCTCAGCAGGCATGTCATGGTTTCCCCATAAAAGCCTATGCTATTCTATTCCCTTACTTGTTTCCCTCAGCTTGTGGAGCGTGTGTCCAGCAGAGGGCGCTGGTTTTCAACAAAATCATGTTGTTACCGTTTTTTTTACCAGTTTTTCAAGGAAATCATGTGTGTACCTGTCACAGGTGTGACATCTATATAATATAGGTATATAAAAATGGTCTCGTATTTGAATGCAACATTCTGTCAAAATTTGAAAGCAATCGGTGAAGTACTTTTGGAGATCTTAGATAATTCTCAAACGAACACTTACATTTTTATTTATATAGATAATATAATATTTTAATATGTTATTTCATCATAAAATATTATTTTATATTTATTAAATCCAGCAAAGAATGTTTTTAAAAGAATGGATATTTTGTGGGAGACTTGTAAGAAATATGAAGGTTATTGATCCTTTGAAGGCATAGTTCCATTTTGGGGTCAAATTATAACAAATGCTGTTACAATTCTGAAAAGAAATGCAACAGTTAATGTGATATTAAATTATATTCCCTAAATGCTGCATTTTATGAAGAACTTTGACCTTATTTAGCCTGAAGTTGGCAAAGTAGATAATTTTATATAAATTGGAAGAATTTTTCTAATACTAACAAATGGTTTCAAGGTGTGTGTTTGTTATCTTTTGAAATAACCTTATATTCAATTTTCTTTTTAAATGGAACAATATGTTTCTAGATTTAAAGACTGGATGTACTGATACATTTAAGGATTGAAGTAATCATTATAGTGAAAGTATTTTTTATTTTGTGTGATCCTACTGCATTTAATTATTGTTGTTGACTGTTATGGCTCATAAATATATAAATAAATAATCATTTGTTTCAGATCCCACTACTGGATCTAAGATGCATTTATGTGAGATAAAAGCTCAATTAGTAACAAACCTAGAACTTAAACATTTCTAAGTGAAAATAAAATAATATTACATCAAAACATAAATGACATAACTTTATTTAGATAAAAAAGAACCCTATGGGGAAATATATGAATATATTAGAGAATATATGTAACTTGCACATACTATAACATCTATTTTCATACAATTTCTCCAAGCTTCTCATATTTCAGGAAAAATGTAACCGAATCAAAATACTATAGAAAAATGTGCAAAACCGGCATATTTAACCCAGAGCCAGGGGTAAAATTCAGCAGGTTCTGACAGGTTCTGGAGAACCGGTAGTGGAAATTTTGAGTAGTTTGGAGAACCGGCAAATACCACCTCTGGCTGGCCCCAGAGTGGGGTGGGAATGGAGATTTTGCAATATCTTTCCCCCAGGAGTAGGGAGGGAATGGAGATTTTGCAGTATCCTTCCCCTGAAGTGGGGTGGGAATGGAGATTTTGCAGTATCCTTCTCCTGCCACGCCCACTAAGCCACGCCCACAGAACCAGTAGGGAAAAATTTTGAATTTCACCCCTGCCCAGAGCTATATCCATTTCTATCTATTTTGTTTTGTTGTTTACACTGTCTCATGCCTGCTTAAAGGCCAAAGGAAAACCTTTTCAAAGATACAAGATTCAATGAAACACCAAGGATGAGTTAGCATTTTTTTAAAGGCCTTAGTCAAACACTGCAAATATAACAAAACAGTATGACAACTGGATCTGCAAAGGAAAAAAATATTAAAGAGGCAGAGATTATAGGAAGAACAATATATGAATTTTCTTACATAAAGATTTTTTTTAAGTTTTGGAAAAAAATTAAAAATATTTTAAACGTTTATTTTTATTTTTAATCAGGTGAGGGTAATTGTACAGTCTTAATTTTTATTTAGAATTCAAGCATGAGATAAGTGTTACTTTAGGATTTCTCATACAGTTAAACAAGCCATAATTTATTCCTCTAGCTTGTACAATATATGATGTTGGAAAAGGGCATATTTGCTGAATCCAACATTTACAGAAGGCAGATCTCTTGAAAAATTTTGATAGCGTCATTAGAACAAGCACATAAAATCTAAAATTCACACAACATTTGTGGAAGTTACTGTGTTGAACTTTTTAACAACTCTTGTAAAGAGTTGTTAAAAACCACTCCAAACTTGACTGTAGAAAATATGACTTTAGCAACAGAGTGGTAAATGCCTGGAACTCACTACCTGACTCTGTGGTTTCATCACCAAACCCCCAAAACTTTACCCTTAGACTGTCCACTGTTGACCTCACCCGATTCCTAAGAGGTCAGTAAGGGGCGTGCATAAGTGCACCAGCGTGCCTACCGTCCCTGTCCTAATGTTCCCTCTTATCAGTACCAATCTTATGTACATAAACAATGTTACATCTGTGTATATTACTAACATGTACTTGACAAAATAAATAAATAAAATAAAAATAAAATAAAATAGATAATGTATTATACTCCTGGCTTTGTTCTATATGGACAATTTTATTCCATATGTAAAATAAGACTACATACTTGCTAACATTTGGGAAATAGTATTTCCTTACCTGCTTTCTATGCATAGAACTAATTGTACAAATGGCTGTTGATTTTCTTTAACTTTACAACAGAATAAACCATAGTATGATAAATAGAGATGACATGATCTACATTAAGATGGAATTCAGGTCATCAAAGAAGAAAGTTGTAGAAATTATGTTACAGAAGAACTCTGAAACATTGCTCCAAAGTCTTCTCCTTAGTCCCATTGTGGGGGGAAATAAATCAAGTATTGAGAAACAAAATTTATTAGCAATTAATTCCTAGATACTATGTAAAATTGGTACTTAAAAATGAATAAGACTTAAACTGGCAGAACAAATTGAGACAGCACTGCCGTCCAGATGTTGGGCTGAAAGGGAATGAAGAGATGCAATGTTTTGATCAAAATCCACAGAATCAAGTCTATAATTCTATCAGAAACCTCATAGAATCTGAATGAATTCCTGTCTATTTACCTATTTTCTTATTATTTATTTATTATTAATGAGATTTATATACCGCCTCATAGTGCAAGCACTCTCTAAGTGGTTTACACCATTAAGCAATGTATATATTTACATTGCCCACAACAATCTGGGTCCTCATTTTACCTACCTCCGAAGGATGGAAGGCTGAGTCAACCTTGAGCCGGTGAGATTTGAACAGCTGAACTCAAATGATCACAGTCAGCTCAAGTAGCCTGCAGTACTGCTCTCTAACCGCTGCGCCACCTCGGCTCTTCCATTGATTCTTCCCCTCCACTTCATATACTCACCCAGATATCTGATTTAAAAAAATAAATTCATTGAAAGTCTGGCCAATAAACTAATGCCACAGGATTTGATTAAAAGTTTTACAAGGAATATTTGAAAAGTACCATCTACTTTTGCCTGGCTGCCTAGGCAGTACAAACAGTTAAATGGTTTTCTCTTTCATCTACTTCTTCCTATATAACTTTGTGTGATGACTTAGTGGTTAAAGACGCTGACGTACATATGGAAATGTATGACTAGTTTCCCCCCCCTAACTACTTGTATAAGGATTATTCTTTTTACAGTATTATTCATGTTGTCTTGTATTCTGGTATGGACTGCACCAGTAGAGGCTAAACTAATTTCACTGTATACATGATGTACATTGACAATAAAGGCTTTGATTGATAACTTGTCAGCTAGAAAGCTGACAGACTGGGTTCAAGACCCAAGTGCCATACAATGGGATGAGCTCCTGTTAGTTGCCCCAGCTCCTGCCCACCGAGCAGTTCAAAAGCATCAAATGTGAGTTGATAAATAGATACCATTTCAGTGGGAAGGTAACTGCATTCTGTGAGCCTCAGCATAGAGTCATGATTGCCACATGGCCACAGAAATCTCACGGAGATGCCCCCTAGAATGAGAAATGACTGGACAGAGGAAACCTTTATCTTTTTATAACTTTATAACTTTATTAGCATCACCAGCTATTTTTATGGTGAACAAGCAGCCGTCTTCTTCACTGATTGCTTAAACTATCAACAGCTTAAACAAGGTTTGCCATAATAAATTCATTAACATTATATAAGGATCACAACAGGGGTGAAATGCTACCCTAACCCGAACCCAAACCCAAACCCAAACCCAAACCCAAACCCAAACCTGTAGTAAAAAATGCTACCGGTTAGGCCGAACCGGTATATCCAATGATCAGCTGTCCAACGATCAGCTGTGCCGCGCGATCTAGATTATCTAAAAAGGAGGATTTCCTGCTTTCTAGCTAATCTAAATCATGCGGCACAGCTGATCCCCCCTTGCTGTTCTACTTACCTTTGCAGACTCTGATGGCTTCAAAATGCTCCTTTTTCAGCACTGCACAGTAGTGCCTGCGGTTTGTATGCATGTACAGCCTGCATGCGTGCCCAAAGTGCACGCGAAATGAACCGGTAGCAGACTTCAGAGGATTTCACCCCAGGATCACAACATTCTGTTTCTGTTTCTGCTGCAAGCACTACACCATTAGAAAATGCTGCTATTTTTTATATATTAAAGCTGTAGTTGGGTTATCACATGGTTTATTTCATTGTCATCTCTAATTCCATTTTACATATTAATCCCCCTCTCACATGCATTCCACTCTGCCCTCTGAGAATCATGTTTCATGCATCAAATGAAGTTGCGACTGAAGAATAATTATGTTCCAGATATCATTGCTGAAGGATATAAGACCTTTTAGGTAATGTAAGGAATTGTTGCAACCAGAAATGAACTATTTTCATTATGATAAATTTTATTATGTTTACAAATTATTTTCATTATGATAATGTTATGTTTACAATTTAGGAGCTGAGGTGGCGCAGTGGTTAAATGCAGCTACTGCAGGCTACTCCAGCTGACTGCTAGTTCAGCAGTTCAGCTGTTCAAATCTCACCAGGCTCACGGTTGACTCAGCCTTCCATCCTTCTGAGGTCGGTAAAATGAGAACCCAGATTGTTGGGGGCAATATGCTGAACTCTGTAAACCGCTTAGAGAGGGCTGTAAAGCACTATGAAGCGGTATATAAGTCTAAGTGCTATTGCTATTATCAATTTATATTTACAAATAAACTTACACAACTGCAACATTTTTAGCTCTTCAATTCTAAAAAAAAATACACTTTAGCTAATTTACAAGGACTTTTATTTCCATTGAGCCCCAAAATGGCATGAAATTGCAGAACTGAAACAAGAAGTCCCAAAAATGTTTATTCTGTTGGAAGTACTGAAGCAATAATAGCCCCTCCAATCCAAGAAAACAAAATAAGTGTCACAAGATAAAGGAAAGCAGTCTCAGCTGGTATTCTGTATACAAGATTACCTATCCTAAAATTGCTCTAAATTGGCACTAATTTGGAAATCTCAGCTTTGTTATGCTCCGAGCTCAAGTGTCTGAAGATTAGAAATGAGAAGCGGGGGGGAATAGTCACCCCAGGGTTGAACAAAATAGATTTACAACTCAGCAGGAGAAATGTTTTATATTATTCTCTCCCTTGTCAAATGACTAATGCCAAGCGGAAAGACCCAGAAGCAAAGATTATTATGCTTTAGCACCTTTGTTTTACGTGATCAACTGTAAAATAGCAATTTCACATTAATGAAAATAACAGCGTAAAAACTTGTTCCTGTCTATTTTACACATTACTTTGAAAGAAAGACATTGGTGGAGATGAAATGATATGCATGTCAAGCTTCACCATTTTTAAAAGAAATGTCAGAGTTCATAAATAATAACTATTGCTGTGTTGGGACTAGAGAGAATTTGCTTTAGATTCCCCTGAGTACCTGACACATCCTGACTCTTTTGTTGCATTTAAGTGGATAGAGCATTTTCATCCTGGATAAAACAATAGATTGTGAATTGACATCCTGTAGTCAAAGACAGCAAGTTTGAAATGCTTATGATGTTGAACTAGAATTGGGGAGTTCCTGATTTAAGTCCACCCTTAGCCAGGGAAACTCAGTGGATATCTTTAGGTGACTCACTCTCCCTTGAAGAAGCCACAGGGTTGTCGTGGGGGGGGGATAGAAGGAAGAGTGCAATTGTATGTGACCTTGAGCTCCTGAAGGAAAGGCAGTAAATAAATCTGGAAAATAAATACGGTCTCCTAAAATACATAAATTTTAAATGTAGAGTATATTATTAAATTGCTAAAGTACAAGGCATTACCATTGCCTGTTCTATTGATAACAGAGAATAACAGAGTTGGAAGGGACCTTGAGGTCTTCTTGTCCACCTCCATGCTGAAGCAGGAGAACCTATACCCGTGATGATGAACCTATGGCATGTGTGCCACAGGTGGCATGCAGCACCCTCTCTGTGGGCACGTGAGCCGTCACTCCAGTTCAGCTCCGCTGTGCATGCGTGCAGGCCTCCCACTGGCCATCTGGTTGTCGGGTCTCTGCCGGGCATGCGCGGGTGTGGGGCACATGTGGGGGCCGCACGTGCATGTGCAGGGGGTGCATGTGGGGGGGCACACACATGCATGGGGAGCGGGCATATGCACGGGGGCACATGCAAATTGCATTTTGGGGATTCGGGTGGGCACGCTTTGGGCACTCGGTCCAGAAAAGGTTAGCCATCACTGCCATATACTATTTCAGATAAATGATTGTCCAATCCCTTCCTAAAAAGAGCACCCACAAGTTCTGAAAGCAAGCTATTCCACTGATTAATTGTTCTAACTGTCAGTAAATTTTTCCTTAGTTCTAGGTTGGTTCTCTCCTTGATTAGTTTCTATTCATTGCTTCTCGTCCTACCTTCAGGTGCTTTGGAAAATAGGTTGACTCCCTCTTCTTTGTGACAGCCCCTTAAGATATTGGAATACTGTTGTCATACCACCCCAGGCCTTCTTTTCATTAAACTAGACATACTCAATTCCTGCAATTGTTCTTTGTATGTTTTAGCCTCCAGTCCCCTAGTCATTTTTGTTGCTCTTCACTACACTCTTTCTAGAGTCTCAAGAACTTTTTTATATTGTGGCAACTGAAACTGGTTCCAAGTGTGAACTTACTAAGGCATTATAAAGTGTTACTAACATTTCACATGATCTGTTTGCCAAATAAAAGAGGGATTTTTACAAAACTAGTCAATAATAAAAATGAAGGCATCTAAGAAAACAACACAGGAATAAGCATGAAGATCTCCATCTAGTACTTGTAATACTTGCAGTACTTGGCATTGAAAAGGGGAGATGGTCCCACATATGGTTATCATAGGGGCCAAGGTGACAATAGATGCATTGTGATTTATCCTAACAAAATATATTTGCTACTCCTCATTCAATGTATAACATCATTTGACTTTGGAGATAGGACTTGACACAAATGTATTGTTCTTTGGATCCCATGAGGCTAATGATGCAAAGAATCATCTTGTCAGATAGGCAACTATAAAAATTTGAATAAATAAATAAATAAATAAATAAATAAATAAATAAATAAATAAATACATACATACATACATACATACATACATACATACATACATACATACATACATACCCAAACAGAACACTTAGAACTGGAATGGAATGGAATGGAGGCATTCTTCACTTTTGTTGCAGGGCTTGGTCAATATACTAGAAGTGAAAAGGCCACAATAAAATATATAGATTAAATAATGATGTAACATATTAAATGTCACAAATAAAAAAAACTAGTAAATTTAAATTTCCTAAAACATGTAGTTTCCTGAAGCTGCTATCCTCAGACTACGCAGTTCCCACAAATTTCCTTACCATTAATGAGAATATAGTTGGGGAGGATGTAAGTTTAACCACCATTAGGAATGCAATGTCTAGAGAGAATTGGGGTGGAGGGAAAGGGAGTGCAGTATGTGGGAAATTATCTTCTATTATATTGTGGAGTTGTCATTTATTCTGTGTTACAGCAGCTGAAAATAACCCTCAGTCTCATGTGGAAATGCCCTGAAGCTAGAAAAATGTATTATTTTAATCATATCGTTGGCACTTACCATTTGTTCAGCAGTATTTATGCAAAGCATAGAATTTATTGGGATGAGGCGACTGTTTACCTGAAGGAGTTTTCTTCTCCAACACCGTGATCAGATAGACAAACACACACAGCAGCCTGCCATGTAATGCAGTCATTTGACATGTTCTTCTTTTGTCATTGCTATAGGCATCGGATCAGCTCAGATGTTGCTGAGTTGAGAATAATGCAATTTAAATTTCAAGTCCCCTACAGGAGCAAAAGAATACGTATAATAAGGTAATTCTTGAACAATAAATTGGCAAAGTGGATGTTTTGAATGGGGGAGAGCATGTCTAAAAATGAGGTCTTTTAATACAAAATTTCAAATTCAGAGCATGGCATGTTAAAAAAAGGGTTTATGTTAAAGGCTCTTGTACATTTTCTGCTTGCAGGAACCTTTTACATGGGAACTGTGTATATTAATTTAAAATGTTTGCTTTAATTATGTAAATTCATTTGATTTGGGTTTTTTTTTTGTGTGTGTGAAGGTAATTTTACCCTTGCAAAATATGAAGGACCATCATTTGTCTGAGGGACTCCTGGGAGAGGAAGCTTTCATGCAATCTCAAGAATATCAAAAAAAGATATCAGCCTATCATGTATCAGCAAAGGCCTTCCAACCATTATTTTATCCACAACTGATCAGCAGCATGTACACATTGTATCTTATTTATTAATGGTGCAGCAACTTTAAACCAGAGGAAAAGAGGTTAAGGTTTCCACTCCTGATTGCATAGAAATTTGGCAATCCCATTTTTATTGCGAGGGTAGCAGAAATGACACATGGAAAATATTCCATTAAAAAATGGAAGAGCTCAGTTTTCCTGTCCATCTGCTTGTCATAGATGCCTTACAATGCTTCTTTGTTCCATATGGCTTTTATAAATCAGACGGGAATCTTAATCCATTACATATGCTTCTAGAGAACAGTTTAGCAATGGTGGGCTTGAAGAATTTTAGGACAGTGAAACACATGCTCTTACCGAAGGAGGGTTACCTGGTATGAGGCTAAACTACCAATTACATGTTATGCACGTAGAGCATGTAAAATCAAGAAATGGGTATTTTGAAACAAGTCATTCTGATTTACTCTTCAGAGACCTGTAATGGTAACCCATTAAAAAAAAACCTTTGCTACATATAGTAATGGCAAAATCCCACTAAGGAAATCTCTTAAGGAAGAAAAAAAATACCTTCGGAATCTTTAATTTAAAACACGTCTTTCTTCTCAATTATAATGCTTCATTTAGACATTTTGCTTGAATGGATTGCTGCTATTTATTCATTCATTCATTCATTCATTCATTCATTCATTCATTTATTTATTTATTTATTTATTTATTTATTTATTTATTTATTTATTTATTTATTTATTTATTTATTTATTATTTGGCAGTTTTTTTTATGCCGCCCTACTCCCTCAGGACTCAGGGCGGCATACAACATTTTATGAAACTCCAAACAAATCATTAAAAAAGCAATTTAAAAACAATTTAAAAAAACATATAAACACCATACATACATGGGGGAGACATCAGATATAAAGTCGTCTCAAACTCACCCTGCCTGCAGGAAGAGCCATGTCTTAATGGCTTTTCAGAAGGCCAGCAGGTGGGGATGATTCGGATCTCTGGGGGAAGTTTGTTCCAGAGAGCAGGGGCCCCTACAGAGAAGGCCCTCCCCCTAGGCCCCACCAGTCGGCACTGTTTGGCTGACAGGACCTGGAGGAGACCCACTCTGTGGGACCTAACTGGTTGAAGGGAAGAATGAGGCAGAATGCGGTCCCGGAGATAGCCTGGTCCTAAGCCATGTAGGCTTTAAAGATGATGATCAGCACCTTGAATTGTACCCAGAGACCAATGGGCAGCCAATGCAGCTGGTGGAGTATAGGTGTTACGTGGGTGTACCTTGAAACACCCACCACAGCAATTTAGTCTTTTTTTCTGTATCAATTCCCATACAGACACATTTTAAGCTGGTTTGCAATAAGATCAAAATAAATGATTAAAATATAAAGTAGCATGCAATAAACTAAAATGGTACTCATATTATATTCATTTAAAAGGAAGAGATGAAAGGAAATAACTGTTCTTCCATATCGTTACTTATGTATTTTAGAAAGCCAGAGCAAAGAGATAGCTTTTTCCATAGGTACTGTACCTAAAAGATTTAATAGTAAATCTTTCTCAGATTTCATGAGGAAGACTGTACTGAAAGTAGGCAACTTCATAAGAAATAAAGCACATCATGTGATCACAAATTGACATGTCACACATACCACCGAACCTATTTTGTTGATTTTAATGATCAACCAGATTTGTAATATAAAGACAGTCTTTCAGGTATTAAGGTTCCAAGTTTAGGATCTTTTGTGTCAGACACAAAGCTTTAAACCTAGCTTAGTAGGTAATTGCCAGCTTGTATAGTTGCTTCAACAAAGGTATAATGTACAGTCAGCCAGGTTCTTCATTCAGTCAGTTGCAAAATTCTGCTTTAGCTGTAGCTGCTAAACTATGTTCAAGGGTAGCCTCAGCACATTATAGTAATGTGTGAGATTAATAGTTCACAAACAATATTGTTCAAGAAAACAGGTAGCAGATTGAAAGTAGGTAACAGACAGAAATTGAAACTTGTGTTATGTACATCTGGTCTCCAGTAACAATGATCATTTTATAAACAACTCCAAACTACATACATATTTTATCTGACTGGATGAAACTCCATTTTTAACAGGCAAACTCCCCAATTCCTGCAGCTTGGAGACCATCGTCATGAATCTCCAACTTGTCAGTATTCAGACTGTTTATATGTCTTCCAAGCTCACCTCAATATATCCTGACATTTGTTTCGGAACATAAAAAGTATTACAAATTGGAACTTTGTTTATGCTCCCAGTCTTGTACTGAGGCATATATGCTTTCCATTTTCCTTGTTTTAAACCAACCCAAAGAGTAGGTAGGTGTAACTAAGATTTCTTGGTGCACAGACCTGGTCAACAAATGGAAAATCTGATGAGGAGTAGACTCACACTTTTTCAACAGAGATATAATGATTAAAGGGGATACAATGGCTCAGTGGTTAAAGATGTTGAGTTTGTCAGCTGGAAAGCTGACAGCCCAGGTTTTAGATCTGATCACCATGTGATAGGGTGAGCTCCCATTCTTGCCCCAGCTCCTGTCCACCTGTCATTGCCCCATTGGAGCCCAGTTTGGAATGGAGGAGGAGGAATTGGAACTGGGACCATCTGACAGGGAGGGCACTTCTCCCTTGGCATGTTTGGAGAGGCAAGGGGCTGAGGACGATGCTATCTTGGGCCCCTCAGGCATTGGGGGAGGTGGTCGACCAGATGGAGAACTGCCTGCCTACAGAGACACAGGGGAGAATTGGCTGCTGATAGGCAGTTGTGCCAATAGGCAGCAGATTTCCTCTGATGAGGAACATCTGCCTACTCCACTAGATCCAAGGGCATGGAGAGCAAAGCATAGGCAAGCCCAGAGAAGGGATGCAAGGCTACTTGGGAGGAGGTCATCCCATGCCTCCTCACAAGGAACACCTGCAGTGAGTAACTTATGGGGAAGCCATGAGGAGTTATTCTTTGCCAGGAACAATTTTTTGCTTTGGCTTACACTCCCTCAGCTTCAACTTGTGTCTGTTGCTGTTTGCCTTGCCTTGCTTCAAAGATTGCTCTTCGCCTTTTGTCTTGGACCTTGCCCTTGTTTTGTGGACTGCTTTTGGCCTTTGCTTTGCTGTGCCCTAGGAACTGCCTCTTGTCTGGGATCTTTTCTTTGCCCTGAGGACTGCCATTGTCTTGTGCCTCAAGTCTGCCTTGTGGACTGGACTTGTAATCCTGGACCTTGCCCTATGAACATGCTCTTACTCTGGGGACTTTATTTGTACTATATGACTGGGCTATTGTTACAGGAACTGAGGGTGGCTGCCTTCAAGCTAGCATGTGGGTGGAGACTTACCTGTCATTGGAAAGCCATTTGCTGGACCATTTGTTGAGATAAATAAAGGACTTTCTAAAGACCTGCCTTCCCTTGACCACCTGGGTCATAACACCACCTACCATTTTGAAAGCATGCAAATGTGAATAGAAAAAATATGTACCACTTTGGTGGGAAGGTAACACTGTTCTGTGTGCTTGGCATATAGTCATACTGGCTCCCTCAGCTAAGAAATGGAGATAAACACTGCCCCCTACAGTCGAACATCACTGGACAGGGGAAACCTTTACCTATACCTTTATAATGATTTAAACAATGCTGTAACAAAGTATCAGAATAAATACTGGGATGCTTTGCATGAACAATATACTGCATATGCATGCACATTCATATTCATCAACCCTTCTCTGTGCTGATCAGGCACTAGTAAAAGTAATGGAGAAGACATAATTCTTATCAAGATGAACGTATTCTAAACAGTCAACATAGTTGACTTTTAGTTTAGTTTATTCAAGATTCCAATATCTTTTATTATCTTTCTACTCTTCACATTAATTGGCCAACTTTTTTTCCAGACAGTTGTTTGCAACATCTGTTTTCCACCAACATGGCTTACTGTGGCTTGGCCATTATCTCCTTGCTTAGAGACTTACGCTTTACTTTCAACCTTATCAACTTCCCACTAGGGAATCACAGCCCACTTTCCTCATACTTTTAGTTCATGCCCTGGTTATCATGGTTCCCCTTTTGCTTATAACAAGAACTCCCTGAATCCTTTGATATGGAGAAATAGTCCAAAGACATATTAGGGGGGAAACCTGCATTAAAATCTGGCATATTGAGCAATTATATAATGTTGGTTAACATACAACATTTGTGTTAATAAGTTTATTCATTTATATATCAAATTTCTTAACCACTAATTTTCCTCATAGGGAGGTTCTGGGTGATGTACAATTTAATATACACCTCAAGTTTATTTTTACGTTTGCGAAAACAAAGACCAGGTGCTTCATTTGTGGGGGGGGGGCTTTTATCCCTTTAAATATCCTAGAAATCTATCGCTACTCTGATTTGTATAAGTTCTATATTTGTCTTTAATTATATACTGGATTGCTTTTAATTATACATCGCAGATTGAAAGGAGACGAAAATCACTAAAAATGAAATCAATAATTATTATTTTCCTACAATATTTATTTGGTAGCATTACAAATATGACATCACGAATAGCATAAATATGATAAGAGATTCATTTAATTAATGAGTTGTATTTTCAGGTAAAGCTATATTAATGACTACATTAATAAAAATTACTGGGATACAAAACAGGAAGAATGTTTTTCCCCTTAGAAATCTGGTCTGCATAATGATTCAGTATTTTAAAAAAACATGAAACTAAACAAAGGATTTTTAGAGTGAAATACAAAATAAAAAAAACAATTCACTCATATTAGGAAGAAAACATAAGGGAACTTTTCTTTAACTTGTCTTAGAGTACTGTGGATCACTAAAGCTCTTCTGTTTTTTTGGCCATGTTATGCACTTCCAAGTTTGCACATGATACTCCTAAATTGTATGAAGATAGTATTGTTGACTTCTGCTTTTTTTCCTTTTAATGAACCAGCTGGTTCTTTTCAGAACTCTTTTTCAATAGAGACTGACTGGATACAAATTTCTGCATAAATCATCCCTACTCCATGGCAGTGAAGACCAAGGAAAAGGATTACTTTACAACTGCCACTATTTCTTCAAGCAGTCATCTAGCAGAACAGTTTAAGATCTTCTAACCTAGAAAACCCTATGCTGCCATGTTTGGCCAGCAAAATTGGCTTCTCAACATGAAGGGGAGAAACACAGGAGAACAAGCATGTAGATTCTTTAGTTGCTTGTAACGATGGAGTACCTAATACCTAATGGCCACTTTGAAAGACAAGGAATTAATATGTACAAAAGCAGAATTAGATTGGTGGCTTAATCAAAATCAGGATACAAACTCTGTTATTCTCTGACCTTCGTTGAATGCTTGCATGGCATTTGTAGTTTCTCCATTTTTCTTCTCCAGTTAAAACTTCTAATAAAAATGTTCGAACATACCATATTTTGAAAATGTTTTTGAAGTCATATTATTTCAGGACATATAAATTTGATAAACAAACAAACAAACAAACAAACCATTTATTTCAGCATCAGAAAGCATAAGAGTAATCTCACTTCAGATAATGTTAGAGTCATTCAGGTGAGTTATGTCTTAAACTGCACTGTGTTTACCAGTTTTATTACAAATAGCCTCTATTTCAGCTTTTAAACTAAATGAGGCAATCAAAAAGATTCAAGCTCTTGTAATACAGAAGGAATATCAGTTTCAGGGATAATATCCTCTGCTGTCTGCAAACCAACAAAATACAAATATGATTTATTATTGCCTATGCTGCTCTATGTACCTCTCGTTTGGGGAAATATTAATAATCTTCTATATAGTGATTATTTTGAAATGACTTTCCAAAACTTATCCACTGAATCAAAATTACTTCACCTGATTGCATGCAATTACTTATGAAATATCTACAATGTGTTCAGTAGCCACAAATAGATGTTCTACTGGTTATATCAAATGTATTGAATAGAACACACTGAGTTTCTTAATTTATTGTTCTATCCAGCCTAGTTTTCTTCATATGTGTTCAAATTCACAGTCAATATAGGCAGCCACAGATTAAGAAAGGATGTGACAAATATTTTGAATGAGAAAAAAGTCTTCTATGTATATTGTATTCTAATTGCTTAAATCAACAATTCTAAAATGCTAGTCTGAATCTGATGGATCAGTAAATTCCCTTTCAGGTAATGTCACATGATTATTCTTCATAATAATCTAGTAACCTTCTAATAAAAAATGACCCTAGCAGTAAACAAAATCTTCAAAAGCAGTCCTTAAAGCAGTCATTTTATTTTGGATAATAATTATTTTTAAAAAATCATCTCTCCTAATACATATTTACTTATTTAAAATCCAGAATGAGTACAGTAGGTTAACTAGCTTATCATCTGAAAACTTCAAGCAAGCAAAGTCTTTATTCTTTGAAAGTTTAATTGATTTGTCCTACAACTGACATGGATTGTTCCAAAACCTTTGGGGGTCTCATAAGTGAATCTGCATTGCTGTTTTCATTCAGAAGATTTGAAGTTTGTCAAGATCACACATGAATCCTAATATTTAAAACACTTGCCAAAAAAGGGAATGCGAAATTGTTCCAAGTAAGTAATTGATGAATAGCTTAAATATATTCAAATATATAGCAACATTTCCTATCATCACAGCAGTTTTGTTCTGTGAAAAACAATTGTGACAAGCTATTAGTCTAATTGCACTGCTTATTTTGGCAAAACCACAGTGAGATTTACTTTTGTTCTGAAATATTACTCAATCCTCAGTGTGTGTGTGTGTGTGTGTGTGTGTACTACGCACATTCAGAACTGTGTATGTGTATACAGAGAGAGAGAGAGAGAGAGTTCTCAAAACCACCATTTTCTGAAATAGAACTTTAAAGTATGACCTACAAGCCAAAGCAACCAGTTATATAAATGAGAAATGATTTTTGCCTTTCCAATTTAGATATTATAATGAACTTACTGCCCTCACATGCTTAAGGCAATATAATAAAGTTCCTTTAGGAGCAACAAATAGAGGGAGGACATTAAAAATTGTAACCCGTCATCTGTAGTCTGAATTAGTGTAGTCCATTCTTTTAAACTGTATATGAATTGTAAACTTCAATTGCCATGAAATCAATGGATAGATGGATTGATGGACTGATATTTAAAAAAGAATAAAGCCAAAGTAAAGACAACAGCAATGTTATATAAATGAAAATCACAGATATAATTTAAGTACTGAACGACTTTGTTAAGCCTTCTTTGGGACAGCATTAGGCACCACTACTGAAAAGGGAATTTTCCTCTAGTTCTTTTCCCACTCCTTTTGATGAAGTAGTACTCTTTCTCTTATACAATATCTTTACAGCCCTTTATTGAAGTAAATTCTGCCCTCTGGAAACAAATACCAATATGAAAAACATAGCATTCTATAAAGATTTGTTTGGAGAAATCTTAATAATTCTTAAAAAGCAATAATAATTGCACTGGCCATGAGAAAGAAAATCCAGACCCACAAAAATAATAAGTTTATTAAGGAAAGTCAAGTTTTTAACACTTACAAGCTTTTGAATTACAAATATTGATTTTGGTTCTTCTCTCTCCTTCCTTATACTGTATAGACACAATAAGAAAATGTATGTATTTGGGAGGAGGAAGACACTGCAAATGAAAACAATTGTTAACGTAGCTTAGTGGCAATTAAAATGGTCCCTAATTTCTTAATTAAATTCTTCAGATGACAATCCTTGCTGTATGTAAAGATATGATTTGTGAGATGTTTCACTGAATAAACATTAAAAGATGAAACAAGGCCTCCTTGTTTGTTATGCATCAGGAAATTATAGTTTCATATAATAGCTTAACAGACAAAGCTTAAATGTTGCCTAGTGACACTTGCAGGTTTTAATTTGCTCTCCATCTCTTCACAAAAGAGAACTTAGAGTAATCAATCTGGTATCACTCCATAAAATGAGGAATAAAAATACTCTGGGTTTCAATATATGATCAGGAAGCTTCCATATAGAATAATAAATGCTTCCTCTACACCAAGAAATTATAAGGGGGAAAAAAGAAGGGAGGAAAGAAGGGAGGAAGGGAGGAAGGAAGGAAGGAAGGAAGGAAGGAAGGAAGGAAGGAAGGAAGGAAGGAAGGAACAGGAAAAGGGAAGGAAGGAAGGAAGGAAGGAAGGAAGGAAGGGAGAGAGAGAGAGAGAAAGAAAGAAAAAGAAAGAAAGAAAGAAAGAAAGAAAGAAAGAAAGAAAGAAAGAAAGAAAGAAAGAGGAGAAAGAGGAGAAAGGGGGGAGGGAGGAAGAAATTAAATGAATTGGTGTCTCACCATAGAGAATTTCTGATAGTGACAATGCCCATGGATCTTGTGAAATGTTTGAAGAGATAATCTAGACATATTTATCTGAATGGGCATAGCTCTGTGCCATTGAACGTGAGTTGGAACACTCATCACCTAAATTCCTAATAGTACAGGAGTCTATGTATTCATTTAGCTTAATGTATGAAAATTTCTTCCTTGGGGATAAGAAACAATTTATCTAGAAAGCTACTAGCCAATCCCTTATTCAGTACTAGACAGTACCAGACTTCTTCTTCCAGTTTCGTCTGACAAATTGTCTTTCAAAATGATGGAAATTAAGTGTGTGTCAATTTCTTCCCTAGATATGTTTATGGCACTTAAAGATTTAACAGTCTATCTGTATTTATTTTTCATCAGTTGCTCTGGGCTTCTTCAAATGGACAGACAGAAAAGTGATTGTGGTTATTCATAAGGCATCCATCTATGCTGAAAGACAGCCGTCTATCCTGTTTGCCTGGGAGAATTGTGCTGCTCTTTAAATTTTTCTTTCCATGAATATATTGTCTTTCCTGTAAGCTCCCATTGCTATTTTTTGTCAGCATCTGCTCCTAATTGCCTTCTTTAAAATGATCTTGTGAAACTTGTACTACAGCCACCGATCCACAAATTCAAAAATACTGTACATTTGAGGCTGCTTCTGCAGCACCTCATCAAATAAATAAATTACCATTGGTTATATCAAGGATGGGAAAGAGTTTATTTAGTCCTCAGTTTTAATTAAATTATTTAACTTTAACTAATTCTCCCTTCCTGGAGATGCCTGCAAATTAGAATAAGTTATTCTATAGAATGCTCATTTGCATGGATTATGCAGTTTTCTGCTCAAGAAATATGGAATAAAATTGTATATATTAGAGAAAGTTAACTGTAAAAAGTAAAGGAAGTTGATTATGAAAAGAAATGTGATTTGAACATTTAAGTATTTTTAAACAATCCCAGAATTGTTAGAAATTAATAAAACAGGTTTATGAATGAATTCATGCAATATAGATATAATTCATAGATCAATTTTTGATCCTATATAAGATACTCTGAACTGTCTAGCTCTTCATAGGTCCTTTTTCTACATACATTCAGTATCTGATGACATATCTGTAGTAAGCCATATATTTTCATGGATTACCTTTCCAATGTACTTTCTAGATTTCTAATTTATGCCACTAATCATGTATATCAGTATGATCCCTTCTGTGTATCTTTAAAAAAAATTAAGTATACAGTTGGATTATCTGAGACATGCAAGCTTGGAAAACTGAAACTGACCATTAAAATGGGACATAAAATTTTGTCTTTAGGGTAGAATAAAAGAAAGTGCTTGTTACTCTTGCCTTATTCTTTTTACATTCATTTACATCTAACATCTAGCATTAATCATGTGCACTAAGCACATTTCATCTCTAAAACTAAAATTGCATTATAAAATTCCAAATTGCTTCTTTGTACAGCAAAGGTAATTCTTATTTTAGAAATAACTTAGGAGACAGAAAGGCACAGGGGGCAGTACATTAAAAGCCAGCTTTCAAAAAAAAATCTAAAAAGCAGTCAGAAGCACAGAAAGGTGAAATTACATTAGATTATTTCACTTATTAAAAACAGAGCTTTAACCCACTATTAAGTTAAGGAGTGTTCATTTAAGCAAAACTTTTAAGGTAGCACAATGAAACTGGCTTTTAAAAATAAATCAATCTCATATCGCAGATTTGATAATTGCAGTATCAATATAGCAGCATCAGAAACAGCAAAGCTCTCTTGGTGCATGAAAAATTCAGATTGATATCAATAGTATCATTTTATTTTGTTCCCTTCCATCAGATTACAATTAGTCCATGAAGGGTTTAACTTAAATGATTTTGGCTTGGGTATAAAATAGTAGGATTTAAAGTTGTTGGGATCAATACAAATCTGGTCCATTCTACTTTTCACAATAATATACAGTATTTCAGTCCTGCAAATGTTCTTATTCTGCCCAGTTGCTGGGTGGGTGTGGCCGTGGTGGGCGTGGCCTAGTCAGCCTCCTGCACCACCGTGGGGGGAATTTTTGCTCTCCCCAGGCTCCAGAGGCTTTCCTCGGGTCTTCGGTAGGGCGAAAATGGCCTCCCCAGGCTCCGGAGGCCCTCTGGAGGCCAGAAATGGACCCCTTTCCGGCCTTCCCAAACTTTTGGTAAGACCGTTTTTTGCCTTCCTGCATGCCTTGCACTTACCTGCATCCAAAACAGGCCATGTGGAGACTCCTGGGAGGGGAGGGGTGGGCAGGGCAGGGCCAGCCAGGAGTGGGATTTGGGGGTTCTCTGAACTGGACAGAATCTTAACTAAGATTCTCCCAAACCCCTGTGAACCCCCAGCAGCCCACCTCTGAAAATATGAGATGTGATAATACTGTTCAAGTATCTGAAAAGCTGCCATATAGCAGAGATATTTCCACCCAGGGTTGACTTATAATGGTGATTGGCAACCTGGGACCATATGCACTAAGTAATTTAGTCTAGATTTCAAAATATCTTAAAATGGTAATCAAGACTTTGAAATTCTTGCAGATGTCAATGAGAAATTTTTAGGCATACTTGACTGAATTCAAAGAATGAAAGCATTCTACCATATACAGTATGTTCTTCAGGTCTGTCTACACTGAAACATAACTAATAAAAATTTTATAGCAGTGATACAACCTCTGATGAACTAAAAAAAATTTTTGTTTTGTTGACCACTGCTCTAGGTCATTGTAATTTAATAAGTGGTATAGTAATCTTATTTAAAATACGTTACAGGCAGCTGAGAGAAAGCCACTACCCATGAACAGATCAATATGCATTGTGTGCATTCAACTGTTCAATAATCAATTGAGTCTTGTTATGAGAAAATAAATGCTAAAAGTCTGAAAAGTTAATTTCTATTGAAAGCTTTTACAAGGCTATCAAATTATTAAAAGTTTTGCGCTTTTTACTCTTCTTTTCAAAAATACGTAAGCTGTGTATTTTTATTTTTATTTTTTGAGACGAGGGTACATCTTAATTTTTATTTTCATTTTAAATCCTGCAGAAATGAAAAACTTTTAATGTAATATTGCTTTGCTATAACTTCCTTATGCCACTCTAGACATAGCTAGTCTAGAGAAAAGAAGGACTAGGGGTGACATGATAGCAGTATTCCAGTATTTTATTTATTTATTTATTTTATTAGTGACATTTATATACCGCCTCACAGTGCAAGCACTCTCTAAGCGGTTTACACCAGTAAGCAATGTATATTTATATTGCCCCCAACAATCTGGGTCCCCATTTTACCTACCTCGGAAGGATGGAAGGCTGAGTCAACCTTGAGCCGGTGAGATTTGAACCGCTGACCTGTGGATCACAGTCAGCTAAAGTGGCTTGCAGTACCCCACTCTAACTTCTGCTGGGCTTTGTGGGGCTGCCACAAAGAAGAAGAGGTGAACTTATTTTCCAAAGTGCCAGAAGTCAAGACAAGAAGCAATGGATGTAAACTAACCAAGGAGGGAAGCAACCTAGAACTAAAGAGAAATTTCTGACAGTGAGAACAATTAACCAATGGAACAGCTTGCCTTCAGAAGTTGTGGGTGCTTCATCACTGGGAGGTTTTAAGAAGAGACTGGACAACCGCTTGTCCAAAATGGTCCCTTCCAGCTCTGTTCTGATTGACACTACTAGCCATGTTGGTGGGTGCAATGGGCATTGAGGCTCCTCTCTACTAAGTGGTTTGCAAAATTCCAAACAATCCCCCCCCACAAATTATTGACTCTTGCAAGATGGTACTAGCAGCTCTAGCACATGTCTGGTTCAAAGAACAGACTCTTCTAGGCAGCTTCCATTTAAAATGTTTGGGGAAAAAATACTTTTTCCAAAATGCAACAATCTGTCTCTCATTGATTTTTCTGTCTCCAAATTCAGAGACATCTGTTTTCTGATGCATGCACACACACTCCTTCTCTCTCTTTTTTTTTCTCTCTCTCTCTCCCTCCACATGTTCCTATGATGTCTGTTCTTTCCTGAAAGTAAGCCCTCTTCTGGATCAGGTGGCTTGTGCACTCAACTTAATTATCATTTCAAATTGCTAGGCCAGTTGTTTGGACGAAAGTGCCAAGCAGAAAACAAATCCCAGAAGCCCAGCTACAGAAATTTACACTTGTTGCTGCATCACCAAAGCAATCGAAAAAGACTGAGTTAGTGTTAATGAAGGAAAGCAGTGATGGGAAAAGAGTGATCTCCTATATTCCTTCCCAGCTAACTTTAGGACCTGTCACCAGCAACCTAGGGTGTTGACATGAAGGGGAGGGTGTGTGCAAGAGAAGGAACCCAACTTTCCACATAGTAAAATCCAAACCAATGTTGGGGAAAAGTGGACATCTCAAAGGTACCAGACAGGGAAGGGGAAGGATTGGAAGAAAGCTTCTAGTTACTAGTCTGCAGTGCAGGGGTGAAATGCTCCCGGTTCGGGCGGGCCACTCAGTCGTCATAGAGCCGATAGAGCCGATAGCGATCGCAGCATGAGGCTTCCCCCATCCGCTTCCCCCACCCGCCTGGACGCCGCCATTTGGGTTCTTTTAACCTTTGCGCATGCACAAAGCGTTCTGCGCATGCACAGAGGGTAAAAGAACCCAAATGACGGCGTCCAGGCAGGTGGGGGAAGCGGGTGGGGGAAGCCTTGTGCTGCGATCAGTATCAGCTCTATCGGCTTTACGACGACCGACCGGCCAGCCCGAACCAGGGGCATTTCACCCCTGCTGCAGTGGCAAGGAGTCCTAAAGTGGCAGGTAAACTTGGGCTAGAAGAAGCAAAACTTAGTTTGCTATCAGAGAAAGAAAAGGACAAGAAATCAAAGCTATGGCAACTTTTTCTTCTAAGGAATGGTTGGTTCAATTCTCCAAATAGGTATTCAGCTAGAGCAGAGGTGGTGAACAATGGCCCTTTTATGACTTGTGGACTTCAACTACCAGAATTCCTGAACCGGCTGTTTCAGGAATTTTGGGAGTTGAAGTCCACAAGTCATAAAAAGCACCATAGTTCACCACCCCTGAGCTAGCGAGAGAAACAGATGCCAGCCTGGCACAAAGCCCAGAGATGCAAAGAGAAGGAGAAAGTAATACAGCTATAAATGACAGGAGAGTATGAAAAACTAAACTATGTACTGAATTGCACCTCTTCATATTTTAGCATTAAGAAAAACAATTTCACCAGATGGAATTCTGGGTTTTCCTTCTGGTTTTCACCCTTCCAACAACAGAACTTAGGAAAAATCTAAAAGGCTGGCTTGTTAAATAACAAGCGGAAATAGCAAGCCCTCATTGGACTATAATAACCTTCAAGTGCCATTAGAAGTCCCTGAGTCTTCTCATCACTTCAGGGGTTGTGAAATGTTATTTGTTGCGTGTTTATAAAATTACACATAGTTTATTAGTCGAAGAAGGAGAAGTGAAGTAACGAAATATGATCCCATTCAGAATATTGGAAAAGAGAGAGTTTTTCCCTTGACTTCAACTAGAACAGTGTTTCCCAACCTTGGCAACTTGAAGATATCTGGACTTCAACTCCCAGAATTCCCCAGCCAGCATTCGCTGGCTTGGGAATTCTGGGAGTTGAAGTCCAGATATCTTCAAGTTGCCAAGGTTGGGAAACACTGAACTAGAAGGTCATAAAAGTCAAGACAGTGTCTGCAACTGGGTGATCAAAGTCCCACTCTCTTTTCACAGTAACACACATAAAAGTAGGGTAGGGGTTCAATTACATGGTCACAGATGCCTGCTTGACTTTTGTGATACACACCCCACAAGAAGCCCTTATTTTTAAAGGATAAATCCAGAAGGAAAAAAAACCTGGGATCAGTGACCAGTTAGACTTTTTATTAGGAAAAGCCAGTAATGACTGCAAGAAATTCATATATTTAGCTATTGTAGATAAATGCAATCCATCACCAAAGCTAATGTCACAATGCACTCAGACAAACACATACACACACACAGTGTAAATTCAAACATATTCATGGTTCAAAAAAGAATATCTTCCTCTTCTTCAATGAGTACATTCACTTCTGAACCCTCAAGCAGAATATGTAAGAACGGCAGTAAGCCATTCTCAAAGAGCCATGTATATATTTGCTCTAGTCCCAGAAAACTGTCCCTACACCAAGAATTCTTCCGTATCAAAATTACATTGATAAAGTTGGCCCTGCAATATACTCTTGCTCAGCTTCTCCGCTGTTGCAGTTAATAGTGTTTTTATTGCTGTATTATAAAGACATATTTCATTTGCTGAACCATAAACAATACTCAAACAGGCTTCCACCGGGGGTATCTCATCTTAGCTTCCTGCAATCTGAAAATGAAGGGCTTACTGTCTCTCATTGCTGGCCTGAGATTTGCTGCTCTCCATTCATCATGCAGTTGCAATCTGTTCTGGGAAGTAAAATTAAAGCACCGAAGTGCAAGCAGCAGAATGGTTAGTACTACACAAGAACTCTGCTGGTCCCTTGATTTAAATTGGAGTGTGCTGTGCATGGGGGAGAAATTCCTCACTTGATAAAAGAAATGTAATAGCACCTTGATACCCATGTTGATTTCAGGGGTGGACCAAAAGTGGACCTGGAGAATGTGTATCCAAACGCTTAGAGGACTTAGATAAAGGAATATGAATTTGCATACAAAACACAAATGATGAAGAAATAGGATGGCTCAAATTTAAGTTTGGGAAAAAATGAGAAACTCAATAAAAATGGGTGTTAGCCCATCCACTGGGTCTCAATAATCTAATGTTTGGTGAGCCTTTCTTTATTAGGAATCTGGTTATTCAATCTATTAGTTATATTATATACCTGACATGAAGTTCGGATACTTAATGACTATAACACCCACGTTTTGTAAATACAATTCCACATACCTTCCAGAGAGTTTAATTTGTTTGAACAGTGAATCTGATTTGAGCTGCCAGGCACCAGTAAGGAATGTGTTCAATCTCATCAAAAGCAATTTTCCCAAAGATTACTTGTGTGAAGGACAGCAGTCCCAGGGAGCATGGTGTGAAACTGAAAATAATGGGACCAATGGAGAGGCCAAGGTTCAAAGACCTTGACAGGAGACCACATCTGTAGTACTCATGATTCTAAGTGCATTCAATTTATAAAGCATTTGAGGAAAAAGCAATAAGAAGCAATATCTCAAGCTAGCTAACTGAAACTTGGTGGATTATGTTCAGCATTTTTGTTCTATTCATGATAGGAAGATTAGGTTTATTGAGGGGGGGGGGCTTCCACAAATGGAAGTACAATCCTTGATTCACTTGGCAAAAATGTTGGATTCAACCCAATGATCATACCCAAACTTTTTCTTTAGGAATCCTAATAATATTTATGGGAATATCTTTATGGGTTAACAATTCCTTTTAGCAGAGTGTGATTGATGGTTTAGCAAAGTATGCTTTGTTTTGCTTTTGAAGATTAAAAGAAAAATTACAAACATATCTCCAAGTACTGTTCCTCAATTTAATCTCCAAAGATCTTTCAGGCTTTGTGCATTATAAAACTAATTAACCATCAAGGTAGCTCTTCCCCTGAGATTTAAAGGGTAACCAATTCAATCTGCCTATCTTCTTTTGCATTTCCCTCAAACATCTGTTGCAGAATTCCAGAGTTGAGCATTTGGCACACTTCGGTGTGGAAAATTCCTATATATTGTAATTTGTGCAGAGAAATATAGTTGATCGTTGATGGTGTTAATTTAAGGACTGCATTAAAATTCTCCAAAAACATTGCTGAAATATTACTCAATGTTATGAGCAACAATAGCTAGATAAATGATAGCATGACTTGTAGTTTGCACTTTTGGAGAGAAAGATTAACAAATAGCCAGAATTTCTTTTTTGACCCTTATGGATCCCCCTAACTGGAAGACATTCTTCCTTGTTTGCATCTATTCAAGTCAGTAGAATTGAATCCCTAGTATAGGTCTCCTGCGTGAGCAGGGGGTTGGACTAGATGACCTCCAAGGTCCCTTCCAACTCTGTTACTGTTACTGTAATAGGTAGAAGTTAAGTATTAGACTGTTGGAATTCTTCCTTCTCCTCCTCCTTTTTCTTCTTCTTCTATAGTAACTTTAATAATAAATACTCAAATCACACTTTGTAATTTTGTTATATTATTTGCAAATATTAGAAATGGCTTTACTGAATAGATTAACTGTTAGATTAATCAAGGTGCTGATGAAAAATCTGACTGCTCTATAAAGGCTGCAAGTTCAAGGTGATTTTTAATACAAATCCTTTGTTGAAGATGAGAAAATGTTCGTTGGGTTATAACATTACAACTTTTCTACTTGAACGTCTTATAGAGTGGGAAAGGGAAAATCTCTTATAGACTAGTGGGAAAGGTTAAGTATGTATGCAAAATAGAAACAAATGGCTATAAAGATTTGCCTCATTGCTACATGGAGAACATATTACAATGTCAGATTTTAAAAACCTAATGCTAAGATATCATTTTGACATTACTTTTTCAGTGAAAATGGATGAAGTAACATTTCATACCATAAAAACTTTAATCCCCTCCTAATCAGAACTAGTTAGGCCCACCAATTGTTAGCATGGGACTGTTGGCATATTCTAGAAAGCCTGAAGTGACCCTTAAGATAACAGAAGGCATGCATTACTACTCTATATTTTAACATTAGGATACTTGGAGAATGACTTTCAGATCTTTTTTCAGTTTAGTAATTGCCTTGGATAGCAACTGTTCACCCATAAAAAAACATTTTCTGACCAATGCACATACTTACATCTAGTTTCTGTGTCTGACAAAGTGCATTGTTGTAAAAGAGACCAGTGATCTTCATACTCTCTCTCTCTCTCTCTCTCTCTCTCTCTCTCTCTCTCTCTCTCTCTCTCTCTCTCTCTCTCTCTCTCTCTTTCTCTTTCTCTCTCCCTCTCTCTCCCTCCCTCCCTCTCCCATGGTTTGCTAAGTGATCATGTCACCTAGCGACTATTTCGATGGAACCAATTGTGACCGCTAAATGAGAACCACCTGTATTTGGTCACATTCAGGCAGGACATGTGACAAAGTTTTATCTGTAGTTTCCTGGACTCAGGAACTGTCTATCCCATGTGGGATAGTTAGTTTGCTTTTTCATTGTCAGAATTGTGAATCTATTACTAAAATCAATTTTTATTTCAGAAGATCTTTTATCTACTCTATGACTGAATTTTGTTGATTCCATTTTTAATTTTTTTGCATTTGTTGCTTTGCCTTTTATTGCCATTATATTTCCATTATTAATTTTATTATTATGTCTGTCTTATATTTAACAGTGAAATCCTATTCAAATCTACTCAAAAAAAGAATTCTATTTTTAAATCTGAAAAAGCTACTCAAGCTTTCACTCCTATATGCAGCACATACTACATATCAGAATCAGTCTAATCTATTGTCCATATTTCTCATCTTTTTTTAGCTGTATTTATTGCTGCTTTCTGTTTCTCCCTGCCTTGGATTCATTTAAGTTTGGAACATATTAATCAGATGAAGATTTCAATGTATTGTGTAATAATCTCACAGCTTCTGTTTTTTAAAAAGCAATTTACTGAGCCCAGGTAGAAGTGGTAGTGCTTGACATAATGCAAGTTATCCATGAAGTTTGGTGCCACATGTTCTATCCTGGATTAATCACATAACACAACCATTTGAAGCTTATGAATAACAATAGAGTTTGCAGTTACACCAGGCAAATGAAAATAAAATTACAAGGACCATCAATCTACATGCTTCAGGGTATCAGATCATTACCAGCTGGTGTGAGAAAGAAATTTATCTCCTTTGGTATGAGGCTCAAACCACAGGAAACATTATGGACTTTATACTGTGTTCTCTGAAAATCCATGTTGGTGTCTTGTGGAGAAAGGCTATTAAAATTAGATGGACTCTCATATGCTTTTTCTAAAAGAAAAATGCATTTCCAATAAATACAAGACATCTCAAGTAGACCATTTTCACTTCAGAAAATGCCAAATCTCTGATTACAGATCTTCAGGAGAATTGGATGGTAACACCTTTGCAATGTAAAGCCAGCCAAATAATTATCTTTCTGGGATTAAAACTTGGGGGCTCGGGGTGGTTGTGTCTTTTTTTGGGGGGGGGAGAAATCCTTCAATTAACAAATCCTTCAATTATTACAAACAGAAATTAGGAATTTCTGTTTGTAATAAATAATACATCACAAACAAGTTAAAAGCGTGTATTATTTTCTCCACTTTTAATCTTTGCACGATGGTAGTGCAAGTTACAAGTGGTGGATAGTTCTCCTGCTAATGGAGACAGACAGCCATAGCCACAACTTAACAGCAGTATATTAAATCTGTTGCAAAGCAATGTATTTTCCATGCAGCATAACTGCTACTCCAGTAATAGTATCATAGAATGTTATTTGTGCCATCCTAATGGCACTGTCCTGGTACTGTCATTCTATTTCATCATTACCTCTCATCAACACGATAGCATCTTCAGGGTGTTACATACCTGCAGACTCACCTGCCTCAGTGTAAGTAACAACCCTAAAGCTGACATGCTTATGCCAAATGCATACATTCACAGTGACTACTTCACTTCACAAACTTGCCAACTTTCCTCAGTATTGAGAAAAGACAGAAACTCTTTTCAGGCATTAAAAATGAAGGAGCTTAGAGAGGAGAAAAAGATAGTCCTTGTTGACAAGGAAAGTCTGCAATGTTCCTGCGACTGTGTTTTCTTTATTCTTTTAGCAATTATGACCACAGAAATCACTGTATTCATATCCAGCTATTACAAAGTCACAATTAAGCCCTCCATCAAATTCAGGAGCTCATAAATACAGTAGAGCAAGCAGACATTTCCACTTCCTCCATTTCTGCATTTTTTATGTCTATGGAGAACAAGGAGAGAATTCCCACTTCCCTAGCTACATCGACCTGAGGTTAGGTGAATGCCAACAACTCTTCTATTTCATCTATGCATGTCTAGGTCCCAAAATATTAATCTGACTAAACTAACCAACCAACCCACTTTATCTCCGGGGAACTCATCTAAAGCAGATTATGGAGCTCATAATAAATTAAGATCAATTTAACCTTTTTGTTCAATTAATCTAATCAGATCTCTACCAAGAAATATAACTATCCACACCGTAAATTGCATGTCATTAAAGAAAGATTTAGGGTGGTGTATTCCAGAATATTGATTTTTTCCCCCTGCAGCTGCTTATTTATAATGTTCTCAAGCACCACAGAAGCAATAAAGTTTGCCTATCTAGATACAGATCTACATATTCTACCTCGCTGGCGAGGAAAGATACCTAGAGCAGAGATTCGGGCTCCTAATGAAGAAGTTCTGTTTGCCTGCCAGAAACAACAGATAAATGACAAAGCAATTTTCACACTCCTTAATGAGATCCCAAGATACTTCGTCAAATTCCACACTGTTGAATAGATGAATTTAAACTCAGGCTGCTTTCTTCCAATCTTAGAAATTACATCCTTCCCCCTCCTCCCCCAATGTGAATCAGGGAAGCTGGACAGCAATGGAATAATGCATGGTTCACACACCTAGGGGTAACAAGATTTGCTAACAGTAGTTCCAGCATTGATTAACGGTATCACAATGAATAAGAAAGGAGCAAAGAATGATTTGTCACTTTTGAAATGCATCCACAATTGTTTTTCAGACTTTTTTCAAAAAAAGAGGAAAGGTGCCTGATTTAATGTAAGCCTGCTGGGCAATTGAATGGTTAGCAGGTTAGCAGGACTTCCATGGAGAATTGTTCAATTCTCTTTAATTCTCTTCAGACACAATAGCCCAAATGTGACCCATGGTAATCACAAAGCCTCGCTTCTCAACAGTAAAAAAAAAAATTAGAATCCATCTGAAAAGTAGTCTGAAGTTTTTATTATTTGATTTGATAAGCTGACATGTTTTTGTTATGGATGAGCTATAGTATTTCCAGTTATTTACAGTGATTTGAAATTGATTATAATTTGGTTGCCTTATACATTAACCGCTGTGTTAAACACAAGCACTGATTTGTCGTTATTTGCAGATTGCCCCCAACAATCTAGGTCTTCATTTTACTGACCTCAGAAAGATGGAAAGCTAAGTTAACCTTGAGCCCTGTCAGGATCGAACTCCAGGCTGTGAGCAGAGTTTGCCTAAATACTGCACTTTAACTACTATGCCACCAGGGCTTCTTGCTTAGAACTTTCACTGATTCTTCTCTTGCTTGCCATATTTCTGCAGCTATTCTATTCCAGACCTCACTACCACAAAGTAGAATTGTAAAATATGTTTTTTTAGATATTTTACTAGTATTTTAAAAATATCTCATTCTAGAAAAAAATGTCAGCATTTAGGGCTAGTTAATTGCAGAAACTGGTCCAGGGAGATGCTAGGAATGAACACTGTATCAAAAACTATTCAGATGAATTCTAAAGAAATCAACAAAACCGAGAATTAAAACAAGCAAGAATTATTTTGCATTCCTACAGATTAAATTCTGTTTGAGAAGTTCAGATACATTTCTCCATTGAAAATTTGTTTATTTTTAAATTATTATTTTGTAAGAGAGAAAGAGAGATAAACCACTATATAAGAGTAATTGTTAAAAATATGAAATTGGAGGAAAAAGAACGATAGCAGTATGTTAAACAGTAATAGTGCAGTGTAAAATGAAAATAAAACCAAAAGTTCGATGAATACTAATTCTAAAATAAGTGTGAGGAATCCGAGGCCTTCAAATTTTGCAGAGGTACAACAATTGGCCACCCTAGCATTGACTATTTTGGATATCACTGTTTAGAATTGTGGTTCTGCAACATTTGAAGAGCTACAAGTTCCCTATCCTTATTAGGGGAAAAAATCTGCACTTACTGATCAGGGGTGGGTTCCAAAATTTTTTGCTGTCGCTTTGTGGGACTGGCTTGGCAGTCATGTGACTGGGTGGGAGTGGCTTGGTGATCATGTGATGGGTGGGAGTGACTTGGTGGTCATGTGACCGGGTGGGAGTGGCTTCGTGGTCATGTGACTGGGTGTGCGTGGCCAACTCAATGTCACTCATGTCAAGGGGTGCCTCGCCTGGCCCCTCCCCTCCCAGCCATTCCTTCTCACACTCAACGTATCTATAGTTGTGTAAAAATGTTGTTCATTTTTTTTCAACTTTATTATCTACATACTATAGATGTACTTTCGTGGACCACTGAAAGGAGGAAATGGCTCACATGCTTTGCCCAAGAGTGTGATAGGCAACAGGCTTTTAAGGGACTGCCAGAAAGAGGGAGGGCAATGTATTTTCCAAAGCACCAGAAGGCAAAACAGGAAGCAATGGATGGAAACTGAACAAAGAGAGAAGCAACCTAAAACTAAGGAGAAACTTCCTGACAGTGAGAACAATTAACCAGTGGAACTGCTTGTCTCCAGAAGTTCTGGGTGCTCCAACACTGGAGGTTTTCAAGAGGAAACTGGATAGCCATTTCTCTGAAATGGTATAGGATCCCCCCCCCAAGGTCCCTTCTAAGTGTTATTATGTTATTCTGAATCCTTTCCATCCTCAGTTTTCCTGCCTGAGCAGGAGGTTGGACTAGAAAACCTCCAAACTCTGTTATTCTGTTATTCCTGAGCTAAATAGCTAAGACCCTCATTGGGACCCTATCTCTTTTGCTTCCTCTGGAGCTGATCTGCCTCTAGACATTCATTTTAATAATATTTTTAGAAACCTGCAGTTGAAAGTTCTTCATGTCTACTTACCCTGAAGACCCAATTTCATTTAGAATTTAATTCCAAGCTGATTGCCTTTTTAGCATTTATTTTGACACTTCTCCAAAATGCACCCCCAAGAAGCCACATGTCAAAAGGCAGCAGGGTTGCTGGTAGCCAAGTGCTAAGGCAGGATTTATCTCAGACTCTCACTGTCTCTCATTATAATCTTCCTTCCTTCCTCCCTCCCTCCCTCCCTCCTCTCTCCTTCCTCCTTCTCTCCTTTTTATTCCCATCTCCTTCCTTCCTCCCTTCTTCTCTCCCTTTTATTCCCATCTCCTTCCTTCTTTACCCTCCCTTCCATTTTCTGGGGGAGAAGGCAACTTCCCCACCCCCCAGGTTTTAAATGTCACCCTTATTAAGAGTCGGGGATGCCTGCTCAGATACCTGCTGCTTGTTTTTTCCCAAAAGAAAAAAAATTGGTAGTCCAAGGTCCACACAAGGTCCACACAAGGTCTTTTAACTTTGTGGTCTTGCTTTTTGGGACAACCCCCTCCCCCCCCCAACCACACCTCCTTTGTTTAAAAAAGAAAGAAAGAAATCAGAGGAAGGGAGAAAAACACACACACACACACACACACACACACACACACACACACATTGGAGAGCCCATTTGACCTTCTTGGCAGGAGGAGGCGTGGAGCAATGGGGCTGTTCTGTTTGCAGCCAAAGGAGCCACTGACCAACTGACTGACCTGGTCGAAGCTGATCCCAGTGTAGGGGAGACTGCGGGGTTAGTTTGGCCAGGCAAATTATACCCCCCCCCCCCTTCGCTATCAGGAAGCAAAAAAAAAAAAACCCAAAATTCGGGGGGAAAGATTGTGTCGCATGGCGGACTGGTGAAGACGGCACTGGAGCCATCAAGCGCAAATTGTACCATCTGCTGGCCGCTACCGGTGCGGCAGTGTGCGCACCGGTAGGAACCCACCACTGTTACTTATCTCCACAGAGTATTTTTGTTTGTTGTTCCCCAAAAAGCAACTTGATATTTTGGAGAAGTAGCAACTGGAAACTTAAAAGAAGAAGGAAAAGCCACATTTGAAGAAAGGAATATGTCCTAACCTTTTTTTCCCCCAATAAGTTTTATTTATTTTTAGTCTTTCTACATCTCATGTTGTGAGTGTTTGCTTTCTGCATTTCATACACCCATACTATAGTCTTAACAATATTTTTAAATAATTACAATTCATTTTCATTTCATTTTTAATACATCTCTCACATTTCTTTTCATCTTAATGTCTATCTTTTAGTCTTTTTCCCCTCTTATTTTATCTCTATTTTAATCCTCTTTTCTTTCCCCTTTTTCCTACTCTTCTCCTTCTATTCCAACAATCAAAGATGTGGTCTTTTCCCACCTTGTACATTTCTAGTATACATACATTTCTAATATTAATGTATTTTATTTCACTTCTTTTCTAAACAATAATAATAATGTTTTCCATATCATTCTTACTCTTTAATACAAGTTAATTTTAACTTCTTAATAATTAATTCTATTACTTTTTTAAAAAAAGGTTTTTTATTTATAATACAATTAAAAACAAACATACAGAAAAGACAAAGAAAACAAAATGTGAACATGATGTAACAATCCAGTTTACACATTATTACTTTATCACATTTCTAACAATCATTTCAAAACTATTTTTTATTTTTATATCCCATACAAAATATTTCAAAGTTACCAATTTTCAATTTTCATATTTTCTTATGTTATTCTATAATTTCATTTCTACATACTAATTCATACATATATTTAATACTAGTTATTTTTTTCCACATTGTAGCTCTTTCATATTCATATCTTATCTTCAAAAATGTTATTATTTTTTTTCTTATCACCACAATAAACAATTTATTTAAAATTATTTAATTCTATTTTACTAATTTAACATACACATTCTTATTCTTTTTTATCACTTATCTTTTACCCTGTTCCATATTTTTAATCCTCTTTTCTTTCTCTTTTTTCTTTCAACTCTTTCATTTCTATTCTTAAATCCAGTTTTTGCTATATTCTCTATCTTTCTCTCTTCTTTCCCCCCCTTTGTTGTTTTATTTTGCTTTCATCTTTTCTAGCTTTATCTTCTTTTCCCTTTCTGATTTTCTTTTTCTCCCTTATCTTTTCCCTGCCATCTATGATCTTCCCCTTCTGCTCCAATCCCTTTTTCACCCTCAGTGTTTCCATCATCCCTTTGTTGTATTTTCTTTCTTATTGTTTCCCCACCCCCACCCCGGTTCCTCTGTTTCTTCCACTCTTCCAGAATCCTCCATATTTTCCTCATTTATCTGGTCTGCACTTGTTATTCTTTGCATTATATTCTCCAGTTTTAGTTCTATGCAGTCCATATCTTCAAGTATTTCTTTCATTCCCATACGCTGTTCATTTATAATGTTTTTAATATCCTGATGTATCCATTTCATGTCTCTGTTTCCACTTGTTATCATTTTTACAATATAATCAAAATTCAAAGGAAAAAAAACGGTGGCTTCACCACCTCTTTTCCTTCTTTTGGTTTACTCTGCTTTATTTATCCAGCAAAAACAAAAGTTCTGAGTGTTACACCCTTCTTTCTTCCTTTAAAATGGCATTCGTGCTTCACGTCAGTATTATTCCTCTTTGTTATTCTGCGCTCTCAATTTCATTAAATCCAGTATGTAAATAGGTATTTAATAATCAATTTAGTTATAATAAGGTAGATACAACTTCCAATTCGAATGTCAATATTTTTTCTTTAAAACAAAGTACTTTCCAAAACCACATCTTCTTTTAAAACTTCCAACAAAACTTTTTTTCTCCTAGTTCTCAAATGTTTTCTTCAAGTTTTTAGTATGCTTGTCCCGCCGCTGACATTTAGCTTTCAAAATTTTCCCCCTCGTATTTTTGAGGTTATTCTTCAAAAAGCAACAATCCTTTTTAGCCCAGATTGCAAACTACTCACTTTTCCCTCCTGCTCAGTCTTGGTGTTTCTGGTCTTCCTTCAGCTTTGTGGCAGCCATGTTTGCTGCTGCTGCTCCACATCATCAGCTAGGTGCTTACCAATTCACGGAGGGGAGATGTGGCTCCCCTCTACCTTCCTGGGTGAGGACCCCTGTCATAAATCCAGCTGCATCTGTAATATATTTCCAAGGATGCCATTAGAAACAGAAGAGAGGTTATAAGGGAGTGTATTCCACTAGTTCAGGATTTCAACCCAGTTTATAAAAAATAAAAGTAATCTCTGTTGAATCTTGGCTGAATCTAAATCTATTGGTGATTAGGGATAATACTTCAGTTTGGGAGAACTGAAACTCCTGTTTTTGAATAATTTGATTCTCCAGAGTTCCGTTTTCTACTTTTGCTGCAGCTCTTCTATCTTTTGTTTTCTGTGAGTTATTCTGTTGAGTTGCAATTTTTTTACCCAAAATTGTCATGTATTTACCAAAATTTTAATTTTAAAAATTTTTAAACAGTAGGTTTCTATACACTACTAGCGTACCCAGCCACGGTTTGCTGTGGTTCAGTCTGCTTAAATGGGGAAGAAAGAAAAGAGAAAGCACACGTTTCTAATATGTTTAATGTCACAATGCTTGTGGGTATACAATATTTTTTGTTGTTCCATTGTTTGTGCAGATATAGAGATTGTCTGGTTTGCCGACTCTAGAACACACAACATATAATTTTCCATGTGAGAAGCAATCTGTGTCTAGATCTAAACCACACAATTCTAAAGATTGGCCATGAGCTTTGTTGATGGTGATTGCGAATGCCAATCTAATTGGAAATCAGCAGGCATGTCATGATATTATTCAGGCAACCTTATGCTCATTAACATCTCAGAATTATGGTTAACATTGATGTCAATTTCCCCCCTTTATTTTTGGAGGTTTAAATTGTGTTTAAAACTCTGCTATCTTATCCCTTTATTTCTCTGAGGTACTTGCCAGGGTCACACGATGGAGGGGGTCAGCTTCCTCTCAGCAGGCTTGTCATGGTTTCCCCATAAAAGCCTCTGCTATATTCTATTTCCTTATTTCCCTAGCTTGGCTCAGAAACGTTGGAAGGGAATAGTCAATTAGTACAGCGTGTGTCCAGCAGAGGGTGCTGGTTTTCAACAAAATCATGTTTTACCTGTTTTTCAAGAAAATCATGTGTTTACCTGTCCCAGGTGTGACATCTATATAATATAGGTATATAAAAACACTCTCGTATTCGAATGCAATGTTGTGTCAAAATTTCAAAGCAATTGGTGAAGTATTTTCGGAGATCTTAGATCATTCCCAAACGAACAGTTACATTTTTATTTATATAGATAATATCTATTTCCATGCACAACAACTTCTTTTCAAATTCTTTCAATTTGTGTAATTAGAAGTATTTTTTTAAAAATCATTCTATTCTAAGATTTTTTACAACTATTTCCTTGAATAACTGTGTTTCGGGTAAAGTCAAAGAGTATTGCCTCCTCTATGCTAAACTAATTTTCAGTATATCTTTTCTCACTGAAAATTGTTATTGTGCACATCACATATGCACGAACAAACACTATGATTTCTAAATATTTCCCAAAATGTACATTAAAAAAGACCTTAATTATCATAATTATGACTATTGCTTTGCTCCAATGAACTGATTTGAAATGATTCTGCAGGCTTAACCATAACTGAAGCACTTTATTGATGATAAGCATAATAAATGTTTTCTATAACAGTGAAGTTACAACATGTGTCATTGTGTTTCTGTTTTTCAATCCAAAATCTTTGGACCTTCATCTCCATCTTTCTCAAACTACTTTTCTCACAATATAGGTTGTGTTATAAATGATGAGGCGTGTGGCGAACAAATTGGAAAGACATGCTTCATCAACAATAGTTCCTTTGTGAGCCATTATAAACCGAACCAAATTAAAAGACCAGCCAGGTGTCTAAATTTGCTTAGAAGAGAGTTTGATTCTTCAGGAATTAGTTTTCCGTTTATTTTAAGCAAAGGCATCATGTTAATTCTTCATAGGTTTCCCATTTACAGTATGTGTGTTGGCAATTGGTTTAGATTATAACTTATATTTGAACATATGGTCATGTCTTACCTCATGCTTTGTAAATAGCAATTCTTTTAGGAATAACCCTAATGATAAAAAATATATGCAGTGCCTATAGGATACAGCTTTGCTCAAGATAGTCTCAGAATGAGTCATATCAAGCATCAGTGCTAAACTAGAAAAGGAATTGGGAGACTTCAGCTCATTTACTACAGCTCTCAAATTATTTAGCTACTAAATTCTCTTTGTCTAGTAGTACCTAAGGAATAATGCGGTTTCTGATATTGTCTATGACATTTGATGAGACTTTAGGGCAGAATGTTGCATTTATGTTGCATCTGAGACAATTCCATGATACATTAGTCAAATGAAAATATTTGTGACTAGAAAAGATTTTATTTTCTTATTTATTTGTTAAATTTATTTGTATCTACCGTATCTCACCATGGGCCTACACTAGGCACTTTACAATAATGAAAAGGCAGAAAAATGAAAAGATGTGTAAACAGAACAGAAGGAAAATAATAGAACAATAAACAATGACAAAGGAACACAACAAAAATAAAGACATAATAGGATAATCAAAATGATGGATGGGTGGATGGGTGGGTGGGTAGGTGGGTAGGTGGATGGATGGGTGGATGGGTGGATGGGTGGATGGATGGGTGGACGGATGGACGGATGGACGGATGGACGGATGGAGAGCAGAGAGCAAGAGGGGAGGTGGAGTCTACTAGAAATCCAGCAGCCACCTCCAGTGTGGAACTCCTCCATTTGGTCCCCAGGCCAGCCAACAGAGCCAAGTCTTCAGGCTCTTGCAGAAGGATAGGAAGATAGGAAAGATAAGAGGGTAAGATAGATAGGAGGATTTTCTTAAAGCAGAAGTACCAGATATCTTTTATTATAGATAAATAGATCTTTCTATTCTACAGGAGTCAAAGTTTCAGGCTTTTTTCACAATCTCAAACAGTATTAAAACAGTAATAAAACTTATTATAGTATTGGTAACAGTAGAAATGATATCAATGATAGGACATATACTAACAGCCTCATCCAGATTACAGTGCTATAAATAAAGTGCAGAAAGCCTAATATTTTTGCTTCACAACTTTGTAATCCTCTAGTTGAAAGAAAAAAATCAATTGTTGCAATTTTCCATATCAGTAAGTTAGATAGCGTTGAATTTTTCAAATGGTGATCTAAAATGGCCACTGTGCAGGTATAACAAATTATTTATCATTTAAGATTTATTTCGATGAAACCATGAGAATCCAGAAGAATAAACTACCTCAATGAATTCAGTAAATTATATTCTAAGTATGGCTAAGCCTGTATCCATTCCATGTACAAACACACGTGTATTCATTTCTATTTTATCCATGGCAAAACAGCTTGTTTTTCATGACTCCCTTGATAGAATGTGCTAGACCTCGCAGAAGGAATTTCTTAAAGAGTCTTGTCACTGATAAATGGGATGTTGCCTAGTAGAAAAGACATAAGAGACTATTTCTGAAGCCAGGCAGTGGTCTTTAAAAATATTTAGATACTGTCATTCAAGATTCCCACAAGCAGGACTGTATGAAAGTCTAATTTGCTTGTGATTTGTGGTGGGAGAATGAAAAAGCTTTGGTTTTAAGAAGTTCCATTTGCTCTGCATTATATTAGTCAAACACAATACCGTTACTATATAAGTCATATGTGATATGATGGGATGTGTGGAATATTTTATGAGTAAAAGCAGTGTTTTGACCTCAAATTCTCTCAGGCCCTTTGGTTTCAAATGAGATATAATTGTCACTAAGAAAATTGCAAGCAGATATTCCTTCTGAAAAGCAACATTTTCTCTTATGCCAAACTATACAATGCCATGTTTTAAGTTAATGTCACATGGTAGCATGTGAAAATAATGACATGATCAAAATATGAACTTTTTAGAATTATAGTGTAATTTCCATAATGCTGCAGGGTCAAAGGAGAGACACCACAGACTTTTAATTAACCAACATGATTTTTTTCATTTGATTTTAAATTCCCATTACATATGTCTGCTTCCTGCTGTGATTTACTTGTAAATCTTTCAAAAGTGTACAACAAATCTTAAAGCCATCCAGTTGGTGGCTTTCTTGTGTAAAAAAAAAAATCCTCAAGAATATGCAATAAATAAGTTGGTACATTCTGGCGCATGCTGCCCAAATTGGAAAAATAAAATAGGAAGCAGCTGTTATTTTAGTTAATAGTATATTAGTGACGTGAGATAGACTTTTGTTCATTCGTGATCATTCCTAACTCTTCAGATTGATGTATTTCAAAAGAGAGGGTTAAGTGGATGTCTTAGAAATGGTTTTTAAAAGATGGATTCTGATATAAAAGAGCAGATTTCATAAAACATCCAAATTTATAAAAAATGAAAGTACAGTGTGATCCATGCAGCATATTAAGAAGAACAGGTGCTTTGGTGCTTGAGGTAATAGCATATCTGGTAGAACATTAGAAGACAGCACAAAAGACAAGGAGGAGGAGGAGGAGGAAGAGGGGGAAGCTAATTTAACACAATGCGTGCTCAAGCTTTGGAAGACAAAGTGGAAAAGATACAAGCACAGTCATAAGGTTTCATAATAACACTTAAAGTACTAGGTGGGTGAGTTAGATGGTAGTTTGAGGCACAAGAGAAACGTCTAAAGAAATGTGGCTGGTTTGTGTTTCGTTAACCCAGCTCAAGGTTTAGTATACTTGTGCCATTTCCTTTATTCTTCTATAATCTTCTTTTCTAAATCTTTTCATTCTTCAGGCCTCTCTTGCTGTCTTCTTTTGATGCCTTAATGAGTACTGTTTTCTCCTACTTTCATTGCATTAAATTTTCTGTTATTGTTCCTTGAATTTTGGATACTAAAAAAGAAAAAAAAAACACATACTAAACCAAGAGAGAAATACTATGGGCACAGGACATTATGTAATGGTGGCTCAACCTGATAACGGAAAAGCCCTCTCAAAGCAAAGCCTCATTGGTTTTAGCACAAGAAGAATCGCTGCCCCTCAGATACCATGAGGAGTGAGAATGAGTGTTTAGAAACCATGATTTATTTTTAACAATGAGTGGGTCTGCTAGAGAGGTGATACCTTGGAGATCAGTGATGGCTAGGTCATTTATCAGGAAAAGGATAATGTCTGGAAAGGGCCTAAGAGGAAGAATCGGGCTCTTGGAGTTACGTGCTAATCTTATATACACTTAGGATAGGTCCCATTTATTATAGTGTAATTTACTTCTACAAGGACATGGTTTGCAGTGTTTAATACTTTGAAATTGATATTGAGTGTGTGTGTGTGTGTGTGTGTGTGTGTGTGTGTGTGTGTGTGTGCTTTCTATGCTATCAAAACCATCTACCATACCAGATATGCCAGAAAAAGTTAATCCCTTGAAACAATCCTTTATTCTGACCTCTGAAAGAGAATAACATTATGAATGAGCAGGCCTCTTGAGTCTCATTTTCCATCTAATGCATTCACAAATCTATTCAATGTATAACAAAGAGGGAAGAATAAACAATTAGGCCTTACATTTAGCAATGCTGTTACACACCTGGCATCAATTAAATGCTTTAATTAAAAGTCATAGTAGAGAGTATGCCTGTATAACCTTTTCAGAAGTCACTCCATAGTGTGCATTGCAAAACCTTCCATTACACTGTTGAGCATCAACTTTTATAGCATTTCTTCATAGTCAACAGAGCTAATGACTTGGAAATGAAAACCAAATAAGGCATAGTTATTCTGACACCCAACCTTTAATTTTCCTCCAAAGAAAAACAAATTAATTACATATTATGAAATGAGAAGCCAATGTCAGCCAAATTTATAGTAGGCTTTATACGGATTTTGGAGACATTTTCTGTACATTTCAATATGTTAGAAGAATATACCAATAATCATGTCCTAACATTTGAGGAACAGAACACATCCTTGGAACCATTATTCTTTTAAAATAAAGTCTCATAAAATAAAGACTCCTTCAAGTTGAATTTGATTTCTAGTGACTTAATGCATATGGCCACAGTTTTCTTAGCAACCACATAGAAATACCTTGGCATTGCTTCTTTCAGTTAGCTTGTATACCCACTTTTTTATTTTTTCAAATTTTTCTTCTTAACATATTATATCCCAATATTGTTTTTTAAAACCAATATTTTTCAATTGTATGAATTTTTACTTATTTCTTCACACTCATTTACTGACCTCCTCTATAAGGTATTGCCAATTATTTTTTTATTTTATTTTTCATTTTATTTTTACCGTGTAAAATTGAAGACTGTGTGTTTGTGTGTGAATGTGTGTGTGTCTGTCTGTGTGTGTGTGTCTGTGTCTGTGTTAGGTTATGAACTAATGTTACTGGACAAATTAAAAATGAAGAAAGTAGTTAGGGCTTACTGGAATTATTCTGGTGAAGGATTACTGGGAGCTTTGAAATAATTGTTGAAATGTTCTGAACAAATGACCTGCAACAGTCAAAAGGCCAAGTAACTTATGGTATAAACTTGTATACTGAAGTCTCTGAAATTTGTAACATTTAATCTCCATCTAATAATTTTCTCCATCTATAAGTTTCTACCCATTTGGGTGCAACACACACATATATTAGAGGCTATCATAAATCAATGTTTAAAGGGATTTAATTCAAATAACTGTACAAAATTTGACAAGCTTCATTCTGTCACAAACCCTAGCTTTTCTGGAACTTTATCTTGTACTACTAAAAAGAATGTTAGAGACATGAGGCCACTTTATTCCTCCAGTCTAGGAAAGGGGAGATCAGAGCTTCATTTTTCCTAAGGCATGACAAGACAGGGTGAGTTCTTCCAGAACCATCACAAGGCAGCTTTGGCTGTTTTCACAGCTGAAGATCCAGCTTTGAGCCAAATTAAATGGTCCTTGCATAGCCACAGTAATGAACTCTAAGGTCACTCATGCCCTTGTCACCTCGCGTTTGGACTACTGCAATGCGCTCTACATGGGGCTACCCTTGAAGAGTATCCGGAGACTTCAGCTGGTACAAAATGCGGCTGCGCGTGCTGTGGTGGGTGTGCCAAGGTACACCCACGTGACACCAATACTCCGCCAGCTGCATTGGTTGCCCATCGGTCTCCGGGTCCAATTCAAGGTGTTGATCACCATCTTTAAAGCCCTTCATGGCTCAGGACCAGGATATCTTCGGGACCGCATTCTGCCTCATACTTCCCTCCGACCGGTTAGGGCCCACAGAGTTGGCCTCCTCCAGGTCCCGTCGGCCAAACAATGCCGGCTGGCGGGCCCTAGGGGGAGAGCCTTCTCTGTGGCTGGCCCCGTGCTTTGGAACCAACTTCCCCCAGAGACCCGAACCATCCCCACTCTGCTGGCCTTCCGAAAAGCCGTTAAAACATGGCTTTTCCTGCAGGTGGGGGGGATAGCTTAATCCACCTGAGATCACCCCCCAAGTATGTATGATATCGAATGAATGTTGCTGTTTTAATATTGTTTTTAATAATTTGTATTTGTTTTTTAATCACTTGCATTTTGATTATTCTTGTATTTTTTTTCCTGTTGTACGCCGCCCTGAGTCCTTCGGGAGTTGGGCGGCATATAAGAATGACAAAATAAATAAATAATAAATAAATAAACTCTGGTTTCTGAAAATATTTTTAGCCAATCTTATGGATGCTTTGAGGGAATAGATAGAATCAGAATACATTGTACCTCCTGCTTCATAAAACAAGATTTGGCAATAGATTATAATGTATATGACAACGTGTGTGTGTGCGCGCGCGCATGCATGTATGTGCATGAAGGCGGAGACAGAAACTGATACACACAGACAAACATAAGCACGTGATATATATATGGAATGTAGGTGTGTGAGAGAGATTTACTGATGTATCATTCTTGAATATGTTTATTTAATTTATTTGTATCCCACCTTTATTGTTTTTACAATAATTCAAGGTGGAAAACATATCCAACTCTTCCTCCATTCCTCCATCTCTTTTCCTATATATTTGAAATACAATTTTTGAAATTTTATATAAAGTACAGAGTTGTGACAATCCTAGACCAAACCCAAATATTCCAGGGAATTTCTTGAAGCCTGAAATTCTGACAAATCAATAGACACATATACATTAACAGCATCTATAGATTATGTAAAAGAGACAATCAACCAGCCCAAAAGAGAACAAACAAAAAACAAAAAACTCTAGCACCTCTCCATCAGCAGTCAGCATCCAGGTTAATATAGGTTAACTCCAAGGTTAACTTCAGACCAACAGTCAAGTAAACAATACCCCAATCAAGAAACTGCCGAAGAGCCATCAGCAAACAGACCAAAGAATCTCTAAGACCAGCCCCACCCACACAGACAAGCAAGTCACCAGAATATAAACTGACAGCAAACAGCACTTCTCACTAGCACTGATGATGTTACCTAGTTTAGGTAATGAAACGTCTTCAAGAAAACAAGTAAGCTCAGAGAGCACCAAGGGCCGTTAATTTCAATCCTGAGCTACAAATGTTCTCCTTTAAAGTACATAGATATCAGATTAATTTATCGATCATATAAATATGTGTTTGGAAAGAAGCCTATAGTTTAAGTCTAGGTAAAAAGAAACCATAATGTACTATATTTCAATGTTAATTTAAATATAGATGCTTATCAGGGAAACATTTATCGATCTGCCATTGTTGAACTCCTCTACATTTGTGTTTGAGGCTTACTGCATGCATAAGCAATTCTTTTGATCTAGTATGCATATAATTGAGTTGCATAAGTGACTTACTAATTTCAAATGGACAATGTATATCTAAAAAAGTATATCTAAATTGTTAAGATATTCATGAACTGGGAGAGCCATGTTAACAAGGTTAGCCAATGAATAGGCATAGCAACTAAGTCAGCCAATGAGAGCTAAACACTGTGCAGAGTCTGTGCAGAGAATCGAAACTGAAACTAGGAAGGCTGGGCGTGGCTCAGCCCACTCTGCACTCTCCTCTCTGCACTCTTTGCTGAAATGAAACTAACTGTTCTCTGCTGTCTGTAACTGCTTGAAGAAGAACTCTACTAATGGCATTGTAAATTCATCTGTTACTATGTTTATAAAGAAGTTGTTGAATCCAGCTGAATCAGTCATCTGTGTGTGCTTCTGGTTTTGATTTTGCAACAAACTTTAATATAACTGTATATCTAAAACCATTTTATTTAATATTTATTTAACCCTAACCCTAACATACATCCATATTGAATTCCATGGCTCACTATTTAATAAATGTGTTGGAACCCTGATTATGTCAGATGCATCAGCCACAGCATATCAACAGCTGGCCGTTGTGTTGACTTACCATTTTTTGCCTTCCTAGGAGCTCAGCTTTTGTTACAGTGCTTTTATAGGCCTGACCCCCTTTCTCATTTGAGTGCATATCTTCAGTTTCAGTCTGCCTTCCCATGGGAGGACAGGTGTTCCAACACTAAAGCCCTTTGATGTGAACAACAACAACACAGGGAGATGATTTGATTCATCTGTTTCTTGCCTAGGATGCCTGGACAGTTTCATTTCTGAATGAAAATATTTGTTCCAGGGGAAAAGAATAACTGGCTCTGTTTTTCTTTTGAAAAGACTGTGCTTACCTAAAAATGAGGCAATATCTACAGCAAAGGTAATGGCATGTAGTTTTTCAATGGTTCCAATTGTGATGATAAAATTTCAGTAAGACCTACTCTAGATTCACTTAACTACAAACTCTATGAACAGTTGAACAGAAAAGGGGAGAAGTGTGCGATACATTAAAGTTTCCCAATAAGGATTCATTTTCCCCTATTACGATGATATCTACTTGAGTTGGATTAAAACTCCCCTCATCACCAGCCAGAAGGAAAGTTGGATCCTTGATAGAAAAAAACTAACAAATAATGCAACAGGAGTCCAAATGAATAATAATGAAGCAGTTTATATTCTTTCTTGCAAGAAAGGTCCCCAGGTGATCGAATCTAAGATCTTCGTATCACCAGAGGCAAGGTTACAAAGAGCCAAGGTGGCGCAGCAGTTAGAGGCAGGTACTACAGGCCACTTTAGCTGACACTGATCCGCAGGTCAGCGGTTCAAATCTCACTGGCTCAAGGTTGATTCAGCCTTCCATCCTTCCGAGGTAGGTAAAATGAGGACCCAGATCGTTGGGGTCCAATATAAATATACATTGCTTACTGGTGTAAACCGCTTAGAGAGTGCTTGCACTGTGAGGCGGTATATAAATGTCACAAAATAAATAAATAAATAAATTATGAATACCATGAATAAATACAATTCACATCGTCAACCTTACTCCTCCCATTCCAATATCCACACTACCCTTACTCAATATTTTATATAATGCTTTTGGCACCCTTACAATACTTTTGGCACCCTTTCACGGTACTTTCCAACTTGGAAAGACCCTAACATGAAATGGTGCATTGGCACTGAATGAAGAGGAAAAGACTATTAATAGAATAGTAAATATTAAATTATACTTTGTGGCAATTGCACTGTAAATGATCATTCCATGTAAGATATTTAACAATTTGGGGAAAAAAATCAGATGCACTGCATGAAAAGATCAAAATTAGTTTGCTCAGGATTTTTTTTTGTCTTTTTTTTTAATGATGTTAAATGCCTTCAGGATTTCTGTTTTCTTAAAACAGAAGGACATTTTATTTATTTTATTTAACAGCATGTTTGTATGGAAGACTATGAATAACTATTGGTTACATTGCATTCTTCTGAACGGGTTTCAGCCTGTCTGTATGCTAGATAGATAGATAGAGCTATCAAGTTGTGTCTGTTCTCCTGCTGATATCACATAGTTTATGAGATGGGGGGAAAACGGACAAAACCAAATGAACTACTATAAGGTAAAGTCTAAAATAGGTTCTCTGTTTTACCCAAAATAGATTTGACATTAGCATGTTTGTTTGTTTGTTTTCCTACTTAATAAAAGATTGTAGTAATGTGTTGGCAATTAAAATTAAAGCCATTACTGATCTGCAAACACACACACACTCATGCACACATACTCTCAAACAAATGAAACATCTTTTCCTTGATTTGCACATTTAGATTTTTTTTAAAAAAAATCCTCTTGTCTCTCTTCAATTAAAAACTGTTGCTCTTTGAATTATGGGATAATAATTAATACTGACCATGTACGGTTTGTGTTTCTTGGATGCGAATTGAAACTTTGATTTTATTGGTTGATCATTCTTTATACTTTTATCATAGAATTCGTGTTTCCTTAAGCAACGGAGTATGGCAGAAAATTCTTATAAATCTAAACTTACATAAGGGAATGGACTTAGGAAATGAGTGTTTGTTGAAAAAACTGCTACATACTGTAAAATTTGCAAACTTTTAGAAAAGTAAAATTATTATTTTAAAAAGCCCTTATCCAAAGACAATTGGTCAATACAAAATGGAAACTTTAACAATCTTTATAGTTTCCAATTTTATATTGTCTAACTGTCTTGGAGTAAGGACTTTTGAAAATAATAATTGTATTTATTTATTTATTTATTTATTTATTTATTTATTTATTTATTTATTTATTTATTTATTTATTTATTTATTTATTTATTTATTATATTTCTATGCCGCCCAACTCCCTAGGGACTCTGGGCGGCTCACAACAGAAATGAACATAAATCAATATAAAAACATCTAAAAAACAAATTAAAAAACACATTTACAATGTAAAATCATTTACTTGTTTAAACAGGTAACTTTACAGTATTGCAAATAAAACTCAATACGCTCCAGCGTCAAAGAAAACAGAAGATTACTTAGGACTGCTGTGACGGATAGTTCTTGCTGTTTGTTTAGCTCCAAGGTCTGGTTCAGGTAGAACACTTCTTCTTTTAGTTATCTTTTGTTCAGTATGCTTAGGCATGCACAAACCATCAGGAACACTCTAATATGGATTTTGAAAGAGCCTCCAAGCTGACTCTGTATGTCAAACAGAATCTCAAACTGTCTTTCCATCCCTGGCTTAATTGGACAACTGCAACAAAGAACTTCATATGGCATCAATAACAGCATGGTCCTCAAATAACTTGTCATTGGAAAAGCCACTGCAAGATACCACTGTCAGCTTTTATTGAGAATGTGCATAACTAAGACATTTTACGGCATGCTTTACATATTTTATAACACAGCAGCCATATTAAACCAAAGACATTAATAAGCACCTGTCACCTATTTTTGGGACCCCATCTTTTATGGCCTGATACTACAAAATGCCTACAGGGACAGCATTTTTCCCAAAGCATTGTATTTTATCAAGAAATAGCTTGAAGACTAGGAGGGGGTTGAGTGGTGTTTAAGCTTACCTGGAAGACAGTTTTAAAATATTTCTAGCCCATTATATACAGTCAGCATCAATATGACCTAGGAATGTTATTCAGATAACAGTATACATTGACCAAACTGTTAAAAATGGCAACTCTATCATAGATGTGGCATAGTGTTGCCATGTGTACACCTTTAAATATATTTTACATGCCCGTGCAGTAGTTGAAGTGACCAGTGATCTGGGTTTCAGCTAAGAAATGACATACAAAATGGAATTTCACCTGAAACTTGTATGCAGCATCAGTTAACTCTATGATAGGGGATATAGTTGTAGAACAGCCCTCACCAGCTTGATGTCCTTCAAAGATTTGGGGGAAGCAATTTGCAGTCAGCTTCTAGGAGGTGCAGTCCTTACTATCTGGAGAGTACAAGGTTGGGAAAATCTGAGATAAAACGTATCATTGATAGTTACAAATTGAAACAATGCTTTTCAGGTTTAACTTTGGGACTCTCTGGCAATACATTGTCTATTCTCATCTCATCAAAGTCAGTGGCCATGTAATGAAATATGATTATAGGAGCAGTAAAGGACTGTTTGACTGCCAAGGAATTGAACAATAACCTAGATGCAAGAAGTGGTAATCCAAACTTACCAGCAGGGCATTATTTGTAGAGCTTGCTTTTGATGTTGAAGTTGGCATTATTTATCAATCTAGTCTAATATGCCAACAATATTTTCAGAATATGGATAAACATGGAAATACATGCTTATGTAATATTATGCTTAGGTGACCATAATATAAATCTGGCTTCATGTCTAACTTGAAACTTTAATTTAGGGTCCTGTCTACTGTATAAAACCAAGTGGGAGGGACAAGAACATGATACTTGGTCATCATTCTCCTATAAATTTAGTCTTCAGTCTGAGAAAGGGAAATCCAGTATATTTGAGTAACTATAAAACTGCAGTCTTAGCATCATAGATGTCCATTCCTATCCACAGTGATGCCAAAGTAACAAGCTAGCATTGTGATATCAAGTTCACAAGGAATAATGTACTTAATATATGTGTAGATGGTATAATGTCCACATCAACATTTGCCTCTTTATACTATGTACAGTATATCCAGAGGTGATAAGTTTTTGAAAGATCCTTCATTAGCTTTCCCTGTCTTCCACAGATCAGGTGTGATAATCCAAAAGAAGGCATTTTCAGTGGATACATTTCTTTGGAAAACAACCACAACAACAACTATCTTAATTTTGTAAATCTCTGTCATAGCTTATAAGTATGAAAGAAATACATATCTAGCTCATTTTGATCACATATTTTAACAATTTAATTTTTGTTAACAATTTAGTAATATGTGTAAGAGCCTAATAGACAACTGCATTACAATGTGCATTTTTTTAATAAATAAAAATAAAAATGATGCCTGTCCAAACTGTCAAGGCCATATAACTTTTTTTAGAAATCCATTTTAAAATAAATATAATTAAATTGAAAAAAATATAATGTTATTTAGCAAATCTTAAATTCGTATATCCATTTCTAATTTTGCCTACTACTTTTAAGATGTGTAGAATTCTTTATTAACAATTATATATGGCCCTATGACATGTATAGAACTATATAACAAGATTAATTACACTTTAAGACTAATACAGCCATATCTGAAGCTATTTTAACCTATGATATTAGAATATGATCTTTGATGATAATAATGATGTTATCTATTCAGTTGAGTCTGACTCCTGGTGAGTCTATGGGCCAGGTCTCTCTATATCTTCTGTTCTAGCACTATTTCTTTGAATTTTTCTATGATCTGGCTGGTGTCAGCTTTGATAGTAAGAATATACCGTATGTGCCGGCGTATAAGACGACTTTTTACCCCTTAAAAAACTCCTCAAAAGTCGGGGGTCGTCTTATACGCCGGGTACTAAAACTTCCGAGCGGGGGGGCTCAAAAACGGCCGCGGCGGCATCCCTGCTGTTCTCCGGCCAAGCGGCCGAAGGAGCCCTGGAGCACCGACGCCGCCCTGCATTTCGGTCTTGCCCGGCAGCCTGCTGGGAAGGCTGCGACGCATGGGAGGGAAGGAGCTGCTATTGCCGTTCCGGCGTGTTTCCCCGGTCACTGGCTGCACCGGGGAGCCCGCGTCCTTGTCAACATTGCAGACACTGCACACGCGGAAGGCACCATGGAGCAGAGGCGCCTGGCGAGTGAGGCAAGTGGCGGCATCGGGGGCAGGCTCCTGCCCGCGTCTCCCGCCCGCCCGCCTCTCATTCTTTTAAATGCTAAGGCAAGAGGCGGGCAGGCGGGCGGGAGACGCGGGCAGGAGCCTTCCCCCAATACCGCCACTTGCCTCACTCGCCAGGCGCCTCTGCTCCGTGGTGCCTTCCGCGTGTGCAGCGTCTGCAATGTTGACAAGGACACGGGCTCCCCGGTGCAGCCAGTGACCAGGGAAACACGCCAGAATGGCAATAGCAGCTCCTTCCCTCCCATGCGTCGCAGCCTTCCCAGCAGGCTGCCGGGTAAGACCAAAAAGACCGAAATGCAGGGCGGCGTCTGCGCTCCAGGCCGCTTGGCCGGAGAACAGCAGGGATGCCGCCGTGGTCGGGGACTCAGTCGGGTGGCTGCAGCCCCGCGGGAGACGGCAACAGAGGTTCCTTCTTCCTCCTGCAGGGAGAAAGACAGAAGGAAGGAAGGAAGGAAGGAAGGAAGGAAGGAAGGAAGGAAGGAAGGAAGGAAGGAAGGAAGGAAGGAAGGAAGGAAGGAAGGAAGGAAGGAAGGAAGGAGAAAGAAGAAGACAGAAGACAGACAGACAGACAGACAGACAGACAGAAAGAAAGAAAGAAAGAAAGAAAGAAAGAAAGAAAGAAAGAAAGAAAGAAAGAAAGAAAGAAAAGAAGTTAGGAAGGAAGGAAGGAAGACAGAAAGAAAGAAAAAGAAAGATGTTAGGAAGGAAGGAAGATGGAAGAAAGAAAGAAGGAAGGAAAGAAAGAAGAAGAAAGAAGACAGACAGACAGACAGACAGACAGAAAGAAAGAAGTTAGGAAGGAAGGAAAACAGACAGAAAAAAGAAAGAAAAAGAAAGAAAGAAAGACAGAAAGAAAGAGATGTTAGGAAGGAAGGAAGACAGAAAGAAAAAGAAAGATGGTAGGAGGGGTAGTCTTATACGGTGAGTATATCCCAAACTCTATATTTTAATTGGAAAAATTGGGGGTCGTCTTATACGCCCAGTCGTCTTATACGCCGGCACATACGGTACTCTAATCTACCAACCAAAAAATCTATAGCTTAACCATCCTAGAGCCTGCTTAAAATGCCTCAGCATTACATGCCAAAGAAGTATAATAATATTATAACATTATTACCACCTTGGAATTTATGAGAATCACACAAGAGGCCAAACTAAATGCCATGTAAATATCTGCCTGACCTATAAATAATAGTGTCATCTCCGCTGAGCTGAAATGTTGAGATTCAAAAGCCTCTAATCAATAATATTAATATATAGTGTTAAAAGTAACAAGCCAAGAACTGAAAAATGTATTGCTAAAGTTATCATTTCAGAACATTGCTTGTATAAAAATGTAGAATCTGAAATCAACATTTTTAAAATCTATGGTCCCTGTGGCAATTTTTACTCTACAAATCTGTTTTGTCTTATTGAGACACAATTATGCCAGACCCACATATGGTTAGCATGGACTTAATTTTAGGTCTTTTCTTGGTTACCTGAACTAAAATCTGCAGACTTTTCACATTTTGTTTTCTCCCCCTGCCATCACCACTTTTTTTTCTCTTTTCTAGTTCTGCGCCACCCCCCGCCCCTCAAATGTTGCTATTCTCACAGCTCTGGCTATATGGCTCAAGAAATAGCATTGCATTCTTCTGAGAGAACAACCACAAGTATGGGACAAATCCCATTGGTGTACAGCAGGGGTCTCCAAACTTGGCAACTTTGTGAAGCAACTAGTGGAGTTGAAATCCACAAGTCTTAAAGTTTTCAAATCTGGTTTACAGAATGAGGGAAAGTAATGATGATAAGATAATATGGATTGATCAGTCCTTCAACTTTCATATCAGTTATCATAACTATAGATTGCGATAAGCAAAAAAAAACACCTTCAAAGTGATACCGGTAGTACAGAAACCAAGAGATTGAAAGCTCATAATTTTCTAAATATCCTTTGAACTTTTTCTTGGTAGATATCCATTCTCATTTCCATTTGGGGCTCATATGTCTCCACAGTGTTTGCTTTTCCTCTTCTGTTCTAAGGCTGACCAATGGCTGGATACAGTATATGGAAATTCTTTGCCCTAGAAAAATTAGCAGAATTATAATGGTTACCAATCAGCACATCATTTGTTTACATTCCATTTAAGAAAATGTTATATGAGGTGTTTTGTTGAATGAATTATATCTAATTATATGGAACCTAAGAGTATCAGAGAAACATACTATCTTTCCTTAAGCCAATGCCTACTGCATATGGGATGCATGGCTGCTGAAATAATTAACAGTGTTCATTTAAGATTGCTGTTTCCTTTGGCTAAAGTTCAAATTTAAAATCACATCACATTTATCTATGAAAATATTCAAATCTAAAATCCAGATATGTTTTTACTCATTTATCTTTCTTTCTTTTTTTAAAAGTCTACTCTGAGTGGCTTTCTGTTCTGATCCGTTCCCGGCCACAATAGACATAGATTTACATTTTAGCAATTAGAAAGCTGAAATATTCCATATTGGTGGAGTAAATTCTTGATAATTTCCATTATGAGTTGAAAATTTGTATGATCACTATATGATGTCGGCTATTCAAAATAATTTATTTTTCCTGAAAAACTGTTGTATAGTTTTGTCAAAATAAGGGATTTAAGCGCTCTCTCTCTCTCTCTCTCTCTCTCTCTCTCTCTCTCTCTCTCTCTCTCTCTCTCTCTCTCTCTCTCTCTCTCTCTTCCTTAAATTCCACTCTAGAAAAGTTTGTTTCTGCTTTTCAGTGACAATTGTTCATTATTTCAGAATCTTTTTAATTATCAGACTTGACAGTATATCCTTTATTCTGATGTGACATATCAGTAGAGTCAGATCAGAATTATTTTTGCCCTCACTCTGGAGCCAATGCTTCATATCCTTATTCCAGACAATAGTTAGCAGTCCATTAATTACTAGTGGAATTTTTATTAGAGTTGTGAATTTTCAGCTCGGTAGAAGATAAAAAACAGAAAATATATTTCATTTATACTTTTTATCTAGTAGGCCTGACTGAGCTCTTACACTTCCCATAATTGATGAAATTCCTCTGAATACTAGATTCATAATAGATCCTTAACACAATAAAAATATTTAGTGTCTTTGGACATTCCATTGAAAATTAAAAAGATGAAGATGCTTTCACTGCATAAAGTCCTGACTCTCTTTAAAATGTCTGGAGACTATTTTTTTCTCGATTCCTGGCAACAATCTGGACAAGTCCATGGAGGTATTTTGGTGATGTTTTGGGAAGTCTCTAGCTTCTTGCCTTTAATCAAACTGGCTCTCTTTCTTAAGGCTAATAATGCCAAAAATATTATTTATCTTTAGCATATGAATTAAATATAAAACAAACCTTGTCCTGGAAATATATTCTAACTATTCATATGACTCATTTTTAAAAAATGTCTTAAGGTACCAAAATCAGAAAAATCTGATATCAGAGAAATGAAAAATGCCTTCACATATCCACACAGCAGATACTGCATCTTCATATCTGGTCTGTTTCAAATCCAGCATATTGTTCTACTGTTGCTCAAGAACAGAATTAGTCTGTTTCTTCTGCACTGAGTGCTGAATCTTGGTGGAAAATGCTGCTGTTGTCTCTCATTGTTATTACGTTGTTCATTATGTTCAATTAATAAGTTAACACCATTAATTAATTATGGGGAAAGTGTATAAGCAAAATAGCAGCAGCAATCCAATAAGCTGCTGTTGGGACTATCATATCTGGGTTACAGATGTCCCATAGAGAGTCTCCAATAACTCTTTTTTACCAGCTAGGATGATCCAGTTATGATAACAAGCATAGAAATTTCACTGATGTCCTCAAAACAAAGATTTAGCAAGAGGTCTCTGGTGAGAGAAAATAAAGATTTCTTAGTTGTTGAATTTGGTCTCTAGAAAATTTTCCCCCAAGCCATTTTCATTTTGAGGCATTAAGCTTGTTGGTATTCCCAAGCATTTAGCCTGATCTTGTTTGATTTATTTCAGTTTGTACTGTTGAATTACTATGTCTAAATTTACGCTGTATGTGTTGCGGTGTTACAATGTAATTTCCAACTGCCTTGAATATTTACGCATTGAACATGTTTAAATAATATATATATAGTATAACCAAGCTACACAAATTACAAAAGAGAACAGAAGGAAACTGACAACAATACAGAAGTGGTTTTAAAGAAACGATTCCAATAGGTGGTCAAGCGTACACAAAGATATTTTCTCTTTTTTTAAAAAAAAAATGTCATGTTCACAGGTGAAATGCTACCGGTTCAGACCGCTTTGCCTGAACCGGTAGTACAAAATGCTACCAGTTGGGGCAAACTGGTATATCTGACAATCAGCTGTGCAACGATCAGCTGTGCTGCGCGATCTAGATTATCTAGAAAGCAGGATTTCCTGCTTTCTAACTAATCTAAATCGCGTGGCACAGCTGATTCAGCCCCCCTCGCTGTTCTACTTTCCTTTGCAGACTCTGATGGCTTCAAAATGCTTCTTTTTCAGCGCTGCATGGTAGTGCCTGTGGCGCGCATGCATGCACAAAACACACGCGAAGCGAACCAGTAGTAGACTTCAGAGGATTTCACCCCGGTCATGTTTGTTTGTTGAATTTTAGATTATCCTTTCTACTACGAACTCATGTAATGGTTCAAAACTTAGATTTCTTTTTTTTTTCATGCTTTAATTTAGAATAGATAAAAATTCTTTAGGTTCTCACTGTCAACCTCCCAAATCTTAGAAGTCATATACTGAGTTTTAATATTGATGTCAATTTTTATCTGTGTATTTGTTTTTTCTTGATAGGGCATTATAGTGTGGCATAGGAATGTATTTCTGTCCCCTATTTATGCAGAGAATAAGCTGACCATGAAAAATTAAAACTTGAACAGTGTTTAAACAGACAGTATAGATTATAGAAAGTAATTTCTCTTCACAGAAGCATGTCAATAAAACTAGTCTTCCATGCTTAATTACAGAATGACTTTCTAGAGTAATTCCTTTCTTTGGTTCTGTATATATTTATTATCTCCTTTCCTTTCCAATCTTTGTACTCTAATAGTCAATTGTTTTTCTCTTCTCTTATTCCAGTCTCTAACTTAACTTACTTTCATAACTGCCTTCCTTACAAGACAATGAACTTTTTCTTGCATTTTTGCACACACACACACACACACACACACACACACACACACACACACACACAAAACACCTATTGATCACAGGGCCATCCACAATGTCTTCCCACAATGTCCAACTTGCAACTACTCCAAATAAACCAACTTTAGATGCATGAATTGTGATTCCCCCAAAATAGGAATTTCATTTAGAAATTATCCTATCCTTTGAAAGAAATTGTGCATCCCATTGAAATTAAATAAAGTGAGTTAAAGGAAGCAGTTGAAATGGTCATGTTATCATTTTATTTTATTTTAAATTCTGTCCTGCCTTTTTTCTTAATTAAAATAATAAACACTTTAAACTCATTCTAGGATTGGGCCATTCATGGAATTATTGATTCAACAGGATACTGAATGAAGTAACTGCAGTGGTTTCCATATGCAAAGCAAAACTTAAGAATAGAACAAAAGGGAATTTATTGATTTATTTATCTATCTATTTTTCATCAAAGAGTGAAACTCAAAGCAGGGGCCAATTCTTATAAATCCATATATAATTTAAAAGAAAGCACTTGTTTCTCCAGGAACAAACTGTGTTATATTCTCAAATTATTGCAAATAAAATTACTCCATAGAAACATATTTTTCTGTTTTCTGTTTCCTTTTTAGCTGATTCCAATCTATGCAATGTGAGAGTATGAACAGTACAAATGCAACATTCTTTGGAGATATTTCTTTCACAATTTACAGCTCAGTCATCTGGAAGTTCAGAAATAATATGAGAGTTCAGTTTGGCCCCAAAGAAATAATTATATGATTCTGAACAGGTTTTCTTTTCTTTTCTTTTTTCCCACCCTTCTCTAAATAATGTATCTTATGCAGAAGTTCTTTCTCTAGTAAAAAAAAAAAACCCCAACTTCAGTACCATGAATCACAGGATGTTACCTTATAATTTTTGTGTCATTTCTACTGAAAAGCTTTTTATACCTGTTCAGGAAGAGTTTTTAAACTTTTTAACTGCAATTATTACGCACAAATTAAGTATACTTTTTCAGCTCTTATTTCCTTTCACATGAATGAAAGAACGTAGCATTAAGTCATCTTGGTTATAACTTTAAACATTGTGGAATTTAAATGATACTTTTGATAGTTAGGGCAAAATGATTCTCTTACTGCCTGAAAGCGGTGATTGCTGTTTTCCCTTAGATGGCTGAAATTATTCAGCTGTGTAAATTTCCAAATGGTATTGGTTTTATAACAGCCTTTTTCTTTGGTTTCAAGAGAACCATGTCTCATTCTGTTGAATTTATTATAGAAAGCAGACTTTCAGTAATTAGATGAATTCCAAAACATCTGGAGCACCACTTGAACACCAGTTGATTGAAAAAGGCAGCATTGCTTAAAATAGACATGGTATATCTTTTAATACCATGATACAATATCTGCCTATCCCAGGTCGTTGGCAGAGACTCTATAACTAGATAAAAAAGCCAAATCCAATCTAACAATTTGTGTTGACTGTGTGATCAACAACAATGACAACAATAATAATAATAATGCTCTGGATTTCTATAATTCATTTGTTGTGGGTTTTGCCATCCAAACTGCTAGAGCCATATATACTGTATTTTTCAGAGTATAAGATGCACCTAAGTATAAGACGCACCTTAGTTTTGGGGGAGGAAAACAAGGAAAAAAGGCCTCTGCCTCCAAGCAATTTGCCAAACAGCAAACAGCACAGATGATATACACTGTTTGCTGTGTATTTCTGTGCATGTGTGCTTGACCCATAGAAATAGCAAAGAATTGGAGAAATGTACATTATGCCAGAAAGTTTTCTTAAATGTAGTCACACTAACTCCTCCCAATTATTTAAATAGATCTACTCCAAGGTAATTAAATTCTAATACTAAACAGGATACTGTTACATTTCAGACTATACTTGTACAGAGATGTTAAAATTAATTAAAATTTCTGGAAGTATACATTATTCTCTATTATTTTAAAGAAGATACAATAGCACTGGGCCTCTTCAGAGCAAGCATTTATTTTAAAAAGCTTCTTTATTTTGTTAAGTTGTCTAGATTTACAGGAATCTCCAACCTTGGCAACTTTAAGACTTGTGGACTTCAACTCCCAGAATTCCACAGCCAGCAAAGCTAACAAAGCTGGCTGTTGAATTCTGGGAGTTGAAGTCCACAAGTCTTAAAATTGCCAAGGTTGGAGACCCCTGGCTCTAGAACAATAATAAAGCAGTCTTTAAAAAATAAGTCTAATAATTTGAACATTCTACAGACATTTATAGTTATTCACTTACCCCCTTTCATCCAGTTCAGCAGAAAATAAAAATCTGCGTGTCTCTCCCAGCTATTTGCCTCTTTTCAGTTTCAGTTTCATTTTAGCACGTGGCAAATCAGCTGTAGGTCAGGAAGCTGCTAGTGACTTGTTTGACTTTACAGGCTCTTCCCTCTTTGCTGCAAACAGGTAAATTGCTGAAAGACAGAGGCCAAAGGGTGGGGATGGGTGGGTGGGGCTACATTCGGTGTATAAGACGCACCCAAGTTTTCACCCTCTTTTGGGGGGTAAAAAAGTGTGTCTTATACTCCAAAAATACGGTGTGTGTGTGTGTGTGTGTGTGTGTGTGTGTGTGTGTGTGTGTGTGTGTGCGCGCGCGCGCACACACACACACACACACACACACACACACACACACACACACACATATATATATATATATATATATATATATTTGTCCATTTTTAAGCTATTTGTACACTATACATATCTCTAATTCAGTATTTCAATTTAGTGAGTGAGGTCATTAATACTCTTCCCCAATTTTATGATAAATACTAGTTGCTTAATTAAACTGAATTAGGTTTTATATACAGGTAGTCCTCGACTTATAACCACAATTGACCCCAAAATTTATGTTGCTAAGTAAGAAATTTGTTAAGTGAGGGAGCACCATTTTACGACTTTTCTTGTCACATTGTTAAGTGAATCATTGCAGTTCTTTAATTAGTAATGCGGTTATTAAATGAATCTCGCTTCCCCATTGACTTTGCTTGTCGGAAAGTTGTAAAAGGTGATCACAGTCACCCTGGGACACGGCAATTGTCAAAAATATAAATCAGTTGTCAAGCATCTAAATATAAATCATGTGACCATGGGGATGAGGCAACGGTCATAAGTGTGAAAAATGGTCATAAGTTTTTTTTCAATGCCATTGTAACTTTGAACAGTGATTAAATGAATTGTTGTAAGTTGAGGAACTACCTGTAATGTTTTGAATTTCCACCAAGATTTTGGATGCTGCAAGTCTTAGTCCACCATTATGGGAAGAGTTTGGGCCTGTTTCTCCCGAGGATGTGGACAGGGCTGTGGGAGCGATGGGTACCTCCACCTGTTTATTGGACCCGTGCCCCTCCTGGCTGGTTTCGGCCAGCAGGGAGGTGGCACGCGGCTGGATCCAGGCGGTGGTCACCGCTTCTTTGAGGGAGGGATCCGTACCGCAGTCATTAAAAGCTGCGGTGGTGCGACCCCTCCTGAAGAAGCCTTCCCTGGATCCAGCTAATTTGAAGAACTATCGTCCAGTCTCCAACTTACCTTTTTTAGGGAAAGTTGTGGAGAAGGTGGTGGTGACTCAGCTTCTGCAGCTCCTGGATGAAACAGATCATCTAGATCCTTATCAGTCGGGTTTCAGGCGCGGCTACAGTACAGAAACTGCCTTGGTCGCCCTGATGGATGATCTCTGGCGGGCCCGGGATGGGGGGAACTCCTCCATCCTGGTGCTACTTGACCTCTCAGCAGCTTTCGATACCATCGACCATGGTATCCTTCTGCATCGGCTCGGCGAGTTGGGAGTGGGAGGCACCGTTTTACGGTGGTTCTCCTCTTATCTCGCCGATCGGATGCAGTCGGTGTTGGCAGGAGGGCAGAGATCGTCCCCTAGGCCCCTATCATGTGGGGTGCCCCAGGGGTCGGTTCTCTCGCCCATCCTGTTTAACATCTACATGAAACCGTTGGGTGAGATTATCCGCAGACATGGGGTGTGTTTCCATCAGTACGCTGACGACACCCAGCTGTACATCACCACCCCATCTGACTTCAGGGAGGCAGTGGATGTAATGTGCCGATGCCTGGACGACGTTAAGATCTGGATGGGGAGGAACAGACTCAGAATTAATCCCGACAAGACTGAGTGGCTGTGGATATTGCCTCCTAAGGACCATGACAACTATCCCTCCTTGGTCTTTGAGGGTGCGAAACTGACCCACTCAGACCAGGTCCACAACTTGGGGGTCCTCCTAGATCCACAGCTAAAATTGGACCACCATCTTTCTGCTGTGGCTAGGGGGGCCTTTGCACAGGTTCGCCTGGTGCACCAGTTGCGGCCATACTTGGAGAAGGAGGCTCTACTCACGGTCACTCATGCCCTTGTCACCTTGCGTTTGGACTACTGCAATGCGCTCTACATGGGGCTACCCTTGAAGAGTATCCGGAGACTTCAGCTGGTGCAAAATGCGGCTGCGCGTGCTGTGGTGGGTGTGCCAAGGTACACCCACGTGACACCGATACTCCGCCAGCTGCATTGGTTGCCCATCGGTCTCCGGGTCCAATTCAAGGTGTTGATCACCATCTTTAAAGCCCTTCATGGCTTAGGACCAGGATATCTTCGGGACCGCATTCTGCCTCATACTTCCCTCCGACCGGTTAGGGCCCACAGAGTTGGCCTCCTCCAGGTCCTGTCGGCCAAGCAATGCCGGCTGGCGGGCCCTAGGGGGAGAGCCTTCTCTGTGGCCGGCCCCGTGCTCTGGAACCAACTACCCCCAGAGACCCGGACCATCCCCACTCTGCTGGCCTTCCGAAAAGCCGTTAAGACATGGCTCTTCCTGCAGGTGGGGGGGACAGCTTAAATCCACCTGAGCTCACCCCCCAAGTATGTATGTGCTGAATGAATGTTGTTGTTTTAAAAACTGTTTTTAAATTTTGTACTTGTTTTTAATTTTATGTAATTTTTGATTATTCTTGTATTTCTCCCTGTTGTACGCCGCCCTGAGTCCTTCGGGAGTTGGGCGGCATATAAGAATAACAAAATAAATAAATAAATAAATAAAAAGAAAGCTTGGTTGGAATCATGTGGAAGAGGCCTTCATCCTCCAGTGGATAGACAATGGCTAAAATGGTACATGATACATATGCATATGCATATACATATGCATATACAGTGTAACCTTTGGTCACAACCATAATTCGTTCCATAACTTTGGTCACAACCCGATCTGGTAGTGACCCGAACCTAATTTTGGCTCTTACAAAAAAAATGGTGTGGAAGGGGAAATTGGCCACAAAAAAAGGTGAATTTTTTGGTCGGAACCCGATTTGGCCGTGGTCAGAAGTGTTCGTGACTAGAGGTTCTGCTATACATATACAGGATATTTAAAGGGTAGGTTCAATGCTTGATTGCTGCTGTTTTCCTCCTTTTGCACACATGACCTTAAGACTCCTTGCCTCGGTAAAGATACGGAAGTGATTCAAATTGTGCAAGTGATGTCATAATCAATATGGCCTCCAATCACTTTGACTCTGCCATAGAAGAAGGCGACTCTAGATATCCAGCCTGAGAGTTAAGTACTCTTTGAGTGTGTGTGTGTGTATGTGTGTAATGTAATGCATGTTTTCTTAACTATTCTTTGGGTGCTCTAAAATAAGGATACAGCTCTATCAGATGTGACACCTTTGCTCCTTTTTCTTCTGCTGAGTTTTGCTTATCAGCTGCATTGGGCTGTACCACTGTACCAGTTTATATCTTGTTTTGCACTTTTTAATACACCTCTATGTTTTTATAGGATAGGATAGCCTTCTCTGTGGCCGGCCCCGCGCTCTGGAACCAACTTCCCCCAGAGACCCGAACTATCCCCACTCTGCTGGCCTTCCGAAAAGCCGTTAAGACATGGCTTTTCCTGCAGGCTGGGGGTAGAGCTTAATCCACTCGAGCTCATCCCCAAGTATGTATGGTTGTTGAATGGTTGTTGATGTTTTTTTATATTGTGTTTTTAAATTTTGTATTTGCTTTTAAATTAATATTTAATATTTGGTTTATTCTTCTATTTTTCTCTGTTGTACGCCGCCCTGAGTCCTTCGGGAGTTGGGCGGCATATAAGAATACCAAAATAAATAAATAAATAAATATTTATTAGGATATATGTAGAATGTATGTAGAATGTTAGGATTCTACATATGGACCTTGGTACATCCTGCCACAAGGATTACAGAGAAATATTTTGCATGCACTGACAAATTTAACTGGACTGTTACATTTGTGCAATTCAGTCACAAACATAATTCAAACCTTTTCCAGTTTGCTGTTAGATTGCTTAGCCATAATTCCTGTTGTGATGAATCAAAATTGGTTAAAGCTGTTTTATAAATGCATTATATACACTACTTTTCCTGTGTATGATTAATGCTCCTAGTGATACAGATTTGCATGAATGAGTGTCAGTGTGTTTTCTGCCCAGAACATTTCCCCCTGGCTTCAACTCAGCCCACTTGACATTTATTACAAATAATAAGCTAAATATTCTTGATATAATGGCTGCAATGGCTCTACATCTGAACGTGATGTAGTTTATAATATAGGTAGACAAGCCTATTTTGTTAAAAAAAATATTAATCAGATTGTATTTGTGGTCATAATGGACACAGTTACAACAGCAAAATGGAATGACACTTTTTTAAAAATGCAGTTGTTAAGAATCCAAGTTCTAGAATACATTGACTTTGTTTACAGTAATCTTTTAGAAAGACTAAGACTAAGACTATCTGTAATTCTTTATGCAATTGTTTACCAACATGACAGTAGATATGAAAGATTATAAAATACAGGGGACAAACATAAAAAGGGAACTGAACTGCCAAGCATTGCAACCCAAGTTTTGAATAATACTATACATAACATCAGGGGAAGTATACTAGATATTGGACCTATGGTGATCTCACAAATGTTATGAACAGAAAAGGTCAGAGCTCCTTCAAATATGTAGTATTTTGTGCCCTGAAGATATTAGTCTTGAACTTAGAACATTGAACTTCAGGCATGTGATATGTTGTCCAAATATAGTAGCATTTCAACACTACTATATTTCACTTAGGTGTATACATTTTGCAACATCACTGATAATATTAAATTAATTAATATTTCAAAATCAAACTTCACTGATTATTTATTAGATTTATACCCCACCTTTATTTTTCACTACTCAGGGTAGTATACATAAAGCCCTAACCTTACTTTCTCACACCAAGAACCTTGTGAGACGGATTGGCTGAGAAACAGTGAATAGTCAAAGTCAACCAGTTCATTTCCATATCTAAAGGAGAACTAGAATTCATAATCTTCTAGTTTTTGGTTAAGCCAAGTTTCATATGTGATGAAACTTGGCTTGGTTTTGTGTACACATAGTACACAAAGCCAAGTTATTCTGCCACTAAGACAAATGATCCAGTAAGTGCTCCTTCTCATAACACCCTACATCACCTGACCAAGGCAGCAACCTGAATCAACTCAAAATTTTCCACATTCATTCCAAAACAGACATTGATATAATAATAATAATAATAATAATAATAATAATAATAATAATAATAATAATAATAATAATAATAATAATAATAATAATAATAATAATAATAATAATAATAATAATAATAACAACAACAACAACAATAACAACAGAGTTGGAAGGGACCTTGGAGGTCTTCTAGTCCAATCCCCTGCCCAAGCAGGAGACCCTACACCACTTCAGACAAATGGTTATCCAACATCTTCTTAAAAACTTCCAGTGTTGGAGCATTCACAACTTCTGGAGGCAAGATGTTCCACTGATTAATTGTTCTAACTGTCAGGAAATTTCTCCTTAGTTCTAAGTTACTTCTCCCCTTGTTTAGTTTCCACCCATTGCTTCTTGTTCTACCCTCAGGTACTTTGGAGAATAGTTTGACTCCCTCTTCTCTGTGGCAACCCCTGAGATATTGGAATACTATTGGAACATTTAAAACACACAAGGATAAAAATGGTTGGTGGACACAATAAACATACAATAGAATCATGTGCAGGTCTATTGAGAAGTCCCATAAAGTGAAATTAAATTTTATTTCAGTGAATGCATATAGCATTGTAGCCTTCAAGTCATGCCTATTTTTATTCACAATAAAAAATATATGTTGCGAACCTTTGTATTAGACAAAGCATGGGTAATCATTATCCTACATAATAATTTTTTTCAGAGCTCATTTACAATCTGAACTGGAGAGTTCATAAGCACCCAGGCTAAACTTGTAAATAATAAGTTCTCTTAGGAGCAGACCTGTTTTATCTATATTTATTGCTTGTGTCTGGCTACTTATTTATATTTCCCCTAATAGGCACCAGCAAAGAATTGTTCACATCAGAGGTTTTAATTACTTGAAATACTTTTTTATTGATCACAGATAGCAAAGCTGTTTTTCTGTTTAACCTTTCAAAATATCAATTTTTCGTTCTCTCCCTATGGATGATTCATACTGTATTCAACCATTATTATAAAAGGAAGCTTTGATTATATAGCAGAAACATGCTTGAAAAGAAAAACTGATAAAGTTCATAAACTGTGTGAAATCCAATGGCAGGTATGTCTTTCTCAAATTTGGAAAAACTGGTTGATGCAGATTGTCATTGTCGTTTTCCTTGAAATGGGTAAGTTTAATGGCTGTCAATTTATTATTTTAATTAAATATGGACCAGAGGGAACAGAGTTCTGAATCCCAGATCTGCTACTGGGTAAATGTCAGTAGGTTTCCAATAACTCAGCACTTGTTACCCATCTGTATGCAAATAAAAATGTCCAGCCTCGGAGTGTTAATAAAGCTGTAAACAAGAAATAATACCTATATAAATCTCCTACTCTTGTAATTATCAGCATTGATCATATGCAGTTCAGCATAGCCATTGCTCCTCCTTGCCTCCTCCCAACCCAAACAAGCTGTTTTCAGAAGTAGCTACACACAGGAACACTAGAATGAGGCAAGAAAGGAAGGGATTAAGTACCATATTTTTCTGAGTATAACACGCACCGGAGTATAAGACGCACCTTAGTTTTTGGGGAGGAAAATAGGGGAAAACAATCTGCCTACCAGGTATTCATCTGGCTAGCATCCTTAGTCTGGTCAGCTTCAGCACATTATTTTATCCCCTGGTTAGGACTTAAAAAAACATTCTTCTGAGAGAGTAACAATGAAAGAGCCTGCAAGCCGGTAAGAGCTGGGAAAATTGTTAGCACCTGGTTAGGGCTGGAAAAAACTTCTTTGGAGCAAGTAGAGCAATGAAAAAAACCCCTGCAAAGACTTAGGGCTGGAAAAACATTCTTCTGAGAGAGTAACAATGAAAGAGCCTGCAAGCCGGTAAAAGCTGGGAAGATAGTTAGCACCTGGTTAGGGCTAAAAAAAAACTCATTCGGAGCAGCTTCAGCACATTATTTTATCCCCTGGTTAGGACTTAAAAAAACCTTCTTCTGAAAGAATAACAATGAAAGAGCCTGCAAGGTAAGAGCTGGGAAGATCTGTTAGCACCTAGTTAGGGCTGGAAAAAAAGCTACATTCAGAGTATAAGACGCACCCAAATTTTCAGCCACTTTTAGGGAGGAAAAAGGTGCGTCTTATACTCCAAAAAATACGGTAGATGTCTTTCTTCCCTGCTGTTCTGTTGCTAATTCCCCTCTTCACTAGCCTAGCTCAGCCTGGTCTGGTCAACTTGCATTGCAGAAGACTTAACCTTCAAGTGCCTCTTTTATTGAGTAATACACTGCTATCAGTATTTTTGTGCAGGGTGTCAGGCATCTATGTGCATAATTTACAACCCAAAGATAGGGATTACCAGAGTGGTAATGTCAATAGGAAGAAGAGTCTTCACAGGTCAGATCACTCTCATGCCTTCACAGGACAAAGATTTTTCTAAAGTCATTCTTGAGGCATGCCAGTTTCTATCCCAGAACCCTTCTAAATGAGTATAAAGAAGCATCAAGAAAGAATGATTTCTGTAACATATTCACCCAAAGAACACCAGAGAACATTCAGTGTGGCTGAGATATCCCTCTGCTTTGTACAGGTGCTAAGTCCTCTAACTCTACGTAGAGCACTAAAAAATTTCAACTGTTCTGCAAAGGTTTTGGGAATGCTTTTTTCACTGCTACCTTCCCAAGCCAATTACCAGGAAACTGATAGGCTTACACCTGTACCATATATGGATTCATGCATGATTGGTAGCATCAGTCCAGAATCTTAACCCCCAAAAAAGTCATCTTTTGATTCTTGTTTCTTTCAATGGATTCTGCTAAAAATGTAAACTGGACTTACTATATTGCAAATCATGTGCTACGTGACTGAATCTGTCTCCTGGAATCCTTTCCATTGTATCATTCTATGGGTTTTCTCACAGGCATGCTTTTCAGAACATATAAAGTACATTCTAATGATTGCACTGAAAATGTGAGGATTTTATTGAGAAAATATCCATGAGTGGGAAGGCTTAATTTCTATAGTATGATAGGACTAGTTTTTTTTAAGCCATTCCACTAAGTTGGGACAAAGAGAAAATAGCCTAAGACAAGAGTCTTTAGAATTGCAGAGAAGTCTGCTGAGAAGTTGGTTTGTGTTATAATGTAGAAAGTTTTATATTCTAAGTCAGGGGTCTCCAACCTTGGCAACTTTAAGACTTGTGGACTTCAACTGTCAGAATTCCTCAGCCAGAAAAGCTGGCTGAGGAACTCTGGGAGTTGAAGTCCACAAGTCTTAAAGTTGCCAAGGTTGGAAATCCCTGTTTTAAGTGTTCAGCAGTATACACATACAGTATTTTTATTTTTTTATTTATTTATAAGCGCTCTTATAGGCCGCCCAATCCCGCAGGACTAGGCGGCGTACAACATGGATAAGAACGTATAGTAAAAAACAATAAAAAAACAATTTAAAAATTAAAAACATTATTCAAACATTGTTAAAAAAACACCATTCATGGGGGAATCTGATCTTCTTATTCACCCCGCCTGCCGGAAGAGCCATGTTTTTATGGCTTTACGGAAGGCCAGCAGGGTGGGGATAATCCGGATCTCTGGTGGGAGTTGGTTCCAGAGGGACGGGGCTCCCACAGAGAAGGCCCTCCCCCGCTGCCCCACCAACCGACATTGTTTGGCCGATGGGACCCGGACGAGGCCCAATCTGTGGGATCTAACTGGTCATAGGGAGGTATGTGGTAGGATGCGGTCCCGAAGGTAACCTGGCCCTGAGCCATGTAGGGCTTTAAAGGTCAAAACCAACACCTTAAATTGCGACCGGAGATTAATAGGCAACCAATGCAGCTGGCGGAGAGTAGGTGTTACGTGGGTGTATCTCGGTACACCCACCACAGCTCGCGCAGCTGCATTCTGTACCAATTGCAATCTCCGGATGCTCTTCAAGGGTAGCCCCATGTAGAGCACATTACAGTAGTCTAGCCGTGAGGTGACAAGGGCATGAGTGACTGTGACCAAAGCCTCCCTCTCCAAGAAGGGTCGCAATTGGTGCACAAGACGGATCTGTGCAAAGGTCCCCCTAGCCACAGCTGAAAGATGTTGGTCCAATTTTAGCTGTGTATCTAGGAGGACACCCAAAGTGCGAACCCGTTCTGAGGGAGTCAATTTTTCTCCCCCAAGAACCAAGGAGGGGCAGTCGACATAATCCCTGGGGGGCAATATCCACAGCCACTCAGTCTTGTCAGGGTTGAGTCTGAGTCTGTTCACTCCCATCCAGACCCTCACATCGTCCAGGCAGCGGCACATTACCTCAACTGCTTCACTGAACTGACATGGGGTGGAGATGTACAGCTGGGTATCATCAGCATATTGCTGATACCTCACCCCGTGTCGTCGGATGATCTCTCCCAGCGGTTTCATGTAAATGTTAAACAGGATGGGCGAGAGGACCAAGCCCTGTGGCACCCCGCAAGTCAGGGGCCTAGGGCCGACCTCTGTCCTCCTGTCAACACCGACTGCGTCCTGTCAGAGAGGTAGGAGGAGAACCACCGTAAAACAGTGCCTCCCACCCCACCTCCCCAAGATGACGCAGAAGGATACCATGGTCAATGGTATCGAAAGCCGCTGAGAGGTCAAGTAGCACCAGGATGGAGGAATGACCCCCATCCCGGTTAGTACAGGGGCAGGTTGCTTACTTACCGATACCGGTGCACTGCGCGCACATCTCCACATTTTGTGTGCGCACGCGCTCACTATGTGCACGCGCCCCCTCGCACGATTTTGGCGAGATTTTGCTTTTGTATATGCGCGGAAGCAAAATCTTGCTGAAATCTCTCGCGCGCGTGGTTTCCGTCGCAAAAAAATTAAAAAATTCTTTTAAAAAGATGGCGATGCGCGCGACTGTCCAGTGAAGATGGCACCGGAGCAGTCATGCGCAAATTGTGTAATCGGCAGTTCCCTACCAGAGCTGCGCACTGGACCGCACCGGTAGGAACCCACCCCTGATACAGTATACACAGAGTTTCTCTCTCACATAGAGAATATGTGGTTTGCAAGATTAGATAACCTAGCACAGTGATGGCGAACCTTTTTTTCCTCGGGTGCCGAAATAGTGCACACGCCCGCTATCGCACGCGTGCGCATGCCCACACCCATACTCAATGCTCCCCCACGCACCCCTGCTCCCCCATTTCCTGACTTCTGGTGGATCCGGTAGGCCCATTTTTTGCCCTCCCCAGGCTCCAGAGGCTTTCTTGGAGCTTGGGGAGGGCAAAAACACCCTCCCCTGCAACCCTGGAGGCCCTCTGGAGGCCAAAAATGCCCTCCCAGAGCCTCCGTACAAGCCAAAGATCAGCTGGCGGGCGCCCACATGCACGCTGGACCTGAGCTAGGGCAACAGCTTGCGTGCCAGCAGATATGGCTCCGCGTGCCACCTGTGGCACCTGTGCCATAGGTTCGCCATCACGGGCCTAGCATATAATAGCATACGAATTATGGGAATAAATCTGGGTTTATCAAAATGCTTTAATAGTCTCAATCTCCATTTTGGGCTTGTGTTAAACTGCTCCTTTCACTTTTCCCCCAAGCCAAATCAGCCGCTAATTCTTTGCTGGGAAACCTTCCAAGTTTTTTAAACAAAATTTTTTCTTTAATATATCACTCACCCAAAGTCAATACTCCACTCAATTCACCGCTCCTGCACAAATCTTATTCCGGTTGCCCCAGCTTGTAATGGCTGCAATAGCCATGCCCCCCCCCCCCGTCAGTTCGAAGAGCTTTATCTCTGACTTCTGAGGGATTTGCCTACCCACTTGGTCTTTCAATATGCCTCTCCTTCTTCTCTGTCCCTCCAGGACAGATTCCGATTCAAAGATCCCCTGACAGGGGTTTGTCAGCCTGGAATTTTGCTGGGCTCATTTGCTGGGCTCATTTCCAGACTGTATCACTGCGGTTTCCTCCATGGATGATGGACTTACTAAGAGTGGTAACCTAGTCTACATGTTCTCTAGCTTACTAAAACACATTACTGTATATGAAAGTTGACCAAACTCTTGATGGAAGGCTGAGGTCCATATGTATAGACACAGAGATTACAAACCAGGGAGAACAGGAATGAAGTGAGGCGAAGTATTAGAAGGCAAATTGTGATCATAAATAATCAGTACACACTCTGAGCAAACCAGCTATTCTCCGATAAAGCAGAAGATGCTGCCTCATTACCATTTATGGGCAATATTTATGTATTGCATGGAAGATGATTCTCTTGTAAATACTATTTTGGAAGCAAAGCATTTCAAGGGCCCTATTTTTCCTCTTTGTTGCCTCCTCTCAAAGCCATGGAAGAGGCAATAAGCAATGCCAGCAATTGCTTTGCCTCGAGGTCCAGTTCTTTATCTGTAGAAACAGCTTGCATTCCTTTCTTTTCTGACTTGATATCTATCACGTTAGACAAAAATCATTAGAAGCTGAAAACCTGGAACGAGAATTAAATAAGTAGTCCTTCTAGAGGTGGTGGTAGGAGTGTGCAAGTATGTAGAAAAATAATATGCATAAATCTACCCAGATGTTAAACAGGAAAGACGCTGTGCAGCAAGAAAAGGTTTAAGATAAGTCTTTGCTTTAAAACATGAGGGTCAAAATGCAAAGCTACCTCACCAGAAATGAAGTGTGGCAAGAAGAGATCATTTGTTGTATTTTTTAAAAGGAGTGACAAGTTAGTAAAATGGTTAATATTTGTTGTAATGAAGGGGGAAGCCATTTCTTAATATATTTCTTTTCTTTTTCATTACTGTATTGTTTCTTTTTTCTTTTTTTTAATTTTCTGCACTTTTCATTTGTCCTTTTATTCCTTTAGTTGGTATTAGTTTTATCTTTTTAATTATAATGTTTAATAAAAGTACTATTAAATGAATCACGTCATGATAAATATTTCAATAAATATTGAAAAAATGATCATATACATTATGTGATAGTACCTTTAATGTGTGTGTGTGAGAGAGAGGGGGGGAGGGAGGGAAGGAGGGAGGGAGGGGGGAGGGAGGGGGAGAGAGAGAGAGAGAGAGAGAGAGAGAGGTACTATAGTAAAGGTCTACAGAAGACAGATGTGTGAACTGAACAACAAACTTCAGATGTGTGAACTCAAGAACAAGCTTGGCATGTTGAACTCTGCCAAAGTGGACAGGACTCAAGGATTAAGGAATAAGTGAAGGGTCCTTGGTATTCTCTGAACTAGGTTGTATTTCCTACCAGTACTGATGATGTACTGAAAAGTCTGCAAGAAAACCAGGGAGACCTCATTTCAAACCTGAGCTACAAATATTCTCCTCTATTGGTAAGGCATGAGTGTTACACAAGAGTTAATGACCAAATAATGAAGTCATGGAGGAGATTAAAGGAATGCCTGGAATGCACTACCTGACTCTGTGATTTCTTCCCCAAACCCCCAAAACTTTAACCTTAGACTGTCTACAGAAGACCTCTCCCCATTTCTAAGAGCTCTGTAAGGGTCGTGCTTAAGCGCACTGTGCCTACCGTCCCTGTCCTACTGTCCTATTGTCCTCTATTATCGGTATTTTTTACTTATGTTATGTTTATACAAACAACTATTATCCTGTACATGTTTGACAAAATAAATAAATAAATAAATAAATAAATAAATAAATAAATAAAATGTATGTATGTACAAAGCTGCATTAAAATACAGCACATTCCAACGTAAACTCTGAAGGGGTAGAGAATTTAAGGAAATATTTCTCCAATAAGGTGAAATATAATCCCTTTGTTCATGCAATAGTCATATACATTTTGATCAGATGGATGGCTATTGACCTTGATCTGCAATGTTGAGGTAGTCCAGCAATCAAGCTGAGTAAACCCAGCATTTCTTACAAAAGAGAATTGGAGGGAAGAGAAATTCAAAGTCTCCATTAAGGTTCCACTCCAAAATAACTCTCCCAGCCTTCCAGCCCTTTTTGTCTTGATTAGCAAACAGCAATCAATTTTTTAAAATGCATATGAATGATTGAGAAAGTAAGTATGAAATATTTTTATTGGCACAGATGTGAGTGGCAAAGTAACTGAACATTACAAACTTCTTAATTTGCCCTAAGGAAAGGTTAGGGTTAGAGTTTAGTGTTGTAAGCCATCCAGAGTCACCTTGTGGTGAAATGGGTAAGTAAGTAAGTAAAAGTAAGTAAGTAAGTAAGTAAGTAAGTAAGTAAGTAAGTAAGTAAGTAAGTAAATAAATACATAAATAAATAAATAAATAAAGTTTGTCAAATGATTCTGAATTACAGTTTCTTAAATATATCACTTTCTTCCATGCAGGTTGGATCCTGGGAGTTGTCATCCCAATTCATCTAGAAAATTTTCCCAAATTCAAAAAAATTATGCTTTGGATCCACATGTTACAATGACTACCCATGGGCTCGCAGCCTGATCCAAGTCATTTTTTCTTCTAGGAAATGCTGAGACTCTTCAAAATGTTATTGAAACATGAGTTTATGAAACAAAAACCCAGGATCTTTTAAGCAAGCCCAAAGGAAAGATTGTGCCCACAATCTTTTTAGACCTCTCCTGACCCAAAACACTACTGATAACTAATACTATAGAGACAGCTTTTTTTATCACACCTTGCAGCTGATGTATGGTTAAAAAAAATATCTCTTCCACTTGCTTGGAAGATATAAATGATCAAATCATCCTTAGATGAAATAGCACAGTCAAGGCAATTTCATTATCTATATCAACCTTCCCTTCCTTTCCACATGTCAATGGGATGATACAGAGCCTTCTCCATCCTGAGTGCTCTCCAGCACATGAATAATTCCCAGGATTCCCCAACTAGCTCAGATATTGCTGAAAATTCTAGTAATTGAAGTCTATATATCTTGATATTGTCCAGGATAGGGAAACTGTAATTGCTCTCTTATGATGAAGGCAAGAAGGATAAAGCAGCATTAAATATTTATTCAACTCAAACGGCTGTATCAGAAATGCTCTTAATATAAAGTTTCCAATGTAAGTTCATATACCACTTTTTTAAACCTAACTTTCAAAAGTATGCATTCTCTTTTTACACATCTCATTTACTACCAAATGTTTTTTTCCCCTGAAGATTTCTAAACAATAAAAGAGAAATGCTAGCAAATACTGGTGCAGCTTTCCCTGTTTTGTTGGATCTTGCAACTCTGTCTCTTAGCAATATGGAGGGAGATTTCTTTTACATCTCTTTTGGGACATTTTATATGTGTTGTTCTTCAGCTCAAACAGTGTCTACTCTAGCCTATTCAGGGAACGGGCATTTGTTTGGGCATGGTGTGACTGGAGCTTTCGTCCAACGCCTTTGAAAGGCTCCAGGTTGAGAAAGATTATTGTTTTGTCAAACAAAAAGACTTAGTTGTGATTTAGGTACAAACATATGCAGTAATAAGCACACTCACCCAAAGGGGCTGCAACGTTTGGTAAAAACGTAAGCTGGGTTCCCACAGCACCTTGAACTACTGTTAATTCTAAGGTGTCAAAACAGCCTCAGCATGAAGCAGTGACCTCCATATTGTAAAACAATGCACCGTTTCTTCGTCTCCAGCTTCCCTTTGTACCATGTCTCCACTCTACTGTCATTTTGACTTCTCACTTCAGATGCAAAAGTATTCACAGCTGTATTGACAATGTTCCCCCGTGTAAGAAGGCCTGGTGAAAGTATGATATGAACATGTCTGGTTGTTGGCATTTCAAAATAGGAATGATTTGGACAACCCGAAAAATCAAAACGCTCTTAAGCTAATGAGATTCCTAATGAATTTAAAATAGTGCTGAATTATCTTGCAACAGGTGTCACACTGTACCACAGATACAAGTATTTTCTTAGTGGATTTCTGGAAGACAATTGTTGAAATAAGCTCTGCTCTTCATTTGACATCTGCCTCTCCACAAATCTGAAATATTATCAAGGGGGGATGATTTAGTTAAGGATGAGAAGGACAAAAGCAAGGGATAGCAAAAATCGACTGTCATTATTTCTATACAGAAAAACTGCTGAAGAAGGAAATAGCAAAAAGTACCCTGGCTCCAGAAAGCTATTTGGATGCATAAAATCTATAGCTTCTGAACCTGCATTTACATTGTAAGGAGATGATGTAAAGCCATTGTGTGTTACATGTTTAGATTTTATTCTGCATAAAATATGCTGGAAATTCCAAAGGGTATAGTATTGAACTACATTCATCATCCTGAGAGGAGTATGTGTTTTTTTTCGCCAAATAAGCCTGAAGGGAATATATGGTAAATATAGTGTAATGATTTTCATAGTATTGGTCTACTACTGACCCCTACTGGACAGAAATAAAAATATTCTATTTCATATAATCACCTGGAATCAAACTAAATTCCAATGAGACTTCGCATGACATACCTTAAATCTTTCTAAGGAATTGATATAATGTGTTCACATTGTTGTGTACTTTAGTATAAGCCTGTATAAACTGCATGAAAGTGAAACCTCTTGGGATGGCATCATTCCAGTTCATTCTGTGGCCAAAGAGGGTTTACTTAGTTCAATAAATGCAGGTCTCCCAATTCTTATTATTAAAGAGAGAAAAATATATACATAGCCTTTTATCCCACACACTTTACTTTATAAATAACATTATATGTCCAATTTAAAGCTAAAAGAATGTCTGTCAATTACAGGACAGTTATTAACACAGTTTGCATGCCAAAATATGCTACACAAGTTTTCCTTCTGTACTGAGAAAATCTTAGAAAACACAAATCTATGAACATAGTTTTCATGCAAGGAATCAGCCCTTAATTTTGTATGCAAAAGTAATATTGTTGGCTGTCAAATTAATGTCTTTATTCCTATATTTAAATACCATTCCCAGTATAATGTCTTTTGTTTAGTTTTTAATCTCCTAACTAACGTTACAAGAAACATGCAAAAAAAAAATCACAGAGCAAAATAAGATTTGTGAGTGCTCAATGAAGTGTGAGATTTTGCTTCTTCCAATTCCAGAGCAATACCAGACCTCCTTCTTTCACTTTCTTGTTATAAGATCTTTGAGCTAGGGGAACAATCTTTTCTCTTTATTAGTCTTCTGAATCCAGTGTCTTACTATTTTAGGGAAAACCTACACCCGTGATGGCGAACCTATGGCGCACGTGCCTGAGGTGGCATGCAGATCCCTCTCTGTGGGCATGCGCGCCATCGCCAGCTTGTCATCGCCATCGCCAGCACTCCAGCACATGTGAAGACCAGCTGGCCGGCACGCATGTGCGTGCCAGAAATCCTAAGATTAGCTGGCCAGTGCGCACATGCTCACCGGCCAGCTGGTCTTCGGATTTCCAGAGCTCCAGCGCATACATGTATGCACATGCACATGTGTTCCAGTTTGGGCACTCAGTGCCGAAAAGGTTCACCATCACTGACCTACACCTTTAAGACACATTTTATCTTGCTTTCAATAGGAATGAGAAATATATATCTTGCTAAGCTACTATATGCAGAAACAATGATAGAGTATGATGGAGGGAGGGAGGGAGGGAGGGAGGGAGGGAGGGAGGGAAGAAGGAAGGAAGGAAGGAAGGAAGGAAGGAAGGAAGGAAGGAAGGAAGGAAGGAAGGAAGGAAGGAAGGAAGGAAAGAAGGATGGATGGATGGTTCCTGAACTTTTGATGTCCAGATGGTACTTTTTAGACATTATTACATTTGTGCATCCTAAAAGTTAAAAAATAATAATTCCAAAGAAGAGAAATAAATTTACGATAGGTCTTGGACATTGACAAGTCACAATATTTTCTGGAATGTCTTCAGAAATTTTGAGCAAGTGCTTCTTTTTAAAGAGTTCTCATTTTACAAATAGACTGGAGAGAGTTATAGCCTAAGCTTTCTCTGTGAGTTAGAAAGTGCCAATTCTCTGATGTATAGATGACATGAAGGTCATAAAATAGACAGAGAAAGAGAGAGGCAGAGAAGTCATACACAGTGGTTCAAGACACATGACCCAGAGCCCATTTCTATGGCTTTGTCTAGTCTCTGAAAAACAGTGAACTTGCATATAATTAGTTACCGGCCAATTCATCTGTCATCACAAGTTTATAAAGTGAAGTGCAGTGTAGGACCACAATACATTCTGTATGACCCAGCTCTTACAAACAATTCAGGAACATCAGATGGCACAAAAAGTTACTGCTTGTGGATTGTTGAGAAGAAAAGGAAAGCACACACTCTAATTTTGTAGCATATGCTAGCTATCCTTTAGAGGGGGAAATGTTGTATCTTGATAATTAAACTCATTATAATTTTACCCAATATGACCCCCTCTGCCACTAAAAAGCTAAGTTCCATCATTGTATTATGGGCAGGGACTGGACAGTTTTCCAGTCCAGGTAGTCTTTGCTTAACTATAGTAATTAAGACTCGAATTTCCAATACTAAATGATACAGTCATACAGCACGACATCAAAGAAACATACCACTTAGCAACAGCAATTCTGGCAGTCCCTGGTTACAGTCATTAAGAGAATTGCCATGGGTCATTAAGCAGGGACCTCACATGCAAAACCGGTCTGCAAAACTGGAAAGGTTGGGAAACTCTGAATTAGAGGAACTGAAGTTTACTGTTTTGCTGGGATTATGTTTTCTTCCCTTTGCTATCACCCTCACTATTGAATATCTCTTTCTTTTCTTTTTTGGCCGAGGGCATAGTATGCACTGTTTCATAGTATGCACTTCATAAGCTGTTTTGGCTGTGCAAAATAATTTATAGGACATCTTAGTACTAATCTTAGTACTAATTATGTGAACATACTAGCTTCTCAACTGTCATAGGACAAAAATAATCCATTGAAATTGGCCCTTCATTTCCCATATTTTTATTCATTATTTTATTCCTAACTATCTCTAGTTAGTCAGTACACTGATGTAGCCAACCAATTGGATGAAGCTATCACCATGATGGACTAAGACTAAGAGGCTACACCTAAATCAATCAGTCAATAACTTTTTCAATGATCTAGTTAGTACAGTACATTGCGCTGCCATTTCCACGGTTGTTCAGGTATGGATAGATACAATATTTTACAGATCCAGCACTTCTAATGAACTTTCAAAGATGTGCCAAGGATTTGCTTGATTGATCTCTGCCCACATAAGCTAGTTAGCCTCCCTCCACCATCGAAATACTTATGAATATCCACTAGCACAACCTGTGATTAATGATTGCTCAATCAATCTTGCAAGTCTGAAGGAACAGGGCAGATCTTTCCTAAATTTGTTCCTCTCACCATTAAGCCACTGGAGGCTCCTCCTCTTTTCTGGTTGTTTCCAGGGCAACATCTCTTCCCCTTATCCCCTAACACAGGGGTCCCCAAACTTGGCAACTTTAAGACTTGTGGACTTCAACTCCCAGAATTCTATGCTGGCTGGAGAATTCTGGGAGTTGAAGTCCACAAGTCTTAAAGTTGCCAAGTTTGAAGACCTCTGCCCTAACATCATCCTCACATACCATTACCTTCAACTAGTATACCTTTTTACACTGTATTTTTTTTTAAAAAAAGATATGTAATCTAAAATAATTGGGACTACATATTTAAGCTGATTGAGAGAGAGAAATGGTTTGTTCTAGCTATCATAGTCGACTCAGATTTGAGTCAGAGGACGGGACTGATAATCAACTGCCGGTTCCAAAATGGCTGAAAAGACGATGAGCATCCAGCTCTGGCACCACCAGACAAACTGCCATCTGAGCAAAGAGAAAAGGTGGGTCAAACCAGTACCCAGCAAACATAGCTGCCATAGCTCTCTGAAGATGAGGGCGCAGAATTATTACCCCCTCCCAATTCAAGAGCTCAGCAGACTTGAGAGAGAGTAGAGCAAAGTCACTCTGCAAATCTGCTTGCATGGAAGAAACTCGCCGCACTAAATAATAACCAGAACTGTTTCTACTAAAATGGAGCAGAGAGCACAAGTTTTCTATTGACAACAATAGAACTCCCATTAACTTCCACTTCATTGATTCATGAACCTCACAACCCTGACTTTGAACCTAGACTGGCTGACAAATTGTATTGTATTTGTTTATTTGTCAAGCATATATGATTATAAGCAAAGTATAAACAGTAAAACATGATTGAATATATATGTAATAGTACAAGCATGAATAAGAGTAAAAGAGGTATGAATATATGGATACATTAGGACAGGAACGGTAGGCACGATTGTGCGCTTATGCACGCCCCTTACCGACCTCTTAGGAATGGGGTGAGGTCGATGGTAGATAATCTGAGGTTGAAGTTTTTGGGGTTAGGGGAAGAAACTACTGAGTCAGGTAAAGTGTTCCAGGCATTGACCACTCTGTTGTTGAAGTCGAATTTTTTGCAATCAAGTTTGGAGCGGTTTACATTAAGTTTGTAGCTATTGTGAGCTCGTATATTGTTGCAGTTGAAGCTGAAGTAGTCGTTAACAGGTAGGACATTGTGGCAGATAATTTTGTGAGCTACACTTAGGTCAGATCGAAGGTGACGTAGTTCTAAATTTGCAAGTCCCAAAATTTCAAGTCTGGTTTTGTAAGGTATTCTGTTGTGAAAAGAGGAATATAATACTATTCTTGTGAAGTATCTCTGGACATTCTCAATTGTGTTAATGTCTGATATGTAGTGTGGGTTCCAGACTGATGAGCTGTATTCAAGAATACAAATGTAGTACAAGCTCTGACTCTTGGACTTTGCCTGACTATTCTTCTACATACCGCTTTGATTTGGAACTGTTGTAAGCCACACTTGGGGAAGGGGCAGGGAAACCTGTGTCTACACTGTAAATGTCTGTTTGAAAGCCTCATTTAATAAAGAAAACAAAACCACAAGTGTATGTGTGTTTGGCCTGGGACAAGACACTAACTTTCAAACCACTTTTCATGTTAACAAGAAGACACAATGATTGTGTCTAGCTTACTGATAGGCACAGTTCAATAAATATTGATATTTCTCAGACTTTACCAGTATCATCCAATTACCATGACAAGAGCTTTTAATATAAACTTACATTATTGACAACCCATATGTAATTATATAAGATTTTCCAATTATGACATTAGTCCATGTCACAAAAACTTCAGATTAGAACCTTACAAATCACTTCGGTTTGTACCTATGTGAGGTTTTAATCCAGTCAAATTGACAGATTAAACTGGAAATTACTTTGTTTTCTGAAAAGCTACATGGTCTGAAGAATCACCACAGTTCAATCTTTCAATGTTACAGTTTCACTCCCACAGCAGTGATGGATTAAGTTAAAAACAAAAATAAATTATTGAAGGTCATTCCAATAGAATGAAAGAAATCAAGCTGCAATCATCTAAGCCAGTGTTGGCGAACCTTTTCGGCACCGAGTGCCAAAACGGGAGTGTGTGTGTGTGTGTGTGTGTGTGTTTGTGTGTGTGTGTGTGTGTGTGTGTGTGTGCCGGAAACTGGAAGAGCAGCCACCTATTGCACTGGTTTCTGGTGCACATGCGCGCATGAAGACCAGCTGGCCGGTGCGCATGCACGCACCGGAAACTGGAAGTTCATCTCCCCGCACATGCATGCGCACCGGGTGGCTGCTCTTCTGATTTCTGGCACTCCTGCATGCATGAAGACCAGCTGGTGGTTGCTCCGGAACCCGGAAGAGCAACGGGTGATGGCTCGCATGCCCGGAGAGATGGCTCTGCGTGCCACTTCTGGCATGCGTGCCATAGGTTCGCCATTACGGATCTAAGCAAAATAAGACAGAAAGTTTGATAGGAACCCAAGGATACATACATGCACACACCCATCACATTATTACCTTTTGAGGTAAACAATAGTAGTAAGAGTATAAAAGGACAAATAGAAACAGAAAACCAAAGAAATGAAAGATGTGATATAAAGAAAAATTTAAGAACTAGAATTAAATTGTTTTACACCAACACAATTCACTTCATTTCTCTACATCTTTCTATCCCTGCTTTTACCACATCCATATAACTCTTCAAATATTGGGGTTTGCCCTTTGACCTTCTGGTGCGTCTTTTTCTGCCACAGTTTTCTGGGTCTTTCCTTTCCAATGTAGAAGTTGAAACCCAAGAAACATTTGGGTCCTAATATACCATTCCTTATTAATTTGACATCCAGCAGTGTTGAGAAGAATTTTAAAAAGGCAACATGGCAGCATATGTCAGTATGGCTACCATTCTATTACACAGTTGCAACCATCATCTTGACTTAGTGGTATTGTGCTGGGAGGAAGTAGTTCCTGTTGGTTGTTGTCTATGTGTTTTACAGGGCCTACATCTTCCATCCATTAATGCTTCACCTGGATTGACAAGATTTTATTTCTTTAGAGAGGCTCTTGGCCTTTAATACAGTACAGCTGTTGCACAGCAATTCAGCAACTACAAATCTTTAAATACAGGGACTGGATTTGTTCTTTCTTCCTACATACAAAGCCACTGTTAATAACATAGAAAGGTGTCTGGAGAAATGGAAAGGTTACTATACTTCCACACAAAGGCCTTGGACGATGTCTCATAGTTATACGGTTTTTGTCTGTGCCATTTCTTTATCTCCTCTCCATCATTCGGAAACGTTTGAGATTGCCCAACAAAGGTAATAGCTGACTATAACAGAAAGAAAGGATTATATATATTAGTTTTTATTAGAAATGCCGCTGTAGCCATTTTTTCAAGCTTAAATCATGACTGAATTAATACCAGGGAAAAATTCCTACTTTAGTCATTGACAAAAATCATGTGTGATGTAATGGCAGGTGGGCTTTTATTTATTATGGTAAAAATCTTCAAAGAGTCTTCGTGCCTGGAGCTGCCATAGATCAGTTTTTGCATTTTTTGTAATCTTAAAATGCACTTTCTGTCTGGCTTTTGCATATGGCAGAGGAGAAAAAATAATCCAGAAATAAAGTAATATTGTATAAGCTTCCTTGTGTGATATGCTCTTAACCATTACCTTATGTATTCTGATAGATGTTCAAGGTTATGATAATGAGATTGTTAAACATTGTTAAGGAGCCAGGGGTCCAATTAGTTCCTGATTCAGAAATTTCATGAGTAAACTTTATCCTAATAAGCAGTGGGAAGATACCAGTGAGAAGGTTCATCTCACATGCTCAGCAGAAGTGTTCTTTAAATTAATTTCGTATTGAATGATTTCCCTTATATTAACAGTAGCCAACAATTTGCCGTTTCTTTTTAAAAGAATTATTATATTTATTAATATTCCTTAGTGGATAATACATCAGTTATAGCCTCTTAATTCATAATGTACCAGCTTTCTGAAATGTGTTCTTATGGGAAAAAAAGAAAGGAAGGAAGGAAAAAGGAAGAACAAGAGATATTAGCACAGGAACTAAAGAATAAATTTTAGCAATTTAATTCTGCAAAGATATTCGGAAGGTCTATGAACAGTTTGATATGGTTCTGGATATTTTTTTTCCCCTTTTTTGAAATTCCCAAGGACTTTCTTCGAAGGCAAAGAATGTCCCTGCGAAGTTCAAAGTGATTCTTTTGTACATGCAAAATAAGAAAAAGGAACAAGAGAAAACTCAATAGAAAGAAAATATGGATGTCACCGTTAGAAATGCCTCAAGGGAACCAGATCATACGTTGCAACAGGAAACCAAACGCCTGCAAGGGGCTGGCAAGTCATGTTGTAAGGAGGTGGGGTGATAGGTTCCATACACTTTTTCATGACGGCAGTGAGAAATTCTCTGCATCTGTTGCCTTAGCCTAGAGGAACTCTTTTCCGCTGCCATCAATAACCATGCAAACATTAAAAAAGGGGGGGAAAGAAAGCCCCAAAGCAAAGATCATTTTGACTCATCTGGCACAAGTCATTCTAAGAAAACTGAACTGGAGAGTGAGCTACAGACTGGCTGTTTGTTTCTCCCCAATGTGAGAACACATGTTTCCTGTGAGATCTTGTGAAGAAAATTTGCAACAAAAATCATTGCACTTACATGTATTTCACATCAGGAATTATTCATCAGTTCACCCACTTATTCCTTGCTTCTCTTCAGGAATACTGTCTCTAATGGTACTATCTCTGACCCATGTCCAGGAAATCTTTTCTTACTTCCCCCCCCTACTAATTCTCAATGTTAGACTTTGCTTTCAAAATTTATTTCAAAGGGAAAGTTTGATGCAATTCTCATAGGTTAAGGGTGGTACTTATACCCTTATTTAATTATAAGGTGTGAACAGATTTTCACTGCACAATCACCTTTCCAGCTCTGCCTTCACACACACTAATTAATTCCCAAGGGAAGGTTCATCAAGGAATTTCTCCCATGAGGCTCGTTCAGAGAGGAAAATGTGGGTCTGGGAAGACTTCAAAGTGATGTAATAAGGTATAATAGAAAATATAAACATCAACATATCATCTTCACCCTATCCATCAGGAATCTATACCCAAAAGCAACATCAAAAGGAATTCAAAAGAAATTCTCAAGCAGCCTGAAAATAAGGTATTAAAACTGAAACCTTTTTGACAGGAGGGGAAATTTTCTAAACACTGCAAAGTAGATTTTTACTGAAGCATTAGGGAAAGCATTATTTTCATTTTGCCTCCATTTATTATTCTGGAGAGAATTTAAGGTTGCTTTAAAAATGCAACTGTCTCGTCTGGAAGATTCTTTCTGTTTAATTCTTTGGGGAATCTTCCTATAATGCATTTTAGCTAAGGGGGGTTGGTGCAGGGGTGGGTTCCTCCCGGTTCTGACCGGATCACCCAAACCGGTAGTGACCTGATGGTGATGTCACTGTTGGTGCCGTTCTGTGCGCGCCGGCATCTTTTTTGTGTGTGTGTGAATTTTTCCCCTTCCGCGGCTTGAAAAAGGGCCCGCCCGCCCACGGGTGAATTCTGACCTTTATTTCTTCACCCAAAGCACAGCTGATGAGCTCCTCACCTATGTTTGAGGCTCATTCCTGCTTCTGAGCATGCGTGGAAGCCAAATCGCACGAGGGGATGCGCTTGCACGTGCAAGCGGAGCAAGCGCGCAAACGTGAAACATCACGATGCGAACCGGTGGCGAAGGTAAGTGGAACCCACCCTTGGGTTGGTGTGGAGAAAACAGAAAGGAAGACCTCAAAAAGAAGTAAAAAGGCCTCTGACAATCTCATCTGACTAAACCAAATGCATACAATGGTCCAAAGCCTGGCATATGAATTAGACATGCCCATCTAAAAACCCACTGGCAGCCTACAAATTTAAAAGTAGGACACATTAATAATAATGTGTAATATAGTATAGAATCATACCTATTGCAGGCAAATACATACTTTATGTTGTACCCACCACTATATTCCATTACTTTGTATGTATTCAATGAGAATAAGAGATAGGCAGCTATTTTTGTCTTACATGGTGAATGATATAGCAATCCAGGGATTGTGCATGTAATAAGAGCTGTGTATCTTTGAAAATGTATTCAGAAGTATGTCAGATCTTGCATGAACGTAGGCACTTCAGCTCTCTTTAAAGATGCCCATATTTTCAAACACTTTAAGCGAGACTGAAAGAAGACAACCACTAGTGGCTACTTTAGCAGATGCATTAACTTGATAAATCAACTATTTCAACCATTTGCCTTGTTTTTCAAGCTGGTAGGGAAGCTTTTATGAGAGACAGAGAGGTATTGTACTTATATAAGAGCCAAAGCACTTCTTTTGCTTTTTTTTTTTTTGAAACATACTACAAAGTAAAGGTTTCCCATGTCCAGTCGTTTCCAACTCCGGGAGATGGTACTCACCTCCGTTGCTTGGCCGAAGGAGCCAGCATTGTCAAATCCATTCACACCCATAATTACAAAAGCTCCATGAGTTTCTCCTTTCATTTCATCAGAAAAGAGAAAGTAAAGTCTATCTGGGAATGATATTGGATTCTCCTGCTGGGCAAAGAAGGATAGAACCATGCTCCTAGCTCACGCGAGTATAAGTGAAGATAAAATGCTAGAAGGTGATATTTAAAACTAATGACAATAATTGGGGTTGCTGTCTCAATTTTCAAGCCCCAACACTTGCTCTCTCCAAAGTATCTGAAAGTCCTAGATGCACACAAAAGAATCAATGTATAGCTTAAACTGTACTCAGAAATCTAAACTAATGGCTTAATATTTAAAAAAATGTATTGGTAATGATTCATATATTGTGTGTGTGTGTGTGTGTGTGTGTGTGTGTGTGTGTGTGTGTGTGTGTGTGTGTACATACATACACACACATATGCACACATACATATATACATACATATACATACATACATGCATGCATACACACACACACATACACATGCATGCATGCATTCATACATTCATACATACATACATACATACATACATACAGAAGAACATCTCAAACTGGTCCCAATTTGAACATCAGAATCAATTATTTCCAGAAGCATCAACTATCCCAAAAAGCACATTCAACCAATATTTCACCTGTTCCTATAGTTTATATAAAACAGTGATCATAGATCATAGATTAATCATAGAAATCAATATGATGTTCCAAATAAAGGACTGGCTGCTTCAAGTCTTACTGCAACAGAGTAAATGTGATATTGTAAGAATTACTGAAACTTGGTAGCATGAATTTCATGATTGGAATACAGTACTGGAAGGATATAATTTGTTTTTAAAAAATCCAGATACAACCATATAAAGAATGACTGCACTGGGTGAAGGATGAAAACCCTACTAAAAGTGTGTGGGTGAACATTAAAGGGAAAAGGCAAATTGACTTTATTGTGAAAGTATATTACCATTGGCCTAACTAAGCAGATGATATAGATGAAATATTTGCAGAGCAAATGACCAAGATACCTAAGGGAAAGCACCACTGTGTTAATGGGAGATTTCAAGTATCCTGACATCAACTGGAAATCAAACTACTACAGGCAGGAAATCCAACAAATTCTGGATGTGCCTTCAAAAGATGAAGAAAGGAAATAGAAGATCAGCTAAATTGGATTTAATGTTTTGACAAAAAAACATGGTAAATTTCACTAGCCCAAGGACAAGAACTGAAGGTAGGCAGGTTACTGTTCTAGATGTCAAGACAGCTGACTTCAATAAGCTAAAGGGGTAGTAAGGATAAAAATCCTGAAAAGTTCAATAATTAAGACCCAAACACAAAAAATAACAAAGGGGAGGGGGTGAGATGAGACTAGAATTGCTGCGTCAAGATCTTTCTGAGAAACTGAGAAATCAAAAGGACAGGTTTGAAAAATCAGAAAAAGAAGGCAGAATATCAGGAAACAACTGCAAGGATGACATCAAAAAGGCTAAAGCCCAGTATGGCTTAAGGCTTGTTACAAATGTCAAAAATAACATAATGAAAAAAGGTACTTTAGGTATGTGTGGAACAAGAGGAAAGTAAAAGAAACGGTTGGTCCACTGGTTGAAGAAGAGGACAAGATGATGACAGCAACAGGGACACCAATGACCTGCTTAATTCTTATCTTGGATTTGGAAATGCAAAAATAATCTGTAGCAAAAATTAATTCAAATAGAAGAGTCAGTTGAAGTCAGTTGGATCTTAGACATGCTATTCCAAATACTGCAGAAAGCAAATCCCAAAATTCATCTTCATGCACTTTATTCCTTCCTCTGCTCCCGTTCTTGATGCCATCTGTGTGGTGGAGCTGCACTTGCCACCACCTTCTTGAAACTAAATGTGATTTGTTTGAATATCCCTTTAGGCGTTTGAAATTTAAGATGCATTAAATGCATTTGTACATTTCAGAGATAAGCTTCTTTTTTCAAGATGCACATAGGCTCCCTTTAGATCTAGAGAGGTTTCATTTTTACAAATAATAATAAAAAGAAGAAAAGATATAATCCAGATTGATTTTGTTTTGGAATTAATGACAGGCCCCTTCATTTCATGCCTGAATAATCTAGGTTCCCAACTCTTAAAATAAGGAAATTTTAAAAGTGGCTAATTGTTGTTGCTTTGTTGTTTAAGTGAGCAAATAAAAAATTGATGCAGGTTAGTGGTTAGTATGCTATGATGTATGAAAGTAGGAGTACGGTCATAAATGTAAAGAAAGCAGTCTCGCACCTCAAACAGTTCTTGTGAGGCAGCAGAAGATACAGATGGCACAATCCTTTGCATACACGAGGAGTAAGAGATGGTAATACTGTGAATTAACCTTCAATATTTTACAAGTGAAAACAGGAATATTCCTAGGACTTTAGGCAATTTTAGCCATCATTCTCTTCTTTCTAGAATCATACATGATTGCTCCACTCTTCAAAATACTTCTTCAAATGTGTATTTTAACAATATAACTAACAAATGTCTGAAAACTGCATTGCAAAGTGAAAACACTGAAGCATAAATTCCTGTCAGCACATTTATTGAAGAAATATGGATTAGGTGGATTCTTTAACATTGGTATTCTTCCACTAATCTCTGACTGTCTTGCTCAAATAATACTATATCTTGTCAAAGATTCTCCGATCCCCTGCTGTGCCCTGTGCTCATTTATAGTGAAACCACCTGTTCTTTCCTGATTGTTAAAACAGTGTGATTTTTCCCCCTCCTCTCTTTGTTAACATTCCTCATAAATTGAGCTGTACAATTAAATTTGTTATCTGTCCTGTATCTCCCACCATTGAGTTTCACTGGTTGCTATTAGGCTATCGAATAGACCCTCTTGGCAGACTTCAGGTATCAAATGTTCGGTACTTCAGTCAGGAGGAGCAATTGAGGTTTCTTTTCTCTTACCAACTTCTCTCTTCTACAACAGGAATGCCCACCCTGAGTCCCTGCACCAAATTTCAACAGCATTTTAATGCTAATAACAATCTACACCATTATCAGGCAGGCAGCTCTCTGACAAGGTGAGAAAAGAAAAAAGATGTCAGAAACACATAGAGAAAGAAAAACAAACAGAAAGAGAAAATGGAAAAAGAAAATGGGGACAAACAGACTTTTGCCTCTTGCCACTCGTTATGTGCCTTAACCCTGCCAAGGGGCATCCACAGAGTTGGGGGAAAGTTTAGTCCAGTGTTTCTCAACCTTTGCCATTTTAAGATGCATGGACTTCAACTTCCAGAATACCCCAGCCAGCAGATGGATATTCTGGTAGTTGACGTCCACGCCTCTTAAAATGGCAAAGGTCGAGAAAAAGTGGTGTAGTCAAAAGGGTCAAGGCGGCAGAAGTGGTTGTGCAAGTGTGGTCTATCTCTGATCTCTACAACACACTTGATTTGCTTTTGTTTAATTTGGCATTTCATGTTGTGAGTTTGATGACTTTTGGTAGAACAAAAGGAAGTCAGTTTGATCTAGTGGTTAAGACATCATGCTAAAAACCAAGAGACTCTGAGTTCTAGCTCCACCCTAAGTATGAAAGGCAGCTGGGTGACTTTGGGCCAGTCACTCTCTGTCAGCCCAACCCACTTCCAAATATTATTGTTGTGGGGAAAATAGAATGAAAGAATAATAGGTATGTTTGCTACCTTGGGTTATTTCTCTTTGAAAAATTCAGGATCAAGCCAAATGAAAACTTCATGTGGGTCCTATGCAGTGGTGGGTTCCTACCGGTGCTGCCCGGTGCTCCATTCCGGTAGGGGCCCACCGATTGCATAATGTCAGTGTGACGGCTTCAATGCTTTCTTTGCCGGTCCGTGCGCGCCGCCATCTTTTTTGGGGAATTTTTTATGGTTTTTGGCTCTCTGCGCATGCGCAGAAGTAAAATTGTCCTTCTGCGCATGCACAGAGAGCCGAAATTGCATGAGAGGATGCATGCATGCGCACGCACACAACATCGCAATACGCACTGGCAGGAGAAGGTAAGAGGAACCAGCCCCTGGTCCTATGCTACAAAGTCAGAGGATTCACAATGCTGGAAGAATGCTCTTACTTGTACTTAGTACAGACTAAGTTGCATCAAAAGAACTAGTATCATTTTACCCACATGAATGTTATCTTTGCCTTTACGTATCAGCCAGTCTAATAGTAAGCAATCACTACAGAAGGGCAACTATAAATCTAAATAAAGATGCAGCAGGGAACAGATTATAGCCATCATCTACCATGGAGTAATGCTGCAAAAATGTAATTAAATTGGTAACACCAATGGTAGGTGATTTTTGCTTTTGCTTCAACATGCTGGCAGGCAGAGTTACTTAAATGGAGCTGCTAGAAATTTATCTGGGAGGAAAGATTGCTATGATCGGATCTTTTTGTGCTATAAATCTGCATGTATTTCTCTTGAAGGTCTTCCTTGAAGCTCTAGTTTTACAAGAAATGCAGATAAGGTTTAGCATATGAATAAACAAAGGTCAACACTAGAACCTGGTTTGTTAGATTTGTAAATCAGGACTCAGATTTAAAACAAACTGGTTGAATTATTGCCTGAGGACAAACTTGAATTAATATAAACATGCTAGGTAATACTTCTGGATCTCTGCCTGGGAAGATTAATACCCCATCCCTAACTAACCGACATTGAAATTGCTAGGAAACAGTTTCCATCACCCTAATCTCATTCTATGTATTCCAGATTGTATGTCATTATGCTTCCTTAATGAGGTGAACAGATCCACTCAATTGTTGGAAATTATTTACATCCCACATTTTATTATCATTTATAAACAGTTGTAGTACCTGTGAAGCACAGGCATTGATCATTAAGGGAGTTTAGGCAGATGCTCTTCTTGGGGTATTCATTGCTTTGTTTAAGCTGTGACACTTAACAATGAACTTAAAGATGATTAGAGATTCCTAATCAAGGTTAATTTATTGAACAGAATGGTTTTAATTAGCTTGTCACATAAACTTCAGAAACAAAAATAAGACAACTGCATATCTAACTGTCAAGGTTACAGGTCTGAAAATCGGGATGAATGATAGTGGAGTTTATCACTTCTAGCATTGAATTTACCATCTGCAATAGTAAATGAAGTGCAATACTAAGCAGGCAACTCATCTCATCTATTGGTTTAAAACTGCCCGAGGATAAACTCTATGTATCCCTTTTGTGATGTTATAGAGACAATCACTACAATTGTTCAAATAAAAAGGGTTCCATGCTTCTACAAAACTCCTATCTTTATCCCATGTACATACAGTATGTCTGTATATACTCATCTATACAAATTGAAATCTAACTAATACATGTGTTACCTATGTGTAGAATGCAGACAGAACCAATTATGTTTATCCTGCTTAACCTCTCAACCATAATACCTTGCAATTGTCATCATAGGTTAGCAGTCTGAAGGCCTGCAACAGTGTGAGAATAGTCTCCCTGGGACAGAGTCAGGAAATTGTACTCGCTAACCATGTCTCTTCACCTTACTTACTAGTTATGCTGCAGATTGTCACATTCCAATGTTATTTCTCATCAAGTGAAAGCTACTGAAAGTGGTAATATGAAGTGATTGATATGCTGATGACATTCACCTCTACTTTTCTGTCTCCTGAATAAAGAGAACTGAGTATCAAATCAAACTTTTTACTACAGTCATCTACCAGTGCAAGGAGTATAGTCATTTTAAAAAAGCATAAAGGATATGTCAAGAATAAAAACAAAAATGTAAAAAAATAAAAGATTAATATTTGCGCATGCGCAAAGCGTTCTGCGTGCACAGAGGGCAAAAGAACGCAAATGGCGGTGTCCATGCGGGTGGCGGCAGCGCCCGGGGAAAGCTTCCGCACCGCGAATGGCAGCAGCGTCTTCGGCTCTGCGCCGAACAACAGCTATTAACCGCGCCGGCAAAAACAGGCAGGAACCCACCTCTGAATGAAATCCACTGGGAGCCATCTCATATAATGCAGGCTCTGAGTCCCTCTAACCAAAAAGTGTTTATCGATAGAAGAGAATATTTGTAGCTCAGGGTTGAACTGTGGGGTCTTTGGTGCTCTCTGAGTGTGATGGTTTTATTGCAGATGTTTCATTACCAAACTAGATAACATCATCAGTACTAGAAGGGAGTGGAGTTTGCTCTTATTTTCATATAGTAGTGGATTACCCTGTCAGTTGCTTCACAAAAAGTATTTTGATTGGTGCTGGGTCTCTACAGCCTCAGGCAGAGAAGGGCTATTCTCTGCACTACTCCCTCAAATGTTCTTTAAAATACAGAGTTTCCCAGTATTCCTTTAGGAACCTCCAACATGCAAACTGTGGTTACTCATCCTAAAATGAATCCTCTTTACCTGGAGCTTCTAAATTTGCTGTTTGTTGGGGAGATGTGTAGCTAAGTCAGTCTACATTTAGTGTACATCTGATTTTGGGGATATTTCTTCATAACCAAACAAAAGTGTATTTTCTGTGCAGTTCATACCACTTGCTCGCTGGAGCTGGATGTCACAAAGCAAAGTCCACATTTTGTAATTAATCCCCGCGCCCCATTTTGGCTGGCACAGTGCTGCAGGAGGCTGAGTGCTGTCATGCCCCCTGGCCATGCCCACCCTGGTCACGCCCACCCATCCAGTCGGTCATTAGGGCAGAGAAACGGTTGTTAAATTATTTGAATCCCACCATTGCCCTCACCTGACATGACTTCACCATCACAAGACCTACTGACCACATGAAGTCCTTATAAGCAGAAGAACACCGACACTGACATCCTTTAAATTCTGCGGAAGATGTTATCTAGACTGGTAATGAAACATTCAGAAACCAACTCACAAGCTCAGAGAACAAACCTCCACCCTCAGGGATAGAGAAGTATTAGATAGATATAGGGGAACATAAAATGTTGGTATGTGGACTATGTGTCTATCCAAATTACAAAGCATTCTAATATAGGTGGCTGTCAAATCCAGTTTAAAGTGGAGGTCAAGCTCTGATAAATGTTTAGTGCTGTTCCATAGAAACTGGCAACACTATATATTGGAGTCAAGTTGATATCTGAAAGAGTGCTGTAAAATTCTGCTGATATTGGGTATAAATGTCTGTATAGTACAGACACTGGAGTAGCAGATGCTTTGTTGTTTCTTTGTGGGGAAACTATTCATGATTTGAATCCATGTCAGAACACAGTGATGGAACTGATCAGTATCAGTTAATAAAAACAATGAATCCTAATGAAATGAAGACCATATGGATGGTTACAGAACATGGAAAGTGAAGAATTTGCCTGTTTTGGATAGGTTTTCATTCATTGAAAACTTGTATTATGAGTACCTATTCTAGGCATTATGTATATGCCCAACAATGTTCTTTCCTAGGTAGAGAAACCTACAGTAAATGAAGTTATCTATACATGGGTGCTTATAGGGGTGGGTTCCACTTACCTTCGCCACCGGTTCGAATCGCTCTGCATGAGCGCACGCACACTTTCCCCCCGTACAATTTCACTTCTGTGCATGCTCAGTAGCAGGATTCGCCTGAAACACAGCTGAGGAGTTGATCAGCTGTGCTTCCGGCAAAGAAATAAAGGTGAGTATTAACCCAGGGGCGGGCAAGAGGGCTCTTTTTCAAGCCTTGGAAGAGGAGAAGCCATCCAAACACGAAAAAATTCACCAAAAATTTCCAAAAAAAGATGACGGTGCCAATGGACCGGCACTGACCGAGCTGGATCCGTGACGCCATCGTTGCGTCACCAATGGGTTGCTAATGGTTCAGGCGATTTGGTGTGAACCAGGAGGAACCCACCCCTGGGTGCTTATATTTCAACTACTATAATGACTTTTTGTGGGTCACTCGATCTTGCACTTGATCTCAAAGGTGCTAAGCAAGCACTATTGATACATGTGTTAACACTATTGCTGAAGCTTGACACATGTCAAGCTCCTCCTACACATGTCCAGATTAAAGAATACCATTTTGAGTTCCTCACTTTCACTGTGGAATACTTTCCCTCCTCAAATAGGCAGGGGTGGGTTCCTACCAGTGCGGTGCGGTCCAGTGTGCAGCTCCGGTAGGGACCAGTCGATTATGCAATTTGCGCACGACTGCTCCGGTGCATCTTCGCCAGACAGTCATGCATCTTTTTAAAAGAATTTTTTGGCTTTTTGGCTTCTGCGCATGCGCAGAAGCAAAATCTCGCCAAAATCTCGCGAGGGGACGCATGCGTGTGTGAGATTTCAGCTAAATTCTGCTTCCACGCATGTGCAGAAGCAAAATCTCGCCAAAATCGTACGCACATGTCCCCTTGGGCGATTTTGGTGTGATTTTGCTTCCGCGCATGTGCAGAAGCAAAATCTTGCCGAAATCGTGCGAGGGGCATGTGCGCATAGCGAGTGAGCACGCACGGAACATGGAGATGTAAGCACAGTGCACCGGTATCGGTAATTAAGCAACCCACCCCTGCAAATAGTATGTACTTCTATTTATATCTTTCAGGCACTTCTTTAAAATCTACTCCTTCACCTAGTCCTAGACCTTAACTAAATGAATGCAACATATACAACTTTGGTTTTGTTTTTGTTCTCCTTCCTTCCCTCATTTTAAACTAAATAAACTATTCTATACTTTTTAAAATTGACATGGCTTCATATGAATGAGTCCATTAGGTATCCAGAACAAATTATTAAAATGTGCCCACTCAACAGTTTGGAAACACAGAATTGCCACAATTGGCACCAGAATTCATTAACTTGTTGACACTTTTAAATGAAGTTCTATTCACCACAACTTTTAAGTATCATCAGGAGCCAAGGAGGTGTGTGGTAGAACAGTGCACAGACTCAGCACAGACACAGAACAGACATCTCCTCCCAAATATTTACTTTTTACTTTGTTAAAACTAGTTTTCTTTTTGGATAGCAACATAAAAAAGACTCTTGGAAGTTAACAAGACTATCATAACCATGAACAATAATATATAAACTTTATTCCCAGGATATGGTTTAGAAATCTATTGCCTCTTATTATAAAAAATGCTTTGCCTGAAATCCTTTATTTTATTGAAGCTTTTTAAAGGATACCCAAGCTAAGGGTTAGGGTTAGGGTCTTTAGTATCACAACCTACAGAAATCTAGCAACACCACAAGCTCGGAGAATGAACCTTTACTCGAGCTACAGATATTCGCCACTATTGCAAACATTGATACATTGCCTCTTATTGTAAAGGATGCTTTGCCTAAAATCCTTTATTTTATTGAAGCTTTATTTTATTGAAGCTTTATTTTATTGAAACTTTTTTTTTAAATACCCAAGGATCAGAGGTGGGTTCCTGCCGGAGCTGCCCAGTACGCAGCTCCGGTAGGGAGCAGCGGATTTCGCAACCGCTCCGGAGCCCTCTCTGCCGGTCCACCCAGTGCGTCGCCATTTTTTTTTTGGTGATTTTCGGTGATTTTTGGGCGATTTCGCTTCTGCGCATGCGCAGAAGCAAAATCACACAAGGGGGCGTGCGTGCATAGTGAGTGCGTACGCCCCCAAAGCATGGAGATGCGCTCGCATGGCTCCAGCAGTGAGGTAAGTGAGCAACCCGCCCATGCCAAGGACCAAATAATTAACTCTCTTTGGTATCACAACCCACAGAAATCTAGCAATACCAACCCACAAGCTTGGAGAATGAACCTTTAGTCTCATCCTACACCCAAGCTACAGATATTCGCCACTATTTCAAACACTGATAACAAACAGAGTTGAATTTATTAGAGGAATTCACTGTTAGATAGTGTCAAACTCGCGTCATCGAGTCATTGTCACATGACATATCACAACTTTTCTTCCCCTTCGCTAAACCGGGGTGGAGGTGGCCAGTGTACCCATCCCCTGGGCAGCGAGTTTGACACCCCTGTCTTAGACTAAATCTTAGTCCAATCCAATCCAAGTTTGAGATTAGAAAAGTTCCTTACTGATGGCTAAGTTTCAGGGAAAAGAGCAGAAAGCATTGTTTGGTGAAGGATCAAGAGTTTCAGATAAGCAGAGATAAAGTGGAAGTACACAATGTTAGGTTATTCCAGACTGTGACTGCTTTCAGGTAGAGCTTTTTTTTTTGCAGGAAGTTTAATAGCTGTTCTGTGTTTAAAAGAAAGTATGTTTCAGAACAACAGCTTTCTTTCCATAGCAGGTCAGCTGCAAAAATGAAATCCAAAGCACTTTCAAACACATATTTTTATCATGTTTCTTCCCTCAATGCCATGTATTGTTTTAAAATGGTAATCCCCTGCAAATCACTTGCCATTTTGCGATTATGATTACAAGGTCAGGAGAAAAATGTCTACTTGAAAATAGAGGACAAGATTTATTGTGCTGACTGGCAGTACTTTGCTCAGAATATAAGTTACAGAATGAACATGAAAAATAAACTAGATACATAATCTACTTGTATGTAAAATAACAGTGCTTAGCATTTTGAAATGCATCTGTGCAAAGTTGATGATGAATACTCAACGTAGTGAAACCAACATATCTTGTGCTTTTACTGTTCAGTATTTCAATGTGCCATTTCACTATTTAGGCCATTAATTACATAGTTTCTCTCACACAAAAGCTGTGTGAATGGGCGCCATAGCCTTCAATGTTCTTGGTTATCTATAGTATTAAATTTCTGTAAGGAAAATGGATCTCATTATGATGAGAAAGACTCTAGGAAGATTGCTGTCCTATCAACTCTATTCCCTAATAGGCTTCCTCGGTCATTTCCTTTCCTTCAAATTCACATTGCTGGCTCTTTTGAAAAGCCAGCATTTATCTTTCCAGGTATCTATGGTAACTGCTGTATCTTCTATAGCTGAAGAAGGCTCCATGGTTACCATAATTACCAGAGAGCAATAGGCTTGTTTAGTGACACAGGACTAATTTGGTAGCCATATGAAGATAGACATCCACTTACAACTCTTAGCCAGCAACTTTTTCGACATAAAGACATTCTGTCTGATTCTCATGAATACAAGATAATGCTGCCAGTGCGGAAACTAGCAAAACTGCTGAAACTAATAGACAAAATCTAGGGCTGGGAAGAGAGGAAAACCAAGCTTGGCATTATCACCTGAACTATCTTCTTCCTCCATATTGTACTAAATTTTACATGTGTCTGGGTCTATCTAGATCTGACCATATTACCAGGCTAAGGATTAAGAAAGCTGACTGGAAAGGCTTAAATCAGGAAAAACAAGAAACACAAGTTGTTTGCTTTTTCTATTTGCTACCCTATTGTAATACCTGAAGACAGGGGAGAAATCCTCCCGGTTCGCTCTTACCTGTCGGTCGTCGCAGAGCCGATGGAGCCGGTGGCAGTCGTGGCACGGGGCTGCCCCCGCCCGCTTCCCCCACCCACCTGGATGCCGCCATTTGAGTTCTTTTGCCCTCTGAGCATGCAGAACGCTTTGCGCATGAGCAGAGGGCAAAATAACTCAAATGGCGGCCTCCAGGTTGGCGGGGAAGCGGGCGGGGGCAGCCCCACGCTGCGACTGCCACCGGCTCCATCGGCTCTGCGACGACCAACAGGTAAGAGCGAACCGGGAGGATTTCACCCCTGCCTGAAGATCAGGAGTGGGTTCTAAAAAAATTTTTACTATCGGTTCTATGGGCATGGCTTATTTTGTGGGTGTAGCTTGATGAGCATGTGACAGTGGGCATGACTTCATGAGCATGTGACTGGCTGGGCGTGGCTTCATGGTCATGTGACTTGTCAGTCGTGGCTTGGTTGTCATGTGACTGGGTGATCATGTGACTGGGTGGACGTGGCTTGGTGGTCACGTGACTGGGTGGATGTAGCTGGGCAATCATGTGACTGGGTAGGTGTGGCTGGTTGGTCATGTGACTGAGTGGGCGTGGCCAACCTGACATCACTCACGTCAAGGGTTAGGGTTAGGGTTAGGGTGCCTGGCCTCTCCTCGCCTCAAAGGCCTCAACAAGATACAATTTTCCTGTCTATTTATTTACTACTACTGAACATACCAAATATACTATTTAATCCTATGTTCTTTCTTTCTTGTCTCTCTCTTTCTCCTTTCCTTCTTTTCTTTCTTTTTCTTTCTTTCTTTCTCTTTTTCTTTCTTTCTTTTCTCTCTCTCTCCATTCCTTCCTTTCTTTCTTTTTCTTTCTCTCTTTTTCTTATCTCTCTCTCTCTCTTCCTTCCTCTTCCTCTTTCTCTTTCTCTTTCTTTGTCTCTTTCTCTTTCTTTCTTTCTTTCTTTCTTTCTTTCTTTCTTTCTTTCTTTCTTTCTTTCTTTCTTTCCTGTCTCTCTCTCTTTCTCTTTCTTAATACCGTATATGAGCCCTAGACGCCACCCACCACAAATGGATGGCTTCAGATTTTAAACACTTTTTTAAAAATACAATAACCTGGTCAGTATCTTCATTTTGACAAATTTATCCTTACCAGGGAAATTTAAGTACTTATGAGCTTCAAGTTAATCCTATTTTTTTAAATAGGAGATGAAGTGATAACACTGATAGAATAAATTTCTGCAGGTGAAAAATTGTCAATTTCAAATTGTAATAATGGATAGAGTTGACAAAGTATGGTGCTTTATATCCCTATGTAAATTTCACTGACATTCATTGAAAGGGACACCCTTTTTCTCATTTAGTCTTATGGAAAGTAACCCAATGGCTCAGCAGAAGATATTGCATAGCAATAGCACTTAGACTTATATACCGCACTTACAGTGCTTTACAGCCCTCTCTAACAGAGTCAGCATATTTCTCCCAACATTTTGGGTCCTCATTTTACCCACCTCGGAAGGATGGAAGACTGTGTCAACCTTGAGCCTGGTGAGATTTGAACTGCCAAATTGAACTTGTATGTTCTACCCTTTTCTAAGTGGAAGTTTCATATTTTATTGCAAGTCATTCTGATTGTAGAAAAGGGAAATATAAATTATTTTAATAAATAAGGGATGTCCTGTTATATTGCCAGCACACCTAAAGATGAAATATTTTGTGCTAGTTTCTTTAAAGCACTAATGTGAAGCCAGAAATTATATTAATCCCATCATTGAAAATGATGACAAGTATGTTTTAAATAATAATTTTATTAGTGGAAACTGGTTTTCTAGAAAAACATCTGGTAGTTCTAAGGAAGATTCTTGAGGTTTAGATCCTTATTAAGTCTGAAGATTTGTAGGAAAGGAATTGTCAGGCTGAAGCCATTTTACTTGGGGTCTTTGGCCTGCCACACTTTATGCTATTTTAAAATGTATTATTTGCTGTGGGAATTTAGGAGGGGTAATTGCATGAGGGATGTCTGCATGTAGCCATAACAAATTCCTTCTAGATTGTCAAGGTCATCCTTTGTCTTTGCACTCCTGCACCTGCACGGAAGGAGATGGGAGTTTCTGCCAAGTTGGCAGATGAAGATTGGTCAACGTGATGGACTTGGGGGTATCGGGACAAGGGCTTGAACTTTCAACTGGGTGGAGAAACCCCTGGGACTTCAGATTCGGGTTTCTCCCAGATGTGCCAACATGGCTCTGTTAATAAATTGGAACTTTGAGGAATACTTTGCCGCAGACTCTGATTTAGTTTTGGATGCTATTTGAAACCCTGACAGGAATGCTAAAAACATAATTTATTATCATTATGTAACTACAAATTTAGGCTTTATTTTCTGCTAAAAGTAATTAATGGATTTTTCCTGAACAATAAGGAAATAGTTGCATGTACCCAACACTAATGCAATATTACTGGCAACTTACTGAAAAAGAAAGAGCAATATATTCATAAATATCATTACCTGTCATTTTTCTCATTTATTCAATAAATTTAACCTTTTTCAATTCATGCTTAGAACTTGAATAATTGTGTTGCTGATTTTGAATGAAGAGAACACAAAAATAGACAATAGTTCCTCAATTCCCTTCCCCCAATCAATCAATTACTTATCTATTATCTATCTTCAAATTCTGAATACACAAAGAGATGGTGTCATCCTTCTTCCACTCCCAGATGATTTGAAATGAATAATCAGCTCTTCCTTGTTACAGAGCACCACCCAAACCCATGCAGAGAAACTTCCCAGGAGTTCCAAGCAGCCACAAACTCTGAAGTTTTTTCCTGCACTGCTTTTGCCAGCGGGTGGTGGGGAACGAACTGCCTGAAGCTCGCTTTTCACACCCCCACAGTCCAAACCCATGCAGAGAAACTTCTCGGGAGTTCCAAGCCACCCTAAACTCCGGAGTTTTTTCCTGCGTGGCTTTTGCCAGCCGGGGGGAAGCAAGCCACCTGGAGCTCGCTTTTCAAACCCACCCATCCTCCCACCGCCCAAACCGTGCAGGGAAACTTCCCGGGAATGCCAGGATGTCTCACCGCCGCCCCTCTTGGCCCCAACATGCTTGCCTGCCTTCGATCCTGATGGGAGCTCCAGCCGCAGCGGTGGTGGAAGGAAAGTCCCAAAGTGGCAGCAGTGGTGCTCCAGGAGGGTGGCTCTTGGGGCCCTGGGAAAGCGCACAGTAAGGAGTTGCCATTTTGGATCCTCCCAGTCTGGAAAACACTGCTGGAGAAACTACTTCTCCGTCTAGGCGAGCTCAGAAGTGGCGGCAAGGAAGTGCCTGAAACTTGGCTTCTGTGCATGCACAGAAGGAAAAAAACCCAGATTTTTTTAAAAAAATGGCGGCGCCCACAGACTAGCACCGATCGATCCGGTTCGGTTATGTCATTGTGATGTCACCAGTGGGTCGCTACCGGTTCGGGCAAAGCGGTCCTAACTGGGAGGAACCCACCCCTGCTGAAGATATATTTATCACCACCATCGTTTTCTTTGGATTTGTGGGTATCCTGTATCTGCATTAGGTTTGTTTGTTTGTTTGTTTGTTTGTTTGTTTGTTTGTTTGTTTGTTTGTTGTTCCACCCATCTCATCTAGAGGTGACTTACTATATGTACATTCACTTTCAATGGAGCATAGATTTTAGATGCTATAATATGGACAATGGAAAGCCAATGCCATTCACAGACTCAGCATTATTTCGTATAAATCCTTAATTTCCCCATGCAGCTTTTTCTTGAAATGTTTGCTTTTCTTTCTTAGTAGCTATTTTTAACACATATGTGTGTATGTGTATCTTTTCATCATATTTTAAAATAAATGAGTATTTGAGATGAAGGCAAACATTGTTTGTAGTATGAAAGGAAAATATCTATGCACATAGGCAAGATGTTTTGTAGCTTTGGGCACTTGGACAGTGTCAAGCCCACAAAGTTGGCAAACCAAGGAAGCAGGAACTACCAGGATTTGAGGAACATGTTTTTTACCTACCCCCAAAACGTCGCTATAGAGCACTGCACACCAAGACAACTAGACACAAGAACAGTTTTTTCCCGAACGCCATCACTCTGCTAAACAAATAATTCCCTCACCACTGTCTAACTATTCACTAAGGCTGCATTACTATTACTATTAGTTTTTCTCATCGTTCCTATCACCCATCTCCTCCCACTTATAACTTGTTGCTTGTATCCTTACGATTCATATTAATATTGATTGTTTCCTGATTGCTTACTTGAACCCTATGACAACCATTCTTGACAAATGTATCTTTTCTTTTATGTACACTGAGAGCATATGCACCAAGACATATTCCTTGTGTGTCCAATCACACTTGGCCAATAAAGAATTTTATTCTATTCTATTCTATTCTATTCTATTCTATTCTATTCTATTCTATTCTATTCTACTCTATTCTATTCTATTCTATTCTATTCTAAATCTTGTAAAGCTTACGAGTGAATTCCCAGCCAGTGAGCTGACTAAACTGAAGCCTTTGAAATGCTTTTTTCCCATTGAAAAAATAGTAGTAGTAGTAATAATAATAATAATAATAATAATAATAATAATAATAATAATAATAATAATAATAATAATAATAATAATAATAATAATAATAATAATAATAATAATTCTTAATTTTTAAAATCTCATTGCAAGGCCTCTTCTCCTATAAAAATAATCTTCATCTTCCTCCATTTTCTTCATGTAGTGGTCTCGCAGATAGTGATGATGTTCTACCCCATGTTACAGAATCAAAATTATGTGCCAACTTAACAAGGGCATATCCACATGTACTAAGCAATTCCTGCCCTGTACTCATGCCAATTTGAATCAGTTTTAAAAAAAGAAAAGTCTGGACAGACTTTTTGATAACAGCTTACAAGGCATTCAGTCTGGACTGAAGGCTACCATGCTTCTAATTACTAGTTGTCCTTCTGCTATGCCCTCCCACCTTTGTGATCCAGAAAAGCCTATTAGACTTTGTTGCAGAAAAATCAATTTCCAGAAGCACACACAGATGACTGATTCAGCAGGATTCATTAACTTCTTTATAAACATAGGAATATTAATATACAATACCACAAGTAGATTATTTCTTCAAGTAAACACAAGCAGGAGTTAGTTTCATTTCAGCAGAGCAGACAAGCACAGAGAGGGCTGAGAGTACAGAGTGGACCAGAGAGCAGAGAGTGGACTGAGCCATGCCCAGCCTTAAGCTTAAGTTTTCAGTTTCGATTCTCTGCACAGACTCAGAAGTGTTTAGCTCCCATTGGCTGACTTAGTTGCTATGCCTATTCATTGGCTGACCTTGTTAACATGGCTCTCCCAGTCATGAATATTCTAACAAAGCCATTGCCGATGAATTTCCTTCTTATGGGCGGCTTTACCTGGACAATCTACAGGTTATTTATGCTATTTGGAAGGTGAGGTGACATAGAAATGGTGCACTTCTTTCCTTATAAATGCAAAGAAAGTAGGAAACTTTGAAAAAAGAAAGAAGCATGGTTTGAAAACCCCTATTCTGTAGTTTTGAATCAGTAACCTTCTACTGGTGGTCCTTGACTTACGTCCATATATGAGCCCAAAATTTCTATTGTTAAGTGAGACATTTGTTAAGTGAGTTTTGCCTCATTTTATGACCTTTCTTGCTGCAGTTTGTTAAGTGAATCATTGCAGCTGTTTAGTTAGTAACAGAGTTGTTAAGTAAAGCTGGATTCCCATTTGATTTTGCTCGTCAGAAGATTGCAAAAAGGGATCACATGACCCCAGGACACTGCAAGCATCACAAATATGAGTCAGCTACCATGCACCTGAATTTTGATCACATGACCATTGGGATGCTTCAACTGTTCTAAGTGTGAATAAAAGACATACATCACTTTTTTCAGTGCTGTTGTAACTTTGTACGCTCACTAAATGAACTGTACAGGTAGTCCTCGACTTCCGACCACCATTGAGCCCAACATTTCTGTTGTTAAGTGAGACATTTGTTAAGTGGGTTTTGCCCCATTTTAGGACCTTTCTTGCACAAGTCGTTAAGCAAATCACTGCAGCTTTTAAATTAGTAACACCATCGTTAAGTGAATCTGGTTTCCCCACTGACTTTGCTGATCAGAAGTCGCAAAAGGGGATCACATAACCCCGGGACACTGCAACCATCATAAATGTGGGTCAGTTGTCAAGCATCTGGATGTAAATTATGTAATAATGGGGATGCTGCAAATGTCGTAACTCTGAAAAATGGTCATAACTCACTTTTTTCAGTGCCGTTGTAACTTTGCTGTTGTAAGAAGACCACTAGCTGTATTTGCAAGGAAAGAATTATAGCCATTCAGCTGATACAGTGTTAAAAGCAGCTTTTTTTATTGTGTTTTCTCATTAAACAAATATTTATAATTGTTACATAGTTGTGTTCATTTACCTAATATTTATAAATCATTACATTTCAATCTTCAAAATATATTTCATACATTCCAGTTATACATCTTACTTCTACTTTCATTTTATCACTGCTTTTTACATTCTTCTGTTTTCGATCCAATCATACCATTTCTTCCATATTGCGTAATATTCCGAATCCTTTTGTCCTTTCAGTTCAATTGTTAGTTTGTCCATTTCGTCACAATCCTATATTTTCTTAATTACTAGATTTTCGGAGGGTAAGTTCTTTTGTCTCCAGCATCGTGCAAATGCTATTCTTGCAGCTGTTATAATATGTAATATAATATATATGGTTGTTTTATTATATTCCCCTTTAACAATCCCTAGCAAAAATAACTCTGGAGTATATTCTACTTGACCGCCTATTATTTCCTGTCTCCATCTATGAATTTTAACCCAATATTTTTTTGTTTCCATGTATAACCACCATGTATGGTAGAAGTATTGTATTTGACCACATTTCCAGCAATTTGGTTCTGAATTTGGATAAATCTTCACTAATCTAGCGGGTGCCATATACCATTGGTAAAACATTTTATACTGATTCTCTTTATATTTTGCTGATTTGATTATTTTATGATTTCTATTCCAAATTTTCTCCCAGTCCTTTAATTCTATACTATGTCCAACATTTTTTGCCCATGCTATCATAACACCCTTTACTATGTCCTCTGCTCTGTCAAATTCTAATAAATATTTGTAGCTTTTTTTGTCACAATGTGAATTTTGATTGTCAGTTGTGCTCATATGCTACACTCTATGATACTCAGACATTCCTAGAAAAGCAGACACGTGATGAGTGATCTGCGCATGTCTAACATTCCATTGCATTCTTTCTCTCTCTCTGCCGAAGGAGGACGTGTTTTAGTTCTGCAGAAATGTAGCTATTAAGATTATGGTTTTTTTATATTCTTTTCTACTGAAATAAATATTTTGTTAATTAGACTTTATTTACCGGGTTTTATTTGATAGGGATTAGATTCAAGGGAAAAAGATCTTATCACCTCTAAGCCGCAATTCACTATCCCAACATTTTTGTTATTCATTTTTCATCTGGGCCAATCAGTATTTTATCTAATTGTTATGGGACTATCTCAAATCCGTACTCTTCCTTATCTTTTTTGTATCGTGATTGAATTTGCAGCTTTTAAATGTATTAGGCAACTCGGTAAGCAATCTCAGCTGAAGAGGTTTTCTTCCTCTTTAAAAGAGTCGACAAACTGCTGGAGTTATCCAGCAGTTGAGCGGAGTTCGATACATTCTCCAAAACGGGCAGAAGACAACATAAAATGAAAAGGTGTACTTCATAAATGGACTATTGAAAACACACCCTGAGTTTGTTTTAATGGTAGAGCTGTTGTCATCTGTTTCTGCCATCCAGAAATTGATACCTACGCATTCTTGTGAAGCAGAAATCATGCACTGTAGATAAGTCATAGCGTTGATCTTTCATTCCATAATTGGTTTTGCTGAGCAGGCAGCTGCTGAAACGAAGCTTTTGAAGCTTCCTAACCTTTTTTTCATTTTTCACTGATAGTCACTATTCCAGCTGTTTTCTCAGGTGGAAAAAAATACAGATTTTTTTTTTCAATTGGGGGAAAAATAATATGGAAAAGTACAGGAAAAGCCCTGGTCCCAAAGCTGTTCTTCTGATACAAATTATATCACATTAGCTGTCCTTGTATGTGAAAGACAAGAAAAAAATAAAACAACGAACTATCGAAAACTATGTAAAAAATGAATTTCCATCTCCAAGTCCTATTTTATTTAAAGAGGCAGGGAAACTTTGATTTTGTAAATTCTCCTAGTCATAATGAGACAAGCTAGATGCTACATTGGGTACTATTTTTTTCTGTCCTAATAACTAGAAACGTATTCAGTTACAGTCTGATTCTGGATAGTCCTTGCCTACTTTCAAGCCTATTGCCAGTCTTGATGAACAGAAATTTGTTTGAAAGGGAGAAATAAACATGGAATTTTGCATTATTTATTACAATATACAAAAGGAGTGGCCAAACCATGGCGCATGCGCCAAACGTGGCGCATTGGATGATTACAAGTGGCACACTGCATCCTTGCACCTACTTATTTTTTTAAATAGGAGTCATAACTGAATCCATCTTAATATTTTCAACACCAAAGTGATCTCAGTTCAATTCATACAGCCTTCGGTAATGTTCAACTTCTCGGTGTCTGAAACTTAGAATGGAACTTGTGAGATGTTACTTTAGGCAGGTTTACAAACATACAAATATTTTTATCGGTGTTGTCATTGCGCGTTCCTGCTCAGACGATTGCAAACACCACGCACTAGCAACACATCATGTGTTTTAAGTCACGTGCGAATGAGCGGCAAGCGTTCAATATGGTCAGTCAGTTCTGAATGAGTCATCATGGCGTGGAGTTTGAAGCAGTGTTTTATTGAGTGTACTAGCGTGGTTTTTGTATTGAGAGTGATTGAAAGACAGATTCAAGATTAAATATATATTACGTTTGTCAAATTTTGAAATGGCGTAAATTAATTAATTGAATTGCGTGATTGAGTTATTCCTTTTCCTCCCTTAAGCAAAGCAGATCCTATCCCTATCCCTATTTTACAACCCCAAACGTGAAAGTTAGAAGGTAAAAAACGTGCTTGAGTTGTATGGCACATCTGAACTCATCTGTGAAAAAATTGGCGCATGGTATGCTTAAGATTGGCCACCACTGATATACAACATTTATTACAATATACACATTTTCTTTAAAAAGTATACTAGAAATTATTCCGAACTACTACATGTATTGGCAATTGCAAACTTCTTATGGATTTTTGTGTAAAATTCTTTTTTCTCCAAATATCAATATTTTAACAATTTTTTTAAACTATGGAGATGTACATCTTTAAAGGTTACATTTTACTCCAGTATAAAAAACTGCTGAGCAGTAAAACCCCGTTTTATTGTTATTTCAGTGTTATTACAATGTGCTGCCCATAGGTGATTTTTATCTGTACTTATATTTTTAGGAGTGAGCTCTCTGTAAACCACAGATCATATGATGGAATTAAATGGAATTGAAAGCTTAGTCATTTGAGTTCCTTAACTTAAGTTCATGTGCTTTTTTTCTGAACATCTCTACAAAGACAAGCAGCCTATTGCATTTTCAAACATGATCCCTTTTACCTTCGTATATGTAGTATTATATGTATATTTCAAGGATAATACCATATACCCCAAATTCTTGGAATATCTGAGCTAGCCCTGTAATTTACTCATTTTAAAATAACAGTATATTTATGACAACAAAACTCATAATAACCTGATTCCCACTAGCTAAAGAAATTCCCCCATCATGTTAAATTGGGTGTTTCTATTTGATCAAAGAATCAATATTCACTTTACCTCAATCTGCCCTTAACCACTTAACTATTCCTTACAAGTTTTCTCATTTCATTGAGTAATCCTTTTATCTGCCCATGTTCTAAACTGCCTTCAATTATGTTGCCATTCTTCTCTGCCCTGAGTTCCCAAAACAGCTTTGTGTTGTTATGTATTTTCTTCATATCAGATATAGAGCTGTCTGTTGGAAAGTACTGTGGTAGTTGCTCTGGCACCACTCTGAAATTTGATTACTTTCTATTAAAGGGTCCACATATATTAAAATAATACAATAACCCTCCCCTAAATTTCTGCAAAAATACAATGTTTCAGTTAGATCCATAGTTAACTGACTTTTATCCAACATCCTGATTGCCTTTTCATCCTATCAATCAATATTATTTTCATTTTCTCCTTAACTGAAGTTAGCCTCTTCTATTCATCTTTTTCTTTTCACAGACCCATATTGCCTGGGTTTGTGCAATATGCTAAACTGATCAAAGAATAGATGTATAATAATAACTGCCATCTTGAAAAAAATAAGTTTAACTTACAGAATTACAAAATAATAGAGTTGGAAGGGACCTTGGAGGATTTCTAGTCTAACACTCTACTTAAGCAGGAGTGTTCAAAAACTTCAACCTCAGATTATCTACAATTGACCTCATCCCATTCCTAAGAGGTCGGTAAGGGGCGTGCATAAGCGCACAATCGTGCCTACCGTTCCTGTCCTAATGTACACATATAGTCATACCTCTTTTACTCTTATTCATGCTTGTACTATTACATATATATTCAATCATGTTTTACTGTTTATACTTTGCTTATAATCATATATGCTTGACAAAATAAACAAATACAAATACAAAATACCTTAGGCCATGCCAAATGGCTGTCCAATCTCTTCTTTAAAACCTCCAGTGATGGTGCACTTACAATTTCTGGAGGCAAACTTGATTCAAGCATGTTTCTTCACATTAAGAAGATGTGTAGCTTCTCAAAATATCTTTAATCACATTATGCCCAAAATGCAGTTTGGCATGTTTTGTGAATCCAGCCAAAAAGTTATAACTCCCTAATAAAAAAAATAATTTTCCTGGAGATACATTTGTGGTCTTCTTCAGATCATCTACTGTGAAATCTGTAGATATAATCTACCATGTAGTTTCCTCTGAACCATAATTAAAATTTCACAAGATGTGTCCCACTTCTAAGCAATAACATTGATGAAACTTCAAAACATATTTTCTCTGTTGCAGCTCTGGAATAACATCCCCTGAGAACACTACAGATATTTAGATCTTTAAAAATGTAGCCTTTCCCCCAGGCTCTAAAATATCCTGTGTCCATTTGGTGTGTAGTTTGCATTGCTGCCGAATGTTGTTCCTCCTGCTGTAGCCAGTACTATATTTTTATCTGTTTTAAGGTATCATGTTGGTGTCACATTATTTGTCATACAGATGTCATTTTATTTGTCATATAGGTGTCATTTTAATTATACTGTATGTTCAGAGCCATACAGCTGTGGCATGTACGCTAAGAAACAATGAGATAAAGACATCTTCAAATTCTGGATTTAGAGATGTTTATTAAACTCTATCATGGATCACAAAAAGAACAAACCAATTCAGGGGGGAAATTGATACTGTCTGTTCAGTTAGTTGTTTTAGGCAAGTGATGTAAATGTATGACAGACTTGCAAAAGTAGATTTGCCTGGCAAAATTAAAAGAACCTAGAAGAAGGGAAGGAAATGAATAAGTGAATGGTCAGGATTAAATCGATTATAGGCATTTTCTTCAAAAAGATACATGATATTTCTGTGATCAGGTTAGCATCAGAAGCAATTGTCCATACAGTCATTAAGAGTCAAACCCCAATCAATGGCATCCTCACTGGCTTCCTGCATCCTTGCTTAAATGAAAATCCAAAAGGATAATATCTGAGTATGCTTATAGAACAGCAGCAAGAGATGGTTTTTTTGCAAAATGGAGTGGTGTCCATCTCTATTTCCCGAAATAAGCACATGGTTGAAAGGTTTAATTAAAGATAGCAGCCAAAGTATTCATAGCAGAGGTGGGTTCCGAACCAGTAGCAAACTGCTGGTGATGTCACAATGACGTCACAGAACCGATTCGGTCGGTGCCAGTCTGTGGGCGCCACCATCTTTTTTAAAAAAAAAATTTAAATTTTGCGGGGGGGGGGATTTTTTTTAAATTTGTTTTCTGGGGGGGGTTCTTCTGTGCATGCACAGAAGCTGAGTTTCCAGCACTGCGCATGTGTCGCCATCTTGTTTTTGGCCTTTCTTTGGAATTTTTTTTTATTTTTTGCCACTGCGTGGCCACGTGGCGCGGGAGGAAGCAAACCGGCAGCGAAGTAAGTTAGAACCAACCCTGATTCATAGATGCTACAATAGCTAAGATACTCTTAGCATCTTAGGCTAAGATGGCAAGTGTGTCCTAGCCAGATTGTTCTAGATTTGGATTTCTGCTTCTGTGATTCACTGAACATGATGCGGACTCATTTCAGTTTACAGACTCAGACAGGTTGGTGGCCCTAACATTAAGTGTTAAAAGGTTGCAAGCAGCATCACCTTTTGTCTGTAGTTAGAAAACGTGAAATAACCTGAAAGCCTTTATTCCAGAATTAGCATGAAATAAATTTACATTAAACATTATTGTTTAACACATTGTTAAAAATAAAAAGTATTCTGAATAATGAATGGGGGGGGCGGTTATCTAGCCTAAAAACAAAGGGCAAATATTTCATCTGGAGAAGATACAAGTTGCATACAGAATTGCTAAAATTTCCCATTTCTACCAGCATACTTCCCACCTCCTAGAATAAAAGAATTGCTGTAAAGATAGAGATAGCAATAGCAATAGCACTTGCACTATGCCACCTGTGCAAATACTTTCATATCACTCAAAGATCCAGAAACAATTGCTTACCCCTAGTCCAGTGTTTTCCAAATATTTTTTTTCATTACCAAAATCCACTTATTAGAAATCTGAGGACCAGTCATAAGTTTCTTCCTTCAGCACCATCAAAACTTAAAATGGTTGCTGAACAAATGATCATAGTTTCAAGACTGCCTGTATTATAAAAATAATATCATTGAATAATCTTTATGCCATTTCGACAAATTACCATCAGTCATTTTAACCGATGTTCTGTCAATGTTCTATCACTGCCCCAGAGTCTCAATTATTTTTGCCCTCAGAAAGTCGATCTGGAATCCATTTAGAAATAGAATAACAGAGTTGGAAGGGGAGCTTGGAGGTCTTCTAGTCCAACCCCCTGCTTAGGCAGGAAACCCTACACCACTTCAGACAAATGGTTATCCAACATCTTCTTTAAAACTTCCAGTGTTGGAGCACCCACAATATCTGGAGGCAAGTTATTCCACTGATCAATTGTTCTAACTGTCAGGAAATTTCTCCTAAGTTGCTTCTCTCCTTGATTAGTTTCCACCCATTGCTTCTTGTCCTACCCTCAGGTGCTTTGGAGAATAGCTTGACTCCCCGTTCTTTGTGGCAACCCCTGAGATATTAGAACACTGCTATCATGTCTCCCCTAGTCCTTCTTTTCATTAAACTAGACATACCCAGTTCCTGCAAACGTTCTTCATATGTTTTAGCCTCCAGTCCCCTAATCATCTTTGTTGCTCTTCTCTGCACTCTTTCTAGAGTCTCAACATCTTTTTTACATCATGGCGACCAAAACTGAATGCAGTATTCCAAGTATGGCCTTACCAAGGCATTATAAAGTGGAATTAACACTTCACGTGATCTTGATTCTATCCCTGTTTATGCAGCCTAGAACTGCATAACGGCTTTTTTGGCAGCTGCTGCACACTGCTGGCTCATATTTAAATGGTTGTCCACTAGGACTCCAAGATCCCTCTCACAGTTACTACTATTGAGCTATTCTCTCAGTCCTGATGTTGCGTCTCCGGAAATACAGTAATATGGTTCTTTATGTCCCACAGTTAGTCAATTTAACTCTTTTTAGGTAATCCAGAAAAATTTCCAAATGTCTCCTCAAGTCCCCGCTATAAGTTCAATCATAACTCCTAACATAGTCACTTTACTTAGATGTCTTCCATATTTTCAACGTTAGAGCTCCAGTAGTCATGGAATAGATAAGTATAAAGCAATAGATAGCACAGCAGTCCTCCGGGTGTTATTTCCACTTTCTCCTCTGTCTTATCAGTATTTTTCTCAGGGTTGTAGGGATGTGATGTATTCCATTCACCAGGAGATGGCACCTTCCATTTAACTTCAATGTTGCATAGATTCTAACAAGTTCCATTTGTATTTATTCAAACAAATAATCAAAATTCTGACAAGTAATTCCAGCATTTTAAAATGCCTTATTGCCAATAAAAATTAGAGATCCAATCTTTCTGTGTTTTTAAAGGTTTTGCGCTCTCTTCTTAATATTTGTTTCTTTTCTTTTGGGTCTATGATTTTTCTCTCTGTAATTGTTTGCCACTTAAACAAACTCTTCAAAGAGTCCCTTTTCCAGAGTTTATTTTCTTTAGGGTAGGTTTCAGGTTAAAAAAATGTCACCTCACCCAGTTCCATTCACTGTTCATCCACACCACACCACTCCAGCACAGTCTTTGTTTCTTTAGCTGCCCCAGCTTCACGGCAGCCATAATGGCTGCCTCTCCTCTTCATCGTCAGATGAGAGGGAATTAGCCCTGGATCAAGCAAGAGAGCAGCCACTCTCCACGACCTGCAGGGCACCCCTCCACTCTTCATCATCTCTACAGGGTGACTTTAGCCCCTTATGGGGCCCTCCAACGAAGGGATTCAGCTCACGTTCGTGGAGTCCCGCTTTTCACTTCCAATAGCACCATGATGTCCACTGGAAGTCAATATATCTATTTTTGAAATGTGTATTGAATGTAGTGGGTAAAACATTTTTGGAACTGGACTGAACTTCTCGTGTATACTTGTGGTTGCCACAATCTTATATTTTCTTATTATTATAATTTGTTTATTTTACAAACACAGTCAGAGGAGATAAAAAGAGGAAAAAGAGAGGAGAGAGAAAAAATAAAAAAAACATATGTTATGAAAAGCATCATAACTATGCTATAAAGTCTGAAAAGAGTCATGAGTTAAATCTGCATATTAAAATGTAAGAGATCAATTTGAAGGTTTAAAGTACATCAACATTAAAAGCATGTTATTATACAACCATTAACAACTGCAGCCAATATTACTCAAATTATAAGTTATAAAAGGAAATAAAAGTTGCAATAATTTCTGCTTAATATTCAAAATTTGTCAAGTTTAATAAATCAGATAAAATTTAATACTATAATTGTATGTTAGGAAAAACAAGGAACTGAAATGTCTTTCTCATAAACCTGTACTGCTGGAATCTTATTTATATACTTCCTTAACCTGGCTTTAACAACTGACTTCTTTCAACCTCTCATTTAATTACAGGTTCTATAGTGGTAACGACTTCCGGTAAGTTCCTGAGAGCAATCCAAGGTGCTGGTTATTCCCCCTAAAACCCTTTATGGCATGGGGCCAGGTGGCGCAGTGGTTAGAGGCAGTACTGCAGGCCACTTTAGCTGACTGTGATCTGTAGGTCAGCAGTTCAAATCTCATCGGCTCAAGGTTGACTCAGCCTTCCATCCTTCCGAGGTAGGTGAAATGAGGACCCAGATTGTTGGGGGCAATATAAATATGGTGTAAACCACTTAGAGAGTGCTTGCACTGTGAGGCAGTATATAAAATCTCACAAATAAATAAATAAATAAATACTTGGAGTCCCTCCTGTCCCAGTGGCCTCTGTCTATTTCATCAGCTCCAGCAGGATAGGCATGTTCCAGATCCTTCCAGTGAAGTAGTCTCACTGGGCATGACCTAGGAAGTATCATTCATCCTCAGTCATAGTGTCTGCTTTGTGGAATAAGCTCTCCCCAAAATCCAGATGGCTCCAACCCTGCTGGCCTTCCAGAAGGCCTTGAAAGACCTGGTATTTGCCCTGGGCACTGAGGCTGGGGTGTTAACAGATGTTAACAGGATGGGCGTGTTTACATTGCTTGAGAAACATTTTATAGGGTTTTAAACTTTTTGTTCAGAGCCCAGAATTTCATTGGTTAAGATGGATGGTCACATAAATGTGTCATTCATACATACATTCTAAGGAACCAGTTAATGTATATATAGGATGTTCCTTTCAGCTGTATCTGTTGTATTTTTATGCCTAATGGATCTAAGCTATCAAAACCAAAGTTCAGCAGCAATGTGCCAGGTATTCAGTCAAGATGGGTGGCTATTGCTACCCCATTGGACAACTCTTCTGCTGCTGTGCCCTCCCTTTTTGTGGCAGGAAAGGAATTCCCAGGCACTTTTCTTTCTGTGGGCAGGTCTAAGAGTTTTATTAACCATTACTAACAGTAGCAGAGGTGGGTTCCTCCCAGTTTGGACTCGTTCTATGGAACAAGTAATAACTTGGCAGCTTGGATCACTGGAACCGGCAGCGACCCAGGCCTGCCACGCCCCCAAACTGGCTCTCTTGGCGGCGCCATAGGCACCACCATTTTGTTTTTTGCTCCTGCGGATGCACAGAAGCTGGGTTTTTAGGAAGCGAACCGGCAGCAAAGAAAATAAGAACCCACCCCTGAACAGTAGCTATAGAAGAAATTGGAGACCTGCAAGATAGCAACCACCAGGCCAAACATTACTATGAACAATGGCCAGTCAAAGTACAGGATATAGTCTAGAAGAAAGTAAAGCACAGCAGATGAACTGGACAATAATGCTTAAGCTGAAAAAACCCTGGTTCTAATGCAGAGCAGGAAAACGTAGGGAGAATTTTCCTGCTCAATTCATGGTGGGCCATTAAAGGGTCATCTTTTCCTATGATGCTTAACATTTGTCTTGTATGGTTACAGTTCATTTCCTTTTACACTGCATTCATCTAGTTATTATAGGAAAACTATCAATTTGTCATACAAAAATGGGTTTTGTTTATCAGCCAGTTTGTTGCAATTTGATGGTCCTGATTTGGATTAAGAGGGAATGACTAGCCCAAAGTCATCTAGCTGGCTTCTGTACCTTATACAGGACCAGGACTTAGTCACAGCATCACATCTCATGGATAAAACCTGTTCTTGCTTTATATTTACAATATGACAACCCAGCAGGGTAGACATTACCACATCTTGTGCATTCGTCTGTCTGAACGGATGAATGCTTGTGTGTATGAGGGTAAAAATTTTCCACTGAAGGAATTTTTAAAATTCTTGTTGTAAAGTGCTATCCATTTTTCCTGGCAATTTTATTTCAGCGTTCCGTTCTGAAAAAGTTATAGAGGGCTGTCAGTTGGGTGGCATTTATTTCTTTTGGCTGTGATCTTTTAATTCATTTCTTCTACTCCTTTGATAGTCTTGTCCTGGCATTTCCTTGTGCTAGGAGTCAGGCCAGGTGCCCTACATTTGTTTGCAATGTCCAAATCTGACTGTAAATTACATAAAATAATTGGTTTTCTCTATCTGGCCCAGAATTCAATATCCAGAAATAACCTGCTGAAAGTCCCTATGGGGCAAGGTATGAGGACAATCACTTCCACAAATTGTACATTGGGGATAAAGCAAAAGCCAAGCTATGTAAGGCTGAAACAAATGTGATATTGGTTTTAAGCTGTTTTATATTATTTTCATATTCCTTTAATTCTTTATACATTTGATCTGATTGAATTCTCTCCAAAGAATTTCTGTGGTTGACTGGAATGAAAAGACAATAAAAAAGCAGACTAGCAGAGAGAAAAACTGAAGTTACACATAATCCTGATTTTAACTATGGTTTCCTCAACAAGCTGCAGTATCTCTTGTAAATCTAATACATAAAATACCAAGCTATATTTAGTGAGTCTGTATAGCATACTATGCAAAAATATTTTTGTTTATGATTATGTGTGAACTAGAATTGCACAAGTACATGATTTGCTACTTTTACAGTGAAGATAAAAATTGTTTTTACATTTTGTAATGTATAATGAAATTTTACCGTATACGGTACAGTAGGATTTTGCAAAGGATTCCAAAAATGTGGTTCGCAAAGTATGTTAGTATTAATAAAATACTCTGCAGAAATGTGAAATATTTTCCTTGAGTAAAGTGTGTGATTGTTGATTTTAAAAGACTTCAGTCCTTTCCCCCCAAAAAATAAATTTTATTTGTTTTTGGTCTTTCAACATCTCATGTCATGAGCACTTGCTTTCTGAGTTTCATACATCCATACAATATTCGTAACAATATTGTTTGTTTTTAAAATAATTACCATCCATTATCATTTCATTTTCAATAAATCTCTCACATTTCTTTTCCTCTTAATATCTGTCTTTTTCCCCTCTTTTATCCCTCTTTTAATTCCAGCAAACAAAGATGTGGTTATTTCCCAACTTATATATTTCTAATATTAGTATATTTTACTTCACTTATTTCCTAAACATTAATCAAAAATCAACTTATAATTTATTTATCCTCTTTTCTGCATCATTACTTTTCCCTTACAAAATATATTTCAGAATTACATATTTCAATCTTTATATTTTCTTCTATTTTTCAATCTTCATCCTTTCTTATGTTATTTTATAACTTCATTTCTACATGTTATTCATACATATAAAAGACTTCAGTCCTGAAGAGAGGGGTGTGTGTGTGTGTGTGTGTGTGTGTGTGTGTGTGTGTGTGTGTGTGTGTGTGTTTGTGCACATTATTCTGCCTTACATAATCTATTATGCTGAGGAAGAATCATCATTTTGGCTTTTTTCATTTAAGTAAGCTATAAAAACATTAAACTTCATTTTTGAAAAATAAGTAGAAAGAAGAACATATAGATTTCAGAATTCCTTAGTGCTAGGATTCTACTCCTGATTTATAACCTTTGAAAAAAGAAACCCACTAAAATGCTATGATTTTTTTAATTTAATTCCATTATAAAAAATAATTATTTTGCATTTACTGTTTTCAGGAGGGTTTAGAAAGAAATGTGTTAATTGCTTAAATCCAATGATCCTGCATACAGAAATAGGTTTAGACCTACCGTAATTCAAAATATTTCATTTGAATTTAAACACTTGTATGCAAAACCTTTCCCTTTGGAGAAGGCTCTAGTATAGAAAAGGTGGAAGGAACTAGAAGAGGATGACCAACACCAATTTGGATGGACTTATTTACAACAGAGATGACTGAACTATTGGAACTCTTGAAGAATGAAGTCAGAGGAAGGTTACCATGAGAAAAATCTATCGATATGGTTGCTAGGAGTTGACATCAACTTGATAGCACATAATCAATCAATCAATCAGTTAATCAAGTTTTTTTTAAAACTTTGGACCACTGAATATTCAAGGACCTGGGATAGGGAGATACTGTAGGCAGATTATTGTTTTGTGTCCCAAGTATTGCAATTTTTTAATCCAAATAAAATGGTACTGAAGCTGTTATGAAATTGTCAGAATTCATAAATTGTGTTGATTAATTATTTTGGGACTCGGTCGTAGGATGAGTTGCAAATGGTAGATTTGGAATGATGCAATGGTCTCAGGGCTAAAGGTTTTAGAAGCTTCATGCTCAGTTAAAACACTTGTCATATAGCTGAAAACCAGGGGCGGGTTGCTCTTACCTCGCTACCGGTGTGCTGCTTGCGGATCGCAATGTTGTGCGCACGTCCCCTTGCACGATTTTGCTTCCTGCGCATGCATGGAAGCAAAATCTCACCGAAAGCTTGCAAGGGACGTGCGCGCATGCACGATTTCGGCGATTTTTTGCTTCCATGCATGCGCAGAAGTGAAATCTCACCAAAATCTCGTGCGCGCATCCCCACACGAGATTTAAGCAAGATTTTGCTTCTGCGCATGCGCAGGAAGCAAAAAAAGCCCAAAAAAAAGCCAAAAAAAGATGGTGGTGCACGACGGACCGGCAAAGACGGCACCGGAGCCGTTGCGCGCAAATTGCATAATCGGTGGATCCCTACCAGAGCTGTGCACTGGACCGCACCGGTAGGAACCCACCCCTGCTGAAAACGTATAAAAGGACAGAAGCACTGGGTATTGGAGAAGGAAGTTTCCAGGAACTCCAATAGTTGTTTTGTACAATGGACACTGGCAATACTGTGTATATCGAAGAGATGTCTGCAGTTGGAGACCCAGCTGCAGCAAGCAGAACCCAAGAGAACAATCTTTTGAGCAAAATGGCCAGTGGGAAAGATGGTAATTTTTGAATAATGGACCAGATGTCAGCAAGGGCAACTTGTCAAAAGTTCTAGAAGCCAAAAAGCCCAGAAAATAAATCATTCCCATTTTTCTTCCTGTTCCCCCTAGGAAAAGTGAAAGAAGAGAAACAGAGAAGGAAAGACAGAAATAGATAAGACAGTGTAAAAAAAAACTCACTTTGAAACTGTTTTTATAGATTTGGATTATATATGGATAGTTTATATTAAAGCTAAGGCCACTGTATGTGTTAAATATTAGGGTAAACAGAAAAGAACTGTAGTTCCTGTCCATTTTTGTCACCTTCTGATAGACTCAAAATCCATTTAGCTGTTAAAATAACTTCTCTATTTGACCTTGAAAATGAACTTGTACTTTTTCCCCCTGTCTTTGTTTGTTGCTTCTAGTTTAACTTTAATCCCTTTTGTATCTCCTACTTCATCTTTGCAATCTGTAAAGCAGCAGCTTCAGTTGGTTTACGCACACAACTGTCTCCAAGCTTCCCATTTATAAACACAGATAAAATATTTGGACCAGATGCACAATTCAGTTCAAATTATAATTAGACCATCAACACTTTATCAGTTTATGGGCGTTCTGCTTTTCTTTTCTTTTTAAAAAAAGTAGATTCAAGAAAAACATTGCAACATAGTAAATAGCTACTTTATAACTACTTCCCATAGGGGAACGGAGGGAGGGAGAGAGGCAGGGAGGCAGGAAAGGAGGGAGGAGGAAATCAGACAAGTTTATGTTTTTGGTAATTTACATGTCAACTCTCAAATCAGAATGATTCTTGCTATAAGACCATTATTATCCAGCCTATATAGATATGAATGAAAAGATTGTGGGCTCCTTAGTTTTAAGAAGTGCTTTAAAAGATGAAATATAGGAACATGGAACTTTTTTTTCTAAATCTTGTTCTGGATCTGCACAACACAGCAAAATTAAATTATCTTTGGAACCACATGGAACTTCAGACTTGGCTCCTAAACTGAATTTGATATCTCTGTCTCTCTTTACTTTAAAACAAATAATTAGCTAAGAAATTGCCACATGACCTTCTAATAATCGTTGACAGAAATAACTCTAAAAATTGCCTAACTTCACAGTAAAAATGTCCACTGATAACAATTACTATGAAAGATAGAAATGCATCTTTGACATTCTGGGAACTTCTTTCCTATAATTGGATGCTTGGAGACAAGAAAAGAGAGCTATTATTATCTCACCCTGTTTGTGAGTTTCCCAGGGGAATGTGAATGATGGCTATAAAGTCCTAAGAAAGCCTCGGGTTTGATCCAGCATCATATTCCTTCATTCTTCATCCAAATGCAGCAGAGCTTAACATTATGGTATAACCTGCAATTATACAAATTTTGGCTGTTCAAAAGGCATGGTGCTTTTTTATTTTACTAATTTTTTATTAAAATTCAACTTAACTGATTCTCTGATTAGCAGAATGGGAATAGCACTTAAATACTGCTGCCCCTTTATAAGAAAGAATAAATTACAGTAGAGTAGTAGGTACCAGAGGAAGTATTCAGCCGATTCAGACTGGTTCGGATGAACTGGTAGCGGCAACTACGGGTGGGCCTGCCCACCCATCCGGACGTAATGCCGTCCTATTTAGCCACTTTTTTGAGGCTGGGCGCATGCGTAGAAGGCGTGCACGTAAGTAAAGCGTGTGCTCATATTTGCAAACCAGTAGGGAAGGTAAGTGAATATCACCCCTGTTATGTACAGTATATGTTGACATTACTTTGATATAATCTATGCTACATCCCCTCAGGATGCTGGAGAACTCCATCAACGTTCCTGATTGGCTAAGACGGGAGCTGCTGCTGAGCGGGAGATTCCAGGCTCCTGATTGGCTGCCACGTCTGACAGACGGCTATAAAAGGGCTGACAGAAGAAGCTGTCGAGATCACTTGGAGGTTTATTAAATCCATTAAATTAAATTATCTGTGCCTTCAGCGTCACCTGAATCAGAGTGCAAATGGGTGTGGAACCTTCTTGGAACTGCTGAAAGGACTGCATTGTAGACAGGAGATAGATGATGTTGTATTCCTCCCCTTCTTTTGATGGATGGGTGTTCAATTCTAACACAGATGGCCTCTTTTACCCTTCTTTCAAACCAATGGTCCTCTCTATCCAAAATGTGGACTTTGCTGTCTTCAAAACCTTTGTCTTTCAAATGCAGATAGACTGTTGAATCCTGTCCTGATGGGTTCGAGCTTCTATGTTGTGCCATGCATTTATGAAGTAGTCGTTTGGTTTCCCAAATGTATAGATCTGCACATGTCTCACTGCATTGTATTGCATATATCAACATTGCTTAGTTTGTGTCTGGGTGTTTTATTGGTGAGGTGGACACTTACTGTATTCTTGAATTTCAGTGTGCATGTATGCTGTGTTGCAGTGGCGGGTTGCTTGCTTACCGGTGCCGGTGTGCTGCATGCACATCTCCACGTTTTGGGCGCGCAGAAGCAAAATCTTGGCAAAATCTCATGCTTGCACACATCCCCTCGCGAGATTTTGGCGCGATTTTGCTTCCGCGCATGCACAGAAGCAAAATTGCCCAAAAATTCACAGAAAAAGATGGCAACGTGCATGACGGACCGGCAGAGAGGGCTCCGGAGCTGTCGCATGCAAATTGCGCAATCGGCCACTCCCTACCGGAGATGCGCACTGGACAGCTCCGGCAGGAACCCACCTCTGCTGTGTTGGTTGAAAATCCTCCTGAGCTTTTCAGATATTCCTGCAATGTATAGCATGACAATGTTGCTTAGTTTGTTGTTCTCTTCTTTCTCAGTTATGGAGGACATCCTGTTGGTTCTGAATGATACATTGATACATTGGTGATGTATCATTTATGACATGATATCAACTCACAATGCTGCCCACGTTTTAGTTTTGAGATTTTACAAAGTACTTATCAAGACTCTCTCACCCCATTGCTTTACGTGTCATTTTGGTATTGGTCTTGCAACTTTCAGAAACACGGTGTTTAAAATACACTGGGTGTTCTTTCTGTGGTACTGTTAACCCTCACTAACATATTAACAGTTTTAGACTTTCTCCAATCCAGTAACTTTAATAGCTTTGTCTCTATTTAGCAAGGAAATGAGCCAAGTTACTTAATTATCACTCATCAGGATATATTTTTAATTGAGAAAGTAGGCCCTCAGTCATCATATATCCCATTTCACCAAAACTGAGGACTATTCTGCTAATGGCTTTGTCACCTCAGAAGGAGAATAAAACCACTTTTAGGTTACTGCTAATGCTTATTATTGTTATCTCTCTGCTCCATCTCTGATGTGGCTACATTTTTGTAGCATGTCCTTCTGGGAATCTATAGTTAAGGATCAAATCCTCCCAGCATGTCCTTCTGGGAATCTATAGTCAAGAATCAAATCCAAAATGTAACATCTCTTTTTCAATCTATTGGGTTCCACATGGCTATGATCATCAGAGAGGACATCATGAGCTAAAAGTCCTCTGTCTGATGTGTGTTTATGCAGTAGCTAGCTTCCTAAAATAGAAGATCTGTGTTCAGATCCACAGGAAGCACCTTCTGAAAACCACATTTAGCCCAAAGTTGTTCCAGGCAACTGTTTTCTTTTCTAATCTGTAACCAACATCTTGCTATTTGAGGGAAATTGTGAAATATCCCATTGTCGTCATCTTTTATTTACATTACTAAAAAGTTAGACAGACAGACAGATCTTAACCAGAAAGAAAAAGAATAAAGAATAAGGGAGGGAAAAATATCTTTTAACTCTTTGAACTAAAAGACATATACCTGGATAGTATCCTGAAGATGGGAATTCCCATTGCCACATTGCTCATTACATCATTCTTTTCCACAGAGTGCTATGCTGCTTCTTTTGATGAACTTATAAGTGGTGTTTCCTTTTCCTTTTTCTTGATAAATGTTTTTCCAGTGGATTGTACTGAAGTCATGTTTTTTTTTATTAACCTCTGGTACTAAAAATAGAAAATAAGCATTTTTATGGAAGAAAGATCCATGGCTTATTGGAATGCAATAAAGTTCTCTATTCATTTCTAGAATGGATTGACTTTTGGACTGGAATAGCAGAACACTCCTTTCCCCCTGGCCTGAACTCGTTCCTGACAGATTGTTGCTTGTTGGGTTTGGACTGACAAGAATTTGAGCTCATTGGGACTTGTAGTTAAAGATGCCAACTCCTAACATTCAAACACTATATTGGAAAGCTCTTGGGAAGATGCAAGAGCTCTGTCTAAGTGTTCAATTCTATAGTGTTATCAGACATCCCTACTTTGGGGCAGTACCACGAGGAAAAACTTTATGAAGCCAATTTCAAGTGGTAAAAGTGTAGATATCATTATCTTATCCCTTCTATTGGTGTATGTTCCCACCCACCCCTATCCCTTCAAGCAGGGAATACATAAGCCTGAAACTACCTTATTTATATAATGCCTATAAAGCCTTAGCTTGTACATCATCCCGAAGAAAATCTATGTTGTCAGCAATTAGATCCCTAGAATATTGTTCTTCCATTTACTAGTTTAGCTTGTGTGTGCAAAGAGTAATCTGACACATGAAAAGTACAAATCTCACTTTGAACTGGTAGATAAAAAGAACCCAAGAGGAAAAAGGGGCAACCTGTTTATTACAGTCAGAAGACAGAACAAAGCTCTTGTTAAAGTCACTGAACAGAGCCAGAAAAAAGTTTATTCCTAAAGTGCCTTTTGTGCCCTATAAATAACTGGTGCAGTGACAGACTAGGAAATGTATGCCATATATTTCTTTCCAGAACAAATATGGCATTAGGAGAGAAGCAGTAGCAATACACGATTGTGTATGGATTCATAGATTCCTATAAGATACATTAGTTTCTCTCTGGAAAATTACTTTACCATTATCTTTTATCTGTGTGTCTATTCCTTGAGTTCACCAGAAACAGTACATTAACATGATAAATTAAGGAAATTAGATTATATGACAGAATTAGGCAACCTGGCATCAAACATTTCCACTGCAACTCCAATAATAACTGGCCATTGATTCAAAAATAATAGACACTATAGTTAAAACACAAGGTGACTCCTACTCTGACTACATCTCGTATGGAAGACATACTTTGTTATAATGTAGAGCAGGGGTGTCAAACTCGAGGCCCGTGGACTGAATCCGTCCCACTGGGTGCTTAAAAATGGTCCATGGGGCAGGGGTGAAATTCTCCCGGTTCGGGCGGGCCGGTCGGTTGTCATAGAGCTGATAGAGCTGATAGTGATCGCAGCACGAGGCATCCCCCACCCGCTTCCCCCACCCACCTGGATGCTGCCATTTGGATTCTTTTACCCTCTGTGCATGCGCAGAATGCTTTGTGCATGCACAGAGGGTAAAGAACCCAAATGGCGGCGTCCAGATGGGTGGGGGAAGCAGGTGGGGGATGCCTTGTACTGCAATTGCTATCGGCTCTATCGGCTCTATGATGGCCGACTGGCCCGCCCGAATCAGGAGCATTTCACCCCTGCCCCACGGACCATATTTAAGCACCCAATGGGACAGATTCAGCCCTCGGGCCTTGAGTTTGACACCCCTGCTCTACATTATAACAAAGGTATGTCCACCACAGTGCCCCCCAACATGAGTGACATCAAGCTGGACACACACACCTGGCCATGCCCCCCCCCCAGTTCCTCTGACGTCAAACACAACCCTGATGCAGCCCTCAATGAAATCGAGTTTGACACCCCTGATGTAGAGTATTACAAAGTGGAGATTCCCACAGTACCATTTTGGTTGGGATCTCAGTGGTATAACTTTTTAAACTGGCTTACAAAATAAACATAAGAAAGTCATAACGGGGCAGAAATGACAGGGGAGAAGGGAAGGCTGTGCTTGGTAGCTGGGATGGGTTAAAAGTTTTTCTCCATTTAACCCAAAACAAGATTTGCCCCCAAAAGCTGCTCAAATTGAAGTGGGAGAGGAGGTACCAACAGCAAGCTGAAAAGCAGCCACGCAGTGATCTGACAATAGCAAATTAGTGATAGCAAAGTTCTCTGCCTGGAGTACTGCATATTACAACTGTCCTGAGACTGAAATCAGATCAAGCATACTATCACTTGTGTTGGTCTATCAATATCTTAGGCCAAATCGATGGTTGCCATGGTAGTCATGAATTCCTTAGTTGCACCAGACTTTACATTGTGAAAGTAAAAATCTCCCAAAACTATCAGTCTTGTGGGGTTCCTGGTGCTCTCTGAGCTTGGTTGTTTTCTTGCAAAAGTTTCATTACCAAACTAGGTAACATAATCAGTGATAATATATGTATATAGTTTGGTAATGAAATGTTTGCAGGAAAACAATCAAGCTCAGAAAGCACCAAAGATACCACAGTTCAATCCTAAACTACAAATTCTCTCTTCTATTGGTATTATGAGTGTTGTTGGCTTTTACCTCTTAAGGTTGAACCATTTTTGAGCCAGATCAGGAGTACATTTGTAGAAGGAGGGAGCATATCAGATAAAATCCAGGGCCACCCAAATGGTGATGAAATTATAGTTTAATGGTATCGTTTCTTCAATATACGTAACTGCCCATGCAAAAAAACCTCAGATTGATACAAACTTTCAGATATTCAGAATATAGAGCAACTTAAATAGCTTAAATAGCAGTGGTTGGAATGCAGTATTGCAGGCTAATTCTGCTGACTGCCAACTGCCAGCATTTTGGCAGTTTGAGTCTCACTGTCTCAAGGTTGACTAAGCCTTCCATCCTTCCAAGGTCGGTAAAATGAGGACCCAGATTGTTGGGGGCAATATGCTGACTCTGTAAGCCACTTAGAAAGGGCTGTAAAGCACTGTGAAGCGGTATATAAGTCTAAGTGCTATTGCTATTGCTAAGTTCAAATGCAATTGTTTAATTTAGACTAAATTACAATGGATTTTAAAATAAGGTTTATGATTTATCAGGTGCTTTTATTATAGCCATAGGGTAAAATGTAAGCTAGCTTCCTTGTGGTGCACCCCGAGCAACCTGACTTTGTCACAGCTAAATAGTCTACCCATTTTGGCTGCTGGACCTCATAAGGATCTCCCAGCAAGAAGCAGCAGCATGAGTATCGAAAATACTGTAAAAACAACAGTTAATGCTGTATTCTGTTACACCAGGGATCTGCAACCCGCAGCTCTGGAGCCGCATGTGGCTCTTTCATCCCTCTGCTGCGGCTCCCTGTCACTCAAAATATGTGTCACAACCACCAATGTGCGACACCCGCCAGTATGTGATTTATTGAGCTTTTTTGACCCATCTTGTTTTTCAGAGTTCAAAATGTTTTTGTTGCATGCAGAAATAAAAATGTGTTTTCTCTGTAGCAGGTCATTGATTTCATAAATGCAACACACTATAGTTTTTTATACATAGCATAAAGGTAAAAAATGATACATGCAGTGTTATCTTCATTTTAGATTTAGGGTTTTGTGGCTCCCGGTGTTTTCTTTTCTGTGGGAAACGGGTCCAAATCGCTCTTTGAGTGTTTAAGGTTGCCGATCCCTGTGTTACACCATACAAAATAAATAAATCATGGTCATGACTTAACCTGAACAGCCTATCACATAAAGTATACTATAACTGTTCTGCCAAAATCCTAATGACCTCTAGATGGAGTTAAAGAGTTAGAATTCCTGTAGACACTCCTGTGAGAAAATGTCATAATGTTTATGTCCAATTTTGTCTGAGAGACTGTCTGCATAATTTTAAAGCAAACAAGACCAGGCCAAAATTATTTGCAATATACACCACATGATATGGTACAGAGCTGATTTTAGACCCAGATGATATGACACAATTGATTGTGAGTTCTTCACACATAATCTTAGTTGTGGAAGTATAATTTACTTGTGGCATGCTCCAATCAAGGGCAAATTGTATCTCAGGAGTTTTTCTCACACGAGTAGCATCTACTGCCTGATTAAATACCAATCGGATGGAAATACACTGATAATTGGATAGCATCATTCGCATTCAGTCAACATTCTCGTGGGACCGCATCATTGAAAAACTACTACTACTTTGCTGTCTGTCAAAGCGGCCATTGAAAGGAGATTAACAACAACTGAAATCAGCTAAAAATGCAGAACTTCAGCAAGAGCCAATTTCACACACTTTAAGCAAATTGCTGATGAGCACTCTGTTACAGCATGTTCCCTCAGTGTATATATATATTCAATTATAGATGAAACCAGTGTTGGCTGTTTTACTTAAATGTATAGTTTACAAAAGAAAATGCAAGTAACATAGGAAGTAAATATATCAGGATATATACCAAGCACAATAATAATGCTGGCTCCATTTGAACCGTGATTTGTTTAAAATCTTTTTTCACTCTAAGGTTGCTGGAACAACTAGAAACGTAGATGAAACATTAAATCAGAACCTTCAGACACATCTGCTTAAAATCTGCTTTATCGTCAATGGAAATTAATGGAAACTGATTAATAATCTGAGGGACTTGGTGCATAACTCCTTTTATTGATACTTTAAGGCTATAATCTTATAAACACTTACATGGGAATAAAACCCAATGAAATCTGAGTTTTTGTATTAAGTAACAATTGTACAATAAGATGAAAAGATAAACATATACCAATATATTAGTGGTCAGACCAATTAAAGAAAATTAATCCTAGGTCTAAACTGGAATATAGTACACAGTATACATATATACGCATATACATATATACGTATATACGTATATAGACATACACACACACACACACACACACACACACACATACACACACACACACACACATATCTCAGCAAGCTAACTATATTACCCATTTGTCGCAACCATGTTTTAAATCCCTAGGCAGAAAGCAAAAATCATTAATATAGCTTGAGACCTTCATCTGGAATTAAGACAGAATATAACAGAGCACCTTAATCTAGTGTCATCCAGAATTGTTGGAAAATACTACAATTTCACTATGTTTGGAAGATGGGGAAACAGAAATCTATCCTAAAAATGACTCTTGGAGAAAAATTAATTAGAATTCAATGTGTGAATACAATCGATCTGTTTGACCAGAGCAAAGGTCCATCTAGTTCATTGCTATGTCACCAATGGCCAACCAGCTGCCTAAACCATGGAAAGAAGAGAATTTCTGGATCACCTGAACCACTACTAGTTCTGAGGATTAACTTCTGGAAAAATTGCCAGATTACCTCCGGAAAGTTCATAACTGGCACGATCCAGAAATGGAATAGAAGACTCATGAGTTCAAAATGTGATATTCCTAGAACAATATGTTTTACATGCATCTTCAAAAAACCCACCACTTCTTGTTATTATTCATTGCATATATAGAATAGAACAGAACAGAACAGAACAGAACAGAACAGAACAGAACAGAACAGAACAGAACAGAATAGAATAGAATAGAATAGAATAGAATAGAATAGAATAACAGAGTTGGAAGGGACCTTGGAGGTCTTCTAGTCCAACCCCCTGCTTAGGCAGGAAACCCTATACCACTTCAGACAAATGGTTATCCAATATCTTCTTTAAAAACTTCCAGTGTTGGAGCATTCACAACTTCTGGAATCAAGTTGTTCCATGGATTAATTGTTCAAACTGTCAGGAAATTTCTCCTTAGTTCTAAGTTGCTTCTCTCCTTGTTTAGTTTCCACCCATTGCTTCTTGTTCTACCCTCAGCTGCTTTGGAGAATAGTTTGACTCCCTCTTCTTTGTGGCAGCCCCTGAGATATTGGAACACTACTAGCATGTCTCCCCTAGTCCTTCTTTTCATTAAACTAGACATACTCAGTTCCTGCAACCGTTCTTCATGTTTCAATTCTTTCAATTCATTTCAATTCTTTATTTCCATATGCAAGGAAAATGGGCTCTTGTTTTTAATATTTTTGTTATTTTGTGTGCCAAGAGACAAATAGCAAAAGCTGACAGTACTGGTTTTACGCATTTGTGTCATGTATCTATATATAACGAAGTTTACTTAACAAGAGAAAGCACTTGGATAGTTTATCTTAGTTACACTTGCATCATATAGACTAATTTTTGCTTAATGAAATGGAAATATATAAACATAAAAGACAAAGAACAATTATGGCTATTTATATCTTTTGAAAGAAATAAGTCAGAATGTGTGGAAACATATATGAAGCATCTCTTCTTCAATCAAAGTTGTCCTCCCCCCCCCCCACAAGATTTGTATAGCTATTCGAAAAACTACCTCCAGCCATCTTCTCGTGTGTATTTAATATATGCATACTTTGTTTCTATTTTTCCCAGCCTGGGGCAGTTTCTAAAACAGCCACACAAGTCTTGAAAAAGATTTAGCTGCCTAAAGAGTTCAGAACAAAGAGATCTTTGCATGCACTTGTGTGCATTCCAAATACTTCTTTCTCTTTTTTGAGGTTTTAAACAATCCTGATAGCTTAGCTATGTTGGTTAAAGGGAGGAATAACTCAGAACAGGGATAAATGTTTTTCTTAGGAACATCCAAAATGTCACAAAAGAGAGTGTTGGCTTCTGAATTATCCAGTGTAATATCAGATCTCTAATTCATAGCCTATGGGCCTGCAGCAATACTGAGGCAGCAATAGCAGAATATTATAGAAATATTAGTTCTTTGAGTCGTTTCCGGTTCCTGGAGACTGCCTGGACATGACCCTGCAGTTTTCTTGGCAATATTTTCGGAAGTGGTTTGCCATTACCTCCTTCTGCTGAGGGGTGAGAGTGGCTGGAACATAGTCACCCAGCCTCAGGTGGGACTAGAACTCCTAGTCCTCCGATTTCTAGTGTGGTGCTTAAACCATCACACCAAACTGATTTTTGGTTTATATGTCCTGGTTATTGCACTTTAAAAAAAAACAGAAAATAGAAGGTACACATACCAGGGGTGGGATTCACTTACCTTCCCTACCAGATTGCAAATGTGAGCGCATGCGCAAAGCCTTCCGTGCATGCACAGAGGCTCTAAAACATGGATAAATGGGATGTGATTACGTAAGGCCAGGTGGGCGGAGGCAACCACAATCAGCGCTACCGGTTCGTCCAATCCAGATAGAACCAGCTGAATACCACCATTGACACATACACATAGTTTTTTTTCTCCTGTTTATTAGTAGTTACTCAACTAAACTTTCTTTTTCTTACTCTTAGAAGTATAAATTACTTGGGATAATAATAGCTGGGTTTATTGTACATATCTTTATTTAGGGTTCTCCAGGTTTAGGTAATTCAATACAGAAGTGAATTTTTTTTTGGATGTTTCACCTTCCAGGAAGACTTCAGCACAGTAGTTCAAAAGTTAAGATGGCCTGCATTTTTAATAATGAGGGGTCCTTGGTACTCTCTGAGCTCAGTTGTTTTCTTGCAGATGTTTCATTACCCAAACTAGGTAACATCACAAGTGCTAGTTGATGTTATCTAGTTTGGATAATGAAATGTCTGCAACAGGTGTGGGTTCCACTTACCTTTGCCACCGGTTCGCATCGCGACGTTTCCCTCATGCAATTTGGCTTCCGCGCATGTTCAGAAGCAGGAATTAGCCCGAAACACAGCTGAGGAGCTCATCAGCTGTGTTTCGGGCGAAGAAATAAAGGACAGAATTCACCCACGGGCAGGCCATCTTAACTTAGCTTGAAAAAGGGAGGGCCCTTTTTCAAGCCGCAGAAGGGGAAAAATCCCCAAAAAAGATGGCAGCATGCACGGAACGGTACCGACAGTGATGTCACCAGAGGGTCGCTACCGGTTCGGGCGATCCGGTCCAAACTGGGAGGAACCCACCCCTGGTCTGCAAGAAAAGAACCAAGCTAAGGGAGCACCAAGGATCCCTCATATCAACTGTGAACTACAAATATACAGAAGTCCTGCAAGGTTCTACTAATGAAAAAAATCAAGTTCTTAAATAATTTAAAAATAATCAACAAATTAATCTTAACAACTTTTCTGTACATCAGACTAAGGATACTTAGAAACTAACAAGCTGCTTTTCAAAGGAGCCCTAGGATTAAGTTCTAGCCTTAGGACGACTAAATCTGTCAATTTTTAGGATAAAAAGAACAGGCTTTAATGCACTTTTAGTGCACATTTTTGAGCAGCCAGAGGGACCTCAAATTTTGTTTTCATGCCCTCAGAGACATCTTTGTACAGGAAAAGTGGCAGCACAGCTGCTTGCATTCTGAGATAAGAAACAGATGAAAACTATTACATAAGCTAAGTCTACAAATTTGGGATTTTGTAATGAAAAAACTTTCCCTCCAAACTCTTTCCAAAACTCCACTCTCATTTTCATGTGTGATATACTCCCATCCATTTTGTGACTGTCTGTCACTCAAAAAAAATTTTTTTTATTTATTTGTCAAGTACATGTTGGTAATATACATAGATAAAACATTGTTTATATACATAAGATGGGTACTGATAAGCGGGAACATTAGGACATGGATGGTAGGCACGATGGTGCACTTATGCACACCCCTTACTGACCTCTTAGGAATCGGGTGAGGTCAACAGTAGACAGTCTAAGGGTAAAGTTTTAGGGGTTTGGTGATGAAACCACAGAGTCAGGTAGTGAGTTCCAGGCATTTACCACTCTGTTGCTAAAGTCATATTTTCTACAGTCAAGTTTGGAGCGGTTCACTTTGAGTTTGTATCAGTTGTGTGCTCATGTATTGTTGTGGTTGAAGTTGAAGTAGTCATTGACAGGAAGGACGTTGTAGCAGATAATTTTATGAGCTATGCTTAGGTCGTGCCGAAGGCGACGTAGTTCTAAGCTTTCTAAGCCCAGGATTTCAAGTCTGGTTGCATAAGGTATTCTGTTGCGAGTAGAGGAGTAGAGGACTCTTCTTGTAAAGTATCTCTGGACACTTTCTAATGTATTTATGTCCGATATGCGGTGTGGGTTTCAGACAGATGAGCTGTATTCAAGGATTGGTCTGGCGAATGTGTGGTTCTTTGGTCCCAAAAGGTTTCTTGATTCTGCATTGGGCTATTCGGAGCACAGATTAATTGTTTTATCCTGTCCATAAAATAACATAAAATAGATTCCCAATGTACAAGCAGGAAACTTACAATCCACTGTTACCTAACACCCCATCTATGGCCAATGGCAAAAAAAAATATGGATATGCTAACCAGGTAAGAGACTATACAGATATCAGATATAAGCCTTACTGCAATTTCTCCCTATATTCAGGTGGCTTAAAAATTCAGGTAAAATGAAAAAAGAGAATATTTAAGTAGTTTCTCAGAGTAGCATTTGATTATCCAAAGGATGTAAGGTAGTCAAGTGATCTAATATTCTAACGTATGCACTTCTCTGCTCACTTCACAGCATGAACAAAGGAATGGACTGAATATAGTTCCACTTGTTACTATAAATAAAACATCGCTTTAAGGTGCAAATGCTTGACTTTGCCACCAACAAAATGCTGTCCTTTTAAAATGGTTATGTATGCAAATAGAGCAGGTTTTAAAAAGCAATGTTTTTATTAATAATTCAGAAAGAGGAGCCCATGGCTGAATTATTTTCTTGAGCTCCATAGCTGCCTGTGTTTGTTTTATCCAACTTGCAGTGAACCAGCAGACCTTTGTCTTACATCTCACATTCAGGATAAAGCATTAGAGATCATTCACAATGATTTATATAAGAGTTAAGGTACTGAGGATTTCATGGGAATCTTTGTATGGAAGAATCTTTGAATCTTCATTCATAAGATTCTTGGACACTTTGTCCCTGTCTAATTCAGCCAGTCACAAAACAGTTCCTGGACTACAATTTTACTCATTCATAACAAGCTAAAAAAAATCTGGACATCACCAAGAGGAAGAGGATTGGTATATCTTAGTTTCCCTCAAATCAAATATGCCTTTTTGGCATAATAAGCAATTGTATGAATCAGACGTGGGTTCCTGCCAGTGCGGTTAATAGCTGTTGTTCGGCACAGAGCCGAAGATGCTGCTGCCGTTTGCGGCGCGGGGGCTTTCCCCGGGCGCTGCCGCCGCCCACATGGACGCTGCCGTTTGCGTTCTTTTGCCCTCTGTGCATGCGCAAAGCGTTCTGCATGCGCAGAGGGCAAAAGAACGCAATTGGCGGCGTCCATGCGGGCGGGGAAAGCACCCGGGGAAAGCTCCCGTGCCGCGAACGGCAGCAGCATCTTCGGCTCTGCGCCAAACAACAGCTATTAACCGCACCGGCAAAAACAGGCAGGAACCCACCTCTGGTATGAATGCTCTCTAGCCTCTGAATGGACCTGATCTAGATGAGCTCTTCATGAGAGATTAATAAAGCTGCAGCCCCTTTTCTCCCTCTGTAATCACAGTCTGGAATAGAGACTGTACTCTTCTTTGGGCCTAAATGGCTCCTCCAAGTCTATGAATTCTATGTAAAATTAAACAGGAACATTTTTCTATTGAAAAATCCACCTCACCAGTCTAAAGTGTACAATGCCTTCAATTGTGGAAGGTGCAATTCACTGCAACTGGAAGGTGTCAGATTTAAAAAAAAAGATTTTCTAGGATAAAGAGACTATCTATAACCACCACATATTCCTTGCAGTGATATATTTTAATTTCTATACCAGTCTGAATTCTTCTATGGATCCCACTTGTATCCATGAGAGCCACAGTTGTTTGCAGGGATTACGATTCCCTTTGTAGACCTCAGCATCTGGCTACAATAAACTGAGAGGTAAGAAAGAGTGAGAGAGAGAGAGACTAATTATGAAGAGCAGACATGACTCACTGAAAGAAGACCATTCAAAAAAAGGTCTCTCCTGGGTTGTCCTTTAATTTTTCCTAAACTGTTCAGTCTGAACACCTGCAGTCTATTTTGAGCTATTTGGTGTGATCCAAAATCCTTCAGCACAAATCATGACTGTAAGATAAAATGTACAAGGGGAGGGGAGGGTGCCCTGCTACCCTTTAAATACTTCGTCCCTTTCAACCCACATTTGCAAAGGAAAAAGAAATAAATGCTATCACAGTAAAGAGGAATTTCTTTTAGTCATTTTTGTTTAATGTTGAAAGTATTCATCCTGCTTTGATCATCCTACGCAGTCTATCCCAACTTTATTCTCTTCCCACCCCCTGCAAATTCCTGCTTTGTACTCTTGATAAAATGATAGACATTATTCACTATATATATCAAACTCCTTGCACATGTTCAAGCTGGAACTAATAGAAAGGAATGATTTATTAAACATGTATAAATTACTTGGGATCAATCAAACCAAAATAGTTAAGGTTGTGTCTTGCATACCATAGTCTAGGATAGAAGGGACCCCCTCTTTTTTATACTTAAACTTTTGTGACAAGTCTTTATGAAGAACAGTTTTGCATTAGCTCTTGATAATCAGTCCATTTTTACATAGCTATGAAAACCAGATCTGGACTGCAAAAATCTGGATGATCACTAGATGGCAGCAAAAAGATATAACATGTTGGAATCACTTATACATTTCAGCCCAGAATCAGTAGCTTTGTACACATCCCCAGTGGCAGCTTCCTATTTGAACAGTCACAAGAAAGTTAAGAATCCCTGAGCTTCATTATAAATATTCTGACAAGAATAATCACATGGCAATATAGAATAAACAACAAATTATCAAAACTCCAAGAATAGTCAACATGGCACAGAACAGAAAAGGAAATAAATGATTGAACGTACAAGTATGCACACATCAGAACTGATTTCAAATAAGGGTTTTGGGTCTCACGTAAATCTGTTAACAAGACCTGTTAATCCACATGTCTTGACTTAAAAAGAAAGGCAGCTGCTTGTCTTTACTGGATCATTTCATAAAGCAACTTTAAAAGTCTTCCTTCTATCGACTCTGCTTGCAAAGTAATTCGAGGAAGCTGAGCAAGGTGACCAGTTTACCTTGCTCAAACTTAAGCAGCTATGTTGTTCCAAAGAGGAAGCCTATAGAAAAGGTGATAAAATGCTGTACAATCAGGTTAGAAATGTATTAACAAGGGAGATCAGAGCAGCAAAAAGCTACTCTGAAAACCTAAAGAATCAGTTCTCAACAAATAAACCAGCAAACATGTGGAAAACTCTTAAAAATATCAGTTGTTACGGCAAACCTGCTTCCCAGGCTGAAGGAAATCAACAACTGGCAGATGACCTGAACGTGTTTTACTGCAGGTTTGAAAGGAAACTACAGCCACCTATTTTCACAAACTCCATCCCAGAGCCAAGCTTCCTACAACTGACCCCATACCATTGGGTTCACAGAAAAGGAAGTGCAAGACCTATTTCACAGACAAAAGCCAGGAAAAGCTCCAGGCCCAGACAAGATAATTCCTTCTTGCTTAAAAGTCTGTGCTGACCAATGGCCCCCATCTTCACCCGAAACTTCAATAAATCGCTAGAGAAGTGCTATGTTCCTTATTGCTTCAAACGCTCTACTATCATCTCAGTGCCGAAGAAGCCCACCCTCAAGGAACTGAACGACTATAGACCAGTTGCTCTAACATCTGTAGTTATGAAAACCTTTGAAAGGCTAGTACTGTCCCACTTGAAAACCATCACGGATCCACTGTTAGACCCCCTGCAATTTGCATATCGAGCAAACAGATCAATAGATGATGCAGTTAATATGGCTCTGCACTACATCCTACAACATCTTGAATCTCCAAAGACCTACGCAAGGATCCTCTTTGTAGACTTTAGTTCAGCATTCAATACCATCATTCCAGATGCTCTTCTAACTAAGCTAAATCATCTAGTGGTACCTGAACACACTTGTAAGTGGATCATAAGCTTCCTAACAAACAGGAAGCAGCAGGTGAAGCTAAGCAGAATCACATCAGATACCTGTACATTTAGCACAGGAGCCCCCCAAGGCTGTGTGCTCTCTCCACTTCTCTCTATATACCAATGACTGCATCTCTAACGATCCATCTGTTAAACTACTGAAGTTCGCAGATGATACAACAGTGATGGGTCTCATTCGAGACAATGATGAATCCGCATAAGGACGGGAAGTTGAACAACTAACCTTGTGGTGCAACCGGAACAATCTGAAACTGAACACACTCAAAACCGTAGAAATGGTGGTAGACTTTAGGAGAAACCCTCCCATACTTCCACCTCTTACAATACTAGACAACACAGTATCAACAGTAGAGAACTTCAAATTTCTAGATTCTACCATATCGCAAGAGCTAAAATAAACACCTAACATCAAAAACGTCATCAAAAAAGCACAACAAAGAATAGTCTTTCTGTGCCAACTCAGAAAGCTCAAATTGCCCAAGGTGCTGCTGATACAGTTCTACAGAGGAATTATTGAGCCTGTCATCTGCACCTCTATAACTGTCTGGTTTGGTTCTACAACCCAACAAGACAGACACAGATTTCAGAGGATAATCAGAACTGCAGAAAAAACAATTGCTACCAAACTGCCTTCCATTGAGGACCTGTATACTGCACGAGTCAAAAAGAGGGCTGTGAAAATATTTACAGATCCCTCACATCCTGAACACAAACTGTTTCAACTCCTACCCTCAAAACGAAGCTATAGAGCACTGCACACCAGAACAACTAGACACAAGAACAGTTTTTTCCCGAACACCATCACTCTGCTAAACAAATAATTCCCTCAACACTGCCAAAACTATTTACTAAGTCTGCACTACTATTAATCTTCTCATCGTTCCTATCACCTATCTCCTCCCACTAATGACTGTATGACTGTAACTTTGTTGTTTGTATCCTTACGATTTATATTGACTGTTTCCTAATATGATTTGATTGCTTATTTGTACCCAGACTATCATTAAGTGTTGTACCTTATGATTCTTGACAAACGTATCTTTTCTTTTATGTACACTGAGAGCATATGCACCAAGACAAATTCCTGGTGTGTCCAATCACACTTGGCCAATAAAAAAAATATATTCTGTTTAAATAGCATAATCAAAGCTGAAAAAAGAAAAGATACAAGACTCCCAGACAATGCAGCTCCACCCAATGCCATGGACTTCAAGTAGAAGTGAATCTTGGAAACTGGATAATCCCTGGGAGAACAGATTCATCTGGATTGTCTCAACAGCATTTCCACCACTCTCTCTCTCTCTCTCTCTCTCTCTCTCTCTCTCTCTCTCTCTCTCTCTCTCTCTCTCTCTCTCTCTCTCTCTCTCTCTCTCACACACACACACACACACACACACACACACACACACACACACACACACACACACACACACACACATATACACACACCCCACACTGGATAATACAAAGCCAGCTCTCCCATCAGGTCAGCAATAATTGTCTGTTTACCCAGTTGCATTGGAAGGACTAGATACTCTTCCTACTTCAAATGCTGAAGTGGAGACAAGTGGGAAAGTAACTGGAATGTTCTTAATCATTCATTCTTTCATCAGTCACAGAATGGATTTTTAAAAATGCAAGAATCAGTATTTGCCAACTCCAACACTACAAACCATTTTCTAGTCTGTTTTAGCTTTGTGATTTTCTTACATTTCCCCCCTAATGCTAACATTTGTAGACTAGATGTTTTGCTTTTTGGAGTTTTTTGGTTTTATCAAGTCTTTTTCTATATAACAATATGAATTTTTAAAAAAACGGGTTCAGAAATGGAGGTTATGTTGTCTGTGAGAAAAGTAAACAGATATATTTGTGAGTTTGTATGTGTGTGTGTATGTGTGTGTGTATATTTATATATGTGTGTGTTTGTGTGTGTGTGTGTCTATATATGTGTGTATGTGTATACTCACACACAAAACCAAAAAGGTGGCTTTAGAAGCCACTTAAACTTAATCTTTGCTGCACATGAGGCAACATGTGCACTCTCTGTGCAGCGGATGTCCTTAAGGGCAGTTTTCTATCAAAATAACAAGTAAAACGTTAATTTCAGGCTGAAAGAGTTTAGACTGGTTTCACTCTGACCGGGCAATAGGATGACAACAAGACTGATGATGCAGTGTGAAAAGTTACCTTCAGTACACAGTGAGTCTCCTTTATACTACAGCAGCAACCAGAACATATAATTGAATCTAAAGATCTGATCTGAGTTCTATCTATACCTCACTGTCCCTTTTGGTCAACAGGTTTTGAAGAAATGAAGTGCTGGTTAAGTCATGTTCCCAACAAAACAGTCCCCGTTGGCTGGGCAGATTGACTAAAACCAGTCATGATATTTCTCTGTGTTTTTCAGTTGAAGGATCAGTTGTTAACCTTCAGAAATTGGGAAGGAGAAAGAGAGGGAGGGAGAAGGAGCGAGAGAGAAAGATGGAAGGCCACTCTTTGTAGCTTCTTATAATGCTTAAGAAGCAGCTAAATCAATAAATGAAATAGAAATTAATGAATGGAATAGGTATGATTCACATTTCTTTCTCTGCTTAGTGAAGAAAAAAAATCCATATAGTGGTTATAATATCTGAGTATAACTATAAACTCATATAATGCAAGCCATGATAAACATAATTAGTCTATTAAGAATGACCTTTTTTTTCCTCAATTTGCTTCTCCTTTTGGTAAATAAATGATCAAAGCTGCAGTTTTAACCTGCACTTTTAGTCTAGATTAAAAAGAGTTTAGGATATACATTAAGAAGTGAATTTGAAGTACCACCTGGCTCATGAGTGAATGGTTTGCACAGATGTACTATTAGAGCTTAATTCCAAAGGCTATCAATATGACCTTGATAGAATTGGTTCTCTGTGGCCTTTTAACATGTCATTAAGGAATGGAAGGAAAAAGTGTTTAGTTGTTGGCACAATACCTGGGTCTTCGTGGAGTTAATTTCCCTTGCACACATGCCAACTTCCATCTGAATACCTACAATTATCAACCATCCTTAGATAGATTGAGCTTCCTCCAAAGAATCCAATAATCAATTTGCCATTAGTAGACCCACTGCCAGACATTTTTCTATGAATCCAGGAGCAATGAACAAGTATTCAATGTGGAGGGACATTTTAGATATGTTATCCGAAATGTTCAAAGCACAGGGTCCAATGATCTATAGACATATATCTTCCTATGGATTATTAAAGCAATATAAGTTTCATCAAATTAAGTCTAGCTGCATTCAGTGGATCTTGATCCTTTGAAATGTTACTCTTTATCAGTTGTAAGCACTGGTTCATGCAATATTTTTAACTGGATCAACATTGAGTTATGTATTAATATTAATGTACAAGATGAGAATAACTTATTATTTAAGCATGTATGAGTGGTACTTCTGGAATGTAAGATGTTTATTATGTCAGATCAGCATCCCCTCCAAACACCCCACATGCACCCAAAAGCATCCCAAAATCATATTATCTCCATTGTTGGATTGTAGTATCATCTTTTAAAAGTTAAAGTAATGGTTTCTGGAATGTCAATTGCTCCTATTCTCATCTTCGAGCCCTCATCTCAAATTCTTCAAAAGATGAAAAGATAGTCCAAAAAATTTCAGTCCTGGGCCTGGATCAAGAAGCTAAATTGCGACCCCATTCTGGAAAGCATTTTCTATTCCTGCTTCAAATTTAGAGAAGAATTAACCAAGACTTTAATTTTTGCTTGGTTCGCAGAAAGCCTAATCCATTTATATTACCCAGACTGTGAAAAAATAAACTAGTTGCATCTTTCAGAAGGCTTGTGCAGCTGTTTCTAAGAATGTGCCCCAAGGGTTTAGGCATATGGGTACATACATAAACTACTTCCACTGGAGCTATCAGTGGAGAAACATCCTTCAAAGCAGCCTGTAGATTCCTCCAAAGGTAATAAATATTTGAACACTTCACAGAAAACTGTTTCATTCATGCTAATGTGTTTTACATTGTGCTAATATGAATAATCCCACTGCAAACTATTAATTCAATTGGTTTGTCCCATTGAACTGTTTTGAAGCACATCTTATGAAATCCGCTGCCATATTTTTATCCCCTTACTCATTCATAGCCCACATTTCAAGTAAGTGCTGTCCACCTGACTCAGGTGTTCCCTATTCATAGAACTGGGCCTTTTCGGTGACCGCTCTGTCCTTTGAAACAGGTTATCACCTGAGATTTTTAAAAGGCCTGTACCCTTACAGCCTTCCAGAGAATAGCCTTCCAGTTAAACCTTGGCTTTTTTCAACAACAACAAAACCCACCCTTCTGTGGTAAACAGCTGGAGAAAATCAGGATCATCATTGGTAGTTATTTGTGTGTGTGTGTGTGTGTGTGTGTGTGTGTGTGTGTGTGTGTGTGTGTGAGAGAGAGAGAGAGAGAGAGAGAGAGAGAGAGAGAGAGAGAGAGAGAGAGAGAGAGAGAGAGAGAGAGAGAGAGAGAGAGAGAGAGAGAGAGAGAATGGGTTAATGTTGCTTGTGGTGCTTTTTGATTTTGTACACTTGCTACAGTATCCAATGATAAACACTCCCATGCTAAATGTAAGTCATATTTCAACCATATGACAATGCTTTTATATGCATACTCTAGCAACCAATGCATCAGGCATGTGAAGGCATTATTAAAGGAGATAAACCTTTCTAGAGCCAACAGAAACTTGAGATGTGGCAAAAAGACATAGCAGTTCTGAGGGAAAAAAATGTTTTCTTTCAGAAGCTCCACATTAAGTAAATTTAGATGACTAGTAAAGATCATATTGGAATTATTTCTGAAGAACTCTTGTAATTAACATGTCATACCGGAAAGAATTTGCCGCCAATTGAATAAGGGGAATTTGCAAAATTAGCTATTTACAGTTTTTCCCCCTCAAAGTCAAAAGGACTGCAGAGAACAAGTTGCAAAAACATATCAAAGCATGTACTGAACTTTCCACTGCCTCTGTGCTATAGGGCTTGACATCTCTCAAAACCACAAGATTGAATGCGGTGACAATTTTTCCAAAGGCGATGTTGAAAAAAGTGGGGGAGGGGGAGAAAATCTAAGGTGAAAGTTACCCTTAGCATCATGTTATAGCAGGAGAAATAAAACTAGAAACACGTACATCCCTAGAAATACCTGACTTTCTCAGACAAACATCTCCTGGCTCTTTATAGAATAATTTAAACAGGAGACTTCTTTTAAATGTTACTGTCTTCTATCAATGCACAGGTATTGTGCGCCCTCTAGTGGAACAATGGTGTACTTCTGAGCATTTCAATCCACCATAGTGATTATAGCTATACAGTCGCAATGGGATTCTTTTCCCTATATTTTATGCACGGTTCTAATTAGGCTTTAACTGAATACAATAGGTGAGCTTATTAATAATCAGGTAGTTGCTGAGTGGATACATTAAAAGTTGAATTAGCTGGCTGTGATAGCAGCAACTTGCATATGCAACCGTGCTTTTGGTAAGGATTCAATTTTAATGAAGGTCACTAACTCCATCTTTATACAATATGTTTATTCATTTGTAATAAAGGAAGGCTTACCAAGGCTCTGGGGACTGAGCATTAGCTCACCTTCTCCATCGCGTGGAATGACACTGGCATCAGTTCAAGGCCAGCAGCTACCATTGTTACTGGCACATCTGTGGTATCCCTGAGTGTGCACCTGAGAAAGGGATGGTATTATACTGCCAGTAATGTTGATGCCATTCCAGCTATAAGCCAAGACTAGAAGGCTAAATGGCCTGTCAGTTTTCATTCCAAAATCAGGGTCTTTTTCCCCCGCTACTAAAATACACCCTTGGATGTTTTTATCTGTGCTCTTTTCATTGGCACTGTTTGCTTAGTAGAAGAAGGAACTAAACAGCCTTGTAAAGGCATAGGAAGAGGCAATTTTTGCTACCTGGATTTTATTTTGTTCAAGCCGAATCCCAAAGTTGCAGTTTTAAAAGAGAGGCAGAAAAGGATGTCGTGAGAAAGGGACTCATGAGACAGAGCATGTCGACTAAGAAAAGCTGCCTGGACTACTAGCATTGGATGACAGAAAGGAGTTTTAGCTTGTGTTGCAAAATAAAATGCCAGCTCCATTCCAGTTGAAAGAGATCATGGTAATAAATAATATTGGGATAATTAAAAGAACTATTGGTGACTTAATATTTGGCAGCTGCTGCTGTTTTTGCTTAAATCACTACTTAGTCTTTTAATGGTAAATAACAATGACAAAAAATAATCATTCTTTGTCATAATAGATAAGTGTAATATTGCCAGTATATGACACAAATGGCTGGTTGATCATATAGTCAGACAGAGGTTTAGACTGTATTTGGCATTTTTATCCACCTAACGAGTCTTTCCCATAGACCTGGGATAGACAGATGTTGCTTGATCATGTTAAAGGTATACTCGCATAATGTAAATCGCTTCAAGTACATCTATCTTTTGCAATTGACTGATAGAAATTTTGTCAATGCCAATGGTGTTCAAGTGGTGCAGCGAGAAGAGTTTCTGCACTATCGTATGCAAGGTTTTTTCCCTAAACAGACCAGCCAAGAGACCACGGAGCTGCCAAACTTCAGTCAGAGGCTCATCTCGTGGTGGGGCAGAGTTCGGGGGTTTCGGGCAGCGATGGGGATGGGGCGGCCCAGGGCGGCGAGTGATCGAGGTGGTGGCGGAAGGCAGAGCCAAAGGGGCGGTGACAGGAATGGGCGCGGGCTGGCGAGTGAGCAAGGGAGGCTTTGGCGGAAGGCAGAGCCAAAGGGGCAGTGACAGGAATGGGCGCGGGCTGGCGAGTGAGCGAGCAAGGTGGCTGCGGAAGGCAGAGCCAAAAGGGCAGTGTCAGGAACGGGCGCAGGCTGGAGAGTGAGCAAGGGAGGAGGCAGCAGAAGGCAGAGCCGAAGGGATGGTGACAGGAATAGGCGTGGGCTGGAGAGCGAGCAAGGGAGGAGGAGGCGGAAGGCAGAGCCGAAGGGGCGGTGACAGGAATGGGAGCGGGCTGGAGAGCAAGGGAGGAGGTGGCGGAAGGCAGAGCCGAAGGGGCGGAAACAGGAACGGGCTGGATGCGCCCATCTGCTGCTCAAGCCCTGCGCTTTTGGGCTCGCTGTACCCGACCGGTCTCAGAGACAGGAGACAGCCCCTCTGCCGAGAGAGAGGGGGCATGTTTGGAAGAGACAAGCATGTGCCCGATTGCTTCTGCCGCTGAGGCCGGGTGGAAGTTTGGCTTCTAGCCAGGCTCAGGCGAGAAACAGGTGGCTGTTTCTGCAGGGGATTCCCATGCCACTCTTTTGGCCGGGGGGGAGAGAGAGAGAGAGAGAGAGAGAGAGAGACTGAGCGCAAATGAGAGGCGGCTACCCACACATCCGCAGGACTGACTCGGCTGCTCTGGGCTGCCTCTGGGTTGCCTCTGGCAGCGTTTTGAAACATGCTCCTACCTGCGCGGAGGCAGAGATCAATGCTCACCCCCTCTTCCTCATGGACAGAAGCGTGTTTTAAATTGCTGTAGGCAGAGCCCAGAGGAGCCGAACTAGTCCCGCGGAGTGTGCACACACCCACCTCTCTCTCTCTCTCTCTCTCTCTCTCTCTCTCTCTCTCTCTCTCTCTCTCTCTCTCTCTCTCCTGGCCAAAAGAGTGGCCACTGCAAAAACAGTGGCTCCCGGCATGTCCCCCCCTTTCCCCAGAAGTAGTTGGGACTTATTTGGGGAGGGCTTATTTCAACGCACGTCCCGAAAAGCCCTGTGGGGTTTATTATCGGGACATGTATTATTATCGGGGAAACATGGTACACTTTTAGACAGGTGTCTGCAAGAGAAACAATATTGTTCATATCGTTTTGTCATTATAGATGATGCAAATTAATACATATGCATAATTTCTACCATAATATAACTCATGCAAATTACATACAAATTATATAATTTTCTCACCTTGTGTGATGATATTACAATAAGCTTATGGACATATGTTCTGACTTTGTGTGATACATAAGGTAGCTTTACAATTCTCCTTGCAGGATCTGTAGCAGAATCACTTTCAATTATTAAGTAAAAAGACTATAAAGCAGAGAGTATGTATTTCTTTATTAATATATTCCATTCTTGACAACTCCCATCTTTCTTGCTATGTACAGCACTAGAGTTAGAGATCATCCAACAAAGTTGAAATCCTTGAAGAATAAGGACAGACAAAAAGATTTTTTTTACACAATACATTATTAAACTTTGGAATTCACTACTATGAGATGTAGTGCTAGCTAGTGGTTGGGCTGGGATGAAAAAAAGGGTGGATCAATTCATGAAAGCTATGGAGATCACTGGGAGACCCATGAATTTCCTTATACAATTGGTTAGCCACTTTTCCATTCCCTAATAATTAATTGCTGTACTAAACTATTTCTCGTTTTACTGTACTCTTTTATTATAAAGGCTCGTCAAAGACCATAATAAAGATATTTGATTTGATTAGGCCACTGTCAAAACAGACTGCTGGACTAAATGGATCAGTGATCTGATCTAGCAGGGCATTTCTTATGTTCTGTCTCCCAGCATGAAACATAAGAATTAGATATCCTTTTGACCACCTTTTTAGTCTTAATGCCCTTTCCCCCATCACTGCAATTTAAATCACTTTTTAAAAAATACATTTATTTATTTATTTATTTATTTATTTATTGGTGAGATTTATATATCGCCTCACAGTGCAAGCACTCTCTAAGCGGTTTACACCAGTAAGCAATGTATATTTATATTGCCCCCAACAATCTGGGTCCTCATTTTACCTACCTCGGAAGGATGGAAGGATGAGTCAACCTTGAGCCGGTGACATTTGAACCGCTGACCTGCGGATCACAGTCAGCTAAAGTGGCCTGCAGTACTTCACTCTAACCACTGCGCCACCTCGGCATCTCAGTAATGAGAGTCTGGAGGCGAGGCTTGTTACTTCAGCTTTTTATTTGGTTACAGTGACAACTCCAGTTAAAAATGTCTGCCATACAGGTATTCATGGAAACGTCTCAGGCCTGCAACCAGAGCCAGGGCTTCCCTGTCAATTTGGCCATAGTTTCTTTCTGTGCTTGACAGTGTTCTTGAGAAATAGGCAATGGGGGCTTCTCGACCATTTGGAAGTCTATGACTGAGCACAGCCCCCACCCCAAAAGGTGATGCATCGCACACTAACACCACAGGCAAAGTTTGACTGAATTGCATCAAGAAACTGTCCTGCACCAGGAGATTTTTCACCGCTTGGAATGCCCGTGCTTGTACTGGCCCCCAAACCCATGGTGTGTGATTTGCTAGCAACTTGTGTAAAGGCTCTGCGGTGATAGCTTCATTTTTCAGGAACATGCTGTAGAAGTTCAGTAGTCATGATGCTACTCTAAAAACTATGTGATTGATAGACTGATAGATAGGCCGATTTTGACACCAAAAGGAAATTTTCTTACAAAGCTCACTCATTGCCTTAGCTATTCCAGGGATTCCAAGCAGTCTGAATCCCTGGTGGTGTCAGATATTTTATTGAGGCTGATATTCTCAAGGCATAGAATTAGTGTTGGTAGAGAGTTTGGAGGTCTTTTAGTCCAACCTCCTGCTCAAAGAACGAATCCTTGGACCCATATTGGAGTCCAGTTCCCATCATTCCCATCAAGCATGGTGAATACTTATGCTGGCTGGGGAAGGGTTGACGTCAGTTTAATATGTCTGAAGAACATCAGATCAGCTAGCAATGATCTGCGATAAATATTTTAAAAGCATTTAAAACAATGATGTACAATTTTGGGAACTATAACTTCATCTTTTAGCACCTGTCTATAGTTATATTCCAAAAATTGACAGGACCAGAACAAAGATTAGAACAAAAATTAAATTTGATTCAATTCACATGTAATTTAATGTGACGAAAGACAGTTAACATCATTACTGACTATTCTCTGTTTGTGGTTTTTAAAAGCACTGTCATTAACTGCACACAGACATCGATGTACACCAGTCTTTTACTGGGATGATAATTTGACTCATCATAATTCCATTCTTGTTGTATAACATTTTAAAGCATTATTTTGGGGGGGTACAGTGGTCTAGAAACACAGTATGATCCTCTCTTCTTCATCGCAAGTCTCCCAGATCCATCAGCCATCTGATGGGCGCCAAGAAGGGATAGGACCCATCACTTCAGCTGTCCCGTCTTAATAATCATTATTATTTGCTAAGGGGTTTCAGGATGTCATCATAGGCCCACCACAGGTGGTATTCAGCAGGTTCTGACCAGTTCTGGAAAACCAGTAGTGGAATTTTGAGTAGTTTGGAGAACCGGTAAATACCACCTCTGAATATCCCATCTATTCTCTGCCTCCCGAGTCTCAGCTGATTGGGAGGAAATGGAGATTTTGCAGTAACCTTCCCCTGGAGTGGGGTGGGAATGGGGTGGGAATGGAGATTTTACAGTATCCTTCTCCTGCCATGCCCACCAAGCCACACCCACCAAGCCACATCACGCCCACCAAGCCACACCCACAGAACCAGTAGTAAAACAATTTGAATCCCGCCACTGACTGGCCTACAATTCTATGCATATTTACTTAAGGTGTAACAGTTATCCAACTTAGTAGGGTTTACTTTTCAGTGGCAATAGAAATATTTTGTGCATATATCTTGCACCCAAATCAGTTTTGCCTCTTTCATGCTCATTTTCCCTAAGACAATAGTTTTAAAACAATGTACATTTCAAGAAACAGTTGAAATTATCCACCCAATGGTGAATCTGCTTCAGAAAGTTAGACTTTATCAAGTTAGCAAGCTAAGTTTTAAATTAAAGCACAACTCACTTCAGATCAATGAATTGATTTGCATGCATTTCAAGCAGGACTGCTTTCTTTGGATTTTGAGTGCTCAGTGGCACTGCAGTTGAAGCCTCTGCGTAATTAAATCTATATTTGCTACATTTGCCAAAGTGTTGAAACAGGAATTTTAAAAGGCAGAAAGTATCCACTTGTACAATAGTTAACACAATAGTTTACAAAAGTATTTCCTGTCTGAGTTTGGAAACTATTTATTAATGCAAAATGCTGCTATGAAACTGCTTAGTATAACATGGATAAAGTAAATTTTAGAGCCATATATTGTCTTTTACCATTGAGATCCACATGATCTAAATTGTTTTCAGTGATACCCTTTTTTGAAACCACTTCTGAGTAGCAACAATCAGCTAAACATATGTTGGCAATGCAGAACATTTCTATTAAATTGTGTACTTGCAGATGGGCTTTTTAATTACTAGTTTTCAAACAAAAACATCTAAAGAGCTGTCTAAAAATTCAAAAAAGAATTTCAGAAGAAACATGTACAATTAAATGTGAAAGCCAGGAACAGCATTTTCACTGAATGAAGTAGATCATCATAAATTCAGACACTAGGTTTAACAGAATAAAAGTTTCTGTTCTGCTTTCAAAGAAAGATAAAGGTATTACTTATTAATGTCTTGGAAATGCAATGAAAGAAATCCTTAGAAAGTGATAAGGAGGAAGTCTCAACAGTGATCATAGCAAAAATCATATGGGAAGAAACAGAACTTTATGTGTCCTAGATCCAAGCTTAGTCAAAGTGAAGGAATGTTTTTATTATGCTCACTGACCACATTAAAAATGAGATGATTATTTATTATTATTTATTTTATTAGTTGCATTTGTATGCCGCCCACTCCACAGAGACTCTGGGCGGCTCACAACAGTAAAAATTCACATGATGATGATGATGATAATGGTGATGAGCGGAGAGAGGGAGGGACAGGGGAGGGGCAGGGGAGGGGCAGAGCCAGGGGGGAGGAGGTAGGAAGAGAAGGAGAAGGAGGAGGAGGAGGAGGAGGAGGAGGAGGAGGAGGAGGAGGAGGAGGAGGAGGAGGAGGAGGAGAAGGAGAAGGAGAAGGAGAAGGAGAAGGAGATGATGATGATGATGATGATGATGATGATGATGATGATGATGATGATGATGATGATGATGATATTGCAGTTGGTAGTTGGTTTGTCAATGGATAATCAAAGTGTGCCTAATATTACAGGCAGTACAAACAACAAATTTTAGCTACAGTCAAGGAGACTGAATCATACTGATCTGATGACAACAACAGCACATAAAAAAGATCAGAACTTTCCAAGTTATTTTTTACCAAATATGGAGGTATGAAGCAGATCCTTGAGTATAAAGAATATAGAATAGCAGGACATGTGCTATAGTTTTCCACAGCCTCTTATGCACAGGGCCATAGTCTCAGCTCACGGGGGACTTTTTTGTATTGGCCCTGCAAAATTAGTGTTGAAGCATGCTAAGATTAGTTCTCTACATTTGGACCAGCTTAAAGCTCATGAACATTTTTCAAAAGCAGCTCCATATTCAGTTCATTGCTGCAAACAAAACATATATGTAGTAATCACACAGCATAAACATTGAGGCATGTGTAAGTATGTCTGCCCAAGATCATCTTCTTTAGACAAAGACACAGTTGAGGCACCAAGTTAAGCGGAGCAAAAACTCTGCTGGCACAACTTCCATCTGAAAATCTGGGAGCAAAGCCAGGTCCAGGAATGCTTCCAAATTGCAAAGTTCTTCCTTGAAGATGGTTGCAACATTTTCCATAAAGGTAAATAATTAAATTTTATGATCACATAAGCAAACAACAAACTGAAATTTCAGGCACTCCCCAAAATTATTGTTTCACTGAAACCAATGGGGAAGAGCAAAATGACAAATAATATATCTAACGTAATGCTTCTAGTTTTCAATTCCCTTTAATTAGCAAAGGCAGGACATCTCACTGTTTTTCCTTAATTTGAAACAACTGATTTGGAATTTAACATATTTCTTTATCTGATTAATTTTATACATTAATATAAACAAGAAGAGGATAATGGACATGTAGAACTACATCAGCTCTTTTCCAGTCCTCTGGCAGTTCCCTGGTGCTCCAGGATCTTTGAAAGATATAGTACAGTGGTTCTGAGATCTAGTCTGCCAGTTCCTTCATAACCTTGGGGTGTAATTCATCCGGTCCTGGTGATTTGAACTCGATAATAATAATAATAATAATAATAATAATAATAATAATAATAATAATAATAATAATAATAATAATAATAATAATAACAACAACAACAACAACAACAACAACAACAACAACAAAGTTGGAAGGGACCTTGGAGGTCTTCTAGTCCAACCCCCTGCCTAGGCAGGAAACCCTACACTACTTCAGACAAATGGTTATCCAACATCTTCTTAAAAACTTCCAGTGTTGGAGCATTCATAACTTCTGGAGGCAAGCTGTTCCACTGGATAGACAGGGTAGACAGGTGTTCACTTACCATTTTCTTCCCTATTTTAATTTGTGTTCCTAATATGTTTTTGTGGTGCTGTTTTTGATGGGTTGGACTGTTTTTTCCCTTTGTGTAAAGACAGATACAAAAAATTAGTTAAGTAGCTCTGCTTTCTCCCTGTTGCTTGTCACCTTCTTGCCACTTTCTCCCAGCAATGGACCAATTGTTTTCTTGACTTTTTTCTTGTTTTTAATATTGTTTTTCATATTTAGAGGATATTAAGTAGGGACAAGTTGTTATAAGAAATAATATTAATACACATTTATTTAGAAAGTCATTTTCAACACAAGCTCTTGTTACACGTTTCTTCAACAACTGACCATCTCTGCTTTGACATACATTTACAATATATATTTCTAAAATGTAATAGTGATTATTTCTCATTTGGATTAATTTGTGTGTACTTGGGGGGGGGGAAGGAACACCGAGATTTATGAAATTAAAGTCTTTCAAGATCTATAGTGTGACCCCCTCCTAGGAGAAGGAGTTATGAACAGTGTGATTCCCAGAAATATTCTTGTCTCAGATTTCATAGAAATTCTTTCAGAGCTAAGTAAACATAATTTGATTTTGTGAAGAATTACAGACATCGTTTATATGAAAAGGTAATACAACTTTCCCAGATTGATGACTCCCAAATATACTGAAATTGCAACTCCCAAAATTCCAGTCCTTGTATGAAATTCTTGATAATTGTAAAACCAACACATCTGGATAGGAACAGCTTGATATAATGGCACACATTAATCAACATTCAAGAGAATCTTACTTGATTCAACTCAAAGAACAGTATTCACCAAGTTTCATTTCCTCTACATTCCATGGAAAAGATAAATAACTGGAAGTAAAATTTATGTTTATACAAGGCTTTACAAAGCGAGGGAAAGAGACTAAAAATTAAAAAAACACCAAATTGTAACAAAGTCTGATGTATTACTGATGTATTTATTTGTGTTATTTATTACATATTTATTACCTCATATCTTTTTTTCTCTGTCCAAAATTATTCTTAAGTCACAGGAGCTTACTGTCAACACTTCTCAAACATTAGTAAAAGAGATTAAAGCCATTACCACAGTTGATAGAATCACTTCACCCCCAGATAAGTATCCCTTCGTCAAAAGGAGACATGACTGCCACCATCCTGCCTTAATCCTTTAGCTCTCCAGGGAAAATCACTAGTTGCCTCTCATCTGCTCCTGCCCAACGGGATGACAAATGAAGCATGAAATGGAATTTAGAACTTCCTTTAATCAAAAGTGTAAAGTCCTTTCGTTTATTCCGACTATTTTGGCCCACTAAATGGCTAAAGTGGACAAATGTATCACAGTTAAAGGGTCTAGGCCAGTAATGAAGAACCTTTTTGGGACCGAGTGCCCAAACTGGAACATGCATGCATGTGCATGCATATGTGTGCGCCGGAGCAACGGAAACCTGAAGACCAGCTAGCCGGTGCACGCATGCCTGTTTTTGGGCCACTTACCGGCCATTTTCAAGCTGTTTTCAGGCTGTTTTTTCGGGCCATTTTCGGGTCATTTTTCGGGCCAAAAACAGCCTGAAAATGGCCTGAAAACAGCCCCAAAACATCCTGCAAACGGCCCAGAAAATGGCCTCAGCCCAAAAATGGCCTGAAAATGGCCTGAAAAAAGAAAACGGCCCAGAAAAGGCACGGAAACGGCTCAAAAAACTGCCTAATTTTTTGGCCATTTTCAGGCCATTTTCCGGCGCTCCAGTGTCCACCTAAACCAACCGGCCGATATGCATGTGCGTGCCGGAAAATAGAAGCGCAGCTGGCTACAGTGCGCGTGCCCACAGAGAGGGCTCTGTGTGCCACCTCTGGCACGCGTGCCAAAGGTTTGCCATCACGGGCCTAGGCAATGGAATAACTTTTTACAATGCCCAAAGTTAACAGTTCCAGGAAAGAAAATTCAAACTCAAATAATTCTAATACAAAGAAATTATTTAAAAGGTTTAAATCATAACAAGGACAGCTGAAGAAAAAAGTAAAAAATATAAAGAACTACAAAGCAAGTAAACTAGCTGGGAAGCTAAAATTTAACAGGCTGTTTAATATTATGAATGCATCTAATAACAACAAAAGGGAGGGAAGATATTATAAGAAGCTAAACAAGAAACCAGATAGAGTTTCAAACATAGATTATAAAAATAATAACAGCATATGTTCTAATTTAATGACAACCGGACTTGATGTGAAGAAGAAAAATCAACTCTTCGTCATATTCAACCATTGATACAGAGCAATCTTTATGCTCTTCAGTCCCAGAAGATCCAACTATGGTTAACCACTAATGCAGTAAATGTAAGAATGTTATTACTAATTGTTTAATATACCCTGGAATCCTAAGCCTGGCCTTCATAAATTATCCACAACCTAAAGGAATGTTATTTCAGTTGGAACAGAAATTAAATTTGTTCCACTGATTCAATATTTAATTACACCCATCATTATAAATACATTTAGTAAGGTTGAATACTTACTTTTCACTATTCTAAAGCAATAGCAATTGTTAGGTTAAAAACACAGCAATGGCAGATAGAATGCTCAATCACAAGGATTCTATTTATTTAAAAAAATCTAACATAGTATCTGTTTTTTAAAAATTTCAGCCAATTTCACATCAACCCTGCAAATTTAAAGACTAGCTAATCAAACTGTGAGGGGAAATAATCAACGACGCAAATCAAGCAACAAAACGTAAACAGACAAGTAATCCAGAAGGTAGGAATCATTGTGCTATTTGGACAAGGCAGGATTACTGGATCACATTGATTTTGAAGATTGACTACTTGTATGGTTCTAAACATTCTATTGGAAGGAAAAGGTCTGGTTCACTCTCTCCAGTCAGGAAGATGAAGTTGGCACAATGGATGAAATTAAAAGATGGGAAATCGAGCTGCTTGGAAAGAAGGTTTCTTTATTTCAGAAGTCCCAAACTGCAGTGACAACAGCATTGAGTTCCTGGTCAGGTGGCAACCTGGTCTGGTGAGCGGATAGATTTTTATATTATTTTGGGGCTGTGTGATTGAGATTTCTGAGCTGGTGAGAAATAGTTCCAAGTGTGTGTCTTTGGTTATTTTAATTGTGGTGGCTTGGTTTCTATTGTGGCTGGGAGGTCATGCCCTGTCCTTGAGGTCAGGTGAGGGAATGCAGATTTTAGGTGACTATGATTCTCTGCTTTTTAATCTGTTCAATTCCAGCCTTCTGCAGAGGCTGTAGCTGAAGGTGTTTTGTTTATTAATTTTATTAAACTAAATATCCATTCACAGGGGCTGGCTGCTTGATTAGTTTTACTTCAGCGAAGCCTTTTCTCTTCCACAGGGGATGGGGGCATTACTTTGCTAATATGGGGGCTTTCTTATATTAAAAGGAGGGGGTGAGGATTCTCCCTACAACTCAATTCTGAAAACAGTTTCCTGGAATACTGCTGGTTGGTTTAATAAGCATAATTATATTTATGAGCATAAATATGAGATATTTATGCACGAGTCAAAAAGAGGGCTGTGAAAATATTTACAGACACCTCACATCCTGGACACAAACTGTTTCAACTCCTACCCTCAAAATGACGCTATAGAGCACTGCACACCAGAACAACTAGACACAAGAACAGTTTTTTCCCGAACGCCATCACTCTGCTAAACAAATAATTCCCTCACCACTGTCAAATTATTTACTAACTCTACACTTCTATTAATCTTCTCATTGTTCCCATCACCCATCTCCTCCCGCTAATGACTATGACTGTAACTTTGTTGCTTGTATCCTTATGATTTATATTGACTGGTTCCTAATATGATTTTATTGCTTATTTGTACCCGGACTATCATTAAGTGTTGTACCTTATGATTCTTGATGAAATGTATCTTTTCTTTTATGTACACTGAGAGCATATGCACCAAGACAAATGACACCTGGCCAATAAAAAAATATATTCTATTCTATTTTATTGAATATTTAAGTAATTTTGTTATCATACTATTATAGGAAACATAGATGACAGTTTTTTATTTACTCCATTTATTGTAAAGGCTTCTAGAATTTCCAAAAAAGGGCATAACAACCCAGATTTAACAATCCTTGTCTCAAGTGCTTTAAAGGGAGAGACAAACTTAGTAAGGACATTATGAGTAGCACACTATTATAATCCAATTAAAATTAAAGCAAAATTAAATATTTATTTTTTATCAGTTAAAACACCATCTCAAATTAAACATATTTGGACAGAATTGGAATAATGTATATACAATCTGCTTTTAAAATTCCCCAATACACATATTATGATTCTGGGAGATTTAAATGCCAGAATTGTCCCTAATAAGGAAGTATCAGTAGCCAAGTTTCCTTATTTATCTGCCAAATATTAGGCAACTGAATTGTATCACAGACAATTGAAAAATCAGAACTTCAACTATGCATTTTATTGTTTTAGCTAATGTTTATACTGTTATATTTTACAATTTTAAATGGTAGAATGGTACATGATTGTGCTGGTGAATTCACATTTATTTGTGGTGGGACACCAGCGTGTTAGATTATTGATTAACATTAACCTATTGGTCAAATTATTTAATGTCAGCTTCAGATCACATAGTGATCATCAAGCCATAATTTTAAGTTTGTTAACCAATGATAAAGATGTCCCAACATTATTCACTAGCTGTTCTTCAGGAAAAGAATTTATATTGCAGGATTACTTGGGCATAACATTTAGATAATTATTTTAGTCAGACTTTAAATTCTACTCAAGCTTTAGATTTGAGAACATTTATAATAAAAGATGGGAGTTTTGCAAAACAACTATTTTAATATTCTAACAAATCTAATCAATAAAACTATAGTATCTGCATCAAATCAAAGAAATAATCAAATGGGTATTATTTCCAGTTGGTTTGATGCAAACGGTCACAGCTAAGAAAAAATTAAATGCTTTATATTTGTCATATAGAAAATGTAATTTACAATAGCCTCCCTTTAAGATATTATGAGTCAAAAATATATAAGATATTAATACATCAGAAGAAACAGAAGCAGAGAGATATAGTTATTATTAATAAATGCTTCTCTTTTGGAGTCTAAAAAAAAGACTCCAAAACCTTTTGGAAATTAATCTCCAGAGCTCTCCCTGTTCTCTCAGTCCCAGATTACTGTATATTATTCAGCTTTTAAAAATGTTTCAAATCAATGTTTATGGGATTTGGCAAGGTTCTTGGCCAAGACAATATACCCATCAAACTCCTTAAACAAAGTCTAGATTGGTGGCATCCTTTATTGGTGACCCTATTCACTGCAGTACAGCTAGCTAGTCCCTGACTTACTATCACAACCGAGCCCAAAATTTATGTTACTAAGTGACATCATTGTTAAGTGACTTGTCCCATTTTATGATCTTTCTTGTCAGAGTTGTTAACTGAATCACTGCAGTTCTTAAGTTTGTAACATGGTTATTAAGTGAATCTGGCTTGCCCATTGACTTTGCTTGTCAAAAAGTTGAAGGGACATAATAATAATAGAATAGGTAGAATTAGTGGGACATAATAATAGAATCAGTAGAATTAGTTTAACTGCTCTTTCGCTTATGTAAGAATTGCTTTGCTTCTGCCAGTAATAGAATTAAGCACCACTTCTGCTTGGTTGTTTTTCTGTACGACCCTGTGCCTGGTGCATGTCTCAAACAAGAAGTGGGGTGTGTCCCTGGCAGGGTTCAGACATAGGGCAAATACCTGTGTTGTTAAGCATCCATCCAGTGATGGGTTCTAAATCCCATTGCTACCAGTTCGCCGCCGCTACAGGTTCGTAGAACCGGCCCATACTGGTAGCAACCCACCGCTGCATCCATCCCCCCTGTTCCTTGCTGCACTGCCAAAGGAGAGCACGGACACGCAGGGCTACAAGTAAAGGCTTGGAACTGGGTACCAAGCTGATGTCTCTGAAGGTATAAAAGGATGCCATACTTCCCTCAAAGTGTGGCCTTTCACTGCATGCTCTTTGTCTATATGTTATGGAATGGTCTACCCAGCTCTTTCTTTGTACAAATAAAAGCTGTTATTTTTTCAAGCCTTTTCTTGGGTCTCTCTTTGGCATTCTGGTGACTCAAGTGCAGTTTTGGACCTTACAAGATGATCACATGACCCCGGGACACTGCAACCATCATAAATATGAATCCGTTGCAAAGTGTCTCCTATATAGGGCTATAAGAGTCCTCCTATATAAGAATGCAGTTACAGAAAAATCTGCCAATTGTAGGTCAATCACCTTGCCATCAGTCCTGGAAAACTTTATGGAAGACATTTAAATGAAAAATTAATTTCTTACCTTGAGGAATACTTCGTTTAAAAAAATACTCAGGCTCCTTTTCGAAAAGGCAGGTCAACAATTGATTAATGTATCTAGCAGGAAATATCTATTTCACTGAAAGGTTAACTTTTTGCTGTTTTCATAGATTTTAAAGCTGCTTTTGCTAATAGAATAAAACTGGGCCAAATTAGAGAATTTTATATTAGGTATTACATATTTAACAAAGGCACTGTTCAAGATAGTATAATAATTAGATACAACAGAAAAGGTTCGCCTACAAATGACATTACAATGAATAAGCAAGACTAAGTTGCTTCCTGACCCCCTACAACAGTGGTTCCCAACCTGGGGGTCGGGACCCCTTTGGGGGTCGAACGACCATTTCCCAGGGGTCGCCCCGGCATCCTCAGCTCCCCCCCCTGCCACAAGCCTGGCCATATCAGCTTAACTTGCCCGAGCCCTCCGATTGGTCGGGAGAGGTGCCATTCGGTGAGAGGCGTTTGTTGTGGAAGATGATATTCCTTGTGCTCTTGCAAAGACTGGCCCGAAAATTTCTGATCTGGCATAATTACATAGTTTTTGTGATTAATCGCTATGCTTTGATTATGTTCAATTTGTAACAATGAAAATACATCCTGCATATTAGATATTTACATTACGATTCATAACAGTAGCAAAATTACAGTTATGAAGTAGCAACGAAAATAATTTTATGGTTGGGGGTCACCACAACATGAGGAACTATATTAAGGGGTCGCTGCATTAGAAAGGTTGGGAACCACTGCCCTACAACATAAACATGTAGGCCAAATCCTTTTTTTTATCATGAATGTCAAGAAAATTAAATAATGTATCCCCCCTCCTCCCATTTTGTCCATGTCTTCTTTTGCTTCTTGAGATAACCCTAAGTATGATTGATTTGGTTATGTAACCTCAAAAGATGTTTTTAAAACATGTTGATTTTACTGAATCATCTTGTAATTACTAAATTGCCCTCTTTCTTGGTACATAAAATCAGATTGAATTGGCTCCAGGTTGGATGAGTTTCATATAGGATAGTAGCAGAAAAAGTATTTATTATGCAATCAGCCTGCCTCATTCACTGAAATGTTACCTAGATAATTGTTTTACACAATTTCTATGTCATTGTTTTGATAAACATTGTTATGTGCAATGAATTATTATTATGGGCATTCATATATTTGAAGGGAACAAAACCTTACCCTTCATTGTCAGTCAAAATCCACTTTTTCACAGCCTTGAATAAATCAAACTTCTCTTAAAATAATGAAAATAATGTGAAATTCTCTAATTTGGTTGTATTTAAATCCTTTTCACTGTGTCCCAGATATAAGATCAGAGACCAAGCTGTCTAAAATTATCAGATTCCAAATAGACTTAAGTTAATAAAGTAACCTAAATTAAGATTAATTTAAATCAGTCACAATCTATGCATGGCAAACAGGAAAAATGGGATTTGCACTTTTTTTTAAAAAAAAAGAATGATGCCTGATGAATTAATAAGAGTTTTCATCTAGTGGAAATCCTGATGCTTCTGGGAAGCCAATACACAACGAAAGATTTAGCGCAAAACTTAAAGACCCATACATCTCTCTCTCTCTCTCTCTCTCTCTCTCTCTCTGTGTGTGTGTGTGTGTTTCCATTGTTTTCAATAAGCTTCTGAGTCTTTTCTTTTTGAAAATATGCAAACTATTATGAAGACGACATGCCACATCGATTCTGTTTAATCTGCCTGTCTTCCTAGTAATACATCTCAGTGAATTCATTAGACAATTTCAGCCTCAGCATATCTTTCGTTAAATCACCCAAAACAAATACAACAATTTGCAGCTAATTGGATGAATGCTTCCATAGAAATACAACCTACCAGGACACCAGAGGCTGTTAGGGAAAGGTACCTAAATTTATATATACCCTTAAAACAGTAAGGAATTTGCAAAGCAACGAGCCAACCAACTGCTGTTGTCCGGGGACAACTCTTTAAATGAAACCTTTTTTTATTTTATTTTATTTTATTCTGTTTTGTTTTGTTTTGTTTTGTTAACGTGAGGTCAAGCACACTAAAAGCGTCTGTGTGCGAGCGAGTATGAAAGAGGACTATTTAAAATACTGCTGAACTGCTTTCTCTGAGCAAGAAACTACAATTCCCAAGATGCAACGCTTGACGCTGGAGGCGTCTCCGGAAGGACGCCGGGCAGGTAACCGCAGCGGAGTAGAGATAAGGGAAAGTCTTCGAGGAACTTTTATCTTCCTTGGGCTGTTGTTGTTTTTTTCTCCTTTGCTGGACTTAACCGCACTCCCCTTCCCCCTAGTTCCGCAGATCCTCTTCATCGTCCGTTGAAACGAACCCAAGTCTTCCCCAAGTCTGAGCCTGCAGGCAAAAGCCTTTACCGGGCGTCCATTTCCCAGTTTCTTGCGGTGGATGGAAAAACGAAGGGAAAGCTTCTTAAAGTTACAGAGCGAAATCCAGTATTGTTTCAGACACGAAAGGTACAAATGTCGGGCTGATATACAAGTTCCACTTTTTGTATTGGGCTGTAGACCCTCATTTGACCTTGAAAAACTAAGGATCAAACTGAGATGGGAGGCCACGAGGAAATCTTAACGCTTGGAGGCAACTGCAGTTCTCTCCCTTATTGTAGCCAAGAACATTTGAAGTTGAGTTTTTTAATCCCAATCTGACTCCCTGCCTGGCAAAATAAACTCACTAGAAGCCTGGTGAATATGAAATATGTCCCTCGTTTGTTTGAGGACTGAGTCCTTGTGCAGTGTATTTTCAGACACAAAATGCAAGATTGCTGGGATGGGGGAGGTACCTTTGAATCAGTTTTGTATCCTAGTGACTTAGCAAGGATTTTGGAATTGATTTGTCACTGCTTGTTTAGGACTGAGAGTGAGTGATTGGCTCAAAGCCACCTGCTTGGCATCCATGGCTAAGACAGGATTTGAATTCAAGACTCCTTGTTTCTAGTCTAGTACCTTAACCACCAAACTAAACTGATTCTATTACTAATGCTTAAGAAGCATTAGCCTACATTTATTTATTTATTATTTATTAATAAAATTTCTATGCCGCCCAACTTCCGGGGGACTCTGGGCGGCTCACAACATCAAGCACTTTGTACGCTACTGCATTTATTCCAATAATAAATGTGTTAAAATCTAAGGCATTTCAAAAAAACAATATATCCTGATCTCAGTAATATATCTGTTATTCCTGTAGAGCAGAATAAAGCATTTTGATGTTTGTGCTGAGGAAAAAAAGTTTTCAATGTGAGTCCCAGAGAAGTAGCGATAATATTTTTATTACACCTGATTAAGCCATGCGAAATATGAAGTCCTAGTATGTTATTTCGGCATTAGTAAGTTATACGTAGAACAGCCGTTATGGCTATGAGAGCTAACATCATCGAGTTAACAGCTGGCAATGGAAGAGGTTTATCTTTGATAGAAGTACTGTAGCAACCAAGAATTAATCAAAAGCTGCCGTCCAAATTAAGCAGCCTTTACAAGAAGAGAAGTGGTAACTGCAAGTGGTACTTTTCAACTCTGCTTTTGTTAGACTTTTGTTTACCGTTCATTAACTAGCAAGCTTTATTCCAGAATAATCACTTTGAATTACTTTTCTTGTAGCCTCTTGTTTTGTTGAATTATTTATAGGCTACGTCTATTGTCTTTTGAATTTGGTTACCCTATAAATGTGAAATCAGATCAATATAATGTATTTTGATCCAGTTTTTCAGCCTGTGTTACCTTTTAATCAAACAGATTATGGAGGATAGTGAAGGAAATCCAAAAAAGCAACTGATTTCTGAGCTTCACCAGCTTGCTGCTGATGGAAACAAAGCCAGGCTTACAGCACTTCTGGATCATTCTCCTTCTCTTATCAATGAAACTGCTAGGAATGGTTGGACGGCCCTAATGTATGCGACTAGAAATGGCCACTTTGACGTTGTGCAGGTTCTTCTTGATAAGGGGTAAGGGAAAAAAAAGAAAAATAACATTGTTCAACTTGTCTAAAGTTACCGCCTTGTTGAAAGTTACTACTCTGTGGAGGTTATTCTATTTGCTTAGAGCAGTGGTTGGGAGACTTCGCCCGGATGCCTCCATTTGGGTTCTTTTGCCCTCTGCGCATGCGCAGAATGCTTTGCGCATGCGCAGAGGATAAAAGAACACAAATGGCGGCAGCGGGATGGGGGCGCGGCAGCGGGCACAGTGGCGGGGTCGGGGGCATGGGGGTGGGACGCAGGTCGCAGTATTAGGAAGGTTGAGAACCACTGGCTTAGAGCAATACATTCATTTAGATTCACCGTTAAAATGAACAAAGCAAAAATTACATTAAATGCAGCTAAAATGAAGAAGAAAACATGTATATTTTGCCCTTTCACTGGGAATTCAAGGCAATGCACACTGGATTTCATCTCATTTTATTAACTTATAGGCAATAGTGTGAAGTAAGCTGAGATAGTGACTGGTTCAAGATCATGACTAAGTGCTGTGAACCTGGGTTTACATAGAATTGAGTCCTAGGAAAGTGGGAAGTGTGATAAAGAAACCAAAACTAACTGCATCGTAATTCTGTTTGGTATAAAATTGAGTGAAAAGAAACTCTGGCATACTTTGAAGATTTTGATACTACACCCTATATAACAATAAAATAGAATTCCTGGAATTCTTATCATGTTTAATTATTGACCTGACTTGCTTCAAAGGGCTAACAACAGTTTTGAAAGACTCAGAATTATTTTCAGCTATTTTGTCATGCTTTCTACTTTCTAAGGACTGAGTTGTGTTTTTGCCTTCTTTAATAATCATCCATTTCTTTTCTCTACCCGTTGTTTTACCACTGCTCAAAAATATATCTTCTTGTTCCTTATGTTCTGCAATGAAAACTTGTGGTAGTTCAAAATCCTAACTGGGCCATGATGTACTTTATTGTGTTCAGTGTTGATATTATATCACCAGTGAGATTAGGTATTTTTATGTTACCTGATTATCATATGACATTCTGTCTGAAAATGTTACCTCAAAGTAATTTTTTGACTTTTTTCGTTTTAAAGGTGTGACAGGTTCAGAACCAATACTTCAAACCAGACTGCATTGGATATTGCTAGATTTTGGGGTTATAAAAACATAGCTAATTTATTAGCTAATGTGGAAAGTGGATTGGAACCATTTTTCTTCACTTATCAAGTCAAAGAAAAGGAGCATTATTTTTGCAGGACATTTTTGGATAGGAAAAGTGAGAAGAGAGTAGATTCAAAGTGGCTGAGCATGAAACAGAAGGAACCAACAACTATATATATCATTTTTTCACATTTAAATCCTTTAGTTACGTCAGATGATGGTGAGCGTAGTTTCCAGTATCCAAAGGTTAAGCTTTGTAAATTTTTCTATAAGGATATAAAGAAATATCTGGAGCAGATGAAAACTATCACTACAATTTTTATGGGAGTGGAACCTCAAACAATAAATGCAAAAGATTTGAATACAGACAAAGAAGATGAGAATGGCCTAATTACTTGGTTTGCACTTAGTATAGATGCTACAACGGCTGATAGCTTTTTACAAGAGCATCCAGGTTGTTACTTTCTTCATCCACCAATGCCTGCACTGTTGCAATTATCTGAAAATGAAGCTGGTAAGGTTCTGCTTATGTGGTGGGCAAAAGTAAGAAAAGTCTTTTGTAACATTCCTAATACAGATTGGGTTATTTTGTAGGTATTTCACTTTACTTTGTGCAAAATCAGTCTAAAAATCCCTGCTTTGACTTAGGATTTAAGGGATTCTGATGCACATCCTTAGTTGGTTCTAGCTGAACTATCTATAATAGGGCTGTCAAACTCCCGACCCATGGGCCGGATGCGTCACGCTCTGGCCACACCCACGCCCGGTTTAGCGAAGGGAAAAGTCCCAATACATCACGTGACATGGCTAACGATGTGAATTTGACACCCCTAATCTATAACAAGTATTAGCTCATGTTATGTCATTTCTATGATGATTACACTCTACTGTAATAGATTGTCTTAATTTCTTTTTTTTTATTGAAAAAGTTTTATTAGTACAGAGTACAAACATTTTTTAATTTTTCTCTCCACCCCCACCCCCTTCCCTCCCCCCCCTCCCCCCCGGACTTCCCAGAGAGAACACAGGGCATAATATCAGTAATTACAAAAGAAAAAAGAAAAAGGAAAAACTCCTCAACTCAAAATTACACATTGCTAACATCATTAAATTTCTATATTTTATATTATTTCCCATATAATTCTAAAAAATAAAAAATAAAAGTTAAAGATATATTAATTATATAATCTGAGTTATACAAAGGAAGGAAAACAGTTTCTCCCTCCTCCTTTCAATCATCTTTCTAGATCTATAAAAATTATTAATAATACTAAATCTTTAAAAAAAAACATTAATAATAATAATAATCTCATAATTAACTAAAACCGAAAAAATAGCTAATATCAAGATATTAAATAATAATACCTTTAAATTTCATCATAACAACATATTACTCTAAAGAAACCTATTAACTCAAATAAAACTAAAAAAATATTACATGTCTACATATTAAATAATAAAACTTTTAAATTTTGTCATAACATAATATTATTATACAACAACTTTAATTCATAATAAAAAATATTAAATAATAATACCTCTAAGTTCCTCATAATAACATTATTATACAACAACTTATTAGCTCAGATAAAAAAAAATATTACATGTATTAAATATTAAAGCCTTTAAATTTCATCATAACCACATAATATTATTGTTCAACAACTTGTTAATTCATAATAAAAAAATATCCTTAAAGGTAATATTGATAATAATAATAATAATAATAATAATAATAATAATAATAATAATAATAATAATAATAATAATAATAATAATAATAGTAATAACAATAAAAATAATAACAGTAATAATAATAATAATAATAATAATAATAATAATAATAATAATAATAATAATAATAATAATAATAATAATAATAATCTAGAAAAGAGAGAGAGAAAAACAAAAACCTAAAACAAATGGAAAGAAAAAAAAACCTTCCTTTAAATTTTAAAAATCTAATTGTAATAATTTAAAGCTCAATAGTTTTAATTAAAAATTAAGAATTCCAATTCTTAAAAAATTATTAAAAAAGAGGGAAAAAAAATCTTCTCTTTCTCTTTCCCCCTTAAAAGAAAAGAAGGAAAGAGAAAAAAAAAGGGAGAAGAAGAAAATACAATTATATTATCTCCATCCATCTAATACATATCAACACTACTTCTCTTTATATCTTATTGGTTGCCTCCTTTTGTATCTTGATGATTTTGAATTTATCAGCTCCTCTTCCATCTGATCCCAATACTCCATCTCCTTTTTCACATCTTTCTGGCTCTGCGATTCACTTTGAGTCTTTGAGATTATTTCATTTTGATCCAATAAGAATGACTTTTCCTCCTTGTCTTCTTCTACATTCATACGTTTTTCTTCTGGAATTTTAGATATATCAGCCTTTAAAATATTGATATAAAATTCGGTAGCTTTGTTTATCGTATTCAGCCGGTATCTTTTCTCCAAAAATTTCACCGTAACTCCTGTTGGTGCTTCCCATTTGTATTGTAAATTCAATCTTTTAAGTTCATCAATCAAAAAAGTAAATTCTTTTCTAGCTTTAAGCATTTTAAAGGGAATTTCTTTCCAAATCTTAAGTTCCTGGCCATTCACCTGAAGATTATTCTTAAATGTCGCCTGGATAACTCTGTTTCGTAAGACTCTTGTAGTAAAATATATAACAATGTCCCTTGGTAAATGTTTTTGTTTTGCATACCACGAATTGACCCTGTATAACTTTTCAATTTGTATAGCCAGCTCATCTTTAGAAATTCCAGAAACCTGCACCAAGGCCTCAATCATTCTTCCCTTCAAATCGTCATATAAACCTTCTTTCAACCCCCTTACTCTAATAGCGAATTGCGTTCTTCTAAACTGTGACATCAACACCTCTGTTTCAAAATTTGCAATATCCTTTTTAAATTTGTTTATATATTCCACCGAGGTTGCCAACGCTTGTTTATTTGTTTCAATACAATCCTCCAAAAAATCAACATTTGTTGCTAAACCTTTGCAAACCTCTAACATGTCCATCCGTAGCTGCTTTTCCATATTCTTCAAAGCTTCCTGCATTTTATTTTCTATTTCAGTAATTTTTTGATTAAATTCCAAAATTAAGTCTTGTTTCATAATCTTTAAAGTATTTAATAAATTTTCCGATGTCAAAACTTGTGGAGGTGTTGGTTCAGTAGCAAGTTGCATTTTAGAAGTAAAAGCAGAGGGGTAAATAGGCCTTTTATTCGAAGCAATCATTCCATATTTTGAGGCCATTGTTATAGTTCCAAAAAATTAAACTAAAAACGCCAAATCACTATCAGTTTTTATAATCCAAAATTGAGAATCAAAAATAAAAACCAGTTTTCAAATTCAAAAATTTCCCAAAGTCCAAAAACCGCAAACAAAACACAAATAACTTTCACTTCTTCTTTATTATACTTCCAAAGAGGTGCAAAAAAGAGTCAAATCTGTAAAAATAAAAATAATAATAAAAAAAAATTCTTGCAATTTCCAGGGCAAATAATATTTTATAATTTATTTATATTAATAAAATTATCAATTACTATTATAATCCAAAGTCACGGAGCAGAGAATAAAAATCAGTTTTCAAAATTTCCACAAGAGAAAAGCCAGGAAAAAAAAAATCAATCCTTCCAAACTTGAAACCATTTTTATATTTCCAGAAAAGTATGGAAAAAAGCCATAACTCTAAATGAAATTCTTTCCAATGTAAAGGATAGAAAGATTTTTAATTTCCAAAGTCAGGAGACAGAGAAAAAAAAAATCAGTCTTCAAAGTTGTAATTTTCCATAAGAAAAAGAGCCACAAGCAAACAAGGCAAAAATCACCTTCACTTCTCTTCCCAACTTCTTCAAAACGCCTTAAAAAGCCAGATCTCTAAAAAGATACTTTCCACTTTCAAAGGCAAATAATCCTTATTTTTGTCAATTATCAGAGAATATAAGAAGGACAGCCAGTTTTCAGTTTTCAGAACAAAGAGTTTCCATAAGAGAAAAAAAAACCACAAGCAAAACGGAAATCACTTTCACTTCTCCTCCTTCAAACGCCATATTGTTGCATATTAAATGTTACTTTGTTTCTTCAAATAGAAGTTAGCCGAGGGTTTAAAAAAAAGAAAAAAAAATCCATACTTGCCCAGCAAAGCCCCTGGTTTTCTCTTTGTCTGCCTCTTTAACTACACAGAAAAAAAAGTTTTAAAAATCCTCTTCTAGAGGCAGCGGCGGCTTCGGCGTCTAGCTCCGCAAAAGCGGAGATTTCCTGGCTCCCGGAGCTAGGGGCAGGCTACCTGGGGAGCCTTCCCTTCGCGCCCCTGGATGACTCCTAGGGCGCTAGGGGGGCTCTACCCCACCTGCCACACTCTCCTCTCTCCCCTATGTCCGGGGCAGAGATATTCCGAGCCGCCAGACAGCTGTTCTGGCGGCCCGGCAGGGAGTCGGAAAGGCGTCCTGAAAAAAGAACGCCATCGGCGCCGAACACCAAACCGGAAGTCTGATTGTCTTAATTTCTAATGTATTTGCAAGTCTACAAATTGTGCATTGATAATCTATTTAGAGAAATTGTTTGCCTTTCTTGTCTCATTTCCTTTTTCGTTAAATTCCTTTTATTTTTTTCTTATGGCTTAGGATTATGGTTTTTTTTAATAGCTGAATGTCAGAGAATTGTTCTGGTTACACTTCTATTGATAACTTTTAGCATGCTATTATTTAAGGGCTAGACCATTTCAATGTTCTGAAATATCACAAATGTAAAGGTAATGACGAAAAAAATCTTTCGAACAATATACAAACTGTTAAAAGCTAATTTTTGCATTGGTTTTAATGATACATTGGAAAGTTGGTGGTGTGGTATCTGCAGAAAAGAAACTAGGTATTGACCGAATGTTTTATATGACCATTTTTAGGAATCATCGCCCAGGCTAGATCTGTGCTAGCATGGGATAACCGGTATCAATTTTGCCCAACATGTGGCAGTGCAACTAAATTAGAAGATGGAGGCTACAGGAAATTGTGCTTAAATGAAGACTGCCCCAGCCATCAGGGAATTCATAACACATGCTTCCCAAGAGTTGGTAAGAGAATTGGTAGCATGTTGCTATTTCTTTGCTAATGGCAGTGAGAAAAATCAGAATAATATGTAGCAATATGAATTCTGACTTGTCTCTGAACTCAGGCATTAAACTAAAAATTACAGTTGTATGCATGGTATAACAGAGCTGCAGGTTAGTAATGGGAGAAAAATGGATAATCAGCAGGTAGAACGGCCACGTGAAAGCGTGGCTTTTGATGTTTTAAAAACACTTCCATTATTATTATTTAGTGTATGATTACAACATGACAGAAAAGAGGTAAACATATCAGTGGTGGGTTTCTACCGGTTTGCCCTGTTTCGGGCGAACCGGTTGCGGTGGTGGGAGGCTCCGCCCACCCACCTGGATGTCATCACAGATGATCTGCGCATGCACAGAAGCGGCGCACCCGCACACATCTCTGAACCGGTAGCAAAGGTAAGTGAAACCCACGCCTGAAACATATACACAGTCCACATAATTACAGGTAGCAACCGACTTACAACAGTTCATTTAATGACCGTTCGAAGTTACAACATCACTGAAAAAATGTGTGGTATGATCATTTTTCACACTTAACAACCATTACAGCATCCCCATGGTCATGTGTTTGAAATTCAGATGCTTGGCAACTGACTCATATTTATGACGGTTGCAGTGTTCCAGGGACATGTGATCAGCTTTTGCAACCTTCTGACGAGCCAAGTCAGTGGGGAAGCCAGATTCACATAACAACCATATTGCTAATTTAACAAGTGCAGCGATTCACTTAACAGCTGTGGCAAAAAAAGACGTAAAATGGAGCAAAACTCACTTAACAAATGTATCACATAGCAACAGAATTTTTGCTCTCAATTGTGGTTGTAAGTTGAGTATAAGTAAAACTTCTACGAGGATATGGCAGTGGCCTCATTTAACCGGATGTCCAATTCAGCTAACCAGACAATCACCTCTGGCATTGCTTCATGCAGATCTTCTAGGGAACCGGAGAGCATATGTTGTGGACAATCTTGCATAATATGTTTAATACTTTGCATATCAGCACCACAGTCACAACAAGGCAGGGGTGGGTTTCACTTACCTTCGCTACCGGTTCGCGTTACGACGTTGCACATCTGCTCGCGCAATTTCACTTTTGCGCATGCTCAGAAGGTGGATTCAGCCCGAAACACAGCTGAGGAGCTCATCAGCTGTGCTTCGGGCGAAGAAATAAAGGTCATTATTAACCCGGGGGCGGGTGGGAAGGCTTTTTTCAAAGCACAGAACGCTGTAAAGCCATCCAAACACAGGAAAATCGGCCGAAAATTCAGAAAAAAAGATGGCGGCGAGCACGGACTGGCACAGACAGAACCGGATCCGTGACACCAAAATTACGTCACCAGCGGGTTGCTAACGGTTTGGGCGATCTGGTCCAAACCGGGAGTAACCCACCCCTGCAACAAGGGGAATCTTTCCAACTGATACAGGGCAGAGGCACTTTTTCCAGTATCACACTTAATTCTGTTCAGTTTCGATCAGACAAAGCAAGTCATGTCAAAACCAGATGGTTTGGTAGAAAGATCACTAATGATCAGGTCACAAAAAGTTACTTTGGACCATTCCTTTTTCCAGGCATTCTTGGGATTAAACTAGACAGATGTTATGTGAATAGCTGTTTTCCAAACTGGTCTACGAGATTTCAATCTTGTGATGGACTGGTGAATTGAGAGGGCCTTGTTGTTCTCAGCATCCTAGACTGTAGCAAAATGAGAGTTTGTTGTCTTCTAATGTGGGGTGCTATGATATTGCTAAGGAGTGGGATGCAATGTGCCAGAGATGACACATATTATCTGTGGAGTTGGACATCAACCATTTGGGTGTGGGCACTGTTAAGTCACATGTTGGCACAATATTCAGATGTGGAATAAACCAAAGCCAAGGCTGTTGTTCATAGGATGTTAGCATCAGCACCCCAGGATTTTCCAGCCAATCTGTTCAATAAATAGTTGTGGTTTTTTAATTTTTATAGATGTTTTTTCCAGGTGTTACCGGAAGGTTAGTGATCTGTCCAATGTTACCACCAGTAACATTGTAACACGAATGTACTTCGGAGCAGTGGTGAAATCCATTTTTTTTACTACCGGTTCTGTGGGCGTGGCTTGATGGCTATGGCAGGGGAAGGATACTGCAAAGTTCCCATTCCCTCCCCACTCCTGGGGGAAAGATATTGCAAAATCTCCATTCCCACCCCGCTCTGGGGCCAGCTAGAGGTGGTATTTGCCGGTTCTCCGAATTACTCAAAATTTCCGCTACCGGTTCTCCAGAACCTGTCAGAACCTGCTGGATTTCACCCCTGCTTCGGAGAGTCATTACATTATAAGTGCCAACAAAAAGTTCTGGTCGATTTACAATATTAATCTTTACATTTATTGTTATATTTATTATTAATAAATAAATAATTTGCATCAGTGTTAATTTGTATCCAAAATTTCTTAGCTTTCTTACAAGTCCACCATGCATCAACAATTTCCTTGTATTTTTCATATATCCAACATTGCCTTTATACATTTCTGATAATTTATCTGCTGTCATACACCAATCATAAATCATTTTATATTTTTTCTTAGATTATCACATATTACACATTTAATACTGGTTACCCACATTCTCTACCAAGTGTACATCTCTGTATTATAACCAAAATTCCCATTTTATAATGGAATCTTTAACTTGTTCTTCTGTTTCAAATCTTAACAAAAAATTATACATTTTTGCTATTATATGTTCATCATTTTTGAATAACCAAATTTCAAATTATTTGTATTTTTACGATTGTTTTTTTATCCATATTAAACCTTTCTTTTAACTGTAGATAATAAACACTGAAAACAATTTCCATTCAATTGCTCTCTTGACTCCAGTTCTTTTTTTAAATTCTCAGTCTTCCTATACTGTATTTATCAATCTTGATATATTAGCCATTTCTCTTCTAAAGAATGCTTCTTTGGCTGAGGTTAAAAAATGTATGTTTGGGCAAAACGTGAGTTTATATTTCTTTCATACCTTAAATATGGCACTTCTTACATAGTGATTTTTAAAAACCACATTAACTTTAATGTACCATAAAAAACCTTGTCACTGAAACCTTCCAATTGTAAAATTCCTTTATTTTTCGAAAAACCCATTCTTTCATCCAAATTAAACAGGCTACAAAATATACAGTTTCTGTACATTTTCCATAAATATTTGCAAAGACAAAAATAAGGCAATAGACCTAATTAAAATTAGATTCTCTCTTTTTATTAGTATTGTATGTGCATATGGATAAGTTAGTTTGTTGGCAGATGTAGCCTATAGTTAATAAACTGTACACTGATGAGTAAACTCATATGTTACTTCAACCCTCCTGCCCAGCTCCCGGTTCGGCCCGGTTCTGTGAACCGGTAGCGGCGGCGGGAGGTTACATCCACCTGCCTGGGACGGTTCTGCACAGAAGCATCGCATGCGTGCACAAGCGCACGCACAAACCGGTAGCAACAGGTTTTAGAATCCTCTACTGCTCCTGCCATCACAAAAATAATCTGCAATGTTTTCCTCCTCTGGAGTTGAAAAACAAGACTGCTTTATGCTTGCAAACATCTCGGGATTACAAGGTTGCCTCGTGTATCCTGGGTTATGGATGGACTAAATGTAAGATCAAGCATTCAGATGTCTAAAAGCAAACATTTTTAAAATGTGTTTAGCTACATAATTATAGAAGAAAGACTCATTTGAGAGTACGAGGCACAGTGAGATCTGCAGGCAGAGGATAGAGGTCAAAAAAGCTAAAGAAATACATAGGTGCATGTGTTATGCACATATACAAGGGACCAACTTATATTTCAGTACAGCTTCCTTGCCAGTTTTTATTCCTCCCCCACACCCTTTCTATGGATGCTGATGGCAAAGCAATACAGTACATCTGATTTACTATTCTGAGTAAACATTACCACTATGTTCTCTCTAGAGATCTTGAATTCTCTCTCCTTCAGTTATAACCAAGTTTAAAGTATTTAAATAATTATTCCACTATACAGTATACTGTATATCCTTGCTTGTTTTCATCCTTGCATATTTATTTGCAGGTCATTTTAAAAGATGCATTTATATTTTTATTTAGATCAGTTTTACATAGCTGCTTACTATTAATTTCCTGTTTATTTTTTGTTAACTTCATCACCGCATTCTCAAAGTGTAATATAGATGTGTTTCTTAGCTTTTTATTTTCCTTTTGGATCTTGGTTGATGGCAGGGTGAAATGCTCCCGGTTCGCTTTTGCCTGTCAGTCGTCGGAGAGCCAATCGCGAAGGCAGTGCAACGCGACGCCCACCCGCCGGGACACCGCGATTTGACTTCTTGTACCCTCTGCGCATGCACAAAATGCTTTGTGCATGCGCAGAGGGTAAAATAACTCAAATGGCGGTGTCCCGGCGGGTGGGCGGAGCGTCGCACTGCCTTCGCGATCAGCTCTCCGACGACCGACAGGCAAAAGTGAACCAGGAGCATTTCACCACTACATTTCCTACAAGTTAGTTGAAAGTAGGAGTAAATATCTTTATATATTCAGATAACTAAAAATGTGATCAGGATGAGATGTGCAAGAACGCTGAGTCAACAGTTGGTTATTCCAGTAAAATTTCTTTAACAAAACAAGTAGTCAGCAAAATTTGAAACTCGTACTCAATACATTGCCGCATATAAATTTGCCACAGGTCATCAGTCTTTGAAGCATATTTACCTAATGGGATTGTCATATCTGTCACTTTGAGAGGATAAGATGAGAAGCCAACAAAAAGGGGGGGGGGATGAAACAGGAATATTGACTATAAAAGTATGAAGGAACTTGGTTGCGTATCTATACTTTTAAAAAAATCATTAAAAATGCAAGTTCTGAGACAGATTAACCATCATATCTTACATCACATTTTTTTTACCATACCTTTTGTCTGTTTTCTTTTACCCCACTTGCAAATCCTACAGATAGGCAGAAGAAAGAGTGGACAAAAGGAATGGTCTATGTAGGGATCACTGGTTGAAATCTCTTTCAATCTCTTTTTTTAATTTTTTTGAAGGATATCTTTCTGAATGAAAATGTCAAACCCTGACAAAAGAGACAGAACAATGTAGCAAATGCAGGTATTAAGATTGTGGAAAAAGATGGTTAGAAGAAGAGAGGAAAAAGGGGGGAGAATACAGAATGGGAAGAACCAAGGAGAAAAAAATATATCATACAATGCAGAGCTGTTATATTTAGCATGTTTTAGAAAATAATATTCCTGAAAGGGCTACAGTAATAGAAGTGCAGCAGCTCTGATTTCAGTTGTGTGTTTCCAGCCAGTAGTTCTTGGATTCGACCAAATCTGTTGTGTTTCGGTCTATAGAAACAATCAGGTTGTCATGTTTTTCTATTATTATTTTCTTCTTTTTATTATTAACAGACCATTTACATGTTACCTTTTTGCTTCAATAATTAATGTCCAAAGACTGGTCTGTTTAAAATTATAATTAATTTTAAATTACAAATTACACTATACTAAGTAAGTCTTATTGTCCTTTAAACATTGCATTTGGAAATCAAAATATTATCACCAAACCATTCATCAATAACTGGAAGGTGCGGAAAGCAAAAATGCCTGCTGATTAAATTGCTGATGTATATAACTGGGTTATAACACTTATTCCAGTGTTTTTATCAAAATCATGCAGCAGCTCAGGCAATTTACCTCCTGAGTTTTGCTTTTGGCCTAGGTAGGTACATTCCCAGAAGGCATCAATGTTTTAAAAAAAACATGAATTTTTTTTTAAAAAAAAAATCCCTGCAGTAAGTTTGCCTAGCTACAGGGCTTCTTGTGAGAACTGGGTTTCAAGCAGTGAAAGGAGATAGCAATGCTAAATAAGAACGGATAGGCTTATGCTTCTTGCTTCTTTTTGTAAAAGGGATTTAAATATGTATGCCTCTTCTTAATTTCTGTTTCAGATCCTGTAGTAATAATGCAAGTCATTCATCCAGAAGGCAACCATTGCCTTTTGGGAAGAAAAAAAAGATTTCCCCCAGGCATGTTCACTTGCCTTGCTGGATTTGTAGAGCCTGGTAAGGTTTTTTTTTATGTGTATACTGTTTTAAAACTTTTTTGGCTGCTTCTTTTTTTGGGGAGGGGGACAACAGGGACACAGTATTGAACTGATTTCTAAATAACACCTTTGACAAAAGCATGTTACCATTTCTGCTCCTGAAAAATGACAGAATACACATATACACATATACATATACATTACAAGGCAGGCGGCCCAGGTTCAAATCCCAGTAAGGGTATGGCTATCTGATGAGAGCTAAATAGCTCGAAATAGATCTATAATAGTCTCCCTTTATTTTCATTTATCAGCAAAAAATGCTACACACACACACACACACACATATATATATACATATATATACATACATATATATATACACACACATACATACACATACGCAGTCCTGGTGAAGAACTGATAGGGAAGAGAACCTTGTGGCCTAGAGGTTAAAACTTCTGCCTTACAAGCAGACTGCCCAGGTTCAATTCCCACTAAGGGTATGGCTATCTGATGAGAGCAAAAGCACAATGGCTCAGGGGCTTAAAAGACACTGGAAAAGGTCTATACTTGAGCGGTTCAAATCCCGCCACCACATGATCGAATGAGCTCCCCTCACTTGCCTCAGCCCCTGCCAACTTAGCAGTTCAAAAGCATGTATATACAAGTAGTTAAATAGGTACCACTTTGATGGAGAGATAACAATGGTTCGGTGTTTCACCGTACGCTTTGCACTATGGCGTGATGTCATGCTAGCCAATATTGTGGAAATGTCTTTGGCCAGTGCTGGCTCAATGCTTAAAGAAACAGAGATAAGAACCGCCCCCTAAAGTCAGCTATGACTAGCAGAGTAAAACCTGTAGGGATTCCTTCTTTACCTTCATTCAGGAACTCAAGGTAACATACATAGTCTTCATTTCACAGAGTGATAATTCTCTGAGGTAACTTGGCTAAGGAAGATGATTCGCCACCAGTTACCCATATGAGCGTCTGTGGTTGTGGGTGGACTAGAATCTGGATCAGTCTTCAGTACTTCCTTTCAAGTTAGAAATTCAAGAATTCAAGTTAGAAGAATACAGGATGAAATGAAATGAAATGCAAGCAATATAAATTTCAATTGGAAAATTGTGGAAGCTAATGTTCGTGCATTAATTATATGAGCACGGTTGGGATCACTAGTAATTTGAACAGGGCTTACTAAAGAATCTGAGTTTAGTCAATTTGTGGTCATCTGCTAATTAGCTGATGGTGAATCCCAGTTCAGCTTAGAGCAAAGGCAGCTTTTTAGAGACAACATCAATTGTCAAATACCATTTGTCAATTCAGGTAGATTGACTAAGGAACTTGTACATCAGTATGTCATCCCCTCTTGCATATTGATACCTCAAATTTTAAGGCAGACACTGTATTTGAGAAATCCTTTGAAAATATTTTTAAGCTCATATTTCATTATATTATTCAAATTCAGCCACTGAACAACTTCATAGCAGCTTTCTTGGCAGTTTTTCTCTTTTCTCTCGTATTCCCTGCAGAGGAATAAATAAGAAATATTTCTCCGTATTGGTAGTATCTAGTTCTAATTGGGAAGCAAGATTTGGATCTCTTGGGGATAATACAAGAACAGTGTGGCAGAAGTTTTGTCATATGCAGATTCAAATAAAAATGAATAAAATTGGTTTGCAGGGAAGGTAATTAACATTCTTTCATGCAGAAAGCACAAAAACAGAAATCATATTTAATTGTGCCTTGGATAGATTCATCAGAGGAGTCAAAATAGCCTCCTGCTCACTGAATAGGACTTGAGGATAGGTAAGACAGCAAAGCAATTTGGAAATATATGACTCTCTTATGTCTAGCAGCTTTATAAGTTTGAAAAAGACCAAAATAAGTTTGATGGGCATGATTGATTGATTGATTGATTGATTGATTGATTGATTGATTGATTGATTGATTTAGCCAGTTGAGAGTTGCAGAACATGGGCCAATAATATCTTTTACTGCAGTTTTTTTTAAATTTAACCACTTTAATATATATGTAATTCAACTTCCAGAATTCTGCCAAGTTTAGAATAGAATAGAATAGAATTCTTTATTGGCCAAGTGTGATTGGACACACAAGGAATTTGTCTTTGGTGCATATGCTCTCAGTGTACATAAAAGAAAAGATACATTTGTCAAGAATCATGAGGTACAACACTTAATGATTGTCATAGGGTACAAATAAGCAATCAGGAAACAATATTGATATAAATCGTAAGGATACAAGCAACAAGTTATAAGTGGGAGGAAATGGGTGATAGTAACAATGAGAAGACTAATAGTAATAGTAATGCAGCCTTAGTGAATAGTTTGACAGTGGTGAGGGAATTATTTGTTTAGCAGAGTGATGGCGTTCGGGGGAAAAACTCTTCTTGTGTCTAGTTGTCTTGGTGTGCAGTGCTCTATAGCGTCGTTTTGAGGGTAGGAGTTGAAACAATTTATGTCCAGGATGTGGGTCAGTAAATATTTTCATGGCCCTCTTTTTGACTCGTACAGTATACAGGTCCTCAATGGAAGGCAGGTTGGCAGTAATTGTTTTTTCTGCAGTTCTGATTATCCTCTGAAGTCTGTGTCTGTCTTGTTGGGTTGCAGAACCAAACCAGACAGTTATGGAGGTGCAGATGACAGACTCAATAATTCCTCTGTAGAACTGTATCAGCAGCTCCTTGGGCAGTTTGAGCTTCCTGAGTTGGCGCAGAAAGAACATTCTTTGTTGTGCTTTTTTGATGACGTTTTTGATGTTAGGTGACCATTTTAGGTCTTAAGATATGATAGAACCTAGAAATTTGAAGGTCTCTACTGTTGATACTGTGTTGTCTAGTATTGTAAGAGGTGGTAGAATGGGAGGGTTTCTCCTAAAGTCTACCACCATTTCTACGGTTTAGAGCATGCACACGTGGCCTCCTCGCATGCACCCTGTCTCCCGTGCATGCAGCAGCGACCCAAAGACAAGCTGGCCAGCGGGAGGTGCATGCGCGGCAGAGCTGAGCTGGTGTGACGGCTCACGTGCGTGCCACCTCTAGCACGCATGCCATAGGTTCACCATCACTGTTCTAGGGTATGATGAATTTCAGAAATGATGCTGACCTTGATTTTAGATGGCTTTTATTGTCACTTTGTTTTGCTCTTGAAATAACAAATATAGAAATTCTGCTGAACTGTTTCAAATTTGCTGCAGTCTGGTAGTAGTAAAACCCAGAATATTTTATTCATTCTGGGTTTAATCCAAAACATATCAACATATTAATCTGTGGCATATCACAGTAATTTTTGTAGGGCAAGAAGGGCTCCTCAATTTTCCCAACCATATCTCCCTGGACATCCCATCCTTAGTCTTCCCAACACCTTCCCTAACGTTCTCCATCACCTCTTGTAATTCCCTATTAATACACTGGATTCTGTGCCTCTCCCTTTCTGATAGCAATAAAGAACAGCCCCCAAAGCGGAATATCCCACTTTCTTGCCTGCCAGTGATTTTCTCTATCCTTGCCCACCTGCCCTCAGTTCCTGCTTTTCATGCAGTGAATCCTACTGCTCCTATCTTCTCAGTGCTTTCTCTTCCTTGCTCTAGATATCCCTATGTGACATGGCCAGGAAAGCCCTTTTACCATGCCCTTTTCCTCCTCTTATTTTGCCCCTGCCTCAACCTTGAACTACTTGAACTGCTTCGATTCATTTTTGGAACAAAACAGTCCGGTTTCGATCCAAATACACACCAGAGTAGCTAATTACAGATAAAGGGGGAAGGGAAAAGGTGAACTATTCAGAACTGGATCATGCATAAAGCTTTTTGCACATCCCTAAAATATTTATTATTTGGCTGAAGAGCAGTGCACAGATGCTTAGAAAAGATTTATAAGGCATATATGGTGCTATTTGGGTCCATCGAGAGATGGTTATGGAATAATACATCCATTGCTTTTGAGGGACATGAGGGTACCCAGCAATAAGCATTGCTTTGACAGTTACTGGACCAGGATTATTAGTTACGGGGGGGAAATGTGTAGGAAACACCAACCTCTAGAAAAATCCTGTGATCACTAGATTGTTTTTTCCTATATATCAGTGTATGCAGCCTCCAGAGTCTTCCCCATATAATGTTATTAAACTTCATAGCATGCTGTCAGAATTTGATTGCAAACTGCCATTTTAAGTACTCTACTACTGTTGGTGTTTTTTATTTGAGTGTTTTGATTTTTTTTTTTAGATTTAAATGATTCCCTGCCCTCCTTCATCTATATTAATTTCTGACTGTACGATATGTCTATCATTTAGTAGGACAGTTTGGTTCTCAGCATGGAAAATATTGTTCAGTTCTGCTATTCAGTGTTTCTCAACCTTGGCAGTTTGAAGATGTGTGGACTTCAATTCCCAGAATTCCACAGCCAGCAACGCTGGCTGGGGAATTCTGGGAGTTGAAGTCCACACATCTTCAAACTGCCAAGGTTGAGAAATACTGTGCTATATATTAAAAGTGCCATTAATGGAGGTCCATGTGTATCTAAAAGCATTTCATTAGTTTGAACTTAATAGATGCACTGAGCTAAAAATTAAAGAAATATTAAAATATTTGCATAATTACAGTCTATGGCTGTTATTCTCAAAGCGGTTTGCGAGTCCTCCTTTCTTTATTTGAACTGGGAGCTGTCAACATGCTTTGAAATGCAAAGATCCCAAGTGTCAACTTTTGAAAAATGATGTTCCGATAATTAAAAATGAGGTTTGAAATCTATAAAGCCAAACAAGTAATTGAACGCTCATTGCAGTCTTTAATTAAGATTAGCATAAAAATTACAATTTCCATTAATACGAGTTTGCACATCTTTTTCCAAGACAGGTCTGTTCTTTAGAAATTTAAATTATTAAAACTTATTCCAAACCTTAAGATGCTGCAAGACAGTTGTTGTTGCAAGTATTCCGTCCCCTTCATAGACACGGACTGTTACTCTCATTTTCAGTGGATCCCATGAGCTGTGTGGATTCAGTTTCTTTATCTTGCTGGATATGAGTTATCCATGTACAGTAAAACTGGGGGGGATGTATGCAAATAATTTAATTAGATTTGAAAATATGCTCATTGGTAAAAGCACTGGCAGGGAGGGGACCAAAGTATTAAAGTTTGTTGCAAAATCAAAACCAAAAGCACACAGAGATGACTGATTCAGCTGGATTCAATAACTTCTTTATAAACATAATAATATATATCTTTACCATTAGCAGAGTTCTTCTTCAATCAGTTACAGGTAAACACAAGCAGGAGAGTTAGTTTCATTACAGCAAAGTTCAGAGTGGAAGAGTACAGAGTGGAGACTGGAGCCACACCAAGCCTTAAGCTTTTAGTTTCGATTCTCTGCACAGACTCAGAAGTGGTTAGCTCCCATTGGCTGACCTAGTTGCTATGCCTATTCGTTTGCTGACCTTGTTACCACTGGCTTTCCCAGTTCATGAATATCTTAACACAAAGATGTGCAATCAGTTTACATCTTTTGAAATTATAAGCTTACATTGCTTTGACATTCTTTTGATTTTTGAGAATGAATTTTTCTGTTGAAAATAGTTTATGCGCTGATGTTTGAATAGCCACAAATGATTGCTCAGGAAAGTTTCATATCTTTTGGGGTACTTTAAAGCACAAGGTACAATCTTTGCATTAAGCTTTGTCAATTAACTGTTCTATTCTTTCTTTGATTAGGTGAGACAATTGAAAATGCTGTTCGAAGGGAAGTAGAAGAGGAAAGTGGAGTTAAAGTGGGCCGTGTTGAGTATGTCTCTTGTCAGCCATGGCCAATGCCCTCCTCCCTAATGATTGGATGCATAGCAGCTGCAGTGTCTACCGAAATTAAAGTTGACAACATTGAAATAGAAGATGCCCGCTGGTTCAGTAGAGAACAGGTAAAGTTCAATTTAATTTCCTTTTCTTATTGATTGTCCTCAGAATGCATTGGTTAGGGCATACAATATGGATGTGCTTTTTCACTCAAACAAATTAAACTTCTTACTCTCCTTATTGTACAGTGATTACACTGAAATTGAAAATTATATGTTGGTCAAAGAATTGATACAAGCAATTGTTTCTCTGTTGAGCCCATAGATCTTGCCAGTAAGTTGTGTAGGTACATTTCATTGAAGACTATTAGAAATACATGGTTTTCACTCCAAGCGTAACAATATTCCTGATTCAGTTTTACAATATTGTCTCCTTGGAGATATCAGATAAATGAGGTGACCATTTTTATTAGGACGAGTTCTATTTCCATAAAATATTTCAGGCTGTCGGTGATGAGGTAAAATACTGCTAAAACAATTATTTCATAAATTGATTTGCCTCCCATGTTTTTCCTTCATATTTCTCTTTAGTTGTTTTCTTCATTACCAAATTTGATGACCTGGCAGAGTGATCAGTTACATTTTCTGGTTTTAATTGATGCTTTCCATCTGTTCATTTTTAATTCTTCAGAGTGAAGAATTATTAGCAGATATACATTGTTTGTTTTTTGAACTTAGCTTGTTGAAACATATTGTGAAATAATATTATATTGATGTTTCAAAAAAAAGGACCGATGCTTTTAGTCTGTGGTTTTCCCTTCACCAATTTTAGAAATAAAAAAGGGAGTAGATCATTCCAGAAATAGTAAACACTACCTATATAAGAAGTAATGGACAGATATGAGATTTTCCCAATGTCTTCTATCAAAAACAGTTGGGTATTGATATTAACTACTGATTTTCAATTACTGTGTAGGGTGAGTTTCTTGTTCTGATTTTTTATTTTTATTTTTGCATTTCAGATAATAGAGATCCTCAACAAAAAGAACCAAAATATTTTTGTGCCACCACATCAGGCCATCGCTCATCAGTTGATAAAACACTGGATTGGAATGAACGCTAATCTTTAAATTCAGCAAGTTATATATTGCATCATAACTGCATCTTTTAAGATAAAATTAAACTTAATGTAATTATAGTAGTAATTTTAGATTTCCAATTCTTTCATTCCCCACACTCCTGTAATTACTCCCTGTAATATTTATACTTACAGTTCTTTTGCCAAATTTTATCAAAGGTTGCCTAGTTTCTTGATTTTAGATTTCCAATTCTTTCATTCCCCACATTCCTGTAATTACTCCCTGTATATTTATACTTACAGTTCTTTTGACAAATTTTATCAAAGGTTGCCTAGTTTCTTGATAAATAGGCTCATAAAAGCTTATTTTATTAGGAAATAAGTTGGGTGTTCTCCTAGCAAGCACTGTACATATAGTACCTATGATAGCCTGATTAGACCAGTTGACCTCCAAAGGTGTTTTTTTTAATGTAACTAAAATTTTAAATGAGAAGTATCCAAAAATCTCATAAACCAAATCTTACAAAATCTCTACATTGTTACCCAAGCTCATATGAATTTTTGAGGGAAGGGGGCTCATAAAATTGCACACTTGAAATGATTTCTGATGCCTGGTATAAAATATTAAGTAGTATTTTATCGTGAGTTCATTAAACACAGCAAAATTGTCAATATAGTATCAGTAGAATATTCTTACCAATGTACTATGCAGTTCTTAAAACAAAATTGTAAAAATCCTATTAAAAGAATAGACATTGCATTACCAATGCGAACTAAAATCTCGTTCTTGTAAGAAGCTTGCTGTGTTTTGCACCGCATTTCCATTAGCATTACTAAATCATAAAGTTATAGTTTTGGATTTCTGGATATATTTGCATTAAGCAGGTTCCTCCAACATACCAGATTAATACTTGTTCTAAATGTGTCATCAATATTACATTAATATTATTAACTGTTTATATTGAGAGAAGTTTGGAATTAGCAAGCTGACTTTTGGCTTTTTTTGTCCCCAGGAGCTCTTTAATAAAGTCTTCCTAAACCCTTCAGCTGTGTGACATCTATTAAAAAGATTTTGCCTCCGTAGAGTTCACTAACAAAGTTGTTCCCTCCATTTTCTTCGCTCAATACCTCTAGTCCAATTATATCAAATTGAAGTTTAAATGTGTTGCAGACTAACACTGAAATAGGAAAAGTGCAGGAAGTAGAACAAATGGCACAATCCAAGTTTTAACCAGCAGCTATGAACCTGGTTTCCTTTTTGTACTGCAAGATGAAGGACGCTCTCTGTGGAACTCAGGAGAAAAAATGGAAATGTGGCTTAACCATTTCTGCTGCAGGTATCATTACCTTTTGTCACTGAGTAACAGAGATGTGGTCTTTTTGAGAAACTGGAGAGTATAGCCTGCAGTTATTTCTATTTGTTTCTTTTTTTTATTAAAAGTTTGTTGCAAAATCAAAACCAGAAGCACACACAGATGACTGATTCAGCTGGATTCAATAACTTCTTTATAAACATAATAATATATATCTTTACCATTAGCAGAGTTCTTCTTCAATCAGTTACAGGTAAACACAAGCAGGAGAGTTAGTTTCATTACAGCAAAGTTCAGAGTGGAAGAGTACAGAGTGGAGACTGGAGCCACACCAAGCCTTAAGCTTTTAGTTTCGATTCTCTGCACAGACTCAGAAGTGGTTAGCTCCCATTGGCTGACTTAGTTGCTATGCCTATTCATTGGCTGACCTTGTTACCACTGGCTCTCCCAGTCATGAATATTCTAACATTTTTGATTGCCAATTTGGGACTTTCCTACCTTACCCATGGGAGAACTGAGCTGTCTTTTTTTTTTCCTCAAGTAATTTGGATACAATTCCAATCAAACAAACCTCCTGTGTTAGGCTGAACGGGCTCAGCTGTTTCCAGGCAGACCATTTAAAACCCCTTAGCTACCACCTAGTTTCTCCATACCCATAAAAAGTAGTTACTCCCTTCCAATTGAGTTCAGCTGTTCTACAATTTAATTCCATTCCTTCAGTTATTATGGTTAAAGACTGTAACCTTATTGCATAATATTTGTACTCCCATCATATTGTGTGTATTCTTTCTAAAATGCTGATATGCCATTCTTTTTTAAAATGGGGTGGGACATCCCGCCTAAGACTGTGAAAGTATGAGTGAAACTTGTCCCAGCTGCCATTCTTTCAACATTTATTCTTTTTTTTTTAAAGCAGTGTTTGTATTTTGAGCCACGGTCCATTAATTAGTTGTACTGTCATAGTCACAACGTCACAGGAGCAATCCTTGGCAGAGAAAATTTATACATGGTTACTGGAAAGGAAGCCCCATTAAATTCAATGAAACTTCTTCGCGGCCTTAAATATTTCCTGGTGGTTGTTGTTTTTCTTCTGTTATACCAAGGCAGGAGTGTTCATTAGGCGGTTTAAAATGTCAAGATGGCAGATGACACAATCCGCCAGAGCTAAATCACGCCAGCTGTAGACCCCATCTAGACATTTTTGACCCTCCATGGATGGGTCAAAATGGATAAACTCCATGGATGTCCCACTATAACAGGCAAAAAAAACCTACACGGTAGCAGTCATATATGAATTGGCTGCTGCTTAATATTCAGTCTCTTTAAATGTCTGAAAAATTACATTTGATTAATTTTCAAACATAATTCAAGAAGAAAATTTATCCTGTTCTGAATCTGTTCTGAACACGTGAAGGAAAAAGAGAGTAGGTATTTGTAGGCTGATTAAAGGTAGGCTATTCTTAATAATCTTGGGAATTAAATAGCTTAATCCGATTCTGAGTTTAAGGAACAAGAATGGAAATATAAAGAAATAGAGCAAGCTAATCAGGCTTAAGATTTGACTAGTCTCTCCTCTGAATGCAAAGTCTTCCTTTCGGAAAAATAGGAAGATGATACAATTTGCATAGGTGAGTTGCTTCCCCATTGCTTATGGTGCGGCGGGGGGGATATAATTTAGACCAATAATTATAATATACACACCTTTACTCTTTCATCAATCGAAAAACTATAGCTACCTGTATGTGTTGCTATTAGTGCTCTGAATTGATAATACAGAAATAAGAAAAAAATGAGATAGGTGAGGGTTTTGAACTGTGTTTTATAATCTTTATGATGTCGCAGACAATTATTTTGTTATTTCCAGAGTTGTGATCAGAACACAGCTGTCTTAAATTAATGATTAGCCTTTGTAAATATTTACACGAATCTATTCATTTTCTAGGTTATTAACAAAACGCCAGCTACATTTGCTGTAATAGAATTTCACAAGATTTGTTCCAATGAAGAAATATTCTATATTTTTCCCCTCAAAATAGGCTAGTGTCTTTATCTTAGCATTACTTGGAACCATATGATTCTGAAGTTGTAACATTGAATTCTGAATTGAGACAACGTTCTAGGCTACATATCAAGCGAGGATAAGAGTTATTTAAATTTTTATTTCATAAAGATGTGTGTGTGTGTGTGTACACACCTATACAAACTACATACATACTGTGTGTGTATATGAAAATAGATACAGATGTCCTCTGTCAAAGTACAGGAACAATATATTTCTTCAATCTGGGGTGTATTTCTTTGTTTTTGTTTTTTGAGGACGGAATCATTACATTAATAGAATTCCTTTTTAAATATATTTTAATTGCTTTACTTCTATTTTCAAAATGTATTTACTCTGAAGTAGGTAATTTTGAATGTTTAATATTATATCAGAGTCCCACTGATTTTGTTCCTTTATGAATATACATTATTATAAAATATTAATATTAGAAGCACTAGTGGCAAAATTATTCGATGGTTTTGCTAGCCTGAACTATATTTTCTCAGAGAATCTACATTTAGAAATTCTTCAGACTTTAAGTAAACTCTAATCATTTAAGAAAATACAATTTTACCTTAAAAAAATTATTTCTACTTTTATCTGCCCTTGATGACAGTTTATAATACTAAGATATTTAGCTTATTCTAAAAGGTTCTATATCCATAATTTATTTTTAAATGGAAAATAATAAATTGAAAACAGATTCTGATTAATGTTTAAGTTGGAAAGAATGCTTATTGTCTGAAGTAATGGTGATGAATGATGATACCATTTTTGGATTGGATTCTGTGGATGGTGGAAAAACACGTTCTGCTAATTTATCAAACTCTTTGAAGTTCCCACTGCCAACTGTCATTATGTCCTAGAAGAGCTTTTAAGCATCCAAAAATTATTTTTGTGGTCAATGAAAGCTACAGGACCAGAACAAAGCTGAGTGAATTTGTTTTGAACCAAGCTACATTTAAAAACCAGTATTAAAAATCACATAAACTGATATAACTCACATAAAGGAGAGCAACAAAAAATGGATGTAATAAAAGGATAAAAATTGGTAAAACTATATGCAATTTCCAAGCTCAAGATGATTTCCCTCTTTGTTCTGGAATAGCAAGAAATTTGATTAAGCCAAGAGTGAGTTTATATTGTATAATGAAGTAAAAATGCTTTATTAGCTTCATTTGTCCTGCTTAGAAAGATCTCTGGATCACAACTTAATAAACATATTGATAGACATTTCAAAAGGCTATGGAGTTTTAGTGATAATTTATAGCCAATTGTAGGCTTCTCTTCCTTGGATGGCCTTTTACTAAACTGAACATAAGTCACAGCTTATCAGCCTATTTAATATCCTATTGTCCTTCAGTTAGGTTTTTTGTTTTATTGTTAAGCAATGTCAATTAAACAGGTTACTGAACACTATATTATTTCATTTTCATCTGACCATGATAATTTATGCATTTTTCTTAATGTACATTAACAATTCAACATCAAAATAATCTCTAAAAACTAATGTTAACAAGATAAAATCAGAAAATGGATGTTGTGTCTGCTTTCTCTTCACTTTTTTGCTACATTCCTGTGTGCCCTCAATTTAATATACCTTGAAGCCATAAAAATGCAGTGATAAATTCCACCAACGGATTTTTGATTAAAGACCTTTTGCAACTGTAAGATTCATATAGTTAACCTTCTTTGGCATGTTATATAGCCCATTTAAAAAGTTATTCCCAATGAAGTAAAGTAAAAAGACATTTGGGAAAAGGTTAAGAATTAGTGTGGCTCTTCAGTTCTAAGAATGATGAATTATGGTGTTATTTATATGGAGCTTTCAGAGTTGTCAATTGAAGTTGGTCCTTTTAAGATAGCTGTGCATTCAGGACATATATATATAGTCATATGCTGTAAAACTGCTATTGAGATTTGTAGTGAATGGGGAACAAGCAAACTATTTTTTCATTATCTGACAGTTTAAAGTGTTCCATTTTTAAAAATAGAGATTTTCTAAGTATCATGTCAACACATGCAACAGAGCTAAAAACTTCCTATCAACACCTTAAAAAAAGATATTTTGTCTGTTCCATTGCTGCAATAGACACACACACACACACACACACACACACACACACACACACATTTTCTCTGGCAATGCTATCGATTACCGGTAACTTCTTTGTATCTCAGATTTTAAAATTGCATTGCCAGAAGATGACTCTAATAATCTTCCCAAACTATAGCCAGAACTGCAGTTGCAGTTTTATATGATTTTAAGTTTTATATGATTTTAATCAGTAATTTTAAATGCTATGTTCAATACCCCAAAGCTGCTTTTTCAAGAGGTAACTGGACTTTAATGTTTTTCTTTGAAGACATTTCCCTTCTCATCTAAAAAGTTTCTTCAGCTAAAGAAGCTTCTTGGATGAGAAGCGAAATGTCTCCAAAGAAAAACAAAATCCATTTGCCTCTTGAAAAATCACCTTTGGGACAACTATGACCTGGATACTGAGAATCTCCGTAGACATTTAACTATGTTCAATATTATACAAACAGAAAAGGTCAAACAGTACAGTAAGAGCCCTGATGGATCAAGAATAGAAAAAGTAGGTTATTCATCTGAGAGTACCTATTCATAAGCTCTCAAGGCCAGGGATGCTTGATCTATGATCATTGCTGTCTAAAAATATCCTGAACAAAAGAGTGACGCACTGTGATTTCTTTCCTCAAGCTTTAGCAGCTTCAAATCCTAGCTTGGGCTGCTAAATAACTTCCCAAAGACAATGTTAGGAAATTAGACTCTTCCATTCTAGAGGTCAGATTTGTTCTAGCGTGGACATCTTAGTATCATTCAAGTCCTGACTTACAATACAACATTCATCATGTATAACAAATTATACATTATACCATTTTGATCTCATTTAAAATGTACTCTTCTGTATTCATAGAATGTGGTAGCAAGATTAAACACTGAGAGTCTGTTACTGGTATATTGTCCTTTTACTTCATCCATATGTTCATTAATTCCCCATGTTCTCCCCTACCAATACTTACATAATTCCTACAATTATATAGAGATGTGAGTTCATATTTTATTACATTTTTAAATATGAATTCAATAGATTATAATCAAAATATCTAACTTTATTGGGAAAGAAGCATAGAGGAATTTACATAAGTCAATAAATAAAGTTGACTTTTTCTTGATTCAAATTAAAGCAACATACTTTCCCAGTATGGTGATCTCCCAAGGTTCCAAGTTACTTGTAAATTATGGTTACTGGAAACTCTGACTGTGGTAGTCCAACATATCTGGGATTTCCTGCTTTTCCAAGTAAAGGCTGATGTAAAAAATATATTGGAATGAACTTAGGCAAACAATCAGCATGCATGGACATCAATCACAGTTGTTCCATATAACCGTGGTGGTGCAGTGGTTAGAATGCAGTACTGCAGGCTAATTCTGCCAACTGTCATCAGTTCAATTCTCAAGGTTGACTCAAGCCTTCCATCCTTCTGAGGTCGGTAAAATGAGGACCCAGATTGTTGGGGCCAATATGCTGACTCTGTAAACCGCTTAGAGAGGGCTGTAAAATACTGTGAATCAGTATATAAGTCTAAGTGCTATTGCTATTGCCAAAGTAGTTAAGTGGCAAGATATTAAAAAGAGGAAAAGAAAGCAATTACATGAATAATACACTCATTTCCAGAACATAAAAGTAAAGTACTGGTTGCTATTAATCATTGTTGAAACACTGGGGAGGAAAAGCTGCTACTTAAGTCTATTGTTTGTGTCAGGATATTTATTAGGTTAAGGACTGAATACTTTACAGAACACTGAATGTTTTGCTAAAAATGTAAACTAACAGGATTATACACAGTGTTGGAGTTAAAAAACCAAAGATGGCAGCTATGGTCATGGTTTATTGGCATCCGTCTTTCTAACATGCATTTGCAATAACACACATAAAATGGGTGAAAAGCTTCACATGACACCCTGTTCTGGCACTGATGCCTTCCATGCTGCTTGTGTATGTATGACTGTGTTATCCTATTGTATACTTGACACTTAGTGATGTAAAAAATATAGACTAATGTGCATAATGCAGACTACAAGAAAACACAAATTATGCAATGAAGAGCCACTCGTATAAGACCATACAGGGGCAGTGAAAAGAAACCCCTCCCCTTATAAAATATATTTATTGGGGAAAATGAAAACACTGAAATTATTGGGCAGACTGAGCACAGAGACTAACATAATGGAATAAAGTTAAGACAAAATGAGTTACTGAATAAGGAGAGAAGAGTGTGGAAGACAGAGTCTGCAATGGGGTGGCTATTTATGTCACTCAATCTCTCCTACTTCTGCAATGACAGAAAAATTATGGAATCTGCAAATCACCTTTGAATCTCAAAGGTTTATCCAAGTATCAATTCCAATATTCCTTTTGAAGGAGTGATGTGTCCTGGAATTTTCTCAATGTTATACCATCTTAAACTACAAGAGGTGGCATCCAGATGAGGTCTAGGGGACCATACAAACTACCGTATCTGTGCTGTACCGGCTGATAATTTCAGTCTGGGATGGTTCCTAGACCTTTTTGAAAAAAAAGCAACCATCAGCAATTTGTAATTATCAGAGTTGCAGTAGAAACAGGATACACTAGGACAGTCCTTCTCAAATAGGGAGGTGCCCCCCAGGGGGGCTCGGAGTGATGCCAGGGGGTGCATGTGACCCCGGGAAACATGCGTGGTCCCTCTCGATCAATTTCCCTGGATGGGGAATGTTTTCCCAGTTGCACGCTGCTCCAAGCACGGAAGAGAGGGTGGCCAGACGGGGCGGGGCGGCTGCATGGGTTCTTGTTTTTCTCGGGCGCCGTGGTATCCATGAATGGTGTGGCGAACCTGCTGCTGGACAAGGAGGAGCATCCTCTGCAGCTGGGCGAAAGCTTCAAACGGCACCCTAAAGCCTCCTTCCACAACATTCACTGTGAGTGCCCGGCAGAGGCGGCACTTATGGGCCAGGCCGGCGACCCCAAAACATTGGCTTGATTAAGCTGGCCTGGCCCCGTGTCAAAAGAGGACCCTAACCACGGTAGCCTATGCCTTCCTAACTCCACTGAGTTCAGTGTGACTTACTCCCAGGTAAGTGGGTAGAGCAGCCTTGCCCAACCAATAGTTTGCTTGCAGCTTATAATAAGTAAAATAATAAATATTAACACTAAAATTCCATTGGGGCCCAGATCGGAGAGTTGGGGGGCGCGCAAAATGTTTACTTCTTCCTAGGGGGGGGGGGGCGTAACAGAAAATAATTGAGAAGCATAGCACTAGGAGCATTGCGTCCTTTGGTAATCCACTAAAATTATCATTGACCTGCCTAATTGACCTGCCTAATATGTTTAAGCAGTCTTACTTTCAGAATAGTAACAGAATTCTTCCCTTATTTTTATTCTTCAGATAAGTATCAACTGTTGCCAGCAGAACATTGAAAACAGGACAGGTGACAATCCAAGAAACACCAGATTTCATCCATGAAGCAACAGATTTGCAATATCTGATTGAAGTAGAAACCATCTTATATGGAGTTGAACAGGAAATAACTTTTTTTTAAGGCAATAGCTGATAGTTGAAAAAAAGGAAAGTGAGGATAAGGTTGTCCTGCTTAGGCCCTTTTCTGTTCAGCAAATGATATTGTTACAGTGTAAATATTGATGACTTAGAAAAGACATCAAAAGGATATACTACAATGGAGTATAATTATGTGATCTGCTGTACAGAGAAGTGAAATATGATTTCTTGAATATGAAAATGAGTGTTGTGATCCTCATGAAGAGCCACTGTATGGCTTGAAAGTCAAAGCACTTTAAAAAAAAAACCATCACAAATAACACTGTTACAATTAGCAAAAGGCCACCAATTTCTTGACTAATCTTTCTGAAAAATCTAATACATCCAAATACACAATCCAAATTGCAAGTCCATCAATGAAAATAAGGGTTGGTAGGAAGGAAAATATATTGGTGGAAAGGAGTTATATGTTAATTCTGAGCCTAGTGTCGAAGTAAAATATCCTTGGGCTCACAGTTCACATAATTTTGAAACTATATGAAAATATTGCGTTTCACATTTTTAATCATTAAAGTGTCTTGCCATTCAAATTTTGAGTCAAATTTTGACTTTCAGGAGAAACATTTTTAAGTTGCGTACATACAGAATGGTACGGTCTTACATCTCCTCCAGCTTTATTTGCTGACTCTGTGGAAGCTGCTTAGATATTACAATTAAGATTATTAAATCCTTAAGAAGATAAAATGGATGTACTGGATACATACTCTGTTGCCTTAAACTGGGAAAAAGAAAATGCTTCCTGTCAAGAGAATATGAAGCACTGCACAAAGGGAAAAGATTTCTATAAAGAAATTGCTTTTTCCAAATTCAGCTATTCTACAGAAGCCCCACAAGAAAATTACAGTTCCCAAGAAATCCATTTTAGAAAGAAATATAATAAAGAGATGAGTAATGCGCTACAAATAAGGAACCACAGCTTATTTGAAACAGGGACTGCTATGCTAATTTCATCCAAGGAATCAAAAAACATAAGAAGATATTCTTTTCCAGTCCCATCTATTGATGTATTGTCATTGCCTCAGCTTAGAAGAGACTCCGGTTTTTATTCCATGCCATCTTTATCTTTAAAACTCCTCTCCATCCCTTTCAAAGTAGTAACTACTTATGAAATGAGTACTAATAGACGTGTCAGCTATACAAAACCTTATTCGAGTTTCACATCATTGTCTGGTACTCTCACAGATCTTAAATCCTCACGCTGCTACGCTTTTGCTTCATGCGATCACAATATGAATGTGTGTCATACTAAACAAGAAAGCAAGTTCAGCCATACTTTTTCGGAGGACAACTATTTAGAATACAGACAGAATAGTAAGGAAACAGGGCAGGTGGCAGTAGAAGGCTTTCATTCTATTATAAATTCTTGTCAAGCTCAAAAGGAGAAATATAGACCCATTGAGACACCAACAACCCCAAAAGGAGGTGAGGAACATATTACCTTTGAAAAAGATGGTTTTGTTTGTGAGGAAGTTCTGAGAAGCAAAGACCAAACTGAAAAACTACCAAACAAAGTAACTGCAAATCAAGACTCTTTGCTTTCCAAAAGGCCATCAAGTGCCAATAGCAATAATAACATTTCTGCTAAGCTTTCTGTAGAAGACATTCAGGGTCAAGAATCAGTAATACAGTCAAACAAAAATCTTCTGCAAAGTATTTTCGAGTATAAAGAAATGAAAAAAACCCAGAGAAAATCAGTCATGACTGTAATAACTGGAGAATTGGAACCGAAGCTCATCATTCCAGGCGACATTAAATCTATGGCAAATTCATTTGACTTGGCAATAAAAAAAGAGCCCAGCAGCAAAAGGGAAACAGTATTTATGTTGCCTCTTTCGGATACTGAAGAATCAAATCGAGTTAATGAATTCCAAAATTGTACTGACATTCAGAAAATGTCTGAAAACATTCCGGAAGATTCTGATTGCCAAGATTATTCTATACAGACTGAGCATCTTTTAGCTGGAGACTCTTTCACAGATGCTCCAGAGATGTTCTCCAGTGAACAACACATAAGTCTCTCTCATCAATCTGGAAGTCATTTAGCAGACGTTCAGACAGAGACGTTATTCAAACCCAGCTCTGAAAAACGAGATGAAGAAAAGGAAGTAAATATGAATGTAGTCATGACCTCAGCCACATTCTTACCAGTAAATCAAGCTGATCAGATAGGCAAGTAATTTTAGCTTTCTCTGAAACAATAAAGGCAATCTCTGTAAAGGCAAGGTGACAATGACACAGGATATGATGATTTTAAAATGGTCATCAGATTTTTGATTCATATATAGAATCTGTTCAAACATAACCTGTGCAGTTTTCATTGTTGTTCCTGATGTGGTGAGCTACTGTATAAATTTGCCCCAGGGGTGGATTCTAACTTACCTCGCCGCCGGTTTGCTTCCTCCCGCGCTGCATGGGCGTGTATGCACAGTGCCAAAAATTCCAAAAAAATTCCAAACAAAAAAAAAGCCAAAAACAAGATGGTGGCACATGCGCAGTGCCGGAAACTCAGCTTCTGCGCATGCGCAGAAGAAGAAAAAATCAGAAAAAAATTCAAAAAAAATCCCCCCCAAAAAATGTTTGTAAAAAAAGATGGCACCGTCCGAACCGGCTCCGTGACACCACCAGCGGGTTGCTACTGGTTCAGGCGAACCGGGAGGAATCCACCTCTGATTTGCCCCCAACTACTAATTTATGGTGATATTTTAAGAACATCTAAATAAATTTTACATTAACTGCAAACTCGTATATTACCAAAATTAAGTTGGCTTTAGGAATATTGACAATGATATGATGCTTCAAAATAGTTTTATTTTTCTAAGCAGAATTTGAATGCTATTTCTTATGTAACTAAAACAGTAAATGAATGCACAAAGCAGTTCTGACATCTCCAGAAATTGTGAATGCTCCAATACTGGAAGTTTTTAAGAAGAGATGGACAACTATTTGTCTGAAATGGTATAGGGTTTCCTGCCTGAGCAGGGGGTTAGACTAGAAGACCTCCAAGATCCCTTCCAACTTTGTCATTCTATTCTATTCTATTCTATTCATGTTTTGAAAGCGTGGAAGAAATAATTGCCTTTATTTTTTAAAAAAATCAATTTTGAAATATAGTCCCCAAAACATTATTATAAGAACTATACACAAACATTTCAGAAATTAATAAAGAACACATTTTCTTCACCAATTTTTAATATTAAGACCAGACATTGCTTTCCATTTCTATCCCAAACTCTAGATTCAATTGAGTCATGAGAGTTCTTCACAAAGTTTAAACATCCATATTTGGGGGGGGGGGGTGTCTGTCTGTTGTTGCTCTGTAAATATATTCTAAATCAGAGGTCACCAACTGGTGGTCCACGGATCACTGGTGGTCCATGAGAAAATTTTGGTGGTCCGCAGTGCACCCAGGTGGATGACCAATGGGCCAGTCCTGTGACTAGAGCTCCAGAATATGGAACCAGCCAGACAACTTGTGTAAATCTCTGCCATAGAGAGAGGTACGTGCAACTTGCAACTTTGCAGGTGGTGCAATGTGCAAGGAGTAGTGCAGCCTTCGTTGGCCGGACAAGGTAATGGTGCTGTTGCGGCAAGGGGGGCGGTGGCGCAGGTGAGCTGAAGCAATGGGTGTCAGCAACCCGTGGCTCTTTCATCCCCTGCTGTGGCTCCCTGTCGGCTGAACCCACCAGTGGCTGGCCCCGCCCCTTGCCCTTCCCTCCCAGTCACTCCTTGCCTGGCCTGAGAAGGTAAGGGCGGGGATGGAGACTCGCTCCATATTCCAGAGCGGGAGCGAAGTGCCCCTGTACTTGCTTCATCTCTTGCTGGGTCTCGCGGGTGCTTCCGGACATTTTTGGTACCGCGCGCACCTTGGAAGATGCATGACTTCCTCTCCACCCTGAGACACAGGCCCGGCCCAGCCTGGCCGTTTCTTTCCACCACTGCTGTTGGCACCTCCATGGCTTGCCCACAGCTCTTGCAGCACCTTGCGCAGCACAGTTAAATTTAGCGCGCTTCACAATGGGGGAGACTGTGTCTCCTCCTCCTTCTGGAGCCCATTATGATGCGGACCATTGGCCACAGCCGGATTGAGTGAGTGTCTCAGGGCGGAGAGCAGGTTGTGCATCTCCCTGAAAGACCAAGGTGCATCCAGCACCAACAAAGGCTGAAGAAGCACCCACAAGACCCAGAGAGTGCCGGAGAATCAGAATGAGAGAGAGAGAGAGAGAGACAGAGAGAGAGATCAAAGAGAGAGAGAGACAGAGACAGACAGACAGACAGACAAAGAGAGAGATAAAGAGGGAGAGAGCGAAACAGAGAGATGAGAGAAAGAGAGACAGACAGAGAGAGAGAGATACAGAAGGAGATAACAGTTTCCCATAGAAAAGACACCGGGAGTCACAAAACCTGGGTAGGCATGGCTGGTGGGGTCATGTAACTGGGTGGGAGTGAGTGATATCGAGTTGGCCACACCCACCCAGGTTTTGTGGCTCCCTGTGTTTTGTTTTCTGTGGAAAATGGGTCCAAATGGCTCTTTGAGTCTCTAAGTTTGCAGAAATCAGTGGACAAGTTAAGTGCCTGAAGGACCCCATCCCATCACTGGGAGTCCAGGCACTTCAGTGAGCGGCCCGCTGGATTCATATTAGTGGTCCGCTGGATTTAAAATTATGAATTTAGTGGTCCCTGAGGTCCGAAAGGTTGATGACCCCTGCTCTAAAGTAAGAAACACAATCGCTCCCACAAATATTCTTCCCTTTATCATGCTGGCATTATTTGCCAATGCCCTCTTTTTTCTAATGTTTTTGTGCATCAATGACCCAGAAAATAGGAGTGTATTTGGAAAAATACAGACACTCAGATGATTGTTGAAACAATATATTAATTGATTTGTTTAGTTCCTTGAATGAAAAGTCTTCATTCTTCTACTCATTTCAAAAAGTGGACATTCTTTGGATAAGGTTCCTACAGCATGGGTCTCAGGCAATTGTTCTTCATTACCCTCTCCTAAAACAGAATCCGAACTTGACTTAACCTATATCAATGAAGATGGAATAAAATTAGTGCATTTGAAAATACACATTGGTGATGGGATTAAGAGGAATATTAAACCATAAATTGGTTTCATCTTATTTCTGATAATCGAATAGCCCAAACAGGAAGGGTAATTTACTCATGTAAATTAAGGAAATGTCTGTCTGTCTGACTGTCTTCCACAGATTTTATGGTGGACATAGGTTCTTTGCCTTATTTTTTGGCAATGGTGATTGCATATCTCTGACAATCTTTCTTAATCTGATATACTCCTGAGAGCCTAGCAAAAAACATACGTAGTTGTTTTTATCCAGTGGAACACTACTTCCTACTTTTCATATACATTTCTATCTTAGTTTCAAACCTGGGAGAGAGCAAGATTAAAATACAGGCAGTTACATAATCTGTGGGAAACTTCACATGATTTCCACATGGGAAAGAAGTTCCTTTTAACATGCTGTAATTTCTAATACATTTATATTTTTATTTTTGATTTGACATACCTTCCTAAGCATAACCAAAACTTGAAGCCATAATTTAAGGCTATAATCTAAAGATTTGATTATTAGTTTTCATATAATCAAAACTGATTACTTGATAGAGAAGTGAATTCAGCTTAGTCTCTTTAGTAAAGATTCCCTTTCTGGGGGGGGGGAGAAATTTGTACCTTCTAGAAGTGTATGCCACACAGAAACTACCTGAAGCATTGTTTCATTGTGAAAAATATAGCAAGGTAAATAATTTGTGGTGCATATAATGAACAAAGAGAATTTCAACCATCACAGCTCGCATCTTGATTTTTTTCTTGACCACAGTCTTTGGATACCCCTGACCAGAAGAGAAGTACAGAATTTAAATCTTTTTAAGCTTCTTCTCACATAAATTATAAGCTTATGTTAGAAACCATAATTTTATTTTATGCTATTTTCAGAATCTCTTAAAATATTCCAAGAATTATTGTTTATATTACATTAAGAAAAGGAGAAAAGATATAGTCAGGAGCATTGATTAATCTAAAGATTCTAAAATGTTTTGAGATGAGCTGTCTTAAAAGACTTCCTTCCCATTATTTGCAATGCTAGGGGTTTCTTTCTTTATTTTTAAAAGTGGCAAGTCAAGCAGTGTATGTCGTATCTTCTTGACCTCTGGTTTGGTGTTCTATTCCTGGTAGAATGTTGAAATATTGTGTTGCTGTGCACCTCAAAAATATATGAAATATAAATAAATGGAACCATTGTAACTTTCACTTAGGGTGAAAATATATTTGGCACACTGGAACTCTATTCAAGATGGTACTTTCCAATTCTTATAAAATAGTTCTTTTAGTTTGTATTTTCAGTAACTGATATTAAGCTAACATATCTGCAACCTATATAAAGTATAATATTGTAAAAGATAATCTGGCTTTAAATCTTGTTAGGGGTATAGAGTGTTTCTTTTTTTTCCTCCCACAAAATATAGCTAAATCACTGAAAGACAGGAGCCCAGGATTATCAAGGGACCAAGTGCTGAAAGATGCAAGGACAAACATTAGTTCTCACAAGGAAGAAGAACCAGACCGTTGGACTAGACGAAGGAAATGGTTCAAGAACAGCAAAAGGCACTCTTCAGCTGGAAAGAAGTCTAAGAATAGCAGCTTCACCAAAGGATCCAGTAAGTGTACTGCATTTAGTTGGTGATATGAAGAAAAAAATTGCCAAAGATTTGCGGATAAATCCATCACTTGGGAGTTGTCTCATTGCAGAATATACATACATATATACATACATACATACATACATACATACATATACATATACATATACATATACATATACATATACATATACATATACATATACATATACATATACATATAATTCAAAGTTTATCAGGTCCAGAGGGAAAATTGTAAAAACCAATGTGTTTAGAATGAGGGCCAGGGCCATATGAAAGAGCTTACTATGGCTCCAGATACCTCCAAAATCGGTTCCTAGATTATGATTTTTAAAAGGAAAATGAATAAGGAGGAGATGATTAAATACAAGATAGAAGATCAATCATAAAAACTATTTTAAAATTTTAGTTACCTTTAAATGTTAATGAAGTAAATTTTAACTTTAGTCTTCTCTCAACATCCCATGTATGACTCATTATGGTGGGGTCTTTAGCACATCATTCAGACCCAGAATGCTTCTTGACCCAAAAAAGTTGGATTCCCAGTTTAGACAAACCATCACAGAAATCCCCAAGCTGTATGTGAGAAGAGAACTATAGGCCTGACACTAACAATATTTTTACACTCTAGTAATTGCACATGAACAACCCAGTGCCTTTTGACACGATCCAGCTCTTTAGTGTGCTTCAATTTAATTAGGGAGGTTGTAAACTGGCCCTTCAAAAGAAAGAAACTGTTTTAAATAGCTGATGCTAAGGATATAAAGAAAAGACAGCAAATATTCATGGTTTAAGATATTACTAAAGGTTTGCTGTATTTTTAATATCACAGAAAAATCAATGGTTTTCTGCCCTAGATTAGGAAAAAAATAAAAAAATAAAATAAAAATGTAGATTAAAAAAAAATCCCCCAGCCCTTTATATCTATCTATAATAGTCTAAATGAGGGGGGGGGGGACAATGTTTTGAAAATGTATCTATCAGTAAGATAAATATTTTATTTTTATTCCTTTTGCCAAAATATAAAGTTCATAAGTGTCTTTGAAAAGCATAATTTCCCCCAAAGGAATATATTGCTGAAGCTTTCTATTTATTTGCAGCTGTTGCTTAAACTTGGCTAAACTTGACTAAGTCATACACTCTCATGCACATGGTGCTTTGACATAAACAATAACTTGTTGCTTGAAAGCACTGTGTTATGAATGCCATTATCCCTTATGTAACACCATGTCGATGAATGCTTTCTGGAGTGATTGAATTAACTGTGAATCATTCATCCATATGATCTAAGCTGCTCCTTGAAAACTCCTCCCTCCTTAACTGTGGAACTATAAACATTGAGCTTTAAAATCGGTTGATTTTGATAAAGATCAATGCATAACACATGGACCTTCACAGGTCAAAAGGACAACAGAAAGGTAAGCTCACGTGGGCTTTTATGTGAAAGTCTGTTTGTAATCTTCTTTTCTGTGACCCAGCAATGGTAGTAATGTTGAATAACTCATTTGAATGGAGTTAATGGGAAGAAAAAAATCTAAGTATTGGGGGGGATCCCTTCTGTTTTTTTGTAACATTCTATACTAAATAAGAGGAAATTATCAGATATTTTATATTGTATTAATCTGTAATAAAAATAACACAGAGTTCAGTATAAAAATATATATTTCTAAGGTGATGATGTGGACACAAAGAAATTCATATTTCTTTGTAAACATATTATAAGCGTAAATGGGTTAATGTGGAAGGAATATTAATCTAAAACCAGTGATTTTGATAAATTTGTTTTTTTTTTAAATCTACATATAAAAATCAAAGTTAAAATGTATGTTCAAATATCAAAAGCCTCACTTGTTATATTACTTATTTTAGACTCTCCTTTTTGCTTCCCACACAAAATCCACAGCTTGGCAGTTTCTATTCTTAACATTCAGAATATTGGCTCATAAAACCAAACCTTCAGAACTCATCTGCTTTCCTAAGCAATAGGAAAATTATCTGAACAAAAACTTTCCTTACATAATTGGTAAAAAGTTCAATAGGATAGATAGAACAAACTTGGAAACCGTGTTTGTGATGAACTTTACGTGTTTTTATACTATCCTGAAATTTAATATGTCCTAGATTCTGAGTTCAAGAAAATAGCAACCTTTATTGTGTGATACAGATGTAGCTAGCTTAAATGAATGACTTGAATTGATATGTGCCTTCTAATTAGCCAGGCTGCATGCACTTGCTTGTCAAGTTCACTAGAATCTGGCCAGGGGTAGGTTCCACTTACCTTCGCCACCAGTTCGCGCATGTTCCCCCCCCCCGTGCAATTTCACTTCCGTGCATGCTCAGTAGCAGGATTCAGCCCGAAACACAGCTGAGGAGCTGATCAGCTCTGCTTTGGGTGAAGAAATAAAGGTGAGTATTAACACAGGGGTGGGAGGGAGGGCTCTTTTTCAAGCCGCGGAAGAGAAGCCATCCAAACACGGAAAAATTCACCAAAAATTCCCCAAAAAGATGGCAGCGCCCATGGACCGGCATCGACTGAACCGTATCCATGATGCCATCGTTGCGTCACCAGCGGGTTGCTAATGGTTCAGGCGATCTGGTCCGAACCAGGTGGAACCCACCCCTGAATCTGGCTAAGCCTCCTTTGTGGCTGCTTATCTGGGGCTACAGAAGCAATAGCAACAACTAATCAAAGGTTTAATTAGGGTATGGAAGCTGAATTATCAAAGCAAATCTTTTTACTCCTCTCTCTCTCCAATTGATAGAATGCAGATGTTTAGCATTTTGGGACACTCCTGAGACCTCTACTCCTGAAAGCCCACTGCCACTGCTTTGAGCCTCATAATCAGGGTCACATATCATTTCTAAACATGGAAGCACTGACCCTAGCCTAGCCCAAAGGGTGATCAGCATTATCTTTCTGTTCCCTTCTGGCAGCTTGTGCTGATCAAATCTAAAGAAAGAAGGGTAAGGAAGTAGTTCTAGTGATAGGCAAAAGGAAGATTCACTTCATGAAAATTAAACCCTTTGTCTGAAGCTGACACTAGTCCTCAATGCAATTTATGTTAATCCTATAAATGTTTAATACAGGTCATAAAATATTTAATATAACTTACAAAGTAATAAAAGGAGATGGTATAAGAACAGGATGAAGGCTGAGTTGCAACAATGTTTGGTCTGGTGCCTAAGGGAAGGGTACCTTTCTTTCTAACTGTTTTGTGGTTTGTTGTGAGCCACCTAGAGTCGTCATATGAGATAGTCCTGTCCATCTAAGTCTTGTAAATTAATAAGATAAATAAATAAATAAACAAAACTAAGAAGTAACTTTATAGAGGTGGAAAGAACAAGTCATTTAAATAGTCAATTTATGCAACAATACGAAGCAGAAAAATCATGACCAAGAGATGAATGGAGATGGAGAAGCCTTTTTGTTTTTAAGCTTTTTTTTTCATTTTTTTACTAGTAGTTTCTAATTTCTCTTCATCTTTTTTGCTTTTAAGAACTTTGTCATTTTCTTGATGACATCAACAAAAACATCTGATCTTTCCAAATCTGCTTTTTCCCAATCATTAAGTGTTGTACCTCATGATTCTTGACAAATGTATCTTTTCTTTTATGTACACTGAGAGCATATGCACCAAAGACAAATTCCTTCTGTTTCCAATCATACTTGGCCAATAAAGAATTCTATTCTATTCTATTCTTCTTGTCTCTTTCCAGTGAATTCAGAAGATGGTTGTCCCTTGGATCTGGGACCACACAGGGAAAGAGAAGAGCAAGGCTTCTACACAGAAATGTTCCACTCAGCTTCATGGATGTTCCAAGGGGATGATGCTAATGCAGATAATAACCTCAGATGTCTTAGCAAAAGGCCAGTCACTGGTAAGTATAAGAGTGTGATATGATAATGCCTTCAGAGAAGGCAAGTTAGAGATTTTTGTCAATATCAATTGCAAGATACTATTGCTTATAAAAACAACAGTAGATAGATAGATAGATAGATAGATAGATAGATAGATAGATAGATAGATAGATAGATAGATAGATAGATAGATAGATAGATAGATAGATAGATAGATAGATAGATAGAAGAAATCTCAGTGTGTCAGGAGGGATATAAAAGGACATTCAGGGATGTGATATGAAGGGGGTCTGTGAGAGGTAGAAAAGAATAAAAGAAATCAATATAGTTGCCAGGACTGCACAATCAAACTCCACTCTTTTTACATGAAATGCAATGGAAAAAAACAAGTAGAGGTCAGAGCTATCATCTTGACTATTGTTATAACCATTCCAGACATTGTTGTGGAGTCCGTATGTATAACCAATCATTTACTTGAACAATGTACCTAAATGTACCTAAAAAAGTTAATTATTTCATTGAAATCACGGTTACCATTTTGAAACCTATTGGGTATACTGTGTGTCTCATAAGAATGTCCCAAAGATGCTTTTTCAGGAGGCAACTGGACTTTCTTGTTTTTCTTTGAAGACATTTCGCTTCTCATCCAAGAAGCTTCTTCAGCTCTGACAGGATAGTGAAAAATGGAAGGATTTATATTCCTTGCATACAGCTGGTCATTTGCATCCTTTTAAGGAGTCATTGAAGCACTTGGAGGTTTATCTATGTCCTCAGAGTCACCTGAGTGGTGCTCCTGGTTCCTGTGGTCTGCATTTTTTTTCTCTGAAAATCCATTCCTACTCCCGTACCATTCAAAGGGTGTCCGTCCCAAATTGTATAGCTAAAAGTCTTTATGGCCAATAAATGCCCAATCAAAATATGAACGTGGGCATTTTATTTCACTTTTGTTTTCTTCGTTCTGTTTAGTTCGCGAGCGAACTGTGAGGATTCCTAAAGGAACGGGTGACTATCCTTGGGGATTCCAAATCCAGTTCTCAAAGCCCATCTTGGTGACCAAAGTGGATTCCAGTAAGTGACATGATCATCCCCAAAGCTCACTTCCTTCCTGAAAAGATTCAAAGGAGTTTTAAATGGTACGGTGTTTAAAATAGCCAGCAAAGAGATAGCAGGTATTTCAACAATCCTGATTTCTTTTTATTGTGATTACAGAGCCGAGGTGGTGCAGTGGTTAGAGTGCAGCACTGCAGGCTACTTCAGCTGACTGCTAGCTGCAGTTCGGCTATTCAAATCTCACCCGGCTCAAGGTTGACTCAGCCTTCCATCCTTCCGAGGTGGGTAAAATGAGCACCCAGATTGTTGGGGGCAATATGCTGAACTTTGTAAACCGCTTAGAGAGGGCTGTAAAGCACTATGAAGCGGTATATAAGTCTAAGTGCTATTGCCATTACAATGAAGCATATTTTTTAGAATTCTATTGGATTCCTATAATATGGAAGAAAGTCCTGCTGCTCCTCTTGCAAATAGACCTACCATTGTAATAATAATAATAAAAAAATCCGTATGCGAGCAGTTTTCTTCTCTTTTGCCACTCACTTATGGATGAAGAATCTTCCTTGATTCTGACTTTCATTTAATCAAACTAAAAGGGTCAGCTGTTGCCTCAAGCAATTACTTCCCCTCTGCTCTGCTTTATGCTCTGCTAAAAAAAGATGATGATAATGACAAAAAAGGTCAGTGCCTTGGCAGTTAGGGGAAAAAGTGGATTGCTTGTAGTTTTGCCTGTCTCTTTTTTGAATAAGATCATTTTTTTTAACACCTGACCTCTTCTTGTGATAATTCAGTTTGACAGAACAAATGATTAGTTGAATACCTGCCACCCTGACATGTATCTCTTTAGAAAATATTTGATATTGGGAGTATATCTTTCAGAGTCACCTGCTCTTTCTTCTCTTTCCCTTCCCCACATGAATTTAAAAACACCCATTTCAGGCTTACTGAAAGCAGAACTTTAATAGTTTGCCCACCAACTCTGATTTCAGGCCACTAGTTACACTTGTTTGCATTTATATGAAGTGTGGACCAGGGGTGGGTTCCACTTACTTTCACCACTGGTTCGCATTGCGATGTTTTGCGCGCGCGTGCTCTGCTTGCACGCACATGTGTGTTCCCCCCATGCAATTTCACTTCCGCGCATGCTCAGTAGCAGGATTCAGCCCGAAACACAGCTTCGGGTAAAGAAATAAAGGTCAGTATTAACCCGGGGTCGAGCGGGAGGGCTCTTTTTCAAGCCACGGAAGAGGAGAAGCCATCCAAACACGGAAAAATTCACCAAAAAATCCCAAAAAAGATAGCGGCGCCCACAGACCAGCACCAACCAAACCGGATCCATGATGCCATCATCGCATCACCAGCGGGTCACTAACGGTTTGGGGGATCTGGTCCGAACCGGGAGGAACCCACCCCTGGTGTGGACATTATCCTTGTAGAAATCATTGCTTCTAGAAATTCATTTAAATTCAGTTTTATTTGTTGCTAATAGATATTTGTAATTGCTATACATGAAGAAAAAGGACCGTGCTGGGGACTTATGCTTTACAGCAGGGTTGTCAAACTCGCGGTCCGGATGCATCACGCACTGGCCACATCCACTCCCATTTTAGCGAAGGGGGAAAGTCGTGATATGTCACATGATGATGTGACAATGCAAGTTTGACACCCCTGCTTTACAGCATAGATAAGCAATTTACTACTTTCCAGATGTTTCAAGCTGGTTCTGCATAAGTTGTAGACCAGATATCTTATTCTTGTTTTAGCATTACACCTACAATTCTGTAGGATACTGTATCTTTGATGGAAACTGGGTGAGATCCAGTTCCTGACTGCACTATTGGAATTTATTTACCTTTCATTATCCACAAATGCACCTGAAATCTGTTGTGTGAAGACTTTTCTGTGGATTATAAGAGTTTTATGGGTTGAGAAGCAGTTTCAAAAGACATTCACAAGTAAAACGCAGAGAAGTTCAAAAGTATAACATACTTTCTTTGAAATTCCTTTCTGGCATTTTTAAAACTTTCTAAATGGCAGGAATGAATAAACCATGAGCCAGTTCCATCAAAATGGCTTCTTTTATCCAAACTGCAGTAAATGGAGATGGTGATAATAATAAAAGTTACCCCCCCAAAAAACCACCTTCAAAAATGTTGAAATGGCTTTGGAAATGTAATGTCAAATTTATGGATGTATCAGTCAAATGCAAGATATATTATTTGATGAGCCATAATCTGACATAATGCAAGATATATTATTTGATGAGCTTTTATGAAAAGAGCAGAAGCTCCCAGAACTTCTGCACCTGTCATTTCTCTCCTAGCTTCTGATTTTTCCTTCCACTCCTTCAGAAACGAGCTTTACACTGTTCAGCTGCACTTTCTAAGGCATGGGGTACAAGAAAATTCAGATTATTTGTATTAATTAAGGACCTCTGTGTTTGTGTTTTCTGGAAGAAAATACTTCAGAATACATTATGACATGTAATTGTATGCTGCCAAGAGATACAGAGGAAAAAATTATTCTGACAAACATTGAGGAATAATTCAAATCAAAGTGAATTGATAGACCTGAATTGAACATATTTTCTACATTTCCTTCTGTCCCTAGCATGTCTTTACATAAAAGCAGGCTACATCCATCTGTACCACAGACATAATGTGCATGCATATTTAAGCTACTGATAATAATCCAGAGGATAATTTAGTACTTCTGGATCAGACATATTTTTATATGCTTTGAAATCCCACCAACCAGTGCTATCCATAACAATTATTTTCAAGCGCTCAATTCTTCTAATGTTTGTTTAGCTCTGTGGGAATGCAAAGTGGTTAAGGTGTTAGATAAAGGCTAGGGAAACCCAGATTCAATTGCATTCTCAGTCACTGAAGCTCACTTGGTGATTTTGTGTCAATCACTCTTAGCCAAGCTTTATTTATTTATTTTTTATTTGTCAAACATGTATAGGATAGTAGTAGTTTGCATAAACATAAGTAAAAAGTAACGATAAAAGAGGACAATAGGACAGTAGGACAGGGATGGTAGGCACAGTGGTGCGCTTATCCACGCCCCTTACAGACCTCTTAGAAACAGGGAGAGGTCGACTGTAGACAGTCTAAGGTTAAAGTTTTGGGGGTTTGGGGAAGAAACCACAGAGTCAGGTAATGAATTCCATGCATTGATCACTCTGTTGCTGAAGTCGTATTTTCTGCAGTCGAGTTTGGAGCGGTTTATATTTAGTTTGAATCTATTACGTGCTCGTGTATTGCTGCAGTTGAAGCTGAAGCTTATCTAATAGCATTGTTGCTGTAGGGACAACAATTGTATTACAGTCTTAGTCCAATTTCTTATAGGGAATACTTGGAGAAGGGAAAGCTATATATGCTGCCTTCAGCTCCTGAAGACGTATCTGAGCACTTCCATAGAACCATCAGGTTCCTCTGGTTTCAGAAATGCAATCTTGTTATCCTACAACTACAGATAGTCCTCAACATATGCCCATAATTGAGCTCAAATTGAGCCCAAAATTTCCACTGCTAAGCAAGACAATTGTTAAGTGACTTTTGCCCCGTTTTTATGACCTTTCTTGCCAATATTGTTAAGTGAATCACTGCAGTTGTTAAGTTATTAAGTCATGGTTATTAAGTGAATCTGGCTTCCCCATTGACTTAGCTGGTCAGAAGGTCGCAAAAGGTGATCACATGTCCCTGGGAAACTGCAACCATCATAAATACCTGCCAGTTGCCATTTTGATCACATGACCATGGGGATGCTGCTACGATTGTGTGAAAAGGGGTCATAAGTCACTTTTTTCATTGCCATTGTAACTTTGAACAGTCACTCAATGAATGGTTGTTTCCAATGAGCTGTCCAGCTCCTTCCATTAAAAGAAATCATAAAAACCTGCAGTCAGAGCTTCACCTTCCCATTCTCAACATTTTTTAATTTGATTTCACATCAAGGTAAAAACAAAAAAAGCAGAATCACCAGATGGTTTTTGTTAATTCAGTTCACCTGGTATTTCTGGGCAATGGGTGCATTTCCTAACCAAGCAGCCTGCCACAGATCGCGTTGTCTTCTAAGTATGTGAGATTCAGAGGGATCTCTGCTTTGCTTTGTACTTTGCCAAGGTTGAAGTATGGTAAAAAGCGATAACCTATTCAAGAAGTAACCCCAGGAAAAAATAATCCCTTCTTTATTGCTCTTTTTCTTCTACCATTGCCTCTGCAATAATTCTTTTTTTATGTCATAATATGAAACCAGGATTGTACTATGGAGCCCAAGGTTCATTGTTCATATTCTAGCTTTTTCAGATAATCCATGATGTCGTTGTGTAATGATCTCATGCACTTAAAAATAAAGTGAATTCTGTTCAGGTTAGATTGTGAGTCTGACCTAATAAAAGAGGGGGAGAGAATATAAATCCCCTTTCCCCCGCCTTTCATTTTAATCAGCCTCAAGCAGAGAACAACAGACAGTAGTCTGCCTGACCCCAATACTAGACAAGTTCAACTTGGATTGCCTATGCAAAGCAAGGGAAAATGTTAGGAATGGCTTTTCCAACTTCTTGAGAAGTGGATTGCAATGGTGGATATAATGGGAATGAGGCTGTCTCCTTTGTGTTGATACAGTATTATCCAAATATTGCTAAATGCTGAGCATTTTTTTTTCATTCTGTGGCAGATAGTACAGCAGAGGAAGCGGGCCTGCAGATTGGAGACATAGTGATGGCTGTCAATGGCACAGATGTCACCAGCATGCCTCATTCAGAGGCAGCAAACCTAGCAAAAAAAGGTAAGTCTGCTAAAAATATGAACTTTTAACGGATGATTTGTAAATGGTGTGGACACCCACAACAATAAAAGACATTGGGTTTATGCAAATTTAACCAGAAATAATAGCTGCAGCACAGAGTTACAAAGTTTCATACATCTTTTAAAAAAAACCTCGCATTACCAACATTAAAACTTTCACCTCATATTTCAGGAGACTACAATTTTTTTTAGAATTTTTTAAAAGTTTAAGACATATTCTAATGCACGCTGTTTTGATAGCATAAAGTTGAAATAAAAAGTCAAATCAAGGGGTAAAATGATGGGTTGGTTTTTCAGGCTGTGTTACTAATCAGGATTTTTAACACACCCATTGTGAAGGGATCACAATCAATACAAAAAGTCTCTGGTTTAGCTCTGACTGTGCTTACTCAAATTGAGGGCATTATCTTCTCAACAATGAAAAAAAATTGCACACTTTGCAAAAATAGGAAAAAATTGAGGAGCATCTAACTCGACCACAAATATCAGCATCAATAATAAATATTGGGCAAGCATCTTTTCCACAGCATCAAAGTACAGTAAATATTAAGTCCCTGGTTTTCTTACTATGTGGAATATGACTAATCATATCTAATATATTCAGCTTCCTTCAATTCAACACAAATTATTTTCTTCAGCCTTTTTTATTCACAATAAAATGCCATGAAAATAAGAACTGTCCATAGACAAGCCAGGTTGCTCTATTCAATTGAGATTTTAATTAATGACACAAGCAATTGGATAACTAGGCTGCAGCTTTCTTTGGCTTCTAGCTAGGAGAGATGTGGTAGTACCGTATTTTATTTATTTATTAGATTTGTGTGCTGCCTATCTCATCTAGGGGCATCTCTGGGTGTCTTACAAACATTAAAAACTGGTAAACATTCAAATGATAAACAATAAATAACAATAATAATCATTAGAATATAAGATGGTAAGCAGAGGAGCATGAAGAACATGAGGAGAGGTGCAGTCTTCTCTTAATCTGATAGCTTCCAAAGTGGTGCATCCCCATTAGGACCCCCAAGCAAAATGGCAGGGCCAGGTCTACATGCCCTTATAGAAGGTCAGGAGAATGGGTACAGATCTATCTTTGCAGGGTATGATTTCCAAGGGACAGAAGCCATGGTAGACCCCACTAGCTGAAATTCTTTGACGAGTTCTGCAACATGCCCTTTCTGTTGGCATGAGTGGGGCAGACCAATCTCACTGGACTGACATGTTATTCATAACGGAAAGGTATATTATCCATAGAAACACAAGATGTGTTCAGGGCCATATAGATTACTCTTAACCTATCTGAATTCTCAGTTCGGTTGGATTGTTCATTCAGTGCTATTCAATACAGGTAGTCCTCGACTTATGACAGTAATGGAGCCTGCCAATTCATGTTGGAAGTCGAGGACTACATTAAAAGAAGCACATAATTAATGACCTCCCTGTGCCTGGTTTCCCTAATGCATTTGTTAAATGAATGCATGGGTCGTTAGGTAGAGCATGGGGTGACTCAGGGATAGGAGAAACTGAGGGAGGCCTAGTGCAGGCACTAGCACTCCCAGGAGGCCTCCCCCCACCCTCTAAGATAGCCCATGCTCTGCCTCCTGCCCCTTGGTTTTTCCAAAGCTCTATGGGCCTCCTCCCCACCCTCACTTCCCTGTCACCATTTGCTTACTTACATTGTGACAAGCTCAGGAAGTTAACATAGAGAGGCCGCTCCCTTGCTGGCATAATCAAGAAGAAAAAATCCGATCCCTTTTGCTTCCATTACAATCCTTTCATCTCCAGCCAGCATAAACTATGACAATTTCTTCTTAGCTTCACCAGCGCTAGTTTTGTGCTGGCGGTGCTAAGAAAATATCATAGTGGTTTACCCTGGCTGGGGAGGAAAGGATTGCCATGGAAACAAAAAATATCAGATTTCTTCTTTGCTCTAGAGCCCAAGACTAGCGCAAAGCTAGCGATGTTAGAGCAAAGAAGAAATTTGATCTCTTTTGCTTCCATTGCAATCCTTTCAGAGCCGAGGTGGTGCAGTGGTTAGCGTGCAGCACTTCAGGCTACTTCAGCTGACTGCTAGCTGCAGTTCAGCTTTTCAAATCTCACCGGCTCAAGGTTGACTCAGCCTTCCATCCTTCTGAGGTCGGTAAAATGAGGACCCAGATTGTTGGGGGCAATATGCTGACTCTGTAGACCACTTAGAGAGGGCTGTAAAGCACTATGAAGCGGTATATACTATAAGTCTAAGTGCTATTGTTATTGCTATTTCCTCTCCAGCCAACATAAACTACTACGATTTCTTCTTAGCTCCGCCGGCACTAGTTTTACGCTGTTAGAGCAAAGAAACCCAATCTTTTTTGTTTCCATGGCAATCTTTTCCTCCCTAGCCAGGGTAAACCGCTATGATTTCTTCTTAACACCACTAATGTAAAACTAGCACCTGCGGAGGTAAGAAGAAATGCTGACTGGAGAGGAAAGGATTGCAAGGGAAGCAAAAGAATTCATAGAACCCAGTATATTGGCAAAGCAGGCCTCCGAGGACCTGGCTGGGCAAGATGGGAAGAAAATAGATGAGTGGATGTGCTGCAGCATCTCTGCAGTCAGTTGTAAGGGTGAATGACTGGGGGGGGGGGGCTAACTGCAAAATTTGTAACTTTTAAACGTATTAATATTTAGCATTTGGGGTGTGCATTGAAACTTTGAATGTTCGTTGAATGGACTGTCGTACCTCAAGGATTACATACACACACACACACACACACACACACACACACACACACACACACACACACCATTATCTTAAGTATTTAAACACAAGTAACTTTAACTCTACAGTTCATTAACTTTTCCTTTTTTGAGGGTTCCCCCCCCCCCAAAATTACAACAGGCAAGGAACATACCAAAAAGAGTTTAGAGATCATCAGCTGCCATTTCTATTGTCAGGGAAGTTGAATTTGCCATAAATATATCTCATATCTATAAAACTCTTGAAAGGACAGTTATTTTTGAATAATACCATTCTGGCCCACTGAAAAAAATTGACTTTGACAATTAGGACAGATTTAGATACATGGTAACTGATGTGGTAATATAGTAGTAATGATCCAAGAGGAAAACGTGAATTAGAGTTTTTTAACAAATTATTTTTCTGTATGTGCCAGTGATTACTATTGTTACCTTCCTACAGAATCACCTATATCTAGGCCAAATGTCAGACAGAAAGAGCATATTTAGGATTCAGATAGATGGGACTTGAGAAGAGTGTCCAAGACATCGATCTCCTATTTATATCTCCTGGTATTTTCTCTGAAGGAAAATTCATGCATTAGCTATTAGCTCTTCAGCCAACAAAGAAACTTTTTCTGATAGTAAGAAAAAAGGGTTCTTTGCCACCAGTAGAAGTACAATAACATTCATATTAATATGAAATTTATTTTAGGAGATACAGTATATATTTAAAATTCAAACTATTCTTGGGTGAGGGCTAATTATACCCAAAGGATTTTAATTTCTCAGTAACACTGTTTTGACAGAAATAAAAAATGTTTAACAAATGCAAGTTATTTCTCAAGATACTGACAAATTTATTTTAGTATATATCACATTTTTAATTGTGGAGATGGAATTCACATTCTTCTTTAGAAAAACTAGAATTTCTTTTCTAATTACTACGAGGAAGTTTGAGAATTCTCTGCTCTTATTCCCCTAATGTAAATGATATGAGCTCTTTTCCACCAGCAAAAGCACAGTAACATTTATATTAATATTAATATGTAATTTCTTTTAGGATATATGTTTAAAAGTCAAACTATTCTTGGATACTGCTATTCAGAAATCATTTTAAATAAGAACTCTGAGATTCTGTCAAGGATGACTTCAGGTTCCTGTTCCTCTTATTGGAATGACAAAAGCACATTTGATTGGAAGTTCTTTGTGTGAATTTTGACAGCACAATGCTATTTTGGTCAAACCCCATACACATACGTACTGTACTGCAGACATGGCAGGATTGTGTTTCAAAGAATAATTTCCACATGACAGTCACAGGCACTCAAAGTATATTGAGAGATGCTTAGAGGAGGTCTTCGAAATATTCAAACATGTACAGCAATTGTCATTTTTTAATCTTTTGCATTCAAAATACCTATTACGATATGTAAAATATTTGGGGGAGGTAGGTTTGTAAAATGTGTGAAACACTGAAGCAGCTTGCTTACACATCCAACAGCTGGATCTTTTGGAAGGCTCAGCATGATGAGTTTGAAGATTTTTCTAAGGTTGTCAGCACACACCTGTACTTGTATAGATAACTCTTCTACTAAGAACGCTGGCACAATGCAGGAACTGAGCAGGATCTTCTAGGAGATGACATGAAAACCCCCTCAAAACAGCCCTATACAGATGAAGCTTCTTCAATATTTGAGGAAAGGGACTTTAGTCATAGTAACTCATTTTGTTAAGGACCCCTTTAAGTTCTTGACCCGCTATTCAAATATTTTTTACTTTTACTTTCTATCAGATGCTGTTGGACAAGCCCAGCAAAATAATGCTCCATATAAATAACTTCCTATAAAAGCAAATATTTCTGTTTGCAATAATTGTCGTTATTAGCTCCATTACACACCAAACGTATTTCCCTAACTAAAGCCAGTCTTTAACTAAACATGGAGAGTCCTCCACTCGTCTACTCGCAACAGAATACCTTATTCCACCAGACTTGAAATTTTGGACTTAGATAGCTTAGAACGTCATCACCTCCAATCTGACCTAAATGTAGTTCATAAAATCATCTACCACAATGTCCTACCTGTCAATGATTACTTCAGCTTCAACCGCAACAATACATGAGCACAGAATGGATTCAAACTCAATGTAAACCGCTCCAAACTCGACTGCAGAAAATACAACTTCAGCAACAGAGTGATCAATTCCTGGAATGCACTACCTGACTTTGTGGTTTCTTCCCCAAACCCCATAAACTTTAACCTTAGACTGTCTACAGTCGACCTCACTCCATTCCTAAGAGGTCTGTAAGGGGCGTGCATAAGCGCACAATTGTGCCTACCGTCCCTGTCCTACTGTCCTATTGCTTAATTTACCTGTACCTACTTTGCTAATGTTTATGTTTATACCAATACCTACTATCTTGTACATGTTTGACAAATAAATAAAATAAAAAAATAAAATAAAATGCCATTCACATTCATGCCAATACATTCCATTTTTCTCTTTTATGACCTAAATAAATTGATTACAGATACTAAGTCAAATAAGGCACTTAGAGAATATAGCAGATAGCATAAATCAAAAGGAGGAGGAGTATCACTCTGTCATAATTTCTACTACCCCAAGTTCAAGGTTGCAGCCATCATCAGGGAAGAACCCTGCAGAATGATTGCAAGCCAGAGAAACGTTTTGAGACACTGTATTTAGGTTGGATCTATAGGAAACATTAATATAAATAATGCAGCAACGGCAATAAAAAGTTGAAGGACAAGAACAGAGAAATATGACGTTTTCTAGTAACAGTCTCATTCTGCTGCCTTATTATAGAAAATGCTATCCGTATCACTAGCTATGTTTGTTTGTTTCATATTGTGTAGTTCTCTATATATTTTCAATGAATAGTGTCTTGTGGTACATAATAAGTCAGCATCAGTAGGGTTGATGGTCCCCAATTTTTTATAAATATAAGATTTTTGAAAGCAATTGAAGCATTTAATAGGAATAGAATTCAATAAGTCTGTTTTGACAAGATATTTTCTCAACATTAACTTTAGAGCTTTAGAGTAAAGCTTTAGTATACATTTTCTGTTTTAATTACTTCATAAGTAAAATAATTACTGATGTGCAATAGAAGAATCTGTTTTTTAATTTGCTATTATATTCTCAAATATTCCAGGTCCTGATATCTTGAACTTATTGGTGGGTTCTGATATCAGTCGTTGCCCCAACATCCCTCGTCCAACATGTCGGGGATACCTCCACAAACGGACCCACTCTGGAATCCTAAAGGGCTGGAGAAAGAGGTGGTTTGTATTAAACCATGACGGTTCCCTGTATTATTACAAACATAAAAAGGTAAGACAAGTGCAAAAGTATTATCTATAATGCAAGGGTTTCATTAGATTTAATATAGAACTACATTGATAATTGTAGCAAATAGAACCTTGGAATATGTAAGACGCTCAGGGGCGAGTTCCTCTTACCTGCCAATGGTGCGCTGTGCGCGCATCATCTCATTTCCCTTGTGCCACGCTCACTATGAGTGTGTGTCCCCTCACGCGTTTTTGCTTCCTGCGCATGCGCGGAAGCAAAAAATTGCCAAAATCTCACACACACGCGCATCCCCTTGTAAGATTTTGCTTCTGCACATGCGCAGAAAGCAAAAAAAAGCCCAAAAATTTCAGAAAAAAAGATGGCGATGAGCGACGGACCGGCGAAGATGGCACCGGAACCGTCATGCGCAAATTGTGCAATCGGAGGGTCCCTACCAGACTGGCGCACTGGACCGCACCAGTAGGAACCCACCACTGAAGACGCTGCATACAAAGCATGAAGTAGTTTTTTGGGAACAGGTGCTCCTAAAGATCTAGTTTTGTTTAATACAGATGAAATTTTAGCATGCATTCGGTATTCACATGTGCAGAAACTTCTCCTAATACTCATTAAATTATATATTGTGTTTTGGTACAAAATGAGATTATCTTGAGTGCAAGATGGTTCACTTTCATTATCTATCATAACCAATTTCAAAAGTATTGTGGGGGAAAACTCTAATATATTTTAAAAAGTATCTTAAGAGTAGATAATACTATGTTAGATCAAAGATCAGGGTTAAGCAATTTCTTATATTTCTTTTGAGACACTCTTGAGATACATATATTTATTAAAGATTTACTTAAAAGTATAGGTTGCTTATTAAATGAATTAACCTACCACAGACTCCATTATACAACTGAGAATTTTAATATGCCTACCTGCTGTTTTGGTTTAATAGAACGAATATTAAGCCAAATCTGTTTTGTTCTTTTTATTGTTGTTGCACTCAACAGCAAGCACAATGTTACAAACTTAATAATTCAGATTGGCTTGAATATACATGCAAATTGGTTCAAAGGATAAAAGTTAAAAAGCTTTTTTTTCTTACACATATAGATATACAAAACATGAATTATACTATTCCCTTTTGTGATGTTATGCAAAGTGCAGGAAAAAATTAAGAGTTAGCAAAAGAAATTGAGAAACTCTTTAGTTAAAAGAAATTTAACTAAATCTAGTTTAACCAACACTATTAGCTATTATTTCTCCATAACTTTCTGTCTTGGTAAATAATTCTCACTGGGTCCATATGCTACTGGGTCATATATTGCCCTTTGTTTTTAAAATCTCATCATTTTATTTGTGTGTATCTCATGAACTCCATCCAATTTTCACTTTCTCCTCATTCCATTCCTCTCAACATTTATTCTTTCTTCATATCCTAGTTAATAGTATCAAAAGCCACAGAAGCAGAGACACACTCCTCTGGTTGTGTTCTCTTAGCAAATCAACTATAGGGGAACTAGTAAAATCCTCATGCCACTCTACTTGCTCTAATATTTTGCCATTTATAACTTGAACTTATTTCTCTTTGATTCATTTTCAGATGCATTATTTTTATTGCAACAAACAGTCTCTATAATATTTGCTGCAAATATTTTAGGTTCTCAGCCAACCATGTGGCATCATCTGTATACCATAAGTACTGCTTATACATTTATCTGTAAAATCATTAAACAACCAAAGGAACATGACAGATCTCAATGTTATTATTAACTATCTGGTGAACATTCTATTTATGTTGTGGATGCTTCACTTCCATCGTATATTACTTTTATTCCATTTAGCAAGAAAACTTCAGTACCACATTCATACATACCATTCTGGAATGATATAGGTTTTTTTTAAAAAAATTTCATACATTCATACCTTCCTCTCTGACCTGTCGAAAAGCAAAAATCTGGCCTGTACATTCACAGACCAAAACAGAGTTTCACTGCATTTTCCAAATTTTGTGCATTTTATTTCTCAGGTTTTTCTGATGTTGCCAACATCTTTCCAAGTATACTTAACAAAATAACCTTTGCATGGTTTTTGCACTCTTCTTAATTTTTCTCTTTTCATATGTCCACTTGTCAGGCACGAATGCAGTCTTAACACACACTTTCAACAAATTTCCCAACCACTATAATCATTTATTACCATAGTTTAAGGCTTCTCTAGTTTCACCATCCTCTCTTGCAACCTTACCTATTTTTTAAATTCTTACAGAATTTATGGTTTTCAAATATCCCTGTAATTTCAGTATTTCTGTATATCTGTGAGGTTTATGTTTCAATTCAATGGCAAAACTTTATACCTCTTGCAATTTGCTGTAGCATTTTTATGATCCTACCATGGTGGAAATTCTTATTTCTGATAGAGTCCTGAAGCTATTAAAAGCACCCATTTCAATGGTGATCTCATGGAAGATGTTTCATAGTAAACGAAGAAATAAATTACAGTAAAGTATAAAATCATAATTACATCCAGGGTACATCTATACGTCCATGGTACACTCTTCAGGGTACACTCTTCAATATATCATCCTTAATTTTAGCCTACAGTTTCCATGCCTTTATAACTTTACATTATTACTTGGAATTCAGAATATCAAAAGTGAGTCAGAATTTGTTCCAAATGTATAAATGATGGATCTTTCACATTTCATCATTCAGGGATTTTTCTTTTCATCATGAATAATGTATAACTAGGTCTTGCATTTACTTGAAAATGATATTCCACTAAGATTAAAAGGGTTATAGCTTACCAACCCAGACATAATTCTGTATCTTCTATTAACAGTGATATGAATGATAATGATGAAAATCAAACCAACATGTCGTATTCCTATACTTTTTTGAACTTCAATTTGGTGGCTCAAGAAGAAAAGGCTTGTTTTCATTTTAATATCCTACTTATCTGATTTATGCCAAATTTCAAACCATAAAATCTGATTTTAAAAGAATCATATCTAAACTATGATTAACTAGTAAATATGGAGTTCTGGTACAACACAGCTAGAGGGTGCTTTACTTCACTTTCAGTAATGTATCCTTATCTTACAATATAGTACTTTCTTAAAGATACCATGTTAATTACAAACAATGTCCAGCAGGTGGAGAACTTTGATCAGAAATGTTTCTCAAAGCACTGGAAACAAAATACAGGTAGCCCTCGACTTACGACCCCCATTTGAGCCCAAAATCTATGTTGCTAAGTGAGAAAGTTAAGTGAGTTTTGCCCAATTTTATGACTTTTCTTGCCACATTTGTTAAGTGAATCTCTGCAATTGTTAACTGAGGAACACCGTGCTTAAGTGAATCTGGCTTGTCAGAAGGTCACAAAAAGTAATCACATGAACCCAGGACATTAGAATTGGTTAAATAAATATAAATATGAACCAGTTGTCAAGAATCCAAATGTAAATCACATGACCATGGGGATGCTGCCATGGTCATAAGTGTTAGGTCACTTTTTTTCAGTGCCATTGTAACTTTGAACTATCACTAAATGAACTGTTGGAAGTCGAGGACTACATATATATATATATATATATATATATATATATATATATATATATATATATATATATATATGTATATGTATATGTATATGTATATGTATATGTATATGTATATGTATATGTATATGTATATGTATATGTATATGTATATGTATATGTATATGTATATGTATATGTATATGTATGTATGTATGTATGTATGTATGTATGTATGTATGTATGTATGTATCTATCAGAGGTGGGATCCTGCCGGTGCGGTTAATAGCTGTTGTTCAGCGCAGAGCCGAAGACGCTGCTGCCATTCGCAGAGCGGGAGCTTTCCCCGGGCGCTTTCCCCGCCCGCATGGATGCCGCCAATTGCGTTCTTTTGCCCTCTGCGCATGCGCAAAGCGTTCTGCATGCACAGAGGGCAAAAGAACTCAATTGGCGGCATCCATGCGGGCAGGGAAAGCGCCCGGGGAAAGCTCCCACTCCGCGAACGGCAGCAGCGTCTTCGGCTCTGCGCCGAACAACAGCTATTAACCGCACCGGCAATCAGAGGCAGGAACCCACCTCTGGTATGTATGTATGTATGTATGTATGTATGTATGTATGTATGTATGTATGTATGTATGTATGTGTCTGTATCTGTATCTCTCTCTCTCTCTCTCTCTCTCTCTCTCTCTCTCTCTCTCTCTCTCTCTCTCTCTCTCTCTCTCTCTCTCTCTCTCTCTCTCTGTGTGTGTGTGTGTGTGTGTGTGTGTGTGTGTGTGTGTGTGTGTGTACTGTCCAAAATCAGATAATACAAGATTGATGAAATTGGGAGCTAGTAAATCAACATTCTGAAAATGTACAGCAGGATTTCTTGGGGGTTTTTTCATTCAAAATTAAGATCTTTACATTGGAAACAATATTTGCACAATTAAGTATTGTTTATCTCCCAGCAATTCTTATTGGATATAATAAATCAGCTGAATAATGATAGTATAATCCCTCTCCTATTTTGCCATTTTTCTCTACTTTGGTGAAGTCAAGGCATGGTACATCCCAGTGGTGAAATCCAAATTTTTTACTACCGTTCTGCGGGCGTGGCTTGATGGGCGTGGCGTGGCTTGGTGGGCGTGGCAGGGGAAGGATACTGCAAAATCTCCATTCCCTCCCCACTCCTGAGGGGGAAGGATATTGCAAAATCTCCATTCCCACCCCACTCTGGGGACAGCCAGAGGTGGTATTTTCCAGTTCTCCGAACTACTCAAAATTTACGCTACCAGTTCTCCAGAACCTGTCAGAACCTGCTGGATTTCACCCTTAGTACATCCACATTCAACTATACCGGTTACTCACTCTATTCCCCCCCCCCAAAAAAAGGAAGATCAGATTGATTTCGCATGATTTTTTTTCTTAATAAACCTACTCTGGCTTCTTCCAAGCATTGCAGACTTTTTTGAATGCTCACTGATTTACTGCTTGATCTTCTGTTCCAAAATTGAGGCAAATATCTGCATCAAGCAGACAGACTGTAGTTACCCCCCTTGCCTTTTTTAAAGAGAGCAACAGCATTTGCCTTTCTACAATCCTCTGGCACCATGGCTTGTCTTCCATAATTTCTCAGAGATCACTGAAAGACATTCCACCACTGCTTACTGATATCTTTTATCTGGGCATCTGGTTTTCCTTGCTTACATATCTCTTCAATACATATATAATCTTGTTTCAGTCTTTTGAGCTGTTCATAATTTACCAGGCTTCTAGATCAGGGGTCTCCAACCCCCGGTCCATGAACTGGCACCAGGCCCTGGCGTCAGGGGTGGGTTCCACTTACCTTCGCCACCGGTTCACATCGCAATGGTTCGCGTGTGCACGCACGCTCCACTCGCGTGCATGCATCCCCTCACGCGATTTGGCTTCCGCGCATGCTCAGAAGTAGGAATGAGCCCAAAACACAGCTGAGGAGCTCATCAGCTGTGCTTCAGGCAAAGTAATAAAGGTCAGCATTCAACCACGGGCAGGCAGGAGGGGCCTTTTTCAAGCCGCGGAAGTGGAAAAATTTTGGGGGGGGAAGATGGCGGCGCGCACGGAATGGCACCGACAGCAATGTCACCAGCAGGTCACTACCGGTTCGGGTGCTCCGGTCCGAATCGGGAGGAACCCACCCCTGCCTGGCGTGCCAGAAACCGGGTCGCACAAACAACCGAAACCCCATCCACAGGAAGCAGACAGCATGTGAAACTAACTCCGCCCCCTCCGGTCCACAGAAAAACCCCTCCACAGAACCGATCCTTGGTGCCCAAAAGGTTGGAGGCCACTGTTCTAGATGTTTCTCTAAATTTCTTTTCCACATGCACATAAACACCATCACTTTTAGATCAGCATCCAAATATTCAAGAAGATGACAGTGAAGTGGATCCCTTGGTAATTCTTTTTATTTGTTTACTTGATTAATGCTTAAGTGAATGAAAAGGGAAATTGAGGGATTTGTCTGTCAGACTGGAAAGCTGACAATCATTCTTCATTGGGCAAGCATAGACAAAGCATTTCTATCATTTAAGTACATCCAGCATAAAACATTCCCACCCAACATGGTATCTCTGCTGCTGAGAATTGTTAATGTAAACATCGGGTGGGTAAATTGCAAAGAAATCAGAGGACATTGTCCAATTCTAATCTATTTCATGTGCTACTTCCCAATCGTATTGACTAAATTAGCAATGCAATGCAACCCTTTTTACTTTTTATGTTCAGGGAAAACCAGAGGAGATAATACTGCTTTATTGTGTATAATCCTTTACATTATTTCACTCATGCCCTTCTTCCTTCAGGCCTCTATATTCATTGCTAAGTGCTTTTCCTAAAAAAAGGCTTAACTATAAATAGATTTTGGTCCACGCTGTTGCTCCAAGAGGTACAATGTACATTTGCATTACATTCTGACAAAGAGCTTTATCTGGCACAGGCAGAGAGACATCTATTCTTTACTAGCAAGCATCCTACTATCTATTTCATTTGCAAAGCTTCTGAAATGGCCACTGCCTATCAATAGATTTGCTAATTAATCTCTCAGAGTCTATCTGGGCTGTAATCCACAGAAGTGTAAGTCACAATGTAGTTTCCAGTTGCCATGATCCCTCCCTCCCTCCCTCCATTTATTTATTTATTTATTTATTTATTTATTTATTTATTTATTTATTTATTTATTTATTTATTTATTTATTTATTTATTTATTTATTTATTTATTTATTATTTATTTGTTTGTTTATTTATTTATTTATTTATTTATTTATTTATTCGAAGTTCTTCTATGCCGCCCTACTCCCTCAGGACTCAGGGCAGCGTACAACATTTTAGGGAACATCAAATAAATTGTTAAAAACAATTTAAAACAATTTAAAAAACATACACATCATACATACATGGGGGAGACGTCAGATGGAAGGTCATCTCAAAATCACCCCGCCTGCAGGAAGAGCCATGTCTTAATGGCTTTTCGGAAGGCCAGCAGGGTGGGGATAATTCGGATCTCCGGGGGGAGTTGTTTCCAGAGAGTAGGGGCCCCTACAGAGAAGGCCCTCCCCCTAGGCCTTCCTTCCTTCCCATCCTTTGTCTTATTAGGAAATTATTCATTTTCTTTATTGATGTACATTTTGAATGTTTGGCTTAGAAAGCAAACAGATATATGAAATAATAGATTGGAATGTCACTCTTTTCTCAAAGAGAGTGGGTCCCATTCATTTCAAGTCCCTGAGCATCAGAAGCATTACAAGTATTGAAGAAACTATTTTATATCCCAAATGAGTGGGCACTGTTATATGTACATCATCATCATTATCTTTCTTTTAGCAACCCCATAATCCCTTGCGGGGTGGAGTCTGGGCAACTGAATGGAGTTGAGTGTTTACTGGCTGGATGCTCTTCCTGTCACCAATGCGGAGTTTTGTTTTCCAGCAGATATATTCTCAGTGTGCCTCAGAGAGAGAAATATCTGCCTCTACCCAGGGTTGAACTCACAGCCTCCTGATTGTGAGGCAAGAGCTTCACCTCTAGGCCACTGCACCACTCTATATCATGATGTACATTCATATTTTAATCATTGAAATTAAGAATAGATGCCCATGCCTGCATTAAGAATAGATGCCAATATCTGCTTATTCATGAAAGCTAAGCAGAAGCCCAGTTTCTCTCAACTGGCACAGATTTTCTGAACATTTATATCTGTTTTGAAATATTAAAAAGGAACACCAAGAATCCCACCACGAATCACTTGCATTCCTGCATTCTCCTCTTCTTGAGGCAAACAAATTCTGCTGAGATCATGAAGCACAACATGTCGTAATAACTGTAACAAATTAATCACAACATGAAGATGACATATAGAGAAATATAGTACAAATGCTACCCTGTTTCCCCCAAAATAAGACATCCCCTGATAATAAGCCCAATTGGGCTTTTGAGTGCATGGCAATAAGGCCAAGCGCTTATTTCAGGGTTCAAAAAAATATAAGACAGGGTCTTATTTTCGGGAAAATACGGGTATATGTTTCGCTTACAGCAAAATGTTTTGCTACCGCAAAATGTTCCATGGGAAGCAGAATAGTTTAGTTTGGTTTACCTTAGTTTAATTTAGTTAGCTTAGCTTAGTTTATATAAATTAAATAGAAACAATCCTTGATTTTTTGTTGTTGCTTTAAACAAATTTGGCCCATATAGTCTGGCAAAGTGCTGTTGTTTTCAAGACTTTGTTTACCAATAACAGGATGCCCAGATGAATTTTCATGGCAAAGCTAAATAAAGTCACACTTCCTTATCTCTGGACACTGGTTTCCATCCAGACTGGATAGATATTAGAAGTAGAATCCGTCACTATAACCCTTCATCCTCTATTCTGCCACTTGAACTGACTTCCTCAACTTGAGGGTCCTCCAGAGCTAAGGCCTTCCACTCCCATAATTACTTAGCTAATGTAGCCATTACTGGCAATTCTGGGAACTGGAGCCTAAACTTCAAGAGAGGATCTGGGTTGGAGAAGGCTGCACCTGACTACCGCTTAATCAGCCATCCACGATCAAGTACTTTGTTTCTAAGCTATTGTAGTTTCAGTAAGCACTTTGGATTTTTCTTTCCAGTCATTTATAGTGCAATCCTGAGAATTCTTATTGAAATGTAACTCATACTAATCTCGGGGGACTCTATTTAAAACATACGAAGAGCGGTTGCAGGAACTGAGCTTGGCCAGTCTGGCGAAGAGAAGGACCAGGGGTGACATGATAGCAGTGTTCCAATACTTGAGGGGATGCCACAGAGAGGAGGGGGTCAGGCTGTGTCTCTAGGGCACCAGAAAGCCAAACAAGGAATAATGGATGGAAGCTGACCAAGGAGAAATTCAACCTGGAAGTGAGGAGAAACTTTCTGACAGTGAGAGCGATCAACCAGTGGAACAGCTTGCCAGCAGAGGTTGTGAGAGCCCCAACACTTGCGACCTTCAAGGGGAGACTAGACTGCCATCTGTCTCAAATGGTGTAGGAGCTCCTGCTTGAGCAGGGGGTTGGACTAGATGACCTACAAGGTCCCTTCCAACTCTAATAATAAATCTAAATCTAAATATTTTCTAGCCAGCTGATGCACAGAGGCTTCTTAATATCTTAATCTCCCGCGATTGATTCACCAGAAAATGTGAAACTGCTTTAATATTAAGAAATATAATTGGCTCCTTTAATTTTCAATTGTATAGAACAGTACATCTCAACCTTAGCAGCTTTCAGATGGATGGACTTCAAGCTGGCTGGAGAATTCTGGAAGTTGGAGTCCAGCCATTTGTAAGCTGCCAAGATTGATAAATGCTGGCCTAGAAGTTGATCAGGAGAATCTCTGTTCCAATGTCATAAAAAAAGCATAACTTGCTGTGTAAATGATCCGATAAAGCACCTCCACCACCCCAGACAGCATTATTCAAATAACTTCTGTTCATAGAAAATAAATCTTGGTATTTGGGTTGCAAGTTTTATGATTTCCATATGAATCAGGAGCCTACATTGAAGGATGGCAACACTTGCATTTTGTAAGTAGGACTTGTGACTCTTCAGAGAGTCAGACGGGTATCTTTTCGGGTCTATCTAGAGATGCAAAGAATTAAATAGAGGACCTCTGGCATTTAAAACAAGCTTTGTTGTTGCTTTCATCTTGCTTCTAAGTTATTGGACATTTCTCTTCATTTTTATTTCACTGTTGGTTTACATTTGGGTTTCAGCAAATAAAGCTAAATATCTTGAGATAGTTTTCTTTTAAAAAAAAAATATAATATCCTCATTGGGGTTGTAAGGGGAGTTCTAGGCAAATAAAATCCCTGTTCATAGCATTCTAATAAAAATGTGCTCCTTATCCTTTGGAATTTTAGAAAAAGAAGAAACGTACTGTGCAAGCATCAAACAAAACTCTTCACATTAATGAAATCACAGCTGTCCAGTTTTAGCTAAATATAATAATAGATAAATAAAATGCCTTCTGAAACTACAGCAATCTGGCTAGAATTAACCACAAGATTTGTTTGTGCGTCTGTGTGTATAAATGCCTAAGCATTTGAAGTGAACTGCTTTCTAAGAATTTCTCTAGCCAAAATTTTTAATAAAATATTATTTCTTTAGTTTTTATGTAGGAAAGCTGTACATCAAATTCAATAATTTATAAGAAACTTCATTAAAATCTGAAAGTGAACATTTTACAACTGGACACTTTTGCACAAATTATATGTTTACAGACACACACACACACACACACAATTAACCTACCATATTTGCTATGAGTTCTAAATAAAATTAAGCCAGACTTGAATAGACTAAGAACCATTCTAAAGCCTTTCTATATTTGCTTTGCTCCAGCAGCATTTCTGGACCCATATATATTTATGCAATGTCACCAGTTTAAAATAGCAATGTCGATATATTTTTATTAATTGCTGCAGTAGCTTGAGGGAAATCATCATTAACTGAATGATGATTTCTCATCATCCAATTGGTCAGCTGGAAGAAACACTGATTGGCTGATAGTGATGAGCATACACTTAGTGTTCAAAAGTTAGAGAATTGAACATGAACACATGGCCAGTCTTCAAATGGTTTCAAGGGACTGTGGACTGGAAATGAAGTTGGGACAAAACAGTAAACTAAAACTCAATAAAGTAAAACATACACATTGTACTCAAATTTTATTCTGTATTTATAAAATGTGAAATACCATACTATCTGTACAGTTATCACAGTACTTTGCTAAATCAGTATGATATTGTTTGATCAATGAACCTTGGATTGCAATTTAGTCTTACAAAACCCCCTAGAGGAAAATAACTAGAGCAATGTTTCTAAAAAAAAAAATCTGATGCTTTGCTGTCATCAAATAGTTGTCTTAATTTATTCAACCCAGATGCAGTTTGTTTAAAAAAACCCCCACTTTCCTACAGTTAAAAAAAGCCATATAAATACTCTGGTTCCATGCCATACAGAGATTTACAGTAATCCCTCGCTATATCGCGGTTCACCTTTCACGGTCTCGCTGCTTCACGGATTTGCGTGGGCGGCCAGGCAGTCAGCGGCAAAGCGCGCGGCTCCTGGACTCGCAAACCTCTCCGATGATTTCTGCGCCTGCGTGGTGGTCTCCTGCTTCAGTCTGGCAGCGGCAGGCGAGTAAAGCGGTCCGATGAGCTCTGTGCGTGCGCAGAAGGACTGTCGCTCATCAGCTGTAGGGCGGGCCGCGCTGTCAGCTTTCCCTGAGGGAAAATGGCCGTTCGCGCCAATTTGACGAGGGAACGGCCTACAAGCTCGCTCAGGAGATCAGTGCCAAGCAGCCACAGCAGACGTCAAGAGAGGGAGAGGTTGGAGGATTTTCAGGCTTTTTTTGGGCACCGAAAACGCAGAAGCCGGGTAGGAGGGGTTAAAAAAAATAAAGGTTCCTACTTCACGGATTTCACCTATCACAGGTTATTTTTGGAACGTAACCCCCGCGAAAAACGAGGGATCACTGTATAAGTAATAACCAGCATCTTGAATTATACCGAGATGCAAATTGGGAGCCAGGGCAAATTGACAGAGCAAAAGTGTAACAGGAACTTAATGGACCATTTGAATCTTCTGAATGTTCTTCAGGGTCAGCCCTATATCCAGTGCATTGCAGTAGTCTATTTGGAGGGTTACAAAAGCATGAATGATCATGTATGGGGCTTGCTTATCCAGGAAGGGGCCCAACAAAGAGCTGTGGAAAAGCCCTTGGTCACATCTGTTACCTGCTGTTTGTGGACCCCAAATTGTGCAATAATCCTGTCTGATGTAGAATTAAAGACTGGAAATCATCAGCTCCAAGAGACCCTAAAACACAAAGTACTCCATGTTGCTGTGATTGAATTGTATCTTCTCCTTCCCATGCAGAACCCACAGAAGCCAGGCAATGAGATAAAACCTGCATTGCATCATTTGGTTATTCAGGGCAGAGATATGGAGCAGGGTATCATCAGTGTATTGATGACACCACACCTCAAGATGTTGAATGACCTTATCCAGTGGCTTCAAGTAGTTAAACATGAGCAGGGAGATACCGTAGTTGAGCCCTGAGGCATTCCACACAATGTGAGACATCCCCATATCCCTCATTGACACTGACTGGAACAAACTGCAGAGGAAGGTTGAGAAGCAGCATAAAACAATGTCTTAATTCCTAACTCCTGGAGCTGGTCCAGAAGGATACCAACTTGATGGTATCAAAGGCTGCTAAAATGAACACACTATTTCCATCCTGCATCTTCCAAAGATCATTCACAGGTGCAATCAATGCTGTTTCATTCAGGGCCCTGTGGTGGCAGAAGGCAAACACCTTTTCAACAATCTTCCCTGAAATTTTGCCCAAAACAAAATTTGGGTTTAGGAATGTTTCATGAGGAGAGAGCATGCCCATGGTGGTCTCTTTAAAGGACAGCAGAACTTCCTCCCTCACAAGGATGCACTCATGCTGCTTAGACTTACCATACACAATTTCCCAGTCAGCCTTGGCTACCTCAGAATGATAAAGGTGAGATGGCCAAACTTTAAACTCTAACAATCCTGCCCACTTCCTCAAGATTAACAGGACCAAACCCAGCCTTAATAACTGAACTAGGGATGTATTTCAAGTCTACTCCAAATGACATGCACTAAAGCTAAGATCTAATTTATGCTAACCATAGTTAGGAAACTATTCTATAGTTTTAGCTTCAGATTTATGCTTCCATTTTGTATCAGTTCAAGGCTCTGCTCCATAAAATCATAAATGTATTCTCATCATACTGGTGGGACATACTTTGAGACAGAGCCTTCCTTTTCAGTCTTAAATTTAAAAAAATGTTTGCTGGCATCCAATCAAGTCATAGTTTAAAGTTACCCTAATCCAAATAGTGAGTCTGTTTATTAAAAAAATGTTATGAATGCTGACTATAATGCTATTCAATTTGAGATCCCTCCCTTTCTCTCAATTATAAAAATATATATTTGATGGCAAAGGTTTTGAGTTATGTTTGTTCCTGCTACTGATTAAATATATATCAGCATGTAAAATGACCAAGATTGAGGAAAAAAATTGATTGCTCATGAAACAGAACCTGTGTAACATTTTGAAGGGAATTTTTCCCCTAATTATTCTTCTTAAATGCAATTGTAGGAGCTTGTTTGCTTAATAAGGGAGGAGGGACAGGATCTGATATCCCTGGTCTATCAGATTTAAATCCTATTCAATTTCAACTCCATATTGGACAAGTTCCTTATTTAAACTATTTTCTGACTTTATTTGGGAACCACGATTGATTTACAAACATGTTGCAATAACCTGTCAATTATAAAATCAAATTACTATTGTCCAACTAGACTGAAAATATTAATTTTTGGTTACAAAGCAACATTATATGGCCCATTGTCATCCAACATATTCTGTAAACTTTAAAAATATTATCATGGCGCTGATAATGAAAGTGGAGGAATACGGCCGGAGGAATTGGCTTCCTCTTTCCAAGCTGTGCTATTAGAAAATATAGAATATTGAGATATCCTATGTGTAGGAACATTAGACAGAAGCATAAGTGTTTCACAATTTGTCTAAATTAGGATTAGATAAACAAGTCTTGCTACATAAACAAGACTTTGCCTTTCATTCTATGGCAATTAAAGTTGCATGATAAGCACTCTTTAAGCTTGAATTTGTTGATTTTGTTGTAGGATGAAGGAAAATGCAGACCACTTGAAGTAACAAAGGTCGAAGGTGCTGAAATTGGCATGGATAACAGCCTGGGCAAGCCTTTTGCATTTAAATGTATTCCTCGGACTGGAAACAGGGTTTTTTATTTCCGCGCTACATCAGCCCAAGAAATGAAGAGGTACATTCCACTCACTAAATTAGTATGTTTTCTCTTTTTTGTGTGTGTTGCATTTATTAAGTTATGTAACAGGAATACTCATCAGCCTGTTGTGGAAGGGAGGGAGAACAAACATATGGCACTCAGACCTAATTACAGTTCTCTCTTTCTCTGGCAAGGACTGTCTCTGTTAGCATTTTGTTATTCCCAGTAGGGTGGGTTTTTTTTTTTTAACTTGGAGTCATTTCTCTTTTTTCTTTAATGTAGCAGTTCTGTTAGATCACATCAGAATTATATCTGGTCCAAATTTCTATTTTTCATGTGACCAACAAGAACTCTATCAAAAGTTCAGAAGCAAAAGAAGAAGGATGTAATGCTTTCCTCTATACCAGTGATGGCGAACCTTTTTTCCCTCGGGTGCCGAAATAGTGCGTGCACGCGCTATTGCACGCGCGTGCGTGCCCACACCCATAATTCAAAGCCCCCCACTTGCCTCACCCCCCTGCGCATGCGTGCATGACCCCCCCCACTCCCCTGTTTCCTGACTTCCAGTGGACCCAGTAGGCCCATTTTTTGCCCTCCCCAGGCTCCAGAGGCTTTCTTAGAGCTTGGGGAGGGCGAAAATGCTCCCCCCGCCACCCCGGAGGCACTCCGGAGGCCAGAATCGCCCTCCCAGAGCCTCTGCGCGAGCCAAAAATCAGCTGGCGTGCACGCACATGCGCGCTGGAGCTGAGCTAGGGCAACGGCTCGCGTGCCGGCAGATATGGCTCCGCGTACCACCTGTGGCACCCGTGCCATAGGTTCGCCATCACTGCTCTATACTATTCCTTGCCTATTCATAGACATAGTGCGTATGCAAGAACTCCCATTAGTGCATTTCCTCAGTGCCATGTACACACACACACACACACACACTTCCAGAAGCACCATCCCTGTTACTGACCACTAGCAGTACTGATGATCAAGATAATAGCAAGGCATGTTCCTTTCATTCCACTCTGTCTCTACAGATAGCCCTCATTTACTGACCGCAACCGGAATCAGTAACTGGGTCATTAAGTGAAGTGGTTTCTAAGTGAAACTGTAATTGTGCCTATGAACTTCACCTTTCTTTTGCTTTGCAGACTTGCAATGATTGTAAATGTGAGGATTGGTCATAAAGTTATTTTTTCATCATCATCATTATTGCAAACAATTATTAAACCAGGCAGTTGCTAAATGAGGACTACCTGTACCTGTATCTGTACACTGCTTTTGTCTGATTGAAAGATTGATGATTTTAGGCACTGTCTTCAGCCTTCCACCTACTGAAAGAACAAAATATTCTTCCTTCTCCTCTCCACACCCTCACAATGAGGATGCAAGCTTTACCTCAAAGCAAGTTTCTTAATAAAACAGATTTGTTTTATTACCTGGCTCTAGATAATCTTAACTGCTCTACTTGCACACAATGGGGGTTTGTTTGTTTGATTGGTGCTTTGAGTCAGTGTTGACTCATGCTAATTACCTGGTTTAGTTCTTACAGTTACCTTGTCAATATTTTTGCAAGTGGTTTGCCATTGCTTGCTTCGTAGAATTGACTGACAGTGGCTGGCCCAAGTTCATCCAGTTAGCTTCATATCACGGGCAGGGAATGGGGTGGCTTGAACTCACAGTCTCCCAGATTCTAGTTATATGCCTTAACCACCACATCAAACTTACTCACTTGAGCAAATGTGTATGCTTAATTCACAGCTCAGAGAAGGAACTAGGTGTTCCAGTGAGTTACCATCCATTATTTTGGACTAGACAAGTAGAGAAATATCAAATGTGCGCAGCTCAAAAGGCTTCAATCTTTTCTTGCATAAGCCTTTCAATTGCTGTTAGCCAATGCATAACTCTTTTCTTCCAGACAAAACTATACTTTTTTGTATTTTTTCCCCCAAAGGTGGGTAGATATCATGGGAAAAGCTGCACATCCTATTCATCAGGTAATATGATTTTTAAAACATTAAAAGTAAATTTATTGTTTGATATAGAGGTTAGGGAAGACTGGAACCTCAGGGCAGATATTTATTTATTTATTTATTTGTGAGATTTATATACAGCCTCACAGTGCAAGCACTCTCTAAGCGGTTTACACCAGTAAGCAATGTATATTTATATTGCCCCCAACAATCTGGGTCCTCAGTTTACCTACCTCGGAAGGATGGAAGGCTGAGTCAACCTTGAGCCGGTGAGATTTGAATCACTGACCTGCGGATCACAGTCAGCTAAAGTGGCCTGCATTACTATGACGATTTGCAATGGCCAACTCACCACAGTAAACTCGCCATGGCCAACTCGCCGTGGCCAACTTGCTGCAGGACTAAAGTTACACTAATCTTGAAGAAGGGATGAAATATGAAGGGATGCTGGGGGTCAATCACTTTTAAAGATGCTAGGCTCACTGTTTGAATTACAATCCCAATGTCCAACTTATAGGAACTCCTCTAAGAGCCAGGTTACAATTCTGGCTACAATTCTGGCTGTTGAATGTCAGGTCACTCTGCAGTAAAGCTGTCCTCATACATGATTTGATAATGGATGAGAGAGCTGACCTGGTTCGTATCATTGAAACCTGGATAGGCCAAGACAGGGCTTTCCCCTCTCAGAGATGTTGCTACTTTGGTTTTATGTTGGCCCTCAGAGGATCTGCCCTGCAGATAAAGTGAGAGACTATCTGAAGAAGACTGTTGCTGTTGTACTACCCTCCCTGCTGCACAGTATCTTCTCTGCCTGAACTTCTGGTTCCATTGCTGGGTTGGTGATTGAAACCCTTAGCCTTGCAATACTTGGAAATTTCAATTTGCTGCCCAGTGACATTGAGTCTGGAGTAGCTTAGTGGGTCGTGGTTTCCATGGCAACTATGGACCTGTTCAAGTCATCAGGTCCCAAGCATACTGAAGGTTGCACACTAAAGCTAGTTTTTGTCTTGGGGCAGTTTACATGATCTAGATTTGGCAAACATAATCATCAATCCATTGTCAAGGACAGATCACTTTCCGATTGCTTTTTGGCTCACTGGTGCCACCACACTGCAAGGCGCAAAGTTCTGATACAATAGGGTTCCAGAAAGAATTTGAGCTTTTCCCTGAGGGTCTGGTGGACTGTTTGGCTGAGATGGCATCCTGACATGTGTACGTTGTTGGGGCCTTAGATCAGATTGCCCCTACACAGCCTCTCTCCCTGTGCCAATATTGGGGTACCTCTTGGTTTTCTGAGGAACTCCAAGAAATGAAGTATATATAGAGATGCCTGGATTACTGTTGGATGAAGACTAAGAATGAATCCAACCAAGCATGAGTAAGGATTCCCATTAGGGTTTACATTGTAGTTATAAAGATGTTTAAATGTTCTTTAAACATTTGTTTTACAGTGGTTCTCCTCCGTTCTTTGTTTGATTTCAATTAGTGTTGATTAGTAGGGAGAGATTCTGTATGACTCCTCACCTGTGAGATCCTCAGGGTTTGACATTCTCAGCAATTCACTCTCTCTGTGTGTATGCATGTACTGTATATAAACACGCACACACACATACTCATAAGCTGCCCAGAGGTATCTGAAGAGGGATGGCCAGTAAATGCAATAAAAAAATAAACTTCTGGAATTAATGGCCTTATCATAGCCATTTGTTTTCTTCCTAGTATTTTCCCACACATGCGGGGTCCAATGTTCCCTCTAAGCTGCGCGGCCGTGCGGCCGCGCACATGACTAGACAACGGCGCACAGCAGTTTCCAACTGCCGTGCGCCATTTTCTAACGTTAGAGGGACCATTGGCAGCCCCCCCTCTTTTTTATTAATCAAGTATTGATCCATTGGTTGCAACAAAAATTGACTGATCAGCTTGTTTTTGAAACCTGAAGTTGTGGGCTAAGAAAAGAGTGATTGCCTCAAAGTAACCCTGAGGCTTTCTGGCCTAAGGCAGGACTAGAACTCAGTCTCCTGGTTTCTAGCTTGATAACTTAACCGTTACATTAAATTGGCTCAAAGCCTTTTATGCATTCTTGTTTCGTACAGTAATCGGTGATCCCTTAAATGTGCCAATAAAAATTATGCTCTTTCTCAGAAGTGGCTTATCACTTATTTTCTGTCTGGAAAAAAGAGTAATAATAGAAAAGGAAAAGATAACAAAATACAAAGAGTTGCAAATAGAAATAGAACAACTGTGGCAGAACAAAGCAAAGGTAGTACCAATGGTAATAAACTCCATGGGTGCAATCCCAAAACAGTGGGATTTGAGCCATTTGAGCACCATTGGCATTAACCAAATTACCATCAGTACATTGCAAAAGGCAGCTTTACTCAGAACAGCTTACATCCTGCAATGATATTTGTCACACCATCAAACATCAACATCTGCATATCCCCAGATCCTTGGGAAGAACTGAAAGGTGGATAAAAATGCCAAATCTAGTCTGAACATCTGGCTGACTGACAACAAACCACAATAAATGCAAATGGTTTATGAGTATTTCAGCTCAGGCTTGAAACATGAGTCAGTATAACAAAGCTATTCCTTGACAGTGAGAAATAACTGCAACTGGATGCTCAATCATCTAATTGTGTCCATGACAGAGCTGCCCCTTAGAAACTTCTCAAACTTCTGTGACATTTTAAAGACTAGGAAACTTATGTGCAATAAAATGTCATGGATTAGATGATTGCTTTATCAGCTGCAATCCTCAGGAACTTATGATAAATGGTTTTTTTTTCCCCAAGAGACTTAGATGTCATGAAATTGATTTATAAGCATGCTCCAGAGTGAATGTTGATGCCTAAAAATAGTTTCTGGGGTTACATTTTAATTGCCTCATTTAAGGGCCCTATTTAGGAAGCATATCAAATAATTATCAGGTGAATTAAAAAGTGTCACTACTTAAGCAAAATTTCTACTACCATTAGATATATTTCTCAATATATCTCAATATATCAATTAAGTGTTTCTTGGCGTCATGAAATGGTCACTTATAGCAAATGTAATGATGTTTAAAAATTGAGTGTAATAGACGTTCTTGTGATAGAATGGCACAAATTGAATATTACAGATGTTTAGCCCTAAAAATGAATGGTATTTGTTGCATACTGAACAAATAATTGATTAGTCCACTTTTAAACACATGTAGAGCAGGAGTGGGTTCCAACTTACCTCGCTGCCGGTTCACTTCCTCCTGCGCCGTGTGGCCACGCCTCGTGCGCAGTACAAAAAAACCCTGAATTTTTTTAAAAAAATACCGAAAACAAAATGGCAACTGCATGCACAGTGCCGGAAACTCGGCTTCTGCGCATACGCAGAAGGAAATAAAAAATAAAAAATTCGGGGGGAAAAATTCCAAACAATGCAAAAAAAGATGGCGGCGCCCATGAACCGGCACCGATGTCACCGATCATTGTGACGTCACCAGCGGGTCGCTACTGGTTTGGGCGAACCGGTACAAACCGGGAGGAACCCACCCCTGATGTAGAGATGTTTGCATGTCAGCAATTTCTGTACAAGTGGGAAAAATTTATTTATTTTCTAATGTTTACAGAACCATGTGTGGGAAGATGTCACCATGCACAATACAAGCCTTCCACCACTTGCTATCAAAAACCCAGAGTGCCTGGGGCTCCTCCACCAGCTGGACAAAACCAAGAATATATGGGTTCAACATTATTGCATTTTGAAAGATGGCTGCTTATATTTTTATGCTAGCATACGTTCTACACATGCTGTCGGTAGGTGGCTCTGCCTTTCTGTCTTGCATTCTTTTTTTCTCTTTAGAGAAATAGTTTTTCCCCCTGAGTTACATAAAATAGTTTATAATATCTTGTAATATTGTGCTAATGGCAATATTATAATTCTAATGTTATATAAACTTCCATAGCCTTTTGAATTATGCTAGAAAAAGCAATGATCTTCTCCCACTAATTTATTTTATTTCCTTCTTAAAATATGTAAGGTAGTTATATAACATACATATCAGAGTTTGTTGCAGAAAAATCAATTTCCAGAAGCACACACAAATGACTGATTCAGCTGGATTCATTAACTTCTTAATAAACACAATAATATATGTGTACAATACCACAAGTATATTATTTCTTCAGGTAAACACAATCAGGAGTTAGTTTCATTTCACCAGATCAGACAAGCACAGAGAGGGCTGAGAGTACAGAGTGGACGGAGAGCAGAGTGGACCAGAGAGAACAGAGTGGACTGAGCCACGTCCAGCTTTAAGCTTAAGTTTTTAGTTTCGATTATCTGCACAGACTCAGAAGTGTTTAGCTCTCATTGGCTGACTTAGTTGCTATACCTATTCATTGGCTGACCTTGTTACCATGGCTCTCCCAGTTCATGAATATCTTAACAATCCATATTTAGAAATCATTGTAGCAAATGGGACAGCTGATTGCATCTTCCATATGCTAAATGTGTGAGGACAGCCTTCTATTTAGCATCTGATTCTGTGTATATTAGAGCCGAAAAAAGATTTTGGTGAAATATAGAGAAATGTAGATGTGTAGATGGTGGACATAACCACATGACTTAGAATATACATATATATATAATATATTATTGCACCTTTTCTCTTATTTTTCTCTTTTGTTATTGTTTTGTCTGTTCTATTCAGTTTGTTTTACATATATATTGGGAGCATAATATTGTAGTGTTCTTTCACTGTGGTCAGTTTCAGTCAGTTTTGGCAGAAGGTAGCAGTCAGAGCCAAGGGCCCTGGTTTGTGGGATCCCTCAGAACTGTGGCATGCTTTGGGTCCTATCTATGACGCAAATCATCTCATGGGCTCCAAGAGGACAGTTATCTCTGCTGTCATGATTGTGACTTTGTTGTTTTAACTTTTATAAGCTGCCCGGAGATTCATGGCAGAGTGACTAGGCAGAGAAATTAAATGTTTAAATAAATAAAAATAATGAAATTAAGCTTAAGTTAGTCATGTTTATATGTTGTATAATTTTTTTTCAGATTTTTCTTTCATATCTCCTCAAAGCCCCGATTCATATCTTCATTTTCCTCTCACTGGTGAAACAGTCTCTTGAGATAGAGGAACTCCTAGTTCCATGGTACAGTAGACTCTTGAGACAGAGCAATCCTGCTTTAAAATACCAAAATTCAGAATAGATGAATTCTGCAGCTATCTGTATTTTATGAAGAGCCGAGGTGGCGCAGTGGTTAAATGTAGCACTGCAGGCTACTTCAGCTGACTGCTAGTTCAGCAGTTCAGCTGTTCAAATCTCACCGGCTCAAGGTTGACTCAGCCTTCCATCCTTCTGAGGTCGGTAAAATGAGGACCCAGATTGTTGGGGGCAATATGCTGAACTCTGTAAACTGCTTAGAGAGGGCTGTAAAGCACTATGAAGTGGTATATAAGTCTAAGTGCTATTGCTATGAAGCAATTGTCTGCAAGTCAGCGTGAAACTCTAATTCAAAAATCCTTTCCCAGATTGGTTTTCAGGCTTTTCATAACCCAAATATAATACTCTCTGAATTATCTGGTAGTCTTAGTAGCCTTTTAAAGTATGAGTGGGAGTCTTTCCCATCACATCTTTTGGAGTTTTTCCAGTATTCTTTGCCATTTACGTATTATCTTTTTTTTTCCCTAGGGGGCATTTATTTGCAGGGCTACACTGTGAGTGAACAAAGCCTTGGTTCCAGAAGATCTGTGATTGAAGTAAAGCCACCTTCAGAAGAGTTTACTACTTTCTACTTATGTGCCGAAAGTGTCAATGAAAACCATCGGTAAATTATTTCAACTTTTTTCCAACTATTTGTTTATTTTTTTTCTCCTCTGGTATATTTCTACTTGCCTGTTTATACTTTACTGTAGGCGCAGAAAAGATTACACAGAAGTTCAAAATGATTTGGAAACATTGCCTGGACAATTAAGAATTTTATTTTATTTATATAAGGATTGGCCCAAGGTCACTCAGCTTATGTCTAAAACTAGAACCCAATCTAGTTCTAAAACTAGAAACCAATCTTCCCTGTTCCAGTCTGGTGCCTTGACTACTACACCAAATTGGCTCTCAAAGTATGAATACTATTACTATACAGTATGTCTCTTACAAATATGGAGGCAGGGATAAACAATGGAAAAGTCTAATTATTTAAAAGGAAGCTCTAATTGTTTTCAAATAAAAATATGAATATTCATACTTATTTGAAAATAAATAATGTTGGTCTTTAAAGATAATTTTTGTAGTTGTCATGGGCTGCAACTCACTTCATCGAATAGAAGCATTATCCACAACTGATAGATTTTATGTATTTATATAAAATGGGTTTTAAAGATCTTTCTCTCTATATAAACTTAATATGTATATGTATAAACAAATATTAGGAGTAGCCTTCATGTTGCGCAATGCAAAGAAGTATCTTATGTAATATCCAATTGCAAATAAATTCAGCAAGTTACTGTATACAATAGCATAATTGACTTACCATTATCCATGTACCTTAATCTAACATTTAACTTTGAAAAATCAAGTAGAAGTGCTAAGAGAGTGTAGTCAAATCTGCTGACAAAATGTAATTTAATAGTTCCACAGCACAGTCTTCCTTTAAAGTTCTGCCTGGATAAATGGTAACTTTGGATCAAGTCCAAGAACAAATGAAGAAATGTAAGCTCTTTGTGGTGGTGGTGGGAAACAAAAGATGCCTTTCAAATATTAAGTAGTCTAGGATACATTCATAGAAAGGCTAGGAGATCTGCAAATGATTAGATCCATTCTTCAAAACAAAGATCCTACAAGGTATTAAATATTAATAAACTGATTAAGTGCTAAGTTTTCCTGGATAAATTCTTGTACAACTTTAGATCTAAATAACAATGTGACCCCAAATTTCTTTTTCTCTCATATGTACTCAGAAATGACTAAAGGACAGAAGTACACTAGTCTGTCCTGTTTGAGTCAGAGTCATGAAAACTAAGCCAAATTACAACAAAACCAAGCCCACTTTGTAATATTCCTCTGTTCCCCAAAACCCAAAACATTATCTTGCCCCTTATGCTTTCATAGAGTATCTTTTATAGAGTAGACTTGGTATCCTCCACAAGTGTTAGATTTCATTTCCCTTGAATCAACACTAGTAGAGATTTACTAGGGATTTTGGAGTTATGGTGATAGCAAAAGCTGGCATAATAAACCTAAAGATATATTAGTCTTTAAAAGGGATGTGTGTATCATGATATAGATAGCTATACCCTTGAGAAGTCTTTCACACAGTCAACTGAATCCAGCGTTAGCCATATTTAGTTGGCATAGACCCAATTAAAATAATTTACATATTGTGGATTTAAATGGGTTTATACTAAGCTTGACTTAATCTGGATTCAACCCATCAACTCAGATGATTTTTTTAAGTATTTAGTCAAGAGAATAATCATTTAAGCAAGCTAAAGTACAGCCAGCTCTGTGAAAAAGCAGGAGGATTTTTTTCATCTCTTGGCTTGAATGTATTAATGCTTTTGTATTTTCAAGGTAAGGCTGTAGTAAGTAAAAATATTGCAACTTGTGCAAGCTTTGCAAAGGTTAGCTACTTTCTGTAAACTGATCCAAAGAATGAAGTGTGATGGTAACAAATAGTTATGACACATTTTGAAATTCTAGGTCAAGAATTCCCAATCTTGGCAACTTAAGATGTGTGGACTTCAACTCCCAGAATTCCTGGTTGGGGAACTGAAGTCCACACATGTTAAAGTTGCCAAGATTGGGAACCCCTGTTCTTGGTGATACAAGTTTTTTTTTTCAAAGATATGTTTGATACTGCATTCACTATGTTGTAATTATGTGTGTTTTAATTTGCAGTTAGATAAATGTCCATTCATTTAATGATCAGCTTTGGTTTGTCCTTTTTTCCAGGTGGATCAGTGCCTTGGGAGCTTCAGTCAGTAAATGGCTCCCTTGGAACAAGGCCACAGAAGACTCCATGCATTGATTGTTATAAGAAGTACAATGTGAAAGGAAAACTGAGACTTCTGTACAACTACTGGTCCAGGCTTTTGTTATGAATTTTCAGAACATGAACGCAGCTGCTGGCATAAATTCTTGATCGTGTCCTAGTATCCCATGAATAACAAATCCTCTATTTGTTAATTTTTTTTAAAGTATAATGAATTAAAGACTGTACACTTGGATGTTCCTTTATTTATTTCAGCATCTTCTTTTTCATTATTTGAGACAATCCACTGAGCATCTGTATCATTTGTATACAACTTGTTAGGCTCTCATTTTCACTGTTAAGAACTTAATTCTCTGAGGAGGTATGCTAGTTTCTCCTTGGAGTTGTCATTTCCTTTTAGGGGATTAAAATGAAACTTTTCTGAATAATATTGCTTATTTCCACTAACCCCTAGAGTTTTTAGTGCGTTCATGGGACAATAGTTGTTATAAATAGCAGCATGTAATTTTGTGCTCATGCAGTGCTGCTGACTTAATTATAGGTATCTCTTGTTACTTGTAACATCTGATGTTTCTCACAGTGGTGGGATGGTATGCTCTCTTCACAGTTGCCTCCAAATTCTGATGAAATCATAAGGGATAGTTTTAATGTTTGGGGATGTATCCAAGAGGTTTGCTTGAGTAGAAGATGGCTCAGCTGTCGGTTCTTTCTTTTAGCCCCTACCTTCTCCAGGCTGTAACATAAGAAGAAAGAGGGATCTTCTGCCCCTTTCCATTCCTTCTGTTTTTTAAAAAATAATGTTATTAAAATTTTAATTACATTAGTAAAAGATAATACAAACTAAAAGAGAAAAATAAAAACGTGCAAGAAAGCAAATGCAAAATAATAAAAAATTTAAAAAGATGAGAAAAAAAGAAAGTAAATTTTCACCTCATCACAAGCATAAACAACTTTACTATCTCTTCATCTCCTCTTACTTAGAATAGAATAGAATAGAATAGAATAGAATAGAATAGAATAGAATAGAATAGAATAGAATAGAATAGAATTCTTTTATTGGCCAAGTGTGATTGGACACACAAGGAATTTGTCTTTGGTGCATATGCTCTCAGTGTACATAAAAGAAAAGATACATTTGTCAAGAATCATGAGGTACAACACTTAATGATTGTTATAGGGTACAAATAAGCAATCAGGAAACAATCAATATTAATATAAATCGTAAGGCTACAAGCAACAAGTTACAGTCATACAGTCATAAGTGCGAGGAGATGGGTGATAGGAATGATGAGAAGACTAATAGTAATAGTAATGCAGCCTTAGTGAATAGTTTGACAGTGTGAGGGAATTATTTGTTTAGCAGCGTGATGGCGTTCGGGGAAAAAACTGTTCCTGTGTCTAGTTGTTTTGGTGTGCAGTGCTCTATAGCGTCGTTTTGAGGGTAGGAGTTGAAACAATTTATGTCCAGGATGCGAAGTGTCTGTAAATACTTTGACTCATGCAGTATACAGGTCCTCAATGGAAGGCGGGTTGGTAGCAATTGTTTTTTCTGCAGTTCTAATTATCCTCCGAAGTCTCTGTCTGTCTTGTTGGGTTGCAGAACCGAACCAGACAGTTATAGCGGTGCAGATGACAGACTCAATAATTTATTTATTTATTTCCTATTTATCTCTGCTTACTTAACAGATATAAAGCTCTTCACCCATAAGTCATCTCTTGACTGAAGGCAAATCCAATGAATAACATCTGCTCCAATCCAGTACCAGAAAAAAGCCCCAAAAGAGTGCTAAAAGAACATTAGTTAACATATATAAAATTAAACATTGCACATTTTAATTTTAGCTATAAGTACATTTAAAAGGCATAAAGTGATCCTAGTGCGAACAGAAGACTAAAGTTTAATATGACATCTCTCCTTTAAAGAGAACGAGCTCATAAAGATCTCTTACTTTAAGTGGAAAGACAATTAAATACAAAATCAGTTTAAATCCTGTCAGATTAAAATACATAAACTAACTGTAAGAAAAAGTTTACAAAATCCAATACATAACATTTTTCCATTCCAGATATCAACAGGTCCAAAGAGAACCTCACCAAATAACCATTGTAATAAATATTGCATATCTCATAACTCATAACTATAAGCAAATCCACATTTAGAAGGCATAAGTAGTTCCAATATTCTAGTATGAACTTAAAATTTGACATGACAAAGAAGGATAATTTCTCCTTTAAAGAGAACAAGCTCACAAAAATTATTCAGTTTCAAGGACAGATATAAAGCCAATTTAAATGTTATCAGATTAGGATTCATAAAGTAACTGTAGGGGAAAAACCATGGTACCTGAAAACAAATCTAATACAGAATGTTTTTCCAGTCCAGATGTCAGAAAATCCAAAAAGAACCACTCAGAATAATATGTCCTCATTTTAACCCTGATTAAATTAACCAACTTTGTGTTCCTTTGACATAAACCAATTTTGGTCTTTAATCCATTCAGATGATTGATGATTCGTGTTTTGAATTTCTTCAATACTTTAAAAACTTTTGTGAATGCAGCAAAGGAAATTATTCTGATTGTTCTCTGGAATTAATATTTCCTTAATTCTTAATTCCTGGTCCATTTTTTTTAATCTAATGGCAAATTCTTGTTAAAATTCTTATTCACATTGTTTTTAGATGGATTAGTTGCACATCTTTTTCTGTAACATTTTCTAGAAACAGACTGTTTTCAAGAAAACATAACACAGCCAGAGGCGGGTTCCTCTTACCTGCCTACCGGTGTGCTGCGCACGCATCAACACATTTCGTGCGCATGCGCACTCACTACGCGTGCGTTCTCTTGCGCAATTTTGCTTCCGTGCATGCGCAGGAAGCAAAAAAATCACCAAAATCTCGCGAGGGGACGCGCGTGCGTGCGTCCCCTCACAAGATTTTGCTTCTGTGCATGCGCAGGAAGCAAAAAAAGGCCAAAAATTCAGAAAAAAAGATGGTGCTGCACAACAGACCGGCGAAGACGGCATCGGAGCCGTCGTGCGCAAATTGTGCAATTGGCGGGCCGCTACCGGAACAACAGAGTGGACCGCACTGGTAGGAACCCACCACTGAACACAGCTGATATTATTGATTCAAAGTCGCAATGCAGTTCCTCAAAAAAATTTCTGATGCCATTATAAGTTGCTTGTCTTATCAAAAATGTTTTTTCTTTCCCACAAGAAAGCATTGATTATTTAAAATTAATTTCAAAGTCTTAATACTCAGAGTTCAATATTCCAATGTTTTCTGAGCTCTTAATTCATTTAAACTTTCTATACCCCAAATCTTGTCTTCCTTTCTGCAGTTTATTTTAAATTCTTAAGGCTTATAAAGATGCAACTTCACTTTCTTGCACTGAAGATTAAAGGTACTCACTCAGTGTTTTCAGTCTTATTTTAAAGGTGTCTTTAAAGCAATTACTAGGCAATTTCCTGCTGTATATCAACAGTTACCTTGTAAAACATGTGGAATGGGCATTTTTCAATTGATTTGGTACAGGGCATGGGCAAACTACCCATCAGGCTTTATTAAATTTATTGAGTTTGGGGACCTCCCAGTAAAGCAAGAAAGGATATCCAGGCTGCTAGAAGCGGGAGGGAATGACAAGAGAAATGTGAGCAGAGAACTGACTGATTAAACACCATATTTTCAAATTTTACTGAGCTGTTCGGTGCAGTCAGAGACCTGGCATACAATGGGAAAAGAGCCTAGTCTGAGCCTTTCAACTCTTACTGCAAATGGAAGTCCTGGAAAAGATTGTCTAAGGTTGGGAGAGGAGAGACTTGCCCATAGGAACCCAAAATTGGCCACTTACCCAGCTCTTGACTACCTCAGCCATCACTTCCTCACAGATTGTGTCTACGGAAGAATTGCGGCAGAAGATGGAATATACTACTTTAAAACTGGAAATATGCAATCAAATTGCCTCAGCTATGACACAAAGGTGACATCATAAAGATATGCCATTTAAAAATGATTAGGATAAGGTGACCAGACGTCCCGCTTTTGGCGGGACAGACACGCTTTTCAAGCGTGTGTCCCGCGTCCCGCATTCTTTCCAAAAAGTCCCGCTTTTTTGAAAAGAATGCTGAAACAGTGGGACGTCTGGTCACCTTAAAAGGGGAAGCAAAAGAGAGGTACCGGAAGCAAATCGGGTGGATTTCCAGTGAGGTGGCTGCCTGCTGGGGGGAGGGGGAAGGGAGGCTGCTCCTCCTCTCCTTCCCCCACCCCATCCCTAGCCCTGCCCTCGAAGGCGCCGCTGCTGTTGGGAGGGGTGAGGGACGAGGAGCCGTCGCCGCTTTGAGCTCATGAGCGGCCCCTCTGGCGGCGCAAACAGCCCTTCCTCGTCCCCCTCCCCTTTCTTCCCCCTGTCGCCTTGCTGCCGCTGTTGCCCTGGGGCCGGGCAGGCGACTGGGAGACCGCGGCGCTTGGATGCCTGGAGCAGGTAAGCTGCCGGCTGCCTCCTTTCCCCGTCTCCCGCCTCCCGTTCGTTGCTTGCCAGCCCGGCCCCAGGGCAGCTCCCAAAGGGGAGGTGGGAGGCGAGGAAAGGCCTCCCGAAGGGCTGCCGGCTCCCGAAGGGGAGGCGGGAGGCGAGGAAAGGCCTCCCGCCTCCCCCCCCACCTGGACGCCGACATTTGCTGTGTTTTGCCCTCTGCGCATGCGCAGCGTTCTGCGCATGCGCAGAGGGCAAAACAAATGGCGGCGCCCAGGCGGGCCCGCCCCCCCTGTCCCGCTTTAAAAAAATATATCTGGTTACTTTAGATTAGGACATTCTCTGATTACCAAAACATGGAGTCCTTAAACTCCGCTCTTAAAAACAGTTGCTAGGGAGAAAAAACTACTGGTGATAAAATAGTTTACCCCTCAATAAAAACTTGTAGGATAGGGTTGTAATGGGACATATTTGCATATAGTATGTGAGAATGGAACGTGGTTGATGGGGATTGCTGATTCCCTGAAAAGATCTCTAATTTCTCCATCCATAACCCCACCACACATTTCTCAAAGCTCCTGGGAAAAGCCAACTCAGTTTTGCTGCTACCCCTTACTTTTCCTTAGACAGAGCCCTCTGCCAGGAGGATTCAAACCAGAACCCTCTTCCCATCAGTAGCTTTACCAGAAGGGAAGACTAAAGTGTGCCCCCTTTTCTGAAATAAGCATTACTGATTCAGAATCGTTCAGAATCTTTATTATGTAAGACAAATCCCAGAAGTAGGAGAATATTGGAAGGAAACAAAAACAAAAAGGAAAGAGTGGCAAAAGAGAAGAGCAATGACTTCTGACGAGATTGATCTCAGTCTGCTCTTCCCTCAGCCTAGGATTTCCCATAACATAGAGAGAAAGAATAAACAAAACTCACATTGCTCCATAAAATACAGTAAAATTGAATCTATTCTGCATATATCCAATACTGTTCTTAATCTCTTGTACATAATTCTGTTATCTCCAATCCAGATTTCTATGGGTTAGGGCTTCTTTTCTGATGTGGTTTTCAGCCAACCTTGGGCTTGAGGTCTCATAGGAATAAAGACAAAAGACGGGTGTACAGGGCTGATCCCTCTCCTAAAAGCCCACCCAAAAGGGGAAAAATCACACTCTTGACTGGCTTCTCAGCACCTGATTTTGCATGTTTCCGGTGTCCATAACCCAAGCATTCTTTTAACTCTTCCAGTATCTGAATATCTTGGAATGGATTTCACTATACTATGTATGTGATTGTTCATCCTTCCTCTCTAGTTAACAAAAGGCGCTATAAGTAAAAAAAGTGCATTCCTTTCCCCATTCCCTTAGCTCCCCTGTACATTTATTTTATTGAACAAGGTAAACCTGTTTTTAAAAGACAGCTGTACAGGCTAAGCGCGTAATGGCGAACCTATGGCAGGTGTGCCACAGGTGCCATGCAGTGCCCTCTCGGTGGGCACTCGAGTCATCGCCCCAGTTCAGCTCTGTTGTGCATGCGCGCACACCTCCCACCAGCCAGCTGGTTGTCAGGTCTCTGCTGCACATGTGCGGGGGGTGGGGTGCATGCGGGGGTGAGGTGCATGTTGGGGGCGCACGTGCATGCACAGGGGCATCGCACATGCAGGAAATGTGCGCACAGGGCACATGCGTGGGTCTGTGTGCACATGCGCAGGGGGCAGGGAACATGCATGGGGGCCGCACGCACATTGCATTTTGGGGGTTCGGGCACATGTGCACCCTTTGGGCACTCAGTCTGGAAAAGGTTAGCTATCACTAAGCTATTCCAAGGCCTAAATTATCATTTCTGGTGGCTTTTTGGATAATTATCCAGTTGTTTTAAATGAGACTTCAACATTACATCTATGTGACCAATTGCTCTAGTGATATAATGCCCATTCAAAAAATTGCATGAAATGTTTCACCGAATAAAGAAAATGAATTAGTTTCTAGAAGAGAAAATGTAGGCAAATTATGTTTAGTACACAGATAGAGTGACAATATTAAATAAGCTGAACATTATGTAGATGTTATTTAAGGCATAATATTTAGAAATTAAATATTTAAAAATTAATATTTTATTTATTTTTCATTTTTCTGGTCACATGCAGTGTTAATGCAAGCTTTAGATCACTTGTTGCTTCTTGTAAATTCTTACTGCTAATTTGGCTAATTGCTTGAAGTTTCATACTGTTGCATCAGCTGGTTGAAGCTACTGCCAAGCTCATGCTGATGTTACTACAGAAATTTAAAAATGCATTAAGAGAGCTTACATGAATGTGAAGATAAATAGTGCAGAAAATAAATGCTGAAAATCTCAGTTTCATGCTTTAAAATGAAATTAATAATTGCATGAGCTATGGGATGATTGCATATAGGAAATCTATTTGACTTAGAAATTCCTGAAGACACATTGTCCTAGCAAAAATTGAACCATTCAGACTGGTTGAAAATATCTAAATGGATAAAGATTTTACCCCATCCTTTACTCTTGTCAACGTAATATTTTAATATTAAACAAATAGCTTATGATATCAAACAAAATATTATTTATCTTTATTTTTAAGTGTCATTAGTTTTACTTTTCTAACTCTATAAGAGAAAGGAAGGAAGGAAGGAAGGAAGGAAGGAAGGAAGGAAGGAAGGAAGGAAGGAAGGAAGGAAGGAAGGAAGGAAGGAAGGAAGGAAGGAAGGAAGGAACAGCATGGAAGTCGATACTGTTGGAAGATGCTCTTTAGTGTTGTAAATTGGCTGGAACAGCAGGATATAATTTAAAGTGAACAATTTGCCATCTGCTACTAAATCAAAAATATATGCCAAGGTCTGATCCAGTGCAGCATAGCTGAAAAACAAAACAAAGACACATAACTTTATCATTGCATGTTCATTGACTTCCTTGTAACGTACTTTAATTTCCAGATTTCATAATTTACAGATTCTGTTGATTAAGCCTTGTCATGAAGTAGAATTAGCTCATCATGTTTCTTGTCTGGCCTACTTGGGAAGGGTGATATCAATATTGCAAGTCTGAAAGTACAAACATCCCACAGAGTTGGCCTCCTCCAGGTCCCATCGGCCAAGCAATGCCGGCTGGCGGGCCCTAGGGGGAGAGCCTTCTCTGTGGCCGGCCCCGTGCTCTGGAACCAACTACCCCCAGAGACCCGGACCATCCCCACTCTGCTGGCCTTCCGAAAAGCCGTTAAAACATGGCTTTTCCTGCAGGTGGGGGGGACAGCTTAATCCACCCGAGCTCACCCCCCAAGTATGTATGGTGTTGAATGGATGTCGTTGTTTTAATACTGTTTTTAAATTTTGTACTCGTTTTTTAATTATATGTATTTTGGTTATTCTTGTATTTTTCCCTGTTGTACGCCGCCCTGAGTCCTTCGGGAGTTGGGCGGCATATAAGAATAACAAAATAAATAAATAAATAAATAAATCCCACTGTCTCCTTTACATCCCAAAAAACTAAGGAAGTCCCATCTGAGCCTCTTTCTCCCTCCATTATCCAGCTGTGGGTTATGCCCTTTCTTATCTGACCATCCCTTAGGCAACATTTCTTTCCATGGTATCTCGAGCCCTTTCTCATGTAACATTACATCTACTCATATAGGTCCATGGAGGGACTGGGAGTTAAGCTGAGAGACTTTATATTTTCACCAAAAATTGTGCTCAGCGTATGAATAACATGCAAATGCATAATATCAAAGTACATTTTGAAAACATAAAAACCATGAATATATAAATATATTAGAAATAAAGAGTACTCATCAAGTTAAAATCAGCGGTGGGTTGTTCCCAGTTCGGCCCAGTTCTGTGAACCGGTAGCGGCAGCAGGAGGCTCCGCCCACCCACCCGGGATGCTTCTGCGCATGCGCAGAAGCTTCTGCGCATGCGCAGAAGTGTTGCGAGTGAGCGCGAGCGTGAACCGGTAGCAACGGGTTTTAGAACCCACTACTGGTTAAAATCTACTGCAGCAAACAGTTTAAATGTCTATGGAGATTCTCAATCATCCAGGCCATGGTTGTCACAAAAATGTTTTTCAAAAGGCAACTGGACTTTTTTGGCTTTTCCCCCCCCCTTGAAAACGTTTTACTTCTCATCCAAGAAGCTTCTTCAGTTCTGGCTGAATGGTGGGGAATAGATGGGTTTATATTCTTTAGCAGTCACCTGGTCGTTACCACTCTGAAGTTTGGTCATCTGAGAGTTGTTGAGGATACTTGGGGGCATATCTGTACCCTGAGAGTCCTTTGAATCAGAGTGCAAATGAGTGTGGTACTTTCTTGGGACTGCTGTAAGGACTGTGTTGTAGCTAGGGGATAGGTGGTGTCATATTCCTCCCTCTCTGTTGAGAGAAAGGTGCTCAATTTTAATGTACAGTAGAACCTCTGGTCCTGAATGCTTCTGACCACAACCAAATCAGGTTCCAACCAAATTTTTTCACATTATTATTTTTTTGCGGCCAGTTTCCCCTTCCACGCCATTTTTTTTTTTTTGTAAGCTCTAAATTTCCAAAATTAGGTTCGGGTCACAACCAAATTGGTTTGGGACCAAAGTTATGGAACGAATTATGATTGTGAGCAGAGGTTCTACTGTAGATGGCCTCTTTGACCCCTCTTTCAAACCAGTGGTCATCTCTGTCCAGATTGTCCTGATAGGTTTGTTCTCCTGTGTTGTGCCATGCATTTGTGAAGTGCCCAGTGCTCTTTTTTTTAATCAAATCTAGGGAAAGATTCAGCAGGAGCTCCTTCATAATAGACAAAGAAGAGAACAATAAATAAAACAACATGGTCATTCCATACATTGCAGGAATATTTGAAAGGCTCCAGAGGATTTTCAACCAACACAACATATGTGGACACTTTAAACCCAAGAATACATTAAGGCAGAAGCCTGTCCATCCCAAGGATTAAACACCCAGACACAAACTGAGCAATGTGGTATATGTTGTGCAATGCAGTGAGACGTGTGAAGACCTACACACTGGTGAAACTAAACAACCACTTTGCAAACGCTTGGCATTGATTAAGTTAATATAAGCACTCAGCCAAAGATGATAGGCTTGCAATTACTCATCTTCCTTTTCCTAAGTCACCTTCTAGAAAATGAGGAAGTGGGATGATCTTCCAGTCTCCTACACTGATTTTATATACTACATATACATATGCATACAATAATGTATATGTATAAAATGGAAAATCAGGATAGATTTATGCCATCTCCATTAAATGATTTGCTACTTTAAAAAAATCAGATAAGCATCCTGTTGGAATATTCATGACTGGGAGAGCCATGTGATTGAGTCAGCCAATCCGGCTGAAGTGTTAATTGAGCATGTCCAGAAACTTAGCAAGAAGAAGGGTGTGGTTTAGTCTGTCCACCATTAAAGCTTGCTATGAAAACATCTCAACATGTGATCTGAAACAAAGTGTGGTATTGTTAATGTTTTATTCTACTTATAAAGAAGTTATTTGAATCAGCAAAATGCAGTTATCTTCTGAAGCTTCTGATTTATTGCGTAACTCTGACAGGTTATGGGCCCAGAAATCGCTCAAGAAGTAAAGTTAAAACTGCATTGTAATTTAAAGCTGATAAGAAGCTGTCTGTGTTGTTAAAGGAACAGGCAGAGAAGAAAAGTAAAGCAGGATGGCTGCTGCTATGGAATTTAAAGACAGTCCAATACCCAAATTGGGGAAGAAAAATTATTTAATTTGGGCTGCAAAAATGGAATGTTTTTTGAAAGCAAAAGAATTATGGGACATCGTAGCAGACCCCCCACAAGGTGTGCTTGGAGCAGCAGATCAAAAGGCTCATGACAAAGCTATGGCTTATATTCTCTTAAGTCTGGGGGATGATCAATTCTTAAATGTAGCTGAATTAAAGTCTGCAAAAGAAATATGGCAGAAATTGAAAGCAGTACATGTCAATGTTTCTGCGTGTAATGTGGTCCAACTTTCAAGAAAGCTTTTTAGAGCCAGTATGCAGCCAGGAGATTCTATGGAAGATCATTTAATGAAAATGCAGTCTAATTTTCTAAAATTGGAGCAACGTGGAGTAAAGTTTCCAGAGTCCCAAAAAGTTTTATTAGTGTTAAATAGTTTGGATCAGAGCTGGGAGACTGTATCAGCTATTTTTGAAAGTAAGCCAGAAGCAGATTTGAATTTGGAGGCTTTGAAATCGTGTTTATTGAATGAATATGAGAAAAGGCTTTTCAGCCATGCTGATGGAAAATTCCACAGGCAGGGGCCCAACAAGGAGTACAGTGGAAACTTACAGCAAGTCTCCAGCAAAATTTTCCACAGGCTGCCTATCTCTAGCAACAGCCGAGGTATCTGCAGACAAGAGGAGAGCAGAGGCAGGAGAGATCAAGTTACACAGCAACAATTCTGCAAGCAAGTTAAGAAAGCGTGTTTCATTTGTGGAGAGACCAATCATCTGCAGAAAAGCTGTGCACAGAGAAGAAATATGCAAGACAAGAGACATTATTTGCAAGGACAGATTGCAGTTGCAAAAGTTTGTTATAATAACAATAGAGACAAATGGTTGATTGACAGTGGGGCTAGTCAAACAATTGTTAATAATTCTGACTTATTTTCCAGATTTTTCCCAGGAAACCATGAAGAAGTGGCCTTAGCCAATGGTCAAAAGGCTAAAATCATTGGAAGATGCGATGTGCAAATTCCATATTTGGACTCCAGGTTTACTGATGTGTTATGTATACCTGAAATGGAGCATAATTTGTTAAGTGTGTCTAGTTTAGACAAGCAAGGTTATGAAACCACATTTGTTAATGGGAAGTGTATCATCCAAAGAAATGGGAATGTTTGTGCACAGGGCATAAAAGAGGATAATCTTTATGTATTGCAGGGACAAAAGGTGCCACATTGTTCCCAGATAGTTAAAAATGTAGCAGAACACAATTCATGTGTTCATCTTCTGCACAGACGACTTGGTCATGCTAATTTTAAGGTTGTTCAACAAATGAAAGAATTTGCAGAAGGATTAGATTTGAAGGGATGTAAGGCATATTTGGATTGTGCAGTATGCAAAGCATCGAAATCCAAAGCATTCCCAGTGAGCAAGTTTAGCACAAGACAAACCACAAAAGCTCTAGAACTGGTGCATGCTGATTTAATTGGGCCTATGCAAGCCAGTTTGGGAGGAGCAAAGTATGCGCTGGTCATTGTGGATGACTACAGCAGGTTTGGGTTTTGCTACTTACTTAAGAGTAAAACAGAGGTGCTACAGCAATTTAAGCAATGGTTAAGTTTTGTAGAGAGAAGGTACAAACAACAGGTATGTCAGTTGCAAACTGACAGAGGTTCTGAATTTATGTCAACAAATTTTCAACAATGGTTGAGACAATTGGGAATAAGACACAGGCGCACAAATCCTTACACACCGGGGGAGAACGGAGTGGCTGAAAGGAGGAATGGTGTTTTGCAAACAATGAAAGACTCATTACTGGAGGATTCTGGTATGAGCAGGTCATATTGGGGTGAAGCCATACTGACTGCCAATTATTTAGTAAATAGGTTGTGGAGTTCATCCATCAATAATACTCCATATGCAATGCTATATGGGAGAAAGCCTTCTCTAGCACATTTAAAAATATTTGGAAGTACTGCATGGGTACATATTCCAAAGGCAATCAGAAGAAAGGGACAACAAAAGGCTAGAAAGCTCAGATTTGTGGGCTATGAGCCAGGCTCAAAAGGGTATCGCTTTAGCGATGGAAGTAAAAGGATAGTGATTTCAAGGTCTGCTAGTTTTGCAGAACAAAATTGGAACAGAATTGATGCAAATTCTGAAAATGTCTCACTTAGCGACGGTGATCCACTTAGTGACGGTGATCCACTTAGTGACAATAACTCATGTAATGATGGTGAATCATTTTCTGAAGGTGTCTATGTTCAGGGAGGAGAGTCTGAACAAGATATGAAGCCAGAAAAGCTTGAAACACAAGAACAGGCAATGCCACGTAGGTCAGAGCGTAGGAACAGAGGGGTTCCGCCAGACAGGTATTCTGCCAGTAAAGTTAAAGTGTGTAATGTGTGGTATGAGCCAAGAAACTATAAGGAAGTATTGGCATTACCAAAAGTTGAACAAGAAAAGTGGAAGAAAGCCATGGATAAAGAGATGAAATCCATGGGAGATCATGAAGTGTTCACATCTGTGACTTTGCCACAGGGTACGAAAGCTGTAGGATGTAAGTGGGTATATAAGAAAAAGGTATTACCCAATAATGAAGTACAGTATAAGGCAAGGTTGGTGGCACAAGGTTTTTCTCAATTAAAGAATGTGCACTATGATGAGGTGTTCGCGCCAACTGTAAAAGCTGAGAGCATAAGACTAGCACTGGCATTAGCATCAGCATACAGGCATAGAATTTGGCATTTTGATATAACCACTGCATTTCTCAATGCTGAATTAGAGGAAGAAATTTATATGGTTCAAGCGCCAGGGTATGAAAATAAAAAGCCTAACATGGTGTATAAATTGAACAAGGCTATTTATGGGCTGAAGCAGTCAGCCAGAAATTGGAATATCTGTTTAGATACTGCATTGAAAGGTCTTGGGTTCAAGAGTTGCAAAGCTGATGGTTGCATATACACTGGAAAGTTACAAGGTGGGAATTGTCTACTATTAGCATTTGTGGATGATCTTTGTTTCATTGCAAAGGATGCATCACAAGTTGAAGAATTTGCTAATAAGTTAGAAAAGAAATTTGAATTAAAGAATTTGGGAGAAATAAAGAATTATCTTGGTGTAGAGATACAAAAAACTGAAAAGGGTTATATTCTCAGTCAAAGGAGAAAAATTGAACAATTATTAGAGAAGTATAACATGAAAGATTGTAATATTGCTCCTACACCTATGAGCACAGATTTTTACAATAGTTTGGGTGAGGACAAAAGTGAAGCCTGTGATCAGGAGATATATCACTCTGCAATAGGGAGTCTGTTATATCTGTCACAGTGGTCCAGACCAGACATAGCTTGTGCAGTGAGCATTCTAAGTCGCTTTACTGCTACACCTACAAAGTTGCATTGGATGGGTGTGAAAAGAATTCTCAGGTATTTGAAGGGAACTGTGAATTTGGGTCTTCAAATACAGGTCACTGAAGAATTAAAATTGAAATGTTATGTTGATAGTGATTATGCAAATGATGTAAAAACCAGAAAGTCTAATTCTGGAATTGTAATAATGTTTGGAGGGGCTTTAGTTGGTTGGAAGTCCAGAAAACAAACAACGGTTGCTATTTCAACTGCTGAAGCAGAGTTTATTGCATTGTCTGAGTTATGTTCTGAAGTAGTTTGGTATGTACAGTTGTTACAAGATTTAAATGTAAATGTAAATGAAGCTGTAACTGTTTATGAAGATAATGCTGCTTGTATAAAAATGGCAACAGGTGACAGAGTGAAGAACAGAAGTAAACATGTGGACATTAAGTATTGTAATGTCAGGGAAGCTGTAAAAGAAAAATTGATAAGTTTACATCATTGTTCTTCAGAGGATAATTTAGCAGACATGATGACCAAACCATTGGGTGGTGTCCATTATAGGAAATGTTTAAATCCAATAGGTCTGATGTCTCTCCCAGTAATGAAGGGAGGAGTGTTGGAATATTCATGACTGGGAGAGCCATGTGATTGAGTCAGCCAATCCGGCTGAAGTGTTAATTGAGCATGTCCAGAAACTTAGCAAGAAGAAGGGTGTGGTTTAGTCTGTCCACCATTAAAGCTTGCTATGAAAACATCTCAACATGTGATCTGAAACAAAGTGTGGTATTGTTAATGTTTTATTCTACTTATAAAGAAGTTATTTGAATCAGCAAAATGCAGTTATCTTCTGAAGCTTCTGATTTATTGCGTAACTCTGACACATCCTGCTCAAAAATCCATTTTGCCAAAATAAATGCAACAAGGAGATCCTAGAGGGGAGGAGAGAAGAATGGGAACATTTTCCTAGGTCTCACTCTGATTTATTCTGATTATTCAGTATTAAAGACTGAAGAGACTTTGGAGCAATACTACACAATTCACAATGTACTGCTGTTTGCCCTTGTCATTTTTAAAATAGTACTCTAATGGGAGGAAAAAAAGGCTTCCCACATAGACTAGAAAAGCAAGTCAGAAAAGTGGGTGTTTAATCTGGATTTGTTTAGTCTGGGATAAAGACAGACAGGGCATTCAGATGAACTGCCAGACACATCCAGGGAGCAGTGCAGAGTCAAACAGTCTAGACCAGGGGTGTCAAACTCAATTTCATTGAGGGCCGCATCAGGATTGTGTTTGACCTTGGGGGGGCAGGGTGGGTGTGGCCAGGGTGGGCATGGCCAGCTTGATGTCACTCGTGTCGGGCGTGCCTGTGGTGGCCCAAGTGCTCTGCCAGTGAAAATGGGCTCCCGAGCTCCATGTTTGGTTGCGACGGCCTCATGCAACCCTCTGCCAGTGAAAATGGAGCTCAAGAGGGCCACACGCAGCCCTCCTGAGCTCCATTTTCGCTGCCAGAGGCACCGTGGGCCGGTCCATCGCTGTTTCCAGGATGGCCCTGCAGGAAAGATCTAAGCACCCTGCGGGCTGGATTCAGCCCCTGCGCCTTGAGTTTGACACCCTTGGTCTAGATAGTGGCTATACCCATAACAATGAAAAGCACCTTTCCCTCTTTTATATTTGCCGTTTAGTGTTTTTAATCCTGTGTCTATGCACAGGATTAGGACCTTACAGGGAAGACTGAAGCTGAATGAATCTTTCCCATTTAGCAAGCCAATGACCTTTTAACTTTTTCTGTTTTTTGATATAAATCTCAAACCCATTTTGCCTTCTCTCATTCTGGAGTTTAAAAACTATCAGTTCAGTTATTAGCTCCTCTTTCCATTTCTTATACTGTACCTTTTTACTTCTCAACTTATCAGTGACTCCTGTAATGGGAAGAAGGAATAACCTTGAAGAACAGGAGGGAGAGCTGCAAATGAGGCAATAATCTGATAGAAGACATCTGAATCCAGGGCAGAAATGTACCGTATTTTTTTGGTGTATAAGACACACTCTCCCCCCCCCCCCAAAGTGGGTGGAAATGTCTGTGCATCTTATAGACCGAATTTTGCCAAAGCCCCACCCACCCGCTGGCCTCCACCCTCCGGGATGCACGCAAACCAAAAATGGGGCGTGCAGAGGCGGCGATAGGTGGTGGCGGCGGTGATCCCCGCAGCCTGGAACAGCTGTTAGGTGGTATTCCGGGAGGCAGATCCAACCGCCAATCAGCTGCTTGTGCTAAGCAGGCTGTGCTGAAGCTGACCAGGCTGTTTGCTGTTTGCTGCAAGGAGGCAAATTGCTGGGAGGCAGAGGCAGATTTTTTTTTCTTGTTTTCCTCCCCAAAAGCTAGGTGCGTCTTATAGTCTGAAAAATACAGTAATTTGAGAAAGTGCCTCATGTGTGACCGTCTCTAGTTTTCATGAAGATAAAAGGAGAGACACATTCAGACTTTCAACATTTTGTTACTATACCCTTATAATAAAGTGGCATTCGCTTGTGTGTCTTTGGCTTCTAAATTTGGTCTACCTTGGACGCTGGGAGCTCTCTATCTGTCCTTGCCAGCCTCTTAACATTTCTTCCCATATTTCCTTGAATAATTTGTACTTTCAGCATCTCACTTTTCAGGATATCTTCATTATATTCAACTTGAATATCCTTCATGATTTTGAGCACATCCTTTCCTTAAAAATATCATATCCTGCCCCCCATTTCCAATCTCTGCTCTATCTGATTAAAATCTGTATTCCTGATGTCCAAAGGTCATGACTGACTTCTCAGCATTTCCTCCCCTAGTTATCTTGAACTTTGGCAAGATAAGCTTGCTTTCCTTCATGGTGTCTGATAACTTTAGTCCATCAATCAGTTCCTCTCAGATGGTCAGTATTAGGTCAAGGCTGCCTGACCTCTTGTTCTACTTTCTGAAAAATTAAACTGTCACCAAGAGAGATCAGATGTCTCTTAGATCTAATTCTTTTAGCTGAGTTAATTTTCCAGCAGATCTCAGGGTAGTTGAAGTCTTCCATTACCATTATAGCCTCCTTCTTTAAAATCATTGAGAGTAGGAAGGCACACTTCACATCCTTTGTTTTAAAATATTGCTTTCAGTAAATTCTCCCAATGGTACTATTTTGTTTATACTCCTTTTCATCTTCCCAAAATGCTTTGAACTTCTATATTTTGAAATATGAATTAATGGGCAAATGCATATTAAGATTAGAAAGCCAAAGGACTTTCTTTTTACTGAGTCTATTTCTTTTGAATGAATAATATCGGAGTTCTACATTCCAGCTATGATTCTCATCCCACCATGTTTCAATGATACCTAATTTACATTTCCTGGTGAGATTTTCATTTTCTCCTGTTATTGCCTGGAGATTGGGGATTACACTGCTTGCTGGTCTCTCTACTGCTGGGTTGAGGATTTGATTACCCTCCCATCCTCTTGCCTTGTCCACATCCTTAATGTTCACTTTTCTATCCGCGTCTATGGACCTCTGCCCTTCTTCCTTCTGCTTTAATTTACAATAATTCTGATTAAGATTACAAAGGACTTTTTTTTCCCCAAGTATGCATTTCACTTATATTGTAGGGTGAAGTCAGTCCTTGCCTAGGAAACCCTTTTATCAGTATTGTGTATCATAGTCCAATTTAATGTTACAAAAACTTGGCTAACAATAAGAGCAACAATATGACTAGTTTGATACCAGTGGTGGGTTCCAACCGGTGCGGCCCACTCTACAGTATCTGTAGCGGCCAGCAGATGGCGCTATTTGAGCGTGGCTGCTCCGGTTCTGTATTTTTGGGCTTTTTTGCTTCCGCACATGCGCAGAAACAAAATCTTGGCAAAATCACGCACACGCGTGCATCCCCTTGCAAGATTTCACTGAGATTTTGCTTCCGCGCATGCGCAGAGGGGCACGGGCATGTGGCGATGCACGTGCAGAGCTCCGGTAGCAAGGTAAGAGAGCAACCCGCCCGTTTGATACTGATATGAATTATTCAGAGAGGTCATGGACTCCCCTTTACTGGATGTATACTACCACCTAAATGCCTTTCATTCAGCCATATGATTTTATATTCTAGGTAGGAAGAGTCTGTGGCCTTCAGTTGTTGGATTATAATTCTACCTTCTATATGTGATGGCAATAAATCTGGTTATTCATCTGTTTCCTTTTCCACTTCCACACATTGTTTTGGAGTCAATAGCAAATCGCAATGAAATGCTTTAGATGTAATGATAGTTGCCAGTATAACAAAATTGCTCATGGAGTGTAAACGAACCTTATAAGTAATGGGATATTTATTGGAAGGTTTTCCTACTGTTCCATTAACTATTTATCTTTGAAACTGAATTCTTTTAGTAGCTGCTCTCTGACTGCCAAATTTTAATTGTCTTTGTCTGCCAGATTGCAAAGACAATTAGCTAGTATCAGAAAATTCTTACTCATCCTGGTATTAATAGAATGGAACATCATCAAAAAGCAGAAGAGAAATAAAATATCTCTGTGTAGGAAATCATGAAAAAGCATTATGGAGTAATTTTATTATACTAGCAAGCTTGTAGAATAAATAGTTTATTCATCTACCAAAATTATAATCTTTTCATAGATTTTGTATTTTGGCATTCTGATAATTAGTAGGTTTTGTGATCAAGATAAAGACCAGAAGCAGGGGTACTGCTATTTTCATGTATCAGCCTGAGGCATGGTTCATTGAATACGCCAAAGACAGGTCTTGCAGATAAGCAAGATAAACTTGGCGTATCTGGCTAATTGCTGTTTTTTGTTCTGCTTTTTTAATTGGACAAAGTCCTAGGAGTGTCCAGTGAAAGGAAACCCAAATAAGTCAAACTGACGGCCACAATTATGCAATCGAAGTTCTGCCCTCTTTTACATGCATCACCATACAGGATTGTGCCCACCCACCTTATTTGACATCCTCAGGACATCCTTGTAAGGCACAAAAGGAGGCTATCACACTGCAGTCATAAATGCAAACAGGTTGTGAAGCCCCTGAATTTGGATCACATGGTTCTGGGAGAATTGCAACAGCAGTATCTTGAGGACTGGTCATGACTACAATTTGTTAAGCACTGAAGCATATGTTCGGTCATTGAACGAATGGTTATTAAGCAAAGACTACTTACCGTATTTTTCGGAGTATAGGACGCACCGGAGTATAGGACGCACCTAGATTTTAGAGGAGGAAATCAAGGAAAAAAGTATTCTGAACCAAATGGTGTAGTAATATATTATTTAATAAAATAACAGTATAGCAGAATACTTTCTACAACTATGTATACTTTTTACAACATGTATACTTTTTATAACTATGTATACTTTTTACAAGTATACTTTTTATAACTATGTATACTTTTTACAACATGTATACTTTTTACAACAATGTAAACTCAACAGCAGTGTTAAGAACCATCATCACTGTCATTAACAAATGAAGAGAGACTTTAAGGTTCAAGCACTCTAATTTTCTGGAAACCCCAAGAACTCCTCATTGTCGCTGGTGTCAGAGTTTAAGCAGATCAGTTCACAATCACTTTCTTCGCTACCTTCATAAATGATACCATCTTCAGTTCCATCTAAGGCATTGCTAATGCCACATTTTTTGAAGGACTGTGTAACAATTTCGTCCTTCACTGAGTTCCATGGTGTTTTCACCCATTCACAAACTTGAGTGATAGTGGGCCTCCTCATTAGACCAGAGGGTGTCAGATCATGATTACCAGCAGCTATCCATTTGTTCCACTCTTCTCGCATGTACACTTTGAATGGCTTATTGATGGAAACATCAAGAGGTTGCAACTGGCACGTTAGACCCCCCAGGAATTACAGCTAGATGAGTCTTCTCTTCTTTGAATCTTTTCTTTGTGGTTTCACTAATATGTGCTCTAAACTGGTCGAGCACTAATAATGCTGGTTTTTTCAGAAGCCCTCCACGACGTTTGGACCACACTTTTTCAATCCATACCTTCATGCCATGTTCGTCCATCCATCCTTTCTCATGGACATGCACAACAACACCTCTTGGAATCACTTCTTTTGGGAAGGTTTTCCTTTTAAATATTAACATTGGTGGCAATTTGGTGCCATCTGCACAGCAGGACAACACAACCGTGTAATGTGTTTTCTCATGTCCTGAGGTTTTCACAGTTATGCTTTTGGCACCTTTCACATCAACAGTCCTATTTGATGGCACATCAAAAGTTAGAGGGACTTCATCCATATTCCCAATCTGTCCAATTTCAAAATTATTTTTCTTCCTGGAGTTTATCACAAAAGTATGAAAAGACAGAATCTTAGATTCATACTCCTTTGGCATTTTTTGTGCAATTCTAGTTTTGGTGCGCATAGCAAGGCCATATCGCCTCATAAATCTGAAGCACCACGATGGTGATCCAGTAAAATCCTGAATGCCTTTCTGTATAGCAATGCATTTGGCTTCATACATCACCATTTTTGTGGTGACTGCAAAGCCACTGTTCCGGTGACCTGTAATCCAGTCTCTTATTTCCTCCTCTAACTGTGGCCACTTTGCTGGAAGCCCACGAAAGTTGTGCTTGCTTTTATCCTTTGCCTTTTGCATCTGATCCACCTGTTTCTTCCACATTCTTATCATTTTTTCAGTTGGAGGTGGTCCAAAATGTTTCTCCGCTGCTCTGTTTCCATGTTCCTCAGCATATTTCACGACTTTCAGCTTGAAAGAGATTTTATATGCTTGCCTTTTTGGATTTGACAGTTTTCTGCAAAAAAGAGCAATAATGTTTCCTTTATAACAATGCAGAGCACTTTAGCTGAAACCATGTTCATACATTCATATGCACACACCCCTGCCCTAAACTTCAAACTTGACAGTTATTCCTGGCAGTTGAAGTCCACTAGTCTTAAACTTGCCAGGTTTGAAGACCCCTGGATTAGGGGTTAGGGGTGCAAGGGTCTTCAAACCTGGCAGGTTTAAGACTAGTGGACTTCAACTCCCATTCCTGAGCTAGCAGACTGGAAGAGAAATTCTGGGAGTTGAAGTCCACTAGTCTTAAACTTGCCAGGTTTGAAGACCCTTGCACCCCTAACCCCTAATCCAGGGGTCTTCAAACCTGGCAGGTTTAAGACTAGTGGACTTCAACTCCCATTCCTGAGCTAGCAGACTGGAGGAGGAATTCTGGGAGTTGAAGTCCACTAGTCTTAAACTTGCCAGGTTTGAAGACCCTTGCACCCCTAACTCAGGGGTCTTCAAACTTGGAAGTTTCTTTTAAAAAAAAGTTTCTTTACAAACCTGATAGGCGGCTCGTTCTGGGCAGCAGCAGTAGTGGCGGCTCCTGAGGTGCAGGCTTCGGTGTCCAGCAAAGGCAGCGGTGGCTCTCTGGTAGTCTGGCGGTGGCGGCGGCGGCGGCTTTCTTGGTCTCCGGGATCATCGGCGGCGGCAGCCATGGATTCAGGTGAAGTTGGTGTGAGAGCCTCTGCGCTCTGGCGGCGGCGGCTCTGGCGGCGGCTTTCTTGGTCTCCGGGATCATCGGCGGCGGTGGCCATGGATTCAGGTGAAGTTGGTGGGAGAGCCTCTGCGCTCTGGCGGCAGCGGCTTTCCTGCTCTCCGGGATCATCAGCGGCGGCGGCCATGGGTTCAGGTGAAGTTGGTGGGAGCCTCTGCGCTCTGGCGGCGGCGGCGGCGGCGGCTTTCCTGCTCTCCGGGGTCATCGGCGGCAGCGGCCATGTGTTCTGGCGGCATTGGCGGCAGTGCCCCTGCGCTCCGGTGGCAGCAGCGGGAGTGGCTTTTCTCGGGTCCGGGGCTAGCGGCGGCGGCCATGCATTCTGGAGGCATTGGCGGCAGAGCCCCTGCACTCCGGCGGCGGCGGCGGCGCTTGCTTTTTTCTACGCCGGCTGCAGCAGCGACGTCCATGCTGTCCGGCAGAGAGGTGGCTTTTCTGCAGTCCAGCGTCAGCGTCGGCGTCCTTGCGGTCCGGTGCTGGCATTGGCGGCAGCGTCCCTGCGGCAGCGTCCCTGCGATCCAGGAGCGGCGGCTTTCCTGCGGTCTGGGGGCATCCCTGCGGTCCGGGGGCGGCGGCGGTAGCTTTCCTGAGGTCCGGCGGCAGGGGGGGGCGGCTAAGGCAGGGTCGCATCAACTCCCCCCCCCAAAATGCACCATTTGGAGTATAGGACGCACCCACTTTTTGACCCCCTTTTTGGGAGTAAAAAGGTGCGTCCTATACTCCGAAAAATACGGTAATAATGTCTGCCAGATTGCAAAGGCAATTAGCTAGCATCAGAAAACTCTTACTCATTGTGGTATTAATAGAATGGCACATCATCAAAAAGCAGAAGAGAAATAAAATATCTCTTTGAAGGAAATCATAAAAAAGCATTGTAGGAAAATTTGATTATACTAGCAGGCCACGCCGCCCTGAGTCCTTCGGGAGTTGGGCGGCATATAAGAATAACAAAATAAATAAATAAATAAATAAATAGTTTATTCAGCTACGTTCTCCTATTCTTTTGTCACGCTAAATCAAAATTGACTCCCACCTGAACCAGTAGTGATCCGCTGGTGAGGTCACGTAAATGAATCAGCTGGTGCCGGTCCGTGCGCGCCGCCCTCTTTTTTTTTTTGTTCAGCTGTTCGAAAAATGGCCCTCCCTCCCGCTCGCCCCTGGGTTAATACTGACCTTTATTTCTTCGCCTGAAGCACAGCTGATCATCTCCTCAGCTGTGCTTCGGGCTGATTCCAGGTCCTGAGCATGCGCAGAAGCCTAATTGCACGAGGGGACGCGCGCAAAATGTCGCGATGCGAACCGGTGGGGAAGGTAAGTGGAACCCACCACTGGAATAGATCCTGCAAGTTTAAAACAATAAATCTGCCCCCTTCCCATAAGGAGAATGTACAGAATAACTCAATGAAAAATCATCTATACAACTGGGACCTGCATATTTTATTTAGAGAAGCATAGCTGGTGAAACCTGACAGATTAAGTGTTGTCTCCATGTTTCTGCCTTGAGATGACCTTGGGCTAATGTTGACACTGCGTAATATGAACACATCAATTACCCACAGCAGAAGGAAAAGTCTGCTGAAATCAGCCACTTGTAAAAGGCACTGGCAAAGGCAAAAGGGGGTAGTAGGAGAGAGAGAGAGAGAGAGAGAGAGAGAGAGAGAGAGAGAGAGAGAGAGAGAGAGAGAGAGAGAGAGAGAGAGAGAGAGAGAGAGAGAGAGAGAGAGAGAGAGAGAGAGAGAGAGAGAGAGAATGTGTTCACCAGAATAGAAATATCCACTGTCATTCACATCACTAAATCATGTCCTTTTCTATGCGCACCATTTAGTTGATTTGCCAGCAGTGACTCATTGGAAGGAGTATGTGGTGAGCGGTCAGAAATTCACAGATTATTTGTCGCATTATATCATTCCCCTGAAGTCCTGTTCCAAACAAAACCTTGTTATTTGTGGCATTGTTTCAGAATCCAACCTTTCAATCACAAACTATAAGACCCACTGCTGTGAATAGAGGAACTGACAGAGGACATTTTATCGTTAGCTGATGTAATATTATGCACTTCACTTGACTGCCATATACCCTATTCTGTAATTGTTTATTTTGAGTAAGAAGTAATTGGGGGGAAGGGGAGGAAAACAATTTAAATTAAATTATATTAAATTATATTATATTAAATTAAATTAGCCGTTTGGTCTAATGGTTAAGACACCAGGCTAGAAAACTTGAGACCATAAGTTCTAGTCTTATCTCAGCCATGAAAGCCAGCTGGGTGACTGGACCAGTCACTCTCTCTACGCCCAAGACACCTCACAAGGTTGTTGTTGTGAGAAAAATAGAAGAAGGAAGGTGTGTTGGATATGTTTGCTGCCTTGATTGGTAAAAATAATAAAAAGATGGGACATCAATAAAATAAATAAATACAAAATAGATTAAAAATTGAAATGGAGGGGTATTCTAAGATGTTGTTTTTTAAAATAATAGTGGATACTCTATGTAAATCTACCCCCAAAAAAGTTAAAGCCTGTATAAGATATAGAATGGCCCCAGCAGCTGTCTTGTAAATATCTAATTTGTTACTAGCCGTACCCATGATGGAAACCATTTTGTACAGATAAGGTATCAACAGACAAGCTATCTACTTCTAAGTGATCATTTTATGAGAAATACTAAAAATTCAAAACATGCCACAAGCCCTATTGTTTTAAATCTCTATTACAACATGTGTGCTTAAAGACCTTCTCCCTTATCAGTGCACCAAAGGGCTAAGGCTGAGAATCCATGTGACCCTGGAAATGGATGCATCAGCTTCAATGAGCCACAGACAATGCTGCCTTCATACTTTTACTCTTTTCAAAACATATCTTCCAAATTAAATCTGAAGCATTGCATAGCCAAGGGCCAATGTACACATGATTTAAATGATATGGGGTTTTTTTCTGAGTTTCAGCAAGGGCATAATGTTTAAATTTGGGGTTTGGTAAACACCAGGGGCCATAAAACTTTCTTCCCCACATATACATATTCTGATCCCTAAAAATTGGCTTGCATCCTCTGCACTTGTTATTTGCCTCATGGAAAATTCCTTATTGAACTGAAGCTACCAGAAGCTTTTTCTTCTGCAAATGACAGATAACTTCTTCAGAGGGAACCTTTTGAAGCAATATAGCCTCTCTGCATGATTTAAAACTTTAGAAGATCAAGGTTTTAAATTATACAAGGAAGCCTTCATGGCTAGAGAAAACTCGTCACTGCAGAAAGTATCCTCAGCAAAAAGCCACATTAAAATTCCTATTGCATCTTTATGCCAGTTAATATCCAAACAGAAGATAATAATAACAACAACAGGATTAAACAAAGTCAGAATATCCTTAGACAAGAAAGATGTATAGAATATACAAAAACCAGGTCAGGACTAGTAATAATGTAAATATAACATGTAAAAATATTTATTGACTATAAAATATTCAACCATCTTGAGATATTCTCATGTAGCACATTTCATTCAAAATGAATGGAGTGAAATGTGACTGCATATCTTGTCCCTGAAGTGTTCCTTTATCCCAAAGTATTAGAATCTGAAGCACAAAGAAATCACTGGAGAAACACCTCCACAGTTGTAAAAACATAATTATTCAAACACAGGTTTTAGCAGCGTATTAGCAGTGGCACATTATAGAATAGAATAGAATAGAATAGAATTCTTTATTGGCCAAGTGTGATTAGACACACAAGGAATTTGTCTTTGGTGTATATGCTCTCAGTGTACATAAAAGAAAAGATACATTTGTCAAGAATCATGAGGTACAACACTTAATGATTGTCATAGGGCAGTGGTGGGTTCCTACCAGTGCGGTCCACTCTATAGCACCGGTAGTGGCCCGTTGGTGACGTCACAGTACCGGTGCGGTCGGTTGCCAGTGCCTGGGCGCCGCCATTTTTTAAAAAACAATTTTAAAATGTTTTTTAAAATTTTCTTCTGTGCATACCCAGAAGCCGAGCTTCTGGCACTGCGCATGCGCTGCCTTCCTACCCCACAGTGAGTCCAAGCAGGGGAGGATGGCTGAGGGAGCATGTGAGGTGCTGAAAGAATGGACGGCAGGAGCTATCTCCATTCCCCTCCCTTCAGCAGTCCGAGAAGCCACGAACGCGCGGTGATGATCCTAGGCATTTTCGCACGTTTGAGGCTTCTTGAGCTGCTGAGCGGAGGGGGAATGGGCAGCAGGACCTATCTCAGTTCTCCTCCCTTCAGCAGTCTGAGAAGCCACGCCCACCCGGTCACATGTCCAGCAAGCCACGCCCACCCGGTCATGTGGCTGGCAAGCCACACCCACAAAATAAGCCACGCCCACAGAGTGGTAGTAAAAAAATTAGGAACCCGCCCCTGTCATAGGGTACAAATAAGCAGGAAACAATATTAATATAAATCGTAAGGATATAAGCAGCAAGTTATAGTCATACAGTCATAAGTGGGAGGAGATGGGTGATAGGAACAATGAGAAGACTAATAGTAATGCAGCCTTAGTGAATAGTTTGACAGTGGTGAGGAAATTATTTGTTTAGCAGAGTGATGGCGTTCGGGGGGAAACTGTTCTTGTGTCTAGTTGTCTTGGTGTGCAGTGCTCTATAATACCTCATCAGAAACATACACATTTCTTTCATATGTGACAAAAAGGTTCTTGTTGTTATGGAAATAGAATACCGGCATTTGGAAGGAAGAATTGTTTAGCAGGAAAGGTCATGGTTTGTATATAAATGGACCTGGTACCCGTTTCTGTCACATATGACAAAAAAGTTCATTTGGAAAGGTTTTTATTCTTATAGAAAATGAATATCAGCTTTTGGACAATTGTTCAATGAAAACAATTATGGTTTATATACAAATTGGCCTCATATTTAAAAACCACACACTTCAATCCCAGCTTTGCTCTTTTCTGAAATCCTTGAAAGCACCAGGTGAGGCTGACATATTTATTTTGTTTGTTTGTTTGTTTATTTGCATCCCACCTTTATTATTTTTACAAATAACCCAAGGTGGTGAATACATCTAACACACCTTCCCCATAACAATAATTCTGTGGGTTGGACTGAGAGTGACTGCTTCCTCTGCTTTGTTTTTTTAAAATTGTTTAAAATACAATACCCCTCTGCTTAGGAAGGTTATTTTTTAAAGAGAAGACTATAAGACATCACATTTATTAATTTAATATGTTTAAATTCCCTCTACAATATTAATCCATTTTTAAAAAAATTGATTGTTTCCTCCACAGAGGGACTCTGGGCAGGGTACAAGTCAGGGATGGGTTCTACTTACCTTCCCTACCGGTTTGCATCACATTGGAAGTACGCGTTTGGCACATGCACAGACGCTTTGCTGGCGTGCATGTGCACATCACGTCACACAAATAACCCTCTGCGCATGTGCACAGGGTTCTTTGCCTGCCGCTTTGAAAGAGTGGCGACTGGAGAACCAGTTCGGGGGCGTGTCCAGCCGGCCATCGCTGCCAATTCGGCGAGCAGGTGCAAATTTCCACCACTGGTACAAGTAAAAAAAAATTCAAATATAAAAACAATCTGGGAAATTCACCATTTAAAAAGGCAAGATTGGATTAAAAATTAATATTTGAAGTTAATTGAGAGGTGGCAGAGGGCTTTCAGATTGCCAACCAGTCTCACCGCTGCGTGCCCCAAGCCCCAAGCAAGGTCACAGAGCAGTGGTGGGTTCCTACCAGTGCGGTCAACTCTATCGCACCGGTAGCGGCGGGCTGGTCACGTCACCAAGAGGTCAGAATTTCTGGGTGATTTTTTGCTTCCGTGCATGCGCGGAAGCAAAAAATCACCGAAATCGCACACGCGCATCCCCTTGCGAGATTTTGGTGCAATTTTGCTTCCGCACATGCGTGGAAGCAAAATCACGCGAAGGGGCACGCACGCATATCGAGCACACGCACACACAAAACGTGGTGATGCGCGCGCAGTGCACAGGTAGCAAGGTAGGAAAGCAACCCGCCCCTGTCACAGAGCCATGTTTTTACACCTTCCTGAAAGCCCAGCAGAGTTGGGGCCTACCTTAAGCTGGTTTTGCCACAGGAGGATTCAAACTAAGTCATAACTAAATACCTTTGGAATGAAGAGGACCTAACAGCAATTATTACTAATTTTTACATTTTTATTTCTTATGTATAACACAGCAGTACTTCATAATAAACATCAATAGTGAGATAGACAGCATATAAATTTAATAAATAAAATAGACAAATAACATTAAGTTGCCTCATTAAAAGGAAATAGCAGTGCTGGACAGCAATAAATTCTGAAAAAAAAATAAGTAGGTAACATGTTAAAGCTTCTTTCTACAGTTTTGACGCATTTCCCCAAGGCCAAGCACTAACAAAAGAGAAGAAACTTTATTATTTATTGACAGGAGATGATCATACATGAATTATATACATTACACAGGTAGTCTTGTTTAGTGACTGCCTCAGACAGCAACCATTCGCAGTTACAATGCTTAATGAAAAGCTAACTTTGCAATCAATGTCCACATTTATGACCGTTCAGTGTATCTCTCAGTGACATGTTTGCAATTGCAGTCAACACAGGTTGCCCTGTGCCTGACCCTTTTTTTTCTCCCCCATCCCCAGCTGAGAGATTGCTTAAACAAGTTACAGTATCTATTCCTGAGCTGCTTTTCCCAGCACAGCACTGCCTATAAAAAGAGCTAACGGCAGGTTAACAAGTTCAGCTCTGCGACCTTAATTAGTTGATTGGAATACTCTGCTGACTGACAAGCTACTGCTTGCAATTGACCAGATCCTAATCAGTTTCACGTTAATGGCTTTTGTTTGCCTCCTAAGCAGCTGAGGGCTCAGAGCTGCCAGCTGCTAAGTAAACAGTCAGCACTGGCACATTGCTTTTGGTCTACATTTCCCACTACGTACCTGCTTACTCTCTTGTAATCTCGTCTGCTCTGAGGAATATAAATACAAATGCTAATTCCCTTCTTACTAATTGTCCCAGCCCAGAAGTGAGCATTCCAAAGAGTGAAAAGTGGGGGAAAGGGGCTATAGGATTTGTCCTCTTACCCTGCTTCCTTGTGAATCAAGTTCTGGAAAGTTCCCTGCCATTTGGACTCACCTGCTGTTTGGGGTCATGGCCTTCTGATGCTGCAAAGTAAAGGAAAGCTGAAGAGCCTCTTTGGCTTACTGGTTAAGGTCCTGATCTATAAACTAGGAGATTGAGATTGTGAATTGTAGTTCCAGTTTAGGCATGAAAGCTGGCTGGGTGATCTCAGTCACTCTCACTCAGCCCATCTCATAGGGTTGTTGCTTTGGGGCAGGAGTGTCAAACTTGCGTCATTACGGCAGCATCACGTGACGTATTGGCACTTCCCCCCCCCTTTGCTAAATTGGACGTGGGCATGGCCAGCACGTGACACATCCGGCCTGTAGGCCACGAGTTTGACAGCCCTGCTTTGGGGGAAATAGATTGAGAAAGGAGTACTATGTATATTCACTGATTAGAGTTACATATAAATAATGGTGGGGTAAACTATTAGTTCAGGCCTGTCAAACTGGCAGCCGGCAGGCCAGATACATCACATGCAGACCACACCCACCTGCTGCACAAAGGCAAAAAAACATCACAATACGTCACAATCCAGCCTGTGACGCGATCGAGTTTGACACCTGTATATTAGATCATAAGTAAATCATAATCAAAGTTATGGTTACATGATTTTTCATTCAGTGATCACTTCCTGGTCCTGGTGTCAATTATGGTAGCTAAACAAGAACTACCTGCATTGCTAACTAAGGATCATTCCTTAAACTATAAGACAGATGGAAACCATGCTATTCTCGTAAGGGTGCAAAAATAGCAAGATAGTGGTCAGGACAGCATGATTGAAGCCATGTCCCCTTTCCATAGGAATGCAAAGGAAGTAGAACTTTGATCATCCTGCGGTGACTGCCATCTTGCCTTTTTTTTAACCCCTTCCCCACCGTCACTGCTGGGTACAGTCTAACTTGTACTAAGTTATTGCTATTAGTTTAACCTCGTGGTAGTCCTAAACAGCATGACTTAAGTAAAGACTTCTTAATTCAAGCTATTTGGGGGGAGAACAAAAACATGCCAGGAGTTGTAAACATCTGGGAATTCTGATCTTTGGCAATTCCAAAATGACACCTAAATTTGAGAGTTGATAACAATGCCCCTTATTAAGCTGGCTTTTTCCCCTTGGCATCAATCTGAGGCATTTAAAGTTAAAACGAATGGCAAGGTCAGGATTTAGCAGATTGTTTTGCCTCTTGCAAAAAAGAAAAAAAAATGTGGAGAGCAAATCTCTGATGCAGTCATTTGCTGTTAAGCAGCTGAAATAGGTCATAGCGCCTAGAGCAGTCAGTAAACTTTTAAAGCTGCATTAGCTTTTACATCAGCCACATTACATGCTGGGGTAGACAAAAAGCTTTTACGCACATTTCCACTATGTACTATACATCCAAGGTAGTGTATACTGTAGATTCAAAGTACAATACAAAAATAGTTTAAATTATAAACATTAAAAGGAAATGTTAATATATACCGTTTAAAAATATGTAACAATCAAAGTTTTGAAAATTGAGGGATGGAATGCCTTTATTTGTATTTATTTTGTTTAGGCAGTTGGGCAAGTTGTGTCAATATAGGTTAATTCAGCCTTTCCCAAACTTGGACTGAAACTGTCAGAGCTCACTGGCAAAATGAAAAGTAAAAAAGATGATATATAAGAAACGGAAAGAGGGGCTTATAACTACATGCTTGTGGCCACTGTGGCCACTGTCTAGTGTTTGGCTGACTGGAGAATTCTGGGAGTTGGTCTACCCATTTTAAAGTTGTCATGGTTGAAAACCAATATATTAGTGTTTTTAGTATTTGTGGTTTTGCAATACAACAAGCCAAAACCTTAATTGGTACAATAATTGTTAGATTCGCGCGTAAATGAAGAGGCGAGTCACAGGAACGTTTCAACACCTTTATTTCCTATTCACTAGAACTAATACAGACTGCTGGCAGGCTACAGGGAAGCCACTTTTAAGGGCTTCCCTGAAGCCAGCTTGCCACTGACAGGCATTTAATTCTCCCACCACTAGATTAACCAATCAGCGGCAGCTATGCAAATATCTACAACGTCCGTACGTACATAACAATAATAATTCTGATTGAATGCTGATAGGAAAATAATTCCACCATTTCCAGATGACATTATCCGATTTGTATTTTAAATGAAAGGGAAGAGGAGCAATGCAGGAAAAGATCTTGAGTTACTCTGATTCAAAATAATTCCTCCATGTTTGTTTGCTTTAAACATCCGACTTGACCTAAATACACTTATCTTCCTGAGTTAATGAACATTGGATTGCTAATACAAAAGTAAATCAATAATTACTGAATACCATAATAATGTTATACCCTAGACCAGGGGTGTGAAACTAGCGCCCCATGGGCCAGATGCATCACGTGCAGGCCATGCCCACCCCAGCTCCCCAAAGGGGAAAAAACATCACCATATGTCATGTGACAGCAACATGATGCAGCGAGTTTGACACCCATGCCCTAGACCAGGGGTCGGCAACCTTAAACACTCAGAGAGCCATTTGGACCTGTTTCCCACAGAAAAGGAAACACCGGGAGCCACAAAACTCTTCCCATGCCTGACTATTTCCTGAGCGGCCACAAAACTAGCATATATAGTTGAATTAAATATTCTGTTTTCCTCTGAAACTTTTCTTTTCTTAGATTTATCAATGGTTGGCCTACCAGGGGTCGAAAGGCTTAATAAATTGTGCATCGGTGGGTGTTGCACATTGGCAGTTGTGATGCATATTTTGAGCAACAGGGAGCCGCAGCAGAGGGATGAAAGAGCCAACATGCGGCTCCAGAGCTGCAGATTGCTGACCCCTGTCCTAGACTATATGTGCAATAAATCATGTAGTTTTACCTGCAGTATTATATTGTTTTAACAACAACCTTTTCCTTTTAGTTTGTTTAAATCAATTTCCAAATTGTTTTCCAAAATTTTCCTTCTTCTGTGATTCAGAAAGAAAGCAAAACATGACATGTTCTGCTGTCATATATATCCTAGGACTGAGAATCTTGAATTCAGTAGAAATACGTGTGAAAATACTGAATTTCTTTTTTATAAACGAGAACTTCTTCAACAACAGTAACTATATTGTAGGGATGTTGTGTGCAGAAGTGCTGCTTAGCAACCACTTGTAGCTGGGAATAGCTGTCCTGCTCTATTAACAAAATAAGGCTTTTTAAAACAGCAGCAACTGTAATTATACAGAGCATCATGAAATGAATAACCTTCATATGACTGATATTTTTGTATGCCACCATTCTAATTAAGAGTGAGCAGAATTTTTCTTCAGTTTGGACTACAATCAATAGTTAATCTCATTTCTCTCCGTGCATTTTATATAGGAGTTTCTATTGTACTGAGGCAGGATGAGACTTAATCTCCTACAGAGGCGATTCAATATATCTGATTAGACTGATTGCACTAAACTGTTAGGAAAAGCTGATGTGGAGGGATGACCTATATTTTAAGGAGTGTTTGTATCTGTGAGTGCTTTCTACTTGAAATTTCTTATTAAGCGCCAACAGCTCATAAATCTCAGCTCATATTTTACACCCAAGAAGAAACCAATGCAATATTTGTTTTTTAATATTCTTTTGCTGTTGACAAATTATTTTTTGGCTATGTAAGAGCTTTCTTTGAAATACAGGAAATTTTTAGTGAATTCTTTGTATTCATCAAGTAAACAATAACCACATTCCAATGGTTTCTAACATTTCTATATGGTGCTGCCTCTTTAGCATATCTTGAGTGTCAAATAAATTAAATATATCTGAATTAAGAGCTGGGCCCTTTAATTGTTCTCAGGCTACATATTGTTATAAAATTTCAGGGGTGTCAACACAGTACTACTTTGATAGCAAATATATGGATTATTTACAAATAATGTAGTGGTTAAGACCAGGGGTGGGTCCCAACTTACCTCGCTGCTGGTTCGCTTTCTCCTGCACCACATGGCCACACTGCGTGGCCATGTTGCGTGGCCGCTGGCCCTGTACTATATTACAGTAATAAAATACTACAAGCAACCATCTAAAGTATAAGGGATTATTTCCAAAATCATGATGTGCCCCCATAACCCTTCAATTTTTTTTTGCTATAATTGTTTATAGAACATAAGGGAGCAATGATTATATATAAGAAGTTGTGATTATTAGATACATTAACTATGCTTTCCTTGATGTAATTGGCTAAATCATTACATTTTGAGGGGGGGAAATGCTAAAATGTTAAGACAGCCAACTGCAGCAATGGCTATAAGTAATAAATCCTGCAGTCATAGAACTAAGGAAGAGTTGTATTTCAGAATTAAAAGGTGGCTACCACAGAGCAACCATAATGAGCAGTAATTATTCAATTCAATACACACATTTCTGAATTAAAATTAAAAAGGCAACTCAGAGAGAAATGAGACTTAATTGTGATTAACATCTTTACTTATGTAAGTTGCTGTGAATTACAGTTCAACATTGTTGTGAAAGAGAAAAGAGCAAGAGAAATTATGAAAAGCAGAAAGATGGCATGGCTTTTAAAATGACCAAAGATAATAAAACTTGAAATATATTATATGAATCCTATTCTCTGCTTATATTTTAAAAAAGATCGTGTATTGTAGATCCAGAATAGTTAGCAATGAACCCAGTGGTGGGTTGCTACTGGTTCGCCCAGGTTCGGGCGAACCAGTGGTGGTGGCAGGAGGCTCCGCCCACCCGCCCGGACGTCATCACAGACGATCTGCGCAAGCGCAGAAGCATCCCGCGTGTACGTTCACAGTTCTGAACCGGTAGCGAAAGGTAAATGAAACCCACTACTGAATGAACCCAATCCATTTCTCTGCAGCAATGGAAGAATTAGGTGATTCCAGTGACTTGCTGGACAGCAGCTGCCTTTGGTTCTCTCTTGTCTTTCATGTCACTTAGCAGCATCAGAAAGCAATGAAACAGACAGAGCCCATAGTCTCAAGCTGAGACTATGCCGAAACATTTGCTATCTTTAGCTCTTTATTTACCTCAGCACCAACTCACATTTAAGATGTGGAGTGAGGTGGCATGGCAGCTAAACCTAATTAGTAAGTTAGTTAATTCTGACATAAATACAGAAAGAGAGAATGTGACTTTCATGAGACCTGACACACACACACTCTATCAATGAGAATCCAGGAAATTGACCACATATTCTGGTCAGGAAAAGAATGACTGAACTAGATTTCAAGAAACACTGCAACAATTACCTTTCCCCAGTCACAGCTTTACTGGAAAGGCTTTCGTTCAAAATGATGCAAAAGGATATTTAACCTCTTCTTGCAAGTTTAATGTAAAATATCACTTTAAAAATTCAGAATCACTAATGCATGGAAGCTAACCTAGAATTGCTTTGATCAAACTGCACGTTTTCTGATCCACCCCCAAATGATTAAAACTGAACTCAGATGTCAGAGTTTTGACTACTCCTGTATATAAATAGTCAGCTACTATTAAATGACAAAAACTGTGTGTGTGTGTGTGTGTGTGTGTGTGTGTGTGTGTGTGTGTGTGTGTATCAGTGGCTAAGATGCTGAGCTTGTCGATTGAAAGGTCGGCAGTTCAGCAGTTCGAATCCCTAGTGCTGCGTAACGGGGTGAGCTCCCATTACTTGTCCCAGCTTCTGCCAATCTAGCAGTTTGAAAGCACATAAGAAATACAAGTAGAAAAATTAGGGACCACCTTTGGTGGGAAGGTAACAGCGTTCCATGCACCTTTGGTGTTTAGTCATGACCACATGACCACAGAGACGTCTTCGGACAGCGCTGGCTCTTCAGCTTTGAAATGGAGATGAGCACCCCCCCCTAGAGTCGGGAATGACTAGCACATATGTGCGAGGGGAACCTTTACCTTTTTATAGAACTCAAGCCTACTTTCCCAACTGGTATCATCCATGGCATACTCTTAAATAAGAAAGTATTATACCAGTGGGAAGATGCATTCAGACAACTGGAGCTGTTATAAAAACCAGATATAAAGAATTATATCTTTAGTTCCATTTTTGTAGTCATTCTATTGTGTCCAATTCCTCTTCCAGACATTTCTAAAACTTAAATCTCAGCTGCTTCCTCTTGACGGGCCTTTAGAAATAGCATAACACAGATGTACATGTTCTTTTACTTTAATGAGCTTAAGAACTGTTTCATATTTTTTGACAAAGGAAAAGAATCATAATACATTTCAATCAATATTATTTCAAACAATATTACATTTATGATGTTTTTAGGGAATTCAATTTTCTACCATTGAGGCAGAATAGAAAGATGTAAGGAAAACAAGCAAAAGAAATCCCATTGATGATATTTAAATGCCTTCTCAAATCCTGCTCTCATGCATTTCATTATCAGCATATTTAAGAAGGCTTGCTCTTCTATGCGAATTAACATTCAAACCACTCTAAGATCTTAAATTTTTCTGTAACTAAGAATACATAGAGATGTTGATTTAGTCATCAGCTACTTGATATGAATAAGTTCATTACACTTAAACAAAATACGAATGAAAGCTGCTAAGATATTAAGTAACACTGAGTTTATCATTCAAAATATGTGTGCTGTTATTTTTATACCATTTCCTTGTTCTGAACTATGAAATTGTGTCAAAGTTCTTTTCTTAAACCTGTAATTCAGGGAGGCAAGCAATTTACTCTGCCCTTTAAAGAGTCATAACACATGCAAACTGCTTTAGGAGATCTTTAAAATAACCTGCAGAATACAGATAGAAGTGTACAAATTGTAAATAAAGGGTAGATAACCTATTTCTGCAGAACTAAATTTTAAGTAAATAAAGTGCTGGAGTCTTGTTGTAATGCATGGGTGTCAAACTCGCAATGTCATGCCGTCAGGTGATGTTTCACAAAATTTTTCCCAGAGCTGGTTGGGCGTGGCCTGCACATGATGCATCTGACCGCCAGTTGACACCCCTGTTGTAATCTCATGTGGATGTATAAGATCAACGTTTTTTAAGCTTGACAACTTTAAAGTATGTGGACATGCTGGCTGGGGAATTCTGGCAATTGAAGTCTACACATCTTAAAGTTACCAAGTTTAGGAAATTGGTTAACACATGAACTGCAGCTGACTTCTCAGTAACAGTTGATCAATTTGACTGTTAGAAAGATACATAGATAGCCATCCAACCCCCATTCCTTTTATACACTCTTCCATTAGGATAGACCCCTGGAGCAGTGTTATGTAGAGCAGAAATAATCACCTGGTTTGGATATACCAGCATTTCTCAACCTTGGCAACGTGGTGAACCTGAAACCCCAATGGACCAACACCCTTTCTGTAGAAGAAAAAAGTCATTTGCTCCACCCCATCAGTTAAGACTGCTACAAAAAAAAGTTTCTTTTTTGTATCAGACCATACTTGGTATTGTTCAGCCTGGAATATACAGTATCTAATTAGAACCGATTTAATAGGATTTGAAGGCTCATATTACATAAGAGATGTAGAACCTAATATTCTATGATTCATCAAATCCCATTAGATCAGCTGTAATTGGATATATTCCAGGTAAAGCAATATTAAATGTGGTCTGCTACTAAAACTGAAAGTTGTGCCTTCTAATGGGATAAATGGGGGGGGGACATTAAACATGATAAATAATTAAAATTTTGATTTGAAAAACCATTTAGTTTTAGTCCTGGCTCTTCTCATTTGTTGGAAGGCAGCTGCTGATTCTAAGTTTAAAGTTGGTCCCTTGACTCAAAAAAAAGGCTGTGCATCCTTATGCTAAATAGAGTTGTTCTGGTTCTGAAAATGATCCAGACCTTGGGCAAGCACAGCATCTGTCTTGCTATTCATTAAAAAAAAAGTATTCATGTTTTAGATGTCTGCAAAAGCCTGGGCAGAAAAGGTGTAGCTGCTTTAAGGAGTCAATTTATTAACATTACTAGGAATTTCAAAGCAGTCACATTTTTTTTCAGGGTAACAGAAGTTCTCCCAAGCTCTGGGCTCTGGTAGTTGGAGCCCCTTGTGAGTTCTGTTGTTTATTTATTCAATTTTTAAAATCTCATCTTTAAGTAACTAAAGGTGGCAAACATACCTGATACTCCTTCCTCCTCCTATTTTCCTATTTGGACAAAGAAAGAACGACTGGCCCAAAGTCACCCAACCACATTCATGCCTAGGAGAGACTAGAACTCGCAATCTCCTTGTTTCTGCCTGGTTCCTTAACTATTAGACTAAAGGTTAAAGGCCGTTGGTTATTTTGCCTTATCTATTTTTTATTGAGGTTTTTAATAGCATACTTTGTTTTTACATTGTGAGCCACCCAAAGTCATTTTGAGTTGGGAAGCAGCTAAAGCAAATAAATTACATTAAAATTAAATTGAAATGTGTTGGTCTATCGGTGATGCAAGGATTCTATGCCTGTGTGATATCCTTTGATCTTCTTGTACTATCTCTCCATTCATTTTGGTGTATGTGTGTGCACATATATGTGCATCTTTTACATTTAATGTGTTGCATGATGGTATAAGTTTTGCAGACACCTATTTTATCTAGTTATAAGAAAAAACCCTACCTAATAAAATTGATAAAACAGTGAAACAGTCTCCCTACAAAGGTTGTGAGTGACCCATCTCTGGAGTTTACAGAGAGGCTGGAATCACTTCTCATAGATGGTTTAAGTCAGGGGTGTCAAACTCAAGGCCCGGAGGCCAGATCTGGCCCGCGGGGTGCTTAGATCTGGCCCATAGGGCCACCCTGGAAACAGTGAAAGACTGGCCCGCGGTGCCTCTGCCAGCAAAAATGGAGCTTGGGAGTGCCGCGGACAGTCCTCCCAAGCTATTTTTCACTGGCAGAAGGTTACAGGAGGCCGTCCCAGCTCAAAACAGATCTCAGGAGCCTGTTTTCACTGGCAGAGCATTCGTGTCACCACAGGCGCCCCCGACACGAGTGACGTTGAGCTGGCCACACACACCCTGGCCACCCACCCCTATCCCCCAAGGTCAAACACAACCCTGATGTGGCCCTCAATGAAATCGAGTTTGACACCCCTGGTTTAAATTGTTTTCTTATACAATAGAGACATTATATTAGATTATCTCTTCCAACTCTACAGTTCAATGACTCTATGAAATAATGTACACAACTGATTTTAAATATAACTAATTTTTTGTTTCCTTTTTTAACTCTAATCTTTATTAACAATTTTATTAATAATTTTAAGTGCAATAGTTCTTAGCTCAACTTGAAGGCCTTAATATGTAGAATATTAGAATACAATGTAGAATACAACTAATGTATCTGAAATAAATTTGTGGCAGAGTTTTCTTTTTCCTGGGTTTTTAACAACCTTGCTTTATTAAGAATTCTTGGAAACTCAAAACCTTGCATGTTGTTTTGAACCTTTAGTTGGCCTAACAGATGAATTGCCATCATGTTGAAGTTGTTTACAATTATGATTATTATCACTATTACTATAACTATTATTACAGTTCAGAATAAAATTTTATGATTTCATTATTTTTATTACTGTTCAACAGAGAAAAACATAGCTATTCAGTTCCAAATGAGTTGTAATTTGTACCCTGTATTCTACATTATCAAGACTGTATATTAATCATTAACTGATTTAAAATTTGGGGTTTTTTTTTCTGCCTATGTTCTTTCAACCAAAACATTTACAAATCTAGAACATATTTTCTCTCTGTTAGATAAGATCCAAATAAGCAGGCTTCAAAGTCAGCCTAAATTGTTTCCAAATGGCTCACTAAATTGATTCACATTTTTTCTACTAACTCAAGCTTGGTTCATTTAATCAAAGAAGTCTCTCCACTGGACTGGGCAAGGAAACCCACAGCTGTTGGGAAGATAGTTCAGTTCTTAGAGAAATGGGAGATGGAAGAAATTCAGATATGTCTTTCTCACACACACACCCTCCAATACCCTCCATCCTCCTTCTTATGGGATCAAATTACTGGTAGTGTATCAGCTTCCTTCTGCTGCAGGTCCTCTGGTTTTAAATAGGTGTAGGAAGTTAGCATCCACCCCTCTCCTAGAAAAATGAAATATCCTACGAAATATTAAAAGGCAGAATATATTCTATAGAATATCCCTGGAAACATGCTTTTAAGCAGACAAAAGACTCCTCTTAGTAGCCCCCACTTTTGTTAATGGGCCATTAAGGACTGGGCCCAGCAGCAGTCTTCTACATAACAAAGATTTATCTCCTTCAGTCATAGCCATATTAGGAATTGCCCAAGTCCCTTTCATTCAGCCAAGCCTGGGACAGACAAAAGCCTATAGAGTTGCCACTGCATGGCCTCCTGGGAGCCTGACCACCAATCGGAGTCCATTACATACACAGGAACAGGAAACTAAGAGGTGGGGCCCAACAGAGGTTATAAAACCAAGTGACTCAGCATCTTTCCTTCCCTTTTTCTCTTCACCCACATCTGGAAGCATGTGATCTATCTTTTCTGTACAGGGACTCATGCCATGTGCTCCTGTCCACCATATTAAACCTTCTTTCCAAGCAACTTCCATGAATCCAGTGTCTTTTTCCCCACTTGGAACTGAACCCAGAAGGATATTCCTTACAACATAGGCTTCAATTGAATAAATTGATGATTGTTTAAAATTTTGATGCCATCCCATGGCTGTGTTGTTCAAGATATTTCATATACCTTTGATAAGTCAGACAAGATTCTGAAACTGAACATGCAAGAAAGGAACAGGAAATTATGAATTCAATATAACAAAAGGAGGTAGACTAATATGATAAAACGATAGCAATATTGACATACTAAAAAAAACCCAACCTGTAGTTCAAACATATAACTATGTGCCCTATTTAAAGAAACAGCCACACCAAGTTTTTTTAAAGAAACAAGGAATATTATTTAATTCAGTAACAGCAGTTCAGAAGGTGTTGAAAGCATGATTCTAATTAAAGTTTAGAAGATCACTGAAGCAGCAAAAGTGAAGCATTGCTGTAGCTTTTCTTAACAGTGCTTGTTAAATTGTTTGTCCAAAATATTCCTTTTTCCAGTTTGTAATGTCATTACCCTCCACCCCAACAGACTCCTATTTCACACAAGGGTCTCAGCAGCAGCAGTCCCAAACTGGGGACTCACAAACAAGCAATCACAAATTGCTCCATTACCCACAGTATATGCCCAAATTATCCCCTTGAATAATTACCCTGTTTAAGAATCACTGTCCAAAAGCTATGTAAAAGTACTACACAACTTGACTTTGTAAAACTGCTTCAGCAGGATTAGTCAACTGAATCACCATGTCATTTAATCAACCTATTGAAACTCTTCACCTTCCTTACTATACTCTTTCCTAGGTAGTATAGGAACATAGAACAGTTTCTGCCCTTGGTACAGACTAGCACGTAGCACAGCATAGATAAGAAATTGCTTAGTTGTATTTTTCTAATGCATGTGCTTATCTTATTATGACTTCATCTATATCCAAGTACAGAGTTTCCTGACACCTTCCCTGTCACCAATAATAGCTTTGTAATTTAAGTCTCTCTGTTCTTATAAAGTAGATATAGACTGTTTTTGGTGGTGGGATAGGGTTTTTTCACTTTTGAATCTTGCTAATGTGTCCTTTGTCTGACTTCCAGACTTGCAAACCCTTCCAGAACCTTGCTATAAAACTGCATTCTTTAATGTGACAGGAAAATATTGTCTTTTATTTACATATACATTAAACCCATTTTAGTTTTTGTCCTAGCTCAGTCCACTTTTTGGGCATATCAAGAGATCTCTAGATTTCTACTTAAAACCTAAGTGCAACCTTTCCCTGAAGAAAAAATGTACTCCAGCTGTGGGGTCATGTTGAATAACTTTAAAAACAATGAAACAACTTAAAAGGAATCATATATGCAAAGCACCCAATGAGTTCTGTAAGGTTCAAGACATGCTTTGAGTCTGAATTTAGTAATGAGTTTCAAGAGAGTGTAGAAGCAAAACACAAAGCACAACAAACGGATACTCATGGCATAAATATTCAATATATCACAGTATGTGGCTTAATACCGAGACTGTCTTTTCCCAAATAGGTTATGCCTGCCTAATTCAGGCAGTCAAGAAGCACCTACTTAGGGTCCCCATCTGCAAATTGGTGCTATGGAAGAAGAGCCAACTGTGAATAATCTCTATGGAAAGTTATTTCCTATGGGAAAGCTTTTTTCCAAAGAGAATATGCCCTCCCATACTTGGGCTCTTCCTGACGATGGTAAGAACATAGCATTCTGGAGGATCTTTAGTACTTAGCTGTGAAGCCATCAGCACCTACAATCTAATGCAGTGTTTCTCTATCTCAGCAATGTACTGTATATGTGGACTTCAACTCCCACAATTTTCTAACTGGCTCAAAAAGTTTGGAGTTTAAGTCTAAACATCTTAAAAGTTGTTTTTGGAAACAGTGGTCTAACATATATGTTGGAAACATTCTGTTTTCTGTTTTGTTATTTTATTATTTTTTAAAAAATATTTAAGATTTCACGGATGGGATAAAAGATTTCATGTCTGCAGGTGCCAGAACTGAAGAGAAGTGCTGCCAGGGTGGGTAACTGCAGCTGCAATTAAACTCAGTCTGGGAAGCTTCTGAAGGTTTATTTTAACAACTATCAGATGACCTGGATTTAAATATAAGAGTATGTTCTCCGGGTATGTTAGGGAAAACTGAAGTCAGCTTCCTATCCCTTCCCAGGCAAGAGAACAAGAGTGAGATGGGAGGGATTTTATGAATGTTTTAAACTTCTCCCCAAAGTTAAAGGCCCTAAGTTGTAAGTGATGGGAATTATGAGTGGTCATGGAATTGAGCGGGGGGAGGGGAGGGGGGCTCTGGAGATTAAACAGCAGGGGCTCAATAATAACGAAATGGAAATATGGCAGGGAGTACTGAATGTATTGTTGGGGAAGGGGATTCATACATTAACTCGGGTTCCTTCTAAGCCAATGGTCCCACTCCTAGAGCCAGATTAGCGAGTTGAAAAGTGCTCTAGTCTTCAACTGTTGGTAAATGTCAGGTTTCTCTACAAAACTGCATCTGACATGGTGATGGACAAATGATTTGATTCATAGGGCCTAGAGGGAGGGGCAAAGAGTCAAAAACTTCAGGATGGCGAGTACAGCATCGTAACTGCAGACCTGTCCTTTTTGTATGTGTGCACTGTGATCATTCATGTGACTCTTGAGAGACAGGGAGAACTGTCTCAAACAGAACCAGATGCAAGTGCCTATATATGGAGTTGAACCACACTAACAAACTAGGGCTATTGCTGGTGTCACAAGCGTCTGGATTTCATCACAGTGCTGGTGCTGGAGTTCCTAAGATGTTGCTTGAGTAATTTCATTCTCCGTGTCCTGGAAGAGGAATCTGGTGTAGCTTGTAAGTCCATGTTCACCATAGGCTTGTCACAAGAAACTGCAGATCCAAAATACAGGATGATATATTTGGTCTTCACATTGGAACAGGTGATATTGACAGAAGACGTTAACATTTGACCTTGCCTTGATCAAATCATATGTCAAATTACTGATCATAGATAACTTAGACTCTTGCAAGAATAATTATTACAATGTTGTAGAATAAGGGAATGTTGTATATGTGCGCCATGAGTGCTGGAGGAAAGCTGGGATACAAATAAAATAAATATTGATACCCCAGCCTGAGCTATATATGGCTAAGGAAAATTTGAATTAGTTCATTTGCCTATATATGAGAACTATCAACATAAGTGACCATTAAGATATGATTTTTAAAAATGGATTTGTTTTTATGTATTTTTCCTGTTATTCACTGCTAGGTCTGTCTGGATTGTGGCAGGATAAATATTTTGTTAATAAAATAGAAAAAAAGAAACTGTTTTAAAAAGTTTAAAATTTAAAAACTTTTTAAAAATTTGGAATCTTAAAAATAATGTAGACGTTAGCGACATTTCAAAAATCTCTAGCATTTGCTCCCCCCCCTCTCAATACAAGAGAAGAGTGCTCATGTGTTGAGAATGGGTTTGGTTTTTTTGCCTTTGCCATAAACATAACTATATTTGATCAAGGTCACCACTCCACTTTCCTTTAATTTGGCAAAGTATAAAGGAGACCAAGTTACTCAGGACTCAGGACTCTGCCCTGAGTCCTGAGGGAGTAGGGCGGCATAGAAAAACTGCCAAATAAATACACAAAGACTCCTCTCTGTGATGAAGCACACTTTCAAACTTCGCCAGATATTGGGATGGGAGGCATTTCCTCATCATTCCATCTCAGTTCTATGAATATCTACTTAGGTAAAAAAATGAAATTTTTCATAAAGAAATCCTGCTATAGAGGAGAAAAATCCACATTCCTAGTATACTTCAATAGTTTGTTAATGTTTTTTGGGAATAAAGAAGAGAAGGAGCCCACACAGAAGGGATAACAAAGCATGCTCTCTATGTATCTAGTATATGGCTTGTGATTGGTCTGTAAAAATCCACATATAAAAATACCAAACTCAATGAATGACTACTTGGTAAAAAGACTTCAGGTCATAATTTTCCATTCAGGTTTTACTTTCTTGGTAAGTCATCATTCAATATGCAATTTAAGGTAAGGTATCTAATAAAATGAATGCATTAATTTAGCATTAAAAACATATGTTGCCCCTCTCAAAAACTCTTTAAAACAATTAATAATAAAAGAGCAAACTCCAAGCAATGAATTCAATCACTGAAATAACATTTTCGTACAAGACAAGAAATTGATGCGCTATAGCTTAAATAACTTTTAGAACAATTCTTAAAAATAGTAGGGAAAACATGTCAAATTTGTATTTTCCCACTTTTATCCCATAGAGTATCAGCAATGGGCTGATTATCTTGCCAGAGAACTAACTTAAGAGTTGCAGAGAATTTTAGAAATTAAAATCAATATTTTAGAAATTAAAATCAATATTTTAGAAATTAAAATCAATATTTAAAAAAAATTCCAAGAAAATAGATCAAAAATCACATAAAGGGAGGCCAATCGTTTACTTTATAAGCAAACTTTATAATAACAAATGTGAGGCTTCTCTTATATGTATTACCTATCTCCCAAAATGCGGTTATTCATTGCACACCATAACAAGAACAGATTCATGCATATACCATGGCTATTTGTTTCCAATGGGCAATTTTTTCTCAGATAAAAAGAAAATCAGAGAAACCTCATTATAAAGTGAGCTGTAGGCAAATGCATCTGTTTCTGCTATTACAATGGCAAGGAAAATGACTAGATTTTAGTCTCTGAATATTAAATGTGTAGTAGATTCCATGTCACAGTTTCTGAAATATGTAAACTAAATTCCTTTCGTGTGTCAAGGTCTACAATACATATGAAAATATATAAAATCAATGTAACATTTATAATACACATACATTTTTAGGAAAGAATGTAAAATGATATATAATCAGGCAGATTTCCTTTCCAGGTTTTAAAAGAGCAACACATACCAAGGGCCATAGAAAAGTATGGATATTACCCTTTTATTTTCTAGTCAATGTTGCTTCATAGATAAAATCAATTAATATTTATTATTTATGTTTAATCAATAAATGTAAAAATCCTTTCTTTGGCATTGGACAGTACTCTTCTGTTTACACCAGAAGGCCATGCAAAGTAGTTACTCAGGGAATCATTTTTCACTATAATACAGCAGTGCAACTTGTAAAAATGTCAAGCATCTTCTCAAGTGAAACACACCTGATCCATAGTTTATGCACTGCCAGTTGAGCACAATTTTTGTACAAGATATCAAAGAAGAGACAACCCTTATGCTTTCAAAGCATATGCTTTCTGTATTCTTTCTTAAGAGATGAGTCTTTTCCAAGTAAATCAAATCTGTGCAAGGAATGGTTTTAAAAAGGCTCGGTTTCATAAACAATTTAAGCATTCCTTACTGTATCCACAAGAGTTAAGCTTTCACTTCTAAATAACTTACAGATCAAGAACGTAACATGATTGCACATTCTTTCAATAATAAGCAGCATATCTTAAAAGAGAGTAACAATAATAAATATTAAAATGTAAAATATGATTTGTTTGGAGATGATTTACACCAGTACATTTGGAGAAATTAATAATTTAGTTGTAGCCTGAAAGGCTTTTCAAGAAAAACAAAACAAGACAAAGTTGTAATTATCAGTGCTGTAAATAAATTGGAATGTTCCAATGCAGTGCTAAAATGTCATAACAACCTCCAATACCTATATAGTACTGTTACTGTAAAATCTAAATGCTGAATATCAAATGCAAATGCAGTTTCAGCATTTGTGCATGTATGCATATGTGTGTATATGTGTGTGTGTGTGTGTGTGTGTATGTTTGTATATGTATATGTGTATATATATATATATATATATATATATATATATATATATATATATATATATATATATATACACACACACACATACATATATATACTCATACATACACTACACACTATAAAGATTTCTGTGTTAAGATAATTATTTAAAAAAACATACAAAATTAAAGTCAGTAGTTTTCTTTCGATATTTTTTTCTTCAAAACACATTTTAGGATTTTAAAAAAAATTTACACTGAAATTAGTTTGAAATGCAAGTAGTAATTCAACTATTCATTTAAAAACAGTCAGCTCTAGTAATGTAAGTACTAAGACTTAATTTCATTAGCAATTTTTTTCTTTTGTTGCCAGTGCAAATCCAGCTACAGTGAGTGCAAACTGGATTATTTTAAAGAACACATGGTTTTAGTGAAATATTTTGTCCTATAATGCAAAACTCATTGCATATGCACATATGATTAATATTAAATAATATATTTCAGTGCTTATCCATGAGTAAATTCTTACAGCAAGCTCAGTCAGAAACATAATTCACATTACATCAATTTTTGAGTGTTAAATTGCCATAAATTTCAGGTATCCATGTGCAAAACGTTTTGTTTTGTTACACTATTCCAAATAAATTTCTTGTCAGAACTTTTCAGTACTCCTTCCTTTTTCCGTGTAGTTTCCACACACGCATCTGCACACACACATGCACAAACATTCACACAAACATACACCTCATCTTCCTATGCTATGGTCTAACAAAACACTTTTCTGATCCAACCAGGTACCAAGTGCATTACTGCCCACATTGTATAGACAATCTTGATGCAGTGAAGAACGAAGGATGTTTTATGTTCATGTGTTGTTCCTAGCAAACATACGGTCCCCTCTCAGGGTGAGGTGCTGGAGCTGATACTGAAGCACTTCTGTATCAGCAGGTTCCTTGATGTTCATTCTGTCCAAATTGAGGTAGTCTAGGGATTTTGAGTGAGCTCTTTTACCTTTGAAAAGGCAGAGAGGCAAAGGACCATGAAATGCCTTGTATGGTTCATAAGGTAGTGGCTTGCTGCATTTATCCCCTGAGCTGGGCATCCGTCGCCTTCTACGGCCATTGATCGCTGGGATCTCGTAAGGCTGGTAGTATCTGCTTCTGGCTTTGCACACTCGGGAAGAACGAGAAAGTCCTGAATCAAGCTGTTTGGAGCGCAAAGTAGGCCCTATCATTTCAACTTTATTCTGTTCTTCTACAGTGCACTTCTGAGCTAATTTCAGGAGCTCCTCTCCAGTAGTGAAGCCAACCAAGTAGTTAGAATCCATGTGGAGGATTTGGTAACCTGAAACAGTCTGGCGCATTGGTGAGCATGGGGTGCTGGAGCAGCGAGGTTTCTCGTTATCTGTTTTGCTTGTAGCGCTCACTTCAGCGATAGGCAAGGGGAGGGGGGCTAGCATAGATCTGGCCTCTCCATTAATGTCAACTTCCATTTTAAGTAAGAATCCAACAACCTAAAAATACAAAACAGTTGTATTAGCATGACACAAGCACAGGTGGAACTGGTATCGGTTGAGAAATGGCAGTCACTTCTTTTCTTTAGATCTTACTTTGCAGAGACTTCATTATAAACAAGAACATGGTAACAAACAGATGACTGGAGCTGGACTGGCATTCCATTTTTGGTAAAACTCTGCTATGTATCTTTGCCTATCTACCTTTCTTCTTTCCTACCAGGTTCAGCTCCCAACCTTTATCCGTAAACTGAAAATAATAATACCCTCTCACTCTAGTACTACCTGTGGACAGTAAACATAGTTCTGAGTATACCCATATTTCAATCACCAGACCATACCCTAATAGTAGAGCCACAAGACAACAAATTAAAGGGAATCATACAGCTGAAAGAAGTAAAAGCAAGATAAAATTTAAAATGTCTTTATTTTCACATGCTGCCACCAATTAGGTCAGTGTTCAATTTTCTTCATTACATGCAGACTAAATCCTTAGAAGATGGCATGAACCCTTCTCTACAGAATTCATTGAAAACAGTTTTCCCTGAAGCAACTCTGCCCTTGCTTATCTCCTTCCATGCTATACTGAAATGAATCTAATATTCCAAGTGCACAACTAAGCAACAGCTAAAAAGCGTAGCATGTTTCTAATTACTTTCAGTGGGAGCTCTTGTTTGTGGGGAATCCCCCCCCCCAACTCAATTCTACTTCCTACTCAACGACATGACCCTTATTATAGTACTGAATTTAGCTCAGATAGAAAAGTGATTATGTCTCATATAAGCCCCTTAATAAAAACTGTAGTGATCCAGAGATTAGGTTGATGCCCTTTTGTCAGTAGGTTAAGCTGCTCTTATTTACAAAGGGATATTCTTAGTTTGCCACCTTTTATAATACAACTTTTTATAATATAACTTATCTGCCACCTTTTATAATATAATTCTTCTTTGCAATTATTTACTTTTGTGATATGGTATTGTCATGTACTGACAATAGAAGATGTTGTGAAGTTTAGTTGTTCTAAGTGATGCTTGAGAGTTTTGGAAGGTAGAACTGTATTTTCAAAACAAACATGTTCACTCATGCAACTCTTTACCCATAAGAAAATCAGCCGTTATTAGTATTCATCTATTTTCTGATATGCCAAAAGGTAAATGAATGGATATTGGAGACTCTTGTCCATTCAAAACATTCAGAAGATGAATAAGCCACTATTATCTAACCCCACTTACAATTAACAGAATAACAGAGTTGGAAGGGACCTTGGAGGTCTTCTAGTCCAACCCCCTGCTCAAGAGGAGACCTTATACCATTTCAGACAATTGATTGTTCAATCTCTTCTTAAAAACCTCAAGTGTTAGAACACCAGAACATTGGAAGATAAGTCATTCCACTGATCGTTGTAACTGTCAGGAAATTTGTCCTGAAATTTCTAGGTTGGTTCTCTCCTTGATTAGTTTCTATCTATTGCTTCGTCTTCTGCCTTTAGGTGCTTTGGCGAATAGTTTGACTCCCTCTTCTTTGTGGCATCCCCTTAGATAATGGAACACTGCTATCATATCACCCCTAGTCCTTCTTTTCATTAAACTAGACCTATCCAAGTCCTGCAACCATTCATGTGTTTTAACCTCCAGTCCTCTAATCATCTTTGTTGTGCTTCTCTGCACTCTTTCTAGAATCTCAACATCTTTTTTATATCCTGGTGACCAAAACTGGATGCAATATTCCAAGTGTGGTCTTAAAATAGTGCTAAAACTTCACACTGCCAGGGTTGGGAGATTTTCCGTGTCTGTCAAAACTTTGATTTTAAACTTCATTTCTGATTACTAGAAATGGTAGTAATTTTGATTTCAGACAATCTTGAGCAACCTTAAGATTTTGACCATGTTTAAAGGACCATGTAGGGAGAAAAGAGCAGTGTGCACCTTCTCACTATCTAGCCTGTCTTACCATGATACATGCATTATGTTTGACAGTTACACTAAATATACTACCAGGGCCACAAAAATAAAAAAAGAAAGACATTAGTGCACCTACTGGGATTTGCCAACCTCAAACTAAACAAAAAAGACCAGCAAGTAATAGTAGCAACTTACACCTCTCTCTCTCTAAGTGGTTTACAGAGTCAGCATATTGCCCCCAACAATCTGGGTCCTCATTTTACCAACCTTAGAAAGATGGAAGGCTGAGTCAACTTGAGCCGGTCAGAATCGAACTCCTGGCAGTGAATAGTGAGTTAGCCTGTAATACTGCATTCTAACCACTGCGGCACCACAGCTCATCAATAACCTTATCACCATCCCTTGGTTATAACACCCTCACTTATAAAAGGGCTGTATGTAAACCTCTACTGGAATCATTTGATAATGTCTATTTGAACTGATTTTGAATGAACAAGATCAGGAATAGGAAGGTTTTATTTTTCATCACAATCATAGGGAAATCATGCACTGATTTTCACAGGAGTTACTTTCAATCTACAGCCTGTTTTACAAAATACACACCTAATAAACATGGAAACACTGAAGGAAACAATATACAATCCATGTGTATAAATTGCTATATGTGCCAAACAAAAAAAAATTCCTGTTCAGAAATGCTATTAAAAAAACCTTGTGAAATAATATCCACCATACATAGAATTGATTAAAAAAATTCTTTACCTGCACTCTCAGAGAAAAGGTGCATTAGAAAAAGATATTTATATTTGTAAAATTCAACAGCATCCTGCAGGAAGGAAGAGCCAAACTGTAATTCCATTAGTGCATGAACCTGCTGTGGTTGTCTTCATCAAATACATGTGCTTCTTATGCATACCATATAAAGTAAAATAGTGGTAATCTATGTTAGAACCCTGTTCAAATGATTGGGTGTGTTAATATATGATTAAGCCACAAATCATTGTTATGTGTATATTGCTTTAAATGCATTGTGGATGATTACTATATAAGCAAGCAAGAGAGCATGCTCAATGTGGTTGGTGGTTCAATGTGGTTGGTGGTTTAGTGTGGTGAGTGGTGTTTGACGGTGTGTTCCGGATTGAAGACTCTCTGCTGCTTTACTGATGAGTAGATTACTTTATGACTGTGTGGAATTGCTGTGAAAAGAAGAGTAACTATCTGTGATAGTATAGAATTAAGTGATAACTGTAATCTTTGTTTGTGAGTTAAAACAAAGATAGGCAAGAAGAAGAAACTTTGCATTAACTGAATAACTGTGTATGACTTGGACTTCTTATTTAACTTTGCTACTATTCAAGTAAAACTATTTTGTACATACTAAAGATATTCTGTTTATTGACTGAATAGCATTCATATCAAACTGCAACACCATTACTACAACACATTTTGCTGTGTATGTGCTTAACAGCACAATAACTCCTTAACAATCTTCACATAATTTTTTTTGTTAATTTAGCCATCACAACACTACACTCCAAGTCTGAGGATCTCATGGGAATTATGAGGCTGCAGTAGAAATATATCTTGAAGGCATCAGATATGAAATATTGTGAGAATCTGTTATCCAGCTTTTTATAAAAATAATAGCTCATCACTATCTTAAAAGATTGGATTCTTGAAATGCTTTGTGTAAAACAATCCAAAATGAAACTAACTGAACATGTAATCTCCAAGTGCAGATAATAATGAATAGTAAAAATGGGCACTTTCATGGTTCATTACAGATATGCCCATTTATACATACCAGGCAGTCTCAAAGCATATCCTTTTATATGTGTAAAGTTTATTAGGAGTACAATTCATAGAGTATGTATTCTGTCTTTCTATCCAGACATTTATGATATATATAGCAAGTATAATTGAAGATCAATGAATTTTAAATCACAACTGAACATTTTACTGAGTAGATAGCCAAAGTCTCGTATGTGTTTGTAGCCGATTCCGGTTTTTATTCTTTGATAAAAATCATGTAGTAGGCCTTTTCCTCATTCTGGATAGTTGGGGAGAATACTCTGGAATAGTTTTTTTGGGGTATTCCTGACAGATTAATCATTCTCATCTAGTTTATTATCTAGTTATAAATTTACAATTGGAATTTGCCCTTTCTGTTAACGTTATTGTAAGCCTCTTTTGTCAACACTTGAACTAAAATTAGCACAAATAAAATGGAGTATTCTTCTCAAAATCTTCTGCCCTCCTCGCTTGTATCATTTCCCTTCAGAATAGTTGTTCTTTAGAGGTTTTTTAAATTCTAGCATTGATTTGTATGTAGGATAAGAGCAGAGAATATCTACTTACTGTATATAAGCATGGCACATTGACCTACAGTTATGATGGATGTACATTAGCAGGTCTGTATAACCTGCGGCCTACCAATCCTCTGATGGCAGGAAGGATCCACCACTGCCTAGGTTTCTGCATCATCCTTCATCCCAACAGGCATTCTGCTGAGTACCAACACAGCCAGTTCCATTGCTGCTGCACCGCTGAACAGTTGATCTGCCTGCCAGCTATTCCTTTGTGACCTGTAATTATTTTTAAAGTAGTAAACTTTCCTTTCCACGAGTTATGTGGGCCTGACATTAGCATGGTAATTATATATCTGTTTGTGCAATAAATCATGGTGATGCTAATATTGCTGTTAATATGGGCCAATGAACTTGGAAAGTACATTTATCACATGAACCCGAGTAACACTTGCATTTTCCTTGTAGACTGTGCAATATTACAAAGGACAGTTGGCTGATTCTTTCTTTTCTGTTTTGTACAAATAATTTTGAAGGTCAACAAACTTTCATTTTCAATGTAAGGAATAACATATAAAGTTCTCTAACATTTAGCATGATAAAAATAGAAAAAAAAAGAAAAAAATAACATTTAGCATAGTGGCTGACAAATGTAGAAGAATAGCTAACTTAGCATTACATTTCTCTAAAATGTAATATTTATATCACTTGCTGTTCCAGAAAGGCAACAAATCTAAAACAAATTTCATAGACCAAGCTTTAAGAATTAAAAATGGCAATGTCTGCATGTCCTTACAACTTCCTTATCCAACCTAATGGTCTCCAGTTATGCTGGGGCTAGTGTTTCCAGAATTGCCAGTCAACTCAACTAAATTAGTTAGAAATTGTGGATTCTGTAGTTCAGGGGTGGGTTCTAACTTACCTCACTGCCGATTCGCTTCCACCCATGCCGTGTGGCTGTGCCTCATGGGCACGTGCGCTTTGCGCACGTATGCAGTGCCAAAAAATAAATAAAACATTTTTAAAAAGCCAAAAACAAGATGGTGACGCATGTGCAGTGCTGGAAACTCAGCTTCTGCGCATGCACAGAAGAAAAAAAAAACCGGAAAAAATTCCAAAGAAAAGATGGCGGCATCCACGGACCGGCAGAACTGGTTTCGTGATGTCATTGTGACATCACCAGCGGGTTGCTACCGGTTCGGGCAAACCATTCTGAACCGGGAGGAACCCACCTCTGCTGTAGTTACAACATATCTGGGAGGAATCAAGTGAAGGATGTCTTACAGTATTAATCAAATAGCATATAAAGGTTATGAACATATGGATTATTTATTTATTGACTAAAATCTATATGCCATTCAACAAAACTAACTCTTCATGGCTGTCAATCTTATATTTTACCTATTGTTCAAAAAACCCATTAAGTCAGTGAGCTTTAATTCAGTTTTATTAATTTTATTGTTCAAGATGTACATGCGTGAGAAGAGTGGTAATAAAAGAATATTCCGGGGAGCATCAGGATTTTCTTTTTGAGCTCTTCTAGACTGTACAACTGAAAATTACTTCCCCGATTAAAGGAGCATTTCTAAGGGAATGCTAACCAGAAACAAAAACTTTTAGAATTTCACAAATTATAAACTGTTTCAGGAGACCCCAACAAAAGAGAAGCAGGATGTATGATTTTTCTGAGTAGTCAGTCAGCTGCATGTAGGTTCATACTTGATAGGAATAAAGTACTAGCCCTTTAAGGATTCAAGAAATTGCAGTTTGGGTAATGGAGCTATTAATCATAATACTTTAGACAGAAATTGCTTCTAATGTACGGTACAATTTCATACAATGTAACATATACAATATGCAGTAGTTTTACCAACTTGTTTCTCTCCTATTGTAATTGCCAACATTTCCAGAGAGCAAGGATCTGCTCAGAGATCATTTTATCCAAGAATTCTATGTGTTTCATTCCATATGCATCCAGCCAGTGCCCGATTAGGAAAAGCAGGTAGTAAAAAAAGAGTAGGGTTGTCATCCTCACTGGGGTTATTGTTCTATAGAGAAACTGTAATCAGAGCATGACTCAAGCAATCATAAAATCACAGCAGTGGAAGAAGCCATTTAGGCAATCATGTCTGCACTTGGTATAAAAATCCAAAGTTAAAAAATTCATAGAATGTTGTTGTCTCTACCTCTTCTTTATGCAAGTACTTTTAAACTCTGTTAATGTTAAGACATAATTTCTAATATTCAGCCAGTTCTTCCTGCAACTTAAATTATTTCTACTCTGCATTCTTAAATGACAAAGCTTTGACCTTCTGTGTGACATTCTTTCTGGGACTCAAAGAATGCCGTCATATTCCCTTCCCCTACAAGTCTAAAGTCTTAAATATTTCCAGTTTCTTGTATCTGTTCTTGCAGGATTTTTTTTTACCCTTCCGTCATCCTTGTGATCTTCTCTTAAACTGTCCAGTTGATCTGAATCCTACTTAAAATGTGTTTTCTTAAATTGACGTATTGCTGAAAATGGAATTTGACTAACACATAATAAAATGGCATTTGTCTTATTCTGCAGCTATATTTCATTGCTGACTCATGTTGTTTGCAGTTAACTGCTATTCTAAGATCATCTTCACATGTAATGTCATTCAGGCAGGTAACCTGAACTCATGTATGTGATTTCTATTTCCTAAGTGAAAAAGTGCACCTGTCTATATTTAATTTCATCCTGTAACTTTCAGCTTATTTCTTTTAGGATTGGATTATTTTAAATTTTCTTTAGCTAGGCCACTCATTTTTGCATGAAATCCGATAAACATTCCCTCCACCTCTTCATCTAAGTCATTAACATGTTGAAGAATATCAATAATAAAAATGTTCGATATTTCAGTTTAATGAGAACCCACTGAGAAACACAGATTTCCTGCAATTTCAAGCCAGCTTTATCCATCAAGCAAAGAGGATACAGTTGAAACATTCTAGAATTTTTGTCCACTCAGCTATAATAGAAAAATATCCACTGATATACAGTAAGTCTGTAATTTTCCTAAGAGAGTAATAGTATGAGAAAACGATGAGGGTGGGTTTTTTTGCCGTATCACCCATGTAAAATATCACACTCAAATCATCTTTGTTACGGGTGATAATTAAGCCTGGTTCAGTGTGAAAATGAAATCACATCAACCAGTCTTAGTCCCTAGTTATTATTCTTTCCCTAGCAACAGATGTTTCCTAGAAATGTTTTCAGTGTACAGATGTCTGAAAATATTTATGTAGTTAATATATATTATATTTTGTCAGATTTATTCTCCAGAACCTCTATCCTATGTGTAATTCAACAGTTCCTTGCATATTCATATATGAAGATTTCTAAAATTTTCAGCCAGTGGATACTTTCAGAATACATATAAAGCAATATATTTGTTCGTTTGTGAAATGGCTAAAACTATAATTACAACCAGTTAAAAACAATTCCAAATTATGTTAATAGGGATATAACTTACCCAAGAAACAGCAGAGGGCTTCAAAATAATGAACTTTTTAATCTAGGTTTTTATTTTTACTTTTTTTGTAAGAAAAAATAAATCTAAAATCAAACTGATGAAGTTCAAAGACAAGCAAAAACCCTACCCAAGGAGAAAATAACACATAGGCAACATATATTTTATTATGAATAAGTGCAGGCAGACAAAAAATAGACTACACCAAAACAAAACCAACAAAACCAAACAAAAACTAAAACACAAGAGTGGCAAAATGAGAGCGAGTTTGTTCTAGTGGTTAAGGCACCAGGGTAGAAAGCAGGAGACCCTGAGTTCAAGTCCCATCTTAGCCATGAAAACTAGCTGGGTGACTTTGGGCCAGTCACTTGCTCTCAGCCCAACCCATCTCACAGGGCTCCTCTTGTGAGGAAAATAGGAAGAGGAAGGAGTCCTATGTATGTTTGCTGCCTTAAGTTATTTATGAAAATAATAAAAGTGGGGAATGAATGAATGAACGAATCAGACATGAACTGAACAATGTCTCCTTCCTACATCCTCACCCTTTATTTTTCAAAATTTATCTGGGGTCCATGGAAGTCCCAGAGGTGTTCCTGGATATAAATATGGCACTGGACATTGGCAGATCCACCATACATTTCCATCTCCTAGGTTACAAATAAACATATAAATAACATATATTCATAAATGACGGGAGCCTGATGGGTACCAATGAAGGTATCTTTGCATATAAATACTTCTAGCATATAATTCTGTACCATAAAATCATGCATTAGTGTTTAATAAGAATCCCCCCCCCCTAACTGGAGTCTGGCATCTCTCTCTGATATCTTACATTTGCATGGGATTGCATTAAATCTTACTCTACTGGGCCTGGAATCAGACTTATTTTTAATTTTATTGATCTATTGATGCCTTTTTATGTCTCTCTCTTTGTACGTTTGTGTGTTTGTATGTATATGTAAGTGTGTGTACACACACATATGTATGTATGTATGTTATTACAATAGTAAAAATTACACACTAGATTTAGAGAAATAAAGGAAATAAACATGCATACAAGCACATACACACAAACACACGTGTCTTCAGTTCTAGTCGATATCTTCTCAGATGTTCTTCATGGATTCAAGATTAAATATCAAAAGAGACAAGCTACAAAACTATGATGCTTTGGATATTAACATCCCTTCACCCTCTGGCATTCAAAGGGACATAGCATCATGCATAGTATACTCAGATTTTCTGAACCTGTGACGTATAATGTTAGAAGCAGATCTCAGGTTTTGCTTGTTAGAAAATTATTTATGGAAATGGCAACAGCAAATCAAAACACAGCTTAGCAATTTTATATCAACATAGAAAATAATGTATAATTTTACTAGATTGCTGGGTATGATTTTGGGCTACAATGTTCTTACATTCAGTATTATTGTTGGGCTTAATGTTTTAATGTTACTGTTGCCATTAGTTTTTATGTTACTGTTAACAATTGTTTTAAAATATATTATTGTTACTATAGTATATACCGTACTAAGAGAGTTTTTTTAAAAACTCTAAAAGTCAACCACAAAAAACCAAAATTTAAAAGTGAAGTAAAAGTCCTGGGATTATTTAAAAAAAAAAATCAGGTGAGAAATAAAATTACTGCAGAACAGTATTTATTTATAGCATGCTGTCTTTACTGAAAATATTCAGCAGTCATCTTATCTGCAAAAAAAAAAAAAAAGCCCTCAAGCATTGGCATGATTTTTAACAACTTTGCCGTTGATTGAAAACATTACATTTTTCAAGTCTAAATGCTAAATTTTATTTGCAGTCATTCTGCTGAGATTCCCCTCATCATTTAGATCTGATTTAGGGGAGCAGATCTACGAAGATACATTTGAAGGCAAGCCAGATGAAAGAGATCTCTCTGTTATGCAGGGAATCTGTAGCAGCCAAGAGCTCTCCACAGTGCTACTTCCTTTTATGGGCAATGAGGCAAGGTGGCAGTACCATGGAGAGTCCTTGAAGCACGTGGGCATACATACGCACAGGCTTAAAAACTATGCTTCAGAATCAGCTCTATTGCTCAATGGGAATAGATGGCCAGTGCTATGAAGTATATGCTGCAAATAGCAGATGGCAAAACGTCAGAGCACCACTACCTACTATGAAACTGCAAACAAAAGAAAAACACAAGTACATCAAACATCAAAAGCTGTACATAGTCTGAAGCTTGCTCAGATTTGTGATTTTGCTCCCTGGCTTCTTAAAGTCTTATAAAATCAAAGGTTTAATACAGTCAAATGACTTAAATTTAAGAGCCGGACTCTATATAAAGGAATCACACTGCTTTCACATTTGTTTTTCCACTGTAAAAATATTGACACATCCTACAAGGTATATATGCAAAAGGTAAAGTATATGTAGGATACAGAAAGGATCAAATGCCAACTGAAACCAGCAGCATGTTTAAATAGAGATGGGACTGCTTCTCTGAATGTGAATATTATTTAATTTAATAATTTTAATCTTGAACCCGTTCATAAAATAGCTAATAAAGCAAAGGGCTTGCGGTCCAAGAACGAACGTCATACATGTCAAGCTACACCAAGCTTAGATAAGTATACCCTGACCACACACGTATTCACACGCCCACAACCTACACCGGGCATAAAAGTAGGCCAAAAGACGGTTCGCACTTATTTTATAAATACCGCACGCGCGAATTCGACCTCCACGCATTCTCCGAACGAAAACCCCACAACGCGCCGCTTCGCCGAGCCAGAGACACGCAGACACAATGAAGCCAGTGCTGCGTCACGGATGCTCGAGAAGGCGCGCGCGCACGGGGATTTCTACGCTCGCAAGGGGTCCGACGGGCACCCGCAAAACCCAGCCAGCGTCGGGGAATGTTTATCTTACAACCGCGCATTAGGTGACCTCTAGAGAACCGGCGACCTCATCTCCGCCGTCGGGAATCTCAAGAGCCGGCCTCATCGGGCTTCCACCAAGCCGGGTGCGCCCGCTGTGTTTACAAGCGCTGGCTCGTTAGAGGGTTGGCGCCCACCCACCTATCCCTCCCTCCGCCGAGCACAGGCGGGTTGTGGGTTGTGCCACAGGGACGCCCGCACCGCAGTCAGCGGGTGGGAACGCGCCTGCTCCCCCTTCGCGCCGCCGCTCCTCGTCCGCCCGGCTGCCACTGCCGCCTCGCCCTCCCGCTCTGCAGCTCTTACGGCTGCCGGGGCCCATCCCGCCCGCAGTCTTGCAAGGGCGGGCCGCAAACCCTTCACCGGTTCAAGCGCCGCCGCTGGTGTCGCAGGCGTCTCCCTTCCCCAGGCCTACCGGCACCATCACGCTCTCCTACCTGCGGTCCAGGGTGTCGGGGCCTGCGGGCCGCGCTCCCGCCGCCCGCGACGCTGAGCAGGCGAAAGAGCAAGCGAGAGGCAAGCGGCAGCCCCTCCCCGCTCTCTTATTTTGCCGGCTTGGGGCGGGGATTGGAGTTGGCGTGGCTAGGCGGAGAGCCGCTCCTCCTGCCGCGGTCCCGCCCACCGGTTAAGACTATACCTTCTTTCCCGGCCTGGCTCTAAGCGTGGGAAATGCGGAGCGCTTACGCTTGTTTTTGCCTTCTACTTAACGGCGTCTTCCCCCGCTCCCTTAGTGGCCGACGCCTTTCGCGCCTTTTTGTTCGGTCAGAGCTGATGGAATTTATGAAGTCATAAAAGAAGGAAAAGAAGGTTCCGGGCACTTGAAAGACTCTTTTTCTCATCTCAATCCAGGACATTTTTAGTTAGAAATAAAGCCCATACGTTCTCGGGCACCTATAGGCCTTCGTGTAAGCTTTCTTTCATGAAATCTGGGACTACGATAAGAGTTTGCAAGATATTATGACATCCATTTGCCTCGGCAGGTGGCTGACTAGTTCAACCCTGTTAGTACTTGGATGGGAAACTTCTAGGGCAATGGGTGGTTGGGGAATTCTGGGAGTTGAAGTCCACGCATCTTAAAAGTTTCCAAGTGTGAGAAATATCTAAAGAATATCAGGGCTGGTAGACTTCCCTGTAAAATTGAAAATATCCTGGACGAACACAGATAATTTTTTTTTCCTGTTAGGAAAGATGGCTGGTCAATAAAGTCACCAGGATTCAAAGTCAACTTTTCCCCTTTAGAACAGTGCTTTCCAAACCCGAGTAAATTGCCCATAATTGAGTAATTTACTCAGGTTTGGAAAGCACTGTTCTAAAGGGAAAAAGTTGACTTTGAATCCTGGTGACTTTATTGACCTGTCCAGCCATCTTTCCTAACAGGAAAAAAAAATCATATATTTTTTTACCCATAATTGGGTAAAAGTGTTTTTTTCTTTGGGTAACAACCCATGAACCCATTACCCACAAGAGGGATATTTTAATTGACTTAAAAGATTGCCAGATTTACTAAAGTATATTCAAAACTCTTCCAAATTATTCCTATTCAGACAAAAATTGTTCAATGGGTATTTTGTTGAAATGACATGATCAGTCAGGTTTTTTTTTTATAATGCAGGTAGTCCTTGAGTTATGATCATTTATTCAGCTACGTTAATGCTGAACAAAGGGAGAGATAACCGGTCCTCGAAATTTGGTAACTTTCTGATAAGTTGTTTTGGGTAATGAGGGAAAAAGTTTGGGAAACACTACTTTAGAAGTTTCCTTTTTTTTTTAAACTGAAAGTTGAGTTTTGAAAGTCTGGTATTGAAGGAATTATTTCAATATTTTTAGCCTTTATTTTATTGTTCTTCCAGTCATCATGAATTTTCTGAATTTAATTAAATATTTCTATGCCTTGTCCCAAAGGTGCTTTTTCAGGAGGCAAACCTGACTTTGTTTTTTTCTTTTTAAGACATTTCACTTCTCATCCAAGAAGCTTCTTCAGCTCTGACAGGATAGTGGGGAATGTACAGATCTGACAGAATAGTACAGACTTAGCTATACAATTTGGGATGAACACCCTTGGAATGGTGTGGGGGTAGGAATGGATTTCAAGAGAAATTGCAGACTACAGGAACCAGGAGCACTACTCAGGTGACCATGAGGACACAGATAAACCTCCAAGTGCTTCAAGGATCCTATAAAACAGAGGTCTTCAAACTTGGCAACTTTTAAGACTTGTGGACTTCAACTCCCAGAATTCTCCAGCCAGCCAGCTAATACTGGGAGTTGAAGTCCACAAGTCTTAAAGTTGCCAAGCTTGAGGACCCATACTATAAAAGGATGCAAATGACCAGCTGTCAATAAATCCTCCATTCCCCACTATCCTGTCAGAGCTGAAGCAGCTTCTTGGATGAGAAACGAAACATCTTCAAAAGAAAAAACAAGTCTTCTGAAAAAGCACCTTTGGGACAACCATGACCTGGATGAATGAGAATATCTACAGACATCTATGCCTTCTTAATAGAATTATTTCCTTCCTGGATAGACTCAATCATCTGTTGTTGCTATGGATTTTCCTTATTTGGATTTTTAAAAAAACCCTGAAATGTTAGTTAGGCTGGAGGAACTAACTTTTGGTTGGTGAATGAAATATTTCAATTTCAAACAAATGGTGAGTTATCCAAATGTTTTTACTGATGGATTTAAATAGAAAGGAAGCATATACTTAAGGAACTATACCTTAATGTGTTTGTTTAGATTCAGGCTGAGTAGTGTCTTCTAAACATAATTAAATTTCTCAGTAGTCCAGATTTCATCTTGCTGTTCTTGTCTCCTTTTCAGTTTGACTGGTTTAGCCAACACCTCTTAGAAATTCTCTCTCCAAATGTTTACCCCTCAGTGGTGGCTTCTGTTGCAATTGTCATTTCATTTAACATCATGACATATGAGGTAGCTTAGGCTGATGGCAACTAGCTCTAAAGCTACTCATTCATATGTTTCATGGGATTGTGAGAATTTCATAATGGGACTCTCCCAGTTCTTTTCCAGGATACAGATTTAAAGTTAGTATATCATTGAATACACGTCTTTTATGTTGCAAGTCTTTGAGCACAAAGTGTGTATGCATGTGTGTGTGTATACATATACTTACATAAATAGATTGTTTTATAGATATATAGATAGCTAGATAGTCATTACAATAGTAAAAATTATTATACACTAAATAAAGGAGAATGGAAAGAGAATAAAAAGTACAGGGGGAAACATGTTACTTCCAACTTTCATCACAAGTATAAACAAATTTAATAATTTCACCCTTGTGACAGTTATCTCTTCATCCCATATTTCATCTCTTATCTATATGCAAATCCAGAAAACATTTTCTGGATTTGCATCCATAATGAACTCTTCAATCCTGATATCAGCAAAAAGTCCATAAACGTTTGCCAGAATATTGCAAAAAAAGAAAAAAAACTTTTTAACCTTAAATAAAACAACTATATATTACTTTTACTTCTAATAAGATTTAAAGATTAAAGACTTCTAACAATCTTAATCTTTAATTCAATCAAATGTCTTTTATCTCATTGAACAGATTTCTTAAAGGTTTAACAAGCTACTTTTATAGATTCAGTATGAAAACATTTTACAGATCATTCTGTAATACAGGTCATTGGTGTATTATTTGTATTTCCCTTTTAATTTTTAAAACTGCAGCCAGTTTCTTTTGTATAGCCAGCAAAGCATCCTTTTCAAAATCATTCTCTTGGCCAGACATTGGTAGTACCACATTCTGTACTTCGTCTTGTCAGATAAAATTTGTTCTATATCTGTTATTTCATTTACCGGTACATCTTTTAGAAATAATCCATTTATAGAAGCTGATACCGTTGCTGAGTGTTGATATTGTGGTTTTAGCTAAATTCTTCAAAGATCTTTAATATTTCTGATACTAGTGTTTTGTAACATTCTGTAAATCTAACTGATATCAGGCTTGTATTTGTTCTTCTTCTGCTTGAAATCTTTAGTTCCCTTTAGCACCATTTCTAAAACCATCACTTACCTTTTCTTACAGCTTACAATTGCCACGTGATCTTGATATTATCCTTCTGTTCATACAACCTAGGACTGCACTGGATTTTTTGGGCAGTCCAGGACATTGTTGGCTCATATTTAAGTGGTTGTCCACTAGAACACAGTTCCCTCTCAGAGTTACTGCTATTGAGCCTGATACTATACCTGTGCATTTAGTTTTTCTTACCTAACTTTTTCTCAGCACTGAATTGCATTTTGTTGGGTAGTGCCCGGTTTTCAACTCGTCAAGATCCTTCTGCATCTTGAGTTTATATTCTAAAGTTTGGCTATTTTCCCCAGCTTGGTGTTGTCTGCAAATTTGATATATCACCGCATCTAAATTATTTATGAAAATGTTGAATACTGAGCCTAAGATATTCCACTGCATGGTACATGCAGCATCCCTCCATTTAGATGTAGCTCCATTGAGGACTCTTGAGCATAGTTGATCATCTAGTTGCACATCCATCTGGTGGTGATGCCGTCTATCCCATATTTTTCTATCTTACATAGAACTTGGCTGTGATCTACTTGGTCAAATACTTACTTGGAAGTCTAATAAACTATGTCCACAGTATTTCCCTGATCCACTATTTTAGTCACTTTGTCAAAGAATGCAATAAGGTTTGCCTGGCATGATCTGTCTTTAACAAACCCATGGTGACTTCTAGTAAATAATAATAATAATAAACCCCAAAACAACTGAAGCACTACTTGAACACCATCAACATTGACAAAATCATCATCAGTCAATTGCAAAAGGCAGCTTTGCTTCGAATAGCTTACATCCTGACTATACCTTTAATAGTATTAAATAACAAATCTGCCTATCCCAGGTCCTTGGGAAGGACTTAATAGGTGAATAAAAATATCAAATCTTATGTAAACATTTGGCTGACTATGCAAACCACCATAATAATAATGAACCATGATTTAAATAATTGTGACAGATGTCTGAGACAGGTTCTAAAGTGCATTCTTTGCCCAATGACTTTATGACACAAGGTAATGTATCATTTTGACATAATGGTTTGTTGTGGACACTATCTTCTTGCTTGATAATTTATTATATTGCAATATATAATTATATGTGAAATAGCAAATTAATGCAGCAAATTGAGTAATGTTACATTTCTCCTATTTTGAACTTTTTGAAAAGAATTTCGTATTTTAAAAAAATCTAATGCAACACACAATTATGGCATGTAATTTATTTATTTATTTATTTGTGAGATTTATATACCGCCTCACAGTGCAAGCACTCTCTAAGTGAATGTTGAATAGCAATGCTATATATTACAAATATGTTATCCTTCTACCAGTTGCTATTTTTAAGAGATCATTCACATACTGCTCTCACTTCTTTACAATTATACGTTTTCGCTTTGTTGTCTAATTCATTTCTTAACTTGGCCTGATTTCTAGAAAAATAGGTCAAGCCAAACTCAGATGGAATATTATTTGAGCAGACTATGTTTCCATTCAATTTTTTAAGATGCTTATTACAATCTTTGGCAAATAAAAACGCCCAGCTTTCATGGTGACTTTGGGGTCGTGCAGATTGAGAATATCTACTCAATATTATTAAACTTCATAAAAAAATAATGGAAAATGAAAAACAGAGATCTAGAAACATTTTAGAAATTGTGATTGGCATTTAGAAATTTATTTTTTATTTGCAATTCTATAGTTAATTTACAAAACCAGGGCTCTTATATTGGCAGCCAATTCTCCCTCTGCCCTTTTCACGATCTTGGGTGAAGCCATTGCCTGCAACTACCGTATTTTTCGGAGTATAAGACGCACCTCAGTTTTGGGGGAGGAAAATGGGGGGGGGGGGAATCTACCTACCAGGTATTCATCTGGCTAGCGTCCTTAGTCTGTTCAGCTTCAGCACATTATTTTATCCTCTGGTCAGGGCTGAAAAAGCCTTTTTCAGAGGGAGTAGGAATGAAAACAAGCCTGCAAAGACTTAGGGCAGGAAAAACTGCTTCGGAGGGAGTAGGAATTAAAAAAAATGCTGCAAGCCAGGAAGATCATTAGCACTGCATTAGGGCTGGAAAAGCCTTTTTCAGAGGGAGTAGGAATGAAAGCAAGCCTGCAAAGACTTAGGGCTGGAAAAATCACCTTCGGAGGGAATAGGAAGCCGGGAAGATCGTTAGCACCTTGTTAGGGCTGGGGGAAAAAGCTTTGAAAAAACTACATTTGGAGTATAAGACGCACATAAATTTTCAGCATCTTTTAGGGAGGAAAAAGGTGCGTCTTATACTCCGAAAAATACGGTAACCAGATCCTTTCTAGCCTTCTGTGGTTTGGGGTCTTGGATGGTTTGTCTCTCTGGGTTTTCACACTCCAAATAAGAATGGACACTTGCCATGCACAATTCTCTTCTCTTTTTCCTACAGCCTTTTTGCTCCAGCTTCTCCTTCCACTGCAGCAATAAACCTTTATTCTCCACTCATTTTCTTTTTTTCAAATTTTGGGTTACTCCGGCAGCTTGTCCTGCAGCTACTGAGGAGATAGGTATTCCCCCAGGCAATACTTTTTAATACTTATATACCTCCCTCTACCAATGGGATTGCTCACTCAAAATCTCCCCTCCCTGTCCCTGGTCCCAAGTCAGCTCATCCATAACAGACCAGCTATCCTTTAAGAAGACATTTAAGCTGGGGGTGGGAGTGTTCTACTTTTTCCTTCACTCCATAACTGGCTCATACCAGCAAAACCTGTGTCACAACAGGCCTTAACATCCATATGCCTAAACAAACCTAATCTCTTCTATGATTCCTATGCCTTTACAATTGTATATTGGATACCACTAATAACCTATGGGATACTACATTTACTAAATTTCTTCCTGTCACACAAATATAATCTATTGTAATTATATACTTAAAAAAAAAGATTCTTTACTGGTCAGAAATACTTTCCTATGAACCATTTAGCATCCCATCTTTGAAGATTGTACAGTATATCTTATAGTGTCTGAGTTGAGGACGTCACAACTCACAATCTACTGGTATTCCAGAGAGCAATAACTCTCATAACAGTATAAACAATAATAAATATAAACCTGTTCCATTATGATGTCATGGTATTACTTATGGCTCTGTAAATTAAAAGGAATGTTTTATTAATAGTTTCAATCATTAACGTAGCTAGCTATTGAGCATTTTCTTTAAAACTGTTTCAAAATGTCACCAAAATATAGAATAAGGTAGTATAAAATTTGGTACAAACCTATTAATGGCTTTAATTCTATTGCAGTGAGCTAAAGTAACAGTAATGAGCAAACGTGGCTGTAATCTAAAATGAGACTGACTTAAAATTTGAATTTCTTTTTCTGAGAAAATTTGAATTTAGTCTATTTTGTGTTGCTAGCTACAAAGCACAGAAAGGAATATTTCATTTTGATTAATGACTGGGTTAGACGTTCTAATGTTGAAATACTTTATCTATCATATAATCCTTTTTTACCATTCAAAATTTTATTAATCTTTACAAAGCATAAAATACAAAAATATAAAGAGAGATGAAGGTAAAATAGGGGAAGAAAAGGGTCTTGTAGGAAGATCCACATTAGGGATAGAGCAAGAACCATCTGTTTACAATTACAGATTTAAAGAAGACCATTTAACATTGTGAATCTAACTCCCTTGTCACTAACAACATCAAAGCAAACATTCCCAATAGATCACTCCCTAAGCTTTGCTTGAACAGATCCAGGGAACAGAATCCACAACTACTTGATTAATTGGATCTATTGTTAAACTGCTCTAATTGTTAGGAAATGGTGTTCTAATAATCTGCCTTCCTATAATTTCCATCCATTACTGTGTTTGGCACTCTTATGTAATAGCAAACAGGTTTTGATCTACACTGTCACATTCTTTCAGATAGCTGAAGGACAGGATATCCTAAAAAACACCCAGAATATTACATATATCTCTCAATTAAAAGAGATTATCCCTCTTATATTTTGCACTGTGGCTCATAGTGACGTGTGCCCTTTATTTATTTATTTATACTCACGCATATATGTATACCAAAGTGTCATATTATTTTAATAACAATACAGAACAGCTGTTTTCAACACAGTATTATTGTAGGAAAAGGAATGGCAGAATCAAAAGAGGAATCAGCCTAGCGACTCTACATAGCCACAAACGGACTAAGTTCTGAACCTCTTGAATTCTGTTTACCCTTATCCAGCACCGTGAAGATCATATTTGCACGGATTGATCATAAAGTTACTATTTTATTATTATTGTAACTGAATAGTTGCTAAATGAGACAGCTGCTAAATAAGAACTACCTGTAATGATAGCTGTTCTACTTACATTTATTTAAGACTGCAGTTCTGTATTCAGTTTCAGGAATATTTGTCAAATAGGACAAAAAATCATGTTAAAGATCAAGTAGAATGGATGCTGCTTTTTTGCAGACTCTTTTATTTAAGAGCACATTTAATTTTTATGCCAAAGCTTTGGTTGACTGGAATGTTACACATAAACATTTTTTATAGAAAAACATAATATAACATATACATTCATAGGTGAGCAAGACAAACATTGTCCATATTAAAAACCTGTATTTTAGAAGATGAAATGCAATGAGAATTGTGAACCCATCATATATTTGGTATCTTAATAATTGCTTATATAATCCCATATAATATGCACAGCAATGCCATGGCAAGCTTTATAAGCAATTACACTTTTATAGAAAATTACTGAATGAGAAATATTTTTATTCTTATAAAGGCACTGAAATCAGGCCTCTTGCAGTATAAAGGAAAATATTCCCATTCCTAAATTATAATGTTACTGCAAAGACTGAAAATATATTAACCATTCAATAACTGAACAGGACATAAGGGAAGTCAAAAGACAACTAATATATAGATGTTGAAAAACCTGAATATTTTTTTAAAAGCAAAGTTCCAGTTTTGGGACGTCTGATAACGATTATTATCTTTAAACATTGTCCACCGGTAGGCATTAATAAAAAATCAATGATATGCCTATTTTCTATATGGGGTTACACCCATATATTCAATGATGAAACTGTAATTGAATAGAATTGGTTTCGTTGCAACTTTTCATTTGAAAACACGACGAATGACAGCATGTACAGATATATAAAATTACAATCATGAATGTAAACAGACCAGCTGTTTCTGCTTTTATAAAGCCCTGTTATCCTTCTATAGGATTATACTTTTAAACAGTATTCTGCAGAAACCTATGTGGCAAACAATTTTTTTTAAAAAAAGAACCTTTGGATAGTATGTAAACAGGAAATAAATTCATAAATAATGCAATCAAAATTAATCCATGCCCTATACTAAAGCATAGGTTAGAATAATCTTGCACAAATTCCAGATACTGATGTAAACAAAGAATGTGGTAAATCATGTATATACTGTCCATAACTGACTCCCAAAATGTCTCATATTCAAATAGGAAAAAGTAAGAGGTACTTCTACACCAAGACTGAGCAGGCCAGGTGTCATCTTAGGGCAAGATACGAATTTATGAGTATATGACTTTTTGGACAGGGTATACCCCTTTAGCTATGTTTACTACTGTGAAATATCATTAGCGGTACCTTGATATAATAGTAAGGATGTGATGCTTCCAGAAGCCATATTTAAATTGAAGCATGGAGAGATTACAGTCTAAACCTTGCACTTGACAGATGAATGACTAAACGGAATGGAGTCGAGACCAAGATTTTGTTCCCTATACAACTGCTGCTGACAGAGAAAATAATTGGCATAGAGTGAGAATGAGTTTTTAACTTAGTAGTGAGCATGCATGAAATAGAAATAAAATATTTTGCTATGAAACCATTAGCTCTGCTACATTAGCATTAAAAATGTTTTCTTTTTCATTTGTTTTGGTGGCCCTGACTCGTCAAGTTAGAATAAATCTTCAGTGAAGCTGATCTGTGAACTGAAACCAAATTTAACTTTTAACGATACAATTGTACAATATTATATAGATGCTATTAGTGCTTACATGACTCAAAATATATGACACATTAGCTTTGGAGTATTACAGTTTCTTAGTTATTAGTTTCTACAGCAGGTTGTTCAATTTTCTTTGCATTTTCCAAGTCCAAGAATCTAAACAGTTTTCATCTGTAAGTCAAACAACATGCATGAGTACCAGAAATAAAGTATAAATTGCTAAATTCTAGTTTAGGAATCAGTATTCAGAAAAGTAGCCATTAACCAGAGCCATGTTAATATTTCTTAGTAATGAAAAAAGGCCAACTGTAAACTTTTAAAAGGCCTATTGTAAATCTATCCCCAAATAATCACCTTTTAAAAATCTTTGTCTTTTCTCCCTTTCTAGCTGTGTCTGCAATACTATATAGTGTCTACTATACTAGGCTGTTTTGGTTTTGCATTGTGCGCATATTTTAGACAACAATGATGGAAATATTTTGTGCAGTTTTTACATTTAAGATATCGGTACCTTAAAATTACAAGTGTAAACTTTGTTGCTTTTTATATTTTAGAAAGGAAGTCACCTTCAACCTGAAAATATACAACTTATGCATTCCAGAAGTTATTTTATATACAATGAAACACTCTGTGTGGCAAACGTGATTTCAAAAACTGCCTTTTTCTGTAAGGATTTGTTCGTTATAGAAGAGGCAATGAAGTGTTCCTTCAAGTTTTGACTGAAGTGCTTAATTCCTTTTCAGAAAGCATTTCACTACTAACATCACACTACTATTATTTAAATCCTTTTTGTCTTCTAATGGTACAGTCAAATATCAGGAACCGTAGAGCAAGTGGCATCTGTACAGAAACAAAATATTATTTCAGTCAAATTTTAAGCTGAATTCATAACGCCTCATTCTCAGTTCAAAATAATTTCTACAAATGAGTTCAAAAATTTCTATAATACCCAGTCCATTTGAAATTTGCACTGTACTGTAAATAACTGAGTTTAAATTCAGAATGGTGCTTTGTACACCATTAAAATACATGCTTATGTTTTGTGAAGAAAACTACCAGTAAATCAGAACAGCTGAAAGTCCTCTTAAGGCTTAAAACTAAGCTCCTTGCCAAACGTGACTAGATCAAGAGTTTACTCAAATTTTCCAATTATTTAAATGTGTACTTATTCACTTCTTTGGATCACTCTTAAAACTAAAACCTCTGGATATGTGTTTTACATCACATAATTGGCTTCACATATGGCTTTTAACCTGAACTTGCAATATTTAATGGACTCCCAAGAAAGGAAAGGGGCTGGAAGCAAACGGAACAGTTCTGGCAAATGACAGGTAGTAAAGTCATGAGCCACAATGTCACACAACATACTTTCAACTATAGTCAGTTAAATCAAGATTTGCAAGATATGGGGGAACACTACATCTGGAGCATTCACAACAAGTAAAAGACCTTGAAAATGTGCTGAGCTTCATATTAAACATGATTATTATATAGTACTTTAAAGGGCATCTCTTTGTTCAGCTTTTTTCAAGTCACTGGTGCAAGCAAAAAAAAAATGGTACAGTACTTCACTTCCATAGGTCAAACTATTTTTTCCATTTGTGTATTAATTCATTAAGCACAACTGTAAACACAGATAGTCCTTGCTTAGTCCTTGCTTAATAAACATTTGTTCAGTGATCGTTTGAAATTACAATGCTCTTGAACAGAGACTTACAACCCGTGCAGTTACAGCTGTTGCAGTGTGTGGTCACATGATTGCAATCTAGGTGCTGGCAACCTTATGACCGATTGTCAAGTGCCCGCAACCATATCATCACCATTTGCTATCTTTCCTGCTGTCCTAGAAAGTCAGTGGGAAGCCAGCAAGGAGGTCCCAAGGACTCCCTCTTGTTTCTGCGGGAGAGGAGGCTGGAAATATCCCAAACTCTATTTGCAGCATGGGGTGTTTGCTGCCACCCCTCAGAAACAAAAGATAATGGGGGCTGGCTGCAAAGGCCCCATGCTGCAAACAGTCCGTGCCAAAATGCTATTTGGATTTAAGGATGGACCATTTTCAGCCAATCCTTGCAGACAAGAGAATGTTTTTTTCTCTGCAGGACAATGCAGCATGATCTTGGCTGCAAATACTCTGCAAATACTCATGCCAAAATTCTGCTGGGATTTTTTGGATGGACCTTTTTCAGCCAGCCTCTTTTGAGAACAAGGCAGAATTCCTCCAGCAGGCAGTTCTTTTGAGTGGAAAAGAGTTGCCTATTGGAGGGATGTAAGCCCATGTAGAGCACTCTTTTTGCTCTACCCACTTATTGATCCAGGAGATTGCTTAACGACCACAACCAGGACTGCCAGAATTGCAATTGTTGAGTAAATGAGCTGTGATGTTTTGCTTAATGACTGTTTCACTTAATGACTGAAGATTGTGATCTCAATTGTGGCTGTAAGTTGAGAACTACCTGTACTTATATGTCATCAGTTAAAGTCAAAAAGCGTTGCCTACCAATGAAACATTTCTCATCTTTTTAATTCAATACTGATCAACAATTTTAATCAGATAAAACAGAAAATCGGGGTTGTAAATATTTCAATTAGATTAAAATTATATAAAATTGATTGTTAAAAGAAAAGTATGACCAATCAAAAGCTTACTGGTAAGAGAACATGTAAACTTTTTCAAGCATTACTTACCTGAGGGGCTTCTCTCAACAGCTCTCCGCCCTTCAATGTCTTCAAATGTTGTTGGTTGGATTTTAGCAGGGGTATATGTATTTAAAGAACACTTTCTTTCTGTCATGGATTCAATAAATGATGGAGAACCTAAAAGATTAATGGGGGCAGAATAAGAAGTTCTGTAACATAACCATATTATTTTTTTGAGCATCGCTACTAAGGAGAAATTTCCTAACAGTGAGAACAATCAACAAGTGGAATGGCTTGCCTTCAGAAGTTGTGGGTGCCCCATCACTAGAGGCTTTCAAGAAGAGACTGGACAGCCGTTTGTCTGAAATAGACTCTCCTGCTTGAGCAGGGGGTCGGACTAGATGACCTCCAAGGTCCCTTCCAACTCTTGTTATTCCTTAGGAAATAAAATTACTCAACCTGATTTTGGGATGCCTCTTCTCTTTCAGTCCCTTAAGATCATGAACCACACCACTGAAACGTTGGATAGATCATCTTTGGAATGGTAGTGGAGGTACACTTTCTGGAATTTTCAGTCATCAGTATGAGCAGCTGGATATTGTTCACTGTTGTATATTTGGGTGTAAGTTTACTCTCTTTTTTTAATTCATTAGATTTATCTCTTGTTCTTTCAATATATATTATATATATTTTCTTCTAGTTTCCATGGAATGGAATCTGGGTCTTCCACTTCTAGTCCACATCTTACACCCTGTATATAGGTAGTCCTTGATTTATGACCATTCAGTGACTGTTCAAAATTACGACCAAATGGACTTATAACCCATGCCTGAAATTACGGCTGCTATAGGGTCTCTACAGTTGTGAACAAAATTTGAGCACTTGGCAATCCAGACCACAGGGAAGCTTGAAACACCCGTCCCACCTATCTACCCCCCCGTCCCACCTGATAACCACAGGCCTTGGGTCTGTTTCCCATCCCACTAGGTCCCACACTTTCCACCCCACCTCCCATCATGGATTGGTCACTCACTTTTTTTTATAGATCTCTGGCAAGCCACTCTTCAATGGGACCTCTCTATACAGTGGAAGTCATGTGACACCATCCTGGAAGTGGGTACCCTTTTGGAACAGCTACAATCCTGGAAGTGGGTGCCATTTTGGAACAGCTACAATTCATTACAGCCACTGCCAAAATGGCAGCCACTTCCAGGCTGATGCCACATGGCCTCCACTGTGTAAGGAGGCCGTGTGGCAGAACAGCTGCTTACTGAAGATCCATCAAAAGATAAATGACTAATCTGTGATATGGGTGAGGAGGAGAGAGTGAGACCCAGTAGGTCAAGAAGCAGGACCAAGGCCTGCAGGGACTCAGTGAGGTAAGAAAGCAAGTCCAAGGCCTGTAAGAACTCAGTGTGGTGGGAAGCAGAGCATGGAGTGCTGCATGCCTAGGACAGAACACATAAGAGCTGTGAAGATGCTGCAACTGGAACAAGGAGAACAGGGATTGGGGTCATTAAGCAAGATGATCACATAGGTGTCTCACTTGACAACCGTCACAACTTGCAACCATAATAGGTAGGCTCCATTACGGTCATAAGTCAAGGACAAACTATATTACAGTATCACATAAGTTAGTACATGGAAAAGTTTGTAAATTCTGCTGGGCCTTCAGAGGTAGGTGAAGCTGATTTAAAAAGTAGTCTTGAACAAGAGAATGTTGAGAGGTGGAATAATAAAAGCAACTTAACGTTGGGGATCTTCAGGATTTGTAGATGTGGAAATAACCTTTGTTATTATATATTATATTCTAAACACATAAATCTGGCAATTGTATAGTACTGTTGCTAAGCAAGATTCAGCTGAGTGAATCTATCAAAATACTAAAGCAAAGGAGAAATAAGAAATGCATACCGTATTTATCGGCGTATAACACGCAGTTTTAAAACTAAAATTACATTACAAAATTAAAAACTCTACCTGCGTGTTATACGCCGGGTCACCGCTCTGGGGGCAGCTCAAAAACGGCCGCGGGCGCATCCCTGCTGTTCTCCGGCCAAGCGGCCGAAGGAGCCCTTCCTTCCTTCCTTCCTTCCTTCCTTCCTTCCTTCCTTCCTTCCTTCCTTCCTTCCTTCCTTCCTTCCTTCCTTCCTTCCTTCCTTCTTTCTCCCTGTAGGAGAAAGAAGGAACCTCTGTTGCCATCTCCCGTGGGGCTGCAGCCACCCGACTGAGTCCCCGACCGTGGCAGCATCCCTGCTGTTCTCCGGCCAAGCGGCCAAAGGAGCCCTGGAGCCCTGACGTCGCCCTGCATCTCGGTCTCTTTGGGCTTGTCCGGCAGCCTGCTGGGAAGGCTGCGACGCATGGGAGGAAGGAGCTGCTACTGCCGCTCCGGCATGTCTCCCCGGTCACTGTGGGTGCACCGGGGAGCTGCGTCCTTGTTAACAATGGAGACGCTGCGCGGAGCAGAGGCACCTGGCGAGCGAGGCGAGTGGCGGCATCGGCGGCAGGCTCCTGCCCGCGTCTATTTATTTTGTTATTCTTATATGCCGCCCAACTCCCGAAGGACTCAGGGCGGCGTACAACAAAGAGAAATACAAGAATAAACAAAATTTCATAAAATTAAAAACAATACAAAATTTAAAAAAACAGTGTAAAAGCAACAACATCCATTCAACAGCATACATACTTGGGGGGTAAGCTTGAGTGGGTTAAGCTGTCCCCCCCACCTGCAGGAAGAGCCATGTCTTAACCGCCTTTCGGAAGGCCAGCAGAGTGGGGATAATTCGGGTCTCTGGGGGGAGCTGGTTCCAGAGCACGGGGCCCCCCACAGAGAAGGCCCTCCCCCTGGGGCCCACCAGCCGGCATTGCTTGGCCGACGGGACCCGGAGGAGGCCAACTCTGTGGGCCCTGACCGGTCGGAGGGAAGTATGAGGCAGAATGCGGTCCCAGAGATATCCTGGTCCTAAGCCATGTAGGGCTTTAAAGATGGTGATCAACACCTTGAATTGGACCTGGAGACCGATGGGCAACCAATGCAGCTGGCGGAGTATCGGTGTCACGTGGGTGTACCTTGGCACACCCACCAAAGCACGCGCAGCCGCATTTTGCATCACGTCTCCCGCCCGCCCGCCTCTCATTCTTTTAAATGCTAAGGCAAGAGGCGGGCAGGCGGGCGGGAGACGCGGGCAGGAGCCTGCCGCCGATGCCGCCACTCGCCAGGTGCCTCTGCTCCACGCAGCGTCTCCATTGTTAACAAGGACGTGGCTCCCCGGTGCACCCACAGTGACCGGGGAGACATGCCGGAGCGGCAATAGCAGCTCCTTCCTCCCATGCGTCGCAGCCTTCCCAGCAGGCTGCCGGACAAGCCCAAAGAGACCGAGATGCAGGGCGACATCAGGGCTCCAGGGCTCCTTCGGCCGCTTGGCCGGAGAACAGCAGGGATGCTGCCACGGTCGGGGACTCAGTCGGGTGGCTGCAGCCCCGCGGGAGACGGCAACAGAGGTTCCTTCTTTCTCCTACAGGGAGAAAGACAGAAGGAAGGAAGGAAGGAAGGAAGGAAGGAAGGAAGGAAGGAAGGAAGGAAGGAAGGAAGGAAGGAAGGAAGGAAGGAAGGAAGGAAGGAAGGAAGGAAGGAAGGAAGAAGAAAGAAGACAGACAGACGGACAGAAAGAAAGAAAGAAAGAAAGAAAGAAAGAAAGAAAGAAAGAAAGAAAGAAAGAAAGAAAGAAAGAAAGAAAGAAAGAAAGAAAGAAAGAAAGAAGTTAGGAAGGAAGGAAGACAGACAGAAAGAAAGAAAGAAAAAGAAACAAAGAAAGAAACAAAGAAAGAAAGAAAGAAAAAGAAAGAAGTTAGAAAGGAAGGAAGACAGAAAGAAAAAAAAGAAAGATGTTAGGAAGGAGGGAAGACAGAAAGAAAGAAAGAAAAAGAGATGTTAGGAAGGAAGGAAAGAAGAAGAAAGAAGACAGACAGAAAGAAAGAAAGAAAGAAAGAAGTTAGGAAGGAAGGAAGACAGACAGAAAAAAAAGAAAAAGAAAGAAAGAAAGAAAGACAGAAAGAAAGAAAGAAGGAAAGAAAGAAAGATGTTAGGAAGGAAGGAAGACAGAAAGAAAAAGAAAGATGGTAGGAAAGTGAAGATGAAGAATTTTTTGGTTTCCCAGAAAGCAATTCTGATTAAGTTTTTTTCATTCAAAGAGGTGCTTTTTCATTTCATATTTGCCTTATAACAGGAGTTAATGTTATAGTTCATGTTATGTTATAAATATGAATCCAACATTAAGTTCAGACATTCCAAGTCATTTATTTTTAATTAAAAAATTTTTTACTCAAATTTTATTGTTAAAATGGGGGTGCGTGTTATACCCCGGTGCGTGTTATACGCCGATAAATACGGTATTTGTTTGGAAACTGTCATCCACTAAAGGACTGGCCATCAAAACCTGAGTTTTTCAACAGGCCTTAGGATGGAATATGTACTCCACATTGTTTGGAATCAAGTATTTTTAAATCTATACAAACAAACAAGCAAATCAATACAAATGTAAACTAGCCCCTTCTGTAATTGGAATTTCATGACCATTTATCTTAGACATTGTTTTGTACCATATCTGTGTCTTAGATGCTGTTCTTCTAAACCTTAGGTATATAAAGAGATATGTAAAGAAACTCAAAGTGCTAATTCTGATATTTTAATGAATTGTTTACACTTAGCAATGTTTTGCAGTTTGAAAAATAGAACATATAGTAAATAATTACGAAAGGAAGCTGTAGATGTATTTGGAAAATTTTCACACGAGGTTGAGGCTGTAATTGAGGCAAGAAATTCATCCACTTGCTTTAAAGACAAGGAGTTATGGAGAGTTTCTAGAGGACAAATTGAAGGCACCATGGAATATAATTCAAAGCCTAAAAAAGAAAAAAAAAACAACCACAGATTTTCATCATAAAAGCCTAGAAGCACTGAATTCTTTTTTGGATAGTAAAGTGATCTACAGAACTTTAAAGCTACAATAGGAAAAAAAACAACCACCCTAGGCCATGTGTAATGAAATACTTTTCAACACAGCAAACTTCTGATTTTGACAAATCTTTGTTCTCATCAAAAGTAGTTCCAAAATTTTGCCTGATTCTACAATGTAAATTTTCAGATATTGCATGTCAAACATGAGAATAAAGAATGGCCAAAAATCACTCTGGCTCTCACTCAAATATATAAATACATATAAATACACTGAATATAAATACACCGACCACTTCACATACTAAAGTAATACTTAGACCAAAGGATTCAGAGGTTATTTCACATGAAGCTCATAATTCTATATAAACTTAATAGAACATGCATTTTTAAATTAGGCAGCAATTTAACCATCACTTACACAGCTGTAATTACAGTCACATATATATGCATTTTAGCAGAAGCCCTATTTAAGAATTAGTTAAGTTAATGTCGCAATATATCGGAAGACTATTTCTATAACCAATGAAACTGTGTTTCTCACCCAAATAGGAAAATAAATTATACAATTCTGAGTTAAAATTTAAGAAAGCTCCTTTCAGAAAACATCAACATGCAAGATTTAACATGTATTAAATAATAAAAACCTGCCTCATTAATTATACAAAAATTATTTTAGACAAAACTACAGGTATTCCAGTATTTAATGAGTAAGAAAACTTAACTAAACAAATATTTGATTGTGTGGATATGTATACATACAGACATATATGAGAGATTTGAAGAAGTTTCATGAACTGATTGTGACAGTGCCCCACAAAATGATGTCCATATATTATATTGTTTAAAGAACGAAACTGTATTTCATTCAATTTAGATTGCCAAATTATTTTCAAGGCATTTGTTTCAAAAACAGGATTGTAACTGAAGTAGTTGTTCAAGGACACATTTAAAAATGTAATATTAATGTTAACTCACAATCTCTCAATGATTTCAATACCACTTTTGCCTCCTCAATTTTTTTAAACCTATAATATTTCATATGTAAAGTAATCTTTATTAAGGATATTTGGGCATTTGGTTTAATCGTAGCAATTAAGTTTCTATATATAATTCAAATTAATTGTATTTAATGCTTGGTAAAATAAACTACAACAGTATACATGCAGGCAAGCGCAAACCCTTTCTTTGCATTACAGTAAATTCCACAAGAACTGCAGCTTTTCTTTACCAGAGAAAAATCTATAAGCACAAGTAACTCCAGGATTACAAGAAGGAATTTTATAACAAACTATTTTTGTCTTAAAGAGCTCATGCCTATCCAAATGCTTAAGATATCAGTACCTTGAAAAAAATGTATAGGAAAATTGTATTATAATTAGTATCTCTTCTTGGCTATACAGTGGGAACTAAGTAGTCACATATACACTCAACCTTTAGCAGTTCTACTATCTAATTATCAAATGCTTTTTAGATATTTCCCAAGAGGCTGTTTCTGTGAAAAAGAAAAAAGAAAACTTCCTTCTTAAGTTAATGTCTTTAAAACAAGCCCAGCTTTAATTAAACAATAGTTCTAGGGTAATTTTTATTGCAATAAGTATTTGTATCTCAACATGGAAGACAATGAAAGGGTTAGCGCAGCGACAGAAAGCCACCCTGCCATCTTACATTTGAAAGCTATAAAGACATACCACTGGAGCCTAGAAATTCCTCAGAGGAAACCGACCAGCACCTATAGAGGTCTGGATGCTCTGCATAGAGGCCCAGAAAATAAGGTAAAGCACTGTCAGTAGGTACTGATTTCACCATATTTCTTGTACTCAAGATGAGAAAAGGGGAAAGACTGAAAAAAGGTTAGGGTTACCAAAGGGGGGGGGGAGAGGGGGGCTCCAATGAAAAGGTGAGGAGAAGACAATAAACCACGCCTCTGTCCCTAAGAGTCGCTACCAATGTATCGGAGAGTATCTTTAAAGTTCAAATACATACCTAAAGCATGCAATAAATTATTAAAGATACTAAGAAACATATTAAAGAGATCAAAGAAAGCTCTGTAAAGTAGTTGTGCATAATATACAAAGTATATTAATAACATAATTTTAGATGAAACGCATTTAGCTATTAAACAGAATTTTCTTAATTATGCAAATATGTAATAGTTAACATTAAAAATCCAACTTCGTTGCTTTGCATGACTGCACTAAGCTTCTTTCTCTTTTTAGATAGTTTTAAGAGCGCAAACATGTTTTTAATTTTCCAAATTTATACAGTATTTATAATATACAGAAACTGTCTATAAATATTTTTCATAACTAAAGTAGATCTGTTATAGGTAGTCCTTGCTTTCTGACTGCTGTTTAACAACCATTTGAAGTTATGATGGACTCAAAAAGTTACAACTGCCCTCAAGTTACTATTGCTGCACCACTGTATGGACATGATCACAGTTCAGGTGCTTGACAATTTACAACCTGGTGCACTATTCTGTGGTCACATGATCACGATTTACAACTGTTTGTTTTGCCATTTTCTGGCAAAAAACACCCATTGGAAAAGCTTGGATTTACGAACATGTGGTTTGCTTAGCCGCCATTTAATTTGTTTAACAACCACAGTGACTGACTTAACAATCATTGTAAAAACAGTCATAAAACCAAGTTCAGTCACATGGCGATTCGACTTCTGACCACAAAGACTTCTGACCAAAATTCCGGGATCAACTGTGATCGTCAACTACTTCTTGCATTTTTTTAGATTGTTTCCAATAATCAAATCTATCAAAGAGTTAACTATAGTTCTGTAAAGAGCCCACATTTCTTTTTACGTATTGACATTTCTTACTTAATAGTACTGGAAAATTTTGAATTAAGGATTGAGGGCAGCAATATTATTGTGGGGCAGTCAGTTCAGTTTCTGTAATAAAAGGATTGACTCTGGCAAATTTTGTGCAAATTGTTTCATATGGGAACAGGAAAAGGGTGTTTTTCCACAACATCTAATTTTAACAACAAAACCAGTTTTGAATTCGTTCATAGTCTTCAAAGGAATGCAGCTATATATTGATTAATATATATTGATTAAATAAAACCTAGTTCCATCATAATGGGAAGAAGATTGAAATAAGGGAAACTACTTGTGTTATTGTTAGTATAGTGTACCATTTTAACTTTTATTTTAATGCAATGCAGTTTCAAGAAAGATGATTGATAGATTTCATTTTAAATGACAATTTATAATTAACAGAGTGCTCTTATCAATAGCTGTTAATGAAATTAAATAAACAGTACCCCAAGTTTAAAGGCAGTGTAGCTTGGGGTGCTAGAGACAAAAAGAAGTAGAAATGCCTTTTCTTTTTTGCCTTCTGCAATTCCCAACACCATTTGATGGTTGCTATTGGAAACAAAATGCTTAAGAAAATGCACTTTGACCGGATTTAGCAAGACATTTTTTTATGCTGTGGTACAAAGGTTCAGGATGAAAATATCTAATGCAGCAAGAAGGCAAAGAATATTATGAAGAGAATCAAAGGAGCTTTAAGATCAGAATTTTTTTAAAAAAACATGTATTAAGATGTATTCATTGTGTCAATCATTTGGATGAATGTGTATAATTAGATTTGAATTATTTTTTCATATTATTTCTCCAAAAGATTTGATGTGTGAATTAAAAAAATGAAATTAATATATGAAAAGGGATTAATCAATTGCCATACCTAATAATTGGACAAATGTCTATGTGCTTAAGATGGAATGTAGAAAGATAGTGGGATAATAATATCCATCCTTTTTGAGAGAGATGAAGCAAGGGAATATTTTTTTTTAAATAAAAGCAAAACATACCATTGGTTGGGTGTCGAGCAAATGTGATAGAAAACCTTTTAACAGCAGAACCACGTGTGGGGTCTGAGAAAGAGAAAAACAGGTACCTGAAATTCAAACCAGCTACCAGAAGAGGGACATTTCAAGAAAAGACAGGAAGGTGGGAAGAAGGGAAATAAATAAAAGGTTAGAATTAAGTGGCATGCAAAAGGTATTGGAAAAAGTGCACAGGCCAAATAAATTTAAAAATAACCTTTGCTTGATATTAACTAGGATTTTAATGGAGTGCATGGACTTAAAGGAGTAACTGCAAATTTGATGCACAAAATGATGCGGGATTGGCATTTAATGTTCAGGTAGTGACAGCAGAAAAAAAGATGTACGTGTTTTTTATTCTCAAACATGTTAGAAATTATTGCAATACCATTCAAAATTTGGTGCTGTCATTTTCATTAACTGTCCAAAGCCTAAAGTATAATTTAAAAATATTTATATTTTTTATTGTTTCATTCCTGACCAATTTCAAGAATTTCCAAAATATATTTTTCAAAACACTTTTGGTGATACTTCGAAACGTTAATATTTTGTACAGATTGTATTTCTTAAAGCTTTCTATTCAGAAGATGATATATTGAAGAACCATTAATCTCAACCTAATGCTGAAAAGATAGGCAGTAAGAATCACTGTGTTTAATAGTGACAATAACCTAGCCTTCTTCTCAGTCAAAAGATTTAGGCCTTTTAAAAAAATGTTCCTCAGTGTGCAAGATAGTGGGCATGTGTAAATGTAAATGCATGTGCGAAAGTGTGCACATACCATCTATGCAGCCAGAAGAAGTCAGCTTTTTACGATGAGTACGAGCATAATCCTGTAGATTGGGTGCACTTGAAGACCCCCCGAGCACTGAGGTGCTAAACAGGCTCGCACAGTGAGACCCTGATGGGAGTTAGAGAAAATACATACAAAAACCAGGTGTTCTTCTATTCACATTGGGATGCATGCAGCATGCAAGCATTTTGCTCTTACCACACAAAAGGCACCTTGCCTTGGATAGATCTGTATTATGCTTGTAGCATCTTAGTGATATTTACAGTAATTTCCTATAATAATTTGTGTTTAAAGTACCAAAGATAAGGCTGTCCTTAAATGACGGATAAACAAACTTGGCAAAGGAAAAGGTGGCAGTGTAAAATAAAAAAATATTGGAATTATAAAGGTTAGATTTCAGAAACGGTACTTTAACTGAAAAAAAAATGAAGACAGAATTCTAGATACAGCAGAACTGAACACATGTTCATATGCAAATTTTCTTGGAGTTCTTGAGTAGTTCTCAAACCATCTGCTTGTGGCTTTGGGTCTTTGGTAGATGGATCCATTTGGGTCTTTGGTAGATGGATCCCATGAAATATGCCACGTAGCTAAATTCACTCTACTTGTATTAAAATATATTAATTTCAAATTAATATTGAAATTGTATAAACAACTGTGTTTTTGCTAATAACTAAAAAATCTTACTTATAAAAAGTAATAATATACAATTACAAGGTTATTTTTCTGTGGCATATCTATCACTATCTAATTCACATTTAAAAGTTACAAAAGATGCTACTGTAGATGCAATTTATTTTTTCAACTATTGATAAAATGTGTTTCTCAATGGAACTTGTAAGAGGAGAAATTTCCTATTTAAAAACTGGTCTATATCATTTTAGCCATATGCCCCTAACTGCAAGGAACTGCAGTAGCTATTAATGACCTAACAAAAAGCAAAACATTAATAGCACCTGTGATGATGAAACTCATCCAATGTTTAGTGCCACAGCTGAAGCAAAAAATTTTGAAGCAAAGTTATACCTTCACTTATACACATAAGTAGATCAGGCTTTTTTTTACACTGATAATGTGATATAGCATAGAGATGAAGACTGAAAATTAGAAAAAGTAAATTCCAAAAACCAAGAGCACCTGTTGTATATTGATTTTTCTAAGGAAACTTCTGATATGATTAATACCAAATAAAGGCTGTATTGAAGGAGTACAGAATTTAGCAGAGAAATACAGAATTTTTAACACCTTACATGTCAAGTTATTTGACAATATTTATCATTTTGTTTGTTCTGAAAGCGTTATACAAACTGGATCATCTATATCCAACAATACAAATCACTAACATTGTACTATTGACAAATATTAGGTTGCAGAAAGTGAATGCTGAGCCTGAAAACCCTCTACATTTGCTGTGTTAGAAGACCAACTCCACTGAGTTGGTACTCAATTCCATTTAAAAGAGTGTATAAAAAGAGTTTTAGCCTTGAAAACTGGTAACTTGTGATGACTTTTTCCTCTCTTCCTTCATCAACCCTTTTTGGTTTTGTGAAATCTTTTACTATAAATCTGTAAAGCACGAATGGTTTTTTTTGTTCCTGGTTTTATTGCAACCCACCCTGTAAATCATTTTAGATGAAGAAGAAGACAATAATGCTTTCAATGATGTTGATAATACAGTAAAGTATGATTTCATAAAGTATCCTTTTGCAGTACTATTTAGAAGGCAGTATCTGGACTAAAATAAAATGTGCTATAAGACAGCAGTTACAATAGCTATCTATGGTTATACACTGAAAGCTGTAGTTGAGGGAATTTGGGGTAGTGCAAAGAACTTTTACTATTGTTTTAAAAGGGAAGATAGCAAATAAGAAAAAGGAATGGCTTGATTTTCAAGAGCATCTTAATTGATAACAAAGGAATATCATCCCAGTAATCTTAGTTTGTTTCTGGTATTGATCAAAAAATCAGTTGATATTAAAATTACTGTGATGCCAAATTGCAAACCTACAAGGTTATCAGAACAATATTAAAACCAGGATACTTCCATTTCAAAGAATCGGGATTTTATTAGATGTACATACCTATAGTGCTGGTCTTTTGTTCCACAATTGTTCTTGGAGGTCGAAAGAGAGTATTATTTTCTGATGGTGCCTGGACATAAGAGAGAGATAAATAAGGAAAGCAGTCTAATGGGCTGGTTGAATCCATTAAACTTGAAACAGCCACCTGCTAAGACAGACAAGTATTAAAAAGCCATACAATGGGTTAGTAGAAATATCAACATAATATGAAAGATCATGCAATTATTGCTGAAGGAATTCCATTTCACTCATGAGATCCTTGCAATGAAGTGGTGCAAGCAGGCATTCATGATAAAACAGGACAGACACCAAGAAAATTATGAAAACACAGATAACTGTATCATTTTAGTTTAGTTTACCAAATGAATACTCCTAAACTGCGCCTGTATTGGAAGGGGAAAAAAAGAGGAAATACAGACAGGCTGATGAAGTCACCATACAATCACTGAACCATACGCAGCCCTACCAGAATGAATTTCTGATGTTCAAAATTAACACTTATTCTCTACATCAAAATATTTTAAAAAGTCAAGAACAAACAGAAACAATGTAGTGTCTACAGAAAAATTTTCACAACAGAACACCATCCATTGTTTGGTATAAACCATACAACTGCTTTAAAATATTAGCCTTTTGACTAACATATTTAGCTAAATATATGTTATATTCATTTTCCCATTTCAGCATATTTTACATGACAATGGGTGAAGTACTGTGGGAAGAATGAGGAGGAGGAAGAGGAGGAGGAGGAGGACAGAGGGGAAGAAAAAAAAGTATATCCAGTTAAGGCGTGGAGAAAATAATGATTAGTACTATAATGATTTTTTTTCCTGCACAGTTAATGGCAACTGAAAATATTATCCATTTCTAATCCAAAATATAGCATAATCCAATTATTTCCAATGTCAGCAATAAAAAAACCATTTAGATTTGCCTGCCACCAAATTAGATGCTGTTGCTTTTATTTCTTTAGGAAAAAAAGCCTTGAAGGACAGCTAAGCCAGAGCTTAGGTCTGTTTCATTAGGCTACAACTCATAATAATCCATATAGTGCTGGAAGCAACCAATTCTATAACCAAATACGTTCAGTGAAAATTGTGTAGGAAAAAAACAAACAAAAATAAGACATGCACTTGCTTTTTTCCCCCCAGGCATTTTTGGAAGTAATTATTATTTTTAAAAATCATATTTTAATGACAGGTGAAGTAATTTACTTTGAACAAAATCCAGAACAAGGGATTAGATGTCCTTAAAGACAATTGGTTCCTGCCTGGAATGCACAGTAACGTTTAATGAAGTAAAGTTTAAAAACCTGTTGCCATGAGCCAAAAATACTGGATGTGAAAGCCAATGATTTAGGGGAGACAGGGGAAGAAGTGATTTGTTCCCCTGATCTGCGTCTTCGACGCCCAGTACCCACACCACTGGTATAATGCAGCCACTCTGGGCTAGACACACTCAGGGGGCTCTCTTCCTGGAAATGAGAAAGGGGGCAAAAAAACAGCAAAGCATGCAACGTTAGAGTCAGAGCTAAATGGTAAGAAAATAAAATATAGTTGTACTCTTTTCTAGATAGCTCGATTCTAACCAAACAAAACCCACCAGCAAACTGCAACTATTCAGCTACTGGTTTTGCTACAGGTACAGTACGTCAGCAATATTAATGGTGATTTTTAAATTGTATACGGAATGTGTTGTGTGTATGTGTATTTCAGACACAAACGTAAATACTTGTAAATGTACATACAAGCACTTTTGCTGCATCCTGTATCATTAATGCAGAATTCTTATGAAATAAAATTAAAAACTCTTTGGAAATTATGTAGCTGAACTTTGACAGCAGTAAAAGGTAATTTCTTGATGCTGAAGATATATTTCACTAACTTTTTTCTAATGTTAGTGAAATTTAGCCACATCAATTGTCAGGTTAAGCCTCATTCTTCCTTTAGTTCTAAGTGTAGATAAGTGAACCAAACCATCCACCAGTAAAAAAACACCTTCCACATCAACAATGCTCAATACACACAAATCTCAATACAATATTCCATTTGAAAGAAATTAAGTATCTTAACACCAGGATAAAGTTCACAAGGAATAATTTTTAAAAAATAACAATTTTTGTTTATATATGACAAAATTACAGATAATTTATGTTGACACACACTGACAGTAACTTAATATCAGCATCTAGAGAGAAAAATCTTTTTAGCAAATTATTTTTCGTAACCAAAATCTTTTATTTTAAATGAGTTTTCAATATTTCTCTTTGAGATAAAAAGAATTTGACAATGTCAAATGTTAAATATATACAAATAATGCCTTCAAAAGAAATGTGTAACAATATTTTCAAGCTTCCCATATTTAAGTTTCAAATAACTATGTTTAGTAAATTAAGATTTTAATTGGTGTAGAACTAATAGAACTCACATGTATAAATCAAAAGCTAGAGAGGATAGGTATAATACTGTTATAGCAGATCTTTTTGCATCCTGAAAGAAAGCATGTTTCCAAAATATTCATAGGTCATTAAAAATTATAAGCTGTTGAAATTTAATAAAAAGTATTTATGCTATTATAGTAATGCATTTTTCCATTATTGTAAGTGACAAATGTTACGGAAATATAATAAAGCAAAGACAGATTACAGACTAGCTAATTCAGAAGCGTTGTGTCAAAAGAATTCAGTGCAAATGTTAGATAAAAGATGGGAGGGCTCAAAATAACAAGACATACATTATATACAGCAATTGTTGGAAAATGGAAGTTTAGGTAACAAGATTTCACACTAAGTGACCTGTGAATCCTGATTCCCTGGAGCTAACACTGAATTGTCAATTGACAGAAGGAAGAGACCCTACCAGTAAGGATTTGGAGACGTCTGCAGCAACAGTTACTGGCTTTAAAATGGATGTGTGCAATGTGTGCAAAGCACATTAAAAGGAGGCAGGGCTTTCATTTTGAAGCCAGTCACTGTCACCGTGGATGCCACTGAAGGTAGCTTACCTGATGACCAAAGACAGGACAGTTATGACAACAAATGCAAAGAGGAACATCAATTCTTCATATTTTTGCTACATTTAAACATCGTTTAAGCAATTCTATCTCTGCCAAACTTGAGCTACTGCACTTATAATGGTTACCAATAGACTTAATAGGCAAACAGAACTGGCACAAAGCAGAATATATATTTTTAAAGCCTGAGAGCAATCTTAAGACCTACAGCAGACAAGGGAAGATTTTCTATAGTTCAAGTCATGCCAGAAGAAAAACCCGTGGATAATTTGGAATACTAAACACTTCTGCTGTGGAGTACAAAGCAGGAGCAAAGGAAATTTGCTGTCAAACCACTACTTCCAGATTATCTAATGCCTTAGTTTTTCCTAGATGAACAATGCTAATTACTCTTAGCTGTTTGGTTTTTTTCCCCCCTGCAAAAAGTCAGTTTCTGACTACTTGCAACTAGTCCCTGAAGTTTTATTAGCAATATTTTTCAGAAGTGGTTTGCTACTGCCTGTTTCCATGGGCTGAGAGAGAGAAGGACTGGCCTAGGTCAGCCAGCTGGCTTTGTGCCTAAAGTGGGACTAGAACTCATAAACTCTTGGCTTTCTAGCCTGATGCCTTAACCATTGCACCAAACTGGTTGCAGCATTCTTCCTTAAACCAGTTCAAAATACTAAAATTCAGTTATATAAAATTGCCAAATGTTTTGGAATTATTGTTGTACTAGTATTACTCCTTCCTCAGAATAAAAATGTAAAATATTAGCATACGGGATATGTTGTTCTTGAGGTCTTTTTCTTCTGCCACTGAAATATTAATTATAGCAAATCTTTCTTCCTGAGTCAGACCACTTCATGTTACGATTTTTGCTAATCCACATTCCAAATGTCTAGGAGCATCTCATTTTTTTAATTGCATATAGAATCAGGATTAGGTTCTCTATAGGTTCACATGCAGTTCTATAATTTAAAATCATAGCTGAAATTTATTTTAATTTATAGCTAGCTTGTCTCTCTGATTTTTCTGGATACATTTCTGTCATCTTGAAGAAACAACATTCTGAATTTAAAATATTGTGAACTCTCAGCCCAATACTTGGCTTTCCTTAGTTTTGAGTTAAAATGGAACTGAGGTAAGTATACATTTGGCAATGATTACCAGAAAAAAATTAGAACATCATCCAAAAACTATGACAGTAGTCTGTTGGGAAGAACTTTCAGTCTATTAATACTGCATTTCTGCCTCACTGTGCTTTATTTGGCCACATAAAATACTGTGCCATCCCTATTTGATATTTTACACTTTATAGTTCAAATATTCTCAGCAGGTTATAATCATGTCATTAAAACATCCATGGTACAAAATAAATTAAGTAAGCAATTGTAAATACTCTTTAAAAGTTTAAACCAAAAATAAAAAAGTAGAAATAATCAACCAAGCAATCAAGAAAGATGACATCATGTCAACATAAAAAAGCCTTCTGAATTAATTTTTAAAAACCTAATTAGGGACAAAGAATGGAAGGGAGCATAACCTTCCGGTGCAAGAGAATTCATGCCATACCTGGTGAAGGGAATTGAACAAGTAATGCATGTATTGCAGTGTTGCCTGTTTTATACAGCCAGAAACACTGATTCAATATTCCCACTTTATCTAATTGTGCTAATAGGGCTCATGGCTGATTAAGTTTCCAGAAATCTACAAAAGGCTCACTAATTCTGTTTTATAACTATTGTTCAGAGATATGTAGACTTTCTCTACATATACTTGATTTTCCCTTTGTTCCTTGATTGTCTTCCCGATTAAGTATAATATTATAACTAAGTGAACTGTATACAAGATTAACGTGGGAATGTGTTCACCATTGGAACACCTCAAAGGCCAGGTTACGGATACACTGTCATGGAGTGAATCTATCTTCATGGTTGCTAGGAGTTGACAGCGATTTGATGGTAGATAATCAATCAACTAATCACTATAACTTATCTTTTCTTTTATGTACACTGAGAGCATATGCACCAAGACAAATTCCTTGTGTGTCCAATCACACTTGGCCAATAAAATTCTATTCTATTCTATTCTATTCTATTCTATTCTATTCTATTCTATTCTATTCTATTCTATTCTATAATACTAGTATGTTTTCTAATTTTTCAATATCACCAAAATCAATTATATTGATCAGTTGGGGAAGAACTCTAATTTATAATTTAAAAAAATACTGGGATATCTAAACTTACTTCTGATGAACCCATTTTCCTGGGTCTTGAAAGGGGTGACTTCCTGTGTATATGAATTGGATCTGACACCATTGGCTTGAACATCATTATTGAACGATCCGTCTCATCTCTTTTATAAGCATGGGGGTCCTCATCATTCTCATTTCTATGGGATGTTTGCTTTGAATCATCATTCTAGAAGAAAACAGATATTTCATGTTATATAACATTTTGTCAAGCAAACTAAAAGCATCATTCCCTTGAATATTACATATCATGGCTTTAACTAGAAATGTGCAGTGTCGCGACTGTGACGCACTTATAAAGTTATTCCCATTCAGTTATTAATCAAGTGATGTTAAGAGACATCACATGACTACCACTTGTGATTTTATTGCCAGCTTCTCCATTGACTCTGCTTGCTGGAAGCCAGTTGCAAAACACATAAATGGAAATCACATGACCGCAGGACACTGTGATTGTAAATGCCCACCAATTGCAAAGTGCCCAAATCTCAATCACTTTACCATGGGGGACTTTGTAAATGTGAAGACCAGTCAGGAAATTACTTTTTCAGTGCCATTATAACTTCTAATGCTCAGTAAACATGACAGTTGTTAAGTAAGATCTATTATGCTTTCTCCATATTGAAAAGTACTCTAAATCAAACATACCTAATAACAAAGGTATCAATTTTGTTATAATTCAATTTTTAATGCAAGCCTTTCCTAATTATCACTTAATAGACGGGCTTCTATTTTACATAATTACATGGAAACAGTGCAATACTGTCTGACTTAAAGTAGTTAAATACATCTCCAAATATATTTGGGAAGTTCCTAAACTTAAACCAAAAACTGGAGATTTTTATTTAAGCAACCAAATGCTGTGAAATGACACAAAAAGTGCTCTTACTCATATGAGAAACATTTCTAGAAGCATTTACCTCCCGTGAAGCAGGTCTGTATCCAAAACCTGATGGTAAGTTTTTATCTTCTTCACAGCCTTTAGCTCCTGGACTAAAATGTAACTCTACATGGAAGCGTTCTTCTGATGAGACCTCCTAAATAAATGGATAAGTTAGGTCATATTCTGACTATATGTAATTGGCGTTTCTCTTAAATTATTGTTTATTGTTTCCTTACCTTATTTGGATCTTCATACAGCATGATAACTATTTGGGTCATGTAATTGAGTTCACTGACAACATTAAGGTAATCCATAGCTCTCTTCCACTGTTCATCTTTTGATGCCTTACATGAAAAATGTAAATACCACTTGTTTAATATTGGCTGATCCCCCTTTTTACCCTAATACTTAAACTAATTGTAAGTTGTGATCTTAAATGTATTTACAATATAGGCGCTCCGAATGTATCTTCAGTTGATATATTTTATAATTCAGTGTTATACATTAACTTATCAAGTGATGACAAGTAAAACATTCAGAAAAATAAAGATGCATTGCCAGCCAGAAATTAATCCTAAAGCATTTATTTTTTGCATATTATTTTTAACTTATTAGCAAATTTATTAATATGCAAACCAGGCTATTAAACTTGTTCAATAAAACATGGCTTTAAGCCTTAGTTTAGTTTTATATATTAACCAGTATTTTCAGATATTTTAGAGCACAATGAAATCACAAAAAGGTAACACGATTTTTGCAAAGTAATCAACCAATGTTTCTGAAAAGATTAGAAGTCAACTATGATGACTCTTTAGATCAGGGGTGGCCAGGGGTGCATGCATGGCTAGCTCAGGAATTCTGGGAGTTGAAGTCCACAGATCCTCAAAGAACCATAGTTTGGCCACCCCTGCTTTAGATAATCTTTCAGGTTATTTGTGAAAGAACAATTATTACTGAATAAGTAGTGTATTGAGTTGGTTATTAAATGTATCTTCTTATCTTTGGTGATTCTGAAAAGGAATGCCACTGAAACACTTACATCGCATAAAGAGCCATAGCGAAGAGTTGAAAGCAATGAATGGACATGACTTTCACTGGTGAAATACAGCCTAGTTCGCACATGACGTTCAGGAGACATAACCCCACTAGAATACCTAAAAATAAAATTGCATAAGTGAGTAAACGGAACCATACATTGCGTACACTAGTCAACAAATCTAAAAATCTAAAATTTCTAGATCTAAAATCTAAACATTAACTAACGAACATTTCCACAGTTTTCTACTAATAATAATGAATTAGGCACACCGTTTAAGCTTCTGTATCAATTTTTTCCTGTTCATGGTTAATTAACCTAGGCATAAAGCAATATATTTTTGTTTTTGTGCTTACATTTTATACAGCCTTTATGAATCCATGCTTATTTTGGACCTAAATCTCAAATTGGAGGAACTCTGAAATCTTAAATAGTGCTACATTTATGTATAATAAAAAATATACTTCACACTCTGAATTGTCTGAAGTTGAAGTTTTAAACGGCAGAATATAATGTTGTCTGTATTTGATAATCTGCGCATCCTTGATCAAAAATAAAATCAGAATCTTATCAGAACCTTTGCCTGGAAGCTAAACTGTGAATGTGACATGTGAGATACTAAAATATAATTACCTATGAAAATTAAAGAAATTAAGTTCAAGTGCCTCAATTTACCATGTTTGTGATGATATATAGATAAAAACCAGAGGTTTTTTAATGCTAAAATTATATAGACTTCATAGGAGGACATTTTAACTAAACATTTAGCTAAATTTATTGTTATACTAGCTGAATACCCGTGCTCCGCTACGAAACTATGTGATCGGGCTTGATAAATCGACACTTAAAGCTTGAAAATTAATGAGTAGTTATGATCGGCCTCTCCTCTCCCCTTCTCTCCTCAGGCTTGCCCCACAGAAGCCTCTCCTCTCCTATACCGCTTCTCTCCCTCAGGCTGGTCCTATTGAATCTCTCCTACCCCCTTCTCCCCCTCAGGCTGGCCCCATTGATCCTCTCCTATCCCCTTCTCTCCCTCAGGCTTGCCCCACATAAGCCTCTCCTTTCCTATCCCCCTCCTCTTCCTCAGGCTTGCCACCAGAGGCCTCTCCTATCTTATCCCCTTCTCTCCCTCAGGCTGGCCCCATTGATATCCAAACTCCCAGCCCACAGGCCGGATGAGTCACGCACTGGCCACGCCCAAGTGGCAGTTGGAACAGAGTTCTTTTCAGGTGGGAGGGGGAGTAGAACATCTAACTCCTTAGCATTAGAGTGCGTTAATAATAATATAAGAAATACTAATGATCTGATGGTTCATTTCGAAAAATCCTTTCTTAGCGAGCACCTAGAAGCCAAGAGGAACATACGTGCCAAATTCAAGTTTGTAGGCTTTACGGTTCTGGAGATTTTGTGATGCTGCGTGAATGTTTTTCGCTTTTATATATATAGAAAAGATAAGGGCTTTAATAATGTTGAAAAAGTGGTTTAAAAAACTTACAAAGGATGGAGTTTGTTAACAGTATCATCATCCTGAGTCCTCTGAAGATCAGACCGAATTTTCCTCAGTAGTGGATTACAGTAACCTTTAGCAATCTCTAATTTTTCAGCCTCAGTAATACCATATTCCTTAAGTGAAAAAAATGTGAAAATAAACTTGGATACTCTTGAAAATTGCCTCTCAATCTGTAACTCAATTTGTTAGATAAGTACCTATTTCTACCTAAGCCCTTAATAAGGTAATTTCACTTTCAGATAATGTCACAGTAGTAGATGGTCACAGGTATGAGCCTCTGATCCTGCTGCTGGATCTGTCACTGGACTCAAAAAAACAAAACAAAAACATTGCAATTCTTTGCTAAGTTGTAAAGTGCTATTTTTCCTGAAGACAGGAAGGCATGTCAACTCAGAGAGCAATGATATAGACATGAACCCCTAGGATTAACCTACCCATAACACAGAATGGGGCCTAAGCAATGACAGCAGCAGTAGAGAACTTGTTTCAACCTGAGTCCAGATAGCTTTGAGCAGGGCCGTATGCTAATTAGTAGGACCATATATCAAAACAGGTGAGGCCACTTGATATGAACAAGCACCCCCAAGCACATTTTTAGATACAGATTCCTGCAGGAAATGCATTCACTGGATTCACTAGATATATTTTTAAAGCCTTATTTTATTGCAGGGACAAAAGGTAAAGGATACAATAGTCACTGGAGGGAGAATCAGTTATTTCCTCCTCATCTCTATACTACAATAAGGCTTTAAATCACCATTGGATGCAGCTGAGATATTTAAAATGGAGCTTCTCTGTAATAAAGATGCTGGGGAGACGAGCTCATTTTTTGATGATATTATGGCTAAAAACATGTCATTTTTTTTGCTTAGGATATTAGAGAGGATCGTTTATGTCCCATCATCATCATATCATGAAGTGATAAAAGTGTTCCATTTCAATTCTTAAACAGTTAAAACAAAATAATCGATTAAAACAGGGAGGGGAGGTGGGGAAGAGCTTTAGACAACATGAGAGGATACATGTCCCAATGTGAGTCTCAATTTTGGTCACATTGGCTTCCTGGTGCAAAACCACCCTTTTTGTTTTGGATTACAATATTGCCTATCTGCTAAGGCCCAAATATATTGCGTTTATATTGTTCCATAAACATTATTTATTGTTATTTTGTATTGTTATTTTATTTATAATAACAAAAAATTATTTTTATTTTTATTACTATTTTTATTACTACTTTTATTGTTATTGTTATTACTATTACTATTATTATTATTTTGTACTGTTGTTTTGTATTCTGTATGAATCAAATAGCTATTGGTAAATATAACGTATTTGCAAAATATAACTTAAAACCATACATTTAGGTTACCTTCTACATGGCTGCATTAACCTAATTCAAATCCATCTATAATTCCAATTCTTCCATTTCATTGATCGTTTGCATCCCAATCACCTATTAGTACTTTTATATGCTTTCTAGATGCTGTATTTAGCAACCATTGCACTTTGCAAAATATTTTTTTCAATGTCTTCCACCACTTGTTTAACATTGATTAACATTGATATAGCTCAATTAATTCTAATCTAGATGATCCTGTTGTTTACTGTATATTACTAAAGTACCTACCTAGCAATATTCTTTCAGTATCATTACAATTCTATTTCCTTATATGGGCTCATATTCTGAATAGTGTGTCATATAATCCTCATATTTTAATTTCGTGAACCGTGTTTTTGCTCCTTCTTATGAAGTAGATCTGAGTTAATCATAGGTCACAAGCAATATGTCCCATGATTCTATTGGAAGTCACATTAAAATAATCTAGTTATCAGATACAAGACTACATCTAGGAGAAAAATCTAATGAACTGTATAGCATTCACAACTGAATAAATAAATAAATAAATAAATAAATATAGAATTGCACCATTATTCTGGATTCAATCTAATGTCAACAAGACATGTGTCATGTATATAAATATCAGACTCCTCAATTTAATAAGGTAAAGAGGTACTGCTCTTCAATTTGTGACAGTTCATAAAGACTGCTTTATGAACTACAAATGCAGATTTGAGACACTAAATTTAGTCATTTCTATAACAGTTAGCCCTAACCCTAACAGTTAACAATATGGTCTGGAGAACATAGCCATACGTAAGCGGCAATGTACATACCTGAGGGATCACAATATCAGCCAATGCCTTTGACAGTCTGTACAATTCCATTGTATTTTCTAGCTTTAAGGAGACATTATGCTGAACATCGTATTTTATGCAGTCATAGATATCTGGGATTTTACTTATATCGTATTTTCCATTCTTTGTTTTAAAGTCTTTTTCAAGCTTGGCCCACCTACGCAGCATTAGTTCCAATGTTTCACTGTGATAAAGTTGAATATCTAGTTGGACAATTATTAAAAAGTAATAATTACACACACACACTAAAATAGTTTATACTTCTGCAATTCTGGTACTTAACTAAGCTTATTGCTGTCTTCTCTCCTGTGCAAGGTTACTGCTGTTTTACTTACATAGCAATCTACATCAGTGAAGTTAATTTGCTATTAATATATTAGAGTAGCTAGCAGTCATTGGGCATACTATTACAATTTTTTATTCTGAAAGTTGTTCATGAATTAATAAAAAGCTTGTCCGAACAGTTAATTATAAAATAAATATGCGTAATTAATATTATCAATCCAGCCTGATGGAAACAAACAGCGAACTGTTTACCTGCAAACTTAGGATCTTCCATTCGTTGTTTGATTTGAGATGTCAAACTCTGGATTAAGGAATATACCTTATCACATGTCTTAATAGGATTTTTTATCACTTGCATTGATTTTATCAGAGAAATGCTGCCAGATGGTGTCAGCTGTAGTACCAAACAAAAAAGAAACATGTAAGTATAATACTTATATACATAATACTTATACTCAGGGTTGTCAAACTCAAGGATCCGGCCTGTGGCGTGCTTAGATCTGGCCCATGGGGCCGCCTTGGAAACAGCGAAGGACCGGCCCAGGGTGCCTCTGCAAACGTAACCAGAGCTCGTGAGGGCCGTGGGCGGCCCTCCCGAGTTCCATTATTCTGGCAGAGGGTTGCAGGTGAAAATGGAGCGCAGGGGCCCATTTTCGCTGGCAGAGCACTTGGGTCACCACAGGCGCCCCCGGCACGAGAGACATTGAGCTGCCCACGCGCACCCTGGCCCCCTGAAGTCAAACACAACCCTGATAGGGCCCTCATTGAAATAGCGTTTGACACCCCTGGTTTACATGTATAGCATCTGATATCCTAATCCCTGAAAAATATGTATGTTTAAAATGTGCTATCCTATATGAGAAAAACTTATAAATAAAAAAAACATTTTGACTTATCTTTTAAATACAGGTAGTCCTTGACTTACAACAGTTCATTTAGTGACCGTTCAAAGTTACAATGGCACTGCAAAAGTGACATATGACCATTTTTCATACTTATGACCTTTGCAGCAGCCCCATGATCATGTGATTAAAATTCAGACACTTGGCAATTGCCTCATATTTATGACAGTTGCAGTGTTCTGGGGTGATGTAATCCCCTTTTGCAACCTTCTGACAAGCAAAAGCAATGTGGAAACTAGGTTCACTTCACAATCATGATAGTTACTTAACAGCTTCAGTGATTCACTTAACAACTGTGGCAAGAAAAGACGTAAAATGGAGTAAAACTCACTTAACAAATGTCTTGCTTAGCAACAGAAATTTTGGGCTCAACTATGGTCGTAAGTCGAGGACTACTATGATACTACTAAAAAACCTTGGCTAAAAGAAATATTAATTTGAAATAATTACTATATCCAACAATTATGTTTATTAGTAGTCCTAGTTGACAATAACCGATTTAACTGATGTCCATCTTTGCCTTATTTTCCATTAACGCTCCTACTTTAATATTTCAAATCATGTAACTACAGCTACATATTAAAATGTATATGTTGTATTTAGTGTAAGAACTCCAGAAGGCCACAAGAAGTAAACCATTTTGACCAGACAACTAGGCTTTAGACTAAGGCACATCATGGAATTTGTATTCCTTGTGTTGGTGAATGATCTTTGGAGAGACCAAGATCAGGGAGTACAACCTTTTTAGTTTCCTGATGTCTCAACAGCTTTCCATATGATCAACCATAGTATCCTTCTGGACTCTCTCCAGAGGATTGGTGAGAGGGGGTGTTTCTACTTCTTCCTGAGGGCAGTTTATATTTCTTCTTTCCCTCCCTCCCTTCTTCCATTTACACAGCCACACATCTCAAATACATGACTCTGGATGTCTTACAACTTACAAACAACCACATAAGTAAACAAAATGCAATATAAAAAAGACATGAAAGTATATAAAGCATTCATGTAAACAAAATATTAAATCTAATCAACAATCAGATTTCAGAAATATGAATTCAGAAGGATACCATAGTTGATGGTATCAAAGGCTACCAAGAGGTCCAAGAATGAATGCAGAAGTCATCCAAAAGTGACAACAGTGCTGTTTTAATCCCATACCCAGGTCTGAAACCTGACTGGAAGAGGTCTGGATAATCCACTTCTTCCAAGGTTCTCTGAAGCTGTTGTACAACTACCTTCTCTAAACATGTAAGGCTGGAGACTGAACAAAAATTGTCTGGTATGATTGGGTCTAATGGATGGCTTGTTGGATGGGTGAACCAGCATGTCTTTAAGAAGAATTCACTACAGCCAAGACTTGGCTAAATGTCACCTCTTAGGATGCAGACAACCTGGGGAGATGAATCTAATATACAGGCAGCGATACTCACACTAATGAGAAATCTGTCCATTTCATAAGGCCCAACAAGGTTCACACTCCCATCAGATAACACAGCAAGACTGCACCTAGACACTCCACAGGACCCGTATAAAGGCTGGTGTCCAATTGGGAGTGGATTCAAGTACTTTGTCCAACAGATTTATTTATTTTATTATTTTATTATTTTATTATTTTATTTATTTATTTATTTATTTATTTATTTATTTATTTATTTGTCAACAAGTGCAAGGAAACAGGACACATGAAAAAATGGCACAAATAAATGGATATAAAGAAGCAAAACATAGCCATAAACACATGAGTATATACAAATGGGTACAGAAGGATAGGGACGGTAAGCACGCTGGTGCGCTTATGCACGCCTCCTTAGGGACCTCTTAAGAAACATGTAAGGTCCACGGTAGACAGTTTAAGGTAAAAGGTATGGGGGTTAGAGAAACTAACAACAGGATCAGGTAAAGTGTTTCAGACATTTACTACTCTATTGCAGAAGTCGTATTTTCTGCAATCAAGATTAGAGCGGATTACATTTAGTTTGTATCTATTGATAGCCCTAGTGTTATTGCAGTTGAAATTAAAGTAGTCATTAACAGGTAGGACATCAAGGTAGATGATCTTGTGTACTAAGCTTAGGTCGGAACGTAGACGACATAGTTCAAGGTTATCCAGGCCTAAAATTTCAAGTCTACTGGAATAAGGAATTTTATGATGCCTGACATATTCCTCTAAATAGCCTTGTACAACCTTTCCTGCAGTCTTTCACAATTTCAATTTATCTGTAGAGTATTTTCTAACCTTTTCATAGTCCTCAGAAGTAAAGTCTCTATCTCTTTGGAGAATTTCATTAAGGCGTGCCTTCACACGATGTTGGCAGCTGCTAAGAGAGTCACTGTCACTGTCCAATAGACCATTCATATTAGCACTTTTGACCATCTGCACAAGTATAGGCGTGAGTTCCCCTTCCAATGCCAATAGACCCTGGGGAATGTAAAGTTACTGAATAGAATTAAATAAATTAAGTCTCAAACTTAACAGAATATATAAATTCTATAAACAAGTCTACGAATGTGACAGAAGAACTGCATTACAATTTACACACAGATAAAACAAATAATTCTAAAACTGCCCAAATTCACATCCATCACAACATGTGATACCAAATATCATATTTATATTTGTAGTGAGGAAATACAGTTTTAATCTATTATGGATTTTATCATCTGTTCTTTTTTTGTGATGATTCTAAGCTTGTGTTTGATAGATGGGGGAGAATCCTGTTCAGTTTTTCTACACTATGTTTTATTTCAAGTTCTCTTTTTTAAAAAATCTTTTTAATAAGTTAAAACGCTATAAACATTATGTTTTGTCATAGAACCATTTGCTTCAGTTCCGTATCAATTTTGTTTCTGGGCACCATTTTCAACTGTTTAATTTGGCTTTGTGATCTGATTACCAAAATGAGGGCCAATACACCAAGCATTTCAAACTGCTGAAGACTATTCAAACTTACAAACTGTTACACAATAAAAGCAGCATTAAGCAAAAAAACAATCAATCGCAATTCTGTTTGACAATCTGCCACATTCATTGTATACATGTTGTGCTAAACAATAAGACTGTCAAGTTTGGGGGTAACATATAGCATGAACTTAACCACTGTGGTTTGTAAAAGGTTTGTAGCTTGCCATGATGTAAGAATTCAGCCAATTGTAACACAAATTAATAGACATAATATGTTGAGTGAACAGCCATTGAGATTTTCACTACCACTTCTAAATCACTTCATTTTGATTGAAAGGCATTTTCAGAATTTGGTGATTGGATGTTCAAGTATTAATTTGCATTTATGAATAGGCCATCACAGATTGAAATTTTTTGAAATGAATTATGGTAGTTCATACAGGAGAACCAGTTTAGTTCTAGTGGCTAAGATGCTGGAGTATAAACTGAGACAGAATGAGTTTTAGTACTCCCTTAGGCGTGGAAATTGGCTGGGTGACTGAGTCAATTATACTCTCTCAGCTCAATCCACCTTACAAGATGGTTCTTGTGGAGAAAGTAGGGAAAGGAAAATCACACACACATACACAGAAAACTAGAAATGGCTATGTCATATTACATGATCCATTATGAAGTTTGTGCAAAGGATTTTATGTGAATTAAAATTTCAATCTGGTGGGTTCCAAGTTTGGGAAAGGCTGGTTGAAAATTTTTACAACTCCTTCTCTAATTTCAATTCAAAATATATTGCTAATAAAGATGGTATGTAAATCAAATATAAAAATCTTGATAGAATTGCTATCTAATTAGACTCAAATTAACTAGGCTCAGAGAAATACATGCATGCAATTTTTATTTTTTAGATCTATTTTTGTATCATATTGCATGCAATTCCTTATGCATACTAAGATATATTTTTCTATTCAATAAAATAGCAATTTATACATTTCATGCAAATTGGCTGAAAAATGTTGATGCTGATTAAGTATTGATGAAGTAGTCCATTTTGCATTGAAAGAATGGAAGAAGTTATCTTTTCTATGTATAAATATAAAAATGCAAAGGAGCTGAACTCTTCCTGCAAGTAACCTACACACATTTCATATTTTCTGCTGATGTTATACTACCTTTGCAAAAGCTGCTGCTGTCATTTGAACTCTTCCTTCATCAGATGCATAGATTTTGAGATCATGCCGATAGGTACTATGCAATCTAAGTAGACCACATCCTGGAAATCCTGCATAGTCACCTACCAAAGCAAAAGAGTGGTTTCTCATTTGTTTATGTAAATCTTCTCTTTTATAGATATGGCTTCCAGCCATTACAAAAAAATAAATAAGATACCTTGTCCACCTGGGTACATACATCGGAAAGCTCTTCCTAGTTCTTCTGCTTGAACTCTACCTGCAGGTGTCAATTCTCCTCCCCATTTGAGAACTAAGAGTAGAGATGGCTCTTGTTTGCGGTTATCTAAATACATACAAGTCAAGTAAAAGTTTTTTTTACTTATGTTCGAAAGTCAAGGTGAAACCAATATTACTTTTCTACAGGGATAATCCAAAGAATATTGATATTAATTCTGTATGCTGTAGTGAACTGAATTGGATTTTGAAATAGCAGTACTTTATGCTACATGGCAAATTATTCTGAAATAAAGGAATTAAGGGATGTTATGTGATACATGCAGAAATAAGTAAAAAGCAATACTGAAAATCCTATACAGAGCTACTCAGAAATATGCTTATAGATGTTCAGTGATCTTATTTCCTATATATTTGTTTAGAATTGCAGTTTGATATTAGATTTTGACTATAAAGTTGCCTTTTGGCTTCTAACCAAGATTAAGAAAATATTATAAACTGAATTAATGTATTGATATTAATCAATTCAATACACCTATTGATCAATTCAAGAATAATCAGATCGGCCCTAACCCTGTTGACCTTTTACAAGGCTCTAAAGGCATAACTGTGTTCCTAGGATTAAATAAACAAACTAATTGATGCAAATTAGTTCCTAAAAATAACCAAAATACCTTCTTCTTCACTAGATGTTTTAGGACAACCATGAGGAAGATACGTCAGTTGTACTTTGCGATTTATGCCAGAAAAATGTCCATACCTAAAAACAGCAGTGAAAATATTAAAAATCACACAATACCGATAAAGGAAATACAATAGAACACATGAACTGATAATTTAGGATATTGCAGCGATGATGATGATACATCTATAACAAAGAACTGGTGGATTTAAACTATATTTTGCTGTATGGAAAGAAAGCAATCATATTGACTGTTCAAATGTTTAACCAAAACACCAACAAAAATGTGCCACCCACAGATAAGACAAATGTATTTTTTACCATGTTTTATTTCGTATGTACTTTATCATACAGTATATACCCATGGAAAAGCCTATCTATGGATGAACTAAACCTGATTTTTTGGATACATTTTGGCACTTAAAATTCTTGTTTATCTGTGGGCTCATTGTCTTATATAACAAGCAGAGATCAAGAAGAGCAATAAAACATATTATCTTTCTACTATAATTTTGTCCATCCTTTAATAATGTAATAATAATTAACATAACTGAAATAAACTGGCCTCATAGAAAAAGATTTCATGCATGCAGAAAAGGTTTAATTAATGAGTGTAAAGTGTATGTGTACAGCTAGTCCTCAAGTTATGACCACAATTGAGCCCAAAATTTCTATTGCTGAGTGAGACAGTTGTTAAGCAAATTTTGCCCCATTTTACAACCTTTGCCACAACTGTTAAGTGAACCACTGTAGTTGTTAAATTAGTGAATCTGTCTTCCCCACTGACTTTGCTTATCAGAAGGTTGCAAAAGGGGATCACATGACCCTGGACACTGCACCCATCATAAATATGAACAAGTTACCAAGCATCTGAATGTTGATTACATGACCATGGGGATGCTGCAATAGTCCTAAATGTGAAAAATGGTCATAAGTCATTTTTTTCAGTGCCTCTGTAACTTTGAACAGTCACTAAACAGATGGCTGTAAGTCGAAGACTACCTGTATAATATGGCTTAGAAAGTATTGCTGTTGCCTGATTCAGCAGAAATCTCAAACTAAAATGGGGAAGGAGGAGTGCAGGACCCTCTTTAAAGAAACCAGGTATTTCTACAGGCTTCCAGACAAGCTTGAAACAGATGCAATTGCTTTAAAGAATCATACTAAAGATGCTACTGTAATAAATAACTGCATGTTTTTCTGCTCACAGAAAAGGCGTGATTGTCTGCAAAAAAGGTGTGATTGTTCTAAAGAGGTCCTGACCTCTTGCACATTCTGAAACACACATTCCATCACCTATCTCACTTTTGTTGCTAATTATATCCCACTCTGGAAAAAAAAATCCAAACAAGTTTTTAACATTGTTTTTATATTTTGCTCAAAACAGAAATGGGAGCCCCCGTTTTTGAAAATATCATGACTACTCCAAAAGAAAGGCTACCATGAAATGAAATGAAGAGGTTGACCCTGATCCTTTAAAGCAGTGGTCCCCAACCTTTGCAGCCTGGATGGGGGCGGGGAGAGGGGAACTGGGCCGCATAAGCGGAGGGCCAGCACACAAATGCGCTCACACAGCTCTGCTTGCACGAGTGGAGTTTAAGCTGCACATGTGTGCCAGCCTGCCACTTGTGTGAGTGGAGCTGCACACACACATGCATGCCGGTCTGCCTTTCGCGTGGCCCCGTTCCAAATAGGCCATGGCCCAGAGGTGGGAACCCGTTTTAAAGGAACACTAGAACAAAAATAATAATAATTCTGCTTTCTTTATCATCGTCTCAGTGAATCTAATACAACCAACATCCTTTCAGAGAAATAAAGCAACTGTCAGAATTAAGTTTAAATTAGCAACTGATCTAACAAGGTAAATTAGACTAGTTCCAAAGTTACAGATGTACCTATGAAGAAGATCAGGTGATCTTTACATAGTCATTTTAAAATGTGTTTTTATTACATCAAAAAACTTGAAATAAAATACTTACATCTCCAACACAGTCTTTAACTGTTCAAGTTTAGATTTGTTTTCTTCAATTTCAGAGTCATTATTCTGTCCCAGCTCTATTAAGAGGTGTCTTGCAATATCAAGTACTTCCTAAAAACAGTGGTAATACAAGCAGTTCATGAAAATGGATAATTATGCAAGTGTCTAGAAAAGAATTTTTGTTTTTGTTTTTTTAAAAAAGAAAATTTACCTGTAGCTGCCTAGGCTTTTTCAGCTTTAACTTCCCAGATTTATATCCATTGCATTTTTCAAAAAGATCAAAAAACCTTTAAAAGAAACAGAGAATGATTAAATTATTTCACAATATAATCAGATACACATTCTAGCATTAGCTTCTGATATTGGCACAAATATCAACTTCCCGTGAATTGATTGATAGAACTGGCATTAGTTTCATTAAAAAAAGACAGGTATTTGCTGAATACTATCTAATACCAGCATTTGGATTACCTGAAAATTCATTGAGGTTTATATTTACAATTTTTTTAAGAAAAGTTCATTTTAAAAAAACGTACTTATTTATTTATTACAATGTATATGTCAGTCCATCTCATCATGATGACTTTTAACAATAATGAAAACTGTTAATAATATAATATATAATATATTTTATTATATTATTAACAGAGTTTCCAGGTGCTCTTCAAGAGCAGCTCAATGTAAAGCGCCTTGCAGTAGTCTATTTGGGAGACAACTATGGTATGCATGACTGTGAGCAAAACATCTCGGTCCAATAATGGTTGCAGGTTATGCATAACACAAAGCTGGGAAAAAACTGTCCTGTCCGCAGTTGTCACCTATTCCTCAAACAGGAAACACTGCCAAGAAAGACACCCAAATTGCATTGCATCTGTTTGGAGGTACGGCAATACCCTCCAGAATTAAAGATGGAAAACCTTATATCTTGGAGGTTTTAAAACCAGAGCCACTCAGTGTGCTGGGTTGAGTTGAAGCTTGTCCTTCCTCATCCAGACCATATAGTTTCCAAACATGGAGACAGAATCTCCAGGGTACTGTTTGGTCATGGGTAGAGATAAATGATATGATACATATACTGTATAACTGATGATGTCCTCACCCCATGCCATCAGGTGACCTTAACCATTAGTTTCCTGTCGATATTAAAAGGAGCAATCTGACCATGACAAAAGAGCAAAAAAAGTCTCCCCCAACTCCAGTTCATGTTGCTATTGCTTCATCAAGAAAATCACAGATGTGTGACCACTGCCATGAATTGGGTCCTTAATGACTTGTATCAACCCTACAGCTATCATAGTGACCATGAACTACCATACTTCCTCACACTCCATCCCCAGTTTTTTTTTTACTTAAATGAAGCCGGTAAGGTAGGAAGATTGGTCCATAGCAGGGAGACTGGTATAATATCAACAATCCCTAACGATCCCTAGAACCCAATAAACAGGGCCTTGCATTCAATAATCTATGAATGCCACCAATCTTGGATAACCATCCTCTGCCCTTGGTTCTTGACTGGTGGCACAAAGTAAAATCTATGTGGGTGCTTATTCAAGAAAGGAACACCTCCCTCAGATCCCATCCAGGTTCTAATATTAAACACCACGTCATCCCTCTTATTTGTGATAGATCACTGGTGAAGGAGGCCTTACTGCAGACTGAAGTCTGAGTCAGAAGCAGCAACCAAGTCACGACCTCTGAAGGCTTGTTGATCTGAAAATGGGGTCAAACACAGTGTGTTATAATGTAACACCTGTGAAAAGCATCAGGGCTATGTTTCCCAAGTGAGCCCCCTCCCACTATGCCTTCCTCATCCATTTCTATAGACATGTCCTAGCCTACCCTTAACACACACACACCAGATCTCTCCTCCTCCCCCAATTCATTGGCCCACTTCTGGATTAGAGTCCCAATCATGTCACAAACCAGGGAGTCCATCCCCCCAGGACACTTCTATTCATGCCATCAGCTTCTCCAGCAGCCTTAGACCACACATTTTACCCCTACAAACTTCCCAGCTGTATCCTATTGTACTTTAATATCATAAAGAATTTGGAAATAAATACCTAGGAGGATTTTCCCAATGTGAGGCCCCTCAGTTGTGATTAAAATATAATCCTTAGGATTCCAAGTCAGCAAGCAGAAGTAACAGTCCCAACATATGTGGAAGAAGACACTTGTTGTATAATGCCTCTTAGTTAAAAACTTAATACTAAATTACAAAAAAGTATTCAGCTTAAATATTTCACTATTTCTTTTTATCACCAGATACTTACTTTTGGTGTTTAACTTCCATTTTCATTTTTTGCTTTGGTGTTCGATCTCCATGCCGTATTACAGCAATGACACATCTAAGCTCCATCCTGCAAGTGATTAGGAATGTGATTAGCTGTATTTTATTATTGAAATTGAACAATCTGATTTAGTGATAAGCACAATATATAAAGAACTATGGAAGACACCAACGCACAAAGTCTAAAAAGACTGTAAGCATCTTCTTAAATTGGAATAAAGAGTCAATGGCAACTTGTTCCATAAAACAACTACTATTTTGGAGTAATTATCCAGAAAAATGATGGGCTTGCCTTTACTATATCCTATATAATATAAGGTACTATACTATATACAATAAGCAGAGGCTACAAGTATCATACTGTAGATGCTTTATTTTGGATTCCCAAACTTAGCAGGATATAGGACGAAAAACTTAAATGCTCCCTTTGAACTCTATGAATTTATGAAATTCATATTAACGAAGAAGGCCCAGACTTAAGTTAAGATTACCTCCAACAAGTTAAGCATGGGAATTGGGGAAGAACTCAATACGGCACTGGGCAGTGGGTAGAGGCCCAAGTTTGAATGCATTTCTTTGGAGATCTAAATTCCATTCTAAATATTTTCACTGAACTCAAGAAAGAGTTAGAAACTCTTAATTGTCGCAAGTGTAGCAGCATTTGATCCTGAACATAAAATATTATGTTTGTAAATAGAAGTCTGCGTTCATAATACTGCAGGGGGTGAGCCTTGCGTTAGATAGTAAACATTCAATCTGAGTGAGGCATTGCTTTTGGTCATGTATGGAGATGGATTATATCTTACCCGGAGATAGCAAAATTTAGAGCCTTTTTAACAAAGGGAGCAAAAGCTGAAAGACCACAAATAATAGGGGACATATTTGGATTTTGTTTTTTTCTTCAGCAGCCTTGAGCTTTTAGGAATACGAATAACTATTACTTTTGAAATGACAGGTAAAATGATTAAGAGCGTTGTGTTAAATGTAATCTTCGTTTCACTGTGCTCTACTAAAGCCTCCTGGGTATTGTGTGTAGGTAGTCTTCAACTTCAACTTATGGCTATAATTGACTCTTGAATTATGGTCATGTCATGCCGGTCATCATATGCCCAATTTTATCTTTTTTTGTAGTAGTTGTTACGCAAACAACAAGGTTGTTAAACAAACCCATTGCCCACAATGGGTGTTTTTTTGCTGGAAACTGGAAGTCCCTGGCCAAAATAAAGAAATAAATCATAAAATGCAATCATGTGACCATGGAATACTGCAGATGAATGTGGGCTAATTGCTAAGTGCCCAAAATGTGATCCCGTGACCACAAGGGGTGAAACGTCAAATCTGGGTTTTAAGTACCTTTTGTAGGATCCATTGCAATTTCAAAAGATCATACTTCCCTCCGACCGGTTAGGGCCCACAGAGTTGGCCTCCTCCAGGTCCCGTCGGCCAAGCAATGCCGGCTGGCGGGCCCGAGGGGGAGAGCCTTCTCTGTGGCTGGCCCCGCACTCTGGAACCAACTTCCACCAGAGACCCGAACTATCCCCACTCTGCTGGCCTTCCGAAAAGCCGTTAAGACATGGCTTTTCCTGCAGGCGGGGGGGTAGAGCTTAATTCACTCGAGCTCACCCCCCAAGTATGTATGACGTTGAATGGTTGTTGACGATTTCTTATATTGTGTTTTAATTTTTATATTGTTTTTTAATTATCATTTTAGATTTTGGTTATTCTTGTATTTTTCACTGTTGTACGCCGCCCTGAGTCCTTAGGGAGTTGGGCGGCATATAAGAATTCCAAAATAAATAAATAAATCAATAAGCAACCAATCGTAAGCCAAGGATTAACTGTATTTCAGGCTGCATTCATGACTTTATCATTAGAAAGTATTATTTTTGCTTAGAATTTTATACTCTAGATTCTGAACATAGAGTTTTTCTTTTTCCAGTAAAATTTCATTTATCTCCTGTAAGAATAGTTTATTTTCTATAGATGGAACAAAATGAAAGATTGCACCATCTAGCCTCATGATTGTACGCCACACAGGGGCAGTTTATATTATCAACATCATTTATTTTTTTGCCATTTTTAAGATGTAGTTGCCAAGAACACAATATAGGTCAGGGGTGTCAAACTCGCATCGTCACGTGATGTATCGTAACTTTCCCCCCTCCCTTTGCTAAACCAGGTGTGGGCGGAGCCAGCGCGTGACACATCCAGTCCATGGGCCGCAAGTTTGACACCCCTGGTATAGGTTGAGAGAGAATTACAAGCCCATAACATAAAGCAAGAGGTTTAACCAAAATGTGAAGTCCACAGGCCTACTAGGGAAGAGGACTGGAGATACAGTATCTAGCTTTCCATTTGATAGGCTCAGCTGTTCAGCTATAGTTATGTGGTGGAATGTGGTGCAGAGTCACATGAGGAGCAATTGTCACAATTTGCTTCCCAAGGAGCAAAGAGGCAAGTCAGCCTGGAATCTTTGGCATGCAGGAAGAGGCCAGAGAGGATCCTCTCTAACCTTTCACAAGGTTTATGCAGATTGTGCTTCAGTCTGTTAAAATTCCTGGTTATTGGTGAGCAATAATAAAGAAACTACTCTGAGCAGATCCTTGTGTTGTTCTTGGTTCCTTGAGCCTGACAAGTTACTATCTATGGAATATGTATATTTACAGAACCTAATATGGATAAGAAAAAAAAATCTTGGTGCAATTTTATGCAAATATTTTCTTCTTACATTGTTCCTGAGGTGGTTGGCACAATAGGAATATCTTCTGCTTCCAAAGGTATAGACCAAGGGATCTGAAATTGTGGAGCAAGTTCTCTCATAACCATATTTCTGAAAGAGGAAAAGTAAATGATTTCTTGAATTAAAATGTTTTAATTTATGTAAATAATATTTATATACCATGAAATAAATAATTTGTAGCTATAATATCTAACTTCAATTTTAATAATTAAATATATTAGTTTTTTTGCATCTCAGCAAAGAAAACTCCTCTGAAGAATTTTGAGAATTGCCAATCATTATCATTTGACAAATTAAGACTTCCGGTAAAAATGATTATGTGAGGACATATTTATTAAGGTTGTCAGGAAATCAAAAGCTATAAGCTATGGAAGTTACTTATTCCACAAAAATCACTTTCAAAGTTCGACTTCTAAAATGTGCAAGTTTCTTAACTAGGGTATTTATGTGCTCCATATAGCTAGTACAATTGTCACAATCTATATATATAATAATATATAATAATATATAATAATAATTTCTAGTAACTCTTGAATAGCAAAACCAACTTTTGCACAAAGTAAGCACATCTTAATAACTCTCTTAAAAGGTTGACTTCCTCAGATTTTATCCAATATTGTTCCCCCAAAGCATCACTAGGATTTTTTTTTATTAATTAAGATTTTATAGCACAAAAATGACAAACATGGGAAATTGAGAAATCTGGAACTCAAGTCAAACCAAGGATCCTTATGGGTCAATAGTAGTGCCCCAAAGCCCACTCAAGTTCTTTAAACTCTTACCCAAGGATTTTAGCACAATCATCATAATACTTCATAGAATTCTTCACAAAACTGAAGCCATTGACATCACAGACGTAGGACTGCCCATTTGCACGCAACAAGTCAAATCCACAAACTGTTTGCTATCAGAGAAAGCAACAACATGCTCAAAACTTGCAAAATATCATCTACAGACATGTAAAACTCAATAACTGTATGTAGCAAAAACAAAACATTCCACATATTATTAATCTAAAATATCACAAGACAGTGTTCTGTTTTTTTGTATCTCTTTAAATGTTTCTCCTTTCTTAATCTATGTTTAAATGGGACATTTGGAAAGGCATTTTTGAATTTAACATTCATATAAATTCTTGTCTTATTCTTTCTAAAATTCCAAAAAACCTTTATAAAACAGGTTAACAGTACAAACAGCTCTAAGAAATGCAAAATATCTATTTATAGGGGCTTGCTCCCATGTTGATGTAAAGAAGCTTCGTTTATAGATTTTAATAGATTTTCTCAGCTGATGAAAGCAGGAGAAAGAAACACAGAAAAAAAGTAGTAGTAATTGGAAAGAAAGAAATATCCTTTCTATTAAAAAGAACAAAAACAATTTTCTGCACATTGATGCAAGGGGTCAGCAGTATGATCCTACCAATGCTGAGCTGCTTGCTATATCATAATTTTGCTATTTTGAAAAATTGAACAATGTTTAAATTATTTTTTAATGGCCGTATCTTATGAGATTGTCCATGGAGTTGTGATGGGTCGGATACGACTTCGCAACTAACAACAATCTTATGAGATTAGCATTCTCATTTTAAATTTCATGACCTTTGACCATCTGGGGGGAAGGGTTATCTGGCCCATTATGTGAAATCATTCAATGATATCCAAGGCCTGAAAAGGGTTCTGACCCCTGGAATAGGCAATAATTTCAGAAAATGATAATTTGCTTTGAGATGTATGTTATTGTAATCTTGTTACCTTAAAAGCCAGGCATACTTTCCAAGCTATTAGCTTTTCCCGTGCATTAAGTATCACTGGATACCTCACTTCTTTGCCTTCACTATCACGCTCCACCTTGCCATCCAGAGCAGGGGATTTACGAGCTTCTGCATGTGCATAATCTGGACCTACAGTATACACCTATATTTGAGGGTAAAGGGAAAGCAAGTAAAATCGTCTTCGTTAAGTACATGGCATTAGGTATAGTTTCACTTCATAGCCAGTTCCATTTCCAAGTCTCCAGATTTATGCTTTTACATTTCCAAGGTGAAAAAAAGAGAAACAAATTGAAATGCTCTAGAACTGTGATGGCGAACCTATGACATGCGTGCTACAGGTGGCACACGGAGCCATATCTGAAGGCACGCAAGGCGTTGCCCTATGTCAGCTCTAGTGCGCATGCGCGCACTGGCCAGCTGATTTTCGGCATTGGGGAAGGCTGTTTTTGCCCTCCCCAGGCTTCAGGCTTCCCTGAAGCCTCTGGAGTGCGAAAAACGGCCCAACAGGCAAACCAGAAGTTCGGAAAAAACGGACTTCCGGTTTGCCCGTTGGGCCATTTTTCACACTCCGGAGGCTTCAGGGAATCCTTGAAGCCTCTGGAGTGTGAAAAACGGCCCAACGGGCAAAACGGAAGTCCGTTTTTCCGAAGTTCCATTTTGCCCGTTGGGCCATTTTTTGCTCTCCGGAGGCTTCAGGGAAGCCTGAGGGTGAAAAACGGCCCAACCGGGAGGCATGCGAAGGGATGCACGCATGCAGTGTGGCGTGCGTGGGAGGTTTGTGTGCCAGCATGCACGTGCGCTAGCGCATGCACTCCCATTTTTGGCACGCAAGAAGAAAAAGGTTCACCATCACTGCTCTAGAATGTAAATGAACTGCCAGGTCAGGCATGATGACAGAGCTCTTAGCTATAGAAGGCTACAGTGTGTCCTATATTCTTTGACCAGAAGAAGGAACTAAAGAACAGAAGATCAAGCAATATCAAAGGCCAGCCAGAGATTGCAAAAATTATTCTGGAATATTTAGACAAAACAATTCACTTTATAAAACAACTATGTTCCAAAGATTTCCGAAGAAGAGCAAGGCGAACCAATCATTCAAGTAATTGGAAGAAAGATAAGTAATTCAGAGGGGCAGCCAAGTGTAGAAAGTTATCAAATCACTGCGACTACTGTACAAGTATTTGATAATAGAAAGGTCATCTTTTTTTTCTCCCCTTTTTTAATCCTGCACACTTCTCCCTTTTCATCTTTATTTTCATTGTATTTTATGCTATAATAAACCTTAATAAAAAAATTACAAACCAGGGAGCAGGTTATATACAGCTGTGCAACACAGGGAAAAAAATAACTATTTCAACAATTTAAAAGACATTCTTCATTTGCACTCTCATGCTCTCCAAAATATATTTTTAATTTTCTTTAAGAACAATTAATTTTCACTGAAGAAAACAAAGAATATAACTGTTTCACATTTAACTACAGCAATACTTCAGCCATAGTAAATGTTTCACAGAGTTGCTAAGTTCCTTAATCATTTGACTGTTCCAAAATTAAACTTAAATATGCAATTATACCTTCACATCAGTACCATCTGTAGGCATGAATTCCTCATAGATGTAAGAACCAGTTTTTCTCACATTGCTTTCAGGAGAGTAAACACTGCTTCTGCTACCAATCTGAAATACATTATTTCCATCAATGTTAATTTATGCTAAAAATACTCACAAACACATTTTTCCTTCTTAAAAATTCATTTGAGGAGAGTAAGACTGCATTTATAAATGTTTATAAAAACAAAATACAACATTCTTACCATAGTATACCGTGACAGGGTAGGAAAGAAAAAGGAAAACATACTGGCTGCGTGGATTGAAAAAAAAAATCTCTTTTATGAAGGTTTCCTGAGATATCTAAATTTATAAAACAGAATATTTTCTTAATCTCTCCTTCTGAAAAAGATCACTGCTCACTCTCTTCAATCTTAACTGCATTTAATTAATAAATGGAAAGAGATAATTAGAAAAAAAACTTTGGCTTTATCTTTGATTGAAGGCACGGCATTTTAAGTGACTTAGCAATAGATATGAAAGCAGAGGGGTTATTTGGATCAAAGGCAGGTTCTCAAATACTATTTAATTTTTTTTAGAAATTCCTATTATTGGATTGAGTTGACCTTGGCTGATTCTACCCGCCAACAATCAACTCCCAGATGAGCAGAGATTAACACCAATATTGACATCAGACCACCAATCAAGCATTAAACAATACCACAAACAAGCTAACAGCAAACAGTCCAATAAAGAATCTCCAAAACCACTCCTACCAACAACACTGAGAGGAAAGGCCATGGAGTATAAAATGAGACCAAACCACATTCCCTATTAGCATTGATGATGTTACTTGGTTTGGGTAATGAAACATCTGTAAGAAAACAATCAAGCTCAGAGCACCAAGGACTGCTCATTTCAACCCTAAGTTATAAATATTCTCCTCTATCAGTATTATTGGACTGACTGATGATAGTACATGACTTTTAATGTCATGCTTCACTACCTACCAGAGGTGGGTTCCTGCCGGTATGCTCTTACCTGTCGGTCGCCGCAGAGCCGAAGAAGCTGGTGGCGTTCGCGGCGCGGGGCTTCCCCCACCCGCTTCCCCTGCCCGCCTGGACGCCGCCATTTGCGTTCTTTTGCCCTCTGCGCAAGCAGAACGCTTTGCGCATGCTCAGAGGGCAAAAGAACGCAAATGGCGGCGTCCAGGCGGGCGGGGGAAGCGGGTGGGGGAAGCCCCGCGCCGCGAACACCACCAGCTTCTTCGGCTCTGCGGCGACCGACAGGTAAGAGCGTACCAGCAGGAACCCACCTCTGCTACCTACAATATAATAAATATTCTACTTTTTACCCTAGTGTTAACATTATCCTTTATTTTTATTTCATTTTTCTGAATAAAACAAAATCATTATTCTTAAAAAGAAACTCACTCTTTCCCCCTCCCTCTTCAGCTCAGACTCAAGGAAACCCTGCTCCTTGGAGTTGTAAAACCTTAAAAATCATTGGGAAATGTTCAGATGAAGAAAAGAAGTTGAGAATAGCATATTCTATCCTGTTATGAAGAGAGAATTTAATTAAAATGTATTTCTTCATCTTGAACCTGTTATGGGAGAAAGGTAAAAAGCACTCATCAGGCTGATATGAATACTATAATTCAGTGATTCTCAACATTTTCTTCACAGACCCCTTTTAAATACCTTGTGTGGCCATGGATCATGGCCACGGACTACCAAAACTTAACTCAAGATTTCAATCATAATATTTCTTCAAGCCTTTACAGACCCCCTGTAATGACATCATGGCCCTCCAGGGGTCAGAGGACCACAGGTTGAGAATCACGTTATAATTGATGTAGTCCTAATATTTTCTTTGTTTATAATGAGCCGAGGTGGCGCAGTGGTTAAAATGCAGCACTGCAGTTCAGCAGTTCAGCTGTTCAAATCTCACCGGCTCAAAATTGACTCAGCCTTCCATCCTTCCGAGGTGGGTAAAATGAGGACCCAGATTGTTGGGGGCAATATGCTGAACTCTGTAAACCGCTTAGAGAGGGCTGTAAAGCACTATGAAGAGGTATATAAGTCTAAGTGCTATTGCTATAAGTGCTATTATATGGTGGGGAGGGGAATACGTTCAATAAAATTTCTTTTTGCAGAAAGAAGGACTACAAAATGAAATCTAAATTAACCTATAATCTAATCACTTGTTTACAAAGCAAATCTACCTTGTGGTATTTAGCAGCCATTTTTTATATCCACTAGTTTCTTACTTATTTCCGCTTCATTCTATCCCAGCTCTAATTATGAAGCAGAGATATACAAATTACCTGTAATTCTCCAGATAATGCAATTTGCAAGATAACTCTCAGAATGGAGTGCAATGTTTTTCAATCCAATCATCACTACCACCATCACAGAATATTTAAAAGGAGGGGCAAGCTAGATGACTAATTTACATTAGTCTTACTTTTCGAAAGAGCCTCTGACTTCCCCCACCAGCAGATGTTGGATAATATATATACACATTGTGGTCCTCTGCACTAACTGGTTTTTCCACAAATGGTTTTTGGAAAACTTCCCCATTCACTTCCACATGATCTTCTCCTTCAATCAAATTGCATTCTGGAAAAAGAACATAAATAAATGCAGACTTCAGGCTTCAGCCACAGATAAAAAATCCATTGCAAATTAAGACAAGAAAACTGGCTATAATCTCTAAATGTATTTGAACCCATGAACTTCAGCAACTTAGAAACTCAACATAATAAGCCAGGGAGAAGCAAACATTTTTTTCCTAGTGAGGCCTACATAGGGATTTACAGAATATGTATATAGTTATAAATGTATGTAAAGATTATCTTTTTACTCTGTTTCCCTAGTTATTATCATAAGTCAATTTCCTAGTGCAAATAAACATTTCTTCCCAGCTTTAAAGTGAGCTATTATCACTACCATAAAAATCAAGTAAACAAACAGAAAAAGTAAGTGGGAAGTCACAAGGTAGAAGAAATGAATACTGAAAGAGGCAGTTTGGAACAGAAATAGGACCATGATGATGCCTGGGAAGGAGAGGCAAATCAGAATAAGTTGAGGAAGAATTGCAAGAGCTGCTTAAAAAAGCAAAGCAGGGAGGCTGTGGAAGAAAATGCTAATGGGACCTGTTAAACATTTATTGAAGCTTCGCTGATTCTTCATATACTATGATACAGTAACTCATTAAATCAGCCATCTCTCTTTTTTTTCAGAATTTCAGAGAGGTCTGAAAAAAGATGTGGCTATTTTACAGAGATGCTACAATACTTTTTCTGTGCAAATGAATGTTTTCCAAATAATTCTGAAAGCATGAATAGCTCTAGAAATGATACCTAGTAGTAAATGGAATGGAAGAGCAAGATTAGAAAGAATATATTAAAAAGAGCAGACAGAATTGTCTAAATTGCCTGCAGTGCCAAATTTTACTTCACACAGAACACATTTGGACAACAATCAGTGTGTCAAAAGATTTATCTTTCCAGCAACAACATGGACACTATCTACTGACTACTTTTAGTTTGCTATGTTCTTTGAATACAGTGATAGCTTTTTTGGCCACAAGCCAGAAAGGGAAAATCAGAAGCCATAGGTTCCCTTCTCATTACTTTTAAAAGGAACACCAAGACTGAATGATACGACAACCTAAAAACAAAACATACATTTATGATTTGCAGCTTCATTGTTCATAAGGAACAGGCTGTTGATAAAATGCAGTTGGCTTGTGACCATAATGCAGTTGAGTGTTGTGGATAAAATGCACCTGATTGTAGCTACATAAAGTGTTCTTTGGGAAACTGTAACATTTTAACTGAGTCCCTCTTCCCCAGAAAAGAAATGAAGGCTATCTGCAAACATAAACAAAGAAAGAAAGAAAACATTAAGAGTGTTGAGAGCCAAAATAAATACCGTATTTTTCAGAGTATAAGACGCACCTTTTTACCCCCCAAAAGAGGGTGAAAACTTGGGTGCGTCTTATACACCGAATGTAGCCCCACCCAGCCACCCCCACCCTTTGGCCTCCCAGAAATTTACCTCCTTGCAGCAAACAGGGCAGAGCCTGATTAGCACAAGGAAGTGACTATCTGCCTCCCGACCCACAGCTGACTGAGGCTTGCAAGCCACGTGCTAAAATGAAACTAACTACGGTAGCTGCAAGGAGACAAATTGCTGGGAGGTGAACTGCTGGCAATGTTGGACTGCTGAAACTGCAAGGAGGTAAGTCAATAACAATAAATGTTTGTAGAGTGTTAAAATTAATAGACTTGTTTTTTAAAGACTGCTTTATTATTGTTCTAGACAACTTAACAAAATGAAGAAGCATTTTAAAATAAATGCTTGATCTGAAGAGGCCCAGTGCTTTTGTATCTTCTTTTAAATAGCAGAGAATGTATACTTCCAGAAAGCCACATCAAATTTAAAGATATGTAAAAGTATAATCTGAAATGTAACAGTGTCCTGTTTAATATTAAGATAAGGCAGCTGAGTTAAACCCTGATTTAGTCATGTTTGGAGTAGATCTATTTAAATAATTGGGAGGAGTTAGTGTGATTACATTTAAGAAAACTTTCTGGCATTAATATACTGCCATAATGTACATTTCTCCAATTCTTTGCTATTTCTATGGGTCAGGCACACATGCACAGAAATACACAGCAAACAGTGTATATCATCTGTGCTGTTTGCTGTTTAGCAAATTGCTGGGAGGCAGAGGCCTTTTTTCCTTGTTTTCCTCCCCCAAAACTAAGGTGCGTCTTATACTCCAAAAATGCGGTAAGTGCCTAAAAACAAAAAAATCAGCAAATACCATCAAAACATATTATATTTTCTGTATTTGACCTAGGTATTATAGGAAACTGAACATTGAAGGATATAAAAAGAGCAATGGAACCAATTTTTCCTAACTAATGGAAAGTTTAGTCTAAGGAAAAAAAGGATCAAAGAATATACCCATAAAATATGAATCATTTTGACACAACGATCTACTTCTAAAGTTTTCTGAAATAAAGAAATTATTGTACTGAAATGACAGCTTGTTTAGCAAGTCTAGCAAAAGAAAATGAAATTGAATATTGTTATGAAGTAAATTCCTATAGAACTTTATTTTAAAGTTCCATTGGGTTCAGTGGATGGTTTTAAAAAAGCTATTACATACTATCAGTTACATAGTTCTTTTTCTTTTTAATCTTGTAACAAAGACATCTATATGATCTTCCACTCCCAATTCCTATGTTGATTGTAGCCACAAAAATAACATTTTATTAAACAGACAAGAGCAACTGTTTGTAGATGAATACTTTGAAATGCCAATATAAAAATTACCTTGGGGATTATTTGGATCCCGGTTAAGGACTGCATAACGAGGAAGTAAAATGCCTTCATCTTTAAGGATGCCATAAACTTCTCTCCTGAAAAGAAAGAATATATCCCACAAAACATTGCAATTACTGGAAAAACATGAAAATAATTCCTAATTAAAATCACAGGATAGTCAGACAATTTTGTGTAAAGTTGCAACAAATATCTAATTAGAAAGTTACAGTATTAAAAATGGGAGCTGGAACAAAATGTTGCAAAGTGTAGAACCTCTAGTCCTAGACACAGTATATTTCCAATTCAGTTTTAAAGAATTATATGTGCCTATTTGCACAAGAGAAAGAAAATGTGATGGTGGGAATTAGAACAAAGCCTCCTCTTCCAAGTTACTGTGCATTTTGGTGCAGGACAATCAGATTAGAGGATAATTGTACAACTGAATTTGAGCACTTATTTCTTCAGATTAGCATTACTGATGTCAAATTCTCACTGAAGGTAATTGCTGCATTCTAGAAAATCTGCACTTCTTCTGCAACAGCTTGATGCTGATAGTAGGAATAACACAGCGATATGGCCTTGTCAAGGGCATTCATATGAAGAAAAAAAGAAGAGGAGGAATCATTTAGAAACACTAAAGATCCTTGAGGAAAAAAAGAGTTAATAAATAAACAGCAACATGTTAATACAATATAAAGACGAACAAAATACCGTATTTTTTGGAGTATAAGACGCACCTTTATCCTCCCTAAAAGTGGCTGAAAATTTGGGTGCGTCTTATACTTCAAATGCAGCTTTTTTTTCCAGCCCTAACTAGGTGCTAACAGATCTTCCCAGCTCTTACCTTGCAGGCTTTTTCATTGTTACTCTCTCCAAAGAATGTTTTTCCAGCCCTAAGTCTTTGCAGAATTTTTTTTCATTGCTCTACTTGCTCTGAATAAGTTTTTTTTTTAGCCCTAACCAAGTGCTAACTATCTTCCCAGCTCTTACTGGCTTGCATGCTCTTTCATTGTTACTCTCTCAGAAGAAGGTTTTTTTAAGTCCTAACCAGGGGATAAAATAATGTGCTGAAGCTGACCAGACTAAGGATGCTAGCCAGATGAATACCTGGTAGGCAGATTGTTTTCCCCTATTTTCCTCCCCAAAAACTAAGGTGCATCTTATAATCCGGTGCGTCTTATACTCCGAAAAATACGGTACATACCTTGAAAAATGTAAACTTGAAAATTAAACATTTTCAGATGTACTTTAAATAGGAGGATATTCTTTGCAAATATAGTAACTAATACTCCACCTTGATTATACTGGTACCCTAGGAGTACACTTGCAGGTTTGCAGTTAATAAAATGCAAGGAAAATACCAAAACAGGCATTTACATCTAGGAGGCAAAGTTATTTATTTACCTGTCTTGTATATGATACTGCATATTCAAATCATTAATAACAAATGGATTCCTGACTTTAGAATAGGCAACTGCTTTGTCCAATGGAAATCCTAAACAAAATGTAGCAAAGAAAATGTATATTTATTTTTTACATATTTCTTAAATGCATAAGAATTACAACTTATAATTGAAATTTCACAATTGATTTATTCTAGATAAGTTTTACAAATTATTTTAAATTCCTTCATCTGTATAATCACTCGGGTTACAGTGTCATAGTTTCATCCATCCTATTTTAAAAGATTTCCTCTTTTTTGTTTACCCCATTTTGTTCAACTGAAACATCAAGTATCCTATATCAGTTAACTATCAATTCAAATACAACAGTAAATCAGCAATCTAGTATTTTATTAACGTATTTTTTTTAAGTCAAGGAGAAAATAACATTACCATCATTTAAAGTAAATTTCACTGAATTAGACTTATTTTTGATAAAACATTAGTGTGATGAAGCATTCATTAGAATTCCAACACTTTTTAAACAGCAAAATAACAAAATAATGGGAAAATTGAGAATAGCAGAAACATTAATTTAAATCAATTTAAAGGAAAGCTCAAAAGGTTTTGTTATACATGTTTCTATGCACTATGTACTTCCTTCCAAAATTAGCATTAGCATAATTTGACATGAATTGTTTCCAAGATTAAGTGTTTTTAACTGTTGTGTAAAGTGGACCAATGACATTTTCATCATTGTAATAATGTTAATTAGTCCGTACTGTATTTATATTGAAACATTAGACTCCATCTATTCTTACATATCACTAGATAATTCCAATACATTATTCTTTAAATATAGTTCAATGTAAGAAAGATTTCAATAACACTATTCAATATTATTAAAAATATTCATAAAATTGTAAGCAAATGTTTCAGAGTGTGAAAAATTTTACATTGTTCTGAATAAACAGCAATCACCTTTAGAATGAAAAGAAATGAGACAATCACATAAAGGCCAGTTTTCTACCGGTTCATTCAAAATGACATCTTCTTCAAATATCACTACTGTGATGTATTTAAACAAGGAAAGCCGTTCAAGGATTTCATTCATTGGTTTTGATTTTGATTTTTTTGCCATAGAACATATTCCAACCATGATCTGTCTTTCTGGTGGCTAAGAAAAATAATAATTGTCAAGATCAATTATACTATCAATTAAGGGAATGTTTCTATCCTTGTTTGATAAACAAATTTCAAATTTTCAAACAAAATTTCAAAACAAATTTCAAACAACTTTTGTTAAAATATTTTCATATTATCAGGTTCATGTGTTTATTAAGAATAAAATATGAATCGGAAATCAGTGCTTAATTTTGCGTAAGGTATACAGTAAATTTACAGTGTTTTCCCCAAAAAAAGACCCTTTCTTATTTTTTTTGCCACCAAAAAAGGCACCGGGTCTTATTTTCGGGGGGGGGGATGCCGTCCACTGACTCTCCTCACTTGTGTGTGTCATCCCCGGCCTCTTTTTCACTATCAGAGGCCTTCAGGAACTTATTCATCCAGCAAGACAAGCAAGGCTTTCCTAAAGGCCTCTGCAGCCAATAACAGAGCCTTGCCAGCTACAGGAAAAGAAATGGGCCGAGGTGTGCGAGGCCTGGCTGCAACTATCCGAAGGTAGTAGTAGGGCAGCTCTACCCCCCACATCCCCATCCTAGCTTAATTTTTACCCATCCACCCTGGAGTGGGCAGGGTCTGAATTAGGGCTTATTTTGGGGGGTAGGGCTTATATTGGGCGCATGTGTAAAAATCAAGCTAGGACTTACTTTCTGAGTAGGTCATATTTTCGGGGAAACACGGTAGTATAAAGAAAAAAAATTGTTTTAATACTCCTTGCATAAAGAAAAAAAAACAATTATGCCCATTTCACAAGATTTAAAAAAAACATTATACAAATTTGAAGTTACCACTTGAAAGTGAAAAACCTTTCAGTGCATTAGGTTATTAAATTATAGAAAGCACAATCTGTAGAACCACCCTTTAATGGGACTTCTAATGTGTTATAATAGAGTTATGGTGAGAAGCATTGTTGAATTGTAGCTACATAGTTTGTATTTAGATGCCAGTTACACTACTCAACTCCACAAATGGAGGAGAAATCTTTGAACTACTTGCAACGGAAACTATTTTCTATGCAAAATATGAGTAAGATGTTTTGATACTATAGGAATCAGAGATTAATTTTAGATACTAGATTTTATTTTCTGTAGCATAACCCAAAGCCCCCCCCTTTTTTTAAACCCTTAACTTTAAAAAGTCATTCACATAAGTCTGATACATAAGTTACTTGTAGCACTAGATAACCCCAGATAATGAAGTCTAAAGACAAAAATATGGGCAGCTATATGAATGTTTTAAATAATAAAAATAAAATAAACAGTACATACAGAATCATACTCTTCATCATCATCATCCTGATCATAGAAGGAGACAAAATTGGAAGATCTGGCATGATCCAAAAGTTCTTCACCATCTTCACCGCCCACAAAAAATCTAGGAATGTCACTCTCTGTGGCATGAACAGACATTATAAATCCTAAAGTGATCTACATAGAAACTGTAGTTACTCCGAGTACTCAGGCACGGCACATAATTTCCAGTGCCTGGAATAGAAAAAATCCTTGCAGTCTGGATTGCAGTTGCTTACGTAGTTGCTTGCTGTCTGATAGTCAGTTGCCAAAAGCAGTTTAACTGATATCATCTGCCCATTGTTTTCATTTGTTACATTGGTGAAAAAGAATCCAGCAGATTATTTCCCTGAGATAAAGTAGCAACTTTCTATCCTAGAAAAGAAAAAAAGAAAAGAAAGTTGTTCAGCAATTTCATTACCAAGAAATAGTTGAAATAACATTCTGAAAATATTTACATTACTATAACTCCAAAAGCTATTCTGTATGTTATATTAAAAAAAGTACATGAGGAAAATAAACATGTAAGGGAAGACTGGGTTTATGTATCATACTAAACTACACTGTGATTTGTTTAGTTTCACTAATTATGATGTGCTAATTCAGCCACAGTGCTTTATAAACCATGATTTGGCACTTAGCCTTATGTGAGCCGGGCTGATCTGGGTTTTGTTTTTCAAACCATATTTAAAACAAATCCTGGCAGAGTCTGGAGTGGACAACCTATTGCTCTTGACTGAACAACGGGACAAATAAATGCTGCACAGAGTATTAGTTTTTTTGGTATTTTTTTTCTGCCTCCCAGTATCAGTCCAGATTTTTTCAATTCAGTTCTAATGGCCTTACTAAATAAAATGAGGAACTAATAAGTTTTAATAATGAAGCAATAGCTTAGTTTAGATACATAATGCAAAGACAAAAATAACTGGAGATCTTACTACTTAGAAAAATTTAAATCAAGTAAAAAAGAGGCTGACAGAGGGAAAGGTCACTAGATGATGTCATTATTGACACAATCAAGAGGTTTCAAGAACTCAAAGAAGTTACTGACAGAAACTCATGGTGAAATGATGATGTATAGCGAAGAGTCAGGATGAACGATAAGTAAAAAGAAATGTGGGAATGGAAAAATGAAAGCAAAGCACTTTCCCCACAGTAGCGGACGAACAGACTTTTTCTCAAATTCTCAAGACAGAATAAGTATAAAAACTTTATTCTTATACTTTTTAATTTCATATATTATACCTTCCAGGTTTTAACTCACAACTCTTCATCAACAATTATTACAATGGATATGAGAGTATCAGAATATATTAGCAAGCATGGAAAACATATTAAGATGATATGAGCTGCGGTGGCGCAGTGGTTAGAGTGCAGTATTGCAGGCTACTTTTGCGAACTCCCAGCTGCCTGCAATTTGGCAGTTCAAATCTCACCAGGCTCAAGGTTGACACAGCTTTCCATTCTTCCCAGGTGGGTAAAATGAGGACCCACATTGTTGGAGGAAATATGCTGACTCTATAAACCGCTTAGGGAGGGCTGTAAAGCATTGTGAAGCGGTATATAAGTCTAAGTGCTATTGCTATATAGATCAAATGTATAAAATGCAAAAAAACTGATAAAACAAGAAAGTAAAATATTAAAGTCTTAAACACAGTGGCTTTGTTATATGTGCACCCAACTTATGAACAAAAATATGGTTAAAGTCCAATCAATAAAAGAGAATACAAAAGCAGAAAAAAATAATTTAATTTCATTTTAAAGTTTTCATTAAGCTAAATATAGAATTATATTTCTATATAGTCACTATAGAATCTACAAGTATTAACATTTTAAGCTGAAAATAAGCGATTATTATTCAACTGGCTGTGACAACTTTTGGATTTATTTATAACCAAATATGAGAATTATTTCTACAGAAAATATACATTAATAATGTGTCTTTTTACAAACAGAATTTGATAGATGTAGGTGCTTGAACTTGAACCGATAAATTGATGGCATAATTTTCAATTTAAATTAGACAGTAATATTTGTGAACAAGAGTTTTACAAGGAAGCTTCAAAGATGAAAAGAAACTATATTGCCAATATTTTATGGTCATGTTTTTGTATACTCTACTATTTACTATGTATTATAATAAATAAAGCTTGAGTGCAGTTAGACTTGTCAAAAACATTTCATATTATTTCATTTTTTATTTTATATCGTGATTATAGAAGCAATATTCTTCCTCTTTAGTTTATGTATAAACTAAAGCAGTGGTTCCCAACCTTTTTGTGATCGAGTACCACTTGGAGGTCCCGTACAGTCGCCGCGTACCACCTGGTTCCAGAGAAACTAAATTCGATCAGATATCACTTTATTTCCATAATTGTACCCTTCCTTTTTTGGCCCCGCGCATCCAGCAACTGGATTCTCGGGCCGCTGGGACCAGGTGGGTGGCGTGTGGCAACAGTTGCAAATCGTTGCCAGATTATCTTGTGTTAGGCAGTAAACATTTTTGTGAAGTAAAAAATAACCAAAAATCGTTCATGACCCCGAAAGTGTTTGCATACCACCTGGAAGGCCCTCGCGTACCACTAGTGGTACACGTACCACAGGTTGGGAACCACTGAACTAAAGGATCAAAGGATAATTATCTATTTGAAAAAATAGATAAAAGTGCCATTACCCATAATTCACAGAACTAACTTTTTTCTCCTATGTACTTAGTAAAGTTCAGAAACATTTTGTTAATTTAGCAGAACCAGCACTGTAACAAGAAGGAATTAGAAACATCAAGTTACACAGACAAACATAACATACGTGAGTAGAATTGAACCTAAAGTTAGGGGTTAGCCAATGGTTTTTATGCTCTTTGCTGCAAAGTAAGCTGCCACATAATCCAATGTGCCAACGTATTGAAATACTCACTGCTCCTAGGATTAATATTATAGCTTCAATGTCAGTATTATTATTTAGCACCTAGAAAGCTTCTTTAGCATCAAACAAAATCTATACTCCAAAACAAAACAATATAAAATGCATCCACAGAACAAACTGAAGACTGACAACAATAAAAAAAATTCATGTATTACAGATGCTTCCAGTGTTAAGTATAAAAGTATGAAACCTAGTGAACTATATTTTTATGAAGTATTAACAATTTATTTTTTTCATCTCTAATACATTTTCCTATCACCTTTGAAAGTCCATAGTTGGAAAACTGAGCCCATAGTCAGTATCAAGCATTTAGCCTAACCCCAGGAAAGATGACATCAACAAGCTCAAAGGGCAGTATTTATTATCTCACTGTTAATATCTAACCAACAAGAAGCAGCATTGCAAGAAACTGGTTATAATAATCAGATGACATATAAAGTAATATTTTGCATTTGCGTCAACTGAATATCTCTGGCCACTATATATTGCTCATATCAACAGTAGAAAGCAATATCCAATTCACTTTATTTCTCTCCATTTATAACGCAAATCATTCCAAGTTTACCACAACATTCATTTACTCACCTGCTAGTTTGCATGCAGACAAAAATTAAAATATGAATACAATGCCTTCGTTTCTAAGAAATTTGGAGTTCTGATGAAATTCCACATTTAGATACTCTATTTTTCATACAGTTTTATTTATTTTATTTATTTATTTATTTCTCAAACATGTATAGGATAGTAGTAGTTTGTATAAACATAAGTAAAAAGTAACGATAAAAGAGGACAATAGGACAGTAGGACAGGGACGGTAGGCACAGTGGTGCGCTTATGCACGCCCCTTACAGACCTCTTAGAAACAGTTCTACATTTACACGCTGGATCCCTAAAAAACCAAGGTGTTAAGATATCTAATCTCCCCTGCCCTCTTTTTTCCACCAGGCACAGCAGATGAGGTGGGTGGAAGGTTCTCATACTACGCTCCCTGGCGGCCAATGGCAGCGGGTTCAGGATCCATTTACTATTCAGAGCTCCTAACAGACAGGAAAGAGAAGTCAGTATTTTTCTTGGTACCTCCAGGCAGCTAGTATATCAGCAAGGGAAAAGTCTCCAAAACGTTAAGATTCACAAGACAGCGATAGCAGGCTCAGAATCCATGATAGTCATCCTTTCCAGTCATAGTATAAAGCTGTATGATTTTGACATTCTGAATTAAGTTTTTCACTATGGTATTTTGGGTATATTAAATAACCAGCACTGTTCTAGGAAAAATGGCTGTTAGATTTCTGAACAAAATTGCTAGAATATACTTCTCTCTTTAATTCAATTAGCAACATGCTTTTTTTCTCTTCATACAAAACTATAATTTCTCCCTCTTTTTCTCACATTCTCTCATTCATTCACTTCCACACATAACCTTCTTAGCTGTTTCCTTACCCTCCACCCTCAGAAGTCACACACACACACCATTACTAAATGGGACTACAAATCTCTTTGTTGCCAATCTAATGGTTGTCTATAAAGTCCTGCAGATATGCAGTCCTTGCCTCCAAGTCAGGTCTCATCCAAGAGATCACGCTCTTCCAGAGCCACCATTACATCTGCTGCTAGCATAACCTGCCTTGTTTTTCTTTCACTGCTTAACTCACAATTTTTCAACCCTAGCAACTTTTAAGACGGGTGGACTTCAATTCCCAGATTTCCACTGAAAGAATATTGTGATTTTTTGTTATTATACATAATAAGACTGCGGAAAATATTTTAAGTGTAGCTAGAAAGATATAGTATTTCTCACAATGAAAAAAATGGATGAGGAAAATTGAGATGGCAATGTAAACTTTTTTAAAGAAAGAAAAGATTTTATTCAGTCCTGTTTCCATTGGGAAATCACTTCTGGGCTTTATTCTCAAAATAGGAAAAAAGGAACTTATTTTAGTTTGAAGATTGAATAATTGTGTAGTTATAGAAATGGTTTGTAATAACTAAGCAATTTTTGCAATTATGGAAAATGTTGACGCTGTAAATACAGTTAGTATTCACTGTACTGGAAACAGTGGGAAGTCAATGGTTTTTCCCCCTTTCCACCACCCAGTCCGCCCTATTTTTAAATCTTAATTTTAATTGTATTTTGCACTATAATAAACCTTAATAAAACATTTGGAAGACAGCAATACTGCTTTAGCTTGATGCATTTAGGGAAGAATGCTGTGGTATGCAGTTTGTAACTCAGCCAGGAATGTAGCAGGTACAAGACAAAAGACTGGCAGAGCTGTACTCCAAAAAAAGGGAGTGTGATGTGGATAGGTAGAGTATTTGCTCAAGCAACTATTCCATTTTCCTGGCATGTGTGCAGCTGTATGTACTGTGAACTATGCAGAATATGCTGGAATTTGCAGACCCATTCAAGTGGAAACCCAGGTGAATTAAAACCTATGGTGACTAAATGGATATAAAAGATGTAACTGGCTACTTTCACACTAATGAACAAACAAAAAGTGTACATGATAATGCAGGCAATATAAAATACAATTTAGTCGTCTCTTGGAATACAAACAATGCATAAGTTCGGATTCTTTAAAAAAGAGAAAGACAACAATGGATATCGGGATTTTGTTGCCAACTACATAAAATAAGCCTGTTACATTGTGAAATGATCAACAAAATATTTCTTGTATCATATGTACCGGTAATATATAATTAATTACAGATAACATTGATCACATTGAACTTTAAGCCAAAGGGAGAAGGTTGAGATAAAATAAAAAGTGAAATATATGCACATGTATGTTGAAAGAACGTGGAACAGGTTAAGATGTGAGTAGACAAGTTGGAAAGTATGTGTCAGTTTAATGACTGATACTTACCTAGATTCACAAAGACCCTCTTATTAAAAAAAATAGCCACCTACATGTTTTAAAATGATTTTTTTTTAAATGTGATTGTTTTGTTAAATCAGAAATAATTTTCATGTTGCTGTGCAACCAATGATATTTTCATGCAATCTGTAAGATATTTGCTAATAATGAAGCTAAACTTAATGCAGTACTTTAAAAAAGATGGTTCTATGATTTTTAATTACAAACTGAAACTTTTTTACTGGTAGGAAAATTGAAACATTTTTTTCTTCTTCTCTTACAGACTCCCAAGTCATGTAATAGTGAATCACGCTTTTTACATTGTTTGCAATTAAGCAGTAATTTATTAGTATTAGTAAATTCATCATCCACAAAAAATATCTATAATGCTGTTCTCAATAACTTGCTTTATTTCTCCAGCAACATATCTTAATTATTCCATAATACTCAAATTCTGAACGAACATATACAACTATATTATCTTAGAAAGGGATTGTACAGATACTAGGAATGGGAAACATTTTTGTATCTTTGGTTTTATAACTGATTCATATTATCCTGAGAGGAAAAACACATGATGCTTACTGTTGGGTCCTTTTATTTTTAATGATCATGTACCGTATTTTTCAGAGTATAAGACACACCTTTCCCCCCCCCTAAAAGAGGGTGAAAATCTGGGTGCGTCTTATACTCTGAATGTAGCCCTGCCCAGCCTCTGAAAAGAAAGTTCAGAGGCTGAAAAAAGCCTCTGAAACAGAGCTTCAAGCTTCTGAAAGGAAGCTTCATAAAAAAAGCCTCTGAAACGGAGCTTCAGAAAAAAAGCCTCTGAAATGGAGGTTTCAGAGGCGGGGGGGGGGGAACCAAGGCGCAGAGCTCACAACCAATGAACCTGTTGCTAAAATTCACCTCTGGGAACAGTTGATTGGGGGTATTCCGGGAGACCGATCCACCTGCCAATCAGCTTTTTTCTTATTTTCCTCCCCAAAAACTAAGGTGCGTCTTATACTCCGGTGCGTCTTATAGGCCGAAAAATACGGTAATTATCTTGAGACTCATATATTATCTCTATAGTAATATGTGGTTTCAAAAATGACCTGTTCCAAATTCTAGCAGCCAAGAGTCCTTGACTTACAACCATTCATTCAGTGACCTTCAAAAATTACAACGGCACTGAAAAAAATGACGTGATCAATTTTCACACTTATGACCATTGCAGCATCCCTGTGGTCATGTGATCAAAATTTGGACCCTTGACCACTGGCATGTATTTATGATGGCTGCAGTGTCCCAGGTTCATTTGGTCACCTTTTGCAACCTTCTGACAAGCAAAGTCAATGGGGAAGTCAGATTCCCTTAACAACCATGTTGCTAAGTTAACAACTGCAGTGATTCACTTAACAACTTTGACAAAAAAGGTCATAAAATGCAACATAACTCACTTAACTGTCTTGCTTAGCAACATTTTGGCCTCAATTGTGGTCGTTAAGTTGAAGACTATCTGTAGGTCAAAATACTGGGAAGAGAAATATATATATAGAAGAAAGAGAGATGTAGATATCAAAACATCTGGAATTACAAAAATAGAAAAAGCAACAAGCATGAAGTTATAAAGAACCAGATGTACAGTTGAAGTAAAGTGACAAAACAGTGAGAAATTTTTAGCTGCATTCAGCTTATTAACCTAATGAATGACTTAAGTAAACTTTATACTGGACATGCTCCTGATGTTGTCAGTGGTAGAGCACTGTCTTTAAAAAGGCAAAATTTAGAGAGCACCTAAAATCAAACTACCTTACAACTCCTGTCCTCAGCCTCAAAACCCCTCAAAATTCTCAGCATTGGACATGGTGACTGGAGTATTAATTAGTATATGCACCTGGAGATAAAGTTAAGAAAGTATACTGAAAATTTATGATTTCACAAATATAAATAATACAGTTGCACATATTTTCTTACCAGGAATTTAAAAGGAAAGTTGAAAAAAGTAGAAAGAACCCATGAGATAGCATATTGGCTCAGCTCCTTAGATGCAAAGCAGTATAGGTAATCCTCGAATTACAACAGTTCGCTTAGTGACAATTCAAAGTTACAACGGCATTGAAAAAAGTGACTTATGACCATTTTTTACTTATTACCACTGCAGAATCCCCAGGGTCACATGAACAAAATTTGGACACTTGGCAATTGGTTCATACTTATGACTATTGCCGGGTCCCAGGGTAATGTGATCCCGCTTTCCAACCTTCTGACAAGCAAAATCAATGGGGAAACCAGATTCACTTAATAACCGTGTTACTAATTTAAGAACTGCAGTGATTCACTTAACAAATGTGGCGAGAAAAGTTATAAAACGGAACAAAACTCACTTAACAAATTTCTCACTTAGCAACATAAATTTTGGACTCATTTATGGTCGTAAGTTGAGGACTACCTGTATATTCATCTTTCAGTTATATACTTGGCACTGCTTTTCATCAGATAATTTCATAAGACAGAGGAAATAATCAAATATAAATAAATTCCAATGTATTGCTGGAGGAGTTAAATCATTTTTAACTTCTCTCGTTCATTTGGCTTTTCTCCCTTTCCATATCTATTAGCTATGAGATTATTTTAAACTACTAAAAACATACCCTAAAATAAACAGTTGATGTTTATTGTGTTCATTGTTATATACTGTTCTTCTGAAGTAATAGAAGTATTTTCATTGCTCTAAATCCTTATGAAAGACTAATAAGCCTGAAAGTCCACTGGTTAATTCCTTTAGTTATGCTTAAAATAGTTGACATATAAGTGAGCTGACAGGAGCGTACACTATGCATATCCTGAACATATGTAGTTAAGTTATTCATTTTGGTTAACCTCCAATTATTTAAAACAAATTGTTTATTTAAAAGGTTATGCTTATCTAGATACCACTAAAGAAGTGGAATAAACTGTGGGATTTTTTTTGGTATATTTTTTATAGTTGGGTTTTTTTTTTAAAAAAAAAGCATGCAATATATAAGCCATTATAGAGCCATACTTAAAGAACTATTTCATTATAGGATAATATCAGGAGCTATTAATTGTTACTATACCAAGATATAAATTCTGTTTGGAACAGTTATGATTGTTTTTAATTGAACATTATAGAAAAAATACCACAGTAGAACAAGACAGGTAACAGTACTGTAACTTATCTATTTGAAATTCCAAAGTAAAGAAGTAATAACCAAATGTTATCTTAAACCAACTAGTGAACAATGTCACATCACAACAACTAAGAAAAAAACTGAACAAAACATAACCAAAGCAATTTACACTTTTTCTATTAACACAAACTTCAAAAGAACTATGTTGGGGATTCTAATATAGTTTCTGAGTTTACAAAGAAATGTTATAAAGGTTTTCTTTAACACTCCTAAACTATCAATGGTGCATCTTCAAGTCTACTTTAACTGCAGTTATACAGTTCATTTATACAGCACTATGTTACCTAAAACTCATTATCACACCATTGCATTATATTGTGCTAAGACAAATAAATTCAATGCCTAAAGAATTTCAACTTTAGTAAACTCTATTGGCTTATTTCTTCTTAAGCCTGCCTTTTTTGATTTAGCTATTAATTAATGTACAGCAAACTTGTAATTTAAGTATCAATATTTTCTGTTTATTCTTTAAGCTTTACAGAAAGGAATTTAAAAAAAAACCCAGAAAGTGCAAAAAAGGAAAAAGAAAGAAACCAAGAATGAAATGCTTGGGTATTTCCTGCAGATGGCAAATGTGCACTTTTAAAAGCCTGAGCTATGCAGGAAAGCAAGAAGGTCAAAAGTAGTGCTTTTAAATGTACTGAGGCTAACATTGCAAAGGGAGGAAAATTATGAAGCATTGGTCAGTGGTCACCCAACATACTAAATCATACACCAAGATTCAGACACTACCATCTGCAAATCAAGCCTTTTTGGTTTTATATTTTAGCATGATGCATGCAGCAAGCCATCGTGGTTTTTTTAAAATGTTGCTTCCTTCAACTCCCCACGTTAAACTATAATCTGCTTCATATACATTTCAGGTTCCTATGTTAGGGCAATACAGCCAGTAGGATTTGTTAACTGCAGCGTGCTCGGAAGGAGCAGCGGTTGCAAAAACGACCCACAATCTCAAATAATCGATGCTACCCCGTGACACTGCCCGACCGTATTAACACTGGCAGCCGTTCCCCTGCTGCCTTTTCTGCTTCGGAAGAGCAAACGATTCAACCTCCAGGACCCCGGCAACGCCTTTCACGCCTCCGGACGGCTTATATTATAACAACGGAGGTCGTAGACGCAACTCTGTACTATTTTCCCCGAGTCAGGGAAGCCGAAATGCACGAACGGCGGAAGTTTATTCTGTGCTGCGGTAAGGGAGGGAAAACACCTTGAGGGAGGGAAAACACCTGAACGCAAGAAGCACCTTCGGGTTTTCTCCTCGACTGCGCCCGGGAGACACCACAAGCGACGAGCAAAAACTCGCAGCAGCAGCGGCGCTCTCAGGAGCGCGCGCCTTTGCCCGGGGCTGGGGCAGCGAGGGTAGAACGCGCGCGCGCCATTCACCTTTTGCCCAACGTTCCACTTCAATCCACACCTGACACGCTCGCGCCCTGGACCCGCCCCTCGCTTCATTGGCGCCCTCAAGGGAGCAAGAGCTCAGGGCGGGAGCGGTCCGCCCCACTCTCGACCAGCAAGACAGGCCCTCTCACCTGCTCCCCCGGCGGCTGCCATAGCGTGTCCGCATCGTGCTTTCCTTCCTTCCCAATAGAGAGGGAAAAAAAGCCTAGGCTACCGTGGTTACCGCCACCACGCCCCTTCTTACCCTTGACCCGCTGGTTCTTTCCCCGCCCCCCTCCTCTGCGTCATAATGTCGGTCCTAAGGATTGTTCGGAAGAGTGACGCCTCTATCGGCCGCATCAAGGACTTCCAGGTTCCTTTCGAGACTTTTTTTTCCCCCTTGCTGCTTGTTCATTCGCGGGTTGCGGAGGAACTTCGGGGTGTCATTCTAACTCTTTTAACTGGACTATCCTGGAACCGCAAGTGGCTGCGCTTAGCTGACCTTGCCTAAGGTCAAAAAGGTAACTCGGATCACAGCTTGGAGGCCGGATGACCCGAAAATGTCAGCGCTGGACTGCGAGCACGATAAAAACTTTACAAGGAAAGAAAGATTTTTTCCCCCTCCCACGTTATTGCCAAGAAAAACGTTGCCACGATGTCCTCAGTTGGGTTCAGCCAAAGGAATTTATCTTTTTAATGCCAGGACAAAGAATTGGCATGCTTCTTTATCTCTATTAGAAGGAAGAATAAAAATCTGTACATTTTAAATCTAGGTTTCATTCTATATTGCAGGCTAAGGGCTGAGAAAGGGCACCTTGCAACTGTTCACCAAAACAATTTAAGGAACGTATAGTAGGTGTGGCTGAAGGTTATTTATAAATGAGCTCATATCTTTTCTAGGATTATCAGGCTGGAATTATAAAATGCCAATTGGTCGCTAGAGTTTTCTTTGCTGACATCTAGTAATTTGTTGGTCTTTTTCAGTCTAAATCTGGTAGTCTTGCTATAGGTTACTATAGGTTATTATCGTTGTTAACAAATATTGTTATGTCTTCCAGGCTAAAAATCTTATGAAGATATCTTACTGATTTCACATTTAAAATAATTATGATGTACTCATTATTTTATTGTATTTACTTCTCAGTCCCACAATCACTTTGCAATGCAATGTTGCATGTACACTTTGGAATGTTTCATATATCATAATTCCTTTGCTTAATCAGGTGGTTCAAGAGTGGCCTAACCAGTTTTAATTTCAAAACAATAATAAACTTGTGATGCATCAAGGCTGGAACAAGAGCTATCATACCTGAATTGCAAAAATCAAGACAACCTCTAGATGCATCAAAGTGATACAGAAAATATACTTTTTAAAATATATAAATGGTTCTATGGAATTTTGCAGCTAATACATTTGAGTCCTACTGGAAGAGATGTATTGATGTAGTAAGATACACCTGTTCTAGGGGAACTTGTTTCTATGCAGGATTTTTCTCTAATGGCATTGACCATCTCTAATTATGGGTGATTGGTGAATTACATTGGCTTTGTTTAATTAAGAGATGGCTTTTCTTCTTCCCTGTATGGGCATTAAGGGATTGACAAAAACAAACTCATTTAGTTACTTCTGTCTGCCTATTCTAGCAAATTTATATGGCTTACAATGTGTGAAACTTAAACCAAGTCAAAATCAGGACAAAACAATTTACCATTTTAAAAGAAATATTGTTAAATGAAAACTACTGCAACTTTAAGGAAATTCTTCCTCCCCAAATACCAAAGAAAAGGAGATGGACATCTACATTGAGCTTGCAGCAACTTCCGAGTAACCTTCAAGAACAGCCCCATATAATGTGAATTGCAGTAATCTACCCAAGAGATAGCAAAGACTATCTCTTTTGCTCTAGGAAACAATTCACATTTCTGGCCATTATCCCAAAGGTACTTTTTCAGGAGGCAACTGGACTTTCTTGTTTTTTCTTTGAAGACATTTTGCTTCTCATCCAAGAAGCTTCTTGAGCTCTGACTGGTTGATGGGGAATGGAAGGATTTATTGCAGACAGTTGATCATTTGCATCCTTTTAGAACTGAGATCACCAACAGGTGGTCCACGGACCACTGGTGGTCCGCGAGAAAATTTTGGTGGTCCGTGGAGAAATCTAGGCTCCTGGCCCAGATATGGCCGAGAGCAATTAATCCAGCCTCGCGGCGGAACACAAGGCTGAACCGCCCAACATCACCCCGCCCACATGCCAGCCCCCACTCTTAAGGCCGAGCGCAGACCTCACCTTGAGTATAGCGGTGCGAGCCACACGAGCTGGAACAGGAAGGTAAGACCAAGAACTCGCCGCACTCAGCCGAACAGCTGCCAAGGGGGGGTCAGCTGCTTTTCGGGCCTACATCTCTCCTTCTGCGAGGCCACCAGGTGGGAGGTCCAAGAGAAAGCGCCTGCTAGATTCTCTCCAGCTGCTTCTCTCTGCTGTAGTGCAGCATCAGCATTTGTGCGGCATCAGCATTCCGTCTCGGTATATTTGCGCCAGCCAGTGGCGCAAGGCAGCCCTCATCTCGTGTCACTTGGGACTTGGAGCGGTAAATGGCATCCAGTCCAGGGAGCAGCTGGAGTTTGCTCTCCATTGCGGATGCTAGCTCGGCCCCCTGCAAACTCTCGTCTCTCGAGGAGCCCGGCCGAAGTTTCTTGTGCTGCTTCAGCGAGCGCTCTTCAAGAGATGAGAGTTTGCAGGGGGCCGATCTAGCGTCTGCAATGGACAGCAAATTCCAGCTGCTCCCTGGACCAGACACCATTTACTGCTCCAAGTCCCAAGCGACACGAGACAAGGGCTGCCTTGCGCCACTGGCTGGCGCAAATATACCGAGGCAGAATGCTGATGCTGTGTAAATGCAAGTAGTGCTTCGCTCCTGCAGCTTCCAGCTATCGCAACCCCTGCTTCGGCCCACTTGCGCCCCCCTCTCCCTGCAACATCACCATTATTTCATTCTGGCCGGCAAGGGCTGTGCTCCTTTTTGCATGTTTCACCACCTGCAAAGTTGCACATTGCACGTGCCAGCCCTATGGTGGAGATTTCCAGCCCCACCACAGGCTTGTCCCATATTCCAGAACTGTGGTAGTCACAGGACTGGCCCTTTGGTCATCCCGGAGCAGCTCCTCCACCCAGGTAAAGGAAAAGGAAAAGGAAAGGAAAGGAAAGAAGGAAAGGAAAGGAGAGGAGAGGAAAGAAGAAGAAAGGAAAGAAAAGAGAAGGAAAGAAGAAGGAAAGGAAAGGAAGAAGAGGAAAGGAAAGCGTCAGCGTTCCAAATAGCATCCAAAACTAAATCAGAGTCCGAGGCAAAGCATTCCTCAAAGTTCCAATTTATTAAGAGAGCCATGTTGGCACAACTGTGAGAAACCCAAATCTAAAGTCCCGAGGGTTTCTCCACCCAGTTTAAAGTTCATTTCCTTGTCCCCTACCCACAAGTGGATCACATTGACCATTCATGGGTCTGCCAGCATTGTCCTCCACTCCCATCAGCTTCCGGGCAGTGCTGGACAAAGGATGACCTTGAGAGTCTAAAGGGAATGTGTTTTGTCTAATCTCTACAACCCTCCTAAGTTCCCACAGCAGAACTACATTCTAAGCATAACAGGTGGCAGGTCAAAGTTGTCATAGATGGCTTCGGCCTGACAGAAAGTAGGAAAGGAAAGGAAGAAGAGGAAAGTAAAGGAAGAAGAAAGGAAGAAGAGGAAAGGAAAGTAGGAAAGGAAATGAAAGGAAGAAGAGGAAAGGAAATGAAAGGAAGAAGAGGAAAGGAGAGGAGAGGAGAGGAAAGAAAGAAAGGAAAAGAAGAAGAGGAAAGGAAAGGAAAGCAAGGGGAAAGGAAAGAAGGAAATGAAAGGAAGAGGAGGAAAGGAAAGGAAGAAAAAAGGAAAGGAAAGGGAGGAGAGGAAAGAAGGAGAGGAGAGGAAATTAGGGAAGGGAAGGAAAGAAGGAAAGGAAAGAAGGAAAGAAAGAAAAGGAAGAAGAAAGGAAAGGAGGGGAGGGGAGGGACTACAGCTCTGGAATATGAGACTGACTTTCCCAACATCAGCAAGCCACCTTCAGTTACTTTGTAATAATTACACTAACTTTAATAATTTTGTTACAATTAAACAACCTTTAAAGATTTTGTTATGATTAAATAAGCATTTATGATTTTGTTATAATTAAATAGGCATTTATAATTTTGTTATATTAAATAGGTGCATTTCATATTAATAAAATGGAAGTTCGCTTATTATTTTACAAATGTATTTTTCTTTTTTAAAAAGTTCATATTAGTGGTCTGCGGGATTTAAAATTATGAATTAGGGTCCATGGGATTTAAAATTATGAATTTGATGGTCCCTGGGATCCAAAAGGTTGGGGACCCCTGTTTTAGAGGGTCCTTGAAGCACTTGGAGGTTTATCTGTGTCCTCAGGGTCACCCTAGTAATGCTAATAGTTCCTGTAGTCTGCAATTTTTCTGGAAATCCATTCATACTCCCACACCATCCATCCCAAACTGCATCGCTAAAAGTCTGTAGAGATTCTCAGTCATCCAGGTCATGGTTGTCCCAAAGGTGCTTTTTCAAAAGGCAACTGGACTTTGTTTTTCCTTGAAGATGTTTCGCTTCTCATCCAAGAAGCTTCTTTAGTTGAAGAACTGAAGAAGCTTCTTGGATGATGAAGCGAAACGTCTTCAAGATAAAACAAAGTCCAGTTGCCTTTTGAAAAAGTACCTTTGGGAATCAACTTTAATTTAAAATTGATTTTCTCCCAGACCCTCTCGCTTTTGCATTCTCCCTGCAATATCTCCTGGGTAATCCTCTCCTAGCCTTACAGCCCCGCTGTGCCTCTCGCTGATATATTTCCTCCCTTCCTTTTCTTTTCCAACGCCGTGGGCTGCCCTTGTTGGAAAACGAAGCCTTCGCTTAAAGCCAATCAGGACAGGAAGGCTCTATTTTTTATCTCTATGATTCCGACGGAGCCCGCCCTTTCTTCGACATCACTTCCGTAGCGCCAGAAATGTCTTGAATCGCTGCAGTGGTTCCCCTTTATGCATAAAGAGCTGAGCGTTGCGGTACCAAGCTTCATGGGAGCTTCCTCCTGGCTTGGGGAGGAGGAGGGCTCCGTCGCCGGAGAAGTGCTCTCTTCGCTGCGCCGAGGTCGCGAAGAAGGAACCTGCCCCGGTGTCCTCGCTTTTTTGGCGCCAAGAGCGCTTCTAGTTCAGTATTTTTCAATCTTGGCAACTTTTAAGATTTGTGGACTTCCAACTCCTTAGAATTCGCCCTAAATATTCTGGGAGTTGAAGTCCAGATTTATAAAAGTTACCGAGGTTGAAAAACAACACTGGGCTAAAGCGACAGTTGTCGGTCACCAGCAAAAAATGAGCCGCATTTCGTGGTGCAATGCATTTCAAATAGAATAAAATGACATGCATTTGGGGGGTGTGTGTGTGTTGGATTAGGGGTCGTGTTATGAAAACGAAGGGTTGCCAAAAAAAAATAATAATCGGGAAAACATTCTTCAGCTTTTGTTTGTTCGTTTATATTTTGAAGTGATAAAGATGGTCAATAAATGACAACCCTTGCCTGGGCTATTATTAAGGGGTTACTACACGTGGAAGGGAAGGCTGAGGTTAAAAATGTTCTTTTCTGTGATGTGCTTTTCTGTAAAAAGTCAATTGGCAATGAATCCTGGTTTTTTGAAGCAGTAGAGTGTTCCTTCCCTTGCGTCTTCCTTCATATTATAAGGACTCTATTTATTTTTATTTATTTATTTGTCAAACATGTATAGTAGTAATTTGTATAAACATAAGTAAAAAGTAACGATAAAAGAGGACAATTGGACAGTAGGACAGGGACGGTAGGCACGCTGGTGCGCTTATGCACGCCCCTTACAGACCTCTTAGAAACGAGGAGAGGTCGACTAGTCAGTCTAAGGTTAAAGTTTTTGGGGTTTGGGGAAGAAACCACAGAGTCAGGTAGTGCATTCCAGGCATTGATCACTCTGTTGCTGAAGTCATATTTTCTGCAGTCGAGTTTGGAGCGCTTTACATTTAGTTTGAATCTATTACGTGCTCGTGTATAGTTACGGTTGAAGCTGAAGTAGTCATTAGTCATAATTTATTTTAAGACGAGATTGTAATCTACATTTGTTTCATCTTCCTCCCTAGATTTTTTTGTTCCCCTTATACATAATCCTGATTCACCTCTGAAGTGTATCCAAGCAGTCATTTTTTGCTGAATTTGTTATCAGCATGTGATAAATTGCATCCATTTGTTATGGTTGCTATTTATATAATGACCTTGTTATTTTGAATGATATGCAACCTAAGCATTTGTGTAGGGTTTTTTTAAATGGGGAATTTTCTAAGGTGCTAAATTGAAGGCTGTACTCCATATTTTATTCTTCGGTTACTATACACATTGTTCTTTTTATTTAATACTATATTTATATACTCTTCAAATTGTTACATCACACCAAATCTTGAAGATGTATAATATCAATATACTATATAAATATATTCTCTCTTTTTCTATCAAATATATTCTATATATTGAAACATCAGCAGATATTTCTTCTTCTGCCTTCTTTCTTTTAGGGGTAGTTGTTCAATAATATTCCTGAGTATTTCTTGCTCTTTTTATAGATGAAGCTTTCTTTTCTGAAAAAAAATCAGTGTACTGGGTTTCTATATGCTTGGCAAAATTTGCAGGTTTCTGAGCCAGCTTTTTCAGGATGATAGCACTTTGTTGCTTAGTGGCACAATGTCAGTTGAAGGGATTCTCTTAATAATGTAGACATTTCATATTCTTTTTCTTATTAAATATTACAATACCATATTTCTGACTGATGTAGTTCTGAAAATTGAATGATAGCAAGCTTCCTGCAGGCCAATGTATTCATAGATGTATAAAAGAAACATCAAAGAAATAGGTCTAGGGTGACTTCTGGGTTGACTTTTTGATGATTTGGACAAGGCTACATAGAGATTCAGGAAGAAGGGCCAGGCCAGCACACCTTGTCACCAGCAGGAGAAGAAGACAGTGAAGGTCTGCTGAGAGAATGAGGGCAACCTGAGACAGTGGAATGCAGGTTGGCCAAAAGGGCAAAGATGGGGGAGGGGAGGAAACAGGGAGATGAAGGGGACTGAAGCATCCTTGCAATCCTAAATGTGGGTGGGCTGCCAAATGCTTGAATTTTGATCAAGAGACCATGATATGTTGCAACAGCCATAACTTTGGGGACCAGGCAAAAGTATCATTTGTTTGTTTATTTGTTTGTCAAACATGTACAAGATAACAAGTATAGGTATGAACATAAACATGAACAAAGGAAGTAAATACACATAAATGGGGACAGTAAAACAGGGACAGTAGGCACGCTGGTGCGCTTATGTACGCCCCTTTATGGACCTCTTAAGAATGGGGTGAGGTCCACGGTAGACAGTTTGAGATTGAAGCTGTGAGGGTTTGAGGCTGTAACAATGGAGTCAGAGCATTCCAGGCGTTGACCACTGTTGCTGAAGTCATATTTTCTGCAATCGAGTTTGAAGCAGTTTACCTTGAGTTTGTATCAATTATTTGCCCGTGTATTATTGTGGTTGAAGCTGAAGAAGTCGTTGGCAGGCAAGACGTTGTAACAGACAATTTTATGTATTATGCTTAGATCGGATCGCAGGCGGCGCAGTTCCAGATTGTCCAAGCCCCAAATTTCAAGTCTGGTGGCATAGGGAATTCTATTGTGTGTAGAGGAGTGGAGTACTCTTCTCGTGAAATACCTCTGAACCCGCTCAATCATGTTAATGTCCAATATACAGTGTGGATTCCAGGCGGACGAGCTGTATTCAAGAATTGGTCTGGCAAAGGTTTTGTATGCCCTAGTTAGAAAAACAATGTTACCGGAGAAAAAGCTTCGCAAAATTAGGTTAACAACTGTTAATGCGTTTTTGGCAATGCTGTTACAGTGAGCTCTGAGGCTTAGATTGTTTGAGATGAGTACTCCTAGGTCCTTGACAGAGTGAGGGTCGCCTACGAAATTGTTTTCGCCCAAATTGTATTTGGTGTTCTGATTTTTATTGCCAATGTGTAGGACAGAGCATTAGTTGAAATTTGGAGTTGCCAATTGCGTGACCATTCTGACACATAGTCAAGGTCGCTTTGTAGGGCAGCAGCATTGTCAGTGGTGTTAAATAATTTTACGTCATCGGTGAAGAGGACACAGCTGCTTTTAATATGTTCGCATAGGTCGTTGATATAAAGTAAAAAGAGTATGGGTCCTAGAACGCTGCCTTGGGGGACACCGCTGTTAACTGGTGCCGGATTTGATAGAGCCCTCCCTATTTTGACTATTTGTTGCCTGTTTGACAGGAACGCAGCTATCCACTTGTGCATGGAGATGCCGTAAGAACTTAGTTTCAACAGTAGTTTGTCATGCACCACTGAATCAAAGGCTTTGCAGAAGTCTAGATAAATTGCGTCTATTACTTTACCCTGGTCAAGATGTATGGTCCAAATGTTTCTGCAGTGTAGGAGTTGCAGATTACAGAACAAATTTTTCCTGAAACCAAACTGCTTGTTAGAAAGCAGGTTGTTTGTTTCTAAGTGGAGGGTGATGGATTGGTTTATAATTAATTCCATGACTTTACAGGTGACTCAACACAGTGACTTCGGTCTGCAATTTTCTACTAGACAAGGGTCTCTCTTTTAAAAAATAGGTATGACTGTGGCTAATGACCATAAGTCGGGCAAGGAGCTGGTTCTGAAAGATACCTCATAGATTGTACATAGAGGTTCGGCTAGAGCAGTGGCAAGCTTTTTCAAGAAGTAGGCACATAATCCATCAGGGCCAATAGATAAAGATGGCTTTAGGTTACGTAGTGCCGTTTCAACTTTATTTACTGTAAAATCAATATATAGTAAATGGTTACAATTTGCTATGGTATGACTAGGAAATAGGGGGCAGCAGCTATTGCTGTCAACAAAGACTGAGCTGAAGAACATATTGAAGAGGTTGGCCTTAACAGCTTCATCGTTACAGTCTTCCCCCTTTAGGCCCTAGATTCAGTGCCACCATAACTTTAAAAAATCACTTAACAATTGTCATTAAGCAAGAACTATTTGTAGACCTCTTCAGTTTTCTATTAACATTCCAGAATGGCTTATCTTGAACATGAAAAAACTCAAGGTTCTTTTAGAATAAACCCACTACAGTATATCCTGGGAACTTCCTTCTGAATACACCACTTCAAACTGGATAGTACATCTATCTGAAGAGTAAAGATCACAATTATATCAGACTATTTATGAGTCAGTGTTATGAATTTTCTTTGTGAATCACCTCTTGCATATCGATTTTTTACTTTTCCATGTTAAGAAGCTGACAGTTACTGGTAGTTTCTAAATGCCTTTTAGGCCCCATTAAAATATGTGCGTGTGTGAAGAGAGAATTTAAGGAAACCAAAAATTATTACTAATTTTTATATCTTTGATCTGTCCAATAAAAATGTGCTTTTTCTATTACAATAGAAAAAGAAATTCCTGTTCATTATATGTGAAGTATGCTGTATGTAAAATACAAAAACGAAATAGGTGTCACATTTTCAAGCAATTAAAATAAATATAATATCATCAACATCATCACATAAAACACAAAGCATATTTGTTCTTTGAATTGAAAATAACATAATTTCTTTCCAACATGTGTGGTAGTTTGCATTTGTCAATGAAAATGAAACAAATAAACATATTACAAGGCAAAATCCTGAAATCAACATATTTTTGAGTGGCCACTAAAGAAAAGCTGAGCAGCTCAAGTGCAGTTCCATCACTTCATAGTGAAAAGATCTGATTAGCTAGTGTTTTTTTTTACCTTTTCACTTAATTTTTATTTTTATGGTTTTTAAAATTATTTTTCTAATGAATTATTCAAGCCAGTAAATACTTGCCATTGATTTGATGTGGAACTATTGATGAACCTTCATTGAACACAGTTTTCAAGAGAGTTGTGAATCTACTTAGTTGCCTGCTAGTTTTGTTTGGCTTTGAATTTTATCTATTGAGAAACACTATTTTTCTAGACCCTTTTCCTCAGAAAACGTCATGTTTTTACTCATCGAACCAATATTCACAGTCTTTACTAGAAAAAGTATGTGAAGTCCCAAAATATTCAGTTCTCTAAAGGGAGTAATTTGAATTCGATGGTCCAGTTAGTGCAAATTCAGTCAGATATGAGTTTGAATGGCCCTTCCCTTTTAAGAAACATAAATTAGTTTCCACTCTTGGAATATTGCTTTTCATGAGCAGGCTTGTAGAACTAAATTATGCCCCAAACCAAAAAGATATATGTGGGTCTCAGGTGAAAAAAAAGATAATTAAAGATCATGAGTCTAGAAAGAGCTATAAACCCACTGACAAAAGCTTTGGCCCCCATCAATCCATAGTTGGATAGATTTAAAGGGAGGCAGTATAAATGTTCCCCTTCCTTAGAGTGGTTAAAAGACAAATGGTATTTCAGTAGTGGCTTGCTCTCATGACAGTAGCATAAATATTGCAACTCATGTTTTGTGTAATGAAAAGATGTACATCTGCCTCCATGTTATTAGAGTTATGAGAATATTTTTGAAGATTTTGAACCTACATAATTTATTAGAAGCAGTCAATAGTGCTTATGAAAAAGGTGCCTTAGACATCAGGTATTCAGCAGTTGCAACTGAATATAGTTGTTTTGAAAATATGTGCATGTTATATATCAATTATTAATAGTTTGGGACAGCACAGTTATAAACAACAGTTTCAAGTTTATTTATTCATATTTGTATACCCACCCATCTCACATAGTGACTGTTGCTATTTCAATAGCAATATGAAGATTTTTAAAGCATTCCTCCTATTCTTAAAGATCAACAGTAAGCTGTTTGAATGAAGGAATGAATTGTGCCATATCCTCAAACCAAGCATGAAAAAGAAATTAGCAGGCCAATCAGATCTTTCCTTCTCAAATTTTGTATGGAGCACAGCTGGGAGCGAGTTGGACAATCATTTTCCAACTATTGTATAGATGTTCAATTTGATTCATTCAGTATGTATGGACACTGTTGTATGAACTGAATGTTTTTAGTATCACAATATTAGATAAGAATGTGTTTCTTTTTAAATCCTTTGAAAAAAGGACAGTAATTCAAATACACCATATTTCAAAACGTTTCACATAAATCCTAATATCCACCAAATTTACAAGAAGGAAAAACATGTTCACAAGAATTCCAACTGCAGTTAAGCAAGCCAAGAGAGTAATGAAGAAAAGGACTTTGAGTTGCCAGATAAGTCTTTATCTCATAAAACAGATTCAGTGCTCATTGAATATACTGTGGTGGTATAATTTTATTTGATGCAGTCCTTCATCTTTTAGAGTTAAAAATGGAGGATTAAAATACTCTTCTAAAATGGCCAAAATGTAATAAGACTTACCTACGCTTCCAGAGTCTATGGCAAAAATGTGTTCCCATCTTTGGTCCCATTTTTGGAACAAGTCTATCATACTTAACTCTCCAATTGCCAGTTATTAATGAAGAAAAGGAAAAGCAACGGACCTTTTCATATTTTGGGGGGAGGGGGATTTTCCAGAGATGGCCATTAGCATTGGGAGACCATGCCAGGGAATTGAGTGACCATTTGGCTGTTAAGAATGAGAATTTTTAAAACTTACAATAGCAGCAAGAAACCAACAGTTTGTATTCTATCACCTAGTGATGTCTTTGCTTAAGACAGCAATTAAGATGAACTGCCAGCTAATAAAGCTGGCTGGAGTTGGGCTATGAGAGAATGGCCATCAGTCAGCTCACTATCAGAATTGGAATGACTGACACTGTCAAGTAGGAAGATCTTGACAGTGAAAGATTTAAATGGAGAACAGGAAGGTACAGAAAGATAGGAAAATTAAGCATAAGGAGCAACTTGGGCCCCCTGGATCATTCCAAAGTTCAAGAAATTTGTCAACAGGGAGTTGGTCTTCCATTGGGAGAGATAAAATTGGATTAGCTTACACAGTGAGGGAGACAAATGAGACCATCAAGTTATCTTAGCAGATCCTTGAGGGTTGGAAGAGTGGAAGGCAAAGAAGAAAAGGGATAGCTGGGATAGAAGGACTGGCAGGGCATTTTGCAGTCTATGCAAACCCTTTTATATGCTTTTATCTGGAGTTCATAATGTTTGGAACCTGCATGAAACAGCAAGAAGTTTCTGAAGGCCAAATTTTATCAGATTACAAAAAATGGCATGTTACCTGTTTGTGCTTAAACATGGATTTATGATACAGTGTTTAATAATTTCCATATGGAGGAAGCCAAAAATGTTATATGAAAAAATGGGTGGTACTTCTTGCAACATTTTTTTAGCAGAGAATTGCAAGTTATACTCTATGCACTACGATCCAACATAGATCTAAGTTTAATTCTTGGCAAATGCTCAAAACCAGGAATCTTTTATACATTAAGTACAGCAACGTCATCCACAGGAATTATTTTAGACAGAAAATAGAGACTGATCAGTTATTTAGATACATATAACCAAGAATGAATGTATGTTTTATACACACACATAATGAAACAGAGTGATTGCATCAATTTTATATGTATCATATATTCTGAAATCACATATTAATCTCTCTATACCTTCCGCCAAAATAGTCTAACTAAAAGATTCTTTACTTTCTTAGAATTTGAAGAAAATAGATGTGGATCCAGAGAAGGAACAAGGCCCACATTAGAAAAAAGCCTGAACAGTTGAATCTTTTTTTCCCTTAAAGTTAAACATGATGTTCTTAGACAAAATAAAACAAAAAAAAGTGCAAAGATGGGTGCGTCCACCTTTTCATCTGAATAGGTTGGCTTCCTGCATTATAGACTACATCCCTAATAATGGATGTGCTGTTAATACTCAAGAGAGGTTGCAGGCTCAAGATTGAAACGATCCATCAGACTATCTCAAACCATCTATAAAAGTATCAAAGTAAAAGTTGTTGTTTCTGATTCTTTGGGTGGGGGAAGAGTTTTATTATAGAACAATGTAAATGAAAGCCAATTCTGCATCCTTTCAAAAAACAAACAAACCTGTAGTCTGATGTTTTTGATCTTGTGCTTCTACTCTGCCCCCAGGTGGCAATACTTTTCTTCCAAGTTACTGTTTGTAAAAAAAAAAAAAACATTTCTCCATGAAATTAGAGGGGTGTGTGTGTGTCTGTGTGTGTCTGTGTGTGTGTGTGTGTGTGTTTGAGTGTGTGTGTGTGTGTGTGTGTGTGTGTGAGAGAGAGAGAGAGAGAGAGAGAGAGAGATTAAGACACGTAAACAGATACTGTCCACAAACAGCAATTGCTGAGAGCTCTGGATTTTATTATTATTATTGCTTTACATAATTTCTGATGACAGCACACCAGTACTAAATAAGATATAAAAGATGCTTCCTGTCTTTATTTCTTCCCTAAATTTAAATCATTTTGCCTAATCTAGCCAGTAAAAATAATGGATTTTTGAATGCTTCTGTTGGTACCTCTTAAACTATTTTATTCTTTTATTGAGGGGATGAATATCTTGATGTCAGTAAGTACTTCACAGAGGAGGTTTTTTATTTATTTGTTGTACTACTTCAGAGAAGATTATAGAAATATTTAATTTTAAATACCAGCTTAGTTGTGATAGATTCAGCAATTTCATTTTTCTCTTGTGCTGCTTCATTCCCTTTAAATTAGTAATGAATCATTGAACATGATCATTAGAAAGAAGCCAAATAGTAACATAGTTTAAAGATCTATTTGCCACACAGAGTGTGTGTATTTTTGTGAGCTTAACTGTAAAATGTATTAGTGAATTATTTATTTATTATTTTAGAAAGAAGCTTCTTCATGGTCAGTTTAATTGCTAGGAGTCTTAAATGAATAAATGTTCTCTTAATTTATTTCTGTTAAGAAATAATGAATATGTAGTTACATAATTAAAGGAGGAGAATGTGTGAAAATGTGTTATAGAAAGCTAATGATTTTGGTTTTCTATAACATACAGTTTGCAGTGTATCCGCAGTCATTACTTTTACTATGTACAGTGCTTTCCAGAGAAATTTCCACATATCAGTCTTTTTTTACTTTGTTTCTAGTTTTTAATGGAAATATCTAAGATTGCTTGTGCCCGCCATAAAATGAAAGAAAGAATTGCCTGTCCTGCTTTATTGTTCTTGCTGTTTTTATATGAAATGTAATATATGTTTTGGGCTTTCGGCTTTTTTTGTTTTGTTTTTTGTAATTTAGAGACATTTATCATCCTTACTGCCAAATTAAAGCACGGTCAGTGGAATTTTTATCCTGTTAATACTTATGATGAGATAAATGTACCTTTAATGTAGATCAGGGGTGTCCCAAAGTGGTGGCCCGCGGGCCGGATGCATCACACGTAGACCACACCCACCCCAGCTCCGTGAATGGGAAAAACATCGTGAAACGTCACATGACGGCAACATGATGCCGCGAGTTTGACAACCGTGATGTAGATCTTTGCCTGTTGCAAATAGCAGCTATGTCTGACAAAATGCCATTGTGGTTGACCGTGACTATGTTGGTTCATTGGAAACATCCACAAAGCAGGGCAGAGCAGAAGTATTCTCTGCAAAAGGACCTTTTACTTCTGCCCATGGTACTGTACATCCTTTCTGAGGAAGGACCTTCTTTTTTTAGCGTGTAAAAGTACTTGGAATTTGCACATCCAAACTACTACTTTGAATACCAAGCAATGGTCTGCATTTCTTTTGGACTTATAAGACAACCTGAATAAAATATGGTATAGACTTCATTAGAAAAAAATGGTTTCTGAACTTGTCAGTTGAATGCAAATTACTAAGTCTTTGTTTAATTTCCTATTCACTGGGCTGCTCTAGGCTCAGCTGCTATAACCACCTATACCCACACTTTTAGACTACCATATTTTTCGGAGTATAAGACGCACCTTTTTCCTCCCTAAAAGTGGCTGAAAATTTGGGTATGTCTTATACTTCGAATGTAGCTTTTTTTCCTAGCCCTAACCAGGTGCTAATGATCTTCCCAGCTCTTTCCGTCTTGCAGGCTCTTTCATTGTTACTCTCTCAGAAGAATGTTTTTCCAGCCCTAAGTCTTTGCAGGGTTTTTTTCATTGCTCTACTTGCTCTGAATAAGTTTTTTTCTAGCCCTAACCAGGTGCTAATGATCTTCCCAGCTCTTACTGGCTTGCAGGTTCTTTCATTGTTATTTTCTCAGAAGAAGGTTTTTTTAAGTCCTAACCAGGGGATAAAATAATGTGCTGAAGCTGACCAGACTAAGGATGCTAGCCAGATGAATACCTGGTAGGCAGATTGTTTTCCCCTATTTTCCTCCCCAAAAACTAAGGTTTTTGGGGAGGAAAATATACTCCGGTGCGTCTTATACTCCGAAAAATACGGTACTGTTCTGAAACTTACCCAGAAATAGTAACTCTGCTTGCAGATTCTCTCCCAGAACCATCAAGGGATAAAATATTGGTAAGTTCCTTTGAAAAATAAATATCAATATTTAAAGATTCCCAAAGAACACACATACACCTAAAACACACCAATACGTCTGAATTTGCTGTATTTCAGTTTTTTTAAAAAAAGCTATTTCTATAAAATATGCCAATATAGCAGATTATAGGTGTCCATTGACATACCCAATTTCAGCAACTGTTCTTTATATGTTTTAGCCTCCAGTCCTCTAATCATCCTTGTTGCTCTTCTCTGCCCTCTTTCTAGAGTCTTTTTTACATCGTGGTGAATATATTCAGGTCTGAACCAAAGGTTTACAACCTAGGAGAAAACATTATAAGAAACCCCCCCCCCCCCCATATTTTCTGAGCTAAGCAACTAGCAAAACCCTATTCTCAAATAGTTCAAGAAAATTATCTGGAACATTTCAAGCCATCACATAAATAATAAATGAAGAAAAGTAATAGTTGCTTTTAATTTTAATGTTCCTTTCCTAGCCTGATAAAGAATGAGAGAGAAATTTAGGTATCTTAATTTGAAAGATAAAGAGCCAGTGTGGTAAACACTCGTTTGCAAATTCATTCTGTGTCTCAAATTCATTTCTTTAAGTAAGAATCCATTTCATTTTTTAAAAGTGCATTCCACTGAAATACAACATTGAAATGTGATTTTATCATTCAGAGCCATATTTCAAGAAGCGGCACATTTTTCATTTTAGATGCAGTTTCTTTTATCATTTGGTCTCGCCATGTCAAAAATCTGGAAAATGCCTAACTTACCGTAATTCTAAGGTGACCAGACGTCCCGCTTTTGGCGGGATGGACACGCTTTTCAAGTGTGTGTCCCGCATCCCGCATTCTTTCCAAAAAGTCACGTTTTTTGGAAAGAATGCCCGGACGTCTGGTCACCTTACTTTAGAAGAAGGGGAGTGGAGAAACGAAGAGCTAAGGTAGAACAAGAAAGGGGTCGGTCGTAGCGCAGCAGGAGATGGGAGGGGGACTGAGGCGGGGTCCGGGCGGGTGTCCGAAGCGTGAGTGGGCCTTCTCCCCCCCCACCCCCCAACCACCCTCGGATCCATGTGACGCTATGAATGAGTCTGGGGAGGGGGCTGGGCGAAGCGCTGCATTCCTGAACAGCAGAAAGCGAGCGAGCGAGCAAGAGGAGGGGGCGGGGTGGGCGAGCGAGTGATTGAGCGGAGAGGCTTCTTCCCGGGCTGGGAGGGGAGGCGGGCTTGGAGGGAGGGAGCGGCTGGCAGCAGTGCAGCCCTAGGAGACTGAGCTGCTCGTCCACGGCTAAGGGGCGCCGCCATGGAAGCCTGACGCTTGCCCCCCCACCTCCTTTAGCACGGCTGCGCCTCCGCCCCTTCTTTCCCAGAGGAAATCACTGGACCTCCGCTCCCTCCCCGCCCACCTGCCTTCGTAAAGGACTGCAAGGACACCATCGGACGAAGAGAGAAGGGGGTGGATAAAGGGCGGGGGGGACCAGCCGGTGGGTCCTCCCCGAGAAGAACATGTGCTGAGCGGCTTCTATCCGTGGCAGGTAATGGGGCTTGGGTATCCTCGGGGATCGCGAAACACAGGCGGAGCATTTCTACCAGCCAGCCAGCCCAAGCCACTGCCGGCTCCCGAAGGGGAGGCGGGAGGCGAGGAAAGGCCTCCCGCCTCCCCCCCACCCACCTGGATGCCGACATTTGCTTTCTTTTGCCCTCTGCGCATGCGCAGCGTTCTGCGCATGCGCAGAGGGCAAAACTCAAATGGCGGCGTCCAGGCGGGCCCGCCCCCCGTCAATGGTGTCCCGCTTAGAAAAAAAAATCTGGTCACTTTACGTAATTCTGTTCGCATATTACCCTTCCCCCTCCAAAAAAGAGAAACAATTCCCTACCCCTCCTCACCCCCATATGGGCCACCTTGAACAGTGGCACTTCATGACAGCTCCAAGGCTGGGTCTGAAATAGAGGCCCAGACTTCAACTTCAGCCCTAGTGCCACTGCTGCCATTCAAAAAGTCCACCACACTCCATTGCATGGCCTCCAGAAATGGCATGAAAGGGCCATGCTCTCATGCAACTGACCCTGCAGCCCAGCACTCCTCAGGATCTGCTGCATGCTGCTTACCTTTAGGAAGCATTTTCTTTCTGTTGACAGACTCCTGTGGGGGTCTAGGGCGACTCACTACAGCCAACTCGTCTCAGGACAACTCACCATGGGACAATTCAACACTGCAGTGATGGCAAACCTATGGCACGCATGTCACAGTTGGCACGCAGAACCATATCTGAGGGCACACGAGATGTTGCCCTATGTCAGCTCTAGAACGCATGCACGCTCTGGCCAGCTTATTTTCAGCCTTCTTTTCGGCCATTTTTGCTCTCCCCATGGCAAAAAAGGCCCAACGGGCCAACCGGAAGTTCACTTGTGTGCTCACCCTCAGCCTCCTTTTCGCTGTCAGAGGTCTTCAGGAACTTCTTCGGCTTTGGACAGTTGCAGTCAGGCCTCTCACATCTTGGCCCATTTCTTCTGCAGCCGGGAAGGCTTTCCTGAAGGCCTGTATAGCCAATAACAGAGCTCTGGATTGATCCGGAGCTCTGTTATTGGCTACACAGGCCTTTAGGAAAGCCTTCCCGGCTGCAGAAGAAATGGGCCGAGGTGTGCGAGGCCTGGTTGCAACTATCTGAAGGTAAGTAGTAGGGCAGCTCCACTTCCTTTCATTTCCAAACTTCCAGTTGGCCTGTTGGACCAGTTTTCACCGTCGCCAGGCTTCAGGAGGCTTTCCTGAACCCTGGGGAGAGCGAAAAACTTCCCAATGGGCCTACTGGAAATCCGGAGGCTTCAGTAAGGCCTGTGCGCATGCATGGGGGGGAGCGCGGGGGATTGTGCACATGTGCAGGGCATTGCATTCTGGGTGTGGGCACACACACGCTATTGCGCACGCGCACCCTTTTGGCACCCGAGCCAAAAAAGGTTCGCCATCACTGCAACACTGTATTAATCATTTCATTCAGGTGCTTTTATTATTTGTGATGACATTTTCATTAAAATTATTGTAACTGTTATATTTCTGGATTTACTTTATTTTATTATTATTGGTAAAGTGACCAGATATATATTTTTTTAAGCGGGACACCTGGACACCGCCATTTGAGTTTTGCCCTCTGCGCATGCGCAGAACACTGCGCATGTGCAGAGGGCAAAAGACCGCTAATGTCGGCGTCCAGGTGGGTGGGGGGGACGGGGGATGCGGGAGGCCTTTCCTCGCCTCCCGCCTCCCCTTCGGGAGCCAGCAGTGGCTTGGACTGGCTGGCAAGCGAGCGAGCGGGGCTGGCTTGGGAAGGGGAGAGCCCCTCTTGGCTCTCCTCCTCCCTCCCCCCTGCCCGCCCGGGGGTCCCGCGCCGCCTGCTGACCTCGCGCACGTCCTGCAGGCACTCGAGGATGGCCAGGTTGTTTCACACCAGCTCTTCCGCCAGCTTCCAGCCGCCGCCGGAGGAGTCAACGTGGGACGCCTGCCCGCTGCCAACGCCACCCATGGCCGGCCCGAGCTGAGATGCCTGCTGCTGCTGCTGCTGCCCCTGCAGCTGGGCCCCCAGTCCCGGCTGCCCCAGCGGCGGAAAGGCTGCGGCGGCGGCCCCGGCCGGCTGAGCCAGCGCCAGCCCGAGGGCCATCTTGGATGCAACTCCTTCGCTCGGGCCGCCCCGCCCACCGCAACGCCACCGCAGAGACATGCCCCCGCATCCTTGCGCACGGCGCCACGGGACGGGACGGCCGTTTTGAGAGGGCGGGGCTGCGCCTCCCCCATCGCCGGGGCAACCGCTGGGCCAGCCAAGAGATTTCTCCCGGCTCGTGCGCACCGCCGCTTCCGGTTACGAGCCGTCAGGGCAACAACGGGCAAAAGATGACCAGACTTCCCGCTGTTTTGGCATTCTTTCCAAAAAAGCGTGACTTTTTGGAAAGAATGCGGGATGCGGGACACATGCTTGAAAAGCGTGTCTGTCCCGCCAAAAGCGGGACGTCTAGTCACCTTAATTATTGGCCATGGTTCCATCAAAATTAATTTAACTTTTGTATTTGTTGAATTGTCCTGCGGCGAGTTGGCCACTGCGAGTTGTTCCATTCCACCCTGTGGCCTACCTGAGGCTCCTTTGGGCCACACAAGGCCTTTGTTCTTGAAGCAGCTTTGGAGAACTGCAAAAAAGAAATGGTCTTCTGAGGCCTTCAAAAACTGTGCAAAAGCGTGTCACATTCTCATTAGATTTTTGGAGGCTCCAGAGATAGAGGCTCCATGAGCGCATAGCCCTTTCATGCAGTTTCTGAAGGCTGTGGAAGGGCACACCCCATCCTTGTGCCCCATCTGCAGCCCTGCAAAATCATGTGAAAATGGGCCCTGCTTTTGAAAATAGTGTTGGGTGTTGGTGAATGCTGCCATGTCACAAAATGTTGTGTGTTACTCATGTCATAGTTTCATCATTACTGTCTTAGAGCCTCTGTGTAAATAATGCAGAGAAAAGAAATAGAAGACACACAGCCTTGTATTATCTAAAATTGCACTGGCTCTACATCTTTATTGTGTAATTTCAGACTAGATGAGAGGGTCTATAGAAAAATAAATCCATGGAAAACTAGAATAGCCATAGTTAAAAGTTTGCCTTGATTTCTAGCTTTTCTGTTTCCAGGGAATATTTGCATTAATATTCAGTTACCTACAGATTCTCATGGGAAGATTCTCTCACTTAGAAGTAATTTTCCATGGCTTAGGACTTAAGTCTGGCATTGTTTTTTTGATTTGATGCCACTGTCCTGCTGTGAGATTTCTGGCCATCAATATCTGAATTTGGAGACTTACAGTAGATACACTAATTCCTCATGTTTCAAAAGAAAGTCAGTTTCTACAGCAATTCAAATATTACATCTATCTATCTATCTATCTATCTATCTATCTATCTATCTATCTATCTATCTATCTATCTATCTATCTATCTATCTATCTAGAATAGAAGAAATACTAATTCAGTTGGGTGGCATAAATTCTGTAGGATACACAACTATTTAGATTAGATTAGATTATTATTAGAGTTGGAAGGGACCTTGTAGGTCAACTAGTCCAACCCCCTGCTCAAGCAGGAGTACCTACACCATTTTGGATAAATGGCAGTCCAATCTCCTTTTGAAAGTCTCAAGCGTTGGAGCTCTCACAACCTCAGCAGGCAAGCTGTTCCACTGGTTGATTGCTCTGTCAGAAAGTTCCTCCTTATTTCCAGGTTGTACCTAATGCAATGTTCTACCTAATGCTGTTGTACCTAATGCAATGTTCATCCTAGCACAAATTTATAATACATAATAATCTGTGCTTGGATTATTATCCAATCAATTGGGATGATCATTTGTACTAAAACTTCCTGCATTTTTTGTTTTTAGCCATGCTGGGTGGGGTTGCTGGGAGTTAATATACAAGGAAGTCTCAGAGTAAATTTGTGTCTTACCAGAGTTTTTGATTAATTGTTTTGGAGAAAAAAGAGACAAAGCCCTGCACTAACTTGGGTCTGTTATGTATGAACAAGCATATAAAGCTTATTTATATTGTTTAAATTGTTGAACATTTAAACCCATAACTGATAAGCAATCAAGTTCCTGGTGCATCATTATTATATAAATTAGAAAAAACCCAAGATATTTTGATTGACTTTGGTGGGATTAGTATGACAGTAAAGCTTAATTCAGTCTTCAGTGCAAAATATAAGTTATTCTTTGTCTTCTTAACCACTAGGTGTCAATCACTCACTGAGTCTCAGGGTTTCTGGGCTTTTTAGCTGAGATCAAGCATAGTGGGTGCAGCATTTAATACACTATAGTCTTAGTCATTACTACAGCAGGAAGATAAACCTAAGATTGGTTAAAAGGTACCATTGACTATGAGATGTATACTGTACCTATTCCCTGCAGGAGGACTAATTCAGCTGATTGGGGTGACTAAGGACAGCATAATTAATTCTCTCACCAGATTAATTTACTGAGAGTTTCAAAGGAAATAGCAGTTAAGTGACCTAGACACGTTTTTCTAACTTCCTAGTCACATATTTTGCCAAAGTTTGGGCTGTTATATTTGTACTTTGAGCAACATTTCCATTCACTTAATAAAATTCTTCTGGGAGACTTATCTGTTAACAGAATGGTTGCCGCATAGAACATGATTAGTTGCAAATCACAGGAAGGTCTTTCCTCTAATCCCCATTCTTGAACTCCTACTCTGTTTAAGTTTTCCAGACAAGCATATTTTTCAAACAATGCACTAGGTCACCCTTCATATTTATTTATATTTTATGTTATTGCTTTATTGCATTTTCGCTTTTTAGATCCATGCTTGGGGGTAGGAAGCTATGAGAGACATGGTAAATTGTGTGCTTTGCAGCATGGCAGCAGTTGCATTATTTATTTGCTTATTTATTTATTTTTAATGCAACAAACCAAGAGGAGCAGGGATTGTTATGAGTAACATGAAGGTAGTTCTAGGCACCTGTGGTGCCAAATTCTAGCTGTAGATTGAATTCCAAGGACTGAAATAATTTCATGAATTACCTTAATACTGTTGCTGTTTTATTTCTTACCCAACCTTTTAAATCTGCTATTATTTTTGGCTACAGAAACTTTCCATTTGTAATCTACTTGCTTATGGATCAGTTTTTGAAGGATAAAATCTACATGGATTGCATAATCTTCCAATGGCCACTGTAACAGATGGGGAGAGGTTGGGACTATTGATCTGATGAAAAACTCTGATTAGCTCCTCGAAAGTAATGTAGAATATACTGTATTTTATTGAATTCCTATTTCATTATTAAGTTATCTTTAATCACAACAGAAATCGATGCTCACTCTCTTTTCCACCAAATGCTGCTGCTATAATCAGGCAAAAACTGCAGTTATAATAAGAAAGAGGAAACTTAGTTTAATCTTGATGTTGCATTGTGAATAGCATCAAGCTTTTTCCAAGCAATCCTGGTTTCATATGTAAAGCTAAATATTTCATTTGTCTTGCACCTTTTATAAATAGCATGTTTGTCATCCTGATTTGGGGTTACAAATATCAGAAGTGTTAGCTAGACATTATGGATTGAAGGAATACTCATAAATCAAGCTAGGAGAGGTAGGATAAGGATGGGGGAACTATATAGACACTATACCATGCTACTCCAATATACCACATTGATCTATAAATTCTGATTAACTACTTTAGTGCTCTGCTTAATTGGAAAACACTACTTAATCAAGATGCCTCCCAGGGAACCAATTTCCACCTAATGATATTTGATGGCAAGGACAGCTGTTTAATTGGGATGGTAATTCCACATAATTAGAACACCTTCAGGTAACTGCATGATGCTTTGGTTGGCATGCGTGTCTGTGGTGCCTTGGGCCTTATCTACTCTTGTGGATAAAGGGTGGGATCCTAGTTAATTTCAAACTCTATTGTATCTATCAGTAGAATCTGATCAGGTTTCATAGCCCCAATATTAGAGATAATGAAAAGTGTTACATTTCAACGTGTAAACAATGCATTACTTGGTTTACTGCAGCTACAATTCCCTTTCTATAGCAATCTCCATTGCTGACAAGACTCTTCCTCTTGTTCTGGCCTGATGACTCCTACTTTTCGTATTTGTCACTAAAATTCCTGCTAAAGGTGATTTGAGGTTTGCTTGGTCTGTTTGTGCATAATTGGCCATTTACTTTCTTTTTTTGGGGTGTGTATGTGTGAAGAGTTAATATACTATTGAAGTATCTTGCACAGCATTACTCAGGTGGGGCAAAATAAATGACATTTATTTTGCTTTTGCTAAAAGTATGCCAAATAAACTAAACATTTGTGAAAGTTGTATAGACTTTAAGATTCAGGAAAAAAAGGGGTGGAAGAATGGCTGAGGCAATTCTAATATTCTGCATATTTTCTGCTCTACTCCAAAGAGCTTATTTACTCTCTCTTTCCAATTTTTCTCTTTGCATGTTGGTTTTACAAAGATATAGAGCAGTGATGGCGAACCTATGGCACACGTGCCACAGGTGGCACGCGGAGCCATATCTGAGGGCACGCGAGGCATTGCCCTATGTCAGCTCTAGCACTCGCCAGCTGATTTTCAGCCTTCTTTTCGGCTGTTTTCACTCTCCCCAGGCTTTAGGGAAGCCTCCTGAACCCTGGGGACGGCGAAAAATGGCCCAACCAAAAGTTCGTTTCTGAACTTTCGGTTGGCCCGTTGGGCCATTTTTTACTCTCCACAGGCTTCAGGAGGCTTCCCTGAACCCTGGGGAGAGCGAAAAACAGCCCAACGGGCCTACCGGAAGTCCAGAGGCTTCAGTGAGGCCTGTGCGCATCCGTGGGGGATGGGCAGTGTGGGGGGGTTGTGCGCATTCACGGGAACAGTCGGGGTTGTGTGCATGTGGGGGGGGAGGGCATTGTATTATGGGTGTGGGCACATGTGCGCTTGCTATTACGCATGCGCACACCCTTTTGGCACCCGAGCCAAAAAAGGTTCGCCATCACTGATATAGAGTAACAATCAACAAATCTCTTTTGTTACAATTTTGTTTTGTCCATAAATTTTGCTTCCACCTTTGAATGGCTTCAAGAAACTTATTTTCAAACATTAAGAACAATAGATCTTGACTATGCACACAATTATCATCCCTTTCTATGAGAAATCATCATCTTTCAAACAATATATTTTTAAGCTTTATATGACTGCTCTTAAAATTAAATTGATAGTAATACAACCCTTCAGTAAAGATAGAAAGGTTTCAGAATTTGGCCTTTTGATCTCTACTCTCTTTGTGAACCATATGAAGAATTTTGCATGGGACCCCTTGTTAAAACAGATGTGGCCAGAATTTCTTGAAAAAGGGGATTTTTAAATGTTTAATTTTATTTATTAAGATTGTGAAATACAAAGGAAGTCTCTACCGGTGTCTCTCAGAGAAAGCTAGTGTGGAATATGCAATGGAGCTTGTCCTACAAGATGGAGGTAGGACAGTGGTTCCCAACCTTTTGGGTACTAGGGACCAGATGTAGGGATGGGGGCCCTGTGAGGGGTGTGAGTAGAAAACTGCCTGCCCTAAACGGGCCCCTTGCTCCTATGATCTCACTCAGTTCACATGGCCAGAATGATTTAAGATACCTTCCCTGGCTGGTACGTGATCTCATCTAGGTTGCAACAAGAAGATGCTCATAGAGAAGGTGGGTGGGGGGAAATTGTGGGGGAGAATTCACCAGTGAAAATGCTGTTGCTCTTTTCTACCTTTGGCTACTTGGAAAACTATATATAAGCAGTAAACACTGCGAAGGCAGTCAGACATCTTCGCATCCTGCCATGATTTGTCTCTAATTCCATCAACCAGTTCTGTGGAAAATGGTTTTTCCATGGATTCGAGGGGGTGTGGTTTTGTCTGCTGCCTGCATCCCATGGATGGGCCTTCGCTTGTTTGCACGGACCAGTTTCTGACATGTCACGGACCGGTGCCAGTCCACGCACCAGGGGTTAGGGATCCCTGATGTATAACTATCACTGGAGGTTAGATGAAATCACCAACATAGAAAGGGGCCTTGGGGTTCCTAAGCCAAAGAAGCTAAAAGGAAGCATATTGTAGAACAGTCATGTGATCAAAGCAGAAAGCCCATATTAAGCCTGCATCTGAAGATATTCAAAGATTTCCATCAGTGTTGTGACAACATGATTATAAAGTAGTGTTGTGTTTGCCAAGTCACATAAATGCTTGCATGGAAAGATATTTCAGTAGCAGTAACACTAACCTAAAAAAGAAGGAAAAGCACAGCAAACATTAAAAAATGAAAAAAATAGGTACATTTATCTTCAAAAAAGAAAGAAAAAACATTCCTGTGGTTACAGTTGTGTTGAAAAAGAGCAAATTAAATCAAGGGAACAGTTTGGAATGGGTGTACTTCCAACCTACTTCCCTGTTCTAGTTCTCAATCTCTGTTCTGTAGAAGCATATAGCCTATGTATGATACATAATATGGGTATATTAATCATGTATTAATGCACCCATATTTTTTTCAGTAGTGAAGAAAACTGGGACTGTTTGAAAAAAAATATTTGCTCACACAGTGAGACTTGCTTCCGAGTAGACCTGCCTAAACTTTAATGACCAAATCAGGAAGCCCTACTTCAAATAGTGCATTTGCCATGAATTCCCTTTTTGATATTTAATCCATATGCAATATGAACAATATTGGTTGCTGTCTGAACTATTGGAATATAATCAATTAAATATTGTGAGCATCCTAAAGTGCTTTAAAATGCCAAATTTTAAAACAAGCTGACACGATAATCATATGTGGGCTTTATGGTGTAACTGAAGAAAGATACAGGAACAAAAACAGTTCTTACGCAAGTTGACACACATTTCCTGTTCCAGCAATGTTTTATTTTGGTATCTGCCTTGGAGGACGGATATATAGGCCAGATTTTTAAAAAGCAACAACACCTTCCTACAACATGAATTTATACAGGTAATGGAATTTTAACTTTTTGATTTGTTTTTTTCTCTTTTAAAAAAAAGCACCCCTTAACAAAATATCTTATTTCATACAAAATAACATCTGAGTCATCTTTTCAGTTGCTGTGTTTTTTTTAAAAAAAACTGTTTTGCACCTTCTTCGGGGATTGGTTGTTTTTTTAAACTGGGCTGTCTCCAAAGGCATTTCCCCTTCACCCCAAATGCAAAAATTCCACTTTGACAGCTGATGCTCTGCGAACACTTTATTACACAAGTTACATTCAGCTTCTGAAAATAGTGTTCTAACAGTATAGCCATCTAAAAATAAGACATCCTGGAAACACACAAAGTCTGAGCAAGAAGGAGGAGGAGGAAAAAAGATCCAATTATAAATAGAGACTTTTTAAAATCTTTCCCTTAAAGTAATAGAATACTTGTGATATTTTCTTTAAAAAATAGGAGATTTAGTGGCTCTGTTTCATTGTGGCACTGAATTCTCTCTTTTCTGTGATAGATTAAGGGCATCAAAAGTGAAAAGGCACCAAAGAAAAACTGAAAACCAAAAGTATTCTTAAAGCTGAGACTGGGACTTATTTACAAATATAGAGACGGTCCCTAATTGAAATGAGTAAATATTACTATTTTAAAGCATTACTGCAATTAAAGTGGGATTGCCCTGCTTTATTAAAAGGTTCACATAAAACAATGGCACTGATAGGAAATGTTCACACTCCAAAACTGAACTGAAGCAAAAGGGAAGGAAACGGAAAAACAAAAACAAAATTAAATCCGTGTACAGCCTCACAAAGGACTAGTACAGTTTACAATTAAATACGTAAAATCTTAAAACGTGCTAAATCTGGCAATCTTTGTAGACTCGGACCATGTAGCAATTAAAGGCCAGTTTCAGGAAGAAGCTGAAGGTATCGCTGGAGGCTGAGGGACAGGTTCTTCCTCTTCTGAATCCGTGGCATCCTCTTCTTTTTCCTGATCACTCCCTTCGGTACTAAGTCTGTCAAACCCTTTTCGACTGTAACCTGCACGGCTGGCGAAGAAATTCCCCAGATTGAGGCCTCCGCTGCCTTTTCCTGCAATGGAAATCAATTTTAGGATGTGGTTCATGTTATCTTTCAGACTTTTTTTTCATTTATTACTGAACATATTGGCTGCCCATCTTACCACAGGGTAATTCTGGGCGGCTTACAAAAAGATATATTAGTTACTATACATTATTTTGATTTTTGAGGTTTCAACTTTGTTAGCTTATCAGCTCCTTCTGGTCAACATCAAGGAACACCGTAAAAGACATAGAACTGTCCTCTGATCTTTCAGCCAAAGGCAACATATACCTTTTTCTATTTCCTTTCAAATGAGACATGATTTTATCTTGAGTAGTGAGTAACAACCGCCCTCTGCAGCCCAAATCCTTCGGCAAAGACCAGTGCATCTCCCTGAACTGAGTTAAACAGCCGCCCTCCACAGCCTTTATCCATCGGCATAGCCCAGGTGATTGAAGAAGGCGAGGAGGGAAACCAGAGGTGATCCGCTACCGCCATCTTGAATAGCGGGTAACAACCGCCCTCTGTAGCCCAGATCCTTCGGCAAAGACTAGGAGATTGATGGAAGTGAGGAAGGAGATCCGAGGAGACCTAACAGGAGTCCACCGCATCTGCACTGCACCGCTACCCTTACACTTCATCTGTAAGGAGCCCTCTGTACAGAGCCCTTCCAAGGCTATCACTGAGGTTACCACTCCAACCAATTCCCAACGAGGCTACTGCAACTGACCACGTTGATTCATCTATAATACCTTAATTTCCCAATTAATTAATTAATTACCATATTTTTGGACTATAAGACACACCGGTGTATAAGATGCACCAAGATTTTGAAGAGGTAAGTAAGAAAGAAAAGTTTTTGTCCTCCCCGGCCCCCAGGAGCACTCTACAGGCATCCAAAACCCTCTGATTGCCCCATTTTTAACAAAAATGGGTGAAAAATGGGCCTGTTTTTGCGAAAAACAGGGCACGCAGAGGGTTTGGGAGGCCTGCAGAGTGCTTCTGGGGGCTGGGGGAAGGAAAAAACACCTCCGTTTTTGCAAAAACCGGCCCATTTTTTTCTCATTTTCCGCACAAATGGAAGCGTTTTTGCCTTCCCCTAGCCCCCAGAAGCACTCTGCAGGCTAAACCCTCTGCGCACCCTGTTTTTCGCAAAAATGGGCCCATTTTTTGCAAAAATGGGACTCGGGGCTGGGCTTTGGGAGGGCAAAAATGGCTGTATTCGGTGTATAAGACACACCAACATTTCCACCGTCTTTTGGGGGAGGGGGAAAGGTGTGTTTTATACTCCAAAAATATGGTAATTGATGCTTAATTTCTTAATATAATATTGATTGAAAGATTGGTAACTGATTGATTTGATAGTTGGGCATTTAATGATTATTAATTGATAGAATAATTAGTTAGGCTTTTAATTGATTATCAATTGAACAATTTAAATAGTCGTTTAACTTTTGATTTATTGGTTGGGCAATTAATTTGTTGCTTTGTTTAATTGACTGGATTATTGACTGTTTAATTGATTTACTGATATTTTTGATTGTATAACAACTGATTAATTAATTAATTGACCAGGCACTATTAACTAAATAGTTTAGCATTCATTAATAATTAATACTCCAGTGTTAAATTGTCTAACTGGTCAGACTTTGTTTATCGATTGATTATTGATTTTGTAATTGGGCAATCTAATCAGATACATAAAAGACTTAATTGGAAAGGCTTGGATTGCAAATACTAAACTACCATGCCTAGCAAGCACTCCACCACCAAACCTACACTCAAAATGAATGAAATCTCTACTAAAGACCAACATAATTCCAGCTCATGCTGCTTCATCTGTTTAGATCCCATTGAGGAAGACATGAGTTCAATAAAGTGCTCCCTATGCGGCATGTATGCTCACCACAAATGCACGAAATTAACCAAAGCCATGGCCCAATTCATAAAAGAGGTCTCACTCCCATCCTCCCATTTCACACTCCCACTTCTCTACCCATCTTGCAAACCAAAACTAGACAATGTCAATGTCCTGCAAGAAAGGATAAACTCTATTGAATCTCGTTTAGCATCCCTCAACACCATTGAAGCGCAATTAAAGTCCCTTAACACCATTGTAGCATCCCTCAAAAAAGATGACATAAAGCAGAAAAGTGAAGACCCATCATCTCAAAAACCTACCTCATCTCAACAACCTCAGCCTCAACCACAACCTCATGGAACCAGTTACACTACTACTGACATCTAAATCCTCATCAAAGATGCACTTGAACATGAACAGAAGCGTCCAAACGCCATCTTATTTGGACTTGAGTACAACAATGAAATACTGTAGATGACATCACTATGGTTCGCAGCAGCATCAGCAACTTTCCAGCATTGACCAACTCTCCTGAAGAAATTATTAACATCTCCCGTGACGGCCTGGAATACAAAAACAATGACGGCACGATGGCTCCTGGCTTCTGCAGAGTCATTTGCAATAGTGAGACCAGTAAACGCAAATTCATCCACTCAATAAACACACTTGCTAGAAACCATACTAACCATAATAAACTACGGCCCGACCTATCCATATTACAATGTCCATGCTCCTGTGAGCTCCGTGCAGAGCTCAAAAGACACCTGGATCGTGGAGAGACTGACCTATACATCGACTACCATGCCGACTGTATCAAACACAAGTTCACGTCCCTAGAACCACAACAACCCAATAATCAAAAATTGACAATCCCAACAACCCAACATCACAACAGCCAACAACCCCAACACCCCAATATTCAATACTAGGTATGCACCCCCCCAAGATCATCTAGGTTCACAGCAACAGACCTTAAATGCAAACTACTCAATGCAAGAAGCCTCGCAAACTAATGCCGGAGTTTCTTCTTCTACTAAATATGGCTCAATTTGACCTAATATTTGTCTGTGAAACGTGGTTAAACAAATCCTTTCCTGACTCCATTATCACTACAAGTGACTACCATGTCCACCGATCTGACCGTGGAGGAGGAAGTGTTGCTATCTTCTACAAAAAGTCCCTAGATCTGAAAAATATTCAAGTAACAAGAGCTTGTTCTTCCTGAGACCATTATCTATGATCTATCTCCAAATACCACAATTCGCTTCCTATTATGTTACAGAGCCCCTGATTATGACCTTGATCATGGGAGCAAACTAACTACATTACTAACGTGGGCAGCCTCATGCCCATATCCCATTATCTTTCTTGGTGACCTCAATTCACCTCTTATTAATTGGACCCTAAATGAGTGCTCAACTGAAACAATACATACAACCCTGTATAATGCCATCACTACTTTAGGACTTTAGATCAATTGGTAACTATCAACACTAGATTCAACAACTGCCTCAATCTAATTTTCTGCAACAGTTTAAACACAATTTATAACCTTCATATCAAAGAACCTTTTTCCAACAGTGACCACAGCATGATTGACTTTTGTCTAAATTTACATCCATACAAAGAATCTCATAATAGGACTCCTAAATACAACTTCAAAAAAGCAAACTACGATCTCATAGCTGCTGACCTCTCATCTCTAGATTGGGAAATCCTATTCAATGACTGCAACTCTGCAGAAGACTATTTTCTACTTGAAAATACTACACTTTTCTACTTGAAGTTCAAAGAGTCATTAATCTATATGTACCTTTAGTAACTCCCAAAGCCAAAAAGAACAAATTACTCTTATCAATAAGGAAACTCCAATCCCCCAAAAATCCCTTTGGCGGAAAAATAAAACTGGCTATGTAGCTACCTTCAAAAACCGATACAAAACCTTATGTCGCCAAATAAAAACAGAATGTACCAATTACCATTGCAAACAGGAGGAAGAGCTGTTACACACAAAACCCAATCATGCCTTCTATAATTTCGTAAATGCCAAACTTAAAGACTCAAAAACCATCCCACCTCTAAAAGGGCAAAATGGTGAAGATTGTAACAATGATGCTGTTAAGGCTAATCTCTTCAACACTTTTTTCAGTTCAGTCTTTGTCAACAGCAATGGCATCTCCCCCTCATTTCCTAGTCATACCTCAACCAATTGCAATGATCCAATCCACAGTGATTTTACTGAAGATACCGTCAAAAGGGCACTACACAAACTAAAGCCATCTCTATCTATTGGTCCTGATGGAATATGTGCCTACTTTCTAAAAAAGCTCTCCTCTGCCATAGCTGAACCTCTAAGCACCATCTATGAAGTATCTTTTAGAATGAGCTCCTTGTCTGTCCTATGGTCATTAGCAAAAGTCATACCTATCTTCAAAAAAGGTGACCCCGGCCTTGTTGAGAATTATAGACTTATCTCCCTTTGCTGCGTCACCTGTAAAGTCATGGAATCCATCATAAACCAATCCATCACCCTCCACTTAGTGACAAATAACCTACTCTCTAATAAGCATAAGGAAAAAATTGTCATGTAATCTGCAACTCATACACTGCAAAAACATTTGGACCTCTCAACTTGACCAGGGTAAAGCAATAGATGCAATCTACATAGACTTCTGCAAAGCCTTTGATTCTGTGGTACATAATAAACTTCTGTTAAAACTAAGTTCTTACGGCATTTCTGGATCCTTGCACAAGTGGATAGCTGCATTCCTATCAAACAGGCAACAAGTAGTTAAAATTGGAAACGCTATATCAAACCCAGCACCAGTTAATAGTGGTGTTCCCCAAGGCAGTGTTCTAGGGCCAACACTCTTTCTGCTTTATATAAACGACCTTTGTGATCATATTGTAAGCAGCTGTATCTTCTTTGCCGATGATGTAAAACTATTTAACACCACAGACAATTCTACTATCCTACAAAATGACCTAGATTATGTATCTGAATGGTCAAACAATTGGCAACTCCAAATCTCTGCTAACAAATGCTCAGTCCTGCACATTGGCAATAAAAATCAGAACATCAAATACAATTCTGTCCAAGCTGGACGGAAACAATCTAAAAGATGACCCACACTCTGTCAAGGACCTTGGTGTACTCATTTCAAAAGATCTAAGACCCAGAGCTCACACTAACAACATTGCTAAAAAGGCATTAAGAGTTGTCAACCTTATTTTATGAAGTTTTCTCTCTGGTAACGTGATACTTCTAACTAGGGCATACAAAACCTTTGCCAGACCTATCCTTGAATGCTGCTCACCTGCCTGGAACCCACACTGTATTTTGGATATTAATACATTAGAGAGGGTCCAGAGGTATTTTACAAGAAGAGTACTCAACTCCTCCGCTTGCAATAAAATTCCTTATTCCACTAGACTTGAAATTTTAGGTCTGGATAACCTTGAACTACGCCGTCTATGTTCCGACCTAAGCTTACCGGTAGTACACAAGATCATCTACCTTAATGTCCTACCTGTTAACAACTACTTTAATTTCAACTGCAATAACACTACGGCTATCAATAGATACAAACTAAATGTAATCTACTCTAATCTTGATTGCAGAAAATACGACTTCTGCAATAGAGTAGTAAATGTCTGGAACACTACCTGATCCAGTTGTTAGTTTCTCTAACCCCCATACCTTTTATCTTAAACGGTCTACCGTGGACCTTACATGTTTCTTAAGAGGTCCTAAGGGGGCATGCATAAGCGCACCAGGTGCCTACCGTCCCTGTCCTACTGTACCCATGATACAGGCACAAAGCAGAGTTTTGACTTCGAGGTATAATAGGTTCTGCTTTCTATCCACACTCTCCTCTAACCTTTTGCCCCTCCTTGCTTAAAATTAGCTCAGAGATATTTAGAATTTAGGTTGACAGAAAGTACTACAGCCAATATTTTTCTTCATTTTAGACAAAGGGCAAGTCGGGGGAAGAAAAATCAATTTCTTAGTTCTATTCTTTGCTTTGCCTGTGTTCCTCTAAGAAATCATCAGTTCCCAAAGGCTTTGTCTGGTATATGACTCACCAACATCATTACAGCTTTCTCATCAGGAGTAACTGTTGGGATTCATTATCAGAGGAAAGACAACACATAACAAGAGAACATGCAAGGGAAATTTCATTTAACTTTTAGAAAGGCAACACTAGTTATTTTATTGTACTAACCTCTAAATCTGCCCAAAATTCTACCTGAGCTTGAATCAAGTTTATGATCAGCATCAGCTATAAGATTGAGAGACATATGTAAATTAGGAGCAAGAATTTTAAAGTGAAATTACATGAAGCAAAACATGGAAGAGAAACAAAACTATGTACACATTACCATTAAGGCTGGGAATTACAAATGATTCTAGTCTGTTGCTGATTCCTTGAATTATATTTTACTTATCAAGCTAAACAATCACTTTGTCTGATTGATACTTTTTCTGATGTCCCTGAAAAATGTCAGTCAAACTAAGAAGTTGAAACAATATAAACTGTTTTAATTTCTTTTTATAATAGACACCAGTTAATTCATAATTGATATTCATCTTTTCTTTCTCTCACACATACAAACACATAGCCTTTTAAACTTAGCAAAACTAAGTTGGTTTCTGTAATCTAGTATTCAAACTATCTTAAAAACTTAATAAGCTTTCATATGACTTCAGATACTTAAAATATGTTTTTTCTGAAAAATCTTATACTTGGAGAGAAAACTGCATGTAGCATTTGTGAATCCAAGCTCGTAAGTTACAAAAGTCTATCCAAGTCTCTCTTAGTTACAAAATGTTTGTTGCATAAAGTATGACTTTCCTCATAAAAATTACACTTACAATAATATTCAAAAGATTTTGTATGTTTAATCGGGGGAAATCATTTTCAGTCCAAGGGTAATATATGTACATTATATAGTGTTTTGGAGGAGAAATACACGCAAAAAATTGAGCATTAAAAAGGTGTGTTTCTGGTACTAATCATCCATACAAATCTGAAATTCAAAGCTTCAAAAGTAACATCTCAGGTTAAATTTGGAGATAAACTCTGATGGTGAATTTTGACAACAATGAATGGGGTTTGGTGGCTTACAGGAAACATAGGAAGAAAAGGCATTTGGGTCCTAATAAAGGTGACGAGAGGAAAGGATTAGACATCTTATGTGCTTTCATCCCTGAAGCTGTCTTTCCTTAACAAACTGGTATGGAGTTTAAAGAGGCATTTGTCCACAAATGCAATTCTTTTCTGAGAATAATGCTTAATAATTGCATCGGCACGTTTATAGAGTTGGCTAGGGAACAGATTTTAACAGTTTGCTTTTACCTTTGATGCTGCTGTGTGTATTTTTAGAGCACACTGCTCTAAGTTAACTGCTGCTATAATTTTGGAGCATTGCAAGCACTGTTTTACGAGAGGTTAAAATAAAAAGTAGCTGTCTTTGGCTGGCTCAGAGAGAATCAATGCCAGAATAGATTCTAAAGAATACAGGAGAAACATCGGAAGGAATGGGTGTTTCCACTCTGTCTTATTCAGGAAAAGCTAAACAAAGCAGCAAGACCATTCCAACAATCCTTTTTATGCAGTAGACTTATAATTTCCCTTTCAAAATAAGCAATGCTATCAACTCAAAGTATTATCTCATCCCAGAAACCACAAGAATATCCATCCTAATTGAAAACTGAACTGAATAAAAACAAGAACATTACAATACATCCTGATTTCTCAGGACAAAGATCCCATGATGCATGATTTTTGAAGCCGGTTAACATGATCAGAAATTGATTATGTTGCGGCAGTGGAAAATAAACATTTTCGAAGTTCTTCTGTGTTATAAAGACTTTGATATCAAAAGTGCTTGTTACCAGGTTAAACACAGATTAATTACCTCCATAGATTCTTGTCTTTCTCCACCAAATAAACAGGGCAATTGCCAAGAGGACTACTATTGGAATAATTAGAAGCGTTGTAATAAGAACAAAAGAAACAGAACTGCTAGCCTGCTGGACAACTTGATGCCTTTCTTCTTTGCTTAAAAATTCTTTTGATGTGGGTTTCTTTGTCAGTGTGCCTTCTATAATTGCCTCTGCTTTTTTTGGAAAGAAGAAAAGATTAAACACAGATTAACTCTTTTGATCTAGGCAGAATCTGCTACAATATAACAGTTCATTTCAGAACACCTATTGCCACTTTTAAATACCAGTTTTTAGATACTTGCCTTGAAGAGGGCAAGTATGATAACTTCCTAACAGAAAGTCAAAATTATTGACAGTGCAATCAATTGTTTGCAATTCCTCTTATGTGCCTCATGTAATTACTGGAAACTTCTATAATTGTCTTTGGTAGATACATGATAGATTTGTAATCAAGGCTCACTAAACAGGAAGAACTTTACTTGTTAAAATCCATTCTTTGTGCATAAAATGAAACACTGCTTATTTATCCTCACAAGCAATTTATAAAGCGTGTTCTTCAACAATCTGTATATATAGCGTGAGCTCTACAGTTCTATAGGTAGCAATGTGTCACTTTGAATCCTACATGTTTGTGGGCCAAAACAGATGGAAGAGAAAGAAGATGAATATTTACCCACACGATTCTGTACAAATTTTGTTTTTAAGTTTACCTAACAGTATAAAATACTGTTGTTACTTTACACTAGATCAGTGATGGCTAACCTTTTTGTCGTCATGTGCTGAAAGCGCGCGCGGGGACTCATAGTGCAATGTATGCACGAGCCCCTTGTATGCCCTGCCCCCTGCGCATGCATGCATGTCCCCCTGCATGCGCCCATGTACCCCCACATGCGCCCATGTACCCCTGCATGCACCCTACCTCCCACATGCACACGCAACCCCATGCATGTGCGCGCGACCCCCACGCATGCACGCATTACCTTCCCCCTGCGCATGCATGCATGACCCCCGCATGCACCCCTACCCACATGTGCACATGATCCCATGCGCCCCACCCCCGCATGCATGTGCGACCCCCGCATGCACATGTGACCCCCTGCGCATGCACACACGGCCCCCCACATGCACCCGTGCATGCACACACGTCTCCCTGCATGTGCCCCCCCCAACATGCACAGCAGAGACCCGAAAACCAGCTGGCCGGCGGGATGCATGCGCGCGCATACGCGGTGGAGCTGAGCTGGGGCGACGGCTCGTGTGCCCGCAGAGAGGACTCTGTGTGCCACCTGTGGCACGCATGCCATAGGTTCGCCATCACAGTACTAGATCCTTTCCAGTGGCCAAATCATATTTTTGCAGCTATTTTTCAAAGAACTATAAATAATACATGATTAAAACAAACTTTATAAGGATTTTAGAAATAAAAGTATTATTCTCTTAATGTTCTTCCTCCTTATAATTCATCACCTTCCATTCTGCTACTATCACAATTTTTGGACCAAGGACACTTAGTTCCTATCAGTGGTTGTAACTCATTGCCTAAAGAAGCTGATCATACAATTTAATATTTAACAAAAACATGTGTGTGTCAAGCTATATCCTTTTATTTCACATGCACAAGTATTTTCCAGACAAGCATCTATATAATCAAAGAATGACATTTTGCAAGGGTAATTCTAGTCTAATCCTCAGCAGTGTATAGGAAACCCAATTAAACTACCAGTGAGAGATAGCTGTACAGACTCTTTAAAATCTCCAAAAATAGAGAATCTACAATCTCTACAGCTATACTGTTCCACTTTATATAGGTCTAACCATCAGGAAGTTTTTTTTCCCTTATACTTAAATGAAATGTAAGTAGCTGCTATTAATTCTAGCCCTAATTTCTGCAGCCTTGGAAAATAGTTATTGACGATGCTTCCTGTAATTTCCTTTAATCTACCTGAACATCATATCTCCATTTGGTCATTTTTTCTACAGAAGGAACTTTCTAAGTTCCTTCAATCTGTTCTACAGTGCAGGACCTCAAGTTCCTGTTTTATTTTCCTTGACCTCATTTGATCCCTCTCTATTTAGTCAATATCCTTCTGGAAATGTGGCACCCAGAATCAACACAGAATACTCTTGCTTTAGTCTCATTAGAACTGAGAATGGCAGAATAATAATGTCAAACATCTTCTTCTAATGCAGCCTAGAACTGCACTCACCCTTCATGCAGCTGTCTCCTACTGCTGGCTCGGTTCAATTTGTTGTCAATGAATACACCATTGTCTTCTCAGATATAGTGTTTCCAAGCCAAACTTCCCTCTTCCAAACTCAGTAGAGACTGCATAATTGCATATTTTAGAAGGGAATTCCTGTGTTGTGTGTTGAGGCTTTTGCTGGCTCTGAGTTTTGCAAGCCAATCCCAAGAATTGTGTAGACTGTAAGACCAAAGCCAATCCACCCCGATTGTTGGAAAATAACAATGGAAAGGCCAGGACAACCAGTCTTCAAACTACAGAGCCATACGCCAACTGTTTCTATTGCTCTGCAGCTCTACTTCAGGGCGATATGGAACACTTAGGGCTCTGCTTGCAAACTAGAAAGTACAAAACATTCTTGATGCTTTGGGGATGGATGTCTTCAAAGAGCATTCATGCATAAGTTACAAAACAATTGCTGACCACAGTGCTCAGAACAGTTGCCACACTCAAAGCAACTCCTCTCGAAACAAATAAGTTCCATTTCATGCCTGGGTTTTGTTCCAATCTTGAAACTAAACTCTCAAAACACAAAATCAGGGAAATCTGAACAGCTTCTTTGTAGTCAGAATGTTTTAAGCTGAAGCACTTTGCACATTACAACACAGAATCAGCACCTTCCCCTGAGCCTAAATGGCAGAAATAAAGACTCACCTTTTATTTCCTGTATTTCAATCCCAGCCTTTTTAACAGACCGATGCTCCATTTCTGAAACACAGAAATTGCTTTTGACACACTGTGATGTCTATGATTCATTGAACCAGTAATGGTCACCAGTTGTGATACATAATTGATGTTGCAAGTATAAGAATGCACAGCAGCTCTAGAATAGCAGGGGTTATACTATAAGTAGTATATAGTGAGTAGTACATTTCTTTCAGAATAAAAAATGAAAGGTTTTCTACCCAGGAAATCAGAAACATAAACCAAAATGTCAGCACAAAACATTTATTCTTGGCGTGTAATAGGTTGGCAGATGATTTATAACAATCACAAAAATTGTGATCTGGGAATCCTTACAGTTTTTTCATTCTTACCTAATTCTGCTTTCAAATTTCTTTACTTTGTTGTTTTATTATGCTTTAAAAAATATAAAAGTGAAAATATATATATATATATATATATATATATATATATATATATATATATATATATATATATATATATATATATATATATATATATATATATATATATATATACACACACACACACACACACACACACACACACACACACACACACACACACACACACACGAATTATCCCTTGATGACTTTAAGCACAAAGATACTGATAGAGACACTTTCAGCCAAGAACAAGTGCCAACTTCAATGACCAAATGACAGCAAATATTCCAGTGGGTACAACTTATTTAGGTTAACAAGATGTGAAAATGGCACCGGAAAATGAAAATCAAACCATTTGCACAGCAGAGTGACTACGATTCTCAGCTGGCCTGTCAATGGACATTGCCTGCCAGATGCTAAGGAACAACCTGGGATGAAGAGCTCTCTTTAACAAGATCATAAAGCCACACAAGGCAACACAGCATTTAATATTGCAAATCATCTTGGTGAATCTCTAAAAGAGCAAAAGTAACAATCCCCATTGGTCTTGTTTGGATTTCATTGCAAGTTTAGACCCTCAGTTAGTCTAGCTCGGATGGTTCAGAGCATTACTTTTCCTTACCATCATTCCTTACCAACAGTTACTGAAAAAAATAGCTGTGTATCAACCACATTTTAATTCACAGTAGTTTTATAGAGAAGTAGTCTGAGAAATACAGGAAACAAACAATTATTCATTAGCTAAAACTCTGGTCAGTTTAAAACATTACAGATACATCATTTAAAAACCCAGTTAAAACATGACTGCATGTACAGAACAACAATGATAACTTTTTAAAAAATCATCTGAAAAAAATCATTTCACAAACACCTTAACGAAATAGAGCTTTAGGAGCACAGAAATCTTTGGTTAATCCATCAAATAGCATTACAACCTTTTTACAAAAATCTTGCCCCACATACATTGAGACATAATGCACAGTAGCTTCAAGAATATCATCTTTTTATATGGGAATATTAATGTGTTGATGATCTAAGGCAACAATATCTTACTTTCTGTGGATGTGAATTTCCACACCGTGTTGGCATGAGCATCGCCAATATACACCATTCTGTCTTCTGAAGCAACAATGTCATGTGGCATCTCAAAATTCTGTGAAGGTAAATAGCCAACGTATTAAAATAAGGAAGACATTGGAAATTATTCAGTAATTCAAGATGCAGAATTACAAATGCAGAGGCATTTGACAGTGTTTGAACTCTTAATCATAATTTGTATAAATTGTGAAAGGTTCTTAGCAGGGATGTAATTGAGGAAACAATACAATATACTTTGTAACTATAAATGGAAGATTCCGAGGAGTCTTCATTCTTCAAAACTTCCTAGATTACTTCTAAACCACCATTCTTTTGATAAGATAGATGTTTGTGGGGGTTTCTTTTTTTACTAAACAATGTTTGTTTCCTGTTCTCAATAATCAGAAAAACACATAGGTGGAAAAAGGAATTTATTCAAGTGCACTTGACATTTGTTTTAAGTTTTCAAAGCAGACGAAAACCTAGAATACTGATTAATTTTAATCTGATGGCAGGCTGATTCTACATGCATAGTGGCAGCTACAGACAATCTGAAAATAACAGAAAACACTATTACAATGTACTGACTTGCCCTCAGTGAAATATCTCTCTCCCTACATTAACAAATCAAATTTATTTCTTGGCCTGTACTCTATCTCTTTGTGGCTGTAGCCTAATTAAATAAAAGCCTTTCCATATGAGCCAATAAGCCACTGTGTGCTGCATAAACTCTGAGCCAGATATTGCATGTAGCATAGTTAAAGCTAAGTAGAAAATAGAGATAGTTCATTGAAAAATATTGGGAGACTATTTCCTCTTTCTTCAATTATTTTGCAGATTAAAAAAAAAATCCAAAGAGGACTAATGCATGCCTTTATAACTGTTATAAAGCATCAAGGTGAGGCTATTAATTTCTATTCTGTATTTTCATATTTCTAATTCTGTATTTCATGTAAATCATACCTATAAAACTCAAATCAATAATAAGGCAATAACATCAAGTCAAGTCCAGTAACAGAATATAAAACCCCAATTTCCAAATGTATTCATGCATGCCCTGTTAGGTTTACGATACACTATTAGGATCCAGAAATCAGAATTCCGTAGAGATAGCTTTTCTCTCTTGGGACATATTTTTCTCTCTAGCTGGCATTCTTGCTTTAAAGTTTTTCTAATAGTGTTTCATCATTCTCTGTCCACAGGAATTTGCTGATCCTTGGTAGACACAGATTAATGAAGCTGTTTTATCAATTAATTTAAATTTACTATCCTTTTGTTCTAGTTTTGGAAAATTCAACTACAAAATAAAAAGGGCAATTCAAAAACTGCAAAACCATCTGCTTCCTGTTCAGCAACTAAGCATGCTTTCAGAATTTGGAAAATAAAATTGTTGAATTCACTATTCCCCCCCATGTCGAGGAACATCCAAAGTCCTTAGGACAGTGTTTCTCAACCGTGGCAGTTTGAAGATGTGTGGACTTCAACTCCCAGAATTCCACAGCCAGCAACGCTGGCTGTGGAATTCTGGGAGCTGAAGTCTACACATCTTCAAACTGCCAAGGTTGAGAAACACTGCCTTAGGAGAACTCTAGATGTAATCCAGTCTTCAGTGCATTACATTTAAGGAAACATCTTATGCAACAATTGATGCAGTCCAATGGACCACTTAGTGCTCATGTAAATCTTTAAAGGGGAAACATATGCTGATTTACTACTGGCTATTGCTACATTATTATTAAATTACTGTTGCAGTGTTGCATATTAATTTTTTTGGCTGAACTCTTTTAATAAATAATTCAAAATCATTTTTCTGAAACATCAAATTCCATGCGTTGTTAGGTCAAACATTTTAGGATTAAGTACCAGACTGCACTGAAAAGTTATTCAGTGATATTGTCTAATATGAGAATTCCATTACATGAGTTAGAAGAATAATTCCATAAAACATTATTTTAAAAAGTATCTAGGTGGGATTTTTCATAATGAAATTTGAAATGTGCACAAGCTGTAGAAAGGAAAAAAAAGAGCATTCATGCATTTTTAATAATACCAAGTCAAGTTTCACAATGTGTTACCTTTCTAAGTGGAATGAAAGTGTCAATGATTTCTCCAGTTGAAAAGTTCATCACAAATGCTTGTACCGGCTCCTTGTCTCCAGGGTAAGGCTTTCCATTAACTGCATACAGGAGGCCACCTATAAACATACATTCATATTTTAATACTACCGGTATGCATATAATGAAAGGTTTATTATTTCTTACAATCCAGTCTAAGCACAACAATACACAATTGAGAAAAGTTACACATCCATATTATTACTGTTTTCATTCCCCCAATGCTCAATTGTATGTTGAAAGCCATCTGTGATTGTTTTTACTATTGCTCACTTGAAATTCTAAGAACAAGGAGGACCGATCCTGCAGATTTTGCAGGAATTAAAATCCCTTTTTTACTATGCCATATAAGAGAAAGTACAACAGAACAAACAGACCATGCTTTGCATTTTGGCTGATCTCCTATACAGAAGGGGCAAACTGACAGATTTCATGTTCATTTTGTTTGGAATGCTGATAAAATGCTAGGATTCCCCTTATAGGGACCTGAATGTCAGGAGGAGTCATGAAGCAAGTGTTCACTCAGTTGGAAAAATCGAACCACAATGCTTCTAAAACCAGTAAGCCAAGTATTGCAGAATGCTTCACTGTTCTGCAACCAAGTTTGGGATTTCAGAACTGCAGAACTTTGAAGTTGTTTCTGTCTGACAGGATCTTTTTTGAGGATGTACTCTTAAAATCAACAAAACTACCAATATATATGAGATTGCTTTTGCAACAGTGAATTAATAGCAACGATTTGTACCATCCCACAAATATTAATCCTTTAAGCAATGACTATTAGGCAATAATTAACACACCTCGTGGAGTACAAGTAGTATAATCTTTAAGGAGAAAAATAAATTGGAAAAAGATTAATTGCTGCAACAGGATATTTATTATTAAAATGTACACATCACACATCTATCACATTGTCTGGGGTCTTAGCTAGTATGAATAGAGATAAAGGGTAGTCGTTCCCACCCTTTTTTTGCCTTTCCAGGGGGTTGAAGAGCCTCTTGAATATTAATGAAAAATAGGAATGTGGAATCTTTTACATTGTCCCAAGAAATGTTACAGTTCCATTAGGTTCCTTTTACTTCTTCTCTTTAGGATTCAGTGTATTATTTACATCTTGTAAATGGATAATGTTTGGTTCAGGGATACTGATAAGACAGTGTTGTAACGGCTTTACAGAAACATTTAGTTCTAAAACAGTAGAAGCAAGCACTTTACAAACAATATGCTCCAGTATAAAGGATAGACTGGAACCCAGACTGAGGTAAAACTAATACCCTTCCAAGTCCTCCCTCTCCAACTTTTGAATTTTAAACAGAGTTTATTTTTCATTAAATTGACAAAACAAAACAGGTTTCCAGTAAAACACTATCATAAAGAACCTGGTCAGAGTCTTAATCAAGATAAGCCCACTGAACATAAGAGGGCAGCCTTGTCACAATGTGTTCTTACAGTAGAGTAAGTGACTGATAAAATTTGTGGCAAGATATTTTCTAGAAATAAATACTGTATAATGGCCTAAAAATTCTTCATGGGATTCAATGATTATTCTAAGTTCTCACCACTGCATTCTTTTAAAACTCTGTTAATATGACTTAACAACCTATTAGTCTTATAGGTATTGTAGATAGATAAGGACATAGATAACAAAATATAATAATATCCAGCCATGTCAGTGAAATATACTTAGGTAAGTAAAATAATGTATTAACTGCATGTATTAATACTAAGGTTAGGAACCAAAACTGATATTTAAAATTAGATAAGAAAAACAAACATTAATTTTAAGTGAATTTAAAATTTTTATCCTCAGTATATTAACCCACAGTATAGTAACAATGTAAAAATAAATTGTACTGTACAATCTAATAATCTAAAGTATAAATATTATAATTGCTAATTTATTCATATAGGACTAAAGATTGATAGAACAAATATGGAGGCGCTTATGTAGATCAGAAGTTGTTTGCACACATTTATAACTTTCCGTAACTTATTAAGCACAAGGTCTTTCTTTTTTTATATAAATAAATTAATGTAAGATTCCTCAGACTGACTTGGAATATGCAACAACAAAGGAAAACTGAATTTTCTTCAAGTATCATTATAGAAAGTAAAGTGTAATAGTACATGGAGAATAGGTTGATTCAACTGAAACATCAACACAAGGGAAGGTTCAACCAGGTATGGAAACCAGCAATTAAATCTCTTATTTAAAAACAGAAAGGAAGCTATTCAGTCCCAAGAAAAAAACCTTTGTTGAAATGGGGATAGTTGATGTCATCAGCTGGTTTCTACCCAGAGTAGTTGGATTGTACTTGGATAAATGCTAGGAGAAGGCTTCTCTCATCTGATATTCAATATCTAGGAGCCTAGATATCTATTCTCTGATAACTCTCTTTAGCCTAAATAAATTTGAGAATGGAGACGTATTACATGTTTGTAGTATGTCTCACTTGAAAAAACAGCACTCTGATATCCATTCTTGACCTTTGGAGAGAAATCTATATTTATAGATGATTTTTGCTTCTTTGTCAGATAACTATTAAGACCTATTAAGGAAAGATCTCAAATGAAGAGATAAAATCATCTCTGTCTTAACAGAAAAAAAAATCTCCCTAAACTTTAGGTCATCAAATAGTTAAATAATCAGCAAAAGGTAAGGTAAATGAGTCCTTGTGGATTTTATTCTGCTAGTCATAGCTGACTTTACGGAGTGGTACCCATCTTCCATTTCAAGGCCATTTAGGCAGCGCTGTCCAAAAACTTTTCCGTGGTCATGTGATCAGCATGACAACACACTGTAGAGTGGAAACATGGAGTGCTGTTATCTCTCCATCAAAGTGGTACCTTATTAGGTATTTTCAGAGAAAAATGACTAACGAAGACAGATATATAATTCTACACATTACAACAGCCGCAAGAATTATATATGCACAAATTTGGAAAACCGAACAAATCCCAACTACGCTAAATCTCATTAATAAAGTATTTGAATGTGCAGAACTTAGTAGGATGTCATTGGAAATGCAAGACAAAGATGACTCTGAATTCTATAAAACTTGGGACAGGTGGTATAATTGGCTTAACCAAAACAAATATCAAAAACTGCTATAATTATGTGTCATGATCTTAGACCCGTGATGGCGAACCTATGGCACGGGTGCCACAAGTGGCATGCGGAGCCATATCGGTGGGCACGCGAGCTCAGGTCTGGCGCGCATGTGTGCACCGGCCGGCTGATTTTCAGGCCTTCTGGGCCCACTGGGAGTCAGGAAACAGGCGGTTTCCAGACTCCAGAGGGGGTGGGGAAGGCCGTTTTCGCCCTCCCCAGGCTCCTAGAAAGGCTCTAAAGCCTGGGGAGAGCAAAAAATGGGTGTGCCATTGCATGCTGGGAGTGGGGGGGTCATGCGCGCATGCGTGGGGGTGCATGGAATTATGGGTGTGGGCACGCACACACGTGATCCCCCGCATCCCCCCCTTTTTGGCACACGAACCAAAAAAGGTTCGCCATCACTGTCTTAGACAGTATAAATAATAACAAATGTCTACTTTTTCGCAAAGACCGGAACAAATTATCGGAATGTATACAATTTTACAAGGTTTTAAAATATTAATCAAGCTGAACAAAAGAACCATTGTTGAAAAAGGGAAAATTGTTTTATTGTAATGATAATAGACTGAACATAATATAATAAGAGAAAAGAATAAGGAAAATATTGGAAGATATAAGAAAGATAATGATGTAAATAATAACTATAAAGAATAAACATGTTTTTGTATCACTAGGCTGTAAAAGGATAGTGTCGACGAGATGGTTGACATGTATGTTCAATGTTCAATGTTTTCTATACTCAAAGATATTTGTTACTCTATTTATACATACATATGTTTATACATGTTTTTTATGTTTGTTTATATGTTTGTTTGTCTTTTTTACATAATTAATAAAGACTATTTAAAAAAAACAAAGTGGTACCTTTTTATTTATTCACATTTGCATGTTTTTGAACTGCTGGGTTGGCAGGAGCAGGGGCAAGTAACAAGAGTTCACCTCATCGTGCAGCACTTGAATCTTGAACCTGGGCTGTCAGCTGTCCAGCCAACAAGCCCAGTGTCTTAACCGCTGAGCCATCGCACCATCTAATCCAGTGCTCCCCAACCTTTTTATTGCCGTGGACCGGTCAACGTTTGATAATTTTTCCGTGGCCCACGGGGGGGGGGGGTTTGTGGCGTCGCGTTGATTTCAATACTGATGAGCCGCACACAGAAGCCCCACCCCCACGCTGATCAGCTGGGCCGGGGCACGTCGGCAGACGCAGGAGTCTCGTCCCTGCGCTTATTATCGGGACTCGCAGGACTCGCAAAAGTCGCAGGATCCGCCGCCGCCGCTGCACAGAAGATGCAGTAGCAGGGCGGCCCGGTACCATTTGTTCTGCGGCCCGGTACCGGGCCGCGGACCGGGGGTTGGGTACCACTGATCTAATCAATCAGCAGCTGCAATAGCAATGTGGTATGAATCCTATATATTGATGTTTAAGAATTGGCTAGAAAAAGTATATATCTCTCATTACTATTTTTTTTACAGCCAAACATGACCTACGATTTGCAACTTAGCTTTCTAATATAAAATTAGGGATTAATGAAATGGCTCATTTAGATTAAGTTCCTCCAGTGCCCAAGTCCCATTGCCCTATGTTCCATTGGAGTCAGACCTGCAATTTACATTAGAAAATAACAGATAGTTCTTGACTTACAACAGATCGTTTAGTGACCGTTCAAAGTTACAATGGCACTAAAATTAGTGACATATGACTGCTTTTCATAGTTACAATCTTTGCAGCATCCCCATGATCATGTGATCAAAATTCAGATGCTTGGCAACTGGTTCACACTTATGACCATTGCTAAATCCCAAGGCCATATCCCTTGCATTCCCAAGGAAATAGCACAGTCCAATAAACAGTCCAGGTCATACACATTCAAATCAGTCAATAGCTAGAAGTACAAAGTCTTCTTACCGGCTTCGTCTTTGTCAGTTACAGTAACAAAGATATCACATCTCATAAACACAACAGAGAATCAGAATGTCAGAGAGAGAGAGAGTAAGCTATGATCTCTAGCTCCCTCTTATGGCAACTTGAAACACAACAGCCAATCAGACATAGCATACAGTTAAAGCTACATTACATCAATACAGTTAAACCTACATACATACATTGTTGGTTTATATATTGCCAACCCAACTGTTTTGACTTAGTCCTAACATACCTGAACAACAAGAATTCCAATCGCCTTGTGCAATTTAGTCTTTCTATCCTGACACATTTCCACAGCAGTATATTTCTCTGGTATTTCTACTAAACCAGGAGAACAAAATATAAGGACCAGGCTAAAAAACTAAACATATTTAATTTATTTAGGATGAGTTAAAACACGATTACTTGACATGTATTTAATAATTTTCCACTTCTATCACATTATAATTTATAATTCAGCAGGAGCTTTTGAGGGGTCTCTGAGGGCCACATCTAAGACTAGGGAAGAGAGGCACAGATTATGCACTTCTACCCAAGTAAGTTTCTCTTTTGGAAAATGCAACATTTCGTATATCTCAAACTAAACTAGAATTATTTTCCAAACATATTGAAGCACTATTTGATTTTGATCAGGAGTTTTAAGATACATCTTTATTACTTGTTTGAATTAATACATTTAGGTTTATACTGTTTATCTGTGTACCTGCAAATGTTTTAAGTACTGAATTTAATTAAGGCTGAGTTTCAGAAGAACTGGTCTGGATTTTGTTAGGAGCAGCACTTCTATTTATTAAAGCAGCCCAACTTTTACAGACTTCTACCGTACATGTTTGGGTGGGGGGAAGGGGTTGTGGCTTTAAGAAGTTTAAGGAAGGATTCTGCCCAAAAGACAGAATACAACTTTTTTTAAAAAATAGCTGTGTCTCCTAGTATATTCTTAGACAAATCCTGTCATTTCTCTTACCAAAGATATTGTCAATTTCTTTATCTTACTCTTTGAAACAAACCATGCATCAGAGAGATATTTCAAATCAGGTCAATATCCTGAAACCCATTATCCATACAACGTTTAGCTGAAAAATACCAATTTGTAATACAGACAAATAATGTAGATAACAGTGGTAAGATCTGAATATGACAAAGGTCAAGCAAGATAAATGATTCTTGCAAGTATTTGTAAAAAACTTCAATAGATGAAGCATATATTCATCTTATTAGAGGCAATAATTAATAGCCAACTGTCTTGAAAGGGAAACAGCAACTCAGGGTAGTTAAGATAACATTCTGTGAATGGTGCAGAAGAATAAAGTTTGCTGAAGGAAACATTCTAATTATAATACAGTATAATATAAGATATCCTCAAGCAGACTGGACTCCTGGGGACTGCTTCCATGCAGTTTTCTTGGTAACGTTACAAAAAAGGTTTGTCATTGCCTTCTTCTAGAGTTGTTTTGTATTTATTTTTTTATTTTTATTTAGCAGTCTACCTACAGCCCTGGAATCTCTAGTGGTCTCCCACCAAGAACTTAGGGCCTTACGGAATCTCTTTTAAATCTCCCAGAACTCTATGATTACCTCTATTAAAGCAACTCAGGGCACAAATTCTGAATGCAAGTAGCTTGACACAATGTGAGAATCAAGCTTCTATCTCCCATATTTCCATGGTTTTACAGATAACTCCAAATTCCATCATTAGTTAAGTGAAACCAGCATGCTAACTATCACACATCTGGGACAAAACTCAGCCAGACTGCATTCTGCTAGCTAAGAAAATGTAAAGTCAAAGCAGTGACCTGCATGGATGATGATCAATGTCATAGAAACTATGAGAAAAATGACAGCTCCTTTCAAAAAATGAAAATGCTGCTCAAATGGTAACTTAAAAAAAAAGACAAGCTAGCACTAAAGAACTAAATAAATACAATAAATGATGCAAACATGCATTCTGTGAAGCACAGCTGTAAAGATATTGAAAATAACAATGACTTCACAAATGAGAAAACAGAGGAATGTTTGGACTACTGAATAACAAAGGAAGAATGAGTTTGCAAATTGATTATTAAAAGTATTTGATATGGCTTGAGAAAGACCCATGCTTCCTCTTTTAATGTGAACCAAGCACTCTCAGTTCAAACCTCACATGGCTGGGGTTTTGGGGGGAGAGATAAATAGGAGAGACATTCTGTTTTGCCTTGAGTTAGTAGTGAAAAGGTGGTATATAAAAGCAGAAATGAACACATGTCTTTGCATGTTCATTATACAAGATATGGGACTGATACTGAAAATAGCAGCTCATTTTCAAACAAAAATAAATATGCCAGGAACTGAGGCTGGTAGTGGTAAAAATCAACTCAGCAATGGTAAAACTTTCTTTAAAAAAAAAAGGAAAACTGAAGCAAAGTTATATTAATTGTGTGTGTGTTGTATGTATGTTGTGTGTGTGTGTGTGTGTGTGTATAGGTTCAGATCCCAGTGAGGGTATGGCTAGCTGATGAGAGCTAAATAGCTTGAAATAGATCTATACTATTCTCCCTTCATTTTCATTATCAGTAAAAACGTGTTACAGATATATACACCGTGTTTCCCCAAAAATAAGACCCTGTCTTATATTTTTCTGAACCCTGAAATAAGCCCTTGGCCTTATTGTCATGCACTCAAAAGTGTGTGTGTGTGTGTGTGTGTGTGTGTGTGTGTGTGTGTGTGTGTGAGAGAGAGAGAGAGAGAGAGAGAGAGAGAGAGAGAGAGAGAGAGAGAGAGAGAGAGAGAGAGAGAGAGAGAGAGAGAGAGAGGGAGAGGGAGGGAGGGAGGGAGAGGGAGGGAGGGAGGAGAGAGAGAGAGAGAGAGTGAGTGAGTGAGTGAGTGAGTGAGAGAGAGAGAGAGAGAGAGAGAGAGAGAGAGAGAGAGAGAGAGAGAGAGTATAATGTGTGCATATAATGTATATCAGTCAATCACAATAAAGCTGGAAGGGACCTTAGAGGTCTTACAGTCCAACCCCCTACTCAAGCAGGAGACCCTATATCATTTCAGACAGGTGGCTATCCAGTTCTTTTTTCTTAAAAACCTCCAGTGATGAAGCACCTACAACTTCTGAAGGCAAGTTGTTCCACTGGTTAATTGTCCTCACTGTTAGGAAGTTTCTCCTTAATTCCAGGTTGCTTCTCTCCTTAATTAGTTTCCATACATTATTTTATTGTCTTGCCTTCTGGTGCTTTCAAAAATAAGTTGGCCCCTCAAATAATGGAATATTGCTATCATGTCACCCCTACTCCTTCTTTTCTCTAGTCTGCCCTTGCCCAATTCCTGCAACCATTCTTCGAATGTTTTTGTCTCCAAGCCCTTAATCATCTTAGTTGCTCTTCTTTGCACTTTCTCCAAAATCTCAACATCTTTTTGTGACCAAAACTGGATGCAGTATTCCAGGTGTGGTCTCACATGATTTTGATTCTATGCCTCCGTTTATACAACCAAGGATTGTATTAGCTTTTTTGGCTGCTGCTGCACACTGCTGGCTCATGTTTATACAATATACATTATAAATGTAAACACTATTGTGCATTTAATAGAGAAAATAGTGTTGTGAGTGCAGTTTTTCTTTCTCTAAAAATAGTACAGCCAGATGTCAGCAAATGAAGTTTGAAGGGTTAATAAGCAGTTCTCCACTCAGAATTTATGTTAGTGTAGCAGTATATGGTAGTTATAGTAGGCCACTAACTTGGGTGTGTGTAAAACAGACAAATTCTTGGAGTTTAAGATTTAGCCCACTTTCCATTAAAATAATTCCCAAACAGTAGTAACAAGAGGTACAATACCTCTCAATATCAGATGCTAGGAAATGTAAGTGGAGGATGCTGTAACTGTGACTTTCCGTTGGCATCTATTTAGCCATAAAATGCTGGATGATTTTATACATTGTATGGCTCTTAAGTTTTAAAGTTCCCTAGCTGGAATTGTTCAATCTTTGGGTAGTTCATTGTAAAGAAAGGCCCTCCATCTGGAAAATAATACACAGAAGCAGCAAGCTGGATGGAATGAAAACTGCTATGTTGCTGAGAACTATTTAAAAAAATTCAAAAGGCTTAGGAGAAAAGGTGCAAATTAGAATGGTATCAAGCAGAACATATGACTACAATACTATGAAGCCTTATATACTGTAGCTTAGGAAGAAAGAGTTTGGTTGAAGAGATACAGGCATTTTATGTTAGGTTAATACCCTCTGCCCTTTCTCTATGTCATATTCATAATCTATTGTGGATAGTCTATGCCAGGGGTCAGCAACCGCATGTGGCTCTGGAGCCGCATGTGGCTCTTTCATCCCTCTGCTGGCTCCCTGTCACCTGTCGGCTCCACAATTGATAGGGCTTTCGGTTAGGACAGATAGAGGAAAAAGGATGCCGTGCTAGGAGACTCTATGGTGGGGGAACCAGGCTTCCGGTCAGCTCCAGAATTGAATGGGGGGCTTCCAGTTAGGACCTTTGTGGCTGTTTGAGTGTTTAAGGTTGCTGACCCCTGGTCTATGCATTTAGGCTCTGTTTTTCTCTCTAATAAAAGTTCTGGATTGGAATTCCATTTCTCTCCTTAACAAATGGCTGGCAAACATAGTTTTGTTCATATATACAGAGGACGCTCCCCCTGCCCACTACAGTTTTTATAAAACTCAAGCACTAAAAAGGAAAATCTGCTTGTGTTGACAATGATTAAAAAATTAATTTAAAAAAAAAACTGTAGAGGAAAAAATATTAAAGAGCCACAGAGACCAAGAGAAGAGATGATCAATGCAACACTTTTTCATATTTACCTCGAGCGTAAGCAACTGCAAAAACTTCTCTTCCAAATGATGGATGTCTGATCTCTCTCACAAATTTGCCTGTTTCTGGCTTAAAACACTGAATCCGACCATTCTCTCTGTCTGCTGCACATAGCTGACCAAAGTCAGATGCAAGAGTTAAACTGTGAGGGATGCTGAACTGGCCCGGTTTAGCATGGCCTACAGAAATCTCTGAAAGAAGAGATATTCGTTTTAAATATGACAAAACTAAAGCCACTATTAATAGTTACACTTGAAGAAAAATGAAGTGAAGAAAAAATGTGAATCTCTTCAACCACTGCAACTTTAAGTCTCTGAACATATATAATTAAGCATCCTTTTCCCTTGTTCTTGGGTTAGTGACTGAATTTAACAAAAAGCTGTATGTAAAATAATTAAAATATCTATATCTTGAAAAAATCCAAATATCTAAATGATTAAAATAAGGTTTAATACTTTTCCACCATACACTGAGTTTTTACTGATAAATCCTATTTATAGGGTTGCAGATACTCAGAATGTAGGTGCTATCTCAACAATGGAACTTCTTACCCATTTAAATTATCAATGGTAATTTAAGTTCCTTATAAAATAAGAAAGTCTTAATATTAGAAATATATTATAAAATACATAACAGTCAACTCTCTGAAAACCTTAAACCAGTATTTATCAGCCTTAGCAACTTTAAGATGTGTGGACTTCAACTCTTCAAATTGGCTAGGAATTTGGGGAGTTGAAGTCTGCATATCTTAAAGTTGCTATAGTTCAGAAACACTGCCTTATACTCACAGATCTTTGATTTCAATCAGACCTAGAGGGAGAGGGGATGGCAAAATCTGAATTTTATCTTGTATATACATTGTTATATCCATTCTCCAAGGGGAAAAAAAGAATTAACTTTCTATCCTATACCTTCTCCCCACTGCATGACAAATATTCCATTTGGAGAGAACTGAACAATACGACTATTGCAGTAGCCGTCGGACACATAAATATTCCCAGTTGCTAGATCCACTGCCACATCAGTGGGTTGGCAGAAGTGATAGTTGTCGCTTCCAGGTTGCAAAGCCCTCCCTAAAGTCAGCAAAGGAGATTCCGCACCATTTGATGCCAGTTTGAACACCTAACAACGTAAAAGAATAAAGAGCTTCAGTTAAGTGAGACTAATACAAAAATGCCATAGCTTACAGGAAGATCAAACATTTGACCTGGAGAATATATCTTTCTTTAGAGAACAGCTGTATAGACATTAATATTCATGAGATCATTACACAAATCCATTGTAAGAGCTGGATTCACAGTTTGGGGTTTGGTTTTGTATAAAAGTCAACCCATGGGCAGACTGTGTTTTACCCAAACAGTAAAAAAATGACAAATATGTTCCTCAAACCACATTAGACTAAAACAAATAGTATATCCAAAGTGTTAGTTAGAGGCAGAAAGACAGTAGATTCAGATTTCTTACTAATATAGAAACTATTTCTACATACCTGGTGAAGAGCTACATCTGTCACCCAGTAGTTACCATTATTATCTATACTCAAGCCATGAGGTAAATAAAACCTGAGAATAAGCAAAAATAATATTAATGAGGAAGAAAGCAGCATGGTTTTGTTTAGTTGTTAAGTTCAGTTGTTTAGCTGTTCTAAGAAGTGGAACTAGTGTTATATTATTTTGAGAGAAATGTTACAGCTATCAAAATTTGCAGCCCTTTTCTTTTTTTCACTTAGTTCACCTGTTTTTAGTATTGTACCTGTGACAGATGCGAAAGGTCAGGTCCATACATTAAGGTCTAATTAAACCGATCAATTAAACCTATTTATTGCTAATCATGCCTATGCACAGGAATCCTTTCAACTAACAGTTAGATTTAGATAAGGGTCAGCAGAAATCAAGTGGGATTGGATTTAATTTGAGATTCTAGGCTGATCTCACTTTTAACTCCGCCCCCAGGTTATGCCACTCCTTCTCCTACAACTTGTCATTTGTTCAGAATGGCATAGGGCAGTGATGGTGAACCTTTTTTGCTCGGGTGTCAAAAGGGGGCGTGCGCGCACGTGCCCGCACCCATAATGTAATGCCCTCCCCAGTGCATGCGCACACAATTCCCCTCGCGCTGCCCCCCCGCACATGCGTGCAGGCCTCACTGAAGCCTCCGGACTACCGGTAGGCCCGTTGGGCCGTTTTTCGCCCTTCCCAGGCTTCAGGAAAGCCTCCAAAGCCTCTGGATGGCAAAAAACGGGAGGTTCTGGAGGCTTTCCTGAAGCCTGGGGAGGGCGAAAACGGCGTTCCTCGCCCTCCGGAAGGCTGAAAATCAGTTGGCTAGTGCGCACATGCGCGCTGGAGCTGATATAGGGCAACGCCTCATGTGCCCTCAGATATGGCTTTGCGTGCCACCTGTGGCACACATGCCATAGGTTCGCCATCACGGGCATAGGGTTTCCTGCTTCAGCAGGGAGTTAGTCTAGATCCGTGATGGCGAATCTATGGTACGCGTGCCACAGGTGGCACGCAGAACCATATCTGAGGGCCGTTGGGCCGTTTTTTCTCCCTCCCCAGGCTTCAGGAAAGCCTCCTGAGCCTCCCATTTTTTGCCATCCACAGGCTCCGGAGGCTTTCCTGAAGCCTGGGGAGGGAGAAAAACAGCCCAACAGGCCTACCAGAAGTCCGGAGGCTTCAGTGAGGCCTGCACGCATGCGCGGGGGAGTGCAGGGGCGTTGTGCACGCATGTGCGGGGGAGAGCATTGCATTATGGGTGTGGGCACACACACACATGCTATCGTGTGCGCGCGTATGCCCTTTTGGCACCCGAGCAAAAAAAGGTTCAGCATCACTGGTCTAGATGATCTCCAAGGTCTCTTCCATCTCTGTTATTCTGTATTCTGTAATTTGCAAGTAATTGATTTCATTTAGTGTCAACATAATGTTACAATTACTATACTTCAAAACTGATAATCAGATAAAGGTCACTAGGAAAGGAAGCATTCCATCCAGGTTACAATAGATGCAAGCACAGATACTTTCCTTCCATACAATTGATGTCTGAAAAGAAACAGCCAAAATATCAGGGAATTGTATACTCCACAAACACATTACTGAAACTAACTTAGTAAACTACCAACTGGAATTGACCAGTCATGCCTCCTGCTCCTAAACCCCGCAGCTGGTCTAGAAGCATATTGCGTTTGACAATATCGAACTGCTGAATTATGTCACGAACATTAATTTATGGACAAAAAATATCACCCTGTTTATCTGAAAAGTTTTCTTCCCCGAATTCCTCCAATATATTAGATTAACTGAGAATATGTAAAAGAAGCAGGAAATATTTCTATATAAACTAACTGATGGAAGTCATTCTCCCCTTGAATAAACATTGTATTTGAACCTTTTAATTTGGGTTATTAGAAGTACAGGAAATAAATGATTTAAGAAAGTATAATCCTCTGCAGATATTCAGCTTGCAAAAGCAATTATTTTGTGAAAATATGCAAAAAGTATGCAAAGAAATCCCACCCTCAACAATTTCCCAATACATCTGTATTCCTTCACGGGTTGACAATCAATGTTCCCTGGATAATAAAAAGAATGTTCAGCAAAACATGTGTACAGATTTCATTGAAACTGAAAATCCTGGTAAGATAGGATTCTTGATCCTGGGGAAGTCTTGTAAATGTATTCAGCTTAAAATTCCCTAATGAATCTTAACTCACAGTGGAGAAAGCTTTGCAAAAATGATGGGCACGCAATAACATTCAGGGTAATTTGCAGGAATGATTTCACTAAAACCTACTTTGAACCCTGATGCATGCAGACTTAAAAGTTACCAAAAGCTAGGAGAGTACATTGCATGTAAAGAAAAGTCAATCTTGTCACAATCTTGATCTCAAAAATTCTATTCAGATTTGATGCTGTGACAAATCATGTCACTCAAGCATAAGAATGTTTTGGAATTGCACACTGTTTACAGGATGCATGAAAACAAATACATATCTAGAGGGAATACAGAAGAGAAACAATGCCCACTTTGCTTACTAGAGTGATCTAGGATAAAGGATCATACCAGGGGTGGGTTGCTCACTTACTGATAACGGTGCGCTGCGCGCGCATCTTTATGTTTTGATCGCTTGCACGCTCGCTATGCGCGCGTGTCCTCTCGCGTGAATTTGCTTCTGCGCATGTGTGGAAGCAAAATCTCGCCAAAATCTCATGAGGGGACGTGTGCGCGCGCGATTTCGGCGCAATTTTGCTTTTGTGCATGCGCAGAAGCAAAAAAGCCCAAAAAATCTTTGCCGGTCCGTTGCGATGCGTGCGACAGACCGGCAAAGACGGCACCGGAGCGGTCACGTGCAAATTGCGCAATCGGCCGCTCTCTACCGGAGTTACACACCAGACCGCACCGGTAGGAACCCACCACTGGATCACACTTATTTCATGCCTAGAAGGAACATGTGAGATATGGGAGAAAAGTGATTTTTGTACCACATTGAAGCAATAAAATAGAATACAGGATGACTTTCAATCCCATCCCACAGTACTTAATTGAGTGATAGAAGTACATCCACCTCACATAATATTTATAGCCAGGTCAAGTGTAAGCAGACATTTGGCAAAGCCTTCTGTGTCCCGGCTTTTTTCTCCAAGATAGATATAGCTAGAGATAGATAGACAGCTAGATGACAGACTATATATTTTTATTCTTGATTGGAGTTGTATTCCTATGGATCAGTAAACAATCAGTGGAGGCAAAAATAAGAATTATTTCCAAAGACACTAGCCAAATTGAATAAATTTCAGCACAAAAATAGATTAGTATTACACAAAATAAAGCAGAATTAATCAGTTCAAACCGATCAAACATAAAGAATACATCAAAGTTGTCTGTGTGTGTTTTTAAAAAGAGCTTACATATTTCTTCCTGTGGAATGAAGAATTGTTGAAGTACTAGCCTCTACTACAAGAATGGTATTTTCTTTAATTGGTCCAAGTCCTTTTTGTTGATAAACATAGCTACTGTTGAACGAACTAAAGTAAAAAAAAAAGAGAAATATATATTAATATACAACCGCCTTCTCAAATGTAGATTTGTTGGACCACATTTTAGTTAACATGAATTAGAATTCTGGCCTGGATTATTAACATCTGGCCGTTCACTACCGTGTCTCCAGTAAAAAGGTATTTTGTGACTGGCTATGTTCAACATAGCGTTCATTTTAGAAATATCCAAGTAAATACGTCAGTAAATCTGTGAGCGTACTATAGTACATTGTAATAATTTAAAGTATGCCTATCAGTTCCAAATACCAAAAAGCTCATAAGATCTCAATCGACCTCACAATCCATCAGGGTTTTAATGTTTTTCTCTATCTGCTTCTTTTAAACTGTGAACATTCTTTTAAGTACTTTAGATTCTATTAAAACTTTTTTTCTAGCTCAGACTCTTTCTTTAATAACTATTTCTCACTAGGTTTTTTTTAAGAGTCCTTGATACTCTGAGCTTGGCTGATTGCTTGCAGACATTTCATTACCCAACTAGGTAACACCATTGGTGTCTGATAACAGCTACCGTAGAAAGCTAGGAAGATAGCTTTCTAAGGTTGACATCCAGTGTCTGCTTCTTTCAGGAACTCTCCATGTTTCATCCTGCAAGTCTTTCTATTAAAAATATATATGTCTTCCTGCATTAAAGATCTATAACGGGGGTCGGCAACCTTAAACACTCAAAGAGCCATTTGGACCCATTTCCCACAGAAAAGAAAACACCGGGAGCCACAAAACCCTTTTGACATATAAAATGAAGATAACACTGCATATATCGTTTTTTACCTTTATGCTATGTATAAAAAAACTATAGTGCGTTGCATTTGTGAAATCAATGAACTGCTACAGAGAAAGCAAATTTTTATTTCTGCATGCAACAAAAACATTTTGAACTCTGAAAAAAAAGATGGGTCGAAAAGCTCTATAAATCGCGTGCTGGCAGGTGTCGCACATTGGCGGCTGTGACGCATATTTTGAGCGACGGAGCCGCAGGAGAGGGATGAAAGAGCCACATGCGGCTCCAGAGCCACGGGTTGCAGACCCCTGGTCTATACTGTCCCCTTCTCACTGATGTGACTCAGAGCTTACATTTTAAAATATGTACAGTATACATTTCAACTTTGTATTACAATATTGTCAGCATAAGCCTCACCTTTATGGAAACAGCTGTCTAGTAACAACCTTCTTTGAAGGGTTTTTTTCGTGACTTTTCAAATATTATATCAGATATAACAAAAAGTCATGGAAAAGCCTTCAGAGTAGGTTCTTACTAGACACTATATGCATACATAAACACACTTACAGAAAGCAAATATGAATCTTAAAGCTGTATATTCTTTCTTCCCTCCTCCTCTAGTTTCTACATCAAAGTAATACTTGATTTTAAATGCACTGTAGACACAGTAAGATAACCTTTAACTATTTCAATCTATTTTAAACTAGAGTTAAAGTATTTTGAAAATTCTACTAGGATCATTATGAGTTATATACTTGATATAACACACTCATGCCATTATCCCCAGAAAAATTATTAACTATATGTAACTATATTTCCCTATAATTGCAAATAGTCTTTTGATATAAGCATTAGGCATTGATTGAAGTACAGCATTATGGACATAGTATTATTCTGTCTCGTATATTTATAACTAAAATGCTAGAATGCAACACAAAATACAAACAACTACAATTATATGTAAAGTAATACTGTAGGAATAAGAAACATATTTCTTACTTTCTCCTTGCAGAAGCATTCCACAACATAGTAATTAAGAAAAATCCACAGGAGCTGAACAACTACAGTTATTTTACATAAATTAATTGACTTTATATTTTTATTATTACATTAATTAGGTCAACATTCTTATTTATAAAAACCCTTCTGAAAAAATGCTTAAAAGTGACATTAATAAATCCAGGGCACAAATTCCATATAAATTCAAAAGCACCAGATTGACTTAGTTCATCTATGAAGTTGTGTGACTGAATAAATTCAGTTTTATTTTTTAATAATGAATGTTTTCTGGAAAGCCATGAAAGGGAGCTGAGAGAGAAGAGCAAAGCAGTGTAAACTGTTAACGTATTGAGAGATAAAAGAAACTGAATTTAATCTTTATTAACTTAAATAGCATCAGATTCTATTCCAAGTAAGACTAAGCTTAGATTTAATAACAGCATATTAAATATATTTTATTTATACACAAAAAGTCTTATTATGGGGGAAAATTCAGTTTTTTTTGAGACATACTATTAATACACCATCAAGATGGATAACAAGGTTACAAACTGAATTTCCAGACTTGAGGCATGTTCCAAAAACATTTGTTTATCTGTTATTTGGCAGGATTCTCTTGAAGTTGCTATCTCATCAGAATAAAGGAAAATGATCAAGCAAAAGAGCATACACTCCCAAAGGCAGCAATTTAAAGAACAGATTGCTTTGTAAATTTGACAGTGGCTTAACTTGTTTGGGGCAGAACACTGATATAGACTCACAGCACCGGATCCTGATCATAGAACTCTATGGATAATAGTAAATGAAGTTGCCTAATATTTTCAAGCAGCTGCTACACTTACTTGTAGGGATTCTCAGCTTTTTATGTTCATGTATTATTAATATATTGCTGCCATTTTGTACTCTGCCTGAAGCACTGATAATCTGTTTGCATCTTTCTTGTTGTATGATGGGGAAGCAATCAACCACAAAGAATGAACTGAATTCCTAAGGCTAATAATTGAGTACCTCTATGACTGATAAAGAACAATTAATAACTGTGCATTAATTTTCTGATTATGTGCATATTTTTAGTCAAGGCTGTTAATGAAGGCCAACTCTCAAGGGGGGAAAGGAAACTATTCCATATGATAATAAACATTATTTCTCCTATGTTATTGCCTTCCTCTTATTAGTAATACGCTCTTATTAAAAAATTTATTTACAAATCTCTGAGGGATTCTCATGCAGAAATAAATGTACAAGACTGTTTTATTTCCACTTACTACTATTTTATGCTATGTTGAAAAGGTAACTATGAGTTATTTCTAATATCTTGATCTACCTGAAATAAAAATGCCATTCTTGACAAATACTGATATGCTCATGCCACCGAAGAGTCACATGATCATACTACAAGTCAGGCAAATATAAACCAAAATATTTGCTTATTTATTCTGGGCTTTGAGATGTTCAGATTAACACTATCAGTTCAGATAGGCTGGTTGTTTCGAAGACAGGTCCACTAGGAAAACCGGAGTTACAATAAGGATATTTTAGAATAAAAATAACAGTCAATGAATTATAGTGGTTAAAATGTAAATCAGGGAGAATCAGAATTAAGGTGTGCTCAGTCATGAAGCTCAAGCAGTAATTTTGAGCCAGTTGCACTTTCTGAACCAATCAAGCAAACTTATTATTTGGGGACAATATTCAGTGGGAGTCTTTGAGTTTTAAGAGGAACATAAATGGAAACAACAAAGAAAGTAAGTACATTGGTAATGAGCATCCATCTATTCTCTTACAACTTATAAATCATTCATTAAAATTATCTATCATGCTTTTTCTACATTTAAGCAGCACTTTGAAACACTGCAAAATCCTGGTTTAGTGCCTGTTACTACATGGTTTTACTACATGGATGTAGTCCTTGCTTTAGTATCTTTTCTACATGGTAGATTTTGCATTATTTGCGTAACTTCATAGTTTAAACACAAATTTGTAATGCTATTATGCCTAGTGAGTTTACTTTTTTAAGCATCACTTATTTTTCAAAATGTTATAAAGGATTTGGAATATGTATTCTCAAGAATGTTCAAACTCCGAGGTTCCTTTTCTCTGTTTTCACTATCAATGACTATCATTACTTCCACAGGAACTTGCAACATCTCTCAAATTATGAAAAAACCAAAATCCCATTAAAGAAAATAAGAAATAAGAGATGAACGCCATACCTTTTTTCTAGATGTATTCAAATTAACAGCCATTGAATTATGAAACCTGATTATGAAAAAATCTTGTTCTTTTAATGTACTTCAAATAAAATCACCTGCTTAAGCAGCTGATATAACTTGATCTCACACACGAAGAGCCAGGAAAGAATGAGATTTAAGGGTAAACATGAAAGCATCAAAGATATATATAGAGAGAGAGACTTAGGTTTGCTTACTTTGCATCCCACACATGGTCACCTCTGTGAAAGATGACTAAATTGTTATTAGAATCCAGGGCCAACCCAGAAACTTGGCCTAGTTTGAGGGTTATGCCTGGCCAGTCAGCTATTTCTTCTATCTTTAAACCTGAAAAAAATCAGCAAGGAATATATTTATTCTATACATTATGATAATGTGTGTGCTTCTTAAAAAACATGTATAGGTAGTCCTTCACTTACAATTATGCATTTAACAATAGATCAGGGTTACAAAGGCCTTGAAAACATAACTTACAACCCAACCTTAAGTTACAATTGCTGCACCACTCCCAAAGTCACCTGATCATAATTCAGGCTGTCAACTGGCTTGCATTTACAACAGCTGCAGTGGATTCTGGTCATGTGATAGCAACTAGATTCCAGCTGGCTTCTGACAAACAAAGTCAATGGGAGAAGCTGGATTTGTTTAATGACTGTGTGATTCCCTTACCAATCTTGTGATTCACTAAAAAAATGGGTAAAAATGGACATAAATCGGGCCCAGTGACATGATGACTTGCTTTATGACCACAGCAACTCATGACGGAAATTTAAGTCTCAACTGTGATCATTAAGTTGAGGACTACCTGTACTTTTGCATGCAATGTTATAATGCATATAGTGCAGGGGTGGGTTCTAACTTACTCGCTGCCGGTTCGCTTCCTCCCGTGCCATGTGGCCGCGCCACATAAGCGTGTGTGCTTTGTGCATGCGCGCACACATACACAGTGCCCAAAAAATAAAAATAAATTCTCCCCCCAAAAAGAAAAGCTGAAAACAAGATGGCAACGCATGCGCAGTGCCAGAAATTTGGCTTCTGTGCATGCTCAGAAGAAAAGAAACCCAGAAAAAAATTCAAAAATATATATTAAAAAAATAAAAATAAATAAATAAAAATTCAAAAAAGAGATGGCAGCGTCCACGGACTGGCACCAACCAAACCGGTTCTGTGACGTCATCATGACATCACCAGCGAGCTGCTACCAGTTCAGGTGAACCACGAGGAACCCACCTCTGACATAGTATAATAATTACAACATACAGTAGCTAACCTCAAATTTTAAATGATTTTCTGGACAACCATAATGGCCTAATACTCAGGCTGGTGAGTGGCCAAAAACTCTGCAAACCATAATGTTGTTATACACCTGCAATGAATGAACCTGACCAGTGTTTTTTTTAATTTTTTTTAAAAAAAGTCTCAGCATAGATCCCTCGGGCATGTTCCCCAGTAGTTTCCAAAAGCATGAAAACCATATCTTCTTTTAGAAGCGTAATGTAAAATGAACTCATCTCAACCTTCTTACTATATCATCTATGCTGTAAATGCCAATATTTCAATATTCCAATAAGTGAGCTGTCAGTAGCAATATGCCTGCCTACGACAGAGGGAGACAGCAATTGCTCATTCCATCAATTTGGCAGGAATAGCAGCAGCCACAATTTGATGACTCCCCCTCAGACTCATTTCCAAACAAACAGTCTATAATAACTGTATAAAAATTATGCTGAATTTTATTCATGTTTCCATTCTCTTCCTACTCCCACTGTCAAACAAGAGTTTCTTGTTTGAAACCTTGCATACACAGAATGAAAACAATTCCAAATATGTTTGTGCAAAAAATGATTTCAGTAGAACATTTCCAAATATGCTTCAATTAGTATTCCCTTGAATATCACAAATTACATACTCACAATACCTGAAGCTCTTATGTTATATAAACATTCACAACATTATTTTCCCCAAATAATTACACTTGCTTTTCAATAGAACAGAGATGCCTATCCATTCCTTTTTATAATCTGAGGAAATGCCTTCAGGTAACAAAAAGGCAGTGCTGTTTTAAATCAAGAGTACAAACATGGCCTCTGAATTATATACATCCAAAATAGGAGGCAGGCTATGGCTTCAGAAATTGTAAATAACAGAATAACAGAGTTGGAGGGGACCTTGGAGGTCTTCTAGTCTAACTTCCTGCTCAAGCAGGAGACCCTATATCAGTGATGGCGAACCTTTTTTCCCTCGGGTGCCGAAATAGTTCGCGCAAGTGCTATCGCACGCGTGTGCGTGCCCACACCCATAATTCAAAGCATCCCACTTGCCCCACCCCCCTGCGCATGCGTGCGTGACCCCCCCTGCCCTGTTTCCTGACTTCCAGTGGGCCCAGTAGGCCCATTTTTTTGCCTTTCCCAGGCTCCAGAGCTTTCTTGGAGCTTGGGGAGGGTGAAAACGCTCCCCCCGCCACCCCGGAGGCCCCCCAGAGGCCGAAATCGCCCTCCCAGAGCCTCCGTGCAGGCCAAAAATCAGCTGGCCGGCACGCACATGCGCACTGGAGCTGAGCTAGGGCAACGGCTCACGTGCCAGCAGATATGGCTCTGCGTGCCACCTGTGGCACCCGTGCCATAGGTTCGCCATCACTGCCCTATATCATTTCAGGCAAAAAAGCCTCCAGTAATGGAGCTATCACAAGTTTTGAAGGAAAGCCGCTCCACTGATTTATTGTTCTCAATGTCAGGAAATTTCTTTCTAGTTCTAGGTTGCTTCTCTCCTTGAGAAACTAAGTAAATAAAGACCTAAGTAAATAAAGCAGAATTTTTTGCTCTCTTTATTTTTGTATTTTTGGGTTTAACTGCAGCTCTTAGTCTTCTATTGGGAAATGGAAGAAAAATCAATACAACTTTTCTAATCAGGAAAAAGAGTTGCTGTTTCATACATTTCCTTCCTCTGATTTATGCTATTCAGCATCTTGACTTATTTCCATAGATAAGCTGGCACCAGCAACTTACGCTCTAGCTCTGGGCTTCTGGGGAAAACAATATTATATACAGAACAATAATGCTTACACTTTTGGAAAGGTAACATATAAATAGAAATGCAGAAAGTGCAATCACATATTTCATGTAAGCGTGAAATAAACATCTGTAAGAAAAAAAACGGCATTTGTCAGATTTAGCTAGCTTTCTCACTTTTTAACCTTTTTCCTTTCTGTATCCATTCTTTCCCCTTTTTGTTGTTTTGTATTTTATTTTCTCTTGATATTTAATTAAATTGTTTTGAAAACAAGCTTTAGCTTGCTTTCATTAAAAATATTTTTTTCAGTTTGGTTTTTAATTGATATCTCAAAATAGTAAACAATATAGTATTTCTCAATTAGCTGCCCAATTTATAAAGAAATTATCTACAGATGATTAAATAATGAAATAAAATTGTGACAAGACTGTACAGTTCAGATGTCTAGAAAAAAAACATACTAGTCCTCTGGGAAAGAGAAATACAATATGAACATCATTTTAATAATTCCTGATGACAATACTGAACGGAATGCATTTTTCATTTAAACATTTGGTACAAGGAGTGTCAAACGATACATTTTTAAAACTCATCCCCAAACACATCAATTCACATTTCCTCCTCACATTGCACAGAATGGAGCACAGAACTGGATAGCGAAAGATAAAAAATACTCCAAACCACCTACCTCCTGTCTGTTCTTTTTCCCAGTTCCCTACACTGGGTTTATTTTGCTGCAAAGCAACATGCCTGTTTTCCGGTGGCCTCAGAGTTGATTCTAATCTGTGAAACTTATGGATTCTGTCTCTGACAAGAATGGTATTAGCCCTTTTGTCATTTATGGAAAATGCTCTGGCATCAGGCCAGCCAAGATCCTTCTTCTGGACTACATTAGCAATCTCGGCTACAAAATCTGATTCGGCATTTTCTGCAGGGTTATACTTGTGCAGGTGAACCACATCTTCCCTTTCTCCTAGCAGCCTGGAAATGAGGGAATAGAAATCACCTGTGTAGAGAAAGAGAAAGAAAAGGGAGACGGGGAAAGAATCGCAGGCAAGTCAGGCAGGGTGTAAGATGCTGTAGCAAAGCTGACAAAGAACAGATGGAAAAGCAGCAGGAAATGTTTTCTGTAAGTTCAGCAAGTTATTCTTCAAAGCTTACTTGGGTTACAATTGTTATAACTTTATGAGTTCTTGGCATGAACCAGAGAGAGATACAATATTTACATTGTCAAAATAAGGCCATGTCAGAATCCAGACATGGGAAGACTGACTGGAAGCTTGTCAGGAGAGTGAAAGAACCTAGTTACGTTAAACAAGAGATTTTATAAGGAATGTTTGGTGTACAGCTACACTTACCTTTGAATCTTGTTTAAACTGAATTATACCCTGAAATACAATGACCATTTTTATCCATTCGCCAAAAATTAGGTGAAAACAGTTCAAGAGAAACTGTATTTGCTTTATTTCAGGTGATGCGATCGAGTTAGACACCTGTGATTTAACTGATCATATCTTTAGTTCGTTTGTGTTTCTCAATTTTGTGGCACTGTGTTTAGCAGATGGTTATTGTTACTATTATTTTACTAATCTGATCTTTCCAACTGATATATATTATTTTCTATGTAGTTAAGGGATTATCAGTTAAATTCTCAGTGATTACTAATAGTATTCAGTACTAATCTGTAGATATGAGGCACCTGCAGACTCCCAAACACATTTTTCAGGGTTTTTTCCTCAATATTTTTGTTGGAAAACAAAAAAACCTTGGAATACATATATAGTAGAATATTGCTATTTTTGAACTCTGGTGTTGGAGAGACTCCTGAAAATACCCTGGACAGCAAAGAAAGCAAACAAAATGGATCATCAAATATATCAATCCAGAGTTCTCATTTGAACCATAAATGATGAGGCTCAAATTATCCTAGTTCAGACACATTATGCGAGGACCTGTCCGTCTGGAAAAGGCTCTAATGCTGTGAAAAATGCAAGGAAAGAGAAGAGACCGACCAGCAGCAAGGTGGATAGATTGTTATAATAGCAATGAATGCACCTGAAAGACCAGGTTAGGGACAGATAGTTGTGAGAAAATTGGGGGTTGCTGGGAATCCACAGTGACTTGATGGTGCATAATTTACCTCATATTATTTACTGAAACTTGGGGGGGGGACTTTCTGGGGGGAAATCTGACTATGCCTACTTACTTATCTTAGCCCTACTTAATTCATATCACCATCCTTTTCTTATTGAGGACTCAGTGAAAAAAAACAAGTATGATTCCCAGTCTCTGCAAGAGTGAATCCAATTCTGTACATAATCTTCTATTTAATTTTGACCAAAACACAGAGCCAAGCCCTTTTCAAAAACAGGGTTGTTAGATAGCTTGTCTTTCCTAACTATTATGTTGAACTTACGAATTGCAGAGACATTGCCCATTCTTATCCACCCTGCTTTTACTCAAACCAGTTTCCAATACACTAAATGATAGACATACTAGTAATAACAATAATTTAGTCTAAACAGCTATCTTTTTCAATTTATTGCCTTCTAAATGTGTTTGGTTACAACTCTCTGAAGCTTGAAATATTCAAGCATTTAATGTATGTATGTATGTATGTATGTATGTATGTATGTATGTATGTATGTATGTATATATATGTACCGGTATGTATATAAATGTACAGTATATATATGTATATATATATATATGTACAGTATATATATGTATGTACAGTATATATATATATATATATATATATATATATATATATATATATATATATATATATATATATATATATATATATATAATTTCATGATTTATATACCGTTTGAACAGTATCAAATCTGAACAAGGTATATTTCCCTTGAGCAATCTGTACTGTAATAAAATATTTCTTATATCAGTAACTATTTGCAAATAAATCACTGTTATTTTACTAACAGGAGCATCTGCAGGAATAGGTGTAAAAAATAAAAGTCGATCATAGCCATATGATCAAAGCTCTGTTACTTTTCTGTATATTACCCCTCCACTCCCACATGTACAATCCTGCAGCATAATATAGCTCTAGATTTTTTTAAATCTTTTCATGGAGGATCTAAAAGAAGATAATAAAATACACTGGAAACAATCAAAATTAAAAAAAATGCTTAAGCACAAACATCTGTTATATTTTGTCCCCTTTAGCAGCAAAATTCAAGGCATGTAAATGTCTAGATTTGTCCTAAACTTATTTCTAAGTTTCCTATGTATGAACTAGAATTATCATTATTATCAATGAGCATATGTTTTATTCCTGCTTTGAACACTAAATATGAGTAGCGAGGAGGAATACCAGCTTCCCTAACTTCACCATATCTTCACAAATATGCTGGCTCAAAGGCACTTCCATAAGATTTAAAGGATAATTAAGGGAAATATTGAATATTTCTAATAGCCTTTAAAAAAAAATACATTTATGGAATTATGTCATAAAATATTTTAAAAGTTTTGTGCAAAAACAATAAATGCAAATAATAATGAGCTAAGATCAAGTGTTTCGTAGAAAATCTATTATTAAGAACCAGCAAAGAGGAAAATTAAGTCTTTTTAGAAACTACCCTAAGGAGGGATTGTCATGTTTATAAACAGTCTTGTCTCAATGCTTTCTACCGAATTTGCAGCTTTACTCTTTTGACAGGGAATATCCCAAGTGAAATCTCCTGTCAAGAAATAATTATCAGTTAATATGGCCAATTTTGATGAAATTAACAAAGCAAATTGGAGCTGAACAAAATGTGTTAAGCCAACCTTGATAACACATTTGATAAAGCACTCTCAGTGTTAGACTGCTTCCCTTCATTAGCCCTCTTGGAGCTCTGATTTAAAGCATTTCTCACAAGATATTTGGTATTCTAACACACACACACCACACACACACACACACACCACACACACACACACACACTGCAGTTCTTTTCTTCTGCTTTCCTGTCTCCTACTCTAACTGGAATCAATCTGCTATGGAATAGCTTACAATAAGTAGTAATCAGGATAAAATAATTAACTGCTTATTCAGCATCTCAGTCCTAAAAATTAGATTGGCTGAAGTCGAGAATATAGGAACATGGTTTCTGATTTCAAGCAATGCATGACAGGTGTCATTATTATCTCCCCAGCCTGGGCAAATTGTTTAGGAAAAATAGGATGGTGGCATAAAGCCAGGACTATCAATCTCTCCCCAAACCCTTCTTGTTTCTTTAGAGCAGATCAAATAGGAAATAAGTCTAAGTGGCAAAGGAAAAAAAATTAAGATCATATTCATCAGAAAATTATATATCCCACAGAGAAAATAGACTTCCCGAGTCTTACTGAATGGAATATGGAACTATTTATTTTAATTGCAAGTACTTAGTGTCCCCTATTGCTTCTTGTGAAGAAGCCAAGAAAGTCGGGAAGCTCTCCTGACAACTGGGATGACTATTTTTGGGTGTAGAGACTCATGTCTGAAATCCTCTGCTAAGTCATCAAGCAAGTTCTCTGATGACTTTAAGAAAAATAGAAATGCTTCCCCTCCCAGTTTTTGTTTTTTTTTCCCTGTGTCTTGTACAACTTATAATATCTTACTTGCATTTTGTTGTGATATTAGCTACATTTAATTAAAAGATGCAATGCGTTTACTTTTAAGTAAAATATTAATTTGACAGTATCATAGAAACTCTATCTGCTTTCCGTATCTTTTTGGCATTATTGCAGTATTTCTTCAGTTACATCCAGGGTTTTATATCAATAATGAGCAGGGGTGGTGCAGTGGTTAGAATGCAATATTGCAGGCAAACTCTGCCCACTGCCTGGGGTTTGATCCTGATGGGGCTCAAGGCTGACTCATCCTTCGAAGGTCGGTAAAGTAAGGACCCAGATTGCTGGGGGCAATATGCTGACATTGTAAACAATTCAGAGTGCTATAAAGCACTGTGGAATACTATATAAGTCTATGTACTATTACTACAGCAATGATTTTGTCTAGGCATAGAACTAGAGAGAGAGAGAGAGTGTGTGTGTGTGGGGGGGGGTTTAATTTTAGTTTTGTCTCATCTCAATAGACAAATGCATATTTTGTATAGAGATCACCCTAGTTTTGTATAAGTATTTAATATAGCTGATTCTGCATTGCTTCAAGCCTTAAACAAACTGCCACTACAGCAAACTCTGTTTCTCGTTGAGCACTATATTTATACACCTCATCTCCTGCACTGAAAGGACAGAATATGAAATCTGACTTAGGAATAATGAAGCAGATGGCTGGAAGATTTAAAAAAAATGTTATAAGGCTTACGCATCAAATGCTAGTAATTTAACTTTACTGATGGTTTTGTAGGCTTTCATAACGTACAATCCCAAGCCTACTGCATAAATTCATCTCAGTATTTTTCAGATACTGCATACAACAAGGCATGGTAGCACTGGTGTTTTATCTGAAACTAGAAGTGGGTTAAATATGTACCAAGGGTATATTTTACATTCAATCACAGATAGAATTCTGCAAGTGGAATAATTCAGAACACATAGGACAGAACATATGGATCTGAACTCAGTCCATTCTAGATCAAGATATTTCCAAAATTCTGGTCTTGACCTATTTCATTATCTATATCAGTGGTGGCTAACCTTTTTGGCACGGAGCCCAAAACAGGCGCATGCATGCGGGAGCACCGAAATCCGGAAGAGAGCAGCTGGCCGGTGCGCATGTGCGCGCCAGCAGCTGCACTTCCGGGTTCCGTTCCATGCATGCACACTGGGCAGCTGGTCCGGTGCACATGCCTGCACGGCCAGCTGCTCTCTTCCGGGTTCTGTCACGTGCATACGCAAAGACCAGCTGGTTGGCATGCATGCGTACGACGGAACCCGGAAGAGAGCTGCTATTCATGTGCGCATGTGCACCAGACCAGCTGGCTGGCATGCATGCGCACGACAGAACCCAGAACTGCAGCTGGCAATGGTGCACATGCCCACAGAGAGGGCTCTGTGTGCCATCTCTGGCACACGTGCCATAAGTTCGCCATCACAGATCTATATAAAATAATTTTATTTTTATAGTATTTTGTTCGTCTATGGGCTTTGTGCAGTTTTATCCTTTTAACATTAGCTATCCAGAGTTATTCCGTGGTAAAATGGGCGGCCAATAAATGTAATAAGTAATACATAATAATAATAAAAGTACCATAAAGGTGGAAAAAGTGAGGAAAAGTATTGGATTCAGCGACTAAATCTGTTCTCAAAAGAGAATGAGGCTTAAAATCAGACTTTACTTTGTGAACAGATCCTCAAAAAGATATTTTTAGTTTTTAATATTCATTGGTGCACAGTCTCTGACGTAAACAATTGTGCGATAAAGCTGTGTAAACTGTGATAATTAGTTGACTAGCATAATGGCTGTTTTATTTCATGAAAAAGAACAGTGAGTTAATCTCTTATTGTTTGTCTCAAACAGCTCTACCATACTGAGAAAGAGCATAATGATTTTATGAGCTATCTTTCCCTCTGAGTAAACCATAAATCTGTCATACTAAATGTAACACAGGTATACCTCACAATCTTATATTTTATTCTAACTTTTTTTTAAAGTGCTTTAAAAAGTTTCTTCTGGTGCTTTAACTAGTACATCAAACTGGTTTTCAGTTCCATGTTGGTGTCATACAAAATAGTTATAACCATGTGTATTTCTAAATGCTATTTAGAACTCTGGAAAAAGATACCTGTCACTTTCCTGTCAACTTACTGCTTGGGAAAGATGATGATGTGTTATAAAAAATTGGAAAGAGGGGCCTGATCAATTTATAGTTCACTTGTGCCATAATTGTCATCCTATAGACAACAAATTATCTGGAGAAATATATCTTTCACTAAAAAAAAAAAAGACTGCAACTCCCTGAATTAGAGAATACTGTATATTGCCAATAAAACATTCAAAATCAATCCTTTAGCTGACGAGGCCTTATTCATGGGAATGAATTCTTTAGATAATTATATTAATTTAACACCTTTGTCATTAGCATCCTAAGTGAAAACCCAATATTGGCGTTATATTTTTTTTCTTATATATAAAACTAAAACTATTGCAATAAAATTTAGTGGGACAAGATATTTTATATCAATTATTTAAAAAATTATAGGAACTCATACACAGTCTTAAGAATTTTGAGTTCTTTCTTAGCCAATGACAAAGAATGTGTTGCCATATAAACATATTGGGGGCATATATACATCTAAAAAGCAGAGATTTTTATTGAATAAAATAATAATGTAGCATCTTCTTAAAATGATGCTTTTACAAGAAAAATCCCAGAAGAAACTTTCTAGTGGTTTTTTTTAATGCAAAATTTTCCGATTAATATCAATGCCATACTGACAGTACATTAACTGCTATATTAAGCAAGAATTCGCAAGCAAGAAAATGCTTTAGAATATCACATTAAATCTACAGGATTTACTTCAGAAGAAACCTTGCAAACAAAGGCCTGTTGGGTGATACTATGCCACTTGAGAATAAGAACACACATGTCTTCAATGCAGGGATGAAATTCAAAAATTTTCCCTACTGGTTTTATGTGCGTAGCTTGGTGGGCGTGGCAGGGGAAGGATACTGCAAAATCCCCATTCCCTCCCCACTCCTGGGGAAAGGATATTGCAAAATCTCCATTCCCACCCCACTCTGGGGCCAGCCAGGGGTGGCATTTGCCGGTTCTCCGAACTACTCAAAATTTCCGCTACCGGTTCTCCAGAACCTGTCAGAACCTGCTAAATTTCACCACTGGCTTAATGCCTATGCATGGTGTCAGTACTAATTCGGTGCTAAGTTATAATATAATTTATAGAAACATCTGACTACTTACTCTCCTAGCTTTGAAGCTATGTCGTAAAATTTCATTCAATTGCAAATTTATTTATTTATTTATTTATTCCTTCTTATAAGCCGCCCAACTCCCGAGGGACTCAGGGCAGTGTACAACATGTAAGAGGAACAATCAATAAAAAAGCATAATAATATTAATTAAAAACAATTATAAAAGATTTAAAAAACATTGTCATCATTCATACGTGGGCGGACCACTGATGTTTCCACTGCAAATTGCAGTCTTTCAACAGGTATATAAAAGGTGAAGGAGGACTGTCCCCAAAATTGTTGTGATTTGGAGTGGGGTTGGTGTTTTGCTGACCATACAGCACCAAGAATATTTTCATATGAATGAGAATGAAGAAATGGGTAGGCATCACAAATAATGAACGACATGCTTGAAAGAGCTGTCAAGAGGAAGAAAAGAAGCTGCTGCCATTCCTTCAAAGAAGGAAAGTGTGCACATTATCTTCCTCTCATTGGCATGTATATGTATAGCAGTATTTCCAGAGATCATGATCATAACGGAGAATTCTGGGAGTTCATATTAATATCTGGAGATTGTCCAGGATGGGAATTTCTGGTATGGAGAGTGTTTATCTCCAAAAGCCTCCCTAACGGCTGTCCCAGCTAATAGAGATCCATGAAAATTAGGATCATTAATTACTAGAGACCTTAAAACTGAAAGAAGTGTCTTTATCCTCTGGATAGAATGAAAAAAAAAGAGGAGAATAAGCCTTAGCCTCATATAAATATGTTCCTGGAAGGAAGAGCCATTGAACTCCACCTCTCTTTCCCTATGGGAATTACTGTGTTCTTCTATTTACTTATGCAGATGAGTGGACCTGTGGACTTGTATGTACTTATGTGTGTGAAAAGTGATCGTGAGTATATGCAAATAAGTGATTAGATAATTTTACAAATATTTAATTTTCATTAGTAGGCATATAATCAATTAATATAAAATTTTCCTCTCGGCTCTGCTCTTTTTTGGGGAGTGGGTGGCTTGACCAACACATATGTAAACATACATTTATAGAGGTGAGGTCTAAGGGGCTAAAGTGGCTGAAGTGGTTAGGATGCTGAGGCAAAAAACCATTGAGACCAACCTGGGCATAGCCTGGATTGATTATAGGAAGCCTATATCTTAATGCCATACACATGGATCTATAAATGCCTGGCACTATACAAAGTCATGAACGACCTTCTTCAATAACTCAATGGGATTGTGAAAGACAACACTGAAAATCAACTCAAGATAGTTCACACAAGTGGCCATCAAGTGTAGAATATACCAAGGTGATGCACTTGTCTCCACTGCTGTTCTGCATGTGCTTGAACCCTTTCAGCATTGGAGTTTAAGGGTTCTATATAGTATCCTAGCTATTCCTAACATTGCACTTTTCTGGACAGTGTGTTCTGATGTTGTTACTGGGATCTGTTGGGGACACGGGTCACAGCCCTAAGACACTTTGGTCTTTATTTTTCCACATCCTCTCTAACTCCTCCTTCAGGTCCTGGTACATCTTTAACTTATCATAGTTCTTCTTGATGTCACTGTCACTTGGCATTGCTACATATATCATCACCATGAGGACCCAAAATTGAGGAAGACACATACCACTCATAGGGGTGAGAAGGGAATTTTTAAATTAATGTATGCAACACTAACTGCCAATGGATTCTGAGAAACTGTGCACACCAACATGAGCTTCTGAATGAAAGGTGGGACATAAATCTGTCAAATGATTAAATAAACCATGTGCATTACCGTATTTTTCGCACTATAAGACGCACCAGACCATAAGACGCACATTAGCTTTAGAGCAGGAAAACAAGAAAAAAAATCTGCCTCTGTCTCCTAGCATCCATCCGGTATTCATCTGGCTAGCGTCCTTGCAGCAAACAGCAAGGTCAGCTTCAGCACGTTATTGTAGCCTCAGCACGTGGCACATCAGGGCTCCACTCTGTTGTGCCCACCACCAGTCAGCTGAGCTGTTGCCGCTGCCAGAAAATGCTGGAGCCTTTGCTGCCAAGCAGCGGATTGGCGGTTGGATCAGCCTCCCGGAATACCGCCAATCAGCTGTTCTAGCTCGCCAATGCCGCTCGCTGCCGATCGCTGCCGCTGTTCGCTGCTGCTGCCTATCACCATCGCTGCCATTTGGCAACAGCGATCGGCAGCGGCAATCGGTGGCAAATGGCAGTAGCAGCGATTTCCTCCCTAGAACAGCTGATCCGCTGTATTCCGGGAGGCTGATCCTACCACCAATCAGTTGTTCAGCAGCGAAAGCTCCAGCATTCCGTGGCAGCAGCGAACGGCAGCAGTGGTGACAGGTGGTGGTGGTGACATTGACAACCCCCCTCCCCCCGCTGCAATATTCGTTCTATAAGATGCACAGACAATTCCACCCACTTTGGGGGGGGGGAGTGCATCTTATAGTGCGAAAAATATGTTAAATATATAACTAGACCACGTGCATGTATCTCAGAGCCTAGTATCTGAATTACTGATTTCAGTGGACATTGGAAACTCTGACTGAGAAAGAAGGAACATAGGAAGTCTGTAAGATTTTTGTGTCAATTTATAAACCTTTCCACTCTGATTTTCCTTTTTATCTGTGGGAGATGTCTTTTTTCCCTTCCCTTTAACTTTGATTTGAATAGAATTGTACTTTTCCATTTTTTATCAGTCCCATTAGCAGTAACACAACTGCTAACGCATTTCAAAATTCTGCACTTAACAAAAGGGCATTCACTGAAAACCAAAAACATTAGACATTTAAATTGAAATATCTACCTACAAAAGTACTGGTAGTATATTGTTTTTTAATTTATAGCAATTTAAACAGCATAGAATTATGCAAAGAGGAATATTATGAAGTACAGGTAGGCCTCGACTTACAACCACAATCGATCCCAATATTTCTGTTGTTAAATGAGACATTTGTTAAGTCAACGTTGCCCCATTTCATGGCCTTTCTTGCCACAGTTGTTAAGTGATTCACTGCAATTGATAAAGTTAATAACACAGTTATTAAGTGAATCTGGCTTTCCCATAAATTTTGCTTGTCAAAAGGTTGCAAAAGGGGATCACATGACCTTGGGCACAACAATGGTCATAAGTATGAATCAATTGCCAAGTATCTGAATTTTGATCATATGATCATGGGGCTGCTACAAAGGTCGTAAGTGTGAAAAATGGTCATAAGTCACTTTTTTCAGTCCTTTTGTAACTTTGAAAGGTTACTAAATGAGCTGTTGTAAATCGAAGCTGTTGTATAAATTTATCAGTTTAAAGACAGTAGCACTTATCAGCTAATTATCCCTGATGATCTCTGGAGAAGGATGACCAGCAACCTAGACTGCTGAAATACGCAAATGCACAATTAATCAGAATAAGTTGGTCAATTTTTTTCCACTGAAACATTTCACAGATGAATAAATAAAGCATCAAAATTAATTATTAGTTGCTGATGCTTTCCCCTAATACACAAATTTTATATGATTTCATCTAATAGACACATTTTGCAAGCAAAGTTCCCATAGATAGAGGTAAACACCTTCACAAAATAACGATTGCAAACACATTTAAGGTACTGATTGAGAAAATACAAGCTAAGTAATCTTCCCTTTGCATATTGATCAATACCTGATTATGAATGGATGTGTAACATTATATATGCTATATAAATAAAGAACCTATATATTTTTATAAGTTTTACATAAATTCCATTATCCATTCTTTAGCCTACAGTGAACTACAAGAAATCAGATCCCCAAAGAAAACTTTAATAAAACACTAAAGATATTAATGTTTGATTTGTTTACTGTAAGCCTTGAAAAACATGTAATTAAACCTATTTCACACATTTACACTGAAAGAAAATTAATATTAATATCAAATATTAAAACACAGAAATATACTTATTTTGTGCAGATTTCAAATTTCTTGCCAAGCTACTCCACATTAGGGCAAACATAACTAAAATTATTATGTTATAAATATCAGTATCAAAATGTACTGCTTACAAAATATGTATGCATTATTTTTCTGTTATTATTTTTTGTAACTAAAAGCTACAGATTAAGTGTTAACTCCATTTGGAATATAGTAAAATCTAATAATATGTTTACATTATTATATTAGATTATTGCATTATTACAATTATACAAATAAATAAATTAATTCACTTTGAAAAATCAAATTAGGTTGTGCTAACGGAGGCATTTGCAAGATTAGAGGTTGGTAATCAACTGCTTTCTCTTAAAACATTTGAGGCACTACAACATAGTGGCAAGGATAACGTATGTATTAGCAAAAAAAAAAAAAAAAGCTTCAACTATGTTTATAAGACTGCCACAGCTTTAACACTAGAATTATAAAATATGTATTTAAAGGAACAAATGCAATACATACCCTGATCTAAAACCTCCTCCTCTTCTCTTTTTGGCTGCTGCATTATCATACCCGTGCCTTCATTTTTGATTTCTAAAAAAGAAAATGAAAAAAATTTAATCAAGAAATTTCATATTACAAATATGAAATAAATTACTAGAGAATTTTATGGCAATACTTATTCTTCTATCCAATGACATTTATATCGATATTCAATAACCATGAGTTGAATCTAGGTATAATCAAGCAGGCAAGAGGATCACAAAACCTGTCCCACCAAAAAAAACCAAAAAACCCTCGTCTGAAAAAATACTGGCAAAAGATTAGGCCTACCAGATTTAAGCTAAAAATTTGGAAGATCACTAGATGGGAGCAATAGTTGAGCTTGTTGCTGCATAATGATTGCTTGGAATTTTGTAAGTCTAACAGGATGCTTATAAAATGAAGGTATTTATACCAGTTTTACAGGGAGTCTTCCCTTTCTCTTTAGATAAGCACCTGTACCATTCAACCATTTCTTGACCGTAGTCACACAATTTGGGATTTCTGGAGATGTCAATACAGGGACGGGGGGGGGGGGGGCGGGCGGTTGCTTGTTCTTCGCTCTACCGGTGCGCTGCGCGCGCATCACCATGTTTTGGTGCATGCTCGCTATGCACGAATGCCGCCTCGCACGGTTTTGCTTCCTGCGCATGCGTGGAAGCAAAATCTTGCGAGGGGACATGTGTGCACACACAATTTCAGCGCTTTTTTTGCTTCTGCACATGCGCAAAGCAAAAAAATTGCCGAAATCTCGCCCGCACGCGTGTCCCCTCGAGAGATTTTGCTTCCATGCATGTGCAGGAAGCAAAATCAGCCCAAAAATTCCCCCCAAAAAGATGGCGCCGCGCAACACACTAGGGAAGACGGCACCGGAACTGTCGCGCGCAAATAGCGCCATCTGCTGGCCGCTACCGGAACAACAGAGTGGACCGCACTGGTAGGAACCCACAACTGTACAGGGAAGAGAAATAAGGAATTCTGCTTCTTCTGGCTAATCCATATGCACCTACATTTAGGTTGAATGCCATGAAGAAACAGAGCAACTATTAAATTCTGGAAGAGAATTATTACATTTAGATATTCAATTTAATTAACTAAAATAAACTATAATTGATTTATAAGTATCTGTAACTTGGCTCATTCCTGTCCATAAGTTATTGTGCCACTTATTCTTTAATGATTCATAGGTAACCATATGTGAGAATTCAGGCTCACAATGGTTCTTCAATTGAAAGAATACTGCAATGTATCAAATTCTTATCAAATTACTACAGAAAGGGCAGATATACTAGTCAAGAAATATTTTCTCACAGAAATAAGATTGGATATGATATTAGAATACATCTTCTTTTAGGTTACAATTATTTTGACCTTCACAAGAGATTATTGCGAAATTATCAATTATCTAGAATGTAGACTGTATTCTGAAAGATATTTTGGTTAATTTTATAACCAAGTGATAGGAAATTGTTTGGTGTATGGAAATGTAGTCATTGTTGCTCTACTCTATCCTGATATATCACCTGATGTTAAAAGGCATTATTTCAGTTTAGATATGGCATTACTGTAATAGCTTTTCTTCTGGAAAGATTATGAATACAATAGAATAGAATAACTACTTTATTTTTACTTTGAATGTACACTAATCGGCATACATTAAAATGAAATTTCATTGCATACAGCTCTCAAAGGTTCACCATCTCCAATATATACTACATATATACTACATAAACATGACAAAATAAATAAATAAAAAATTATGTATATACCCACATATATTATATGACCTATTGGTTATTTAATTTTTACTTTAGTTCCTTAAAACTATGGTTTATTTAAATGAGCCTAGATTAAAAATATATTTCAAACCTCAGGGCATATTATCTTAAAACTGTAAGTTTGGCCAAGTTTCAAGTTTCAGTTAGTTTAATCAGAGAACTGCTTTTTCTGAGACATTTATGTTTAACACAGAAGAAAGGGGAAAGAGAAACATTGGATATGTGATAATCAAGTAGGTTGATTTCTATAATATTAAACTGTATCTTATCTACATATTCAAGTGCATTTACTAGTAAAAACAGAATATAAGCAAATCTAAATTGAATCTCTGCATTATTTTTAATTTTTATTTCACTTTTTCATCCAATCTGGATAATTAAAGAAAGCTAACACAAAAGATAAAAAAGGATAAAGGAACAGAATTAAAATTCAACCAATAAACATTAGCACTCTTTTTAATTTTACACAGCATTAGACATATTCTAATAACAGATTCTGGTTTGAATTTGGTCCAATTATTAATATTTATTTATTTCGCATATAGTAAGATTCAGAACAAAGTAATATGACAACTAACTCTTAAACACTACATAATGCCATACCAGCTGAATGCACTGTTGACTACCTGGAGGGCTGTGCTGGATTTTTGGCACATCTTTTTTGGCTGCATATCTAAATATCAGCATGTTTACATAGATATCTCAAGCACCTTGGTTGACTTCCTCACATATACTCTATATCCTCAGCCATATCATTCTTTCCCATAGTGGTATTAGCAAAGGAATAAATATTTTTACCTTCATTATGTCCATGGGCCATCATAGTCATATCAGGCTTGACTGGAATAGGGATATTTGCTTCTTGAGGTATGCTTTTGAATATCTCTGGCTTAATGTTCTGTGTACAGGTCATGGATGAAACTGCATATTTGGCTTCCATGTAATACATAATGTAGAAATTGCACATTTCATCCCTGGCTGTGCCCCTTCATCAAAATATGAGTAGAGAGAAAAGATAAAATATAAATTTTAGCTAGAGAAGAAACACACTTATAAAGATTAATGTAAAATGTAGAAGAGGGGAGGACATTTTCCAATTACAAAGTCAGATAGCACTATTCTTTAAAAATATTTCACATTAAACATGCATGGGGCTCTTGAAATAAAAGCTATTATCTCAACTGTTTGCTTAGCATTTTATTAAGAACATTGTTTTACATAGTTTTATGAAGTATATTAGACCTTAGTAGAAATTCCTAGCACTTTCAGCCTTCAAAGCAAACTTTTTTCCACTGACAGATTCTTAGTTATCACTCAATCGTATTAAGGCCATGCCTGCTTAATTGTGGATTCTATACAATTCATTTTTGTTTTATTTTTGCAGATATATTTCACAAGATTCCATCAAAATGCATCCAGCAGTGCAGATTTCAATCAAGATCACTTATATGGGATGCAACAGTATAAACTATTTATTCTTTCCTGAAGAATTCTCCTCCACTGTCCCACCACCCATCCAGATGATATATTCCATTTACAAAATCATTAATAATTTACTCTTTTAATTTAGGGCTCTTCTATTTAATGCATGCCAGATTCATTGTATTGCCTCTCCCTTGTTCTGCAAGGCCACAAAGTAAAGATCCAAGGTAAAAAAAAAACCTAGTTTCATTATGTTATTATGGGACACTAATTGTAGCATCTTTTATTTAGATTAAGTGATGCTATAATAGTGATGCTGCAATTTCCCCTCAAGCTTAGATTGCAAGCCTTTTTCTTTTCTTTTAAAGAATTAATGCAGAAGAAAATTAATGAATACAGTAGCAGTGTTTTCAACATGACGAATCCATTTATTTATTCATTACAAGTATTTCCATGCCGCCCACTCAAAACATACACCTTACAGTTTACACAAAATATTAAATATAAAAGCCAAATGAAATTCAAAACAAATACAAATCAGTGCCCACCCAAGTAATAGTCCACCACTAACCCACAAACGATGGCTCCAACAAAATTGTCTGCCCTAGACCTAGCTTGCAGAAAGCTAGTAGAGAGGATGCCAAGTGCACCTCTGGGAACAAGGGATTCTGTAATGTCTTCACAGACAAAAGAGGAGGATTACTTAGGATCTGTGTTGATTGTTATTCATACAGAGACAGAAGCATGAACATTATCCTTCTGCCTGTCCAGACATAGCAAATTCCATTTAGAAAAGACAGTCCTTAAGGAACACCAAGCTATATAGGACTGTATTAGTCAAATTCGTAATCTTAAATTGGAACTTGAGAGAACCCATCCAGCACCCAGATAATAGATATAATATTTACAATGGCAGCACTCACTCACTGATCACCTTAGTTGTCTCATTTTGTACTAACTGTAATTTCCAAAATGGTCGCATCTGGAAAGTGTTACAGTAATCTAAGTGAGTAAGTAATATGAGCATTGCTAGACTATCTTGGTCCAAATGAGACAAAAATCAGTTTATCAATTTCAGCTGGGGAAAAACCATCTAGACTAGAGCAAAATTTCCACCTGCTTTTACAACGTTATGGAGAACATAAGAATAGCCTGATTGGATTACACCTAAGCTATCTAGCTAGCATTCTGTTTCAAACAGTGCACCCCAGATGCACCTAGAAGGCAACAAATAGGAGATCAAGGCACCTGCTCTCTCCCATTGTTGCTCTTGGGTATCTAATAAGTAAAGCCAAATTGCATCTGTATTTGGAGGCAGCATTCAGTAATCAGGGCTAGTAGGAATTTCTCTAATCTCCTTTTCCACCAGGTTGATTACATGCCAATGAAGACACTTTTCTTCTTATCAATTTAAAATATTCTTAGTCACTACCTAATTTCTAATTCTTGTCCATATGTCAGTGATGAAGAAACATGTTCTTTGTTCAATTTACCATGCATAGTTCTATAAATCTGAAACATTTCTAAGTACTTTTTTCCAATGTAAACAAATTATTGCTTCCTATGCTTACATGGAAGGTGTTCATGCCCTCTGATCAACTGCTTTTTCTGTTGTCCTTTTGTATGTTTTTCAGTCCCATGATACCTTTTCTTTAGATCTAATGACCAGAACTGTACTCAAGATATTAAATGTGGCATAATGTTTCATAGGGGACATTAACATATTAGTCGACTTATTATGTATTTTCTACTGACCTTTATCAAGGAAATTGTCTTCTTTACAAATTCTGCACATCAGGGGTGGGTTCTTCCCGGTTCGGACCGGTTTGCCCGAACCGGTAGTGACCCACTGATGATGTCACAATGACATCACCGAACCAGCTCGGTCGGTGGCGGTCTGTGGGTGCTGCCATCTTTTTTTGAATTTTTTTTTAAAAAATTCCCTTCTGAGCATGCACAGAAGTCGAGTTCCGGCACTGTGCATGCAGTCACCATCTTTTTTCCAGCTTTGGAGGGTTTTTTTTATTTTTCATTATTGCGCATGCACCCATGAGGTGCGCCCACGCGGCATGGGAGTGAACCAGCAGCGAGATAAGTTGGAACCCACCCCTACTGCACATCATGTAAATGATTTCATTTACTCCAATATTTCTTTCTTGGTTGACCACTGGCAATTGAATACTCATTATTTGATTACATAAATATGACTTCCTAGCCCTAATGTGGATCACTTTGTACTTCCTGATATTGAATTGCACTTGCTTTTAATGTCCTAGTTTAATGTCCTAGAGAGAAGCAATTCATAGTCTATTTGTTTCTTCACTCCTTAAATAACTTTTTATCTCCTCAGAATCAAAAACTGAGAGTTGGAAACTGTATAAATTGAATTAATTAAACAAAGAAACAAACTTTTGCAACCCACAGGATATATTAGATTAATTTGTATATCAACATGTTGAGTAGCACCGGGCCTGAAACAGATCCTAATGATGCTTACTTCTTATCTCTTTCCACTGTGAAAACTGCCAATGTATTCCTATTCTTTATTTTCTTTTGTTCAATCTGTTACTGATTGCTCAGCTGGCCCAGGAGTTTTTGAATAGGAAATTTATGAAAAGCTTCTCGAAAGTGTAAATATACAATGTCAGTAACCTTATCTAGAGCTAACAATGAAGCAGTTGTGAAACCAGAATGTTTGTGAACAAACATAAACTGTCTTCTTGGGATTGAGTTGAAGCTTGTTTCTACCTCTCTAGTCCCTCATAAAGTTCCAGATATTAGGCTTAGATCCCCACAGTTCCTCTGACCCAGCTTCACTCTGGATATAATTGTATGCTACTTCACTCTGAAGTGGTGAAGTAGCATACAATTAAATCTTACATACAGTAAACTAGTGATGATTTCTCCCAACAGTTTATATAGCTGTTGAAAAGCAATGGGAACAAAGCTGAGTGTTTACCCTTTACTATGACCGGTCCTTAACGATCACTGCTTAATGATAGATAAGGAGACTGATTAGAAGTGTCTACTAAGTTAGGTACCGGTAGTTTTGAAGAAGCAAGATAAGAAGACAATTGAGTCTTTTGAACTTTAACATTGGAAAAAATTCTTGAGAATACTGTAGACCTGGGGTGTCAAATTCGCTGCCCATGGGCAGAATGCGTCATGAGCTGGCCATCCCCACCCCTGGTTTAGAGAAGGGGGGGGGAAGTTGTGATACGTCACATGACAATAACGTGTTGCCACGAGTTTGACACCCCAGCTATGGACAGTCAAGAAAACAAACCAATGAATCACTAGATGACTCAACCCAGAGCTCTCACTTAAGGCTTAAATGACAAACTCAAATTATGCTAATTGGGCATAGTATACAAAGATGTAGCTTCTTAGAGAAGGTTCTAATATTGAGAAAGATGAAAGGAGAAAGAACAGGATGACCAGCAGCATCCTAGATGAAGTCAGTTACTAATGGTGACATTGTTGGAAGATCTTAAAGACCAGATTAGGGACAAATCATTCTAGAGAAAATCTTTGTGGTTGCTAGGAGCCAACATTGACGATGCCACATAATCAATGAATACAAACTAAGGTAGAGTGTAACCACTATAAAAGGTGTCTCCGATCTTCAATCCCCATAGGCTACGGGTATAAAACTCGCTGCATCACGTTGCCATCATGTGATGTATCACGACATTTTTCCCTCTTCACGGAGCTGGTGTGGCCTGCGTGTGACACATCTGGCCCGCGGGCCACCAGTTTGACACCCCTGCCACAGGTGATCCAGCACCATGGTTTAAATATTGAAAGAGGTCTAAAATGATTGCTGTATTCTGAAAATATTATCCATTAGAATAGCTAGTACTATTTCTATTCTGTGTTCAGGCCTAAACTCAAACTGAAAAAGATCAAATAATTTGTTTCATAAGGAGTATTGCTTCTTAAATAAGAATCAATAGAATATTTAAACATCTTTCTTCAAAAATAAAAAATGTATTCCTGCATACAGAATGTTTAACATTTGCTTCAAGAGGTTTATGCTGATAATGCATTCATTTTGCGATCATTTTGTTAAGAGGGCTCATTGGAAAGAAAAGATGTGTGAAACACAGAAAGATAGAGAACAGGGAGCAAAGACCAGTGTCTATCTCTTCCCCCCATCAATTAGTTTTTGCAATCAAATCAGTCAGCCTACACTAATAGAATGATGTGGGGGTGGACTATGTGCAGCTTCCAAAGACATCAGTGCTTACTCTTATCCTGTGGCATCATGCAACATTCATTTATTCACCATAGCAACAATAATGACATCTGTCAGGAAGCGAATGAGACCTTCCCAAAAGAGAATTGGTATCCAGCCTTTTAAAAATATGGAACCGTTCCAGAAAGCTGTTTTGCCTCAGCAAGATTAGTGTTAGCCTCCTCCTTTTTAAATTCATTTCCTCTCCTTCCAGTTGATTTAGATAGCTGTCAGAAAACTGTCACCTCTTTAAAACATAAATAAAACACTGAAGTGTAATTGAGGAATAAAACTAACTTTCCTACATGTATTAACAATATCCAAACATTGTCAATATTTTTAACATAGCACATTTGCTATCCTTGGAAGATAAAGAAGTAGGCTATTTGTTATAACTTTAGTTATTAATGAGAAACAAGATATCAGTGGCAGACAAAACTGCTTTTTTTATTTACTGAAAAATAATGAGCAATTAGACACTTGGTTGCTCTACAAATATGGATGGGGAATCTTTTTCAACCAAAGGGTTGTTTTTTGAAAGTAAGTTTTCAGAAACCGTGTGTCCAGTAGAGATGGCAAAAGAAGAGCTGGAAATGACAAGTTCTGCCATCCAAATATGGTGTGTCCCAAATTTTTGTGAGCATTATTGATGGATGCGGAACGGTTGCAAAATATTAGGTCTGATTGAATTATTGTTTAGGTAACTGTTTCAGCTTCTTAGGTATCATTGTAGAAGGCCTTTTACCTCCTCTATCTGTCAGTGTGTTCCATTTTATTTCACACTAGTACTCCATTTGCCTATCTTCCACAGCAGTTTGTTTGCTTTTTTTCTACCCAACTCAAACAAAGGGACTCTGGGCAGTGTACCAAAGTCAACTACAAATACAAATCCCAAAGAAAACAACATAATACATTAAAAGTCAACTCATACCACAAAATCACCACTAAACTAAAACATCCAACAACTACTCATCCAGACCAAAGACCTGGAAAAAGAGCCAGGATTTGACTACCCTTCTAAAGACCTGGACCAAATATATATTTGGAAGTAAATTGCATGGGCTACTAACATGCCTCCAACGTCCCATAAGGTGGCATATTGTCAGTGAAAAGACTTTGGGGTATGTCGTCGTTATGTCTATCCATCCCTATCCTTGGGATGGATAGATACCGAGAGATCAGGGGGGGTTCTGCAAATAACTCCTTTTTATGTCTATTTATTTAAAATATTTGTTTGACTATCCATTTTATATATATAATAACTCCAAGAAACTCACAGCCTGGCAATAAAATGTAAAAACAATAATACCATCAACAAAAATGTATCTCACAGTGTTTGGTGGAATCTGGTACAAAGTCACTAGAGGGACTTCAAAACTTAGAACTCCGCCGCCTTCGATCTGACCTAAGTATAGCTCACAAAATTATCCGCCTCAATGTCCTACCCGTTAACGACTATTTCAGCTTCAACCGCAATAATACACGAGCTCATAATAGATACAAACTTAATGTAAACCTCTCCAGACTTGATTGCAAAAAATTCGACTTCAACAACAGAGTTGTCAACGCCTGGAACACTTTACCTGACTCAGTAGTTTCTTCCCCAAACCCCAAAAACTTCAACCTCTTATTATCTACCATTGACATCACCCCATTCCTAAGAGTCGGTAAGGGGCGTGCATAAGCGCACAATCGTGCCTACCGTTCCTGTCCTAATGTACCCATATATTCATACCTCTTCTACTCTTATTCATGCTTGTAATATTATATATATATTCAATCATGTTTTACTGTTTGTACTTTGCTTATATTCATTTATGCTTGACAAAATAAACAAATACAAAATACAAATACAAAGTCTTTCAGGAGGAGCTAAGAGCAAATCAGTCAGATTTGCCTATGTGGGAAGAGGTGTAGAGTGGACCCTCCCTTAAGTGTTCACAGGGTATATTTGATAGTTACGCCCATTGTGTTTTAGTCCTGCAAGATTCCTTCTATAGGTGAAAGACAATAAACTACTCTGAGTAAAACATCATGCTGTTCTTGGTTTGTTGTACCTGACATAGTGCTCCCACGACATCACTTCTCCATACATCCACTGGCCTCCACTCCCATCTTAGCTCAATGCTTGGGAGAAGAACCAGATCTTTATGGTCTTGTGGATGGCCAAGATGGTAGGAGCCCTTTGGATCTCAGGGAGGAAGCTAATCTGAAGGGCAGGGTCAGTTATGGAGAAGGTGTGATTCACCAGACAACATTTACGGGAAGAGAGTGCCTACCCTATCTGTCATTTCATTTCATTTTGCCATTCTCCCCAGCAGATACTGGGCAGCATATAAAATCTAGTATTAAGTTTAAACAAAATCATAGTCAAAACAAAATAGCCCACACTAAAAACAGCCATTAAAAGACATCCCAAGAGGACCCCCTTAAAACGCTTTATAGGGGATAACCAGCATCTTGAATTGCTTCTAGAAATTTACTGTGAGGTATCAAAGGTTGACAAGAGTTCATGAGGGCTAGGATGAATGAGTATCCACATCCAGAGTCCACCACTAGTCAAAAATAAGCACAACCAAACTACTGATTTGGTTGAAGACCACAGAACAAAAAACATTGTTTGAAGGTTGTGTTCATGTAATGTTTCACTTAACTGTGTTGCTTAGCAATGGAGTTGTCAGTCCCAATTGCAATTGTTAACCTAGCTCTACTATAGAACCTGGTTCTATACATACTGTATATTTTGCGTAAAAAAAGTTCTTATATGGGTTTAATAAGGAACTCAAGCAAGAACACCTACTCTACTCTACTCTACTCTATTCTACCCTACCCTACCCTAGAAATTTTACAGTTGGTGAGTTAGGAGATGAAGGCAATCATTTTTGTGCCATATTATATTAACTCTATGAATGAGGTACAGATACTGTATTTTAGAAACAGCATCTTAATCATGACACATGTTCACTACTTTATTCCTTGCAAATGAACCAATTTCCCATAATCATTATGAATTGTAGCATATAATGCTTTTAAAAATGATCATTTATACATCCAAATTTCATTGCAGTATGTAACATGATATACACAAATTGATCGTAGCTGATTCTACTAAGTTGCAGAATAGATGTCATTGTAAGGGCTTCACACATGTGTGTACTAGATCAAATCTGTCAGGCTTCAGAGGGCTTAGCAGCAAATGATGACTCTGAAGACATACAACCTCTTATTCATTGCTTGGCTAATCTTGGCAGATGACTCTTAGAAACCTCAGCTAGATTAGAGTCTTTATTGGAAAAAGACTAAAGCCTGTAACACAACAGTTGACTGTCATAGCAGAATAAGGAATTCTGACCCTGTTATGTCTACCCTCCAGGATTTAAACACTTGGCTTTCTTTTCTTGCTTTTCTCAGCCAACTGAAACTTGGCCAGTCTCTTGATAGCTTTGATACAAATGGAACATGTTTTCACAATTCTTCTCGCTAACCCCAAAACTGCTGTTTCCAGCTTTGTCAGTTACACAATTAGCCACAAAAATGATTTGATTAATGTGCAGGTGGAAAAAAAATATTTGCGGTGTCTTCACCTGTAGTATCAATACCCTGGTCTGTTTTCACTGGCAAAGCAGGAAATATTAACAGTTAAGACTTTTCTAGCCATTTTTCTCCCATATGGAGCAACCATTTTGATTCTCAACTTTTATATAAACATTAATTTAATACAAATATTAACACACATACCCTATATAAGTTTCTGAAGATCTGCCTTCACCAGTAAAGACGCATCTTGCTGCCAGAATATCACCATACTTTATTTCTACAGGACTTTCCACAGAATAAAATGCCTGAGAAATGAAACAACAGGAATAATAATTTCAAGCTGTTAGAAAATTGTCTTTCCTCTATTACTTTTAATAACCATAATGACGTATGAAATGTATCACTGGAGTGTTTTGTATTTCGTATTTTGGGCTTCTTTGGTATATAATTTAAAACACATTTTCTTTTTTATGGATGACTATAATACATTATTTTATATCATGAAATAAGCTTAATTCTCTTTATCAATCAAAATTTATTATTTCATGCCTAAAGATGGAAATTCTGCTTTTTTGCCACTTTCATTTCATAACATTCTGTAAAATGAATTATGTTGGGTACTTTAGTAGCATTGGTGTTGGCTGAATTTTGTAAACCTGACTTACTGGCAAGTCCGAGACTCACTGGGTATGTTCTTTATTGTGTCAAATGATCTATAACGCACAGCATGCAAACACTTTAAAATACACAAACTTTTCCTATGAGAGACAAAACAGAATAGAGACTATTTTTTTTATAAAAACAGGAGAGAAAAGAAACTATCCCTCCAGGTTGTTTACCTTTAAAAATACTTGATTAACAGGTTAGGGTATTCTCTATATGTATTAGTTATGTGGCATTAAATTATATAGATTGTAATGATTAGAATCTTACTGATAAAGTTTTATGTAATTCTGTGACAGTAAATGGAAGGGATTCTTTGTTATTCTATTATGACCTGTTGGGTTGCGCCTGAGTACCGTCCTCATTCCTTTCTATTTGCCAAAATTAGACATAATAAAAGAATCAGATGAAACAAATTTAATACCAAAATGAAATACATGATTTGTATTTAACTATACAGTAATACATATCATTTAGTATCAACTACAATATTAAAGATATCCGACTGCATATTGAATAGTCACTGTATCCCTCCATATTTTTTTCACATGCATGTTAAATATACATTAAGTGTCTGTGTGTGTTTGATGTGTATTTTCACCAACATTAGAGTATTTCATAGAATTTTATATCCTATCCTTGAAAATTTGTGTCACTGAACATAATGGCTCCTATTTCTGAGTAAAATGTCAAAATAATAGTCTTTCTACCTCAAAATTTGGCTACACGAATAACGGGGAAAAATGGAAATAATCCAAAGTGTCTCACAATGCATATATATTTTTCTTGGATAGCTTGCTCATATACCCTCTGCAAATATAGAAGTTAGAGAAGCAGAATGAAAGATACAGACGTTTGTAGTACGAAAAGGGAAAATAATCTCTAGTGTTTGGTCTCTATTTTTCTTCAGTCATGCTCATCATTTTCCCTTATCTTGGAGCCTGATGTAAGATAAAAGGTCTGCTAAAACATTTGCAAAATTATTAATGGATATTAATAGCTGCCTGTGACATTATTTTTGTCCATATTTTATATAAGGCTGCAATTAATTCAAGCTACTTATCTAATGTGCCGTTTTAATCTGCAACTACTGATTTGGTGACATTAGTAATAGTAAAAATAGTTTCATTGGGTAATGTGCTTATATTTAATTTTGTCTTTAAACAAAATTAAAGACAAAGAAATTGTCTTGGACAAAGAAATTGACTCTGGGATCAACAAAGTCAATGTCTGCATCTCCACAAAGCTGAAAGTCTTCAGAGCTGTGGTTACTCTTTCTCTCCTATGTGGATGTGAGTCCTGGATACTGTACTGATGACACATAACAAATTTCACATGTGCATCTGTTAGTACTCTATCCAAACGGTTGGGTTGGCAATATATAAACAAGCCACCAATATATGTTTGTATGTATTTAAGTAATATAGCTTTAAAATGTTTGCTATATGCTGATTGGCTGTGGTGTTACAAATTGCCATAAGAGGGAACTAGAGATCATGGTTTATCTCTCTCTCTGCTGATTCATTCCTGATTGACTCTTTGATATAGTGAGCTCTGTGTTATGCTCTGTTAATCTATGATAGTTTGATGTGTTTGTAAGCTGTAATATCTTTGTTTGATGTAAGACAAAGAAATGCTGGTAAGAAGATTATTGTACTTCTTGATATTGACTGACTGAACGTGCATGACCTGGACTGTTTATTTGGACCGTGCTATTTCTAAAAGTAAACACTACTGTGTCAGGAATTAGATTATTAGGTTGCTGACACAACCTGCTGGCAAGCCCTAGGCTATGAAGCCTGGAGTAGCTTCAAAGCCAGGCTCCACCAAAAACTGCATCCAGGCTGGGACTGCAGAGCCACCTCTGTGTTGACAAATGAACTATGCAACATCATGTCTTCTTTGAATCCCAAAAATTATCTATTATATTAACAAAACATATTTTCCCGCCATAACATTTCTGTGAGATGGGTAGGGGTGAGAAAGAAGGGTCGTTTCAAAGTCTTCTAGTGACCTTTCAAAACTGTGTGTAGAACCTTATTTTCCACATTCCTTTTCCAACATTTTAATCATTATATCATGATGATTTTCCTGTTTACTTCTATATTCTAACTATTCACCTGTCCATTAAATTTTAAGAAAATTGAGTAATTTATCTTTAACACTGAAGCACGTTAACTCAAGATAGCTTTAAAATGCAAGTAAACATACCTGTGGCAGTTGAGGACTTTGGTGGCCAATCGGCGTCCATTGACCATCTCTAACTCGATACCCACTTACTACTTTTCCTGCAACAAAATAAATACGTTTAGCAAAATAAATATGCAAAAATAACAAGTTCAGCCATTTAAATTAATTGACAATGCTAAAAGTTTGGATCATTGATATTTGCTTTATATGATTTCCTCCTTAGAAATCTGCAGATCATTCCCACATATTTATATTAATATTTCAGAGCATAAGATTTTATAATATAACATTTAATAGATTAACTTATAAGGAGTTATAAGAATTAATTGGGCAAAATGTGGATTATTATTATAAATCAGTCATATAGTAGTTGTTTATACTTTTATGTTACAATTGTTGCTGAGTCAACCTGTCTTCAAAAAATCTGCACTATCAATAGTTTTAATCACCTAATCACTGTAAAAAAAATCTAAAAGAGTTAAATTGGCATTTGTACCATCTGTCTAAAATTTATACTGGCAGAACTGCATTCATAGAAAAAATCTGGACCAGTTCAACGAGGGATGGTTTAAGTGTAACAAAACAATGAACTCATTATGTAGTGATTTGTGTGGCTGACTCTAACAAAAGTACTAGAAGTGGAGCTCTTGCCTCACAATCAGGAGGTTGTGAGTTCGATACTAGGTAGAGGCAGATGTAGGATCTCCTGCTTGGGCAGGGGGTTAGACTAGATGATGTGCAAGGTCCCTTCCAACTCTGTTAACCTGTTAAACTTGGACCGAGTACCACTTGGCTTCATATACCATTAGCTTCCATCAGTTAAGACAATTGAATCTGGTGCAAACATCCACTAAATTCATAGTTAGGATTTTATGTACAGGTACTTCTCACTTAATGACAGTAATTGGGAGTGAAATGTCTATCATTAAGTGATGTGGTCATAAAACTTAGTGATGGCAGTTCTGGCAAACTCCAGTTACCATTGTTAAGCGAATCTCTGAGTTGTTAAGCGAGGACCTTGCTTAACAACTCACAGTGATCAGGACTGGCTTTCCCACTGACTTGGCTAGCAGAAAGTTGGCAGGAAAGGTCCCAAATTAGGATCATGTGACCATGGAATGCTGTGACAGTCAATAATCCAGTCTGGTTACCAAGTGCCTAGAACACAAAACCACAGGGGTACACAACAGCTGGAACTTTGAGGATTGACTATAAGTAGCACTTGTTCAACTTCATCAAAAATTTGAATGAGCACTGAATGGTTGGTCATTAAATGTGGGCTATCATATCTCTTTACTGCTATTTAGTGTTTACCTGGATTTCTGCAGCCCAGATATAGAAACTGAGGTGGCGCAGTGGTTAAAAGCAGCACTGCGACCTTCAGCTGATTGCTAGTTCAGCAGTTCAGCTGTTCAAATCTCACCAGGCTCAAGGTTGACTCAGCCTTCCATCCTTCTGAGGTCAGTAAAATGAGGACCCAGATTGTTGGGGGCAATATGCTGAACTCTGTAAACCGCTTAGAGAGGGCTGTAAAGCACTATGAAGCGGTATATAAGTCTAAGTGCTATTGCTAACTGCATACTAAGTAATATGAATATCTACCAATCTGGACCAGATACTTAGCACATGTATTTAAGAGGATTCCTGCCCTAACACTCTTCAGTTTAAGTAAAATTAATATGCATTGTATATGTCCGTGTATTTGTGTGTATAGTTTGTATGTCCATGTGTTTGTGTGTATAGTGTAGATTGTCAACTCTTAAAACGACTCTAGCTGAAGCCATATTTTTCTTGCTTTGTTTCTTAGTTGCCATACTTATGGGGGCAGGGGACTTATGGAATGTAGAATGTTTTCCTCTAATGTGCCAGACATAAGATAAGGCTCCTGAGAACCAAGGCGAATCAATGTGTCCTAGAAATGGCCTGCTTGATTGGTTAAAGTGACCTGTGACACAAGGGGGAGTAGACAGTATCTATTCTTTAATTATACCAAAAACGTGGGAATTATTCAGTGTTGGTTTCACATTTGACCATGCCGATATGATGTACCCAATAAACAGGATTTTTGAGGAAACCAAGGCTTAGAGTCTTGAATTGGTTGGGAGCAGTACCAGGAACCATGACATAGATATTATAGAATAATTTACATTACAATTAATAACCCAATTCCATCTCATAGCATTCAATAGGCTTTACTATCTCAATCAGGATATCAAAAAGTGGATATAAGAATTAAGCCTAAACTACTAAGGAAAGGAAATTATCAATTAATGTAAAGACTTACCTAAGTGATGGGTGTGCACTCTATAAGCAAATGGATGCATTGGATACGTTTTATAATGGCAAGCAATATCAGCATTAACCACTGTTAGAAAACAGATAGGAAGGACATTAAAAATTATGCTTACATATTGAAGACAATTAAAACTATGGTTGCAAAGTTAAATGAAATATATGGCAATATACTAATACCAACAGGGCTGTAGGTAGAAAATTTCCTTGCATTTATCTACAAATATCTTTGCACGGTCTTTCATTCATACATTGACATTAATGTATGCCATGCTTGATTAACATGTATGCATGTATTCATATGCATAATACTGTTCTTACTTTACAGAGTCATGTAATCAATCCACAAATACATGGAATTATATCAGCTGGTTTGAGGGATAATGTTAAACAGATATTTCCTGGCAAATATCCTGTTTTGAAGTTTTAAAAATCCTCAGTATTATAAAATTATGAGTCCATAATTAGAAAAAGTAGGGTAGGAACGGGGGAGAGGCTGCAGATTTCAACAAATCTGGAAAGGACCAGTGTAACGAAGGGAAGTTTAATTAAAACCTATGAAACTGAATTGATTCAGAAAATCACTGTAAATATTAAGTATAATTTCAAAGTTGGGTTCCATGATAAAGGTTACTTAATCATGAAAGTGAAAATCTTTGGTCTTTTGCTTGCAGCCAATGAGACAAGAGAAGCCTGAAGCTGAGCAACATTAACTGGAAGTTATAGTCCAGTGATGACGAACCTATGGCACGCGTGCCACAGGTGGCACGCGGAGCCATATCTGCCGGCACGTGAGCTGTTGCTCTAGCTTAGCTCCAACGTGCATGTGCACACCGGCCAGCTGATTTTTGGTTCACATGGAGGCTCTGGGAGGGCGTTTTTGGCTTCCGGAAGGCCTCCGGGGGGGCGAGAGAGGGCGTTTTTGCCCTCCCCAGGCTCCAGGGAAGCCTACTGGGCCCACCGGAAGTCGGGAAATGGGCCATTTCCGGCCTCCAGAGGGCTTCCAGGGGTGTGGGGGAGGCCATTTTCGCCCTCCCCAGGCATTGAATTATGGGTGTGGGCACTCGCACGTGTGCGATAGCGCGCACGCACGCGCTTTTGGCACCCGAGGAAAAAAAGCTTCGCCATCACTGTTATAGTCTATTGTGAAACTTGAGTAATAATTAAGAGAATTAAAGATGGTATATTGTACACTGTATGATTTGTTACTTGGTTATGCTGAAATATTTAGGAGGATCATTCATTTCTCTGTGCATGTATGTGTGAAAATTCATAGAGAATGAATATGATGACTTACAACTAAAATAAGTACCTAAAGCATTAGAATTTAGTGATGCAGCCTCCCTTTATGTTTGAGTACAAGTGCGTGCTTATGTATATAACCATCATTAATTGGAAAATTGGAAAAAGTACTGATTAAAGGAATACAGCCCTGTAGTCCCTATGTGATAATAATAAAAACATGTATTTAGAAGTCAGTAATGATAAGACTTTGATTCTTTTTCATAGATTGCAATGTTGATGTTCTGATATGGCAATCAAATAAATTAGTATCTTAACTTGTTCTAACATTCTTCTAATAAAGCTTTTAGTATTAAAAGTCCACACCAATATACTGTTTGAACTGAAAAGAGTGTAAAGGCTGAGGGAGAGCTGGGTGGACAGGAAAACTTATTTATTCACCTTTTTCTCCAGGTGGTATAACAGTATCCACGGACATCATAAGATACATGCCAGCAATCAGAGGCTGTCTTTGAAAGAAAAAGAAGAAACCTGTATCAAATTTACATACATTGCTCTGATTTATTACTTACTATGGTATATTTTACTTTACTAAAAACAAGGCAACTTTAACTGATTCTACCCAATCTGTATGTCTTGCTGTTTTTTTTAAAGAAAACAGCTATTAAAAGCTATATATAGCACCTTTAAAAATTCATAACCAGTAGACATATCTTTATATACTGACACAACAAAGAGTGTATGGACAGTTACTCAAAGTCAGAAAAACTATTTAACAAAAATAATGCACTTATAGTAGGGAGATATGAGGCTTTTACAACTCTTGTGGTGAGACAATCACAAGTGTCATGGCTCCCACATGTATGGCATACAATTCTTAATTTGAGACTTCCAACTAATTGTAAGCAGTTACAACTAATTGTAAAGCAGTTACAACTCACTGCTCTACAAGTACACATCCACTTTCCCCACATTGATTATAGAGAAGCTGGTTTTAAAAGACGTTTTGGCATTCACCATGGAGGAAAAGATTAAGGATTAAAATAGTCTTTCAAGGTTCTTTATTGGCCAATAAACATTCTCTTTGATAGTTAATTGGTAGCATCAATATTTTTTCCATTTCTGTGTCAACAACCTATATCATTTTCGAATAGCTCTTGTTCATAGTCAAAGTATCAGAAGATACATCCCCCAACACTACCTCCTTTCACAATGCATCTGCTCTCTACAATAGCATACCTCCAGAGGTCAAGACCTCCCCCACACCCTGCTCTACTTTAGAAAACCTGACTTCTTTCCAGACTTTGGCCTAAGAAGAAGATGTGAGTGTCTTAGAAGAATGTGGGTTGTTCTCTCTGGGTTAACCATTATCTGTTGCTCAAAACGACGCTATAGAGCACTGCACACCAAGACAACTAGACACAAGAAGTTTTTTCCCGAACGCCATCACTCTGCTAAACAAATAATTCCCTCACCACTGTCTAACTATTCACTAAGGCTGCATTACTATTACTATTAGTCTTCTCATTGTTCCCATCACCCATCTCCTCCCACTTATGACTGTATGACTGTAACTTGTTGCTTGTATCCTTCCGATTTATATCAATATTGTTTCCTGATTGCTTATTTATACCCTATGCCAATCATTAAGTGTTGTACCTCATGATTCTTGACAAATGTATCTTTTCTTTTATGTACTATGACAATCATAAAGTGTTGTACCTCATGATTCTTGACAAATGTATCTTTTCTTTTATGTACACTGAGAGCATATGCACCAAAGACAAATTCCTTGTGTGTCCAGTCACACTTGGCCAATAAAGAATTCTATTCTATTCTATTCTATTCTATTCTATTCTATTCTATTCTATTCTATTCTATTCTATTCTATTCTATTCTATTCTATTTTCTGTTTTATTTTTGTACAATGATAACACTGCTTGGAAGTGGATATGTTAAAGAAATAAATGTTTACATGGACTCCTCTTAACCTGCCCTTAACCCCACACCTCAGATGAAGATGAATGAATCCATTAGTTGATGAATTAATAAATTGAGGTGAAAAGAGAATTAAAGGACATATGACGAATAAATATAAAGCCAAATATCCTCTTTGCAAGGGGGCAGGAGAGGCGGTGGCATAACTGAGGGGGGAAATGAAACAAGCAAGCCATGTTTTATTATTAAAGAAACTGCAGTTAAAGAACAATTCATAATCAAGCAGCAAAAAGTAGTGAAAGTAGATTTGTGCTAAATAAACTTTTTACACTAAAAGCTAAAGATAAAAAAGACATTTGTAATCCTTTCCAAGGAATATTTACTTTGGCTACATATTAAAAAGTCAAACATTTATTTTTCAAGATAGAAAAGACAACAAATGTACTTTGCTCAAAATAGCCTTTCTACAATTTTAGAAATAAATTATCAAGTCACTTTGAAGAATGTATTCATTAAATAATCTGTCTTGGACTATCACTAGAATTCTATTCTGTTAAAGCTCATATTAATCTTTGCAAAAGAATTGGAGAAAATATTTAAGAAACTACATGAAAGATACTTACTTTTGATTAGTCAGATGTAAAGTCACTCCTGAACAGTCTTTGTGTTTATCTGCAAAAATATTAAAATGAAGCTTAAGCATAATAATTTTATTATTAGTATTGAGTACAATAATTAAGTATATGACTAGATAATTGCTTATTGGAAATATGAAGTATGAAGACCAAATGTTTATAGTCTAAAAAGACAAGAAGCCAAATGAGGGGATTAAGAAACCTTTTCTTTAGTCCCCTCTTTTGGGCTTCTTGTCATTTTAAACTATAAACATTTATTTTGTTTTATTTATTTATTTATTTATTTGTTTGTTTGTTTGTTTGTTTGTTTGTTTGTCAAACATGTACAGGATAGTAGTTGTTTGTATAAACATAACATAAGTAAAAAGTACCGATAAAGAGGACAATAGGACAGTAGGACAGGGACGGTAGGCACAGTGGTGCGCTTAAGCACGCCCCTTACAGACCTCTTAGGAATGGGGTGAGGTCGACTGTAGACAGTCTAAGGTTAAAGTTTTGGGGGTTGGGGAAGAAACCACAGAGGTAGTGAATTCCAGGCATTGATCACTCTGTTGCTGTAGCTCTCCTCATCTTTTAACCATATGGATTGCTTTAGGAGACAATAGTTTTTATACAAAATACTTTAAATAGCTGGAAAATAAACAATTGCTAGTTAAAGAAAAGCTTAGCAAAACAAATGAGACAAGAAGATCATTATAGAGATATAGAAAATTAGAATTCCTTTTAGAGAACACAGATCACATTATAACCTTTCTTATTTCATCCTAAAACAATCCTGTGAAGTAGTTTGCTTTCATTTTACTAAGTCAAAGATGTTCCACTGACTGATTATAATTTGCCAAGAGCAACTCATTATCTTTAGCCAAGCAAAGAACTGCATAGTTTTTTCTAGATCCAGTCAGGCATTGCTGATCCAGAAAGGGCAGATGGTACAAGAAAAACAGAAACCACATTGGAATAGAGAATGTTCTACATGCATTTCCTCCAGATTCAATGGTCTTATACCAAACGTTCATATATTTCAATCCTTGAGTCATTAAAGAAATTCAAAACAAATGCAGAAATCGACAGTTTTTAAAACAGCATTGGAGAAGATTTCTAAGGAAGTAAAAATGATATGTAATTGCTATAATCTGAAATTTACTTCACCCCAAATTATATAAGATTGTAGCATTCACAAGTAACCATTATCACATTTTCATCTGTAGTAAATAAAAACAATAAGAGAATAAACTAACATCACAAGTGAAACCCCGGGGAAATAACTGCTCCCTTTAAATCCATAAAGCTACATACTTCAGAAAAATTGCCTGCTGTACAAAAATAAAATCTTCAGCTTTGCGTAAGAGATAGGTGGTGGTTGTTTTTTTGCAAATAACATACTCCTATATTAAATACATATGATGTACAAACTTTCTAACATAATTCCAACATACGCCCCCCCCTTTTTTTTTTAGTTCTTAAACCTGGAGGCTAAAACATATGAAGAACGGTTGTAGGAACTGGGTATGTCTAGTTTAATGAAAAGAAGGATCAGGGGAGACATGATAGCAGTGTTCCAATCTCTCAGGGGTTGCCACAAAGAAGAGGGAGTCAAACTATTCTCCAAAGCACCTGAGGGTAGAACAAGAAGCAATGGGTGGAAACTAAACAAGGAGAGAAGTAACTTAGAACTAAGGAGAAATTTCCTGACAGAACAATTAATCCGTGGAACAGCTTGCCTCCAGAAGTTGTGAATGCTCCAACACTAGAAGTTTTTAAGAAGATGTTGGATAACCATTTGTCTGAATTAGTGTATGGTTTCTTTCCTAGGCAGGGGGTTGGACTAGAAGACCTCCAAGGTCCCTTCCAACTCTGTTGTTATTATTATTATTATTACCTCTATTTCCAAAAACTGCAATGTCTAACCAATTTTGTCTTGGAAAAAACAAGATCATAAAATTTCCTTTCTTGGCAAATACTACATATGCTACACAGGTTGCCTGAACACAACGATCCTTATAGAGCTTATGTTGGTCCCCATTTGCCTCTCAGTCTAGGATAATTCCTTTGATTTTTGCATTTCAGTTAGACAGCAAGTATATATTCCTTTAGAACAAATGAATTATTAGCTTCTATTTGCCCTATGGCAATGAGAGGAAAATGTATTCAACCTACTCTCGGAAGCAGATTTCTTTCAAGCCGATTCTCTAGGCAGCGTTTCCAACAGAGATCAAACAAGAATCTATGCTTACTACTGTGGATTTAATAGCACTTCTGAACTGCAGAGTCTCTATAGCAAAATCCATTGTGAAAGGAGTATCAGCTCCTGATTCTTTGATCACTAAAAAAAAAAGGTAACTGCCACTCAAACGATACATTAAAGGTTTATAAAACTAGAAAAAAATTCTAAAACCTACTTATAGTACCCCATGGTTATGTTTTTTAAAAAGCCCAAAAGAAATAGAAACCAATTTTCCACTCCTGACTTATTTGTGAAATATTACACATGGAAGTGGTGATAAATGTGCCCAATGTTAATAAAATCATTTGCTATTGACTATTCTAAACTAGACAAAAAATATAGGGCAAACATAGTCAAAAATAAGAAAATGATAAAAACGTTTACTTAAAAGTTTATCTTAAATGTCATTTCTTGCTACATAATGTATGAAGGCATGTGGAAGAATGCTTGTAGATGCACATCTAAGATATATTTATAAATGCACATTTCAAAGATTAGGAAAGAGTATATCTAAATAGGAAATGGCCATTTAAAACAAAACTATTTTTTAAATTAAGTTAATACTTATGATAAGGAATACAATGGATTTTGTTCTTCTTTTGAAGTTTTGCCAATGTAGTTTATGATGAAGACCTAATGAATCTTATGAAGACCAGTCCCTGAATAAATAAATAGTGTCCTGTGCATCACAAATTTTGTTAAATGAAACAGCTGGAAATATTGACGTGATATCCCATGATGACTGTAATTTTCTTGGCAATAATATGGAAATGGTTAAATTTTCTAGTCTAGCCTAGAAGAAATTCCTATCCCTTTCCCATTCAAATAATAACAGTTTAAACATTGCCTCATTTTTTCAGGAATAATCAAGATCAGCTGTGGCACAAATTTACTGAGAGTGGAAATTAACAGTTTAAAAACTATGTCTAATTTCTCCAGTCCCTTATAAGCTCTTCATAGGAATGTATGTTTACTATAAACAAATTTGGAGCTGTTTAAAAACGGAATAAAATATAAACATTAAAATAAACAGAAAAAAGTAATCAGATTACTTTGGAAAAAGAAAATCACATATATGTTAACTAGGTATAATTACATGGATCAGAGAACATGTTGCGAAGAACAGTAAAGACTTATATAAACTCCCCAATGCCTTCAATTTAGCCTTAAAGGGAAGATAAGTAAGGGGAAGATAAATAATTACAAAATATTATCAAAGTGCAGTTTAAATTAATTTCAACTGAGCTAACAAGTTACTATGAATTACTGATTTGCTGCTCTTATCAAACAGAGGTCCTTGACATTTATAAATCAGAATCCATTTTCACTTGCTAAAAATTAAACCCACAGACACAAGATACAATCATTACTGGAATGTGCTGCAATGGCATGCTGTCACAACTGTGAGATTTACATGAACAAACAACCAAAATGGTCTATAATATTTATTATTATATAATAATATTATTATATAATAAGAACAAATCATGCCAAACCAATCTCATTTCATTCTTCAACACTGTGATCAAATTAATAGACCAGCGAAATACAGTGGACATAATATACTTGGACCTCAGCAAAGCATTTGACAAAGTAGACCACAACCTACTTCTCTGTCAGCTAGAAAAAAGTCGGATAGATAGCTACACAACCAAATGGATCAACAACTGGCTGACTAACCCCACCCAACAAGTACCGTATTTTTCGGAGTATAGGACGCACCGGAATATAGGACGCACCTTAATTTTGGGGGAGCAAAACAAGAAAAAAAACAATTCTGCCATACCTAGCATTCAATACTTTAGCAAGTGACTGTGGTATGCCCCCCTCCTCTCTCTCTCTCTCTCTCTCTCTCTCTCTCTCTCTCTCTCTCCTCCCCCCCTCTCTTTGAAATAAATCTGCTGGCTTTGGTGGGGTTTCTATGGACACAAGGCTTTTTAGAAAAATGTGTTACACTCAATGTTTTATTTCACATTACCCATTAGCTGTAATCTGGCAGTTGAATCCATCATAATAGGGTTATTTTTTTTAAAAAAAGATGAATGTCTTTTCTTTCCTTGAGTGCCCTGCTCCCTCCCCGATTCCAAAATTGGAGGAAGGACTTTTTGCACGCTGCTCTGCCTGCAAAGGACCCTCAATTAGCCACCTCCAGGGAGCCACCCCTGTCCTCAGGAGGCAGCGGCCCCTTTAAGAGTGAAGGAGCTTTTTTATTTTTTATTTCCCTCCTTCCAGCCTGAGCCGGCCGATCGTGAGCCCGCCGGCAGTGACAGCGTGCTGCAGACTCCTTCACTCTTAAAGGGGCCGCTGCCTCCTGAGGACGGAGGTGGCTCCCTGGAGATGGCTGATCGAGGGTCCTTCTCGGAAAAGAAGAGCATCGCGTTTCCGGTGGCGGGCAGCGCCGGTTGCACGCCCCGTTTTTGGAATCGGGGAGGGGATCGCAGCGCTGTCGCCTGAAAACGCTTTCCTCCCCAGGCTGAGTGGCGGGCTGGCAGGTGGGGCGAGGGCTACATTCGGAGTATAAGACGCACCCAGTTTTTGACCCTCTTTTGGGGAGTAAAAAGGTGCATCTTATACTCCAAAAATACGGTAGTCCTCAATGGGTCTAAGTCCACATGGAGAGAAATAAGCAGTGGGGTACCACAAGGTTCCGTCCTAGGCCCAGTAACATCTTCATAAACGACCTAGACGAGGGAATAGAAGGGGAACTAACCAAATTCGCAGACGATACCAAGCTGGCGGGAGTAGCTAATACCCCAGAGGACAGGGTCAGGATCCAGATGGATCTTGACAGACTTGAACACTGGACCCAATCAAACAAAATGAAATTCAATGCAGAGAGAAGTAAAATCCTACACCTAGGTAAGAAAAACCAAAGATACGCATATAAACTGGGTGAAACCACAATAGCGGCGACTGCGAGAGGGATCTAGGAATCTTGATGGACAACCAACTAGATATGAGCCAGCGGCAGGCAAAAAAGTCAATACAATCCTGAGTTGCATTAACAGAGGGATACAATCTAGAACTAGGGAGGTACTAATACCACTCTATAAAGCCTTAGTTAGACCACAACTAGAGTACTGCATCCAGTTCTGGTCACCACACTATAAAAAAGACATTGAAGCTCTAGAGAAAATGCAGAGGAGAGCAACCAGGATGATAAGGGGACTGGAAACTAAAACATACGAAGAGCGGTTGCAGGAACTGAGCTTGGCCAGTCTGACGAAGAGAAGGACCAGAGGTGACATGATAACAGTGTTCCAATACTTGAGGGGTTGCCACAGAGAGGAGGGGATTAGGCTGTTTTCCAAAGCACCAGAAGGCCAGACAAGGAATAATGGATAGAAACTGACCAAAGAGAGATTCAACCTGGAAATAAGGAGGAACTTTCTGACAGTGAGAGCGATCAACCAGTGGAACAGCTTGCCTGCGGAGATTGTGAGAGCTCCAATACTTGAGATTTTCAAAAGAAGATTGGACTGCCACTTATCCGAAATGGTGTAGGGACTCCTGCTTGAGCGGGTGGTTGGACTAGATGACCTACAAGGTCCCTTCCAACTCTAATAATAATCTAAAAATTTGCAAAAACTGAAATAGTGTTTTTACTAGAGACTAATAGAAATATAGTGAATAAGCATAATCTTTTCTTAATTTAACATCCATTTGATTTTATTCAATTTAATTAGTCTACCATCATGATTTCAGAAGACTAGTTAAAAAGAAAAGATTGAAAAAAGAAAAGTACTATAATGGGTACTTAAAATTTAATTCTTTCCTTTAAAAATAGGTTACTTAAATTTACTGAGTTTAACATGAAATCAATCCATTCTGTCCTGCCCTAGTTCTAAGGAGATATTCTTGCTATTATCTCTCCTGCCTGCCCAAATCTTAATGTGGAAGAGGATAGCAGGAAAAATCTAAGAACTTAAATGGAAGTCCTCAAAGATTATGTGTTTATGGATCTCAGAAGAGGCCATGTTAACTAGTATTCAAAATTGAGTCTTGTTCATTCTTAATTATGCAGTGAAATGTGAGGACAGAAAGTGGAACTATCACCAGGTAGAAAACTTCCATTGTGTTCCCCCAAAATAATTTTGTTCCATCAAAAGTTCCACCAAAATAATTTTGGAAATCTAGTGTGTCAGCCTATTGACAGATTTATTCTAAATTTAATAAAGGAAGCTCTGCCATCCCATAGTAGGCACATTTATTTATTACTCACAACTTCAAAGTAAAGATTTTACATACCTTTGAATGCACCAACATCTCCATAATGGACTTGGAGAACAAAATATTTGTTCCCCGTTTCTCCTCCAACTTTAAACCCAACACCTTGAGAGGGAAGAAAAGGTGAAACCCACTTTATCATATTCAAATATATTCTTAAAGGGGAAAAAACCTAAAGTAAAGAGCATGTTATTTTAAACATTTAAGATACAATGCAACATTTTGCATTTATATTCTCTGAAGAAGCTATCCCTAAAGTATGTGCTTCAAGGAAAATAAATATTGCAAAGTAGTTCTGCATGATAGTTCTGAATTTGTCTCTACTTTAAGAAGAACAAAATCAAACAGAAATAGTGAGATATCCTAGTTCATATCTGATTTACTTATTTATTTTTATTTGTTTTATAATGTGGGAATATGGAAAATGTTATAAGATTTTGAAAATCACCCTAATTTTGAACATCTTTTTGACATATCTTGCTGCAAGCCAAATGGATTTACTAATATTTCATAATTTATTAGCCATAAAAGTTATTGGCAACTGCAGTTAAAATTTTTAAAAAATCAGCAGGAAGATGCATTATATAATGCGTTCAGCTGTACATTAAAAGTAAAAAAGATGGGGGGGAAATCCCCAAACACCCCTTTTTATAGTAAATTGCTAAGTGAGCAATTTCATTCTCTGAAAGCCTAATTATTTGAGTAAAAATATTCACTACTATTAGAGTAATACAGAAATTAGTGCACTAAAGCAACATAAATTGTTTTTCCTGTTATTACATCTTGTGTAGAATGCTTTATCACAAAAAATCTCATACCTTTTGGCAATCTTGTTGGTGGTGCATTTCTTGCCCAAGCATATAAGATATCACTTGTGTCTGTACATGTTCCTCCATCACAATTCCTAGAAAACATACACACACAAACACAAACATAGAATCTCTTTTAAGTTGTGTCCCCCAACCTCATCAGACCTCTCATTTCACATCTCACCGGAAAAGCTACATCTATAATTAAGCTTCTTCATTTTAAAAAAATGCTTCTGAACCATGACATGTTTTACAACCTAGAATCTTTTAAAAATGTTTTTCAAGTATTGAAGCCCTTGTCGTTGTTGTCATCATTGTCATCAGCAGTAACAACATGTTCTGAATGTGAAATATTTTATTTATTATAGCCGTAGTCTTCCATTCCATCATAAAATTTAATACAGTCTATATAGCCCTATCCTTTGAAGCAGCTTCTGAAGTAGGTTAAGATAAAAGACAGATGCTGATATAAGACTGTCCCAGGAAATGGATAAGAATTGGAATCTTTCCAATCTGATCCTCTAAATACTATATCATATTGGCCCACATCAATCAATCAATCAGTCAGTCAGTCATACTTCTTAATCAGAGTTATACATCTTTTTCTTGTTTATATCCATTTAAAGATTAAAGTACTATAATATTGGTATCAGAAAGGGATTCAATAAGAGAAAGCAAAAAAGAAAGAGGCTCATGTATCTGTCATAAATTGTGTCATAATTTAGCTGACCCAGCTGATCAAAAACCTGAACGATGCTGATGACATTACTCTCATAGCTGAAAGTACGAATAATCTGGGTAGTCTGCTAATAAAAGAAATGCGATGAAAAATGGCATTAATATTGAAGATACAGAAAACTAAAGCAATGAGAACAGGTAAAGCAACCAGAATTAAAATTCATACTGATAGCTTCTGTTTTTGAAGACTACCGTGTGCAACTGTCCAAAGTGACAGTGCTAGGCAGGAATGCAATGAAAACTTTGAAAATATATTTACATCAGTTGATATGTACATACTTAGGATAGAAAATATATTGATCTATTGAAGTTTGATGTTGGAGAAACCACCTGAAAATACCATGGATAGCCAAGAATTTAAACTAAAGGGTTACTGAACAAGTTCTAGAGTTCTAATTGAAGGCACAAATGACTAGGAAAAAATATTGTATTTTGGGCATTTATGCAAAGACCTGTTCCCTTTAAAACTCCATAATGTTGTGAAAGATGGAAAGCAGGAGAATAAGAGTTGAATCAGAAGCAAGATGGGTAGTTTTATAGTGGCATTGGGTGCACTCTTCATCAGGTTAGAGGCAAATCATCCTGGAGAAAGTTTATCTATATAGTTACTTTGAGATACTACAGAGTTGATGACACATAATCAATTAATTATGTATCTAACTGAACTCCTATTTTTGACCCCTGGAGAAATTAATCTTTACAATCACAAATTTAATTCGAGTGAACATCATATCTTTTCATAAGAAATGACTTAGCTTTTCCCTTGGGCTGACACTACAGCAAATACCGTATGTTTGCTTTTTTATTCTGAAATTACATTCTTACTAAAGTGAAAGAAGGGTGACATTTTGAGGAGTGCCAGTAGCTACTTCCACATATACATCATTTTATACTTGAGAAATATGTACAAAATGAATGGTTTTGTTAGTGTTTAATCAAGGAAATCATATACTGTATCTATTCTAGAAATTTAAGAATTTTATTATATCAAGGAAGCGGTGCAAAAGGAGCTTAAAGGATAAAATGTAGGATAGCTAATTGTAGAATCAACAGTAACCATAATAATAATTACAACAAATAAATTTGAAGATCTAGACTATAATTTAAAATCTTGAACGAACCATCTGCCTTATGTTTTGAAAGCAATTTAAAATAAGTTAATCCAGTGCTATTGCACTTGTTATCCATCCATCCATCCATCCATCCATCCATCCATCCATCCATCCATCCATCCATCCATCCATCCATCCATCACCTGTCTACCTACCTACCTACCTACCTACCTAATTTAGATACTGCCCATCTCACTCACAACATTTTTTGGGCAGATTATAGATAAAAGCTTCTGATATATTGCCAAATCGTAACTGAAATTGTTGTATTAGCATTTCAAAGACCAGATGGCTTGGTAAAGGGCTATCATAATTCTTTCCATATAATCATATCTGTCCATTAACATAAGTAGAGTAGGTTCTGGATTATGCTCTAATTTTTTTTCCAAATTATGTTAGATCAGCAGAATATAGTAGGCATATTTCCAATTCTATGGAGGTCCTTATGCATTTTATAAAGTTGATTATCTTCAGGACTATCAGTCTTAAAGATAGAATTATCTCTAGTTTGGTGCAATTTTCCTCCAAATATTAAGCACAGAATAATAACTATGGGAGAAAGATATGCCTCCATTTCCTGCACCTGGTTGGCCACTATGGTAAACAAAATGCTTAATTAAAATGGCCTTGGCCTTAACCACCAAAGCTGTTCTTATGTTCTTTGAAATGCTGCTTGTCCAAGTCCAGGCTTGTTGCAAATCCAGGCTAAGAACCACACACAAACACACACACACACAAATATATGAGGTGGCGATTTTTGGAATTGCCCATCCACAATTTCACCTGGAAAACAGACTGAGTGAAAATATATTTATCCATTCATCCCCAGTATGGTGAGATGTAATGAATTATTTAAATTATTATATTTCAAAATTGGATATAATTATCTACAGTAGCATATACATGTTTTATCTCCTTTTCATTAATAATTTTTAATGACACAGCCATGCGATAAAAAAGGATCATATTTATAATAGAATCCATTTTGTGAGATCCACCTGCTTCTCCCTCACAATATTTTTGTTCATGCTCTTTTTATTCTGCCAAATCTTTGACCCAACTCAATTAAGGTTATTTTTTAATGTTTGGTTTTTTAATTAGATAGCTACCAAAAATGAATTCTCATTTTTTTTTATCACCTTCAACATTTGTAGAAGATGGAATGTTTTGAGTAATAAATTGTGATTGGATAACTAGATAACAAAGTTTCTAATTTTGAATGGTAAATGTTGTATATAAATAAAAGGATCAACTACGTAAGATTTCAATTTACTATATCTGAATAGTTAAGTTAAAAATTTAAAGAGATTATCTGAACATGACATGTACTTGCTGCTTTTGTACTTTCTTAACAGCAGAACACAAAACACCCAATAAAATTAGTAATAATTCAAATTATTTATTTATTGCTGGATTAGCAGATACATTGATTTATTATATTTATAATGACTCGGTGGCAGTGTACACTAATAAAAACATAACTAATAATATATACAATGGGCATCCAGAAAAGGAAAAAAAAAACTATTTATCCTACAAATAGTACTATCCTCTATCCAGTTTAATGCAAGATCTAGCAAAAGAACCGGGTTTTGAAGGCTCTAAACTCTAAAGGTACTCCTCATTGAACAACTACTCATTCAGCAACCAAAGTTACAACAGCACTGAACAAGGGGGATTTACAACAGGTTGTCATGGTTGCATCTGTTCACAGCTTTCCGATGGTCATGTGATTGTGATTCAGATGCTTGGCAACCAACTTGCAATTACAATGTTAAAGCCGTCTGTGGTCACATGATCATCACTTGCTTTGCAACCTTCACTGCCAGCTTTCGATAAACAAAGTTAGGGTTTAGGAAGCTGGCAGGAGGTCAGAAATGGTGTTCATATAATAGTAGGATACTGTAATTTGCAGAATGAGCTTGATTATGGCAACTGGGATTACTAAAATTGCTGTATTAAGTCACAACAGTTACATGATGTTGCACTTATGACTGGTCCACTTAGCACCGGAGATGTTGGCCCAAATTACCACTGTTAAGCAAGGACTACTTGTACATGATAAGGATGGCAGCCAGCCAATATCAGGGACAAAGTTGTTTCAGAGGGCAGGTACTGTGACACAGAAGACATATGTCCTAGATCCCAACAGATGACACTGGTTAATGGATAGAACATGAAATATGTGACTTTCTGATCAATGAAGATAGGTAGCAACTATGAAAGACAGATAGTCCTTCAGATAATCAGGCCCTATGCCAAGAAGGGCTTTATAACTAGCAGCTTGACGGCATCCAGAACCAGTCTGTAGGCCATGAAGCAGAGGTGCTACATGTCCATAACATGTGACACTGCATTCTGGAACAGTTGCAGCTACCAAATTGTTTTCAAGCAAAATTCCCTGTATATTGCAATACTCCATACATGAGTTGACCAAATCATGAGTGACTGTCTGAAAGGCCTTCCACTCCAGGTGGGAGCACAGCTCTCCCAAAAGATGGATTTGATAAAGATCCTTTTAACTACAGTTGCCACCTGCCCCTCAAGCAAATTGCACAAATCCTGATATGATTCAAAACCTCAGAACTACTCAAACTTGTCAGTATTGAGCTTGAATGTGTTCCTCTCCATGTGCCCCCCCACAGCCTCGAGACAATGGGACAAGGCTTTGACAACATCATTCGATCAGCCTGAGGTTGAGTGTTATAAATGGGTAATATCAACATATTGCTGATATTTGATCCAAAAAGAAGTTGACCTTGTCTAACAATCTCATGTAGATGTTAAAAAGGGGGATAAGAGCTCTAAGGGACCACACACATTAGGTACGTGGGACTTCATATCTTCCTCCCCCAGCAACTAGATTTGACCACAGAGAAAGAAGAAGGTCCACAAAACCATGCCCCCAGACTCCCAATACTGAGATGAGTCAGAAGTATATCATGGTTGGAAGTACTGAAAGCATCTGAGACAGTTTCTCAGGTACAATCCATTCTATTCATATTAAACAAAATATTTTAAAAACATATATGTTCAAATCCCCTGCAATGCATTAGTCAGAAATGCCCTACTCCAATCTTCCCTGCATATGATGGCCTGATGCAGGGGCGGTTTGCTCTCTTACCTTGCTACCGGTGTGCTGCACGCGCATCACCACGTTTCGTGCGTGCTTGCTACGCGCGCACATCCCCTCGCACGATTTTGCTTCTGCGCATGTGGGGAAGCAAAATCGTGCCAAAATGTTGTGAGGGGACGCGCGCGCGCACACAACTTTGGCAATTTTTTGCTTCTGCGCATGCGCGGAAGCAAAAAAATCAACAAAATCCCCCGCGTGCGCGCGTCCCCTCATGAGATTTTGGTGTGATTTTGCTTCCGCGCATGCGCATGAAGAAGAAAAGCCCAGAAATTCTGAAAAAAGATGGCGGTTCCTAGGGACCGGCAACCAACCGCATCGGGTCGGTAGCCACTTGGTGATGTCACCAGCCCACCACTACCGGTGCGATAGAGTGGACCGCACCGGTAGGAACCCACCACTGGCCTGATGCTATCAGACTGGATGGAGGGAGGCTAGTAGGCAGCAATAGAGGTAGACGAAGGGCATAGCTGAGAGGAGACTTTTCTGATAAGTGCTGGCTCAAAATCATTCAAGGCATTCAAACCATTTCACTGAAACAACCAGAATGGCCTTTTCACTTTAGCAAAACCAAGCAGACTGCCTGAATCATGTTGTCAAAGCTAATCTTAGTCACTTTGCACAGGTCTATGCAATAGAGTTCTATAAGAGGTATACAGTATTATAATTGCAAACATGACTAATTCTATGTACCATATATCCTCTTCATTATGCCCATGTTGATTTCAAATATTTTATGGATTCAACCACAATGAAATAGAAATTTCAGCACTAAAAATAATGTACAAAAAAGACCTTATCTCTTAAAACCATCTGTTTCCCTGACAGAAACCACTTTCACTTTTGCACAGCCCATGAAGCATTTCATTTAGCCCACTGAGGTGCAAAGGCAACCACAAATAATATAAAGCAGCTCAACACAGATAGCATATGAACAAGAGAGGCACAGTAAAGAAGAGATTATGGAAATTAAAAATTATGGTTGGTTATCAAATCCAGCCTATTTTTGAAGAAAACCCAAACTATATTTTTACTTTAAGCATTATGTGATATATGTCGCTAATAAAATTAAGGGAAAAAACTGAAAATAACACAAAGCAATCCCGTGTGTGTGTGTGTGTGTGTGTGTGTGTGTGTGTGTGTGTGTATCCTGTTTTCCCCAAAATAAGACATCCCCTGATAATAAGCCCAATCGGGCTTTTAAGTGCATGGCAATAAGGCGAAGCGCTTATTTCAGGGTTCAAAAAAATATAAGATAGCGTCTTATTTTCGAGGAAACACAGTATATATATGGTATAAGTTAAGTTTCTCAATTATGAATAATAGAAATGTGCATGAAGTATTGAAAACAAAAAGTTGAATAAGTTGAGTATAGCTTTAATAAATATATTTATTGAATATATTTTCAGTGGTATATAAATAGAACACCTTCCCATTTTCAGAACCCTTTGGGGTTTTGCTAGCATTTCTGGTTACTTGCTTTATAAACTGCCCTTTTCAAATATTAATGGCCCAATCAAAATTTAAAAGGCATTTCAAAGCTCTTATTTATTAATAGCAGTATCTTATTGATGAGAAAGAAGGTGCAGATATTAGCACCTGTTTATATTCGCTGGGAATTTAAAATTGGAGTTGCAACCTTTTATCTATTTAAACATAAAACAATCCATTTTAGTCAATTAATTCATATGGTGAATCATAAATGAGTGACTAAAAGTACCGTGTAATGGCTGTTTTCTTCGTTTATTTTTAGCTTCAGTGTATCACAGTGATGTAACATTTTTAATAAATACAGCTTGAATTCAAGAAGAATTCAAGAAGTTCAAGAAGTAGCTGAGGTTTATTAAAGTTGTTTCTATGAGATGGTGGCCATATGGAAGGAAGGAAGGAAGGAAGGAAGGAAGGAAGGAAGGAAGGAAGGAAGGAAGGAAGGAAGGAAGGAAGGAAGGAAGGATAAAATTTGCATTTTTTTCTCCTTGCTTCAAAAGAGTAAATATGATCAGTTTATCAGTTGATTTAGACTACTCAACCTGAAATACTAAAGAATGAATACTTTTAAAAACATTGTATTAACAACTCATATATGCCTTAAAACTCAGCATGTTTAGACACGAGTAACTCTTGTCTTCTTGCACCATTTTTCTATTAGGGGTCTGGTGGTAATACTTTGGGATAGTTCTGTTCCTATCTCTCCAAATATAATCATAATCAGAAGATGGAGGCCCTTAAGGTTTTGTCTTGTGTGCCATGCCATTTAACATCTGTATAAAGCCATTGAAAAGAATTGTTCACAGGTTTAGAGAAGGCACTCATCAGTGCTGATGGTAGTTATATTTTTCCTTTTCTGCGACTTAGAGGTTAGATTTCATTTAGGCTTCTATGTGCCCAGATTGAAAGGGTCTGAAAGGATAAGATGGACCGGAATTCAGGATAAATGACTATTCTGAACAAAGCTGCATTTCCTCTTACTGATCAGGTTCACAGTCTGGAGTTTTTCCTGAATTCAGCATGATGCTTTCAATCATATATCGTCAATAGCAAGGAGAGCTTTTAGTCTTTGACCAGTTGTGTCACTATTGGAAGAACAAAGGCCTAGCTTGATGATTTATGCACTGCAACCTTAAATATGGATTGTACTGCATGAAACAGCCTTGAAAAAGCTCAGAAATTGCACTTAGCTCAGAACATAGCAAAATATGTGAGGGTTGGTGCGTCCTAAAAGTTTTGCCTAAGTCCCATCTACCAACAACTTCACTGGTTCCCAAGACCAACTCACAATTCTCATATGTATAAAATGCTCACACAGCTTAGAATCAGTTCCTTATAGAATTGCCTATTCCTGAACTCTCCATCCAACCCTCTTAGAACATCAATGTAGCCTCTTTTTCAGTTTTATTGTGGATTTATTTGACATCTACACTTAACTCTGTCTACTCTTTGGCAAATCCATGTTGTCAAACAATGTTATTGGAAATCAAGCAACCTCTTACTTTCCTGTGTCTCCTGATTGCTTCAGCTATCTTAATATTTTTGAAATGCATTTTTAATGTTATAAAATTTATGTTTATTGTATTTCTGCTCTTGTAATTCTATGTCTGTAAATGGCCCTGAGTCTTTATGCAAGTGGGCATTAGAGGAATGCTGTGAATAAAATCAGTTCATTTATCTATTATTGATCCCAATAATACAAATGTATTTAATTCTAGCAGTCAGAAAACAATATAATTGCATATTTACCTGTTTTTAAAAGTGCCAGAACAATTCATATCTTTACTTAATAAATGTATAAGGACTTATAACCATATGACTGAGGCCATTTGGTTATATCATTGATATCACTGTTTTACCATTGCTTTTATTAACTTATCTGGTGATATTAACTTGTACAGAAGTGCCTTCAAGTCAGTATTAACTCATGGTGATTGCCTGGCCAGTCCCTGCAATTTTCTTGGCAACATTTTTTTGGAAATAGTTTCCATTGCCTCCTTCTTAGCACTGAGAGAAAATGACTTGTGCAAGGTGAGTAATCTGGCTTTGTGCCTAAAGTGGGACTAGAATTCATAGAGTGCCAATTTCTAGACTAGTGCTTTAGCCTCTATACTTTAAGCCAATTTACTTGAGGCCCAGAATCATTAAGGAATTGAGCAGTTTCAAAATTGTATTCAATCAATCAATCAATCAATCAATCAATCAATCAATCAATCAATCAATCAATCAATCAATACAGTAATAGTGAGTTACATGTTGCTCATTACTAGAATTGTAACAAAACATATATTTCTATTACTTAATCAATGGAAGTGGGAAATACAGAATATAATTGCAGAAAGTAAAGCTGATTAGTTTCCCATTAGAAAAAAGAAATAACTACACTACAAAAAACATTCAGCCATTTTTGTCTTGGAATATGCATAACTGCAGTATAATGAAGATTAAATTAAGTCTGTATTAAAATGCTTTCTCTATAAATTCATTGACAGTATTGTGCTTGGAAAATCATAAAAACATGGATCAAAAATGCATTCCCATTTTTCTAAAAAAATGTATTTCTAGTTCTTCTAGAATACTTATTTTTGTATAACCATTTTATTAATGTAATTTGAACTTTTCAATTTTAAAAGGTAATATAACTATAGAAGTTGTATAAAAAACAAAATAAACTGAGAAGTTTTGCCTATCTGTGAGCAATGTTGACCATGCAACACTGATTAATCACTACCAAATTTCTTATAAGAAATGGTAATATTTCTCTTATCCTTCACAGTCTCTCTACTAATCCTTCCATCCATATGTTCGCTACACCGTCTGCCTTATATGCAAGCTTCATCTCTTCCTTCTTCACTGAGCAACTTGTAAATACTGAATAGGGAGGCTAGTAATAAGGACATACCGGTAAGTCCCTGATCTACGACCACAATTGAGCCCAACATTTCTGTTGCTAAGGGAGATAGTTGTTAAGTGGTAGCACAGTATTTACAGGCTAACTCTGCCCATTGCCTGGCATTCGACCTTGACCAGCTCAAGATTAACTCAGCTTTCCATCCTTCTGAGGTCAATAAAATGAGAACCCAGATTGTTGGAGGCAACATGCTGACTCTGTAAACCACTTAAAAGAGTGTGGTAAAGCACTATGAAAATATATAAGTCTAAGTGCTATAGCTATTGCTCTATTTTACGACCTTTCTCACCACAGTTGTTAAGTGAATCTTAAGTGAACTGTACTTGTTAAGTAGGTAACATGGTTGTTAAGTGGCTTCACCACTGACTTTGCTAGTCAGACATTATAAAAGGTGATCGATCACATGAACCCTGGACAAATGCAACTGTCATAAATATGAATCAGTTGCCAAGTGTCTGAATTTTGATCACATGACTGTGGGGATGCTGCAACAGTATGAAAAGCGGTCATAAATCACTTTTTTCAGTGCCATTGTAACTTTAAACGGTCACTAAACAAATTGCTGTTAAGTCGATGACTACCTATACTGAATAGGGAAGCTGGCAACAAGGACAAGAGTAGAATGAACTCTAGTAGTAAACTCTGCTTTATAATTAAATATACGCAGATCTCATTCTTTGCTTCACCACTATGTATCACCAGCCCATCTTTAACTTAATACTGTACAAGAAGAATATTTAACTAGTGCAATAGAAGCAATCTCCTTACCAGTAACCGTTATCTGAAGCTGGACTGTTACATCCAAATAGTAACATATGGTGGACAGTGTCCATATTGGCATGAGGTTTAAAGTCAACTGAAAGACAAAAATGATAATATAAATATAAGTTTGTTTTTTCTTACTTTAACAAATCATTAAGCTATATATGAATGCTTTTCTGCGAACACTGCAGAAAGAATAAAATACAATGTCATCTACATTTGGTTGTATCTCTTGCAAGCACCAGGTCATTAAAATGGCTGGTGAAGAGTTTTTTTCAAACAGAATAATACTTGTCAATGGGTTAGACTCAATACTACAGGACAGCCCTTACCAGAGCAAGATTTTATCAGTTCTATTGTTAAATACAGACAATTCAGCAAGTGCCATATTTTGAGGGAGCATATATTTGTGAAATCGAAGTTGTTTCACATATCCTATTCAACTATCAATTATATTCCACAGCAAAGGCTCAGTACTTATAATTACTTGATAGAACCATATATTGAGACTGTAACAAAAGACTTTTTTATTACCTTCATGGCACAAAAACATACGTAGTAATTAGAGCTGTTTAGATTTATAATTACGGATGTCCAATTAAGAATACATTTCATGGAACACATTGAGGTTTAGGCAATAAATTCACCTAAAACAGACAGTTTTAGGATCCAATCTGGGTCGGGCACCGGGACCAGAAGTTTAGTCCTCTGAGCTTTCAAACTCGTGTTGGAGTCCATCCTCAGGGAACTTCTGCCTCACTGGAATGCATTATTCTGGAAAGAGAAGGGTTCCCTCAAGATGGGCTCCAGCACGAGTCCGAAAGTTCAGAAGACTAAACCTCTGGTCCTAGTGATCAACTAGAGTGGATCCTGCAAAATTATCCTGGGACACATATATTTGCCTTCATTGTGACATATTGTTTTAACATTCATTTTATGTATTTGCATTCTGTTTTATCTTATACTATTTTATCTTGCTCTTTTTACTTTATCTACCTTACTATATTTTATCTTACTTTAATCTACTTTATCTTACTGTATCTTATTGTGACAGATGCCCATTGCTTTGATATAAACAACTGACTAATCAATAAAGTTATACTGCTATCTATCTGTCTATCCATTCAATTGTCATTCGGAGATACACATTTTGAACACAAAAATTTTGTAAAACAAAAATAATGAAATAATGATTACAGGTAATCAAAAAACAAAAGAAAAAGGATAATAATGTCATCACAAGTCTATTTAAATTCATAGCGAAGAAAAGCATTACAATTAAGACAATTTTAGTTTTCATTGATAAAACCAGCAGTGGGTTGCTCCCGGTTTGGCCTGGTTCTTATAACCGATAGCGCCGATGGCAGGAGGCTCCGCCCACTCATCCAGGACGCTTTTGCGCATGCGTGCACGCGAACCGGTAGTAAAGGGTTTTAGAACCCACTACTGGATAAAATGCTCACAATTCTCCTTTTCTGTTCTTTTTCTGGGGTAACAGATGACAGACTATAATAGTTTTGTTATTTTGTCTTTCAAACATTTGTGAGAGTTCTAAAAAGTAGTAGCTCAAATTTTTGAGTTCATTAGAACCACAGATGTTTCTTAATACCAAGCGAAAGAATGCCTTTGAATTCTGATTTTTGAAGTTCAGTGATATAAAAGAGTATTTCCGGGAAGGAGAAATTGAATACATCAATGGAGAAAATTCATTCCTGTGATATCCACTAGAATTTTACAATCCACTGGGATTGCATACTGACTTATGTTAAACAAATGAAAACTTTTGATGATTCTTGGGGGGGCACTTCAAAAATCTATTGATATTATTATAACCAGAACTGATAATTCAGAACATGGTAATTCCAGATCAGGTAATAGGAGAACAACTGATGAAAATTACTCTAATAACTTTTTCAAAAGCAAACATAACTTTACCAGTGTTACAAACATAATTTATCTATTTGGGAGCATAATCAGACAGGAACAACATAAATATTTTTGGAACTGTGTAACATCTTAAAAAATCCAGCATTCTACTTTCTACATCCAGAGATTTTCCAACTCTTGTAGGAACTATAGTATACTAAATTCATATTTACAATAGTCCTCAACTTACAACCATTTGTTTAGTGACCATTCAAAGTTCGAATGGGACTAAAAAGGTGATTTACGACTCCTCTTCACACAACTGTTGCAGCATCAGCATAATCATGTGATCAAAATTCAGACTCTTGACACCCGGTTCATATTTTTGATGGTTGCAGTGTGCCGGAGCCATGAGATCACTTTTGTGCGACTTTCTCATAAGAAAGTCAATGGGGAAGCAAGATTCACTTAACAAATCTTGTTACTAACAAATGCAGTGGTTCACTTAATAACTGTGGCAAGAAAGGTCGTAAAATAGGACAAAACTCACTTAACAGCTGTCTTGCTTAGCAACAGCAATTTTGGGCTCAATTGTGGTTGTAAGTCAAGGACTACCTGAATTGTCAAGTTCGTGAGATTTACAACTGCACAAAGAACATTGAGTGGTTTCTTTTATAGCAAAAATACAGATAGACAAAAAAATCTTCAATATTATATTATTCCCTCAGTATTTTTGATTTACTACCAAAATAATTCTCAGAGGCTGAAGACATTGAACAATTATTTGGTTTCATTTTAAGTTTTGTTAGGAAATGGTATTACGGCACAGTGGAAAAAACTTTTAAAAATAATAATAATTGCCACATCAATATTAATTGATTGGGTACACAGAAGACTTATGAGAAGGGCTTGCTTACAATAATCTGACAGAAAGAAGGGCAGAATTTTGTATAGCATTTTGAAATCCTAGAATTTTTTTTTATAATTATAGATTTCTTACCAATTTGGTTAAAATATTTTCTGTCTTTTTTTTAAATTATCTTCCATTACTTTTGATTGGTATGTAGTTTAAAACAGGAAAGTAATTTTGCAAATATTAGCATTGAAAGTTGTTCATAAAAATATTTATTCCTTATTCTGAATATTGCCATTTAATATATTAGTGTGTATTCTTTGAATTATATATCTAAATATTGCAGCAAGATATTACAAGAAGTTCTTATTAACTCTATGTTCACATAAATGATTCTTTAAAAAAACACTTTGTAAAAGGATATGGATAGTTTATAGAAAGATGTGGTAAAATATGTTACATATTTTATGTGGTAAAATATGTTATATATTTTACAGAAAAAGAAAAAATGGAGTAGAGCTTTCTGTCTTCCAGGAATACTATATGTAAATGGTTATTGTGATAATTCAGTAATTTGAAAATAAGTCCTGCTTAATATTTATATCCTAGCTATTCCTTGTGTATTTCATGATTATCTAAGCCATATTGCCCTTGAGTTCTTAATCATTCAAAATTATAAATAGCATTGAAGAGATTGGTTAATTAACATATGATATTTATGGCACAACTGAAAGAGATTATACCGTTCTTTCCTCTTCTCTAAACTACTTGTTAAAAAGCAAAGCTTATATTATTTCAATTTTCTACCTATCCATCCTTAGACCTCTACAAAGAATTTCAAAATGTAAGTATTAATTAAATGCATTACTTTTACTGAGGTATAGATTCTACTGATATGCTCCAGTAGAACCTTCAAGAAGTTGGAGAATGATGATGCAAAATGTTGGCCCATTGATTAAAGCAGTCAAAAGCTCCAAATGTTATACCAGTGATTCAGGGTAATAATAATAATAATAATAATAATAATAATAATAATAATAATAATAATAATAATAATAATAATAATAATAATAATAATAATAATAATAATAATAATAATTATTATTATTATTATTATTATTATTATTATTATTATTATTATTATTATTATTATTATTATTATTATTATTATTATTATTCACACTTGTATGCCGCCCACTCCACAGAGATTTAATATATATGTAACACATGTTTGTTTACAAAGTTATCTCCCTCATTTTTACCCAAGAAGCTTCACTTCTTTAGAAAAGATTTAGTCATCCAAATCTAAGTTCATTTTTTAAGCTATATTTTCTTTCTTTTTTGCCTATTGGAAACTATCCTTCATGAAACATCTTGGAATTGGCATATTTAAAGTCCTATGTTAAAGGAGAACTCCTATGTTGTTACGGTTTGAAGTATTTTGGAAAACATTCTTTATGCTTATATATTAGCTAGTAGGGAGGTATAGCAAGCAATACCATGAATTCATTTTTACTACTCTTTTTTAAAAAATAATATAGAACTAAGGTATAATCATCACAGAATTCATTACACATGTTCATAAGATATGATCTTGCAGTATAATTGCTCTATTTTGGACAGAAGTTGTTTCAATATTTCATTCTCAAAGTCTCACTGGTTTCGGCAGATGTTCTTATTCTTCTTAATTATGTACCAATAGTTTGTAAATCAGCATGAGAACAATGGAAATGGATATGTTATGTCCAATAATATATAAATATATAAAATATATTTATATAAAATATAAACAAATAATATACAAAGCTGGAAGAATGCCCATTGTTTGTTAATCATTTTATGGTCTAAAGAACTTAACTCAGTGGCTCTTTGTAAGCTATACAGAAGCAATGAGGAATTAGATCACATTATAATTGATCACCTACAATTCCAGCTGAGGAATTATATAAAAAATTGGCCTGCATGTAGTAGTTTATACGTGTAATATCCTACTGTTATATTGCTTAGTAAATTGACTTAAAATTAATAATTCAGTTGTGAAACAGAGATACAAGTACAGTAGTTCTGATTAGTAAATAAGATATATGATTTTTGTATTTTTTTTCTACTTGGATACAAAATATTAATGACACAAAATTATAGGTGTAAACTTTATGTCTCTCTGTGTGTGTTTCTCCCTACCCACCTCCATTTTGAAAAAGAAAAAAAAAACCTTAAACATTGTGAAACTAGAAAATAGCATTATTTTATTTTTACCTTACTGACCTGTACATTTGCAAGAGGAAATTTCAATCATTTAGATTGGCTGTGAAGCACTATTCAATTATTTGTGGAGGAGAGGGGCTGATGAAGTTGGGGAAAGGGATGTATCTGAAAACGTATGTTTTTATTACTTTGAAACCATATAAACTAAGGCACACCTGCAATTAAAAGGCTGGAAAGAATTCAAGAAATTGTGCTTTCTGTATCTTGCTTAGGAAATGCTACTGGCTTAGTAAAACTATTTCATTTTCAACTCAGTATTTTGATTGAAAATTAAATAGTGTTACTTTAATAACACTATTTATATATTATCCTCTTTTGCTATTTGTCCTAATACTGGGTTTATGTTAAAAGCTCAAGAAAAGCATTTTAGTTTATTCCTTTTGTATCTATAATTTGTTTCTTATTTACTTTAATAGTGAGGTTCAACTGCTTTTAATTCTCTATGTACATTATTTCTTTGAGGTCTATTTTTTTTTAGCAAATTAAGAATTGCACATCAGATAACTTCACTCATTTTCACGTTACAAAAGTTATGATAAATTGTTCCCACCAAAGTATGTATGTGTGTTATCTACCCTGTTTCCCCCAAAATAAGACATCCCCTGATAATAAGCCCAATCGGGCTTTTGAGTGCATGGCAATAATGCCAAGCGCTTATTTCAGAGTTCAAAAAAATATATAAGACAGGGCCTTATTTTCGGGGAAACATGGTATATGTATGCATGTTTGTGTGTTTTTGTGTATGTGTGTACACATATGTATAGTTATATATTTTAAAGACTTATTAAAGTAAATGTATTTGCTCAAAAAAAAGTAATCTCAGTCTGCAGTAAGATATCTATCACAACAGTTTTGCAGTTGTAAATCCAAATAAACAAGCAATGCATCTTCTCATCTACTGTATAATACAGTTTATATGGAATTGTTGACAAATGGGGATTACTATCAGCCAGCAAAGGGGAAAATACATTATGTACTGTTGGGCATATTCATGAAAATCAGGGACATAGAATAGCAGATTAATTTTCTAGCTCTGGCAGAATGGCTTGCTTTCCGACATAACACTTCTCAGTGTCAGTAGAATGGCCTTTAGTTATCACCACAGTTCAATAATAAACAACAGATTGTTCCAGACCTGCGTAGTATAACAAATAGATTTTAGCTTTCGGATTTGCCCTTATAAAGTAATTAAATATCAAAATGCTAAATGGAGAAATAATAGTTTTTCACAAATACAGTTAATTGTATGCAACATCTGCAAAAACTCTGTGGAAAAAAGGCACAAAATACAATTATGTGTTCTCAGCAAAGAATTATAACCATATTTGGTAACTTACCTTGATGTGTAGAGTATTTTTATGGTTTTTTTAAATGCCAGTTTTGCCTTATATGACTTTCAGTTTTAATAAAATATAAAAAGTTAATTGGCAATTACTAGAAAAATAGATACATATTTTATTAAGATAATAGATATCTTAATAAATATTGGGCAATTTGGTCTACTGGTTAAGGCACAAGATAGAATATTGGGCAATTTGATATTTTATGTATTTCAGTTCACCTCTATGACTTCTGATACTCAGTGTAATTATTTAGTATTATCTAAAGCAGTTTTATCTTAAATTAAAATTGTAATGGAATTTTGTATGAATATAGAGATGCTTGTAGAAGTAGAAAACATTTAAAATTCAGCCTATGCACAACACAGGCAAATAAAATATAATCAAGACCCATTAAAACTCACCACTGTGGTTAAGCAATATATTTCAGTCATTGACATTAACATTCATAGAAATATTTCTGAATTTAATCCTAATGTATTCAAGATTCACTCTATTCTTTTCAGGGTTAATAATTTTCAATATAAAACACAAATGCTCCTTAACAATTTGACAGTCACCATATATCTATCCAAATGAAATGTACTACTTCTAAAAGATTCTCCTGCCAGACTCTGGAGAATATGCAGAGAACAGAGATTACAAATAAATGAAGCAGGTTTATATTGAATCAGACCCAACTATATCTTTTTCTAATTGGTTTGAGATCTCCAGGGCCTAACCTTTAAATTCGGTACTGAACATGTAGCATTTTGTCCTTTTGCTATGGGGTCTAATCAAAAATGTTTCTCTATAATTCCCTATTGAGATCACAATGCTCATTCAATGTTTCTATTGCTGCTGTTGCTGTTATTATTATTTTTCCTTCAAAGAATAATGTGGCAAAATGTGGCTGCACAGGGAATAAATAGTGTCAGATACTCAGCACATGTAATACCACTGCTGTGAGAGTTGCATTTGTTGCCTGTGTGCTGGTTGTCACCTTTAAAGCCCTTCATGGTTTGGGAACAGGTTACCATCTTAGCCCTCTGGTTTTTATCTATCTAGTTCTGCTTGGCAAGTGGGGCAAGGAATGTCAACCGGTGGGTATTACAGTAAGAGAGGTGCTTTCTGTACTATAGGTCCTGCCCTCAGCAACATTATCCCCTCAGGATAATGTCACCTGACCCTGTTGGCCTTTCATAAGGCTTTGAAGCTTTGGCCTGAGACTCCGAGAGTGCGAAGGGTCCTGTTTCCTATATTGATGTCTATGACCACTTTTTCTTGGCAGCCATATATATTAAATTTGTATTTTATTATAATTGTTTTCAACTGTTTTATGAATATTTGCCACCCATAATCGCTTGCTTGAGATGTGCGGATATAGAAACTGAGTAAATAAATAAGGAGTTGAAAATTTCCTGCATTCATCATAACAGGGCTCTTAGACAGATTATTTTCTATCTTTCAGCTTATCCTAAATTGACTGATAAACCTCATGGCTAAAAAGAGATTTGAACCTGGAGTTCCGATATGCATATGGATTACCACAGCTTTGTAGCTCACTCATTAGGAAGGAAGCAAAACATACCATAAAATATTTCAACCTTAAATCTATCTAAAAGTGCCATATTAATCAAATTATTACCAATAAATCATAGCACAAGCTCCTGGCATTTTTTTTTCATAAAAGCATTTTTTTAAAAAAGACCAAAAAAAGTCATCATTCTTTATTGCATTACCAAACCTATGGTACCTGAAGCCCAGATTATATTCTTTAAAGCTCCAATCCACATATAGTAATAATTTAGTAACTATACTTTTAAAACTTTTAAAATAATAGATTTATTTATTTCTCACCTTTCTAGACCACTCATCTCCCTCATTTTTTAAAAATAAGAAAAATGACTTTCTACAGGTTTTATTGATTATTTGATTTGGTTGCAAGGAAAGTGGATTCTTTTCACTCTATTTTAAAATTTTAGCATTCAACAACCACTTTACATGTGTTAAAAGTTTACCATTACATTTTCAAACTACAAATAGCACTTTCCTGGGTTCTGACTGTCATAAATTTCCATTTTACTATTGATTCTTAGTAGGTGTAAATATTTGCAAGGAGAATGAAATAAAAATTAAGAGGGACTTGATTTGATAAGCAGATGGTGCTTACTTCACTGGTCTAGTTACGTACATTAAACATTGATACAGTGCTGTGGTAGGACTTGTCATTTACCTGTCATTTCATCCTTACCTCAACATAAAGCAAGTACGTTTTGCAGATAGGTAAGAACTTACTGAGCCAATGCTTATTGTAAGTGCAAAGAGATTTACAGCCTGAACTAGCAGGTAAATAAACAGCTTGTGCAATGGAGTGGAATTAAATATCCAGCCACAGACAGAAAGCCAATGCTTTACAAATGAGAATGCTTGGGCTCAGCTGCCAACAGCATCTACATGAAACTCCTTAGGTACTATTACTCACCGGCCTCTCCAAATGCAGTTCTCCCCACCTTAAGTGGTTCCTTCTAGTTTTGCTTCTGTATTAGGCATGATGAATGCATTGCAAGAACTCTACAGAAAAGTTTAAGCTATAGAGAAGCCACAGAAACCTTGACTGGTTCATATAAAATTGACCATGTTTTTCTGAATCTTAAATATTACTCACCTACATAAGCTTCCTCTTCAACTGGCAACCGCAGCGACATGCAAAGATAAGTATCAGACTATATGGAAGGACAGAAAAAGTAGAGTATATAAAAAGTTAGTGTTTTTTTCTCCTTCAAAAGTTAAAAATATAAGAGGAAATGATCGTAACTTTGACTGTTTTGAAGTATAGTCAGAACTATTTTCTAAATTTAAAAAAATCTAGCTGAGAAAATGATAAAACACACCTTTCTTTTAATTCCCTACCGATAGTACCTTTGGTTACTTTTTACCTGACCAGGGATCATACATGTTTATATGAAATCCGACTATATTCATCAGCGAGAGCTAGAACCGATACTTTATGGCACTATCATTTTTGTTATGTTCAACCACACTATTAAGGCAGTTTAGAAGCAGGTAACAAGCACGCATCACATATACAATAATATTCAGCTGTTTAACTGAATGTTAAACATCCAGGTGAAGTGATGTTAGAATACACCTGCAGCAGTTAGCACTGTAGTTCTACAAAGAGACTAAGCAAGCAGATATCCTTATATCATGGTAAGGAAAGACAGGCATATTGTGAAAGGCTGTAAAGCATATAATTGCATATAAGCAATCAATCCATTAAAAAAACCTTTTCCATATAAATATTTGGAAATAAATATTTATTTTACCAAGTCAAAATCATCTGTAGCAGCAGTGGGTTGTTCCCGGTTCGGGCCAGTTCTGCAAACCGGTAGTGTCGGTAGTGGAAGGCTCCGCCTACCCGCCCAGGACGCTTCTGCGCATGCGCAGAAGCGTCGTGCACGCGTGAACCGGTAGCAACACGATTTAGAACCCACTACTGATCTGTATAAACTAAATATAATCCGAAACCTTTCTGAAGATCTATACTTCATATATATCCAAGTCAATAGTGCTTCAACAAAATACATCTTCTTAACTTATCATTTTGTACTTATCTCCTTTTTTTACAGTAATAATGATGTCAAACTGTATATTCTAGGTACAGAGAATATATAAACTGGAAACCTCTAATGGTGTCAGGAACCATGAAAATTAATCAATAGAATACTTTCTTTTTAAGTAAGTGCTGGGAAAAGTATTCAAACCAGACATGGTTTAGCAACAGCCTCTGTACACTAGAACATGACAATCCTGAACTAATTATTTCAATTGTCCCAGAAGACATAGCCAGCAGTAATACATTACTGTATTAGTTTTCTATAATACGATCAACTTTTACTTCTAAACAAAGAAAATATTCAAGGAAAACAATTGATGAATAATAACAATGGCAGCAGCAAGATATTTCACAACTTTAACAGATTGTTTGTTAAATATTACTGCAACTACCATATATTCTTTAAGAGCTCTGTTAATACCAAAATAAATGGCAGTTTATAAATCATGCTTCATAAAGTCTTATGATCCCTTGCATTAAATATCTTTTAATAAATAATATTTTCCTTAGAAAAATGAAATATATTGTTATAATTTAATTTCATAATTTTATATTCTCTATTGAACATGTTTAAAATTATCTGAATATTCAGATATTAAATTCCAATTTCCAAGTTGCTAAACCAAGTTCATTATTTATTTTATATCATATACATTTCCTTGGTTAAAATAAACTTTTCTTGAATTTGCTTACTTAAAAATATGAAAATCTAAAAATATTGATAATATGCAAAAGTACATAATTCCTCTATTACTTTTCCTACACATACTTTCATATATAAGAATACATAAACTGATCATATAATTGCAGTTCTTCATTATATTCTATTTCAGAGTGGTAACTCCAAGTAACTTATATGTTGTTTTCTGGTTTCCCAAAGTACATAAATAAACAATTTACTCCAGTATAATTCTCCCTAATTCATCAATTTGAAGTAAATAATTTACACAAAGAGAAGGAACTTTAATGATTATACAAAGGCTCATTGCTCTTTATCTTTCAAACTGTCAGGGGCTGACAGTCATGCATGCTAATGGATACACTCCTATTAATACAAAAATAAATGAGCAATGAAAATGTCAATTGCTCTGCAATCTACTGTCATTATTTCATATCTTAGTCTACAAGCAAACATTAATGGCTTGGGAGTGGTTGCAAATAACATACAAGTTGAATTGCCTAATTTCTTTAAGACACAATCACCTAAATAATTAAAACTGAATAATGGAAATGGAAATTTCTTTTTCCTTATATTTTTCTCCCTGCATTCAGCATAAAAAGTTGTTTTTAGCATCTGAAGATTGTTTTTAACTTCAAAAGATTAAACCACAGGTAATTTAAAGATGCTAATGTTATAGTTGCTTTAACATATTTTTACATGGTTGCCACAAAGGCAGGGAGTCTGGGTAGAAAGCTCCTCAAAAGTTCTAACAACTAAGAAAAAATAAATTATTGAAAATTCAAGACAAAAAGGCATACTATAGGTACCCCAAATTATGGTTTTGAATGCTGTATTCTCCCCCATAAATGATTGTTACAATTACTTTTGCTCTACATGATGCTATAGATTTGGGAAATATGATTTATTTGGACCTTATCACATCATCATCATCATCATCAATTTAGCTTATATAAGCAGCATGTTTATTACCAAATTTATGTTTTCTGTATATCATGAAAACTACATCATGTTCATGTACAATTTAAATTCAAACAGCCAATTTCATATATTATCTCCATATAAATTAGTTTCAAAAGGATTCATTTTCCATTTATATACTGTATATGCCTTAAAATTATATTAGCTCTATACCCTAGATCACATCACAGGATAAAGCTGAAATGTAAAACGCAAATCATATGCTCTGAACTGACAGCAAAGAATTATAATACAATTATAAGGCTGATGCAAGGAAATACTATTCTACCTTTCCTAGAGGTAAACCTACATTAAAAATTTTCCTTATTCTTTAAGATATCACAATGGAAGAGACTTCTGTTCTAATTAATTAATCCCTTTAATTATCCTTTCATTAATGCACCAGCATACTTATCAATCTGAATTCTGTCACTATTGCATAGAATATTGTAATAGATCAGTGGTTCCCAACCTTCCTAATGCCGCGACCCATGCCCCCCCACCGCGACCCACCCCGCTGTCGCAATTTGGGTTCTTTTACCCTCTGTGCATGCGCAAAGCATTCTGCGCATGCGCAGAGGGTAAAAGAACCCAAATGGCGGTGTTCGGGCGAAGTCTCCAGATCCGGGCAAGGTCTCCTCTTGCTTCACGTGTTGCCTCTGGGAGCTTTTCGAATCCCGTCGCGAAAGGAGTGCGCGACTTCGGCGGGGCCAGGACAGGCGGCTGCCCATAGAAAGCCATCCCCTTAGCAGAGTCTCTCCTGTCTACCTGTAGCATTTGGGGCGAAGGGGATGGCTCTCTCCGGGCAGCTGCCTGTCCCAGCCCCGCCGAAGTCGCACACGCCTTTCGCGACGGGGCTCGAAAAGCTCCCAGAGGGAACACGCGAAGCAAGCAGGGCTGGAAACCGCGATGCCCACGCCGGGATCCCCCACCACCCAAAGGCAGGCAGAGGTGCCGCGGAAAGTCCGCCAGGGCCAGGGCTCCGTCTGCGGCTCTTGTTTATTGGCTGAGGCGCCAGCCCTCTCCCCTCACGTGCTCCGCTCCGGAGAGGGGTCCCTAGTGAGGATACCCCCCCTGCTCCTAGCACGGAGGCTGCACCCCTCATTTGTCTCCCAAAGCACGTGCAACAAAAGAACCCCCGCCTCTGCTCCAGTCCCCTTGAGCAGAAGACCTCGGGCGCCGCGGCCCCAAGGGAGCAGGAGGGACTCAAGTCAGGTGTTAGCAGGAGGGAGTCAAGCTCCGCGGGGGTGGGGGCCAGACAAGCACGGGAGGCAGGAAAAGGTGCTTCATCCGCGCCACCTTCCCGCCAATCAGAAGGGCTCTCCTGTGGGCCTGTTCCTTGGCCGGGGAGGTGGAGGAAATCAGACACAAACGGCTCTCGCCGAATGGCACCTCTCCCGACCAATCGGAGGGCTCGGGCAAGTTGAGCCGATATGGCCAGGTTTGTGGCAGTGGGGGGGAGCTGAGGATGCTGGGATGACCCCTGGGAAATGGTCGTTTGACCCCCAAAGGGGTAACGACCCCCCAGGTTGGGAACCACTGTAATAGATGCTGCATTTTTCAGTGTGGTGTTACTTCTATCAAACCACAAAAATTAAACAAAGTCTACCTAGAAGGCTAAATATGATGAAAGTCAGATTAAATCCTTAAAGATTTCATTTACAGAAATCCCTTAAAGAGGTGTCCACAGAATCTGATGAAATGGTAAAACCAAAATAATGATGCAAGCTCCATCTCTTGTAGATATCTAGATAGTTCTGAACATATAAATATTGCAGCTATATAATATCAAGAATATCAATACACTGCAAAGGCTTCCACATTGTAAACTATAGTCTTCATGCGAGGAAAGAATACCAACTTTTGGGACAAAGGTTTCCTACAATCAGGATCTTTCTCTCGCTTTAAGTGACAGGACGAGAAATAAATTTAATAAATTTGTTGAACTTGCTTCTCCTTCCATATCACTGTGGCTAAGACGAAGCAGAAAGCATTCAACATCTATATGTTCATCTGAAGTATACTTTGAATTAAACTCCAATCTATAATTAGCCTCCAATCTAATATGCTGTGGGAAACATGCAAATCACAATGCCATAGACTCCCACTTAATATTTATCAATGTGATCCACTGGAGAGATAAGAACAAATGACTGACTTCCCATCTTCAATGGCAGCAGGAAATCAGCCATCCGGCAGCGGGAAATCAGCCATCCGTAGTGGATACTGGGAAGAATTTAAAAGGTTTGTTTTGTTTCAAAGAAAAACTTTTTTTCTTCCAGTAGCCCTCCTTAACAATCACTTTTCCTGAAGCCATTAGTATCAGAAAACTATTGCTCTGGAGCAGACTTGCTAGGTGATCAAGGAATTAAACCTCCCAATTTCCTTTCATGCCAGCAGGGCTTTTTATAATCAATGTTTCTTACAGACAAAAAAATGAGAAAGCTTTATTGGTTTTCTCTTTCTCTCTCTCTCCAGGTGGCACTACTCAAGATTGCTTAGGAATATATTTGTAGGGCAAATGCAGCCATAGCAAATTAAGAGTGAATGCAGGCTTGCAGAATGCTAAAAGATGGGGGCATGCATGGGGCAGAATGTGAGCGTTTGAGGTACGATCACATAAAACTAAATGACGGTAAGAACAGGAAGTCAACTGAGTGAAAGATAACATTCCAATGACTTTTTTTTAAACTAAGAAAATGTCAAAACATACCGGTAATTATGGTGAGCATGAATCTATTAAATTATGTCACTGCTTTGAAGATCCTTTAATGCAGAAGACCTTAATGGATTAGCCTCGACTTACAACCGCAACTGAGCCCCACATTTCCGTTGATAAGCAAAACAGTGGTTAAGTGAGCTTTGCTCCTTTTATGACCTTTCTTGCCACAGTTGACAAGTGAATCACTGCAGTTTGTTAAGTTAGTAAAATGGCTGTTAAGTGAATCATTGCTTCTCTATTTATTTTGCTTGTCAGAAGGTCACAAAAAGGTGATCACATGTATCCAGGACACTGCAACTGTCCTAAATCCATGCCAGTTGCCAAGCCTCCGAATTTTGATCATGGGACCATGGGACAACAGTCATCAGTGTGAAAAATGGTCATAAGTAACTTTTTTCAGTGTTGTTGTGACTTCGAATGGTCAGTAAATGAATGGTTGTAAGTCGAAGACTACCTGTACTTCACTAGCTGTTCTTCCTGAAAAATAAGACTGAACTAGCTAAGAGAGGCAATTCTTTAAAAAAAATATTAATTAGAGCCGAGGTGGCGCAGCGGTTAGAGGCAGTACTGCAGGCCACTTTAGCTGACTGTGATCCGCGGGTCAGCAGTTCAAATCTCACTGGCTCAAGGTTGACTCAGTCTTCCATCCTTCCGAGGTAGGTAAAATGAGGACCCAGATTGTTGGGGGAAATATAAATATACATTGCTTACTGGTGTAAACCGCTTAGAGAGTGCTTGCACTGTGAGGCGGTATATAAATCTCACAAATAAAATAAATAAATAAATAAATTAGTCATCACCTCTCAAAGGTATCCTACCCAAAAAATAAGATATGCAACAGGAAAGGGGAAAATATACTGTATGTTTACTCGTTTCTTGGAAATAAACATGATAAAAATAACTTCTATTACTAATACTTATTTTGCTGCACAGTGCCATCTACCACACTACATACTTATCATAATACCTTACTTTGTTAAAGGGCTGAGATTAGGGTAAATAACCTAGCAAAGGATGGACATTCCCAGAAAAGTGCAATCTGTTTTGGGGTGACTAAGATAGCCAAAACCACACTCTTTTAATCACTGCCTCTCCCGTTAATCCTTCCACTCCTGAGAGGACCTGCCCTAATTATTCACAAGACTGCAGGATGTTAAAAAGTTAGCTCTAAAAAAATCATAAATTGAGATCTCAGCTTTATTAAAATGAGACTTGTTATTTTAACTGGGCAGCACATTCATTTAATACACCTGTAAATTCTCTTTTATGTTTAGATTTCTGGGAGGGAAAAAACTGCCTACAGTAGAGACCATTTTAGCTGAGTATTTGCTTTACATCTTTTTCTAGCCATTAGGTTGAAACAGCTGGTTCTAATTATAGTTTCCAGGAAATGATCCCCAATAACTAGATCACTTGGTTTTCTTCTGTTTCTGAATGAGCTAACTCCAATGACTCATCTTTTCTATTGCTCAATTTTTTTTGTCATGAATCTAAAGGTCCCTTGGGGAGGGGAAAATAGGAAAGAATTTCTGTTAAGAGAGTTAAACAAGCACTTCTACAATGATTCACAATACGGTGCCATGTTATATTGGATGTAATGCAGAGTTAATCTTTAGAGCACACTTCTTATGTGTGTGTTATTTGAAAGTTCTCTATTTTTAAATAAAGCTCTACTCTATAAAGATCATTGTCCATGACATGGGAGGAAGAGTGAGCTGACCAAGACGAATTATAGTTCTTTAATATAAAATATTTTTATATAATGTAGCACAGTTTTCTAAGCAGTTTTGAATGTTGAATTATCTTCACAATTTATTTTATATACATGTAACTCACGAAAGAAATGTATTTGGTTAATGATATTTAAGTCAGTTTACTTAAATATCTTACTTAAGTCAGTTTACTTATTCACTTTAAAGAAGTATAAAAACACATTTTGTATCTCTAGGCCCAATATTGTTATTTGATATGTGATGGTTGATTATGTGGGCAAGTTCAATTACATAGCTGATGGGAAACATACTGTAACAATTGCTACGAGCAAATATATTTTGCCTAGAACTATGGTATAATACAGTGATGGCGAACCTATGGCACGCGTGCCATAGGTGGCACGCGGAGCCATATCTGCCAGCACGCGAGCTGTTGCCCTAACTCAGCTCCAGTGCGCATGTGTGCACCAGCCAGCTGATTTTCGACTTGCGCAGAGGCTCTGAGAGGGCATTTTTGGCCTCTGGGGGGATGGGGGAAGCCGTTTCTGCCCTCCCCAGGCTCCAAGAAAACCTCTGTAGCCTGGGGAGGGCGAAAAATGGGCCTACCGGGCCCACCCAAAGTCAGGAAATGAAGTGGGGGGATCGTGCACGCATGCACAGGGGGTGGGGCAGCACAAGGGGATCACATGCACATGGGCAGGGGGGGCATTGAATTATGGGTGTGGGCACTCGCATGTGCACAATAGGGTGTGCATGCGTGCTTTTGGCACCCGAGGAAAAAAAGGTTCGCCATAACTGGTATAATATCTTCAAAGTTTGTTATTTGTACAATATAAATGTAAAATTGCTGAGGTCACCAAAAACAAACATGTTATTTTAATTATTATCATTTCTCTATTTTCAGTGACCCTAGAAAACAAACCCCGAAAGCAGCAACAGCAACTATGACAATAATCAGCTCCCTATGAAATCTGTCTTGAAATTATTGCAAATGAGATGTACCAAATCATGCAACTCAACTCTTAATGATTTTATTTTCTATAGATAAATAAGGTACAAGTTAGTATTGTGCATATGTTTTTACCTCTTTAGGAGTCACTCCAGGCATACGAATGTCCAGTGCAAATTCTGATAAACCTACTGGAACCAACTGTCTGGTGCTACCAAGACATTCATTGGAATTAGATCTAGTAGCATCCTTATACCTAAAAATTAATAGGAAATTTGAACATTATACGTAAAATATTTTATTTACTACTAATAATCATAGGAATATATATACTGTATATGATTTCATTATTAATAAATTGGATGAGCAAGTATGAAGTATAATGTTGAAGAGAAATCATGGAAATATGAATATTATTTGTATATATAACGTATATAGCATATAAGCTTAATATATACTGTTGATACTGACACCGTAAGATAAACTTAGAATGACTGTCAGCATAAACAGTATTGTTTTGTTTTGTTTGATTATATTGTGTTTTGTTTTGTTTTGTTGTTTTTGTTTTATTTATTTGTTGTACAGTTTGTGCTTTTATTTCGGTGTTTTTAAATGTATATAAATTTAATAAAAACTATTTTTTTAAAAAAAGGAAATTTGAACATTATAATGACACTTGCTATTTAAATGTTTTTATTGGCTTGTAAAATTTATCAAGGTCTTCTATTAATTCTTGTTACTGTTTTCAAACTTCAAAAGTATCCCTTTTATAGCAAAATGAATTAGCCACCAGTTCACATAATTAGCTAATATATTATTGCCATGTACAGATGTACAGATTGCCATGTACAGATGAAAAGCAGAAAGGTATAATTTGAGAGGAGAGATTACCAATTATTTAATATTGTTAATATTGTTAATCTGTTAGCTAGTCAAGTTAACATCATAAATGTGCTAATAAATAAATTTTATGTTGCAATAATACATTAGCAAATTACAGCACTTTTATACATAATGCATTACTATTCCAACTTAAATACTAACATCTGTATGTTGCATTCGTGTAAAGTTTAAAAAGTCTAAGAAAAAGGTCTTGAATTACAATTCACGAAATACGTTAGTAAACAACTGTTTAATCTCTTGTACTTCTAATTTTTGTCCAATCAATTTAATCATAATTTTATATGGAATTGTTTAGAGACATTACATGAAAAATATGTTTTCAAATCAATAATAACAGGTCCTTGATATGATGCAAAAATATACAGAACATACATATATACGTACATTGCACATACTGTATAACCATAATGTCTTGCAAGGGAGAAAAAAGGCTAATTTTGCTTTAAGAATTCATCCTAAGTCTATAAGTCTAAGTGCTATCCTGAAATTTCACCAGATATGTTGTAAAAGATTAAGCTAACAAGCTGTAGGTGGTCTGAAACCTTTAAAAGAGCTATTCAAATCCAAGAGGAAGAAGAGTTACCACAAGTTTCCATAAATAAATTACTTAACTACAGTTCAATTACTGCTATTATAATAATGTACCAAGGAAAAGCAGTGACATTTCAATGAATATTTCAAGCATCCATTGACTAGTATAAGCAACTAAATCCTTCCAAATGAGTTTATTGTTGTTTACCATTAGAGGCTATTGTTTAAAACATGTAACACATTTATCAAAATTGATCCTGAAGTGAAGCTGCAAATACTGATAAATAACACAAAATGTGTCTAAATCACTCACCTCTTAAAGACAGAAAGAGGGCTTCTGAAAGCCCAACAGCTGTTTTGAAAAATAAGGAACAATATTAGCAAGTTGTTAACAAGGCCAGCCATGTCCACCCTGCTGTTCATGATCCTATTATGGCAGCAGGGAAAGGGCAGCGCAGCTTTATCGGCTGTGATCCTGACAATTAGGCAGTGGCACAACTATCCATTTTCTTCTTCATTATGATGTTCTCTGCAGGCATCCTACAGCATTTGACAGACCATCTGTCTCAGAAGGTGATATTCTTTAAATCAGAAAGATGTGCCAATACTGTCCCTGTCTTCTTTCGAAGTGGCAGAAATTGGAGGGGGGGGGGAATTGTAGGTGGTAGTAAAGAGATATTTCCTTTGGAGTACTTTTGCCCAATGAAAAGAAGGCAGAGATCACTGCTCCAGAGTTTTCTTAAGTCTGCTGTCAAATCTCCAGACTCTGTTGTCAGTCCATTCCACAGTGAAAAAAGCTCCTAGTGGCATCACAGAAAACCTAGGCCACTCATGATTCAAAACCTGTAAAAAGTAGAAGCAATGGATGACAAATATGTTATGTGTTTGGTTCTTAGAAAATTGCTATTAAAGCTTTTTCAGACCTTAGATATTTTACAAGCTTCATCTCAACTCACAAAAAGTTTTACAAGCTTTGTTGACCTACTTCTGCATCTTTAAACATTACATAGCAATTTTCACAAGTCTAAGGTGTGAATATGTCTATCTGTTTATGGCTACATCTATAAGTATATACAAACATTTTTTTGTGAATGCTGTAGGCAAACATAGCAATATTAGTCTATCAAATTCCCCCAAGCATTCAAGTGACAGGATTTATAAAACTAAAGTGCACTCGGTTCTAGCTCTCTTCTTCAGAGAAATCTATATGCTGAATTTGAAATGAAGCATACTTCCCCCAACTTTTTCTATTTTTGTAGAGTTTAGAGCATGGAGATGCTTAGCATCCTACATATAATATTTAAAAAATAGAATTTAAGAAAAAATGTGTGAGGTGACTATTATTCCAATCTAGAAGCTAAAAAGCAGGCAGCATATAGCTATAATGTCTTACAGATTTTTAGGCTATAATTGTGCAAATGCTTTCAGCAAATTAAGCTGCGGGAGCTGAGCATCTCTAGTTTCTAAATATCCATTATTTTCTTTATATTTCCCTTGGCCCATTTCATTTCAATTTATGATACAGTATATTCATACTTTGCTGTTATTTCTACTACAGCAATTACTTGGCACTCAAAAAAGCTAACATGTACTGTACATTATGCCTAGAAAAACAGAAATATTCAAAATAGCTAGTATTTAATGAATACCATCTCAATTTTATGTAAAATGTTTTATTAACCGTCTAATTAGAATTATAAACATGATCTTGAAATATGCTTTCCATGTTCATAGAGTTCTATCCGCTTATGATTATATACTCAATTTTAACTAACAAATAGCATATTAAAAACACAAACATAATGTGCAGAAGATTTAAAAAAAAACCGCACACCAAGGTTAAGTTTCATTAACAGTCTTTTTATTATTTATGAAATGCCTTGAATTATATTAAGCAATAGGCTGAACAAGTAACAACAAATATTTTTCAAGGAAACTCTCTGTGAGAAGTGAAATAGAAAAGAATAAAAGGAAACAAGAGAAAATAAGGAATATAATCTCAAAATTACATGATGCTTTTGGGTTAATTAGATCTGTGCTTTGGCTTTGTTTAGTGCTAAGACATGCTTCTGACAGAAACATCAAATAAAAGAAGAAACAGGAATAAAGTCAAGCAGAAAGCCTAGACAACTATTTTGATTTTTTAGAAGTCAACACTGCACATTAAGGGCTGAGTAAGCACTAAGAGGAAAGACATCTGAAATAGAGCCCCAGGGCTCTGCCAGTCCTTTGGAAAAGGTGCTTCTTAATGCATGGAAGAGTGTATCAAACATCTCTTTCTGAATCATTCAACTGCATTTGAAGCTGCTCTAGGCTGTTTCTGCATACATGTGCATGGCTAGCCACTTTGCTTTGTATCCTTCCTAGCAAAACAAAGTGACGTTACTTTTAATATACTTGTGGAGACAATATACTATCTATCTATCTATCTATCTATCTATCTATCTATCTATCTATCTATCTATCTATCTATCTATCTATCTATCTATCTATCTATCTATCTATCTATCTATCTATGTGTGTGTGTAGGATTTTTTGCTGATAAATGAAAATAAAGGGAGACTATTATAGATCTATTTCGAGCTTATTTTGCTCTCGTCAGATAGCCATACCCCTTACCATACGCCTTATTTTATATATATATATATAACTATATATAAAATATAATTACCAGGCTTGAAATTTTGGGCTTAGACAATTTAGAACTATGCCGCCTTCAGTCTGACCTAAGCACAGTACACAAAATTATCCACTACAAAGTCCTACCTATCAATGACTACTTCAGCTTCAACCGCAATAATACACGAAAACACAACAGATACAAACTTAAGGTAAACTGCTCCAAACTTGATACCAGAAAATACGACTTCAGCAACAGAGTGGTCAATGCCTGGAATGCACTACGTGACTCTGTGGTTACTTCCCCAAATCCCCATAACTTTAACCTTAGACTGTCTACTGTTGACCTCACCCTCCATTCCTAAGAGGTCTGTAAGGGGCATGCATAAGCGCACCAACGTGCCTACTGTCCCTGTCTTACTGTCCCCATTTATTCGTATCCATATCCTGTATTCAGGATGTTTATCATGTTTATACTTATCTTATACAAGTTTGACAAATTAAATAAATATCTCAGCATCAAGAATAAAAAAAAATACCCCTAAATGAATTTCATTAGGTTTTCTTCCATCATTTGTTCCTGGCTACTGTTTTCAGATATTCTTCTGCAACAGTTTGTTCATGGTTGGAAGTATATATAACATCCTTTGCTTTTATATTCATTAGGAAGTCAATTCCAATAAATTCTGCATCAACTTACCATTTTAATAGTAGGTATTTGTTTCTTTAAGAAACTTTCCTAAATATATGAATTTCTATATGTCACTTTTGAGTCACAAACTGCACTGCAAACCACAGAGCTGAACTCTATTCCAAACTGCATTTTATTTTGAGAATTTAATTTGAGAAGTGTGCATTAGAGTCCCTCTGAGGGAGAGGGATGGTATAGAAATGTGAGAATGAATGAATGAATGAATGAATGAATGAATGAATGAATGAATGAATGAATGAATGAATGAATTTTGTTTAGAAATGATCTTCCCTAGCTAGGCCTATTTATATACCCCACCTTGAGTATACATTTTTCATCCCTTCTCAATCACTCCAAAATACATGAAATGTTCACTTAAGGAGATGAAACTAACTGACTTTTAAAAGCATATTTCCTGCTTATTGGTGTGCTGTAAACCTGTAACCTTTAATTTCTCTTGAGAGAATTCCAGAGTGCGCAAAGAGCCTTTGAATGGTTATGCAGTGTTGCAGACTGCTCATATAGTAAAAGTAATAAAATTATACTGCTATGTGCATGTTATACTCCATTGCCCAAACCATACATATTCAAGAACTGATCCATCTAACAAAGAGCACAATACTGATTAACAAGGCAGCAAGACTCTCATGACATATTTGAGTTTTAGCAGACCACAATGAAATCATTCAGCTGTGACATACATGTCAAAAAGTAATGGAGTTATGTTTTGCTTTTCAATACATTGCTAAAGAAACTGGCAAAGTGGCTCTATGAAAGTAATACATTTTAGTTAGTTGATAATATCCTTAAAGAATTATGTAGTTAATGCTATATAAAATATAACTTAATATTTAAATCATCAACTACTACTCTGAATGTGTAACCCTTTGATTTTATAAAATTTTGAAAAGAAAATTTAAACAAGAAATTAATTTGTACAAAGAATGTGCATATTTCTGAAGGGTCCAAATGTTGCCTTTCAAAATTCTAAAAATAAGCAAGAAGTATGTAATGACATCTGACATTTTTTTCTCCTTACTTAATAGAGAATTCTCGAGCAGAGAATTATTTCCTCCCATAAAATCCAGTATATACTGTATTGTAAAAATGTCCAGTATCATCATCAGCAAAAAGATTTTCCCAATCTATTGTTCTCCCTGTGAGTTGAGAATACAACCCTTAGTCAGAATTCCTAGCCAGTGGGGAGTTACATTCTGAGGATGTTTATTGGAAAATAGGTTAGGAAAAGTTAAAATAGGCTCTTAACTTCCATAATATTCTGGAAGCACAAAGCAGGACACAACCATGAAAGCTTAACACCACATGTACTTTCTAGTTATTCATTTGCAACTTACTATTCATTATTCATACATTTTCTTAGAAAATGTCACGGTCATACAGATTCCCCAGTAGGATGAAGATTATCCAGAATCAATCTTGTATCACACAATATATTTCCACTAGCACAGTGAAACATTCTTCTCCTATGTTGGAGCTCCTATGTAACATACTAAAATCTTGCATTGGTAGAAGGTCTTATTGAGGATCTGGGGGGTCTATATGCATGCTTTTACATTATGAAGTAAATATGTTACCTCTGATGAAATATAATGGTAGACTTTCCTCTCAAGAAAACCAGCAGTGTTATAACTAGGAGTATAACAGGTGTATAAAACAGAGATTGTTACACAGTTACAACTCAGACAATAGCCTTGATTATGAACTTTCTAGTGGTTGCAATAGAGGTAGTCCTCGATGTACAACCACAATTGAGCCCAAAATTTATGTTGCTAAGCGAGACATTTGTTAAGTGAGTTTTGTCCCATCTTGCCACATTTGTTAAGTGAATCACTGAAGTTGTTAAGTTAGCAACACGGTTATTAAGTAAATCTGGCTTTCCCATTGACTGTGCTTGTCAGAAGGCAGCTAAAGTGAATTGCATGACCCCAGGACATGGCAATGGTCATAAATAAGAGTCAGTTGCCAAATGTCTGAATTTTGATCACATGACCATGGGGATACTGTAATGGTCATAAGTGTGAAAAATGGTCTGAAGTCACTTTTTTTAGTGATGTTGTAACTTTGAATGGTCACTAAATGAACTGTTGTGAGTCGGGGATTACCTGTACTGGTTTCTCTCCATTTCCTGCAGGAAAAAGGCACACGCTATAAGGGATGAGTTCTGTTTGAAGCAATACCATCTGGAAATTTTATTATAAGAAAAGTCCCAGGTCTGCATAGAAATGCTAGTTCATTTTAAATGTAGCTCTGTAAGTCTAATTTTAATATTACACAAAAGGCTTTTGCATAGTACCACAGAAACTGATTGTTTAGAAAACTGCATTGTGAGAAAATGAAGCCTTCATACTATAAAAAAAAGAGAAGCACTAATCAAATCAAAGATATGTTCCATGAACTTTTTATCTCAAATAATGCAGTGAATGAAGGATTTAAAATGTAAAGTTTCTTTTTCCAATCTTCCATAGCACAAAGCAATTACACTGTTGAAAAATCTGAAATATAGCACTCTATTGACCTAACACAAAAGATAAATATCCGTTTGATTGGAAGACAAATGACTGGGGAAACATCACAAATTTAGTTAGTTTACATAAAACAGAGTTGAAACAATAAAAATGTTCCAAACATACACCATGGTATATTGTAAATCTCATTTGCAGCATAGCTTTTTTTTAAAGCAGAAATATGTTAAGGAAGAGGATAACACTACAGCTAATTATCTGGTCTGCAAAATTCCAGATAACCAGTGGATGGCAACAAAAATGTTAGACAACATAAAATGTGTGCTCACATCTTATGGTAATAAGATTTTTGCAGGCAAGATATGGTAGACCTACTAAAACAAACATTGTTCTATAACTACCAGAGGTAGAGCACATTAGTTCTCTTACTGCCAGCTCTTTGAATCTGAAAAGCTGATTATGATTAGGCTAAACGTAGACTATGCAAATATTTGAAAAACAAGGTTAATGTATTTATTTATCAAATTAAAAAAAGAAGAAATGATAAGTAATGGAATTAATAATTGAAAAAAAGATGAACTGAGCTGAAGATATTTCTGGAATAGTTAAGAAGGACAAGAGATTATGGGTTTGTTAGTATCTGCTGAAAAAAAGGCCAGAAATCATCTACTTTAGTTTCTTTAGTTATTTCTTTCTCTTTTTTGTTTTCCATTTTTTCCTTTGCACTTGATTATATTTTTCTTTCTTTTTCTTTCTTTTTTTATTAGATTTGTTTTGTACTAATGAAAAAAATGTTTAATAAAAAGAATTATTACATTAGAAAGTTTTACTGTTCAAGCTTTCTACTGTCACACTTTATTATGAGGAGCTCATTCGGACTGATTTATAAAGCAATGACAATGATACATTAGGAAAAATTCAGATGTTCGGATGAATTTTTTTAAAATATGAGTTGAATAGTCTCTGGATACCCTGTGTCAACAAGGGGAAGATTAAACTGTTTTCCCACATGCTAGTAATTGCAGTACAATAAGGAACAGAAAAACTTTTTCATGCATGCCCATCAAGACAGTAGAACATGCCAAATAGCCTGAATTTAGCGGATAGATAGTCTCCAAGATAAGCTTGTTTTGAAAGTAATTCTGTTTGCTTTCTTCTGTGCAGAAACTAGCCCAAGATCCTTACCATTCATGCAACCAAACATGGATTCTCTGAAGGTAAGTCACTTTTAATATTACATATTGCAAGGTTTAAAGAATGGCCCACTAATTTATATTGAGAAAGTGATTGTACCATACGAAGTCTGAAAAAATCTAGACAGCTACTAGGTGACAGCAGTGAATCAGAGTTCCTAACCCAAATATATAATAAATATGCTTTGACTATTGAAAGTCTGTAAAACACTATCCATCATCCATGAAAAAGAGCAAAATGTAACTTCTCAGAACAAGATGACACTGAATTATTGTACCTGGCTAGGGACATTGTACTTTCAGTAGCTTATTCTGTGTACTTAGATAATGGTATTTAATGGTGCTTGAAAACAATGCTGAAATTTAACTCGATGCACACAGAAAAAAAAGTCCATAAAATTTCAGAAACATTCTGCACTTAGTTATGAATTTTATTGAAGCTACAGAACTTTGTATCACCATTATCTTGTGCTTTTGTGTATTTTACAGAACTTCATAATTCATATACAGGCCGTCCTCGACTTACAACAGTTCATTTTGTGACTGTTCGAAGTTACAGCAGCATTGAAAAAAGTGACTATTTTTCACTCTTATAACCATGGCAGCAACCCCATGGTCACGTAATTTACATTTGGATGCTTGACAACTGCTTCATATTTATGACGGTTGCAGTATCCCGGGGTCATGTGATCACCTTTTGCGACCTTCTGACAAGCAAAGTCAATAGGAAAGCCAGATTCACTTAACAACCGTGTTATTAATTTAACAACTTCAGTGATTCACTTAACAAATGTGGCAAGAAAAGTCGTAAAATGGGGCAAAACTCACTCAACAAGTTTCTCACTTAACAACATCAATTTTGAGCTTAATTGAGTTCATAAGTTGAGGACTAGCTGTAAATGTATTTACATTCTGATAATGAGATCAAAGATTTTCTTGACATTTGGAGCAAAAATACAACAGATTCTATTTTTAAATATTCTGAGCTGCTTCTGTAACCAAATTAAGGCCTATTTCCTCTTCAAGACCATATTTCTTCTCTCCATCCCACATATCAAAAGTCCTTTGAAAAAGGTAATCATAATTATATTATGTGGAGTAGCAAGAACATCTAAACGTCATAAATTTGGGGGTGCTTGAAGATAGATTAAGGTTGCTTACATTCTCCTTAATAAGCACGTATACAAGATAAATGGTTTGGCATGGATGTGCCTGTGCCCTGGACATCGGGTAGGTAGGTAGAGAGATGGTCCAAGACAGAGTTTTTCAGGAAATGCTGGATCCATATGTTCATAAGTGCTTGGGATTTGCTGCTGTCTGGGTGACTGGATCAGTAGATCACTATCAGAACTTGTTCTTGCTTTTTTGTGGCTGTGAGTATAGTGTGAAAATGTGACAGAGCAATGATATTGGGTATCTCACAGGTATAGCTTGCATTTCAGGAGATATGTCAGGGTTGAATTAGCATATTCTTCCCAGAAAGGAGCATGCTTTTCAATTTGATTATCTTGCTGTTGGCTAAAAATGTTTTGTTTTGTAATCTTTCAAGATTTTATTATTAGTAGGGACAGTGCCATTCTCATTTATAATATTGTGGGTACTTTTCCTATAAAGAAGAAAGAAGGAAGGCAAGAAGGAAGAAACACACTAATTTAGGACTTTCTAAATGTCATTTCTCACATTTATGACAAAAAGAGAATCAGCAATGTTAATAGCAGACAAGTCTGCTACCAAGCTCTCAGAGTGATTTGGACTTCGTGCAAGTCATTTGTTCTGAAAATCTAGCAGAGTATGCATATTGTCTTAAGTTCTGGAGGAAATATGGAATATACAAATAACAATGTATTTTGTTTCCTCTTCCAGTGGATTCTTTATGCTACTAATTTTAAAAATCATAATATCACTTTTTAGAAATCAGAAAGCTTAATGTCATATTAATTTTATCATCTTTAATTATTGGGTTCTGCAAAACTATGTTACCCATGAATTTATCATTCGAACTGTCATATTTCAAAAGCATAAAGAATGCATATAAAGAAATTTCCATCTGATTTATCATATTAATAATTTAATAATTTGTTTAAACTTGTATGCTGCCCTACATTCTGAGTGAATAAATAATACCTTTTTGTAGATTATTATTGAAACGATGTAACAAGACTGCAATTCACATAAATAGTTTGATGAACAGTTAATAATTTATGCAAGGCCTTGCCTAAACAAAACATCTTCATACATGACCTGATACACATGATTTTTGTCAATAGGAACAAGGGGAAATGAGAAGGGACAGTCTACAGCAGAAGTTAATAACAACTGGCGGCCCACGGGCCGGATGCATCACATACAGGCCACGCCCCCCCAACTCTACGAATGGGAAAAACATCGCAAAACATTACATGACGGCAACGTGACGCAGAGAATTTGACACAAGTGGTCTACAGAGTATCATTGCTTTACCCACACTACGTTTTTAATAATGTTTATCACATAAATGTTCACATCAAGTAACTTTTCCCAAATCTGATGTTTTACAGGCATGCAGGACTTCATTATTTCCCAATGAACTAGCATCCAGAAATAATGTAGCCTCACACATTTGGAGGATACCAAGTTGGGGGGGTAGGAAGCCTGTGCCTTCAAGTCAGTCTAGAGTCCTTGCATTTAGACAGACAAACCATGCAGTTTTCTTGGCATCATTTTTCAGAAGTGCTTCACCATTGCTTTCTCCTAAGAGATGAAAGAAAATGACTGGCCCAAAATCATCTAGTTGGCTCCATGCCAAAGGCAGAACTGAAACTCATGGTTTCCTGGAGTTCTGCCCAGTGCTTTTAACTTTTAAACTAAATTGACATTCAAACTAGGAACAAGGTTATTTAATACAGTACAATCCGTATTACAAGCGTTTGCAAGCCATTAAAGGCAATCTTAAATGAATTGAAGAACTACAAAACTATTGCATTTCTTAATCTAGAACCGTCTCTTAGATCCTAATCCTCTGTATTCTTAAATGGGAATAAATCCTATTAAACTCAGTGAGACTTCTTTCTGAGTATTTATGCCTCTGATTCCACTATAGGGCAGACAAAGACGATCTCTACCTTCTAGGTTTATTACTTTGCAGTTCATGCACGTTATTAATATTTTTATTAAACAAACTGGTTTCCTCAGCATGCTTAGTAATCAGTAAAGCTGTTTTATATCATGGTTCGGGCTGCTGGTACAATTAATATATTTCACTTCTCCGACAATGCTTTTATACAAGCATAAATATGGTATAAATGAAATTCATGATTATCATTCAGCCATACAAGGACATTTTTTAAGAATTAGCAACAATATATAGCCAATAAAATCAATAAATCAGGTATCCTAGACCAATGAAGTCAATTGCTATGGGACAGCAAATCTGTACAAAATCCTGAACAGAATAGTATTAAAGACTATTAAAAGCAGTTTATTAAAATGAATCTGACACATTTGGGGTTTGAAATGCTTTGTTGTGATTTCTAACTGCTTCTTCTGCAATCTCTTAGACTGTGAATCCAACTCACAGAGAGATCAGCAGTTATCATATTATTGTTAAATGGAAGTATTTGCATCAGGGGGAAAAGACTGTGTAGCCTTTGTCACAGCAAATGATTAAGCACTGTATCTAGCAGTTGTGTTTTTTCTTCTTGAGGTCTTTATTATGAATTTCTAGAATACTTTTTGGAACATTTTCAAAGGGAAACCAGAGGAAAGCATGCTACATATTTGATTAACTAAATTGGACAGTGTGCAGTGTCCAGTTAAACAGAGAACTCAAGCTGCTTTTTTCTAAGATACTATGTTCATAATTCTTCTGGGAACTACTCAAGTCCACAAAGCCTAAACATCAAAATCTGAGAGTAGAATGCTATTTACACTACAGCCAGAGCAGTAGGAGTTCCATTTGCATTGCCGTTCGCGCTCAGCCCATTTAACACTTGAAGCGAAGAGAAAAACATTTTTCATGGTTGTAAATGAAGAATCACTAAGGGCTTTATTTTTGCATAAACTTTCATGCAGACATGAACACGGTGTCTCAAACAATTGGAAGATGGATACTGTACAGCTGAATCCCATTGTAAAGTTTTGTAGCACTTTCATTTTTTTAACCAAAACATATAAAAGACAAGTGCTGAGTAATTTTCAATAATACCCCTTTCTAAAAGAAATAATTTATACCAGCCAAGCCACTTAACCAAGTGCTCTAATGTAAGTAAAGTGTTTCACTGCATCCGAGTCTGCAAAATATTGGCCTGTGGTTTTCAGTATAGCATCAATGGAGTCCTGTTATACCCACAGATCTTTTCTATTTACCAGAGGCAGAATCTCTGATTTTTCTTAGAAGCTACATAACCCAGAAATTCATTGTATAATATATATATTTATTGTATGTAAGTATATTTTCAATTATATCATTTTAGTTTATTTTTATTTATTTAAAATACGCAACATCTCACAGCTATCAAAATAAAACAACAGGCTGCCGTGTACAACAGCAGCCCTATGCTTCATCGTGGTATTTGCCACAATACCTAGAAAACCTAAAAGGTAAGCTAGCTAGAAGGTGACTGGTAACACTGCAGGGTTAAATGTGGCTGGAAGCTAGAGATTATGGGTATGAAATCCTCTGTCTGCTGTATGCTCAGTTTGTGTAGCGAAGTCTTTTACTCTCATCAGTTGCCACCTGGGAAATGAGTGTTTTAACGGTTGATTGCACTCAGGACAGATTCAGAATTCCAATGGGTCAACTTCTCCCCAAAGATTGTGGACTTCAGGGTCAACTAAACAGCTAAGCATTCATACAGAAATAATGTATTGGCAAGTATGCTTTATAGACATTTAAGCACAATAACATTTTAGCTCTCTCAAAGTAAAGTTACATATACATCTTCACAAGGCATGAAAGCTTTGCAGTCTTTTTCTCTTATTCACTACTCATGCAGAAAGTGAATTCAAAGAACAATTTAACAAATGGTAGGTAGCATATGGTACTATGGCATTATTTGGAAACCCAACCATTTGCATAATTTTGTGCTAAGCAGTTTACTTCAATGTTAAATGAGCGCAGAAAACCAGAAAATGCAGTATCATGTCTACTTGATAATTGATAATCTATATTTATCATTTTTGCCACATTTGTGATTTGTGACTTCCTGGCCAATAAAACAACCCCTCTCTCCCCTTCCATTAGATAAGACTCCCAAGGGAAAATAAATTAAATTTATCTTTGTGCCCTGAATAAAGCTCTGGGTGACTTTGGGCCAATCATTCTTGTGGAAACAAAATTAGGAGAGATATTATTCATGCATGCGAAGTTCTCACAGAAAATATGGGATATAAATTCAGTGAAGAAATAAACTGTGAAAACACCCTGGACCAATTACTCCCTTGATGTTGCCTATCAGTGGTAGAATTTCTTCCAAAGGTACTGAAAAAACAAAAGCATTTTTAAAAAATACTTGGGCTACCAAGTCTTTTACGTTTCCATGTCAATGGCATGTAAAAACTTTGTGGTACCCTTAGAAGCACCCAGCCTGGATTGTTAAAAAAAGAAATGTGTAAGATGCCTTCAGCTTTGCAAGTTATTCTGTAACGAACAATCAGATCTTTAGAAAGCTGCTAGCATATGCAGCCAACCAAGGTTAATGTTCTTGCTATATATAATTCTATCCAAACATAGAGCTTTGAATAGGCCGGGAGTACAGAATGCCCATCATCTTCCATTTGTTCTTTTAAAAATGCTTGAAAACAGCTTAGAAAAAGAGTAAAACAAAATGTGCATTACATATGTTCTCCTCAAGATCGGTCTCTATAGGTAACTACTGAAATATTGAACGGTCTTTAGCTTCAGGGAAGAATGAGCACAAAGCTATTTACTTGAAGTGGCTTCACTGAACTGTATGCTTTTTATGTGGGGGGGGGAACCCCTCCTTAAAACGGATCCAAAACTAATGTGGTCACCACAACGAGATCAATGTACATTATTTTAGAAACACTTAAACCAACCTGTCTGATGCAGAGTCAGCCATACCCCCCCTCAGGTTGCTAGCGCCCCACAGTAAAAACTAAGAAAAGAAATAGGAAACAAAGCCACAGTGTGTTATTGAAAGTGTATGGAAACAGTTGGCATCTTCTCAGAATTTGCACAGGAAAGGTTCAAGTTCATAATGGAGAAGGGAATAAGGAACTGATATCTACCCTGCTCAATGATTGGTGAGAAATGATGTCCCGATGGGCATCTAAAAGCATTAAACATCCAGGTGCTCACATAAAATCTTACAGTAGAAAGGAGAAAGTGCTATTCTAGTGTTATCAACCCTGTGTTGTACTATCAACATTTTCAGAAAAGAGGTTGTTTCTCTAAATTGCATAAAATGCATTAATTTTGCTCACTGCCAACAAATACATTTAATAATAGTTTCATGAAAATAAGTTAATTCCATTCATTTTATAAAATCTATCAAGAAACACATATAAAACGAAAATACACCTACACAACAACTCTCCGAGGGAGAGGGGTAGTTCAGAAATGTGATAAACAAACGAACTTATATAAGCAATAATAAGTAGCAAATAACACAACCAGCCAAATAGCTGCAAGACTGAAAGATATTAAATAAAGCTCAGCTTTATACCTTAAAAGCCTATCAAACTGAAAATACATAGTGCTACCACTCTGGAGTTTTCATTTTAATGGCAGCACAAATCTCAAATCCGAACTTTCAGGAACAAAAGCAAAATATTTGTTCATAAATCTCCTTCTGCCTTCACTGTTATTTTGCACTAAGTATATATATGTATGGTTACAACAATATGGGATGCAGCTATATTTGTATCTCCAAAAACAGAGCAAGATACCTAGGGATGCAGTTCATTGGAAGGCTTTGTTCAGATCTTCGTTAGGGTCAGCTATCAAACTTTTATTCAAAGAAGCAGGATTGCTGCATTTAAATTCTAATCCCTGTGGGTTCTCCAGGTCACAAAAATCTCTCTCAGTCAACAATATATAAACATTGCCTGTATTTAACAGGCAGGTTTTTGAGTAGGCAGAGAAACAAATGCTTTTTGGTTTTTAGATTCCTGAAAATCCCACCCACTCGATCAATAGCAAAAAAAAAAAACCTGCTTTCTTCCTGTTTTCAACAATAAAATAGTGTCAATTTAAAATACAAATGGAGTACACAGGCACTGCTCTCAAACTTTTTTTTTTGCAACAGAACATCAACCTGGCACACTCATGTCTACTACACAGTGAATTTAACATTACATATAATATTCTGGTTGAGGTCCAGCTATAAATGCTGGAAATTGGTTAAACAATACAGTTCATTTGGCAACATGTCTTTCCAACAAAACATTTTAAAAGTGTTTGTCTGCAGAAAAGGACTGTCCTTGAGAGCTGTGCATAACACAGCTTCAAAATGTGGGGCTGTAAGAACAAAGCACTTCTTTTCAAATTGTTAAAGGAGCCAATCTTTTCTTTTAGCTGCTTCAGAAGCTGCTTCCAGCTGTCTTTTCTTACATCTTCATGCACCCATATGGAGAAGCAACTTTCAAAGCTGCCTTGTGCAAGTCTGGAAAAAGTTGTGATAGTTTAACCATTAAATTGCCCTTCGTTTATTTGTTAGAATAAATGTGTTCACGTAATGTCTATTTAATTCTGTCATTCTTATTCCCCAAATGAAATTATCTAATTTTCTTACATTAAGTAAATCTTGAGGACAGAATTATTAACAACTTCTGCAGGAATGAAGGCTGTAATTCATTCTGGGATCAAAGGAAGGAACAAAGCAAAATGTAAATCAAGAAATTAAGCAACATGAGGCCAGAAATACTTGCATTCATCAATGTGGTGCAACATATTGGACTGAGATATTACAAACATGTTATTTCCAATCCTTATCAAATGATGCAGCTAGCCCTCAACATCCTCACCCGACAACTGAAAGGCAACCATTTATGTAAGTCAATAGGATGTATGTGCATCCTGTCTACTGAGTTATTTCTCGCGGCAGCAATTTTTTTGTGTCCACACACTCCAAAATAGATAAACTTCCTGTTATGCAATCTTCATTAACCACAAAGATATCACAATATCTCAAGGAACTGCTATGGCATTTACAATAAGAAAGCAAGAACATAAATTAAAAAAATGAAAAATAAGTTGGAAGGGATTGACCACTGTTACCACTCTTATGGAAACCAATTTATTTTATATATTTATATATTTATACAGTGGTGGGTTCCTACCTGTGCGGTCCACTCTATAGCACCGGTAGCGGCCCGCTGGTGATGTCACAGTACCGGTGCGGTCAATTGCCAGTGCCTGGGTGCCGCCATTTTTTTAAAAAAAAATTGATTTTTTTTTAAAAAAATTTCTTCTGCGCATGCCCAGAAGCCAAGCTTCCGGCACTGCGCATGCGCTGCCTTCCTACCCCACAGTGAGTCCAAGCAGGGGAGGATGGCTAAGGGAGCACGTGAGACGCTGAAAGAACGGGCAGCAGGAGCTATCTCCATTCCCCTCCCGTCAGCAGTCCGAGAAGCCACGAACGCACGGTGATGATCTTAGGCCTTTTCCCAAATTTGAGGCTTCTCGAGCTGCTGAGGGGAGGGGGAATGGGCGGCAGGACCTATCTCAGTTCCCCTCCCTTCAGCAGTCCGAGAAGCCACGAACGCGCGGTGATGATCCTAGGCATTTTCGCACGTTTGAGGCTTCTCGAACTGCTGAGGGGAGGGGGAACGGGCGACAGAAGCCTAGGATCATCAAATGGGGAGAAGCATTCAGGCTGGACAGAGCCTCCTAGAAGAACCGCTGCCACGGTCTTGCTCACGCCCACCCAGTCACATGGCTGGCAAGCCACACCCACAAAATAAGCCACGCCCACAAAGTGTAGTAAAAAATTAGGAACCCACCCCTGATTTATACCTCACTTTAGTGTAAGACATGGAATAAGATACTTCGTGATATTTCCCAAGGAGACTTGACTGATTTACTGATACTCAATAAATACAGCATGTTTTGTTTCAGCAAGATGGCTGTAATGTATGACATCCAAAAATGATCCAGGACTATGTGATTACTGTATGCAATAACCCATTATGAAGCTGAAGAATGATGGTTCCCAACATAGTGCTTATGTGTTTCAATATGCAATTTCTTGGCAGTCAAAAATCTTTTGCTCCTTTGGATTTTGGGAGGAAGAAAAGCAGCCAATTTGTGAATGGACAAACCCATCCATTCACTGTGGGGATTGCTCTCACTATTCTCTCAAAATTCGAAATATGCTTTCAACTAAAAAAGATGGGAAAACTTTGCAATAAACTGCAAGTTTTTTAAAAAAAATTACTATTACTATTTTCAAAAAGGGTGCTATTTACTATTTCTTCTTTGAAAATACAATGAAATCATGGTTTAAAAGACATGGGGTTGGATGGGTAGGAGTGGGAAGGAGTGCCCATTGTAGCTGAACATCGATTAACATCTATTAACGCTGAAAGAAAGAAAAATAAAATTGGTGGGGATGGGGTACAAAATAGTGAGAGAAAGAGATAACATTTTCTCCCTTTCTGGTTTGAATTAAATCAAATGGGAATGATGGAAGTAATACTTCTTCACACACATCAGAAAATATTCAGAAAAATTTGGAAACTGACAATGAAGAGGTAGAGAACACACATGCATAATAAAAGATTTACACAATAAACTATATGTAATAAAATAATGTGCGGGATTACGGAATTATCCTTGGCATGCCTAACATGCAAAATAATGGGAAAAACTATTCACCATTTACAAATTTATTTATAACATTTTACTTCAAATATGTGTGGGAAGAATTTTAGATTCAAGAATAATTTTATTCATGAACTCTCTATGAACTTCTTTAATCATCAACATGACCTACCCATAACCAAAAGAAACTATGTTGCAAACAAAGGTAATGCAATGTTGCAAAAAAAAAACCACTTAAGCTGTTCAGCGGTTTAGGCTGAAACTGATAAAACTGCATGTCTCTCAAAAGAATAAGAACACAGGTAAAATCCCTTCAAGATACAGAGCTTTCTTGAACACACAAATGTGGCACTTAAGTCAGCATACAGGCACTCACCAAAGGGAAATGATCTACACATTCAGTAAAGTAAGAGCAGGACATTTTCACTGGGGCTGTGGGTCCACCAAAATAAACATTTCGAAGGGCACATTCAAACACCTATCAAAGAATCACTTTTCCTATAAATATCACCAGCTCAAAACCCCAAATTGTAGCTACCTTAAGTGCTGTTGCTAGGCTCTCAAATAAACTGCCTCCTTTTCAAGCGGCATGTGTCCAGTGTCATTCTCACACAACCCTTGATCGGAACAAGACCTCATTTTCTTCTAACAATTTGGTGACTCTTGTGGGATTCTGAGACTAACCTGGCCAGCAGACCCTGCCCAGGTAACACTTCAATCAGTTGCCACCAGGCCATTTGTCTGGAGGGTGCTGCTTCTCCTGGACTCTGCCCAGTTTGGCACAGGGAGTAAAGGGAGTTTTGGGCTTTGAACCAAATATCTACTTGAAAGGAGGAGAATAGGTTAGAGAATTTTTGTGTTTATGCCCAGGAAGTGAGTGTGAGTGCATCTCTCTTAGCCTCTTTCCTCCCTGTTTCATTTTCAAGCAGTGTATCCAGTGTCATTCTTACGTGATCCTGGCTTGGAACCAGACCTCATTTTCTTCTAACATCTGTTTGTTTAGATGCTAAATTGAAGCTATTTCAGAAAGGAACAATTGTAAATTAAAGTCATTTTAAATGAGTTTCTTTAATCTCTTATCCAGTAATATAAATCCAGCAGTATAAACGTATATCTGTTCCCTAGACTTTACCATCTAGAATGCCAATGAGACAAACAGCTAGTACTCTGAAGTATTGATTTTTAACTACTTATCATGGAGTAGCTTCAATTAGAAGATTGTCACCTGTAATAAAGCAGCTGAATACTGGTGCCTTAGAGAATCTAGCAATAGGTCCCTATGCTAGAAAAGCCAAATATGAACCCCGTTAGCTTCATTTTCAATGCATTATGTAATGAATAACATTGAGTTTGAAGCTAACAAGGTAACTGAAAAATTACTGCCAAATATTGTTTTAAACATATTGTTTAATCTAGAAAAATATTAGGTAAGATTGCTGTTTTTTCTCAAAACAAAGCTTACAAACCAAACCAAAGGCAAGCATCTTAAAATGAAAATATTTGAAAAAAACTCTTGATATTTGACTGAACAATAAAAATTTTCAATTAAATCAGATGAACCTTCAAATTATTATTGCTTACCCGGATTTTTTTCCTTTTTTTTTTATACTAGTGTCACTTCCAAGTGAACTAGAAGTACGGTATAAACTCCACTTGAGGATTGGTGGTCATTTACTGTTTTTCTAATTGAAAACATATGAGAAGGAATTGAGGGATAAAAAAGAAAATTAAGATTTAGAAACAAAAAGATTTTTTTAATTTTAAAAATATATTTGGCCATTAGCTTTAAAAATTTTAGAAAAATATTTCATGTTCTATAGATATCTAATTATATTCATAATTTAACCTGTAAAGAACTACACTAAGTGCTCCAAAAATGAGATTGGCTAGCCAGATTGATAATTGTTTTTTTAATACAATTTATATCCAGTTTGGAATGCCACCTAATTCTGGGCAGAGCATTGTATAATATTAAAAGCAAATAAAAACAACTATTGATGTAAACTGATAATGACACAAAGAAGCAAATTACCTCCATCTAAGCAAAAAAACACGTGTTAAGGGCTTTTAAAAATAAGGCAAAAGTTCATAATTCCCTCTTTTTCATTTAATTGTTTTATTATTACATGTGAATCATTAAACTGTGAATTATGTATTATTGAATACAGATGATAACTGAGTGCAGTGATGTTTATGAAACAGAAAGTAAGAATTGTTAATGCTATAATGATTAAGTAAATTGAACCTTATAGATGAGGGGCGGAAAGTTTACATCAATGTTAGATTTGACTTCTGAAATGTTAATGAGCATAAGATTGCTTAAGCTGTACAATTAATACTTTGTATAAAACTGATAAATAGTTGCAAAATATATTGAACTGTTTTATGAGAAAGATTTTGATCTTTGGAATTAATAGCCTCTACTGTTTTGTCATTTGTTGTTATTTTTTTATAAATGTTAGAAAAGAGGAAAAAAAGGGGGGAAAGGAAAAAAGGAACTGCTTTGGGGTGAGTTCCTCCCGGATCGGACCGGTTCGCCCGAACCAGTAGTGACCTGCTGGTGATGTCACGATGATGTCACGGACCCGGTTCGGTCGATGCCAGTCTGTGGGCGCTGCCATCTTTTTAAAAAAATTTTCCCATTTTTTTTCTTCTGAGCATGCACAGAAGCTAAGTTTCCGGCACTGTGCATGCAGTCGCCATCTTGTTTTCGGTTCCCCTCCCCCCCCCCGGATTTTTTGGCACTGGGCATGCGCGCGCATGCGGAGTGGGAGGAAGCGAACCGGTAGCGAGGTAAGTTAGAACCCACCCCTGAACTGCTTGGTATTTAATTTTTAACTTAGCCCTTCTTTATACTCTGACCAATTTACAGTGTTTATAAATATTTAGACCCCCTTTAAAACATACAGAGAAGCTGTTTTGTATAGTGGTCAATGAATCAGGCAAGAAATTGGGACACTATGAGTTCACCTTGGGCACAAAGCCAACCCTAGGAAAGAGGCAATGACAAACCACTTACGGAAAACCTTGCCAAGAAAACTTCAGGGACTTACCCAGGCTGTTTCCAAGAAGAGGACACAATTAAACAGAAGGGGTGGGAATCATAACTACTGTATTTCTATTAGCCTTGCTGAGCGATGTATTGTACCCAGTTTGTTAAGTTGCTTTTAATGTAAAGCTTGAGTTACTGTAAACTTTGCCATGTCCTTAAATAAATATCTAAAAAACATCTAAGAAACTGGGCTCTGCTTCTAAATATATTTCTAAATACCGTATACATTTGTTGCTAATCTTTTAACAACCGTCTTCTAGAGATAAATATTAAGTGCTGGAAAAAAAGATTGCTAATGTGTCCAGCTTCAACTTTTTAGACAAAAAAAGCCAATTCTACAGAAGCGGCAGACAGAAATAGACCTTGAAATACAGCATCACAATTTTTTGTAGTTGTACTCATCTTCCACCTTCTTGGAAGATCCAATTAGAACAGCATGGTTAAAAAGACTCAGAAAGCCCCCCAGGACTCTGGATTTTATCCAAGTAATTTTTTTTAAATGTGCCCAATGAAATTATTATTTTAATAAGGTACAGTAATTATTTTTTTTAGAGAGAAATCAGCTTTGATTCAGACTCTACATTTTGATATGGTGGAATGCTTGCAAAGTTGTTAAGCAAGATGTATTTTACTATTCTGCGCATAAAAATCATCAGTGAAGTTAGTATTGTTCCTTTCTCTATATCTTTATTCTGCCAAGTAGTATATGTGGTATATCTAGTATTGCATTTTCCTTTCTTTTGGTCTCTCTATGGTTACAGTTTCACAGAGCCAATTATGTGTCTCATAAAGGAGGCTTTAACCATGGAAATCCATTTGATCATGTTTAAGAGAGTGGCCACAATTGATGTTGGTGACATCCCTTAACACTACAATTTTTTAATGTGCAAATCTTGACATCTCTATTTTTGTCTGACTCAAGTATGCATCTGCCTGAGAAGACCAAGATCAGATGGAAGACTAACATTAAGTAATGCAATAATCATACTTCCAAGATCACTTTTTAAAACCAAAATGAAATACTTCCTGTGTATTTGGCAACACTATCCTCAATGTCTCTCTCAATCAAATACTTGGAGTGATGCGTTCCTTCTACATTTAATTCCATTTAGACTACCATATTTTTCAGAGTATAAGACGCACCTTTTTCCTCCCTAAAAGTGGCTGAAAATTTGGGTGCGTCTTATACTTCGAATGTAGCTTTTTTTCCAGCCCTAACTAGGTGCTAACAGATCTTCCCAGCTCTTACCTTGCAGGCTTTTTCATTGTTACTCTCTCCAAAGAATGTTTTTCCAGCTCTAAGTCTTTGCAGAATTTTTTTTCATTGCTCTACTTGCTCCGAAAAAGTTTTTTTCTAGCCCTAACCAGGTGCTAACGATCTTCCCAGCTCTTACTGGCTTGCAGACTCTTTCATTGTTACTCTCTCAGAAGGTGGTTTTTTTAAGTCCTAACCAGGGGATAAAATAATGTGCTGAAGCTGACCAGACTAAGGATGCTAGCCAGATGAATACCTGGTAGGCAGATTGTTTTCCCCTATTTTCCTCCCCAAAAACTAAGGGGCGTCTTATACTCCGGTGCGTCTTATACTTCGAAAAATACAGTAGCTACCATTGCTTCACGTTTTTATAAATTGATAGAAAGTTTCCCATCTCTTAGAATATGTGTCTTATTAAACTGATACATATATTTGTGAGCCTTAAGTGCTATTTGCTTCAAAACACACAGATAAATCAAAGCAAATTTTAAACAGAAGCAACAATGGAAGAGGCTGTCATCTTATTCTGTAAACTGTCTACCATTATGATTTCATTAAATTAGATATTTCATCTGAGACAACATAATACATATTTCTATGTCTTATACGCATTGAGCGCAAATAAAAGTATTTGGACAGTGCTGAACATATGCAGCAACCAAAACAATGCTAATAAAAACCAGTTAAGCAATTTAATTCTCAACAGAAAAAATATAGTATTTTATATGAAAAATAATGCAAAGTGGGATGTGCAAGAATGTAACAGATGTGCTTTGAAACATGCATTGACACAAACAAAACATCCCTCTTTAAATAATTAAAGCAACTGCATTTTTGGCAAGACTAGCATAATTGCTTTGATGCCCTTCTTTGCAAAAGACACAGCTGCTTTAACCACTTAAAATGAAGTACTTTGTTTACATGCCTGTGTATTGCAAAGTACTTATTTTCAATGCTCCACTTTTTTTCTTTATCTCTGAAAGGTGACAGAAATATATATAGCTATATATTATATTAACACAATAAACCATATTTGAAACCATATTTACTTGACACAATATTTGTTATAAATACAAGGAAGAACAAATATAAAAAAAATGAGTTACCAAAATTCATAAAGGTTAACGTGATGTGGAGTTCACAAGCAAAAATTTCTTCGACTACACTGGGAGCAGGCTTTGCAACTAAAATGACAGTTGTGCAGATCAAGAAATTGAACAGTGTCTCAGCTGTCAGCAGTGCTCCTCCTCCAAATCTTCCATGGCGCTATCTGCCTTTTAAACATTAAAAACGCCAGACGAGATGTTTTGCAATTCGTAATATTTAGTCTTTTTTAAAAAAGAAAGTCAAGGGTGCTTGCTTTTGACTTTGTCTTTTACGAAAGAAATGATAACAACGGCTGCATATTAGCAAAAGAGAAAGAGAGAGGGAGGGAGGGCAAGAGAGGGCAAGTGTTATGTCCAATAACTATTTAAATACATAGTTATAGAATTATGCCCGGTTCTTCTTCACTGTGAAGTGAATACATACATTTCAATGAAACAGGAGGCTTTTACAAATATAGAAGTACAGTATGTTCAACCAAAAATAGATCCAGAAAATACTGGGCAAAATCATTCTGGCAGATTCTGATGTTCTACATGCCTGGAAAAAAAGGTCACTCAAGTTCTTTAAAAATTAATGTATCCTGCATAGTATTAGAGCTAGAAAAACAATAAGTATGTCATCATACTTTCATCACATTTTAGAAATAGGAAAGGGACAGAATATAATTTTCAGGTAACACATACATAATAACATTGTGATACTTTTTCCTCTAAGAAAAAGCCCGTTTCCAAAAAAATCTACTTTTTCAACTACTGGTAGAGGCCAAACAAGTAAACCACATGGAGATAAATTTTGCTGCATTCAAATACAGTCAAAGGCTCTTTCAGGGATTTAGCCTGCATGATCAGTGAACAAAGGAAAAGAACAGGGGGAGGTATTCTCCCCATGTATTTTCATCCAATATCTGGATCATACAAAGGTAAGCATGGAGTTTACCTAAATGGGATATGAGATTCTCAATCATATGGGCTGGATCCTCCATGAACACCTTGTACACATTGGTCAGGCAACATTTATGTGGCATGTTAACATGCCAGAAAGGCTAAACAAAGCTCATCTCACTATATTATATAGAAGAGTGTCCACTTACTTTGCTAGTATGATTATATTTATTTGATTTCTATAATTTCCTATCTCAACAAGTGGCATACATAATAAAACAGTAAAAAACAAATTAAAAACAATTAAAACAATACAAAATAAACATATATGGTCACCGAATAGAACTATTGTCATGAATATTAATACAGCCAAGAAATGGAATCCTTAACATTATTTGGCACCCCAAGTTCGGGCACACAACCAAGTCTTCATGAAAGATCAACAGGATCATGGTTATCCTAATCCAGAGGTCTTCAAACTTGGCAACTTTAAGACTTGTGGACTTCAAGTCCCAGAACTCTCCAGCCAGCTGGCTGGAGAATTCTGGGACTTGAAGTCCACAAGTCTTAAAGTTGCCAAGTTTGGGGACCCCTGTCCTAATCTTTAAAAGGAGAATATTCCAGAGGGCAGAGACTATGGAAGAGAAGGCACAACTCCTGGTTTGTGCCATCAACATTCCTTCCCAAACAGGACCCATAACATGCCCAACCTGTGGGATAAAACTGAACGAGTGGAAGATGAGGGTCCCTTATGTAACCTATCCCCAAGCCATGAAGGGCTTTCAAGGTCATGGCCAGAACTTTGAATTGCACCTGGAAGAACACTGGCAGCCAATGCAATTCACACAGTAGTGGTTTTATATGTTGAATATTCAAACCCTTTACTACACATGCAGCTGCATTTTGCATCAGTTGAAGCTTCTGAATGCTCTTCAAAGGTAGCCCCATGTGGAGCATGTTGAAGTAATCCATATGAGAGGTTACAAGGGCATGTGTGAATACAAGCAAAACCTCCCAATCCAAGAACTGGTGATACCCAACCTGACCATGGCTGCGAACTTCTCTTCTAGCAGGAGTAGTGCCAAGATGATCCCTAACTATACACTGCCTCCATCTGGGGCAGTTCTCCCCAATACGAGTATGAAATGCAATTCTGAACTACTAAACTATTAAGTGACTTCTTTTTGGTTTTGGAAGCAGACCTTCAGAAGTGTATCATTTGGTATCAGGGACATACAACTTCATTTCAGAACGACAACCACATTTGATCTTACAGTGGCAAGCCAGGAGCCACACTCCAAAATCATGGAGGACAAGACAAAAAAAAATGTAAGAGAAGTAATTTCACTTAACTGACAAATGTACTGTATATAACTGTTCAAATGCATCTAATATAATTGCTAATTTCCTTTTTCTGTCACCTTATAAATTACGATTTGATAGCAATACCTGGAGGAGCTTGAGGACTGTATGCAGCCTGGAGACTCAGAGTCTGGATCTCTGGTTTATGCAACAGAAAATTGAAATGATAAAGCATTATGCTTTCAATGCCATTACAGTGTAGCCAAAGCTGCCGTAGCATTGAATAAAGATGTGACAAATGAAAGAAGCGGCATTTATTTCCTCTATGCCTAAATAATATGGTTGACATTATTCTAATCATCAGCCAACTAACAATCACAATTGTTTTAAGGTTGGGGTTCACAGAGTACATAGGGGTTCATAGAGGTTGTATTCCTAGGTATTATATTATGATAAGAGAGAGCGAGTTTGGTGTAGAGGTTAAGGCACCAGGCGAGAAACTAGGAGTCGGTGAGTTCAAGTCCCGCCTTAGTCATAAAATCCAGTTGGGTAACTTTGGACTGTGTTGTGGCCCGCCAGCGGCCTGTGCAGGTGGTACCTGATCCAGATAGTGAGGAGACAGGTGTGGTGATTAGCCAGCAGCCTTTGCAGCTGGCACCAGAGTTGGACAGTGAGGAGGCTGGAGAAGACTTGGTGGCGGGGATTCAGCCAGGGCCTTCAGAACCTCCAGAGGCTGCAATGAGTGCAGAAGAAGAGGAGGAGCCTGTCCTCAATGCGTGCGCATGCAGAGTTGCCAAAAGGCAGGAATGGCTCCTGAGGAGAAGGACACCTTGGGAGTAAGGCTTGGGGTTAATTGGCAACTCCCATAGGCTATTTATGTGAGGAAAAGTGCTAACCAATTTGCAGGAAACAACTTTGTTCATTCCAGGGGTGAAATTCAAAATTTTCCCCTACCGGTTCTGTGGGCGTGGCTTGGTGGGCGTGGCAGGGGAAGGATACTGCAAAATCCCCATTCCCTCCCCACTCCTGGGGGAAGGATACTGCAAAATCTCCATTCCCTCCCCATTCTGGGGCCAGCCAGAGGTGGTGTTTGCCGGTTCTCCGAACTCCTCAAAATGTCCGCTACCGGTTCTCTGGAACCTGTCAGAACCTGCTGGATTTCACCCCTGGTCCATTCCATGTCTTGTCTCTGACTGCAAAACTCCTGTTTGGCTCGTGTTTGAAAGACTTCAACTTTCCTGCAAATTGCTCCTGGGCATTCTGCCAATAACAGTAAGATTGTGTGCTGCTTTGAGACAGACTCTTCGTCGGACTTTTGATTCTTTTTGCTTAGACTATTGCTGGCTGTTAAGAAGGTTAATTAACAGCTGTTGCTCCAAAAAGACTGATTTATCATTTCATTGACTTTAGAATGACTGCTAAGACAGATAATTAGTAGTTTGTTAATATTAAAACAAGGTTTGTTCGGACGCTGTTTGTGTTGTGTTTCTTGGTCCGGCAGCTGAGTCAGAACAGACTAGTAATTCTCTCTCAACCCAACCCACCTCACAGGGCTATTGTTGTGGGGAAAATAGGTGGAAGAAGGTGTACTAGGTATATTCGCCATCTTGAGTTATTTGTAAAAATAATACAAATAAATAAATAAACGATAAATATAAGATTTTTCTATCTAGAGGCCTGCCTTCACAGGTAGTCCTTGACTTACAACAGTTCACAGTGACCATTCAAAGTTATAACGGCACTGGAAAAAGTGACTTATGACCGTGTTTCACACTTACGACCATTGCAGCATCCCCATGATCATATGATCAAAATTCAGATGCTTGACAACTGCTTCATATTTATGACTGTTGTAGTGTCCCAGGGTAGAGATGTAAAATTTCTGGAAATTTTGAAGCTCGGAAAAAAACCTGGGTTTTTTCTGTTTTTTTAGGGGGGAAACGGAAATTTTCAGAAAAATTGAAAAAAATGCTACATTAGCACTTTTTTGTATTTTTAAGATTGAAAGTCATTCTGTTATTTTAGGAACATAAAATATGACTATGGACAATTTGACTTGGCATAAAATTATCACAACTAGCATATTAAAAATATAGTGTAGCCAAACAATTATCACAATCAGAATTTACTTTTTTATAATATTTATTTGTAATTGTAACAAAAGGAGCAACAATCTCCTGAACTGCTTACTAATTTATATGGAACAGCCAAAAAGCCTCCACAAAACAATTTTCAAACCAAAAGTAACAATTTTTCATATTTCCTCTCCACAGTATTAAATAAGAGCCGAGGTGGCACAGCGGTTAGAGGCAGTACTGCAGGCCACTTTATCTGTGATCCGCAGGATCACAGTCAGCTAAAGTGGCCTGCAGTACTGCCTCTAATCTCACCGGCTCAAATCTCACTGGCTCAAGGTTGACTCAGCCTTCCATCCTTCCGAGGTAGTAAAATGAGGACCAAGATTGTTGGGGGCAATATAAATATACATTGCTTACTGGTGTAAACCACTTAGAGAGTGCTTGGACTGTGAGGTGGTATATAAATCTCAGAAATAAATAAATAAATAAATAAATAAATAAATAAATAAATAAATAAATAAATAAATAAATAAATAAATAAATAAACAAACAAACAAACAAACAAACAAACAAATAAATATAAAAACCCCATTCTCATGTCCCTTCATTCAGCACAGATCCTTTTTGTTGCTCTGTATTTTCTTCCAATGCTTTTGAGGCCTAGTGAAGAGGACAGAACAAACCAAACACACCCACTAACATGCAAAAGCAAATCTTTTTCTTGTTACAATAGCAGCACCTCCTAAAGGAAGAAATGCATACTGTTCTTGCATTGGAGGGTTCAGTTTGTTACCTAGGACTTGCTTGTCCTTACTCAGTGCACAGAAATTAGAATAATCTGATATCATACATTTTTTTTAGAAATGATTTGGAAAATATTTGAACACCCTGTCTTAAAATATTTTATTCATCATTTTAAAATAAAATATTCCACAATGGTTTTTTTTTTCTTTTTTCAATTTTTCCAATTTTTTGGAAAAAAACAAAAAAGCCTTCAGGAAAAAAAAAACACGGTTTTTTTCCGAATTTTTCCAGTTTTTTTCTGGGCCTTCACATCAGTAAAGTCAATGGAGAAGCCAGATTCACTTAACAACCGTGTTACTAACTTAACAATCATGATTCACTTAATAACAGTGGTAAGAAAAGTCATAAAATAAGGGAAAACTCAAGTAACAAATGTTTCCCTTACCAACATAACTTTTGGGCTCAATTGTGGTTGTAATTTGAGAACTACCTGTACTAAACTGACCCATTTTCAGAGTTTCCATACCTCATTCTAAACACCTGCAATACAACACATTTAGCAGTACTGTAAGAGCCAGAATTGTTGAAATTTAATATTTAAAAAGAATAGTGTGTGTGTGTGTGTATTGTGAACTGCACTGAGATATGAAAGAGCAACATCTACATTTTAATAAGTAAAGTGCAAAATATTTGTGCACAGCATCCCTTTTAAATGAATACAATTCTGCATATACATTCAATGTTTAAAGTTTTTGAAGATAAAAATTAATTCCTACTTTCTAGGATAATCTTATAAAGGTCTGTTTCCACAAGAGTTAAAAATCAGCAGGTGAGTAAGCAAAGAATTTCAATTGATTTCAAAGACTAAGCCTCTACTTCTAAATAATAAATCTATAGGAAATAAGACAGATGCTGTGAAGGATTTTTTTTAATGAGCCAGTAGAAGTTTTAATCTATGTTTGCACTAACAATCTCTAGAATAAAAAACAACCATAGCTCACTTATGCATGTCACTTCAAAGCATGAAACACCTTAAAGTGAAGGTAAAGCTGAAGTATTTAATCTAGCAAGCTAACCCCATTTCTGAATTTTCTAATACCATATAACATGATTAAAAAAACCTATGAGGTATCAGAAAATTTAAATATAAAATGTCTGCCATCTATGCTTTACAATTTATTTATTCTAAAGAAACTTAGATAGTTTTAGAACCATGATGAAATACAAGTTTCTGTAGTATTTTGACAATTTATGACAACTTATTGTTTCCCAGTCTGGTATCTACCAAGCTTTTAGGCTAAAATTCACATCATTCTCAGCCACATCAAACACACTATTGTAGTTGAGAGTGATATTAGCTCTATAGATCTGGCAAAACTAGATTGAAAAAGCTACCTTAAAAATCAACAAACACTGCGACACATTTTCATATTAAATGCTTAATATGAACCATATATATTTCTTTCCAATTAGCCTTTTAGGAGCAGATATAAGGAACACGGACAGTATGAAACATGTACATGAGGACAAAAAGAGACAAATGTTACTTGTATTCATTTATTTCAAAGAAATATGACTCTAAATTTAAGACAATCCCTTGTGCAAACAAGAGACAATTTTTGAAACAGCTTTCAAGGGAATAGTGCTTCTCTTAATGCTTTAAGAAGGATGTTCCACTGACACACACTTTGCAAACTTTCCCTTTCAAATGCTAAACAGTTCTAAAGTTAAATGTTAATGTTAAATATATGTAAGCTCTATAGAGATGTTTTTTATCACCAGATGAAACAAGACAGCACCCATTAAAGTGTAGATTTCAGTCCTCTAAGCCAGTGCTCCCCAACCTTTTGTCACCCTCGGCACACCATAGCCTCTCCCAAAATTCCACGGCACACCACATACAAAAATTGGATAAAAAACAAATATAATCTTCAAAATATCGTTTTGAAGAGTATAATAGTATAGAAATGTCAAACTGGGCATAACAGAATTACTTGATTTATTATTTTATTTGATAATTAGGTAGGACGTGAGCTTTTGCCGCGGCACACTTGGCATGGCCTCACGGCACACCAGTGTGCCACGGCACACTGGTTGGGGAGCACTGCTCTAAGCCATTTCTAATCCACATTGCAACCTATGAACATCAACCCTTGATTCCTTTATACCTGGACAGTATTTTAATGAAATACAGCCATGATTTTTCAGAAAACCTACAGAAAACAGAAAATATATCCTGCTCCATATGTTCAATCCAAACACGTACAGGTCTACAGTTTGATCCTCATTGTCTCCCTCAATACAATGACAAAAGGACAAACAGAAAATAGGGGCTATCCATTTTAGTTAAGAAACTTCACTGTGAAGCAAAAACAATTTTCATTAGAATAGCAGTACATTTTTCGGAGATTATAAATAGGACTAAGGGAATTAGTTCAGCATTGCTTTCTAAATTTCTGGGATTTACATGGTTTAGGAATCATCTCAAATTACCCAGCACTTTCTGTTTTCTTTTTAATAGTTTTAAAAGTGCAATCCTAAAGCTAGGCTTTGTTTTCCTCAATGGCACTCACCACAAATAGTTCTAAGAATTCTCATGCATTTTCATTCATCACTGTAAGCCATGATCACTTGAAAACCAGGACTTACTGGTTTTAATAAACAATTTCAAGAAAGGCATGAAAGAGCCAAATTGAGATGCCAAAAAATAGTAAATGTACTCTGAATGGGATTGGGAATAGACAGCAACTCAAATTCAAGTTAACAAAATACTACTGCCGTATTCATATAACATGATATGTCGAAAAAACTAATAATCCTACAGTAGGTTAACATGATAGTATGATTCACATAATTTACTAAGACAAGTCTATGCTACAACAACACAGAGAACCCCTATCCAATTTTAGTATAATCTAGATCAGTGATGGCTAACCTTTTGGTTGTCGCGTGCCGAAAACGTGCGTGTGCGTGTGACAGCGCGTCTGCGCACCCGCACCCATAATGCAATGCATGTGTGACACCCCTGTGCCCCATTTTGGGCCTCGAAGTACTCCTGCACCAACTTGGAAGCCAAAATGGGGCACAGAGGGGCCGTGTGCGTGCCCCCGTATCCCATTTTGGGCCTGGAAATCCTCCTGCACCAACCTGGAAGCCAAAACGGGGCACAGGGGCACCATGCGAGGCCCCAAAATGCAATGCGAGCACCCCCCCCATGTATGCTACCCCCCCCCACGCATGCACGGCAGAGACCCAAAGACCAGCTGGCCGGCGGGAGGCGTGGTGGAGCTGGGTTGGGGCGATAGCTGGCGTGCCCGCAGAGGGATCTGCGTGCCATCTGTGGCACATGTGCCATAGGTTCGCCATCATGGATCTAGATGATTTTGCAAACAGAATTAAAGAGTATTATTTGTCCTAGACATTTGCAGATGAATTTATAAGACAATTTTACAAACATACTATAAGGGAATATAAAAAAATCCATTCTTTAAATACAATAAGAAACAAAAGGTGATTTAAAAGCAGGTGTTTAAATTGTATGATATAACAAGCTATAACTCTCTTGACGCTATTTTATGAAGAGTAGGATAAAATACATTAAACATTATCGTGAAGTATAATGATAAGGTATCTATTATATTTTATTATTTAGCTACTAGATTTATATCCCATCTTACATTCAGGAGATCAAGGCAAGATATATAGCACTCCATCTATTTTTGCTTCTAAGAACAATATTTGTGAGTTGATATACTACTGAAAGAAACTCAAGTTCTGTAGTTATTGCAAGTTGGAACCAGAAAAAGAAAGACTCTTCTTGCAATCTCTCTCCTGCTCAAGATTGAAAAACAAAGTTTTATTTTGCTTCTCTTCAGTTTCCAAGTCAACCCACTAGCTATACAAATGACCAACCTCAAATTATTCTACTTTGAATACATTATGCAAAGATCTATCTCTCTAGGAAAGGTAGAAAGATAGAAAGGGGAAAGGTAGAAAGGAAAAAAGAAAAAGAGGATAAGCAGCAGCAAAATGGATGGACTCAGTGGTGATGAATGTGCCATTAGGAAACCTAAAAGACCAGGTCAGGGACAGATCATCATGGAGTAAATCTATATGAATGCTAAGAGTAGCAGAAACATGATGGCACATATTCAGTCATTCAGATTCCAGACATCCAAAGGCTCCACTGTTTTCATCAAAATTAGGAAAACAGTATCATACATGAAAAGTTATAATCAGAGGTGGGTTCCTCCCGGTTCGCACCGGTTCTATAGAACCGGTAGTAAACCGCTGGTGAAGTCACAGTGACATCACAGAGCCAGTTCGGTCAGTGCCGGTCCGTGGACGCCGCCATCTTTTTTTTTTTTGAATTTTTTTGCTGATTTTTTTCTTTTGTGCATGTGCAGAAGCTGAGTTTCCAGCACTGCGCATGTGCCGCCATCTTGTTTTCAGCTTTTTAAAAAATTTCTGGCAGTGCACATGCATGCGCGAAATGCGCATGCGCCCACAAGGTGCACCCACGTGGCGCGGGAGGAAGCAAACTGGCGGCGAGGTAAGTTAGAACATACCCCTGGTTATAATGCGTATATAAAAGGGGTAGAGCCTGTATTGCATTGCATGATCCTGCTTGCATCATTTTTCTCTCTGCTTCCCCCTGCAGATTATGATGCTCCAGATGAAGAATTATCTGATACATGAAATGTACACCATGATAATACAAGCAACATAACAATGTCATAATCTTCCCCACTCTCTCTCTCTTAGTCCATCTTTCTCACAGAGTTGCTGTTCCAAAAAATGGGAGAAGTTGTGTTGTGTCCTTCCCTGAGCTCTTGAAATGGAAGGTGGGATTTAAACGTAACAAAAAATTGCTATGTCAACAAGCACTTGTCTTATTTTTGACAAAAAAACTTTCCAGAACATATCAATAATTATTTATTTGCCAGGTGTATGAATGTGATAGATATAAATACACAAGAGAAAGAGCAAAAAAATCAACGATTGTGTTCTTATTAACTTATGTAATCCAATTTTTAAATAAGTTAGGATGACTTCTTATGACAGCAACAAATCACAGGAAGCTTTATGTTCTTATTTTTTCTTTCCTTCTGGAAAAGCTGAGAGAACAGAAAGGATGGCTTCCATTTTTTTGTTATGCCCCAAAGCTAGGCTTCTGTTAAACATTGTTAGACATAACACACAATAGAAACCATAAAGGTAAAGGTAAAAGTTCCCCCGCACATGCGTGCTAGTCGTTTCCGGTTCTAGGGGCAGTGCTCATCTCAGTTTCTAGGCCGAAGAGCCAGTGCTGTCCGAAGGTGTCTCTATGGTCATGTGGCCGGCATGACTAAACGCCAAAGGCGCATGGAGCGCTGTTACATTCCCAGTAAAGTGGTCCCTATTTTTCTACTTGTATTTTTACATGCTTTTGAACTGCTAGGTTTATTTATTTGTTAGTTAGTTAGTTAGTTAGTTAGTTAGTTAGTTAGTTAGTTAGTTAGTTAGTTAGTTAGTTAGTTAGTTAGTTATTTGTGAGACTTATATACCACCTCATAGTGCAAGCACTTTCTAAGGTTGGCAGAAGCTGAGACAAGTAACGGGAGCTCATTCTGTTACGCGGCGCTAGGGATTTGAATCGCTGAACTGCAGACCTTCTGATCGACAAGCTCAGCGTCTTAGCCACTGAGCCACTGCGTCCCCATAGAAACCATACTGGCCATGAAAAAAATATTAACTCAAAATGCATACAATAATATTAGCCCAAACACATTTTAGTAGATGTATTTGAATGTCCTAACATTCTTTAAAAATTTAAGTCTGGGAAAAAAATGGCTGTGGGGACATATGATAGTTTTCTTCAAATACCTGATGTTACCATCTGTTCATCTGGCACTATCTGTTCTACAATAAGGGTTTAGTCAGACCATTATCTAATTCCTTCAATGCTTAGGATGCATTATCAGGCCCTGAAAATTTAAATTTATTCAAAGTAATTTTAGCAATCATGTTTCTAGCGGTAGTAACCTTGGCCGTTTCTTCCTGCTTACTACTACTTCCTGGAGAAAAACAAAATTCTTGTTCAAGAAAACTGAATAAAATAGGAGTTTAAATAGTTTTGCTAGTGTTTTGCTTCAATGAGCATACTACTTTTCCCATTTCCTTTTATTTTGAGCATACCTAAAGAACCTATTCTAACAACCTTTTATAAGATCAATCCAATTTTTCCCTTTCTTAACATGATCTCTACAGTTCTGGAATACCTCTTTGCATTGCTCTTTGGTAACATGACCATCTTCCCTCTTCTATATGTGCTGTTTCTCATTTTCAGATCTTTGCTCTCTGTGGCCGTATTTGCTTTTGATATAGTCTTTTAAATTAGCTTTTATCCATCAGACTAAATGCACAAGAGAAAGGAGGTGAAAAATTGTGGCTGATGTTTCGCATAATTACTGTACCAGTTGCATTGTTAAGTGGAATCAGAGAATGCAATTTGGATACTGTCTGATGCTGAAAAATGTAACACATATAATTCAGCCTTGAAAATATGCACAAGTTACTAGACCGCCAGATAAAATATGTCTAGTTTTCATACAAGTGGCTGTGTTCAGTATTAACATATAAAAACAGATATATTACAAGTTATTCTATAATAGTTTTTGTCTGATGCCTATTCACCACAGACAAATCTGGTCCCCACTGCTTAAAAATAAATGAACAAAAAAATTTAATCATTGGTCATTAATCACCAGAAGTATTATATATTACATATTGAAAGTTTTCAAAGTGCTTTGAAGAGTTTTAAGTAAGTCATTATTTAAAGAAGGGGTGGACCATGTGTGATCTTTCAGTTATTACTAAATTGTAACTTCTATTATTCCTTACCACATAGCATTCTAACCAAACATGGTAAGGACTTATACCCAATAAGTTCTAGATACTACCCACAAGCAATGTTCTACCAATCCATGTATGCCACTTAAAGAGTAACATGAAAAATCTTACCCAGCAACTGACTTTGTGGTATATAACTTATACTCTTAGCTTCTGTGCTAAACTAGTTGCCTCCTTCAGTGCATATAGCTAAGCAGCAATGTTAGTAAATAACATTGAAATAACATACTTTTTAAAATAACATTACAGAAAATGCTATTAGCTTCATACATAATTCAAGAGTTCTATTAATTCTTTCTCAAAATTACACTGTCTAAAACTATACAGTCTTCTTATATTTTCACCGTAATCATGATTCATACTATCTAGAGTGACTTTATAGTATACCATCCAAAGTCTGACTGAAGATATTTAATATCAATATTAATGCTATTTTAAATGAAGTTGAAGGGATTTCTTTATATAACACTTTTGAAAGAAGAACAGTTTTGATCATAGCACTGTTAGTTTTAGGTTATCATATGTATTATAGGCAGTAAGTACTTACCTTGTGCACCTAGTTGTCTTACATAATGCTAAGTAGAAGAGGATTTGCATGGGCTTATGATTTTTCAGGAAGGGTGAATCATCTTCACGTAGATGCTGTGAATAACCCCTGTTATGCATACTGACATCATCAGTAAAGGCTTGGAGGCAGGGGATACCATGGTAACCAAGCAATGTGCTGAGGGACAGAAGCCTTTAATTGCTTTAACAACTTCCGAGGGCTATGGATACTGGATCTCAATTTGCCTAGTAGGAAATGAAGGTTGTCAGAAATATAGCAATTTGCAGTACCAATTCCAAAGAACTCAATGAATCCAGGGTCTATTAATTCAGACATAATTTTTAACAAGTGTCATCACCTGTATCAATTACTGACACCCTCCTGGTATCTGCCAACTCTGTATAACTTAGAGGCAAAATAACAATGTTGTCTGGTAGAATTTCCCAAAGCTTCATTATTTATCAAGTTACTCATACTGTCAAGGCTGTCACTAAAACAACAAATACTATTTTCTTGTTTTGGCTTTTAATTTCTTTATTAAATCTGGATATTAGTTACATTTAAAGACTAAAAAATCACCTTATGTAGAAAATGTTTAAAAAGTTTCTGTACTGTTCAGTTTCTGTACTGTTCATTATTATTATTATTATTATTATAATCTTTCTTGTGGCTTAAATGTTACAGGTCTACAATTGCTTCCTGAGTGTCTGACACCTAAAAGGGCAAAATGGAAAGCAATGAAGGTAAAATGTATAACAAAATAGCAACTAATCAAGAATATATATATTCAAAGCTACTGCCCTACAGGCAGGCTGCCCAGGTTCAAATCCCAGTAAGGGTATGGCTAGCTGATGAGAGCTAAATAGCTTGAAATAGATCTATACTAGTCTCCCTTCATTTTAATTAACAGCAAAAAAATGTTTATGTATGTATATATATATATATATGTGTATATATATATATATATATATATATATATATATATATATATATATATATGTGTGTGTGTGTGTGTGTGTGTGTGTGTGTGTGTGTGTGTGTGTGTGTGTGTGTGTATGTGTGTGTATATATATATATATATATATATATATATATATATATATATATATATATATATATATACCAGTCCTTTGTTAAATTACGAGAATCTTGAGACTCTCGTAAGAAGATCTTCACATGTATTGTTTAAGAAAGGAATACTTCTTTTGGAAAATATTTGTAAGAAACATTTTAATTTGCAGAAGCCAGACATCCAAAGCCCAAAACAAATATTCAATTTATTTTCAGTATCATTCCACGGATATGGAGTTGCTCTGTGTTATGATGGTTCGTGTGTGTGTGTGTGTGTGTGTGTGTGTGTGTGTGTGTGTGTGTGTACAAATAGTGATTTAACTTCATCATTAATTCTCAGTAGAAAGCATAAAACAACATACTAGGTATCTGATCTGCGATGCTTAACATTTTTTGTGGGATATAGAGCTCAAGAATTTTAGCCACCTGGCAATTGTTTGACATAGGCTGAAAAAAGAACATACACATATCCCCAAGACAGTTCTAAAGAACGGCTGAATGATTACATGAACAGCAATACTGTTTGGAAGCTGAGTTGTAGACTGAAGTCAATTAGTGGCACTCCTTAATGAGAGATATAGGACAAGATTATGGAGTACCGTGTCTGTTAACAGGCTTATACTAGAATAGCTAAGGGAATGTGGTAGATATGCTTGGAGGTGGCAGAGATTTTACATTTGTAGTTGCAAGACAAAGAAAGGTTTTTAATTAGAAATGTGTAACCAGGTGAAATCCCTAAGTGTGCAAGCTGTTTAATTCATAATTTGCCTTCCACAGCTATGGCACAATCCCAAGAAAAGCTGGATTTGATTTAAGGAACTGCTGATTACCGGTAGTTTAAATACTTGCAGGGAGGTGCTATGTTCATTTCTACCACTATCAACAGCAACCTGCATAGTTCAATATGTACTGTATATATATATATATATATATATATATATATATATATATATATATATATATATATATATATATATATATATATATATATATATATATATATATATATATATATATATTTGTAAAACCAATTATTGAAGATGAATTTAGAAATTGTATATATTAATATAACTATAATATACCTTATAGTAAGATTTTTTAAATCTTACTGTAAGTTATATTATAATTTTACAAACCCTCCCTTTTTTACAACCCTCTAATTCCTTAATTTGAGGTAGAGTTGAGGCAACTGGACAGAGCTGAGCATATACTGGCCGGATGCCCTTCCTGATGCCTATGCAGAGTTCGCAGATTTTTCTCTTTGCGCCCTGAGAGAGAAATATCCGCCGCTATCTAGAATTTAACTCCCAATCTTTTGAGTGGAAGGCAAACATCTTCACCACACTGGCCTATAAGCTATATTATAATTATATTAATGTAAAAAAATTCCACATTATTCTTCAATAATTCATTTTACAATGCAAACAAATAACAAAAGCTAAATTTTACTGAATAGAAAATGTAAAAGCATCAGATACTCAAGCTCAGTCAAAAAAAGAGAGAGAGAGAGAGATTGACAAGAAAAAAGAGAAATGTCACTTTTCCCCTTGCCAATGAAATGGTGAACATATTTATCACATCTTAATTCAAACGTGTAAGGGTCATCAGTTAAGAGTGGTTACTGTGAAGAAGTAAGTATTTACCAAAAATTGAACCTAGGCATGTTATGGAAAGAAATGGTACATTCCTTGTAATATGCCAAGAGTCAAACTGCTCTTAATAAACAAAGTCACCTTTTGTGCTATTGTGGAGAGCCACATTTATTACCTTCTTATAGCTGAATAACACATGATGTCATAAGTGCAGCTTTCTTCTGTGCAGCAATAAGTATGTGCTAAAACATATGGCCCACCCCTACTCTTACACTAGCTCCGTGATGGCGAACCTATGGCACGGGTGCCACAGGTGGCACGTGGAGCCATATTTGAGGGCATGCGAGGCTTTGCCCTATGTCAGCTCCAGCGCACATATGTGTGCTGGCCAGCTGATTTTCGGCCTTCTGGAGGGTGGGGGGGAGGCTGTTTTCACCCTCCCAAGGCTTTAGGAAAGCCTCCGGAGCCTGTGGATGCCGAAAAACGGGTCAACAGGCCAACTGGAAGTTTATTTCCAAACTTCAGGTTGGCCCGTTGGGCCGTTTTTCACCATGCACAGGTTCCGGAGGCTTTCCTGAAGCCTGGGGAGGGTGACAAATGGCCCAACGGGAAGTCCAGAGGCTTCAGTGAGGCCTGCGCACATGCGCAGGGGGACAGCGGGGGGGTTTGTGCGCGCATGTGTGTGGGGGGAGGGCATCGCATTATGGGTGTGGGCACACGTGTGCACGTTATCGCACGTTATCGCACGTTATCGCACTTTTGGCACCCGAGCAAAAAAAGGTTCGCCATCACTGCACTAGCTTGTTAAAAAGACAAAAAAATGTGAGTATTACTGCACAAATCAAAGAAAGTCAGCACTGGACTAGAAGGCCAATCACAACATTTCTCAGCAGACATTAGAGAATAATGCTCTTTTTGGAGTTAGCTAAGTAGTGACACCCTCAAATATTTCATTATTATATTTAGATGGGTAGTCTGAGCAGCCACCACCACTTGAACTTACTAGCAACATAGAAAGTCAATGATGATGCCAGCAATTAAGATTTTGGTAGTGCATGAGAGCAACTGGCGGCCACAAAGATGAACAGAAAATAGTGTGCACAGCAGCATTATTATTATAAACAATAAGCATTGTTTCATCCCAGCCTTCATTCTGATGTCTCACCTGTCCATGTCAGAGAAATAAGTATACCATTCTTCCTCAGATCAGTCTTCTTTTCCTTTGGAAGCATTGTTCTACTCTCTTGCTTCTTATGGTTAAAAATTATCTTTGCTCAGACATTCACTTATTACTAAAGTCAAAAGCCTTACTTTTTAAGTTTCAGATCTGTTACAAATTACTTCAACTACGAATGTCCTTCAGTAGGCACAATCTGAAAAGAAATCTTGCATACATTTAATGGGGACAGAGGGTGGCTTTAGATTTCTACATTGTAGTTTTAAAACTACTTTTTTCATGCACTAATATATTGTGTGCATCTAGTCACTATTAAGATTACTGTTACTAGATGTACTGTTACATCTAGTAACAGTAATATATTGTATGCATCTAGTCTATTAAGATTACTGTTCTAATAGTTGAAAGTGATTACACAAATTGAAATCTAAACCAGACCCATACACTTTAACCATGTATCAAAAATCACAGTCACATTGAGTGATTGTGAACTCACTACAAATGGGAAGCCACTCTATATCAGCGGTTATCAACCTGGGGGTCGTGACCCATTTGGGGGTCGAACGACCCTTTCACAGGGGTCGGGAGACTTCGCCCAGATGCCGCCATTTGGGTTCTTTTACCCTCTGCGCATGCGCAGAACGCTTTGCGCATGTGCAGAGGGTAAAAGAACCCAAATGATGGCGGCGGGGCGGGGGTCGCGGCAGCGGGTGCAGTGGCGTGTGGGGCGCAGTGGGGGTGCGGGAGCTGGGGGCGGGGCGCGGCATTAGGAAAGTTGAGAACCACTGCTCTATATATTATAAAAACAGCAGTAGTACCAAATCCCTGAAGAACCATCCTGAACCTAGAAACATCTAAAATGTTATAACCAGTAAATCATATTGACACTGCACTTAATAAAAGTGCATAAGCAGTAGCAGGTACTACGAGATATCTACCAGCAACATTGAGAATAAACTGAAAGCAGACCTTGGTTGAATAGGAAAAAAAGGAATTATTTGTAGTACTAAAGATCAAACTACATGAGTTCTTTGCATGGTTATAGTTCACAAGAGACATGAATGTCTAAGCATTTACTTCCCTCCCACCCCCAAAATTAAATAAGTGTATTATGACATCCCAACATGAACGGGGCGCTACAGAAATGGAAGGTAAGTTTGGGCCCATATCACTGAATTAAGAAATCAGCATTTATGTATATTTAATATGCCATATGGTCAATGGCAGTTTGGTGTAGATAGTAAAGCACTAGGCTACAAACTAGGAGACTTTAGTCCAACCTTAGGCACAAAGCCAATTGGCTGACCTTGGACCAATTACTATATCAGCCCTAGGAAGTAAGCAAGTAAGCACTTGTGAAAAAGCCTCCCAAGAAAACTTGTGCAGACAGAAGTAAAAAAAACTGACTCAAAGGCACACATATTTATTTATTTATTTATTTATTTCTTGGTTCTTATATGCCGCCCTACTCCCAAGGGACTCAGGTCATACATACACGGTCAATGCCATTTTAAACACATGCCCTTTGGGTTATGTTCTGCATCTGAAGCATGTCATCCAACCATGCACCAACTAATGAAATGCATATGAGGAGCCAAGTTATATACTGTATTGATGGCATACTTGAAATGGACGTTATGAAAGAAAAACCATGACAATTAAAACTGGAAGCAGAAAAAGACAAGTCTTCAAACATTAAATTGGCATGAGGTGAAGAGAAACACCATGTGGGAGCATACATCATCATTAGATAGTGAGAATTTTCAGACTCAGTGCTAAGAAAAGAAAGCTTGCCTTTCAGGGAGGAAAAGGAAGGATGAGGGAGACCCTGAAGTCAAGGTGACAGCTGAGAGAAAGCAAAAGAAACTGCTGCTGGACTTGTATATTCCCCCAATCCTTCAGAGACCTGGCCTTCAAATAGTTCACATCCTTGGTGGAGAACAGAGCTGTTCACTCACATAAAAAAACCCAGGTGGGAAGTAAATGAGCTGGTTATTATATAAAGGGAAAGGAATGCCTAAAGTCATCAGCTGGGGCTGCCATTCCAGAATTGCCTGTAGGGGAAGGAATGAGCAGAAGGATATAAACTTCTACTGCCAAGACAGCTTCTAGTTGGATAATTTGATTTAATAATTAGATAGACTGAAGTTTCAGAGAGGACTGCATTTGTTTTAAACCTGTGTCTCTAAACAGTTTAACTGAAGAGAGTTTATTTGTTAAACAAATGGTTGCCCAACTCGCACCCTGGGTGGTTTACAAAATTAAAATTTCACAGTGTAAGAACCCATCTCTCTCTCATGGCGGCAACCACAAAACCACCCCAGCACTTGGTTGGCTCCATATCACCGTAGGGGTTCCCAGGTCTGCTGATAGAAAAGTATCAAGATAGTGTTGTGTGAATAAGCTATTTTGTTTTGAAAGAAACAATGAAAATTGGCATGTAAAGAAGTTGAACCTTACCCATATTAAGGCAAGTAATGGAATGTTCCATTCAATCTGTTAAGTTCCTTCTTTTTCCAGGTCAGAACTTAGTCCAAGCTGATCTTAATAAATACAATCAGTTTACCACTTGTAACATTATGTCCTCATAAATGAAGAACACAGATATGCTTTGCTATTATTTCTCTAAGCTATGGATGGAGAAATTGGGATCCTTTACATGCTGACTCAACTGTAAGCAGCCCAAGTAACCATGAATAATAAGAATAGAATAGACAAATGGATAAAAAGGGTTCAGAGACAGGAAAACCCCAAATTAACCTCAAAACAAATGTAATGGGTATAGTGCTTAAATGACATGGTTTCCAATTATTTTTTTCTTCTTCAAATGGCCTTTACCAGGGAAAACTAATTATTCTACCAGATACACTTTAAACGTTATACTCCCTAGGTTAACAGAACTAGAAACAATATTAAATGATCTTTGGTTTTACTATTTCTCGGAAGATCATGGTTCATAATGGAAGTGTGGTGTGATATTTAAGCAACCAGCTCAAGCAATTCTATCACTTCTCTCTGCTCCCACCCCATGTGCAAGACTGTCCATATTTAGTTGCCTCAATTGGGACTGGCAACTTAGTTGTTAAGAGAAATAGTTGTCAAATGGAATTATGACTGTGCTTAGGATATTACTTCAGCTATCCTTTGCTTTGCAGACCCTTAAAGGATTGGTTGTAATGTTGTTTCCATTATAGTTGTAACTGCAAATGGTAACTAAATGAGGCAGTCACTAAATGAGGACTATCTGTATAAGATATCTACTGTAGATAGACAGAATGCATTCTCACACTGAGCTCTTATTCAGCCACAATAAGGTTGCACAGCAATGATGAATATGAGCCAAATATGGAAAAGCAAGGATATCATCTGGCAATCAAATGTAAGTTATCCCGCTCTATTTTGTTCCCCATAGCTACCTATAGTTATGAAAGTTGGGCCTTAAAAAAGCAAGACAGGAAGAAAATTGACTTGTTTGAGCTGTGGTTCTGGAAAAGGCTCCTGCATATTCCTTCAACAGCAAAAGTGACCAAAACATGTCACTAGAAGGGGGAGGGATCACAAAACCCTCACTTATTTTGGCCATATCATGCAGGGGAATTCAGTGGAGAAAGCAATTATGTTTGGAAAAGTGAGCAGTAAAAGGAAACCAGGCCATCAAACAACGCTGTGGCTGGACACCATAAAAGCTGACACCAGTCAGAGAGCATAGAAAAACTCAAAGAAGTAGTGCAAGATCAAGAGATGTGGAAAGACCTGGCCCATAGAATCACGAACCAGAGGTGGGTTCTTCCCAGTTTGGACTGGTTCACCCGAACCGGTAGCAACCTGCTGGTGACGTCACGGAACTGGTTCGGTCGGTGCCGGTCCTTGGGTGCCGCCATCTTTTTTTTGAATTATTTTTTTTAAAAAAATTTTCTGAGCTGAGTTTCCAGCTCTGTGCATGTGGTCGTCATCTTGTTTTTGGCTTTTTTTGGGGGGGAAAGTTTTTGGATTTTTTGCCACTGTGCATGAGGCGTGCCCGCGGGGCACGGGAGGAAGCGAACTGGCAGCGAGGTAAGTTAGAACCCACCCCTGAACACAACTAAATGGATATCATCATCATCATCATCATCACCACCACCACCACCTCCCCACCTCCATCAGGAAGCATTACAGAAACATTGATCCTATAATGCAAACAGAATGGTTTTGATTGAGTTAAAAAAACTCAACAAAAGAGAAATAATACTCAAAAGATAAATACTACAGTTTACAGCAAAATTCTGTACCCACTGAGTCATCATTGCAGAAATATTTCCTTACCTAAACAGAGAAACAGAATGGCCATGGATGGGCAAAAATCAGTGGGAATAATTTCTAACTTTCTGTCTGCTTCCTTATATTTTCTTATGGGAAGTTGGCCGTGAGTGTCAGAAATCTTCCTTCCTTCCCTTTTTCCATTTCTTTCTCCCTCCCTTGCATCCTTTCTCTCTTCTTCCTTTTTCCTTTCTCCTTCCCTCTTTGCCTGCTCCTTTCGTCCTTCCTCCCCTCTCTACCTCTTTCTCATTCTTTCTTCCTTCCTTCTTTCCCTCCTTCCCTCCCTCCCTTTGCCAGTAACAGGTATGCAACTTGCTTCCTCCTCTTTTCTCATCCTTCCCTCCCCTTCCCAGTAGGCAGATAAGTGATTGCTGATGGGTGGGAGAGGAACTGAGGGAGAACACAAGTGACTGACAAGCAAACACAGAGATTGGATCATTTTCCCACTGACTTTTTCCCTGCAAACTTCCCATTAGCAAAACTTTGTTGTTGGGAATACGGCAAGGAGTGTAGGAGCATCGGAAATCATATTGGCTCCTTCTGGGTTCCCTATCAATTTGTGCAAAACTGTCAGGGAATTTGAAAGTGGGGATCACGTGACAACAGCACTGAACAGCAGCACTGCAGTAGCACTAAGGCAGCAAAAGAAATTCCAACATTTATTTCCCTTGGGAGTAATAGGACTGAACATTAGCCCACTTGAGGTATCTCTGCTGAAATTTTTTTGCAGCATTTCACTCAATTGAAGTTTACAAAATATCAGACAAGAAAACTTTAGTACTAAATATTGATCTTAGACTATATAAGGGGTTTTTTTGTCAAGAACCATCAGCTTACTTTTATTACACCTGACTAGAAAAAAATATTACCAGAATAAACAAAGAATACCTGCTTAACTTTAGCAAAATTAGATGTAATTCTGAATACTAAGACAAAAGACAATTCACATTTTCCTTAATCATAAAGAAATAAAAGGCTATCACTGAACGGTTCAGATAATTATCCATACAACTATTCATTCAGGAGTAACAGAAGCATGAATTCATCCCAGTTCCTTAATAGTTCATTTAACAGACTATCACAAAGTATTCTGTTGATAATATTGCAGAGAAATAGCTCAAATTACAGATCTATACTGTACAAGTTTGCCATACATCTAAGATATATGCTGGCTGGGGAATTCTGGGATCTATATATCTTAAATTTGTCAAGGTTAAGAAACACTGTTCGAAGAGCTCAGCGGAGAGGAAAAGCAGATTTTCTTTTTAAAACTACCTAAAACAAAACAAAGAGAATGTAAACAACTGTTGTACTGAAATCTTCAGTAAAGCAATGTTAGAAACATGAGAATTCACACTAACAAGGAATCTTGTTAAGAGAAAATGTGCATCATAGCATCATAATGCAAGATCTGCTCTTTACTTATTACACGTAACATCTCGATATAAAAGGGGGCCATCTGTCCATGCGTGTTTTGTCACTTTCACATTCTTCTGTGGACCCACATGGTTAGAAACTAAACATTTTTCAAAAGCAAGTAGATATGCATGCATGCATTTGTGAATCAGGTAAAAGAAACTTAAATGGGGAGCACACTGAAACAAGAGGATGGGAAGATATTATGGAATGCTAGCCTACTCTTACATGGCCAAGATTGTTACATTCTCACACATTACTGTGTCCCACAATATGCTAAGCTATATGTGATGACTGAGAAACTAAATGTCCGGATTCGCAAACATGGTAAGCCAAAATTTTACATTGGGTTAGAATGTGTCTAGGAGACATTGTAAATCGATTAACAACCTTGGTTGTCCATTTGTTTTGATTTTATGCTTGTTTTTAATTTGTGTGCCATCCATTGTTACTAAAAACTAAGCACTCAAAGAAATACATTTTCTTAAATGTAAGAAAGCATCGCAGCTTATGATGTTACATGGAATCAAATCATTCTCTCTCAGCCAATCCAAGCTCACTGAGCTATTGTTGTAGAGATCACATCACATCAAAAGTTTATTATGACTGTTAGGCTAGGAATCAAGATAAAAGGATGATAGAAAAGTCTAAGCCTAAAAAATAAAAATTAATACTAATTTTCAGACCTAAAGAGAAGAGAAAAAACTGATGAGCTCCATATACAGTATGTCTAGGCATAAATATACAAGCAACTCAGGGGTGGGTTCTAACTTATCTCGCTATCGGTTTGTTTCCTCCCGTGCCGCGTGGCCGCGCCACATGGGGGAAAAAGCCAAAAACAAGACAGCGACGCATGCGCAGTGCCGGAAACTTGGCTTCTGCGAATGCGCAGGAAAAAAACCCCAAAAAAATCCCAAAAAAAATCCCCCCCAAAAAGATGGCGGTGCCCACCGACTGGCACCGACAGGACCGGTTCCGTGACATCACCAGTGGGTCGCTACCAGTTTGGGCAAACAGGTCCGAACCGGTAGGAACTCACCTCTGAAGCAACTCAATATAGTAATATGTAATTTCAAAGACTTCAGATTTGCAATATACTAAACTTTATTTTAATGCCTCAATAATCTAAGGTGGCCAGTACTAATTCTTTATGCAGTGTATTTATCAGCTTGTTGTTCTTAACACAATTCTCACTTCTTAATTCTACACTGGCTATAGGTTATGGAGCTGGAGTCGGTAGGCGCTAATAAACATAACAAGGTCAGAAAAGACCATTTTAATTAATTAAACCATGTGAGATACAGGACAATTTCTTTGTTATATAAGCCAGCATCACACTGTACATACTACCCCATGCATATTTTAAGGCACTGGTTCCATTATGTGAAACTCTCTTAGCCATATAAAATGAAACTTGACAAGAGCTTCAGGGTTTAGAAGATAACTGCCTTTTCACCTGTCTGAAGCATGTAATATTTAAGTCACAGCATTTCTTCTTGTAAGTACTTTCCCGGGCCTAAAACTGACATCAGATTGACAGAACTAATCAGAAGCTGCAAGGTTGACAGCTGACTGAAGTAGTACATTCTTACACATCAGAAGCAAGAATGCTATCCTAGGGCAAGGGAAGACAGCAACAATGTGAGGTCAAAAGCCTACATACCCAGATGGCTATAAATCCATCCCCCAATTACCAGTTTGCTATTTTATTTTAAAATAAAAAAATATGAAAAAGAAATTAACAATTATTTAAAAAATAGTTACACAGTGTCAACACTACAAATATAGAAGCTGCATTTTATGTGCACGAAAGGTACAGAATGTGAATTTTTATCTTGATTAGGCCTATATGTCTGGCAATTAGATCAAAACTGGACCTCAGATGTTTGCACTGAGAAGCAGGTATAGAAAAAAGAAAACGTATTAGAGTAGAGCCTGCTGATAGGCATTATATGCAGCTATTCTCTCCTACAAAGTATCCTTCAAGTAAAACAAATCCATGACTATTTTATTTTTTGTGAAATGCCCTAAATGTTCAGATAAATAAAACTGCCTATATGCTGGGTGATTGAATTTGTAGTTCTTAACAACAGGCTCAAACAGATTAAAGTAGGAGTTTCATACTACAGTAATTTGGGGTTATAGATAATGAATATAGGGAACACTAGGCCAGTATTTTTCAAATTTGGCGACTTTTAAGATGTATGGGTTTCAATTCTCAGAATTCATGGTGGCTAGGTAATTCTGGGAGTTGAGGTCCACACGTCTTAAAAGTGGCCAAGTTTGAAAAACACTGCACAAGACTTTTCTCGATGAATAATATTTTGTCAATTTGTTAAACCTTCCCTCCTTTCTCCCAAGCTGAGATTGGGGAAGAAATGGGAAGGGAAGGAGGGAAGATAGCAGACAGACAACTGCAACCAAAGGCTTAGAGTAGTCAACAGACAATTATATAACTGCAAATGATTCAGAAAGTTGTTTAACCCACAATTATCACTTGTGAAAAAATATACCATTTTCACTGCCCATTTACTTCCCTCTCTGCAACATGAAAGACCTACAGAAATACCCCCAAATTATGCAAAGATCACTCAATGCTTTATAGATGTTTGAAAGACATATTCATAGAAATGGGCTAGTGAACTAAGCTAAGTGAAATTTCACAATTTCACAAAGAATAAATCACAAAGAATTTCACAAAGAATAAATCAGCTGACAAATTATTATGGCTGCACACAAATTTTCTCACGATATATTTTTTTAATTATTTAAAATTAATTATTTAAAATTATTTAAAAATTGGGTCTTTCTCCCTTTTCAGTTTTTTTGCTGGGTCAGAACTAACTTGCAAAGAAAGCATCACATTTAAGGATCATTAACTTCACCATTGTCCAACAGATATCAAGCAGGTGAAGGACAGGAGGTTAACAATGCTTTCTTACCAATGCTTCCCAGCAAGCAGAACTGGAAAGCATCCTGCCTATGATTGGTGTTTTATAAACTTAGCAACTTTAAGATACGTAAACTTTAACTCCCTAGCCAGCAAGCTTCTAGGAGAATTCCGGGAGTTGACATCCACACATCTTAACATTGTCAAATTTGAAAAACATTTCTATGGTTAGTGATCATCAGTCAATAGTAATAATTTAATTTTTCATTAATTTGTCTAATTTCAATTTCAGTTGTAACATATTGGTGCTCATGATTATATCTGAAGGTTTCATATTTCTATTGTTCAACCATGTGCCATGTGAACTAGTAACTCTTTTTAATTCCTGGAAGGTCCCAGTATACTCTTGAGAAACTTTTAGTATTATGGGGATTGGGAGAAAGTGAAGGAGAGGAACCTCTTCACAATTTCCATTTTATACAGTTCTATCATGCGCTCATTTATTATTTTTCTATGCTATAAAGACTTAAATATTTTCTTCAAGGAATTGATCCAGATCTTTGATCCTTTTGATTGCCCTTTTCCATACCTCTTATAGATGTAGCAAACCCACTTTGGGAGAGGGTAATTGTTAAAATCTCTTTAATTCAGATTCTTTAACATGAACAACTTTAAAATGTACATTACAGAATATAGAATTCATAACTTGATGGCATTCAGCATTAGAATTATACCGTTAAGTGTGCCTTACAGACCTATTAACACATAACATGGGCCTACTAACAAAATTACCAAGACAACGAAAGAACATCTGCTTATATACAAGGTGGCCTAATTAGTCAGAGGTTAAATTAATCTTGATATGATTAGGAAAAATGCTAATAAAGTTGGTCAATGTCAACGAAAGATGTATAGAAGTCAGATAATACTGTATATTCTATAATAAAGTATCCAGAAAGAAGCCCTGGATCATAAAACAGGTTTGATTTTCTAAGGAAAATTCTATGTGACACAGACAACAATTTGAAGAAGAGAGGCATGAATAAATAATAATAAACAGCTTTGCATTTTTTTATAAAAGTTGCAAAATTAACAAGAGTTGATTGCAAGGTTAAGAAGCTAAATTTTAGTCCAGCTTGTTCATCATGGAGTACAAGCAAGCAATGAATCCCTTTTCTTCTTTCAGGAAAAAATTATTCCTGCCCTTTTCCTGGCAAAATTTTCAGAAGCGGTTCATTATTGCTTTCTTGAGTGACTGGCCCAAAGTCATCCTGGTTTTATGCCTAAAGCAGGACTACAAGTCATAGTCTCCTGGTTTCTAACCTGGCATCTTAGCTACTACGTCAAAGTTGCTCTCTTCAAAGCCCTACCATAAAGCAAAACAAGCAAACAAAACACACAGACATGCTGTATATGCATTTGTCATGATACAACATACTTCCTTCTAAATATCCAACTGATCCCAACAAGAGCTAATAACCTCTAGAAGAGTTAAAATTCCTAATAGGTTAGTAATAACTGGTTCATACAACCTCTGAAACAGTATCAGCTACCCTGTTGCCTTTCTTTTTCTCCCTTTAACTAATCCTTCAAAATTAGCTGGTGCCTTAAATGAATAGTGACAAACTGCATAATACACTATTCAAACAGTAGCTGCAAAGTTGCATTAATATGCCATGCAATCTACTTCCTAGAAGCTAACTATGATTAAAATAAGAAAACTATTTGGAGATCTGATTTATACAAAAGTTTACCCAATGCAGAACAGCACCCATATTTGGGTTTTCTGAGCTACTCCAATTCTGTGAGAGAATTACTGGCATCACTACTTCTAAAACGTTATCTGTATGTACATTGTATAATAATGTGAAAATGTTTATAAGATAAACAGAATAGTATATGCATATGTCAGCGCCATTGATCCTACAGCATTTTTTGAATTGAATGTCTAGCTTCACTTTACAGAGGCTTTTAAAGTGTGATTTTGATTCAAAGAGATTCAATGAATGAATGAATAAATAAATAAATAAAAATGGATCATGTAAGACCACCTTTCACAAGCAAATTACATATAATCATTACATGCTCTAAAAGGTCAAGTTGAACACTAAATACATAGTTCAATATTTATGAGTAGTACTTATCTGGAAATCAAATAGCAACCACAAATTCAATGTTCTTGAAACCATTACTTCTACTGAGAAGTTATAGTCTCAACAGTGCAATGAAGTTTATGAAGCAACGTCTGTATCGTGTATTTATTTATTTATCAAATTTGTACAGCCGCAACTCACCCAAAATGACATATAACCAACAACAATGCTCTGTCTTAAGTAAATTATGCCCACCCTGCACTTATATTTACTATTTCATTACCTGTTAAAATATTATAAAAATCATAACTTATCCAGGAAGCAGCAATACATTTTGTGGATTATAACATTTTAGCTCCCCTTATCCCATTCAAAGACATTATGAAAATCAATTATTCTAAGAGTCAGTAATACTTATAATGTAGAATTCTGGAAAAGCTAATCAGGCTTGCCCTGTAATCTAAAAATGTAATTCAAAGTATTATATTTCTAGTATTTTAGGGAAGCTTATCTCATTTGCAAAAAAAAAATTTTTTTCTCATTACATGGTTCTTGATACAATATGTAAAAAACCAGCACATCCAATCTCTAATTATGTGTTAAATTCTGTAAATGCTTAAAAGAGATGCTGCATGTTCATCTTGAAGTCAAGCATTGCAACAATAAAAGTATTATTCTAATAATGCCATCCTGCCAAAGTCTCAGAAAGCACTACTACAATAGTGTACTTCCTCCGCAGTCTGAAACCAAAAACACCATGGTTCTAAGACACAGAAAGTGATATGTTTAAAGGTACATTAGGTAGAAAGTTAGAAACCAAGCCATATCCCTAATAAACATAGCTCAGCATCGCTATTGGCTCGCCTGTGCTCGGCACAAAATATAATTTTAAAAGTGAGAGACAGAAACAAAGTGAGCAAGCAGTTGGGAGAGTAAGTGCATCATAGATAACAGAAACCATGAACTTTCCCCCCATTTTTCAAAGTTCTAATTTCTGTATTCCTTCTGATCTTTCTTCTATATATTTTTCTTTCAGAAAAAAAAACTTTCAGACAAGCTCACTCCATGTCCAGAGTTGGCTCTTTTGGCCCTATGCGATCCACTCTTACCCTTATTGTTACTACAAGAACAGTTAATAACGTCAGAACAATGCACACATTACTTAAAAGCCACAAGCATCGCTTTCCCCTAATTATACAATGACTGTTAACAGAACCTCTTTACATCAGAGGTCCTGTTGAATCCCAGTCTCATTTACAGGCGCCTTCGCAAAAGCCCAGCAAGTACAAAACATCGAATGACGTGCACTCCAAAAGCGCCAAGGAGCGTTTTTGCACAACCCAGCATCAATTAAGAGAAAACGGGATAGGAAACTTGAAGGAAAAAAGCACAACTCGCCACTACGGGCTTGCTCACTAAATCTAAGGGGGAGGGAAGCGGGAAGTGAGGGGGGGGTAAATGCTGTGACAAAAACCCGCTGTTTTTCCACCCTTAGGCGAATCGTAAATAGAAAGAGGCCAAAGAAAAACAGAAAGGGAAAGTCGGCAAGGGATAAATCCCTCTCAAAAACGGGATTATCTAACGGAGGAATCTTTCACTCACTCAGTAGCCGCAGCCCCCAAGGCCCATCGCGGTCGCCGATCTCCGCCTCGTCCAGGCTATCTGGGAACAAGCAATCTCTAAAAGCCTCCTAATCGCCGGCTTAGAAGAGAGGACCGGGATGGGGGGGGATGGGACTGGGGTGAGCAACCAAATTAACTCAGCCGCTTCCAGCCCGGGGATGCCGCGCTAAGAGGACCGTTCCTCGTACCCGTCGCCCCGAACTTGGGCAGTGGCCAAGTTTTGCTCTTGCAATCCAGCTCCGGCCGGGCACCATCCAAAGATGCAAGGGGACAAAAAAAGTTGTTCAACAGCAAAAACCCGAAAAGCTGCAGCGCCGGAACCTTTCTCGGCCGGGGAGGGAGCCGACGAGAAAAGGCGCACGTTCCCAAGAAGACAAAAGCTGGGGAGGCAAGAAGTGGCAGGTGCCCGGCGGGAAGCCCGGACGCGGCGCGGTCCAGAGAAAAAAGAAAAGGCAGGGGACAGACAGGAGAGGAAAGGAAAGACGAGCAGGGAGCTGCCCGGAGGGCTGGATCGAGCGAGGGGAGGAGGGAGTAGAGAACCACCAAGCCCCACCATCAGGACGAGGGCGAAAAACACGGGAGATGATCAGGAGTCCGGAGTCCAGAAAAGAGCGGCGAGATGGCCCGCGGAGCAAAGAGGAAGAGCTGCCGCCGCCTGCCTGGCCCCGGCGAGGAGCCGGAGCCCTGGGCGCAACTTGTCCTCCGTTGAGCTCGCCAGGGGGACGCTCTTCTGCCGCCCTCTCCAGCTACTCACCGCCCGGGCCGCTGCTGCCTCTCCGCCAACTGTTCGACGACCACCTCCGGGACTCCCCCCCGCCCGGATTGGAGTAGACGGCCGCGATTGCTGCTTTTCTGACGACAAGCCAAGAGCCAGGGCCCACCCCCGAGCTGCCGAGGCCCGCCCCGAGCCCTCCCCCTGCCAGCTCGCCGCTCCGCCTCTCCCAAACCCAAATATGTGCGCCGGCCCTGCTTTCCCTGCCTGCTGGGAGGGGGATGTTTGTTTTTGCTCAGCCTCCGCCGCCTTTGCGAACAGGCTTCGAGTGCCATTGGGAGGCCAAGGCGAGGTCTGAGAGGCCGGGCGCGGCATCGGCGGCGAAGGGGAATCTCCTCGCCTTACAGGGCAAAGGAAGCGGCTCCCGCCCTTTCTCGATGAGAGCGGGAGGAAGGGAACGAAACGGGGACCTCCAAAGAGCTTTTCTGAGGCGAACCGTTGACAGATGTGCACGCCCGGACGGGATGAGTGGGTAGCATGTCAGGGGCAGCAAGAGAGACTTTTGCAAGACCACCTCTGAAAAACTACACTTGATTGTAGCTTTTTGATTGTAGCTTCGTGTACACACGCGGCCACGCACGTAGGTGCTACTGACTCCTTAGAGCGATTGCTGTCTGTGTGAGTCGATGTGTCTGTATGAGTCAACGTGGCCAGGTGGCAGTAGCTCTTGCCGGTACAGGTACAAAGCGAGTTTTACCTAAAGAATAAAACTGAATGATTAAGAGTAAACTAGGTCAGACCCTGTGGTGAATTATTTTCATTCTGTCTTCCCATCTTGAAGTTACTGTATAGCGAAAACCACATTCTTTGAACATCTATTTGCCAAATTGAGACATTCTCCACGAGGGTAAGGGGATATCATCCCCTCCCAGCCTATTTTGATAAATCTCTGAGCAACAGTAAGAAAACCAGGTTTAAAGCCTAGCTTCCAACTTACTGGGTAAGTACGAGGGTATTTTACCGCAGTGTAATTTGCCTTTTTCTGTGAATGACAGTTTCAGTAAACTGGTAGGCAGAGTGTTTCCAGGCATTCCCATAGCCAAGAAATAGACAATGCGGCCAACACTCAAGTGAGCCACTTTATATACTGCACTGGCAAGAACAAACTCTTGGGGAATTTATACATACAATAGTACAGTAGTTCTGGGAAAGATGTATTCCTCCAAGAACTTCTGTCTTTGAAAATTCTCAAGGTTCTGTTAAGATTCCCTTTCCAAGTGTGTCCTTAGCTGTGTGCTATGCAGCTGCTGAAAAAGAAACCATTGAAAATGTCTAATTTGGGATTTAATCTAGAGAACTGTGTGGCTTTCATTTCAAACAATGCCTCCATAATGATTCTCCGTCAGAATAGAGTTACTAAAATTGTGCACAGAAAATGAAGTGGTATGAAAATTAGCAATTTTGACTGTGCAGAGCATTTTATAGAGCCACGCAATCTATTTTGAATTTGAAATGTTTTTAGCTCAAAGCAGTTGTTCTGAATGTGAAGTGGTACAAATGTCCTATGCTCACATGGTAATACAGTGCTTCCTTGCACGACTGTGGGATTCCATATACTCAGCCTCAGTGTTGTTGTTTTTTAACATCTGCATGAAATTACTGGAGAGGTCATCCATCAGTTTGGTACTCAATTGGGTCACATCAGGCCAAACTGTAGAAGTCCACTTCTGATGCTACTTGGTCCCGTGGGGATCAAAATAAGCAAAGTCGAAGGTTGACTCAGCCTTCACTCCTTCTGAGGTAAAATGAGGACCCAGGTTGTTGGCGCAATATGCTGACTTTGTAAACCACTTAGAGAATGCTGTAAAACATTATGAAGTGGTATATACAGTAAGTCTAAGTGCTATTGCTATTAGATTCCTGCAAGACATAGTTGTTCTTTTTCAGTGACTGATCCGGTTTGATCCCAGCTCTAACATTGAAATGGGTCCACTTCATCTGAAGAAGTAGGTCTACAATTTGGGTATCCTCCTGGAGTGTAGCATATGGAAGCCTTAGAAAGGGAGATCTTTACTTAGCTCCAGCTGGTATGCTAATTTCAGGGCTTTTGGAGATCAAGGTGCACTGGCAACTGACTCGTGTCTTGGCACTTTGCATATAGACACTAATACACTACTCAAAGGACTGCCTTTAAAAATTATTTAGAAGTTTCAAATCATCCATCTGCTAATTGGAGCTAGTCTGTTCAACACTCTTATATTCTGTGGGCCCTAGATTGGCTTTAGGTTTGCTTCCAGTCCAGTTCAAAGACTTGGTCATCACTTTTAAAGCTGTTCAATGCTTGGTACTTAGGATTTTTGGGATCTTATTTCTCACTCAAACTCAGCCTATCACATACAATCACTAAGCAAATTATGCTGAGGGTCCTACATGAGGACAGGTGAGAACTGACATTGGCTTCTCAGGGGCTGCCACACTCTTCCCTGACCCAAGATTAGGAATGCTCCCACCCTTTAAAAATGTTATTGCTCCACGGGGCATTGGAACACTGATGGAATAAAGGTTGGCTGAATTAATTAGATGAGGTATGATTTTGTGCTAATCATACAAAATATGACTGTTAATTATCTTGAATCCTTGCTCAGGTGGGCAGTCTATAAAAACCTGTTTAGATAAATAAAATCAGAGAAATCCCAAAGCCTGCCAGTAGAACTCCATGGCAAAGAAATAAGAAAAAGTGAAATTATCAGAATAAAACAACAGGAAGTTGTGAAAAACAAAAAGGCAACTGACTTTCTGGTTTTCTTATGAAATTAGAACATTGGCAGTAAGAAGGCTGGTTGGTGTTTATTGGTAGATATTTAGTTAACTTGTGTTAGAATAATATGCTTTTCCCCCATTTTGTTTAGGACAGTATAGATTTTCACATTTGAAGGGGAATTTGGATTTGGATTTGGAATTTGGATTTTCCCTCTCCCAATACACAGATGTTTTAAGACATTTCTGATAGGTGCTATATGCATGTACAAAGCAATGTACAAACCCAATAGCTTATATTGCAACAACATCAAAATATATTTTCCTTTCCTAAATGAAGCTGCTAAACTAAAGATAGGATTTATAACATTGGTCTAACCTTGTTCCTAACAATAAAATTTAGATTTAAGCACATGCATGAATTATTTGGTTCTTTCATTCACTGGTTGATTTGCTAATTGCACTAAGTCTTAGTTAATTTATGATTTATTGAATAAATCACATTTGGTTGGGTCGGCATAACATACTAAGCTAGAGACTAACAAGCCACAATTTGGATTTCAAATAACTTTTGTGAAGGCCAGTATGTAAATTGTTTAAATAAATTAATTACTAAATCACTAAAGAGGCTAATATTTATTATTATAAATAATAATCTAGACTATTTTCTACCTTTCTGAGTCATTGTTTAACCAGTATATTTTCCCAGAATTAAGCGAGGAACTGGTCACTATCAAACCAACTGGGGTTTTCCCTCTTTCATGAATGCTAGATAAAACCTACTTGATTACTCCTACCTACCTATCATCTTTTGGATTTTATTGCTTCTTTATTATTCTCTGTTTTTGTAACATACAGCTTGATAACGTATTTGAAAGAACCTAAAGTAGGACAGTTTAGTGTAGTGGTTAAGGCATCAGGCTGGAAGGCAGGAGACCATGATTCTACTTCTGTCGTATTTACAAAGTCAGCGGCATATCCGTGGGCTAGTCACTCAGGCCTAGAAAGAAGACAATAATAAAAACTACTTTTTGAAATCTGGCTAAGGAAACTGCAAAGACTAGTCCAGGCAATGACCAAGAGTCATTGCTGACTCGAAGGCAGCAAAAACACCTAACAAATCTCCTGTATTATTTTAGTTGTTTAGATTCATGGTCTACTGGCATCTAGCCTGCTGCCTTTATTCCTACCCCGGTGGCAAACCTATGGCATGCATGCCAGAGGTGGCACACAGAGCCCTTTCTGTGGGCATGCACGCCATTGCCCCAGCACAGTATGCCATAGGGTGGGTGTCGGCAAGCCACAGGCTTTTTCATCCCTCCACTGCGGCTCCCTGTCAGGTGATCCCACCACTGGCTGACTCCACCCTCGCCCTCTCCTCCCAGTCACCCCAAAGAAGTCTTTTAGGGCTGAATGCCGAGAACCCCAAAGAAGTCTTTTAGGGCTGTGGCACGGATTTCCTCCACCTTCTTCATTCCCACCCTGTACTGAAGCAAACCAAATGGGCCGGGGTCTCCCTCCCCGCTAAGCAGCTCCACCGAACCCACTTGCAAAGTCCGCCGAGTGCGGCTCCAAATGTTTGGCTCATGCGTTCCTCCCTGCCAGCGCCACGGCAACAGGGAAAGTTGCCTGTTCCACTCTCACCAGCCAGAGGTGGGGCTCCGTGCCACAGCCTCCCAGCCAGAGTGCCACATTTGTTTGCTTGCTGGTCGCCTCTGAGGAGGGAACTGCACTCAGGCCACCTGGGCCCATGCCACATGGGGAGAGAGGGAATGGGGAAGGGGGTATCTCCCCAACAGAATCCAGGTTGGAGTTGCCTTATTTTGTGTGGATCTCTAAAGCTTGGCTTTGCCTGCCAGCCTCCACTCCCCCTCAACATCCCAAGTGGTTGGATTCACATGACACATGAAGCTGGGCAAAAGAGCGCGGATGGATGGATGGATGGATGGATGGATGGATGGATGGATGGATGGATGGATGGATGGATGGATGGATAGATAGATAGATAGATAGATAGATAGATAGATAGAGATAGGATGAGAGAGAAAAAGAGAGAAAGAGAGAGGGAGGGAAAGAGGGAGAGGCAGGGAAGGGAAAGAAAAACAAAGAGAGGGAGGGAAAGAGAAAGACAGAGGGAGAGGGGGACAGAAACAGGGAGGGAGGAAAGAGGGGGAGGGAAAGAAACAAAGAAAAACAGGGAGGGAAAGAGGGAGGGGGAGAGAGAAAGGGAAAGAGAGGGAAAGAAATATTACAAAAGTTTTTCTTTTTATTGTTGCTAAACATAATATTTCAAAAGCAGAAAAAATGAAGGGGCATAAAAGTGCATTTATCACGTTTTTCTTAGAACAATTAGCTGAACTCTGCCTTGTTTATCATTATTTTAGGTAGTAAAACCTCATTATTCAGGTTAAATTGCCATGTTGGCACTTTGCAATAAATAAGTGGGTTTTAGGTTGCAGTTTGAGCACTCGGTCTCTAAAAGTTCGCCATCACTGCCCTAAACCAAACTGGCTTAGTTTAGGTTTAGGTTTAGGTTGTCCGGAGCATGCAGCTCCGGAGCCATGGCAACCCACGGCTCTGGAGCCACATGCGGCTCTTTGGGTCCACTGCTGTGGCTCCCTGTCCCATCACTGGCTGGCCTCACCCTCCCCTCCCTCACCTGGCCTGAGAAGGTAAGGGCGATGGCGTGAATGGAGAAGCAGCCAGGGCTGATTCTCTGGCGCTGGTTGAGGAACATAGCCACCCCGGCCGAGGCTTCTCTTTGGGAGACCCTCCTCCCTCTCTTGCAACTCCCTAGCTGGCTGTGGCAGGGCCAGGAGTGTGCGCATGCGTGGGGAGACCCTCAAGCGAGCACCAAAGCGCAGCAAAGTTGCGCTCGGAGGGCGGGCAGCTGTTCGCCTAAGGAGGGTCTTTGGATGTGGCTTCTCTCCTGCCCCAAGGATCCGGCCATTGCCTTGCAGTGCCCCATCCCGTCTCCCCCACCGCAGCTCTTCGGCTGAGCAGGGTGTGCGTAAGCTCCAGCCCAAAGTGGCAGGAAGCGAAGGCTGCCTTCGCTCCAGTGACCCTCCCCCCCCTCCTCTCTTTCGGGGTGGGTGGGCACAGCAAGGCGATGGCCAGATCCTTAGGACAGGAGAGAAGCCGCATCCAAAGACCCTCCTTAAGCGAACAGCCGCCCACCCTCCATGTGCACCTTTGCGCCTTGAGGAAGGTCTCCCCGCGTCTGCCACAGCCAGCCAGGGAGTCACGAGAAGGGGAGGAGGGTCGCCCGAAGAGAAGCTGGGGGTGGCGATTGTTCCTCAGCACGCAGAGAGAGAAAAGGGGAGAGAGAGGGAGAAAGAGATATGGGAGAAAGAGAGAGATGAGGGAGGGAGAGGGAGAGAGAGATGGGTGGGGAGGAAGGGAGAGAGATGGGGAGGGAAAGAGAAAGAAAGTTGAGAGGGAGGAAGAGAGATAGGAGAGGAAGAAAGAGCGATGGAGAGAGAAAGAGAGGGAAAAGAGAGAGATACCTTTTTCTCATAGAAAACAGCCACAAAACCTGGGTAGGCATAACTGGGGGGGAGGTCATGTGACTTGGTGGGAGTGACATTGAATTGGCCACGCCCACCCAGGTTTTGTGGCTCCGGGTGTTTTGTTTTCTCTGGGAAATGGGTCCAAATGGTTCTTTGAGTTTTTAAGGTTGCAGACCCCTGGTTTCGGTTGTTCCAAATACATTATTAACCTGTATATAAAGCCAACAAACTTAGATGTGATGTGGCTTTTTTTAAATTGATGAACCAATATGAATTTCAATTTCATATCATGACTTGCTTGATGGATTCCAGGGTGGTAAGAAATAAAGAAGATCACGGAAGAAGAGGGAGTCAACCTATTGTCCAAAGCACCTGAAGGCAGAACAAGAAGCAACAAGTGGAAACTAATCAAGGAGAAAACCAACCTAGAACTAGGGATAAATTCCCTGGCAGTTAGAACAATTAATCAGTGAAATGGCTTGCCTTCAGAAGCTGTATGTGCTCCAACACTGGAAGTTTTTAAGAAGAGACTGGACAACCATTTCTCCAAAATGGTATAGGGTTCCCTGCTTGAGCAGGGGGTTGGACTAGAAGACCTCCAAGATCCCTTCCGATCTGTTATTCTATAGTAGTAGAAGTCAATGGCTAACCAATGTGGTTTACAGTGGCTATTGCAGAATAGGTCCTGAGAGTTTAGACAAATGCAGCATTGTCTTTTGAGGAAAGTTACAAATGAATGTTTATATTCCAAGCTAATGTATCTGAATGTTATAGCTGTCATATCCTTTAGGATGTTACTGAATTATTTTGGATAATGCCCTTGAGAAATGAAACCTAAATAATTTAGGAGATGGAAATATTTGCCACCGAACAGGCTCAAAACAAACACATGTAAATTCAGTGCATGCATCACTAAGCAAGATTATTTTTGAGGAACCATGCAACTGCACTGAGCTTCCAGGAAGGGCGATGAACTCCACCAGAGGCATGGTAGGAACATTGCTCTCAGTGGAAAAGCCTCCTTGGCAGCCAACAGCATCTATCACTGGCAGAAGATTTGTTATGACAATATGAAGGAAAGAAAAGCTCAAGCTTCTCTAGATGTTAACTCGGGTGTTGGTGCCCTTGAAATAACATTAACTCTGTGTATTCTGTGCTTTTTACTTTTTAACAAGGATAAAGCTTTATTTTTACCAACAAGTAAAGAGATGATTGCGACTGAACCATGGTGCACCAATACAGCTTTGAGCTGCTGCAGAAAAAGAAAATAAAAAGTTCACAAACAATTAGAATGTAAAACAGTTTTAAACATTACCTTATTTCACACATCATGCTACCCCAAAATTAGGCTTGTGGTTAGCATGTTGTGAAAATTCAGCTGAAGATTTAGCACATTTAATAGGCTGCAAGAATCTTCCTCCTCTCACTGTAGGATTGCTCTATTCACGAAGCAGCAAGAAAAGTGAGCTATTGGTGTCTCAAAACATCTTAGGGAGATATTTATGCGAGCAACATTCGAACAGCTTGATACAATGGTTAAATACGGGAGGTTCCCTTCTATATCATATAATGGATGTATCTGTATTTGCTGAGTGGTAGAGGTAGAAGACTTGGCTCACATATTATTTGATTGTTGTTTTACAAGAGGATGAGAGACAGGTATCTTGTTCATATATTAAACGACTCATTGGGAGTCCCATATTAAAAAAAAATGTGTGGCCAGAATCTGAAAACAACATTTAATATGGCACAGTACTTGAGGAAAATGGTTCAGCTGAGATTTGCATATGTGGGACTGATTGGGGTAGATCAGTGTTTCCCAACCTTGGCAACTTGAAGATGTCTGGACTTCAACTCCCAGAATTCCCCAGCCAGCATTCGCTGGCTGGGGAATTCTGGGAGTTGAAGTCCAGACATCTTCAAGTTGCCAAGTTTGGGAAACACTGGGGTAGATTGTAGGGGTGATACTGAAATATAATTTTATCTTATTTCACTTATCCATTTGCCAAATTATTGTATTTTACTCCAATTTCATTTTAAATTGTTTTTATAGATTTTTATTAATAATTTGTGTTTGGAACTGTGTTTTGATATGGCCTATGGGCTAATATCACTAAACTAATAAACTAAACTATTGGTGCCTGCTTCTGATGTTTTATTCAGTTGCCCAGTATTATAAGGACTAGACCCAGAAAGTCCCATAGGTACACATTACACTAAGCAAGTCACATTATAGATTTGTGTTATGCATAAAACTGGTATCTGAGAGTAAAGCCACACCTGAGAGTAAATACAAAGCATGAGTGAGACTAGGTAATATTATTTTGAATCTGAAATAATGCTGGTATGCATTATCTATCTGAAAATTGCATTCTCTGTTGCAGAAAGCCTATGTATTAAGTCCAGATGAAGAAAGATAGTCTGGTTTTATATTTCTGTCTGGCTGCTTGCATTATACTTTATTTATGTTAGATTTTATGGTTTAGCAAAAACTTCTTGGATGGGTTTCAGTTTCTAAAGCTGACATTTATATTAAAATCAATATGATAGATTCAGGTGCAAAATAACCATGGTGTGAGTGACTTGGAGCAGAGCCATCCCAATTTAGGAACAGGAATAATTGCCAAATAAGATGTCTTTATGAAAAGGCCTTCCTTGCAACAACTGCCACCTACTTTTCAAGGAGAAGGGGTCTAAGAGAACTTCAATTTATGTACCAATTCGATCTGAGACAACTTTACGCTATCAGAACCAATGTTGGAGGGTCCCTGCAGCCTCCTGGGACAAAAAATGGGCGATGGGGTGCACCCCGCACCCCATTTTGGGCCTAGTAAGCCTCCCTGCAGCCTCCTGGTACCAAAAATGGGCTGTGGGGGGCCCTGCACCCCCTGTGCTCCCCCGCACATGCGTGCATGACCCCCGTGCATGCGTGTGTGTCTCCCACATGCACACCGTCCCCGTGCATCGCAAAAATCAGCTGGCCGGTGGGAGGCGTGCATGTGGATGCGTGATGGAGCTGAGCTGGGTGACAGCTTGTGTGCCCACAGAGAGGGCTCTGTATGCCAGCTGTGGCACACGTGCCATAGGTTCGCCACCATGGGCTTAAACCATTGGCAACCCAAAATAAATAAAAAAATATATTAATGAATTGCTACTTTAAAAATAGAACAATTTGAAGAACTCATTCTGTCACTCATTTGGTATATTTTTGATATTAAATAAAAATAATGTTCTTAAATATTATTTGTTGAGCAGCTAAAGAATTACATTAACAGGAATTCAAATACTCTGGCCCACCACTAGCACTCTATCTCCAAGATTCTGCAAAAATACTAATATTATACCCTGCTATCTTTAATATTTGCTTTGGATTTTGAGGTTGAAGACAGTTTAACTGACTAAACCACTTGCAAAATATTGGTGAAGCACCTTTACACAAGTTATATCATACCTTAAGCAATACTGTTTGTAAGCAAGCAAGCTATTGCAAACCATTTCCACAAGAAATGGTTTCATACTTGTCTCCATGCCAATAACTTCCAAAAAGCAACACATAGAAAGATAGCATTTTTTTTCTTTTTACTGAATTAATTAACTGTTTTTAGCTCTGTTGTACACTGTCTAGAATCGCTTGGTTGTGAGATTGACTGCTATATAAATTGATTTGATAAATAATAAATTAAATATTACACATGGAAAGCTTTAACTTTCCTTTCTTTCATTCAATGATCATTCCTTCCACACCAACTGAGGTTTATAAAAGGCCTGGAAAGAGTAGTTAACTCATTATGTTAACTTAACAAGCAATGCAATTACAGAGTCACTCTGTGAGAAAGATGAGCAATTTCTAAATGTGATACATAAATAAAATAAATGAAATTAGTTGGTCCATATGCCTTTCTAACCTATGCTTTACACATGATAGACACTGGATTCACAGAACTCTTCAAGCCAAATGCTCTATGTCATGATTTTGAAAACTGCATAAAATGAGTCATATTTTTGTTGCAATGTCAAAACAAAAGGGCAAACAACATACTTGATGGGAGTAAAGCAATAAAAAACTGGCTCTTCCGGCAGGCAGGGTGAAAGTGAGACCAATCAGACTATATATGGGTCTCCCCCCTGGTTATGAATGCTAGATGTTTTTTAACTTTTGTAGTTTTTAATTGTTATGATTTTATATTGATAAATGGATTTGACATGTTGTGAGCCGCCCAGAGTCCCCCGGGAGTTGGGCGGCATACAAATCTATTTAAATAAATAAATAAATAAATAAGTGGAATCTCTGAATATTCCATTTAAAGATTTATTCAGGTTGCTACTGAGCTAGAGAAAACAAACTGTATACAGTAAGCCACTGAAGTCACTGTATAAAGCTGCCTGCACTTCAGCAAGTAATGTCTGCTTAATTTCCTCAGTAAAAGATCTTTATTTATTTATTTATTTATTATTTATTTTTGTCAAGTACGTGTTGGTAATATACATAGATATAACATTGTTTATATACATAAAATGAGTACTGATAAGAGGGAACATTAGGACAGGGACGGTAGGCATGCTGGTGCACTTATGCACGTCCCTAAGTTTTTTTTCTGTACAATTTCTTGTGTACTGTAATTATATAACCTATGAGAAATACACACACACACATTATATATGTTGTGCAAGCTTCATTCAAGTGGACAATTGTGCTAATGCAGATATTTGAAGATTAGAAATGTTATACTTATGATTGAAATCTCTTGCAAAAGATGTCAATACACCTATAGCTATCTCTTTCTACAGTAACAAAGCTGCATGCAATACAGTACAAGAAGCTACTGTAAATTTATTTTGGATGGTTGAAAAAAGCCAAAGTTATACTATTAGGATAAATGATAGCTGTTTCTGCCAACAGTTGAACTTCAATTTCATGCAGAATGTGAGCTGTTTTACATTTTAATGTAATTTTATTACTTGATTTATGCTATTCTAAACAACTGATTATTATTCTTGCCCAGTCAACCCATGGCATGCATACATACACCTATCATGTTATTCCTTTTCAGCTAAGTGACTTTATGCAATCTACAGGAAAGAGTAAGAAATATAAGCTAAAAAAATTAAAATATGAGGTAAGAAAAGGAGATATAGCTAAATCTAAATTAGACCAACACCACTGACTATATTTCTCCTTACCTTTCTATCATTATAAACCATCCGTGGGTCCATAAAATCTGTACATCCGTTTATATGCTGCCTTTTATTATTTATATTTCTCACTTCTTGCCATTGAAAGAACTCAGAACTCCACTCAAGCACAACTTTCTTAGTCTTCTTCTCAACTTATTTGCTCTCACTTCATGTATTTTCTCTGAAGCAAGATCCTGAATAAATTCAATATGCACATTTCATATTAGTTATTACTTATTTTTATTCAATATACATTCAGTCAGCACCCATTCAGTATTGATCTTATGTATTTGTTATTTGTATTTGTTATTTAACTACACTGTTTCTTAAGTTGCCAATTCCCATGACATTTATGTTTCTTCTGAGATACCCAGCTTCCATATAACAAAAATGGAAAAAGTATGCGCTTATGCATACCCATTTTTACAAAACTCATTCTTTTCAAAATATCACATTCTACCCACTTTTTCCTACCAGCATTAATGCATCTTGAACTTCTTCCATTATTTTTTCTAGCTTTAGAAAATTTTCAACCAAGCACCCAAATTCAAATGTTTGTTTGCCTTTTCCCTAGAGATGTATAAGTTGTAATAACTTGCAACTCAATTTCCCCCCAAATCTAACTACTAACTGCTGCTGTGTACAAAAAATATATGCACATTCATGTTTTCAACAATACATCTCTAACATCACCATGTTTGCAGGCTGAAGCAAGAGCTAACAGTTCTCAAGTCAGAAATGGCATTTGGTAAACAACTAGTCAACTTCAAAGCCACCAAACACTATGTCAAGAATTCATTAATTTATGGAAATGGCACCCGAGGAATTATTCATATATTCTTAGTGGCAATAGACAATCAATGGTCTATATGGCTTCATTTTCACTTGCTAAGTTTAAGTCTGAATAAGGAGCCAACATAAGCCATGAAGTGTCAGAACATTAATGTTTTACTGCCAGAGTCTAGTTAGGGAGCCAGACACCACAAACAGTCTTTTTAATTTGTCCATAAATAACATTAAACAACCTAGTGGACATCACACATCATCTTATTCAGTACTCAAGGCTGAACCAATTATTCCATTTATCCTGGCTAATTTGAAGAAACTACTGGGAACAGTTGGTTCAATATTTAGTTGTCCTGACTAAGATGTGGAATTGCAAGTGTTGTACTGATGTATTTATATTGATTTTTCTATGTGTGTTATTTCACTTCTGCTAATGACTGTTGACCTTGTACGCTGTTTAGATATGGCCAGAATGAAGCATCATAAACATCATTGCAATAAATAAATAGATAAATTTATGGCATTCATTCATTTGAATTCTACTCAACACCATTCCCATTCCCTAAACTGTCCTTCCAGCATTCTTTCATTTCAATTCCGCTCCAAATTATTTATTAGTTTTAGTTTTAATTCCTTTCATACTGGTTGAGGACCCTTATTCAGCCCTTTCCATCCATATCCAAGGCCTGTTTTTTCCTGTCAAAATTGTTCTGCCTTTCACTTTAAACAGCATCCTTGTGATTATCTTTTTTCTATTTCTACACACTAAAATTTCCCATCTCTATTTTTGCAAATTTTTCTCATACATAACTCTTGAGGACTGAAACCCATGTTTTGATGCTTTTTAGTAATACAGAGAAGATATAGATTAGGTTACCAATATTAGCCATACTCATTCCTTATGCACCATTGCTTTTTAATAATAAGACAAGGTATCACAGACACAACCAAAGTTTTGCATATTTATGTTATTTTATGAGGCAAGAATCTCTAATCTAGTGAGCTAATCTAATCTAAACATAGTTGCCTGCATCCCACCAACTAAGAGATACATACTATGTAGTGATACACCCACAGTCATTTGTTTATTTATTAAATTTATATGTACTTGTCTCACTATCAAGTCATTACAATACATACATGTATTCTTACATACACATACATAACACTCTTCATAGCAATGACAGTTTAGTTATGGCAGTTAAATGCTTCTTTAAAATGGTTTTTCTTTTTTTTTTAAATGTAAATATCTGAACCGTTAAACACATATTTCATTTCCTAACTAAGTACACTGATCTTCCAAAAATGCTCAACAGCCTAGGAGCAGTTAGAAAGTTGTTGAGACAATTCATTTTTTCATTATTGTAATAGCTTACATACCGAATGAGATTCTGAAAACATTCTGATGTATTTTCCAAATGCATTGCATGAATGCAGGTCCAGTGAATAGAGATGTAATGCTTAGTCTAAAAATATTTAGGCTCTGTTAATGAGAACTAGTTCCTCAGGGGACATTTGAAATTATTTTAAGAAATAGTACTTTGAAGAAAGCTCTGCTTAAGGAAAATAACATTTCAGTCAGATAAAATAAGCTTCAAGAATATTTCCAGAAAGAGCTATATAGCTGCAAAATTCTACTTCAAAAATCGGATGAGCTTCATCAGCAATGATTGACAGATAAATAAACATTACAGATTCCTAGACCATTGTTGTCAGTTAAAAAGGCAACAGTCTTGATTCAAACTTGACTCCTTTTTATTGTACCTTGGCAATTTTTGAGAATTAATTGATTTTAAAATAATAGAAAATAAGTAAATAAAGACAGAAAAGAGTTCCTCAATTCTATAGTGATAGTCATGTTTTTATTCCTTTGTCACAAAAATGCCGTTTAAAAAGCATGCAGCTTTTAAAATCTCCCAAAATACTTCATTAGGTGTGGTGATACAAAAATCATGATGAAAGAAGAAGCTAAATGAATAAATCCCAAAACTATGTCAAATGTTTTAGCCATGAGAATTAAAATTTTTCAATCTGCAGTTTCTACAAGGATGCTGACTTTATAAATAAAAACACCTGGTCTTAGTTTTGAATTTTTGCTTGATCTAAATACATTTCTTTTTCTTCATGAATAGATATAGAGATAGATAAAGCTATAGAGATATAGATATAAACAATTGAGAGTTGATCTTTATATAATCTAGAGATTCTTTCCTCATACCAATGCACAAATATCAGCACATGTCCTAGAATAATCTGCTACTTAGTAAAAAGCATGAAAGCATGCACTGAAAAGTCAGTCATGGGTTTGATGTGCCATCAAATGTCAGAAATAAGAATGATTATCTTAAGACAGCATTATTACAGCAGGAACAGTATTTAACCATTCATGCTTTGCTTAGTCTATTGTGAATTTGAGCAGCTGATGTTAGCAAGCATCTTTTATATACTCTCACAGTTTTTGAGTTTCCACAGGTTTCCCACTACCACCAACTTCAAAAAAGGGTGCTATTATTTCCACCCTGCAGATTTTATGCAGGCAGAAAAATGATTGGAAATGTGGGAAGACTGCAAATGAAAATTATCATCATCTGATCCTCTAATAAAATTTTGTGAATGAATATTGCGTAAGTAAGGCTTTATTTGGAAACGTGTCTTATAAAAAGGCTATTGTATGGAGAAAATGAAAAATAATTATTTTAATAGAAAATATAGTACTGTATATACAATAAGGCACAAATGTATTCAGAATGTCATGTAGTTATTGCAATTCGGGATCCAGTTCAGGGGTGGGTTCCTCCCGGTTCGGACCGGATCGCCCGAACCGGTGGCGACCCGCTGATGACATCACTGTCGGTGCCGTTCCATGCACGCCACCAATTTTTTTTATTTTTCCCCTTCCGCAGCTTGAAAAAGGGCCCTCCTGCCCACCCACAGGTGAATTCTGTCCTTTATTTCTTCGCCCGAAGCACAGCTGATGAGCTCCTCGGCTGTGTTTCAGGCTAATTTCTGCTTCTGAGCATGCGCGGAAGCCAAATCGGGTGAGGGGACGCGTGTGTGTGAGCAAAGCGGAAGCGTGCGCGCGAAACATCGCGATGCGAACCGGTGGCGAAGGTAAGTGGAACCTATCCCTGATCCAGTTCCAATAGACTATAATAGATACTAGAAATATCCTTGTGCTGGGCCATAAAGCCAAGAACAGTTATGAAGTTCCAAACTCACATATCAGTGCTACAGAGAATAATTTATTTCTCAGTACTGTAAGCAGATGAACATGGCATATGAATTACTGAGACAGAGAAATTCCTTTATGGGTTCCTCAAAACTCCAGCATTGTACTGCTTCCCAGATGCCATTTCAGCTGCAGGAATGCCAGCTATTTTAGCTGATGAGAACCAAATCTGCACCAGAATCCACCTCATACACAAAATACATACACAAAGGCATTATAGAATGGTCAAATGACATCTAGAGAAGGGTTACTAGATTTAGACTGCAAAAATCTGGATAACCACTAGATAGCATGCTGATGTTAAAATGTTCTGTACCTCATTGCACAATCTAGTGATCTTCTAGATTTTTGCACAACAAATCTGAATTTTCTAATTTATAGTGTCTTGTTTCTGGTTCTTAACTAGCAAGACCTCTTTTTTTTTCCAGGGATACAGATGATGGAGAGTGGACCATATGCATGGATAAACAGAGCATTAAATTGTGTTTGAATCAGAAGATACAAGTGATTATCTCTCATAGTTGGAGCTTGCCAATTATCCTCTATCAATTTAGAAATATACTTAGTGTCTTTGTCTTTAGAATGAGATTAAATGTTGAGTACTAATTAAAGTTATTATACTATGGAAGTTAAAACTATGACAACATTAAGATTATTTTGACTATGATAGCACAGCTAATTACTGCATTTAATTCTAATTTCTATTTAAGTATTTTCTCTATATGGTGAAATGTTAATTTACCAGACCTCAACATAATGGACTATTACAGCATCCATGGAATGGAACAAATTTCTGCTCCCATTTACATCATTTGCATAATAACGTACAATACAAATAAAATATGTGTGTTGACATCATCATGCAAATGTGGTAAACCCCTGTATACCCCACTCTTAAATTCACCTGACATTATTGAATAATGGGAATTCATTTCCACTGAGTAAAGAGGAAAAAGAGGTGAAAAACTCAAAGCTTTCGAGTCCAATATAATCCAGATCTTAAATTCCTACCCCTCATCTAGATTAATTGCCACTGACATATCTAGAGTTTGGATTTTCAAAAGAGCTTGCGTCTCATAGAAGGGTATCCAACTTGCTATTGTGTTAAAAATTATGACAGCAGTTAAGTACCAAACCACAGGCTACTTCTATGTATGAGATGAGGGACATTTTATGCTGTAGTATTTCTGATAGTTATTGCTTCTTTTTAAGATTAAATATGCTGCCAGGCTCACCTTTTTATTCAACTTGTATTGAACAATTTATCTGCATAAGGCGACACTGGGGAGGTTTCAGTTTGTAAAAAGGTGAAAACATGCTGGCAGCAAACGCTTTGGGAGAGCAGGCTAACTTCAGGCTGAACTGTTATTCACAGCTACTTCCAATGCCTTATTTTTTTTCTTAATTATCTTTGCAAAATATTGCATCCGAACACATGCAAATGCAATAACTCAAATACTCCTTATTAGCAATCTTCAGAGCCAACCAAATGCAAGAGGAAAATCTCCTCTGTTTTTACTTCCTAGAAAAAGGAATGGCAACATGTATAGATTTTCTACAATGACATGAAAAGAACAGGAATCATTTTCTCTTTTGTAACTGAACATCTTATCAGCAGCAACACTAAGCAGTGTAACTGGTTTCTCTTGTCAATATAAACAGCTTTTAGGCTTTCCAGTTTGCAGTCTGGAGAACAGCATCACTTTTCAATCTATTACTGACTTAGAAGAATTTCCTACCTAGGTCTCTCTCATGGCTCCTGCCAATCACTCCCTTCTGATGATAGCAATAATGAATAAGGCTCCAGATCAGAGGTGGGTTCCTCCCGGTTCAGACCGGTTCACCTGAACCGGTAGCAACCTGTTGGTGACGTCACTATGACATCACCGAACTGGATCGGTTGGTGCCAGTCTGTGGGCGCTGCCACCTTTTTTAAACAAAAAAGCCGCCAAGAGTCCCTCAGGAGTTGGGCGGCATACAAATCTATTAAATTAAATTAAATTACATTAAAAAATTAATTTTATTTTTAAAATTTTATTTTCTTCTGAGCATGCACAGAAGCTGAGTTCTGGCACTGTGGATGCGGTCGCCATCTTTTTTTTGGCTTTGGTTCCCCCCCCCATATTTTTTGTTACTGCGCATGCGTGCGCACGCGAAGCCTGTGCGTATCCATGAGGCGCACCCATGCGGTGCGGGAGGGAGTGAACCAGCAGCGAGGTAAGTTGGAATCCACCCCTGGTCCAGATGTTCAAAAGAGCAAATGGGTGAATGCAAAACAATCAGGTGGAAAATAAGGAAAAGAAGCCATGATTGACATCCCCTTCAGAGACAAAGGGTTCTTAAATGTACACAGAATATCAAAGTTGCAACAAATTAAAGATTGACAATGTTAATAATCTTAAAATGAAACAATTTCTATTAGTCAGATGTAGCAGTAAATTTTATCACCCTTGTCTTCCAGAATGAAATTTCCTCATGCTGTTCATGGGTTTTTTTCAACTTGGAACAAAAGACCCTCACCAAGTCCAAATTCTGCAATATTAATAAATATGGCTAAATCACTGCTGTCAAATCACTGTTATCTATAATTTGTTTATTTGGGTGTTTGATATGGTGGCCCATCTCACAACAGAGACTCAGGGTGGCAAACCCAGTTATCAACAAAATAAACAGCCAATAATAATCACTAGAATCCATGTCCAAGGCCTAAGAATCAATTTGTTCCAATAGAAGAGAACCTATGAGAACCTGGGAATCTCTGCAAACTTATTAAATTGTAGAAGAGAAATTGTGGGAAATTGACAATCCAAGACCAAACTTAATCCAAAAATGTTAGGAAATTCCTGGAAGGTTGGCAGTCAACAAATCAGCCATCAATAGATTTTAGAGATAAACCACATTTACACACCATTTAAAAGAAACAATAAAAAAGCTAAAAAGAAACAAAAATATCAGAGCAGCCTGTGCTCGGATAAGCAGGAATTAATACCAGACAAACAATCAAGCAGGAAACAATACTTTAATCAAGGAATTACCAAGGAGAAAACCATACCTGTATCAACACTGACAGGCAGAGACACTATATATAAACAGGAAGCCAATCTCACACTCACTAACACTGATGATATTACCTAGTGGAGTAATGAAATGTCTGCAAACAAGCAAGCAAGCTCAGATAGCACCAAGGATTTCACAAATCATTTTCTATTTATAATCAATAACAAAACAACAGTCAGGCAAAACAACCAGCAGGGCTCACATAATATCCTGACCCAAAAGCCTCAAGGGACCACTAGGTTCTTAATGTTTTCTGAATCTACAGGGCAGGAGCTGAAGCACAGTCTGGACCCCACAAGATGAAATTAGAGTGCAGCAGTATTATAATTAGAGTACAGCAGTATTATACTGTACATTTCCAATCTCAATAGCTACATAGCTAAAAAGTTAGGCTGCTGGCTTATAACCATTTAAAGATATTATTTAAGGTTAATTACACACTTAGCACCTAACAACTGAATTTGAATATGTGAAACAGTCAGAGTTAGTGAGAATTAGGATGGAGACCATCAAGAAATTGCAAGTTGTTACAAAAAGTGATACCACTTTTTCCCTTGCAATGACTTCTCTAGGGCTTAGTTTATCATTTCTATGTTGTCCACAGCTTATATGAGCTTTTTTTGTTTCATTTGTGTAAATTAATTATCTTCAGCATTGAAAGACCTGCACTTTTCATTTGTTTATCCAGTGCTTAAAACATAGCTTTAATAAACATAGCTCATATTTACTGAGGTCCTGGCAATTAAATACCCTTTGCACTCAAATATAAACACAATTAAAAATGAACAAAGAACAACATTAGTAGCTAAGCCAAAGGACGAAGGAGCTTAGTGTTTATCTTAGATGGTATATAAGGTATTAACTGATGAGTCAACATTGATTGATTAATTAATTGGGACACCAGCCCTGCAAAGTAGGTAAATGACTATCATACCACTATGCTAATTTTATCAAGTCCAACTTTTTCTGGAATGTCCTAAGGTAATTATAAAAAACATAAATTAGTATGGATTTGCACAAACTGAAGTAATTAAATATTAATTAGAAGTTCTGAATGTGTTAGATTCTATTGCTTTCAGAGCCTAGAAACTTGATCATATTTTTGAATTCTATCTTTCCAATCAGAGTATTCAAACAGGCTAAGAAGAAGGACTCATGGACAAATTAGCCCATAACAATTGGCCCAAAAAGAGTAGCATATCCAATACCACAAAATGGGTTTCATGGTAATACACGAAGCCTTTAAGATTTTTTTTTTTGGTATCCAATGTCTTTATAACATAACATAAATTATGTGCATGGTTTTTTGCTTGTTTTTTCTCCTTTGTTTTAATTGTCTGCTTCCCAGAGTCATCTGAAGATGGGTGGCCTCAAAATGTCATAAAATAAATCAAAGAGAGGAATTTCAATAAAGATCTGGTAAAATGCATTTTGCATTTATGTTAGAGAGAAATTGAATAAAGTTAACCTTGTGCTTTGCTCTGAAGCTTTCTGTAGTATAAGACAAGGTGCACTGCCCAATATTATGGAATAAGGGTACTGTACAGGTAGTCCTTGACTTACAACCATAATTGGGCCCAAAATTTCTGTTGTTAAGTGAGACATTTAAATGGATTTTGACCCATTTTCTTGCCACAGTTGTTAAGTGAATCACTGCAGTTGTTAAGTTACTGACACAGGTGAATCTGGCTTCCCCTTGACTTTGCTTATCAGAAGGTCACAAAAGGGGACCACATGGACCTGGGACTCTGCAACCATCATGAATATGAGTCAATTGCCAAGTGTCTGAATTTTGATCATGTGACCATGGGGATGCTGCACACCCAGCCTTAAGCTTAAGCTTTCAGTTTCAATTCTCTGCACAGACTCAGAAGTGGTTAGCTCCCATTGGCTGATTCAGTTGCTATGCCTATTCATTGGCTAACCTTGTTAACATGGCTCTCCCAGTTCATGAATATCTTAACATAAGTCACTTTTTCAGTGCTGTTATAACTTTGAATGGTCACTAAATGAACTAAATAAGTCAAGGGCTATCTGTACTTACAGCAGGGCTCTCTGTGCTTCCAAAAATAGCTGCAATTACTTTCAGTAAAGCCCCCCCCCCACTTTTTTCAGATTTTTACATGAGCCGGGGTGGAGGATAAAGTGGTAATGCTTTCACAGTTGGATTGGAATAGATTCTTTAAATCAGCAACCTTTTTCAGATGCACATGAAAACTTGAAGTTTCAAAGGTTCTTCCAAATTATTTTGAACACGTTTTCATACTGTAATTATAAACAGGTCTGATTATTTTGTAAACTTGCTGTGTTTTCATGTTTTGAAAAGGCAGAGAAAAAATTCCAAACGGTACTCAATTAAAAGCGAGCCTGATTTTCATGATCAAATGTCTTTCCTCTATCAGACCAAGTTGATACAGCACATCTCTTTTTCTCCAATCTGTGTTATTAACAATAAAAGGTTGAATTTTAATTAAGGGTACATTTTCGGTGGCAAAAAAATAATAAGCACATACAGTATGTGAAAAATTGTAAAAATATATCTAAAGGGATGCTTACAGTTACAAGCAAGCAAACGATGATCTGTGTAATTAAGACCAGGTTAATTTGGAAATGTGGACATAATTGCTCTCCAGTTCTTTAAAGGCAGTTTCCATTGCAATTACCCACTGCCTGGACAAAAGGCCATTATGTTTCAGTTCCCTTGCTTTTAGCTTTTAAGTGTTTTTCCTTTGCGAAATGTTTGTGAATACTGAGGTTGTCTTTTGATAGAAGAAAATATGTGTGACGCACAGTGCAAGGAATTTGTGTGACACACAGTGCAAGGAATTTGTTTGCCACATATAAATAAATCAGTAAACATATTGGCAATATGCTTGAAAATGTGTGTGTATTTTATAATAAACACTATACATGCATCTTGGAGGTTGGGTCTACAACAACTCACGATGGCCAACTTGCCGCAGGACAAGAATTATACTAGTCTTGAAGAATTAGTGTCAGCGTTCTGAGTAATGTGTCCATTGAAATCATAACTCCGAGGCAGGTAGATTCCTCAAAATATATGTTTATTGGATACATCATATTGGCACAGCCGGTGAAAACCAACTCTGACAGTTCCCATGGTTTTCACCTAATTAAAAGAATCAAACTCCCCACTCCCGTTCACATTGTCCAATGAAGATAGAAGGCAGGCTCTTCTCCACTTTCAACGACGACCTGTTTCAATGACCTTGGTTCCCACAAGAAAGCACTTTGTTTTGACTGGAGCCTGGCTATCTACTTTCCCCCTCCCTTCCCCTTTCTGGCTTCGTGGCAACTATGAGGAAGCACAAGATGGCTTCAGCCAGGTTCGCTTCAGAGTTGACAAACAGTGGAATAGAATAATTAAAGAAAGGATGCCAAATGAGTGACAAAATGAAATGTGAATGACAATTTTTTTTAAAAAAATATTTTAAATAATTGTATTGTTGAATTGTCCCACAACGAATTGTCCTGTGGCGAGTTTGCCATCTTGACTTGTTCTGCGGTGAGTTGGCTGTGGTGAATTGGCCATGGTGAATTGCCCATGGAGAGTTGACCATGGCATGTTAGCTGTGGCAAGTTGTGCCATTCCGTTGGAGGTGGGCAGGGGGCTGGATGCAACCAGTCTGTGATTCACACAGCACTTGGAGTTGTGTCTCCTATGATTTTCATTCATTTCAGCAAAGCTAGACTACAGCAAGTGTGATCTGTCTGTCTGTCTGTGCTATAAAGCTCTCTAACGCAGGGGAGCTGATTTCCGACTGCTGCTCTAGAATGTTCCCCGGGAGTTGCTTATACAGAGCATTTTGAGGGTTGCAGTTAGATATTATACAGTCTGTTAACAGCAGGGGTAGGATGATATAATTAAAGCAAACTTTCATTAAAGCTTCAATTTTAACAGCAGGGGAGGGGCAGTGGGAGATATTGTTATAGATGTATTATTCATCGTAATCAATTAGTCCAATAAACTTATGAAAAGTGGAGGGGGTGCCAGGGGGAGAAAAGAAATGCCTAGCTTCACTTCTAGCGATAAACATCCCTGTTTCATATTATCTGAATAATATATATTTTAAAGAGGTAAAAATATGGATGCCATCAAGGGTTCTTAGGCAGCTAAAAAGAAATACCGGGCACATGCCAAAACAAAGCAGGTGAAACAATGCAGAGAAAATGGAATCAAGGATTAAAATGTGACTTTTTCTTAAACTAAAACATGCAACACAGAACTGGTTTCTAAACTAGTAGCGGCTTGGATCTTGAGTTGCTGTGTGCCCCATTTTAGGAAAGACGGTCCTCTGTTTGAAGATCTGTTGAATCCCAAATCAATTAAAATAATAAATCAAAGGAGCAGGAGCCTTGACACTGGGCATCAGCAATTAACATCTGCACAGACCTTGAGCTGACTTCCCAGAGATTTCCATGCAGGCTAAGATACATTGTATTCCACCGAAGGTGCAGTCATTATTTATAAATGTGGATTTATACATAGAAATCAGTATATGCAAATTTTATGGAAGCCTTCTCAGGAGAAGATGCATTTTCTCCCTTTGGTGCGGCAGCATCTCATTTCAGATTCGTTCAGTAAACCATGGCTTAATGCCATCAGTGAACCTAGATGAATCCAGCTAACTGCCTCTTCCAAATGCCACCACAGGAAGCAAGTTGTCAGCATTCCAGTAAACACTCCCAATAGAACTGACACAAGTTACAGGTACCCTCACAAAAAATAAATAAAATAAAATAAAATGTAAGGGCTGAGAGGTGAGCCTTCTCCACTGTGAACTTCCTCCTCTAAAACAGCTGGAGGCAAGGATGGCCCTCACACTTATTATTTCACTTAAGTCCTGGTCTACTTCACTTAAGTTCTGGTCTATCACAGGGGATTAAGGGAGAGATAGTGAGGAATGATGGAAGTTGTTCACAGTTTGGGGGTCAGAGGTACCAGGTGGAACGTTCTATATAATCTATAATCTGAATCCGGGTTTATTGATTTTTGAGATTCTTTATTATAGACTTCTTGCAATCAGTTTGGTATTCTAAGGACAAAAGTGATAGATAAGAGTAAGTAATAAATAATAAAATTAGTGAATCCTTTTACAGAGATTCATACGCAAAACTATGGTTTACCAAGTTAGCCACAATGGGTTGAGTTTGCATAGCAAGCTAAATTCAAGCAAACCACATATATAAATTTCATTCTAAGTTTTAAAGACAACATAAAAACACAAACCAATATACAATCGTGCCTACCGTTCCTGTCCTAATGTACCCATATATTCATACCTCTTTTACTCTTATTCATGCTTGTACTATTACATATCTATTCTATCATGTTTTACTGTTTATACTTTGCTTATAATCATATATACTTGACAAATAAACAAATACAAATAAGGAGAACAAAGAGAGAAAGAAAAAGCAAAGCTGCAGAAAGAAAAGATAAAACTAAATAGAAAAAAAGAAGCTTCTGATTTCTTTTGCAGCAAATACAAGTATGATTACAAAGATGTCTCTTACTCTATGATTACAGAAAAGCTCACTTTTTTCTATTATCCATTTCCCCCCCTAATCATCGAAAGCCTAAGTCGTAAGTGCATTTTTTCCTGTATCATCCAAAAAGTCTGTAAGAGGTTTCCAATCAGACATAAATATAGATATTGTCTTTTCTCTAATCAAAGAACATGTAAAGTGCATTTTGAATTAATGGGCACATCTGCCCATTAAGAGTTCTTAGACTGGCTAGAAAAGATAAGTCCAGCTTTGGTGTCAATTTATCCATTTCTAATATGAAGCAAGCATTTAGAGATTTTTTTGTAACTTTCACATTTGTACTTTCCAAATCTATATTAATAATCTACATTTTTTTTGTTTATAAAAGTTAAAATGAAAATAAAATTTATCTTTTCTTGCCAGTGGTGATGGTAGTGCTGTAATTTTCCCCCTATTGTTCCAATAAATATAATAAAAAAATAAAGGAGGGTTTTTAGGATAGCAAATGGACATTTTTGTAGATATTTATACTTTTAAAAAAATATGTAGCAACAATGGAAAGTAAATCTGTAAGGAAAGGCAGACCAAACCTAATGCCAAAGAACAAAAGTAAGATTGCTAAATCCCTCATTAGAACATATAGAAAGAAATGGCTAGTTAGTTTCATGTAGAAGAAAAGCGAAATAATACAAATCTGAACCTGTTTACTCTCACACGACATTCTGACTTGCCTCTAGATGTTGTGGGTACTTCATTACTGGAGGGTTTTAAGAAGCGACCGGACAGCCACTTGTCTCAAATTATATAGAGCAGGGGGTTGAACTAGATGACCTCCAGGGTCCCTTCCAGCTGTATGCTGATTAGGAATATTAAAATGTGACAAGATTGAATAATTTGCCAGCTCTATTCAGACATCTTACTAAGATAAGCACTTGCATCTTTTACTAAAGTTTTATTCCCAGCTTGCTGGGTGGGGAATTCTGGGAGATGAAGTCCACACAGTTGCTGAAATTATGAAACAATGGTTTAATGAATGCAGGGATATATATCAACCCTGTTTAGTTATATGGTTCCTTCACAAATGAAGGATTATAAATCCAAGGTTTCTGAAAACAAAGGGTTTTTTAAAGATATAATCTTAAAACAGGCAGTTTTCCCCCCCAAAAAAATATTTCAAGATTTTGGGGTTTTTTTTGTTTCAGCAATTTTGCCAGGCTTATGAATGTTCTCAAGAGAGCATAAGCAAACAGTTCTTTGTAGGTTTGTGTGGATTATTTATTAAAGCATATCTTACTTTTATAGTTTTCATATATATTTCAAAAGCAGAAGTACATTTGTCAGGAGAATGATATTCAGTGCAGCAACTGTATGTAAGATAACTTCATTTCCATTACTCATAGTCAGAAGTATACAGCAAATTCCTGGAAAAATTAATGCAACATTTACACCCTGGAAGGAACCCATATCCAAAGAAGTCTTGTAGAACCTGCTGAAGCAATTTTTCTATGTAAAACAAAGAACAAGAGGGTATTCTCCTATTTCAGGAGAAAGAAAGCTTATTTTCTTACTAAGAGCCGAGGTGGCACAGCGGTTAGAGTGGGTACTGCAGGCCACTTTAGCTGACTGTGATCCGCAGGTCAGCGGTTCAAATCTCACCGGCTCAAGGTTGACTCAGCCTTCCATCCTTCCGAGGTAGATAAAATGAGGACCCAGATTGTTGGGGGCAATATAAATATACATTGCTTACTGGTGTAAACCGCTTAGAGAGTGCTTGCACTGTGAGGCGGTATATAAATGTCACTAATAAATAAAAATAAAAATAAATACTTAATAGCAGTTGGATACTTCTTCAGCAAGGCCATTTGGCTGGCAGAATAAACCATATCCCAAATCAGCTGGCTAATTTAAGAGTTCTACACAGCAACGCTATGTTGTCTATTTCTTGTTGCCATCTTCCAGTGTCTTCTCATACAACTGCCTCACTTTGTCTGAAGGCAAGGTCATCCCTAATGTTTCCTTTTTCTTTGCTGCTATTTTATCGATAAGAGTTCTCATAGAATGCTCTCATGAATGGAGCAGAGTTGCAGAGGTAGTGCAGAAGAGACAATGCTTGGTATCATACTACTTTAATTGATGAAAAAGGATGTAAATTGGATACGATGGCATACAGGTTGTATTCAGCGCTGCATTCTTATTGTTCATAGTGAACCATTAAGTACGTGAACCTAATATCAGAACTTATTCTGGAAGAAAGTGATACCACTCATACAGTTGTATTAAAAAGTAAGTGGTGAGCTTTGTCCAAGTAGCAAATGAGCAAGGTTAAATACGCTGCAGGTTGTAGCTCTAACAGGCTGGAAGGCATAATCCTCTGTTTACAGGTTGTTCAGCTGACATATTCAATAGTAAGAAAAAGGTAAAAACTGCAGTCTGTCTCATGTGTCTCATGTGTCAAAAGATATGTCAAAATTCTTCCCCAATAATTGCCCCTGGTCCTAAGGTTCAGCATCAACATTTTTCTTCTTTATCTTTATTGTACCAGGATACAAGCTTCATAATATTCTCCTAGATGTTTCCAGAGCTTGTCTCATAATGATGCTTGAGCAGAAGGATGTAGTATCTTTGACTTCAGGAGTACTACATTTGATTTCTAGCTTTTACATCATTTATTAACTTGGGAAAAAATAACAAATGATTCTTAGTTCCTTGCAATGATACAGGCATGATATGCCTCTGAAGTCCTTGTTAGATTGATCAGGTATTTATGTTCCTTACTTGCTTTGGAAACCAGTGAAAGAGTTTCTCTATAGCTTTGTATCAGTTTTTCCAAACTCAATGACGCAATGTTTTTATTTCTGGCTTGATATTTTTTCCATCCAAAAGAAAGATGGAAGATGTATGGATATAAGATTGCTTGGAATCAATTTGCTTGAATAAGATTTATTTTTACATTATGCTTATGGCAATTTACTCTTAGTACAAGGAGATCCTCCAGGTAGTAGGAAATCTTCCAAGTAGTTTTCTATCTTCATACTGGAAGCTTTAGCTTATGTTCCTCATTAGATTTCAAGTACTTCTCAAAATCTTTTCTCCAGACTTAACATCCAACCCAAACTGAGAACTGCATTTCTCTAGAGATCTAGTGTTACCTATAGTGATGATTTCTACCAATGTGGTTTGCAGCTGCTGTTCTTCCAGGCTTTAAACCTTCATGCAAGGTTACAATAGAGGAATCATAAACTGGCTTGGAGGCTCACTTTGAGGAAGCTGTCCTGTGTATCAAAGCTTTTCACTGCTTTCAACTCTTCAGAATTTGAAACCTGTCTTATGGGACTTTACTGTTCAGATAGTACAGTAATAGTGCTCTCTATAAACAAACAAGGAAAACATAAAACAAACTTACACATTTTATCATTGATCTCTGGAACTCATGTGCTCTTTAAAATGTTTTTCTTGTATTGGTTCATCCTACTGGTTCCTATCTTCAATAGGTCTACAACTTCTCAGAAATATATCTTCTATCCATGCACTGTCCCGAGGCTACACTTTAGTTTTTTCCAATGACTGGGACTGACCTCAGTTAGATAGAAAGGTTAGTTTGCTGCCTGAACACAATTTAGAAGATGGTTTAGTAAACAGTACGTTGTTATCTGCAAAGAGGTATGTCTCCTCAGCACTTGAAACAGAGTAGATGCCCATCCTAAGTTATTTCAGGGAATAAATTAGTAACATAAGAGTAGCAATTCAGTTGTGAAAATTCTTGTAATTCTATTCTTTTCAGTTCAATAAATCTTATTAATAAAGTTTCTGTGAGAATCTGACTTAGATGTGTTATTTGGGTTTGAGGTAATTGCTAAAAACTTAATATTTTGAAAGCGGTATCCACAGGGTGCCAATGTGGCATATCATAGTCATTAATGGATTGAATCATCCTATATGCCTGTCTACCAATCATATTGATTGCCAAACTTTTCAACAGTTTTGAAATGTTGTTTCAGTTACAGTCATTCCTGTAATGCTTAAGACACCTTGGGTTGTCTACAGTTTTTCTGTCTCTAATGAATTTTAATTGCCTTTCTGAAATGACATGTTCCCTCATCCAAACCTGGAAATCTATGCCTGATGGAAATTTACAGGTTTACTACAGATAGCATAAACCCAGCTTGAAAATTCTATACCCTCAAGTGGCATTTTTTTTCCAGCTGCAGTCTCTCTAATGATTGGGGATTCTTTTAAGTGCCCACTTCAAGATATTTTTCAATTCCATCTTCATTTAAAAGTGAAGGGTTGTGAATTCACCTGAGATAAAATTAGAGACTAGTCCTCCAAGCACATTCCTCTTAGTTGTTCAAGGTCCCCCCCCCCACATCTACCCACCAAGTTTTTTCTTAAAGAGACCATGGCTTCAAAAGACACTGCTTCTGATTGATCTAGTCCACCGGTGTCTAACGTGCGGTGTCACATTGCCCTCATGTGACTTTTCACGACTTTTTCCCCTTTGCGGAGCTGGAGTAGGTGTGGCCTGCGCCTGATGCATCCGGCCCATGGGCCGCCAGTTTGACATCCCTGATGTAGTCTCAAACATTCATATTTCTTGTTCAACAGTCTACAATGAAACTTTTGTCTCTTAAATGTAGCTATTTAAGTAGGAAAGACTTAATGTCATATCAGTGACTTATGTCTTTTCTACATTGAATTTCCCTAGCTTCTCTCTCATAGTGATAAAATTACTTTCTGGCATATTTTATGTTTATCAAAGGTAATGTTCTATTTCTATTTAAGTCAGCCTTAACTTTCTCACTGTAAAGATAGTCCTCAACTTACAACAGTTACAACCGTTTGTTTGGTGACTATTCTAAGTTACAACAACACTGAAAAAAGTGACATATGACCGTTTTTCGCACTTTTGATTGTTGCATCCTCATAGTCACGTGATCAAAATTCAGACACGTGGCAACTGGCATGTATTTATGACAGTTGCAGTGGAACATGTGGTGTCCCAAGGCCACCTTCTGACAAGCAAAGCAAGCAAAGTCAATGTAGAAGCCAGATTCACTTAACAACCATGTTACTGACTTACCAATTGCAGTGATTCACAACTATAGCAAGAAAGGTCTAAAACTCACTTAACAAATGTCTCATGTAGCAACTGAAATTTTAGGCTCAATTGTGGTCGTAAATTGAGGACTACCTGTACTTTTCCCTTGACTTTGTACTTCTCACATATTGAGTATTAATATCCAATGTTAGCCATACCCAATACCTTTTTCTTTGTCATTTAAATGCAAGGAGGAATTTTTCATTGTACTTAAAGTAGTTAGTGAAATGAACAATAACAGTTATTGTCATTCCTTACAAGACCTGATATTTCCAGTGTCAAATGGGTATAAATTGTCTTGTACCAGGGCAGTGTCATTTCCCCTAGTTCTTTATTGGCAATAATCCTGTCATTCCAGGATATGTATAAAACTACTATCTCAACATTCCATAGTGATCAGAATATATTCCTTGAGTACAGATGCTTGCTTTAGGCAATCAGTACTGTCTAGTCTTCTTCTTGAGAGTCACTTATGTGAGATGAGCAATGTAGACATTTAATAAATAAAATAAAAATTGATTGTAGTACTTACACAGTACCCAGAGATATAGTTGGTACTCAGCTGTTTGTGTGATGCTTCTTCTTCAATTAGTCTATGATCCCTGATCACATCTGCCTTGGTATGCATTATGGGTTTTTCTTGGTACTTTACAGACTGCTGAAAGGAAAGATAGGAACTGTATCTGAGAATACAAAGACCAATGGTTGTCCATTGAAAAATTAGCCTTAGTTTTAGAAGATTCTGGTAAAAAAAAAAGCTTGCACAAGGATTGACCCATATGTGTGAATGTAGAGATGATTACTAAAAAAATTCAGTTGCAGGTAAGCAACTTATTCACTCTAGATAATAAAATAAAATGGGGGAAGTAGCAGATAATATAGTTTGAGAGAAATGTAGTATGTAGTAAATTGGTTTATTCAATCACCGTCAGGCTCGGACTGGGATCAATAGCACTGTGGCCTGTAGCATATTGTTCAATATAGAAATAATCTTTGTCTTCCTCCCTCAATTTACTCAGGAAAGAAAAGATGATGATCAGAGAGAAATATATTCTTGCATTTGCCTCTGGGAAGAGCAGTTGAGAATTGCATGCTGTATTGTTTGAATGGCCAGTCAGCAGGTCCTCTGAATTTGTTTAAGTAATTAACCTGGGGCAAAGATGGTATCTAGCATGATAGTATTGCATAAAAGATGCCTTCTTCATTCTGGCCTTGAGGCTGTTGAATAATGATCATCCCCATCAGAGACAAGAGGCACAATCTACACCCCTGTCTTAAATGTTCTGAAATGAATAGGAGCTGTGAAAGAGCATAGCCATCAAAATGAGTCATAACACAGATTGAAGGTGTATTATCAATTGTTTTTGTTGTCAGTGTGATATCTATGCTTATGATTGAATAAAAAACCCCATATTATTTGTTAGGTTTTCATCATACTTTACATTCAGAAGCTCAAGCCAGTGTATGTAGTGTTCCCTCTTCTCATTTTCTTTCCACTGCAACTCTATGATGAAAGTTGGAGTGAGAGAGGGTGACTAGTTCAAAGTCATCTAGCAAACTTCCATACCTGTCAGTATAGGATGATGGAAGGAAGGCCCCTTAGAACAATTTGCCCTTGTGATAACAAAGGCTCAAGCTGTTCCAGAATTTAATTCTCTTAGGAATAAAGGTGGGGAACATATGGTCCTCTATTAAAGCCAATCTGAGAGATACTGTGAATTCTAGTACAGTAACATTAGGCTCCCTATTTCAAAGTAAACAATAGATGTTGATTTATACTTGGACTACTTAAGGCAAATAAGGTTTAAATGCCTTAAATCCTACAGAGTAATCCCAGGTTATATACAAGATTGTATATATTGGCCTGATTTTCTTGGAGAAAGGGATAAAGCTAACCAGAAATAAATTGCTGTCAGAAAATGTGTTGCCATTGTTTGTTAAATGGAAGCCTGCCGTGACTACTCAACGATGTGCTTTAAGCAATGCACCATGATTTAAGTTTTTACTGCCAAAGGAGAACCTCCACTAAAATTCACCATCAAATCCAGGTTGCTTATTATGTTGACTGTGTTGACGTGATAAATGGGCACAGTGGAACCAAAATACATAAAAGACAGTGAACCAGGAAGAGCTGATTTGTGTGTTCAAGAATGATCTATAATAGCAACTGAGTTACACATGAGAAACTTTGATGAACTGATTAAAGACAATCAAAGATCACTCAAAGATAAATTGCTGTCAGCTTGGCATTTCACAGGACCGTGTGGGTCACTGTGTTGATGTTCTTCAATACTGAAAGGTTTGCGCAAAATGGGTTGCTCAAATACTGATGGGAAGATATAAAAGCTTCAAAGGTTGATATTTGCCAACAATTGCTGTCATGCTAATAGAGTAAAGGTGATGGATTTTTGTATTGCATCACAACTGCCAGTGAAACATGGATTCAACATTATGATCCAGAAACAAAGTACAAATTCCTCAAATATCATCCAAAGCTTAACCGGGCGGAATCAAAAGTCAGGATTTGGCAGGAAGATTGATGGCTACATTTTTGGGGATGCAGATGGTGTTATTCACATGGATTTTTTAAAACCTGGCATCACTATGAACCCAAAGCACTATATTGCAGCAATCAAAACTTTGATAGACTGGCTAAGCAGCATTTAGAAGCAGAAGGAAATTTTGCTGAAACATAATAATGCTGGGCTTCGCATCTCATGTGGCATCCAAGAGGATATTATAAAGTTGGATGTCATTGTCTTTTCCCATCAACCATAAAGTCCAGAGTTGGTACCATGAGACTTCCATCTTTTCTCAAAATTCAAGGCGTACTTCTGTGAGCATCTTTTTGACTCAAATGAAGCAGTGTAAAGGACTGTCAGGACTGGGTCAAAGAAATAAAAGGTTGGTTCTTGAATAATATTGAATAATAATATTGTTTATTGAATAAACAATAGATACAAACTCAAGGTAAACTGCTCCAAACTCTATTGCAGAAAATACGACTTCAGCAACAGAGTGGTCAATGCCTGGAATGCTCTACCTGACTCTGTTGTTAGAGCCTCAACCCCCAAAACTTTAACTTCAAACTGTCTACGGTGGACCTCACCCCATTCCTAAGAGGCCTGTAAGGGGTGTGAATAAGCGCACCAGCGTGCCTACCATCCCTATCCTACTCTCCCCATTTATTCGTACCCATTTCCTGTGTTCATGTCCATGTTTATACTTATATCTGTTTTTTCAAACACGTTTGACAAACTAAATAAAATATAAATAAATAAATAAATAAATAAATAAATAAATAATAGATTTAAGAAGCTTGTACATTGTTTTGCAGACATATGTAGTGAATGATGGTGTTTATATGGAGACATACAAAAAAACCCAACAAGAGCCCACTTCAAGGATTACTTATATATTAAATTATTCACTAAACTAAAGTTATGGAGGTGGAGGCATTACCTTTCATTCAACAATTGCATTAATTTTATTTCATTATGTTCCATAGAATATTTGTTCAGGTATATTTACCAATATGTCATCCTTACACTAAATGAGTATGTGAGCATCTTCGTACTGTGCTATGTTATGAGTGAGTTGGTTGCACATCAAATAGTAAGGTACACCCCATAATTTAAAATGCAGGCAACTATTATTGCAAAATGGATAATGGCATTTACAATGGACACTAATCTTTTCTTTGACAGCTTGTCTCCGTGTAAGGCTTTTTTTTTTAGATGTACCTTTTTCCCTAGCTACCACTATTTTTTTTTCTGTGAGTGACAGCAAAGCTGCAGATATAACCTGACCTGGTATTTTCAAGGGAAAATACTCTAGAATAGTGGTAGAGCACAAACACTGTTTGCAGGCTATTCCCAGTTCAATACTAAACATTTCTTGTCTAATACAAGTTACTCTAGTTAGAATGGTAGACATTATTGAACTATACAGTCCAATGGCCAGACTCTTTGAGGATAATTTATTCTGTTTCCATGAAAACAAAGACTGAAAAATGCCACAAGGTCTTGTAATATGTTAAAGCAAGAATGGGAAAGTAGGCTCTTGTCATGAAGCACAAGACCTTTTGTTAGATTCTCTGAATTTAGAACCCAAACAAGAAAATAAGCTGAGGAACATCTGGAGTCTAATTCTTGTAAATAGGTGCTTTAGACTGGCCCCATTCATTATAGCGACCAATCTATGTGCCATTTGGTAAAAATATTGATTACATGTTTCCAAATTCAACATAAGCCTCCCAAAGCAGCAGTTGCTATATATATTAAATGCTGCAATCCTATGGAGTTTCCTATATTCATGTTCTTTGAAGAAAGAGGCGCTTGCATTTGGACAGAGATGCATTGAATTACCTTATGCAGTTTTTAAGAGGAAGAAGATCAAACAAAAGTCTTCAAAGGACCTGTATTCCAAGTCATCCTTCTGAGCTTATTAATCAACATTTAGCAGAGCCAAAATCAGAGGGCAATTTGAAACAGAATACACGAGATTTGCATAACAGATTAAATTTCAACTGACATTAATAGCCTAGGATGTGATAGTGAAATTTTGTGATGTTGCCTTCTTGGATGTTTTTATTCTTTTTTTTTTTTTTTTTTACTTCTATACCAAAACAAAGGCTTTTTTTGTTGCTTTATTGTACCTGTTTCCCATGTGGGTGCTTAGGCTGTCAAATTCTGTACCGACTCGGATTTTGCAAAATCATAAAAGTTTTCTTTTACTTTTATCATTCTTAGAAAGGTAAAGGTAACTTTAAGAATAATAGCATCATATGCACCTAGAAGTATCATTATCATTGATGGGAAAAATCACTTAGGAAAAGAGTGTTAAATGAATGTGATTGAAGTGAGATCACACAGCAGGAAATTTTGCATCTGTGAAGCAAAGGAGAATCATGGCAGGTACAGAAACTAAACAGAGCCTTGATTTGTTTTGCAACAACATATTAGGACTTTGGGGGACCATTTTCTTTTAATAGGTTCTACCAAAACTTTCCATTATTAGCCTAAGGTATAACTTCAGGTTCTTAATGACTTTACCAAGCATTCCAGTATTGCTGTCTCATTATTATAGCTTCACTATGGCTTTTGCTTTAAAGAAACTCAGCTCACAGTCTGGGATTTAAATATTTAATAGAGTTTGAATGCTTTCATGGCTTTTTCCCACAGAGAGTCACTCCACTTGGAGGGAAGACTGAACTTGCTAACATTTTCTTCTAAACAACGAGGCGGGAGCTAAGCACAGGCAAAAATCTATCAATAGTTCAAGAAGCTGCCAAAAAAGCAAAACAAAAGGGTTCAATAAAAGAAGAAGAGATTGTGGCAAAAATTCCAACTGCGGGTCGTGAGGAAGAAAGAAATTGTGTCCAGTATTGAATCATTTCAACCTAGCCGTTGTATCTCAGGTTTAAAGCCTCTAGAATGGCAGATGATTAAAGTTCTGGGTTAGGAGCAGGGAGACCAAGTCCAGCCTCAGCAAAAGGTTTGAGCCAGTCGCCTTTCTCTCAGACCAGCCCACCTCTGTGGGTTGTTGTGGTGGGTAAAAAAAAGTAGGACGAATGAGCACAAGATATGCTGCCTTGCACTCCCGAAGGAAAAATAGGATATAAATGTAACAGATGAATAAACAAATAGATCAGTTGGATTGCATTGGTTTAGTTTAGAGTACCAACTTTCTCCTAAGTAGAAGTGTTTCCTGAAAGGAACCATCCCCTGTCTTTTTACAAAAGTCTCTGTTCTTCACCCTCCGATTCTTGACTCTCTGCCACCATTGCTCTTACGGTCTTTGAAGGCATTTGGAGAATTCCCCAATCAGGAGCCAGCACTCCACCCTGAATCCTAGTAGCAAGAATGCTTTTCTCTTGCTTATCCTGTTGTATCCTTGGCCCACTTGATTTTGCATGGCCTCTTCTGACTTTTTTTTTTTTGAGAAGAATCACTGTCAGATGATGATTTGTCGCCTGGCAGTATTTACTGAGAAGATATCCATTCCGTATCAATCCATCAACAAAAAGACAAAGCCAGACACTGTCAAGCCATGAATAGAATAGAATGAGTTCATACCTACGTTCCTTATGGAAAAAATAAAACTATCATGGTCATCAGGGGCGGGTTCCTAATTTTTTTACTACCACTCTGTGGGCGTGGCTTATTTTGTGGGTGTGGTTTGCCAGCCATGTGACCGGGCAACATGCAAAAATGCCTAGGATCATCACCGCGCGTTCGTGGCTTCTCGGACTGCTGAAGGGAGGGGAATGGAGATAGCTCCTGCCGCCCGTTCTTTCAGCATCTCACGCTCTCCCACAGCCATCCTCCCCTGCTTGGACTCACTGTGGGGTAGGAAGGCAGCGCATGCGCAGTACTGGAAGCTCGGCTTCTGGGCATGCGCAGAAGAATTTTTTTTTAAAAAAATCATTTTTAAAAAAAATGGCGGCGCCCAGGCACTGGCAACTGACTGCACTGGTACTGTGACATCACCAGCGGGCCGCTACCGGTGCTATAGAGTGGACCGCACTGGTAGGAACCCACCACTGATGGTCATTTCAGTGCCATGTCTGTGCAGCGAAAATGGTTTTCTGTGCTTCTTTGCTGTCATCTAGTGATCATCTGGATTTTTGCAATCTAGATGTAATAATTTATAGTAGTCATAGCAATTATATACCTTCAGGATAACACCCACTACCCTGGATCCTGACTACAGGGTGAACATCTGCTCAAGTAAAATGTATAAAATGATGCAATGCAAGACAGAACCTGAGTAGGGTTACATTCCCCCACGCCAGATATGCATTATAGCTGAACCTTTAACAAATGGTACAGAAAAAGTTTCAGTTTCAGGTTTTGTGCAGATAATCCTGTTATTAAAGGTTTAAAAGCAGCCAGGCTGCCTGAGGGTAGTGTAACTTGGCAATTGTAACATAATCCCCTAGTTCAGACATAACCCCAAATAATGCACTCTTAAAAATGAAATATATTTAAGTTCAACTGTTGAGTTCAGGCTATTTATCTGTCTGTCCGAGTATTTATGCCAGGAAAGTTCTGCCAGTTGTTTCTAATTGTTTTGAAGGCAGCAGTACATTATTTTTGCATACATTATGACTTTTTGTTCCCTCTTGTATATTTAATTTAATATTTAATATGCTTCTTTCTTTCTGTCCCAGGATAATATATTTGCTTTGTTCTTTAGTAGCGTATAGTTTAGAACTATCCCTGGAAGCAAAGTACTGGTATGATCCTTGGTGAATTTTCCAAAGGAAAGGCTCTTCATTATTCAGGAATCAATATTGCTCACACGCAAAGTAGAATATCAACAGTGTTTGAAATACTGTAAAGGGCAGATTGTTTCCCATTTAGTCTGGCCTAATGGGCTTTGGATGTTTGCAAGTGAATACTGTATTGTTAATGCAATGATTTAATTTTGGATTGGGGATAAAATGTTATTTGTTCATAAATACGACACAGGCTTAACATCAAGAACTCAAAAATGTATTTGGTTTGATGTGTTGTCTTTTAAAGTTATTGATAGAAGAGAGTATTTGTAAATCAGGGTTAAACTGTGGGGTCCTTGCTGCTCTCTGAGCTTGATAGTTTTCTTGCAGACTTTTCATTACCAAACTAGGTAATGTCATCAGTGGTAGAAGGGAGTGAGGTTTGTTTTTTATTGGCTAGTGGCTTGCCCTGTCAATGTTAGTAGGAGTGCTCTTGGACGTTCTTTGATTAGGCTGTTATTTACTATTAGCTTGTTTGTCTGCATTAGTAGTTCCTTGATTGAGGTATTGTTTACTGGGTTGTTGGTCTAGTGTTGATCTTGGATTTAATCTCTGTTCTTATGGGTATTGATTGCTGATGAAGAGGTGTTTTGATCTTTTTGTTTCCTCTTGGGCTTTTTTTTTTGTATTTTGTTTATTTGTCAAGCATATATGATTATAAACAAAGTATGAACAGTAAAACATGATTGAATATATATGTAATAGTACAAGCATGAATAAGAGTAAAAGAGGTAAGAATATATGTGAACATTAGGACAGGAACGGTAGGCACGATTGTGCGCTTATGCACGCCCCTTACCGACCTCTTAGGAATGGGGTGAGGTCGATGGTAGATAATCTGAGGTTGAAGTTTTTGGGGTTTGGGGAAGAAACTACTGAGTCAGGTAAAGTGTTCCAGGCGTTGACAACTCTGTTGTTGAAGTTGAATTTTTTGCAATCAAGTCTGGAGCGGTTTACATTAAGTTTGTATCTATTGTGAGCTCTTGTATTATTGCGGTTTTTGATTGCCTCTTCTGAGTGGTATGCAGATGCTGTTTATTTATTTATTTATTTGTGAGATTTATATACCGCCTCATAGTGTAAGCACTCTCTACGCAGTTTACACCAGTAAACAATGTATATTTATATTGCCCCCAACAATCTGGGTCCTCATTTTACCTACCTCGGAAGGATGAAAGGCTGAGTCAACCTTGAGCCGGTGAGATTTGAACCGCTGACCTGTGGATCACAGGCAGCTAAAGTGGCCTGCAGTACTGCCTCTAACCGCTGTGCCACCTGGACTCTCACCTCTGGTTTATCTCTATATGCCTGTTGATGGCTGATTTATTTGGGTACCAAAGTTCCAGGAATTCTCTGGAATTTTGATCTGGAATGTTCATTTTCCCAGTTAAAACTATGGTTGAGTCTGTCCATGTGCTGTGGAATTAAGGACTTTTAATCATATCTTTTGACTGCTAGTTGGTGTTCATGGATGTGCTTTGCTAGTCTTCTGCCTGTCCTACATAATGGTTGTTACAGTCCTTACACTGTGTGTTGTAGATCAGTGGTCCTCAACTAAGGTGACCAGACGTCCCGCTTTTGGTGGGACAGCCACACTTTTTAATGATTTGTCCCGCGTCCCGCCCGTCCTCTAAAAAGTCCCGATTTTTTGAAAGAATGCACGACTAGGGCATTCTTTCCAAAAATCGGCCTGAAAGGGCGGCGTGCGAGATTGGGGGGAGTTAAAACTCGGGGAGTTTTAAGGCAGGCATGTCGGGCTCCATGGTGACCAAACCGTGGCACATGCGCCAAACGTCGCGCATTGGATGATTGCAAGTGATGCATTGCAATCATCCAATGGCCAGGAAAGGTGACGCTTTTCTGCCCGGCGAGCGGGACTGCAGCGCGCGCGGAAGGAAAGCCGGAAGACGGCGCCGAGCGTCCAAGGCTCTCCAGGCAGTGGCAGGTGACAGCGGAGCAGAGACGCCTGGTGAGCGGGGCGAGAGGCGCGGGGATGGCAGCAATGGGGAGAGAGGCGGGTTCGCCAAGCGCCTGGGGAGGAAGAGGCGCTCCACTGGAGGCGGGCGTAGAGGCGGCGGCTGCGGCAGCTTGCACAGGGCGATTCTGCAGCCGGGGAAAGCAGCGAAGAGGGGGGGCACGGCTGCCCAGAGCAGGTGGCCACAGCGGGAGAGCCGGATCAGGATTCTCCGTCCTACCAGGACCACTGGCTTCAGGCAAGTGGCAGGGATACCGCGCGCCATAATCCCCCCAGCAGGGCGCCCTCTACATCACTCTCACGTCTTGTGGCCGCGCCGGCTGGGAGCAATGTAAGTGTTAGCTAGCAAAGCGGAATTTCAGAGAGCTGGCTGCCTGCTGGGGGGGGAGGGGGAAGGGAGGCTGCTCCTCCTCTCCTTCCCCCACCCCATCCCTAGCCCCGCCCCCACTGCTGTTGGGATGCGGGTGGAGGGGTGAGGGACAAGGAGCTGCGCCCCTGCCATCTCAGAAAAAGGGGTTTGAGCGGCGGTTTGAGCCCTCCGGCGGCGCAAACAGCCCTTCCTCGTCCCCCTCCCCTTCCTTCCCCCCATCGCCTCGCTGCCGCCGTTGCCCTGGGGCCGGGCGGGCGACCGGGAGACCGCGGGGCTTGGATGCCTGGAGCTCGCGACAGGTAAGCTGCCGGCTGCCTCCTTTCCCCGTCTCCCGCCTCCCGTTCGTTGCTTGCCAGCCCGGCCGAAGGGGAGGCGGGAGGCGAGGAAAGGCCTCCTGAAGGGGAGGCGGGCTCCCGAAGGGCTCCCGGCTCCCGAAGGGAAGGCGGGAGGCGAGGAAAGGCCTCCCGCCTCCCCTTCGGGAGCCGGCAGCCTTTCGGGAGCCCGCCTCCCCTTCGGGAGGCCTTTCCTCGCCTCCCGCCTCCCCTTCGGCCGGGCTGGCAAGCAACGAACGGGAGGCGGGAGACGGGGAAAGGAGGCAGCCGGCAGCTTACCTGTCGCGAGCTCCAGGCATCCAAGCGCCCTCCCGCTTCCCCCCCCACCTGGACGCCGACATTTGCTGTGTTTTGCCCTCTGCGCATGCGCAGCGTTCTGCGCATGCGCAGAGGGCAAAACAAATGGCGGCACCCAGGCGCCCCCCCATCCCGCTTAAAAAAAAATCTGGTCACTTTGTCCTCAACCCCCGGTCCGTGGACCGGCACCGGGCCGCGGCATGCCAGAAACCGGTCCGTGCAAACAGGTGAAGCCCCATCCAAGGAATGCAGGCAGCAGGCAAAACCACGCCTCCTCCGGTCCATTGAAAAGCCTCCCTCCAGAGAACCCGGTCCCTGGTACCAAAAAGGTTGGGGGCTGCTGTTGTAGATGACTCCTGTTTTTTTTCCTGGGGCTGCTGTGTTTTTTGGTTTACTTAGGATGTTTCAGAGGGCTTTCGTAGGTTTGTGTGAACAATGATGCCATATGCTTACAATAGTCTGTTGGTGGTTCCTGAGATATTTTTAAATGTATTGCAATGTTATCCTTTTTACAGCTTGTGTTGGCGGTTGTGTTATGATGAGTTGAGTGGTCAGGCACTTTTTAATAAAGTTGTGTGGGTATCCATTTCTAAATTATTATATGCTGAGGTTTCCATTGAGTTACTAGTAAAAATAAACTATTCCTTCTGTACTGTAAGATACAATTGCAATTTCAATCTTGTCTCTGCACTAGTAGGAATATTGCAACCTTTCCTGATGCTGATCTTACTATGTTTTGTCCAGAGCACCAAGTGTGACCTAACTGTCGATCCTGGATAGGTATGAAAGGAAAGCTTTAATTCACTTGAGTAGTCAGCAGGAAAAAATATTAATAGTTCCACATCCTCTCAATACATTATTTAGTGCTAAGCACTTAATCCTTTAAAGGTGATTGTCCATTACTGCTTGAAATGTCAAAAAAAAAAAAAAAACCAACCCAGGTACTTATGATTTGTTTTGGAGCAAATTGGAAACATCTGGAAAAATACAGATTGCACACAGAAGTTTGCTGAACTGGATTAGGTTGACTTACCTTATTCAACACTAGACTAGTAAAATATGTCTTTAAAAAGTTGCCAAAATAGCATATAGATGGCAGGCTAATAGTTTGCAAATGGATTTACTATTTAAAACAAAATTGGATTGGCCTGCTTCACAAGGGGTGGGAATGAATAGTGTAGCAATGTATTAATCAGTATTCAATCAGAGGGACAATAGGTGTATATGTACAGGGCTTTTCTTTAAATTCACTTTTTAATTTATTGTATGTTCTGTAATTTTTGTTTTTAACTTTTAAATTTTTTGGAGTTTTGCATTTTAACTTTTTTTTGAATAAAAAAATTGTTATGGAAAAAATACATCAAGTGTACTTGTATATATATAGTGATTGTGGTACTTTTCTGTCCTTCAGATGATGATGCAACCCCCTCCCCCAACAAATTAAACATAGGAAACAGCTAAAATGGGGGAAAAGCGAAGGTTATTGGATTGTTCAACAGAATGCAAGACAAGAGTCTGCCAATTTCCTGTGCTGCTTTAAATAATCTGACTGAGTTGCAAGCAGTCTGATTTTGAGGCTGTCATTATAGTTATTTGTCAAAATTTTTTATAAAAAATGCTGAATTTAAATTATACATCTAGAATAGAACTTTAGTAATTCTACTAATGTAACTTTTACATTGAAATAATATAGAAATTAAGCCATTTTGCAGAAAATCTTGTAAAATATTTACAGAATTAATGTCTCTTAACCTTTAATTAATTAATCAAACTTTTAACTGAAACTATCTACTAAATTAGTAAATCTGTCTGATGTTCATATGTCAAGGGCAAGATCTGGGGGTTTTTTGGAGGGGGGAAATATATTCTTATTGCTTTATAATTTTAATTCCTTACTGCTCTCTATAGCTATGTTTACATGAATATTGTTGTAAAGAGATAACTTTGTGTCCTACTATAGAATTTTATCTTGCTTCTTTTCAGAATTGTTGAATATTTGCCACAATTTGATTTGCAATATTATTGAAAGTTGAATATTGAATGTTCAATGTACTTCAATATAGATGGTTCTTGTTTAATGATCCTCATTCGGCAACTGAACTAATACAGGGGTGAATAAGTGGTAGTTATGACTGGCCCTGGAATTTAAGGCCATGGTCAGATAATCACAATTTGTGACCTTCCAACAAGCAAAGTCAATGGGGAAACCAGCAGGAAGTTTTAAGTTGGGGTTATGTGTAGTCCTTACTTAATGTCTCACATGATTCTTGCTTAACCACAGCAACCAAAACTGCCAGAACTGCCCTCACTAAGCAGTGCAGTCATGTGGGTCTTTTGACTTATGACTGGGTAGCTTAATGTTAGAGTTCCTGGTCCCATTTGGTGTCATTAAGTGAGGATTACCTGTACTGGAACAATTAACCACTTCTCATGGATTGCTAAAGGCAAGTTAGGTCTTAAGCTTCAATGTATTTGTAAAATAATATTACGTAATTGCATACAAAGTTTAGGCATCCCAATCAAATAGTATGTTTGATTGAAATTCTAGGTCAACAAAATGGCACAACCACTACAAAATACAAGATTAAGCACCATGTCTTTCTGCAAAATCGAATGCATACTTACTATTTGTGTGGACTTGTCAACAGTTTCAAAATAAGAAAAAGTGAACATGGCAGATGTAGAAATTTAAACATACTTTCAATCAATTAGTGCTATTTCTCCCTTTGTCTTTTTTTAATTGTACAGTTGTTAACAAGACCCAAAGGACAATTGATTTGTTAGGACTACAATTAGCCAGGTGAAGACAATTTCACAGTTGAACAAATATTCTGACCCTTCTAACTTCTCTGGCTGCAATTGTTGTTCTGTCTACTTTTACAACAATCATGGGCTCCTCTAAACAGCTGTTTTAGCAATTGAAAACAAACATAAGTGACTGTTAAAAAGCAGGGGTAAATCTTAACAACAAAAATCTAAGTTCTTCTCGCTAGCAATTTCAAGTGGAAGAAACATTGTCAAGAAACACTTTGACAATATTAAGCATGGTTTTATTATGTATTGGTGTTGTGACACAGTCAGTAGCACAGGAAACTGTGTGGGTGGATGGAAGAATCAGCTCAAAGAAATATCAACATATCCTAGGACTTAATGACTCACAGCTAGTGAAGTAGCTGAAAGGAGAATAGATATTTCAGCAAGATCATCTGAAACACCCCTGCCCCCACCAAATTAACTATGAAGAATTTACAGGAAAACATGAAGGTTTTGGAATAAGTTTAACAGTCCCCAGACTTGTATGTTATTGAAAATCTGTGAGGAAATCTCAGACAGGCAGTGCATGCAACAGAGGTGGGTTCCTCCCAGAGCTGCCCAGTACGCAGCTCCGGTAGGGAGCGGTGGATTTGGCAACCGCTCTGGAGCCCTCTCTGCTGGTCCACCCGGCGCGTCGCCATTTTTTTTCACTGATTTTCGGTGATTTTCGGGTGATTTTGCTTCTGCACATGCGCGGAAGCAAAATTGCGCCGAAATCTCACAAGGGGACATGCACGTGTGCAAGATTTCGGTGAGATTTTGCCTCCGTGCATGCGCAAAAGCAAAATCACACCGAAATCTTGAGCGCGCGCGTGTCCCCTCACGAGATTTCGGCACGCTTTTCCACACATGAGCAAAAGCAAAATCGCGCGAGGAGGCGTATGCGCGTAGCGGGTGCCCCCCGAAGCGTGGAGATGCACGCGCATGGGTCCGGCAGCGAGGTAAGTGAGCAACCCGCCCCTGGCATACAAGGTTATTTAAAAATCAGTTAAATAATATCTAACAGAATGCAGGTAACAGACTTCATCAAGGAATCTTGTCTTTGAAATGACACACACACACACACACACACACACACACCAGAGGTGGGTTCCTGCCAGTTTGGACTGGTTCTTTAGAATCGGTAGTGGGAATTTCCCCCCGCTCACCGAACCAGCAGCAATGGCCAGCTGGATACGCCCCCAAACCGGCTCTCTTGGTGGCGCCATAGGCACCACCATCTTGTTTTTCACTTCTGCGCATGTGCAGAAGCTTTTTTTGCTTCTGTGCATGTGCAGAAGCTGGATTTTCAGCACTGCGCATGCACGCACACGTGCGAATCGTGCACGCCCATGCGGCATGGGAGGAAGCAAACCGGCAGCGAGGTAAGTCAGAACCCACCCCTGATACACACTTGTAAAATCCATATGGCTCTCATCTTCTTGGTGTTCCCTAAGACCTTGAAGACTTGATTGTTCTTCCTTTGGGTGAGATGGATGGGGCTTCTTGTTAGGTGTGTTGGTTAGCCTTTTCTGTATATTGTGACTCAATCCTGTTTGGTTTTAGTTTCTATTGGTTGTTATGTTATTATATGTTAACTGCCAGAGTCAGTTGGAGTCAGGTGGCACCTACACTGAATTACATAAATAATAAAATATTTATGATAGAGAAGACTTTTCATGGAATAGTATGGAAAGAATTCCAAAAATATGTGTAGAAATACTCTTAGGTAGCTATCAGAAGTGTTATTCCTGCCAAAGTAGGTGTTAACAAAATATGAGCTGAAAGGCTGCCCAGAATTTTGTATTTGCTATATTTACTCTTTTTATATTTTGACTCTAAAGAACTGCGTAGAAGTAGTAAAGATACATTTAAATCTGCAGAATGTCATGTTTAACTTTGTACCATATAGTTTAGCTCACATGGAATTTCGCTGAAATATGCAATTTGACTGGGAATGTTTAAAATTTAAATGCAACTGTATTACTTTTAAGTAATTTACGGTGCTGTGCTGAAAATTGTTTCCATATCTAATCAGAATAGAGCTGGAAGAGACCTTGAAGGTCTTCTAGTCCAACCCACTGCTCAAGCAGGAAACTCTATACAATTTGAGACAAGTGGCTGTCCAGTCTCTTCTTAAAAACCTCCAGTGATCAAGCACCCACAACTTCTGAAGGCAAGCTGTTCCACTTGTTAATTGTCCTCACTGTTAGGAAGTTTCTCCTTAATTCCAGGTCGTTTTTCTCCTTGATTAGTTTCCATCCATTGTTTCTTGTCTTGCTTTGGAAAATAAATTGATCCCCTCTTCTTTGTGGCAGTCCTCAAATACTGGACTACTGCTATCATGTCACCCTAGTCTAAGGTGATCAGATTTTAACATTGGTAAAGAGGGATACCATTGACCGGGGTGGGTTCCTGATTAAAAATTATTTATTTATTTATTTTTGGTCGTTTTTGTATGCCGCCCCACTCCCGTAGGACTCAGGGCGGCCATACAACTAACTTTCTTTCTTTCTTTCTTTCTTTCTTTCTTTCTTTCTTTCTCTTTCTTTCTTTTCTTTCTTTCTTTCTTTCTTTCTTTCTTTCTTTCTTTCCTTTCTTTCTTCTTCTTTCTTTTTCTTTCTTTCTTTCTTTCTTTCTTTCTTTTCTTTCTTTCTTTCTTTCTTTCTTCCTTCTTCCTTCCTTCCTTCCTTCCTTCCTTCCTTCCTTCCTTCCTTCCTTCCTTCCTTCCTTCCTAACTTTTCTTTCTTTCTGTCTTCTTCCTTCTTCCTTCCTTCCTTCCTTCCTTCCTTTCTTTCATCTTTCTTCTTTCCTAACATCTCTCTCTCTCTCTCTCTCTCTCTCTGTCTGTCTGTCTGTCTGTCTGTCTTCTTTCTTTCTTTCTTTCTTTCTTTCTTTCTTTCTTTCTTTCTTTCTCTCTCTCTCTCTCTCTCTCTCTCTCTCTCTCTCTCTCTCTCCTCTCTCTCTCTCTCTCTCCTCTCTCTCTCTCTCTCTCTCTCTCTCTCTCTCTCTCTCTCTCTCTCTCTCTGTCTCTCTGTGCGTATATGTGTGTGTTTACTAATCCCCTTTCTGTTCCTCCTGGCTCTAGTCTGTCTCACTTGAATGTTACACCTCTTTCATAGTGTGTAGCAACATAAATTTTGGGCTCAATTCTGGTTGTAAGTTAAGGGCTACCTATATTTTTCTCCTAGATGCCTGCTATCCTTCTTCAAGTTTGTATCATCTGTAAATGTATTTTTCACCTCTTATCTAATCTATTTATAATGAAATTGAACAGTGTTAATCCTAAAAGGGAGCCTTTCAGTATACCACTGAACACATCACATAAGGCCACTAAGATATATTTTGGGAGAAATTTATTCAATTGGTTCTTTCATTTTATGGAAAATGCAGTAGATGTTCCACCTGATCAAGATCGGAACAGGAAGAAATCAAAGTAAGATGGAATAGCTGTTAATTCAGAAGTTACTGACTCCAGGACTATAGTATGTCAGTCTACACAATATTTGACCCTTGATAGGGGTTGTGTTTCCTCAGATACAGCAGGCTGCCAATCTGAAGTCCTGGACTCACATCTGTTAGAGGAGTAGGCAAAGACCTATGTTAGGTGTTCTTTATTCAGCTTTGGCTGGTATATCAGTTATGACCTTACCTGAAATAGAAACCACTGAAGACAGTCACCCACATCCTTGCCATATTATTAGGTCTGGGAACTACTAATCCAGAGTATCTTTTTAAGGTTTATTGTTAATATGCTGGCCTTTACCAAAATGATTACAGCATCCAACCAGTGATCAGACACAACTAAACTACAAGATAGTGAGGAACAGAACTGGGCTGAGTGGGGTAAGGTAGAGCACAGTGACACAAGGTGACACAAAAATAAACTGTTGTTTAAATAAAGAGTGAAACCTAAATAGAATGAAATAAGAATAAAATTCTTTACAAAACTTTTATTTTAGAAAAATCTATGTTTACACTGTCTTCTACACCTTTTGATATTCGTAACATTGCATCTTATTACAAACATTGTGGGCATGCCTTTTTTTAGTATCCCACAACACTTGTATATAAATCACTATAGTCTGAATATAACTATTTTAATTAAAATGAAGAACAGAGATAAAATTTTGAAGTGGAAGCTTTCCATAACTTTTCTTTACACAATGTGGGAAAAACTTCTATGTGGTTGCTAAGGTTCACTATTCAACTTGATATCACATAATATATCCAAATTAATACATTCCCATAAGAACATTTTCAATTTGCATTGCAAAATATTTTATTTCTTAAATACCTTCTAAACAGTAAAATATGCATAATGAAAAAATTAAGACAATATACACAGAGGTGTCAAACTGGTGGCCCGTGGGCTGGATGTGTCACATGCAAGCCATGCCCACCCCAGCTCCGTTAATGGGAAAAACATCATGAAATGTCATGTGATGGCAATGTGAGGCCGCGAGTTTGACACCCATGATATACAATATTGGATGGTTAGAAAACATTAAGTCCCTTTTACCTGCAAACAATTATTCTGTGATTGTGCAATATTAGCCAAGTTTGATTGATGCAAACTTTAAAAATATTCAAAATCAGAAATATTAAATATTAATTTCAATCTATTAAGTTTGATTACTTTTTCAATTGGCACCTATTTGCACCTATCAAATTAATTTATTAAACAAAATACGTCTAGCCTGTATAAACATTTATATCAATGAGTAATCCTACTTCTCTTATATGCAAAGCAAAGCAAAACCATACATTGTCCCAGTTTATCTCAGTGAAATCAGAATCATCCCAAATTAACAGTATTACAATAAATGTATTTGATATAAAAACAATGAAAACTGTTTTTATAGACTATGCTGATTTTTTTTTTAGAAGAATGAACAAAACCTTTAAATTTTCAACCTAACAGAGCGTTTCAGAAAAGGCAAAGGACACAAGATCAAAAATATAATGTAACCAATAGAGAAAGCAACATGTGCTGCAAGAAGAATTAAAGAACCAATCCTGGTTCTGTAATTATCAGCTGCAAAAGTTCATATTTTGGACATGTGACAAAACTATGTGTACTAGAAAAAATAGCTACCCTGCTTGGCAAGATTGAAGGAAGTAGATAGAGAAGACAGAAATGAACTCATCGTCTGAAGTGAGGATGACTTCAATGTGCTATTTCTTTAGCATTTGCAAATGTGTTTACAGTCCTTTTATTTTTACAGCATACTTTTAAAAGGGACACTCTCTTGGTATTTTCCTTTGACCGATTCATTGTTTCAAATAAAAAAGCCTTGAAAATCGCACTTATGAAAACTTTGCTTGGGTAATTGACTACAAAAATTTGAAGGTGGGTGAAGAAAGCCTTCATGCAACACACTTTTTTCTTCCCTCCACCCTGCCCCAAGCCGTTGCAGGGCTCTCTGTTGCGTCTTCCAGTCATTTGAGTCAAAAACGAGCTCATTTGAAGGAACAAGAAATATTAACACATCACACACACACACACACACACACACACACACACACACACACACACACACACACACACAGAGGAAATTGTTCTGCTTGGGGTTGTGAGGAGCAGGAAGGAAAGGTGCAACTGCGAGGTTATAGGCAGAGCTAAACTGGCTGAAAGGGCAGAAATGTGTATTCAGTTAATTACCGGAGTTGCAGAGGCTGATGGCAAAATAACAGAAAAAGAGAGAGAATGAATCCTCTGACTAGCGTTCACGTCCCTGGGCCGTTCAGAAGGAACAAGACAAAACCGAAGGTGCTCCTGCATCTTCTGGGAGGCAGGCTTCCTGCCAACACCCTAAAAGAGCTGCAGCTTCCTTGAGGAGGAGCAAGGCGAGACGCAGCGGCTGACGACTTCAATCAGAATAGAGCTGGGAGGGACCTTGGACTAAACGTCTGCACTGCAGTTGTGGTTTTTTTTAATTCCCCCCAGTCTCGCACGCCCCCCTTTCAGGCTGATTTTTTGAAAGAATGCCCTAGTCGTGCATTCTTTCAAAAAATCGGGACTTTTTAGAAACGCAGCGGGACGTGGGACAAATCATTAAAAAGCGTGGCTGTCCCGCCAAAATCGGGACGTCTGGTCACCTTTAATTTAATTTAGAACGTCTATTAAGAACGTCTATTAAATTAAATTAAACCTTACCCTAGTCCTTCTTTTCTCTAGACTAGTCATACCCAGTTCTTGCAATCATTCTTCATATGTTTTAGTTCCAGGCCTTTAATTTTTCATTAATTCTCATTTAATGATGTGAAAAATACACTGTACCAAGTTTTATTTTCCAAGGGAGAAAAAAAAGTTTGATGACATTTCTATAAAATCCTATATTTATATATTTATATATAAATCCTATATTTATATATTTCTATAAAATATATAAGGGTATGTGAAAGTTTCCTGTCTTTCATTGCACAATCATCTGTAGGACATGACCAGACTGAGCCCGAGGGAGGGGTCAAACACATCATCAGTCTCAAGTCCCTTTGTGCCCACAAGAAATCTAAGTCCAGCCCACCTTGAATTTTGTTGACTCGTATCTACCTCCTATTGGCTTTGATCATAGTTAGTTCAGATTCTTGTAGAGAGCATTAGCATACGGTAAACCTATATTTATTTGAACTGCATGAACTTCTGATTTCCTGTGCTTCGCATCATCTTTCCAATAGTTTCCTGCTTCCTTGATTTTTCATTCCCCCCCCCCCCCCTTAAATCCCAAAGGAACAATACATTAGTAGGGAACTGTTCTCATGGTCTTTTCTGAGTTCAAGAATTACAATCAGCTAGAAAACTGCAGGGTAAAGAAGATTTAAGTAAGTAAAACTGATAAAAACAAAACCTTTTACTACTTGAAAACAAGAAACAACACATATAAACACCAGTAACCAAATAAATAAATAAATAAATAAATAAAAAACAAACAAACAAATAAACAAACACAAAAACAAAAACAATAAAAATCAAAATAATAAATAAAAATAAAAATAAATAAAAATAATAAATAAAAATAAAAATAAAAATAAACAAAATAAAAATAAAAATAAAAATAAATAAAAGGAATCATAGAAGTCCTGAGAAATAGCTGAAAAAAATATAAACAGAATAAAGCTGGGCAAAACATTTCACTGTGGAATATTTTAACCTCCAAATGGTTAGTGTTTTCTGTTTTGATCTGAAATGTATTATTCTATTCCAGGACAATGGCATTCTGAGTCCATTTAAAGCCCTTCATGGCTTAGGACCAGGTTATCTCCGGGACCGCATTCTGCCTCACACTTCCCTTCGACCGGTTAGGGCCCACAGAGTTGGCCTCCTCCAGGTCCCATCGGCTAAGCAATGTCGCCTGGCGGGCCCTAGGGGGAAAGCCTTCTCTGTGGCAGGCCCCGTGCTCTGGAACCAACTTCCCCCAGAGACCCGAACTATCCCCACCCTACTGGCCTTCCGGAAAGCTGTTAAGACATGGCTTTTCCTGCAGGCAGGGGGTGGAGCGTAATCCATCTGAGCTCACCCCCAAGTATGTATGAAGTCGAATTGATTAAATGTTTTTAAGATTATGGTTTTTTAATTTTCAAATTTGTTTTAAATGCTTATATTGGTTTCTTGTATTTTTACTGTTGTACGCCGCCCGGAGTCCTTCGGGAGTTGGGCGGCATATAAGAAATACCAATAAATAAATAAAAATAAATAAATAAATTTCAGATTCTTGAACAAAATACCTTATACATCCTTAAAACAGGAGCTCCATTTGCAGAGGAAGAAAACTTTTGTGAAACTAGAAGGCAGAGTTTGGCACAATTATGAGTCAGAAAGTGTCCAGAGAGCATGCTAAGCAACTATATATCAATTCATGCTATACCATAATATCCTTAGCATGATCTTGATAATGACTAATTGAATATTCAAGGGTGTGTTTTTTACCATTATAATGAGTTTTCAAGTTATCAGAGTTCATTATTCTATGCAATTCTTGCCTTCAGCCAGACCAAACTCATCCTTGGCAGCCCTGCAACGCTCGTGCGAGTGGGGCTGTGTGGGCATGCACATGTGCATGCATCAGCAGGCCATTCACATGGCCCAGTTATGAATAGGCCATGGACTAGTAGTGGGCCATGGATCAGAGGTGTTGGGACCCCTGGATTAGACAATGGGCTGGAGGTATCTAATTTTAAAGCAAATAGAATCTGATCCAGCAGTAAAAACTGCCTGGAGCTCTATTCAGAATCAGCTACTCTAAAATATTTAGAAAACAAAGGGCAGAATAATTGAACAAGTGTAATAATTAATAACAATCCATAGCAGTCTAGTAAAAGTAAAAATAGGTCCAATTCAGTTTGGCATTCCTATGTAAGGCCCTCTACTGAGAGACATTTCTGCACCAAAGAGAATGCTGTGTTCCAATTCATTTTAAAAGGCATACTGTGGATCTGAAAAATATCCATAAAAGATGAACTAAATGATAGAAATCTGGAACATGAAGAAATGTGATAACAAATATTGAGATTCTGGTTCAGAAAAATAGTTGAGATATGAGGATATGGTGGAGGTGGAGAGAGAAAGAACATTCTATGTCAGTAATGGCTAACATTTTTCTTGTCGCGTGCTGAAAAAGCGCACATGCGCTAGCAGGTGCGTGCGTGCCAGCACCCATAATGCAATGCATGTGTGACCCTCTCACGTGCCCCCACACATGCGCGCGTGACCCTCGCCCCATTTTGGGCCTACCAGGTTTCCCTGCAGCCTCCTGGGGCCAAAAATAGGCTGTGGGGGTGCTGCACCCCCCGTGCTCCCACACACATGTGCGTGTGTCTCCCGCATGCGCCCTGCCCTCTACGCATGTGTGGCAGATACCCGAAAATCAGCTGGCTGGTGGGAGGCACACGCACATGCACGGTGGAGCTGAGCTGGGTGACAACTCTCATGCTGAGACGGCTCTACGTGCCACCTGTGGCATGCATGCCATAGGTTCGCCATCATGGTTCTATATCAAAAGAAAATAGTTAACAGATAAGGTTTTTTTCCTTTGAATCCTGAGGTTATCTAATGAAACAGACTTGGGCAAACAAAAATATTCCTTCATACAATATCTATTCAAACTGTTGCTTGCCTCTGCTAAATGAACTCATCGCCACATATCTATATAACTTTTAGCAGGATTATAGAAACTACAGAATATAAGACTTTCAAATGCTATTACTCACAATAGTTATACTGGATATCTCCAAGGTTAGATAAAACATATCTTTGAATACCACTTTCTTTAAAAGAAAAGAAGGTAAGTATTGTGATGGCCTGTTGGCTGCCAGTTCAGATAATGAAGATGAGCCAGAACTGGGGCCATCAGACTGGGTTGTTATGGATACCCAGGAGTGTCCATATAGCCAGCTTTTCCTGGCTGGCTATATGGTGGTTGGTTGAGGAAGATGCAGTGCCAGGTCCTTCTGACATTGTGGGGAGCAGTCAACCAGATGGACAGCCACCTGCACAAGCAGAAGAAGGGAAGGCTTGGCTGCTGCTGGTTAGTGCAGATGAGTGGCAACAAGCTGATCTGATGATGAAGAGTTGCCACTCCCGCCCAATTCATGAACGTGACAAGCAGAGCGAAGGGAAGCACATGGGAGGTCAGTGTGACTACTCACAAGGAAGCAGCCGCATCCCCCCAATGAAAAACCCTGGACTTGCATTTATTTAGCTAGGTGCAGGGAAAGTGGTGATTGTCAGAGGCAACCATTCACTTCTCCTGTGCAACCTCTTCTTTGTGGACTTTGGACTTTGCTCTTGCTTTGTGGACTTTGGACCAGGGTTGGGTTCTACCTTACCTCGCTGCCGGTTCGCTTCCTCGTGCGCCTTGTGTGCACGCGCATGCGCAGTGGCAAAAAATCCCAAAAAATTCCCCCCCAAAAAAGCTGAAAACAAGATGGCAACTGCATGCACAGTGCCGGGAACTTGGCTTCTGCACATGTGCAGAAGAAAAAAAAACCGGAAAAAATTCTAAAAAAAAAATTCTAAAAAAAATAAAATCTGAATTTTTTTTAAAAAAAGATGGCGGCGCCCACGGACTGGCACTGACCAAACTGGTTTCGTGACATCATTGTGACATCACCAGTGGGTCACTACCGGTTCGGCAAACTGGTGAGAACTGGGAGGAACTCACCTCTGTTTTGGACCTTGTTTCATGGACTTCAGACCTTGCCCTTGTGTCATGGACTTTGGGCCTCAATCTTGTCTCATGAACATGGGACTTTGCTCTTGCCCTGTGGGATGTTGGACCTTGCTCTTGTGGATTTCAGATCTTGTAGACTTTGATGCTTTCACTCAAGTTGCTCTTGGGAAAATTGGTGCTGGAATTAACAGCACAACTTCAGAAAGTTTGTGGATTGGCCATTAGCATGGGGGAGTTTTGAGGAACTACTTTATTTATGTATAGTGGTGCAAGAAACATACTATACTTGCACCTGTCCCTGTTTGCGTGACTTGGGTCAGAACAACTATCATATTCTGCATGTACGTCTCTGAAGGGCATCAGCTTTAATACCAGATTACACCATGTTATTGAATTATAATGGTTTATCCTATTATGCCAAGAGGTATCCACATCCATAAAGGTACCCAAAAGGCAAAACAAACATGATATTATGTCACAAACTCCATCCTCTTCTATGACTTTGCATACAGACATACAGACAGAGCAGAATTTGCCAATCAAAATTGTAATGTATACTTCATCACTTGTCCTTCTTTTCCTTCCTTTTGGTGGATATAATATATATTCCTTTTATGTCCATAAGTATGAATGAATATTCCCAGTTGGATGCATAACTGCATCCAGTACTTCTATATAGAATAGCAGTAACAAAGTCGGGTTGTACATTGAATATAATGTAAGGCTCTTCTGCTGATATCGTTGTGCGATGTAAGAGGTTTTAGTATTTTTCTCTGCTTGCATATACTATAAAAAATACCTACAGTATCTCAATAGTGAAGTGTATCTTACACATGTGGAAGATTCCAACTACAGTTTCCAGCATCTCCAACCCTAGAAACAGTAACCTAGAATGGTTATTTCGCAATGTACTATGAAATGAGCATACACTGAGGGGGCAGAATCTGAGTCCCACAAACCTCAGGGACCACATGTAATATTTGGCTGTGGTCCAGACAGCTCTTTCAAAATTGCCATGAAATTCTCATTTCTAACAAAAGATAAATTGTTAAATATCCAGAGAATAAGTACTTAATTAATTTAATTTAAATCAACTTCGCTTTTCATCCATTTATTTGTCCAAGTCTACATAATTTCAGAGGTCACGCCCCCCCTCCCCCCAGGATCTCAGTTAAAGAATCTCACTTGTGCAGCCCTGATGCAGGCAGCCGTCAAGAGCTGCCTAGAATTCTACGAATGAGGCAATTGGTAATTCTAATCAGAGTTTGGATGAAAAGAAACTGTGTAAAAATGTCCATCATTAACCAGATCACTGAAATGAAAAGAAGCAATAATCAGCAGAAAATTTGCAACCAGGAAAATAAGGAAAAGACAGAGAAAATGGCACGAAGGTAACAGAAATGCAAATATCAAATTTAGGGATGGCCAATGTATGTCAAACAGAAAATACAGGCAAAGAAAAAAAAGGAATATGGAGTTGATTATGGTTATTATGATGCAATATTTTCCATTCAAGCAATTGCTTTTGGTACCTATCTAGTAAGCAAATGAACATGAAAACAATGTGCGAGGATGCCACCCGTCCCCTTCCAGTCTTGTTTTATATGTCTTGGTAGCGATTTGTGTTTAATTTTCCTTTTTATATATCTCCCTGACCAAGGGTCGCACCCTCTGTTTTGCTTCTCTCTCTCTTTAGAGGCTTGCTTTTACTTTTACAATATCTCTAAGCTCTGCAGGATTGTTTAAGATTTGCTTTATGTGAGGAATAGACAGACGTTGACACGTTTCTTGAACAAACTAGTAAACAGTTTATTTAAATACAACTTCTCAGTAATTGTCAAGTGAATTTGTTAAAGCCACAAGCAGCTATTTAATTCTTTCTTTTTCTTTTCTTCCCCTCAGAGACTTTCTTAGCTCTCCTGACTAAATGTAAGAAATCCCAGTTCTTCTTTGTTTCTAGGCCTATAGATAAGAGCACGTTTCACCGTTTATCTCTATCTACAAATTACTCAATATATATCAATCAATCTTGTTCCCTGGCCCTGGCTCCTGCTTCCCACAGAACTGCCTAGGGCCTATCTTTTCTCTCCTGTTAACTTCCCTCTTGGACAGATACATTCAGGCAGAGATTCTCTATAAATCTTCCCTCATGGAAGTTACACAAAACACACAGACTGAGCTCTTCTCAGCTCTTCTCACTACACCTTCCTTCCTGGAAGTTACCACATAACAGAGAGCTTTCCAGCTCTTCACACTAAACCTTCCCTCATGGAATTTACCACATAACAGAGCTTCTCTCAGCTCTTCACACCAGGCCTTTTGTAGTTCCTGGCCCTGCTATCTATGCTCCGATTGGCTGTCTCTTATGATGTCATCTATCCCCCCTCCCTTCTGGAGCACTGGGATAAACACCTCCCCCTTTCTACTTACCATACATTTTAAAAGCTGTCTGGCTCTATACTTACTTGTTTAAACAGTTCCTTTTAACAACACTTTTTAACTTTATACAGCATCTTACTATTTTACATTCAGTACCTGTATGTGGGTACTGAATATAAAAAATCACTTATATAATGTTTCCCATGAGATTTTGCAAGCATGAGCCAACCTCATAGCATTGCTTTAGGATTTAGCACAAATAATTAAAGAAGATACATAATCTGTCAAAATATCAGGGTAAAGATAACAGGCCCATTAATGTAAAGACTGAGAGCGTTAGCATAATCACAACTATTTCCTAGAACAAAATTTGACCAATCTTAGAATTTTAAAAAATTCAACACAGCAGAGCAGGAAAACAACGTTAGAGAATCAGAAAGGAAAAAAATTGTCTTGACTTAAAAGGAAAAAAAAATAGCATTATATATTGCTAAGATTCTATTCTCTGTGTGCAATTTTATATCTGAGGACTCCGACAAAGAAAATAAATAAAAGAGGAAGCTGCTTGAAGGCCACTTTCTAAAACTCTGAATGTTCATTTCCCCTTCTGAAGCATTTATAATCTTCCAGAAAAACAACCCTTTGTCTGATTAATGTAATGCTGAACCCCACCATAGTTGACAAATAGGCCTCATGGGTGTTTATCAAAAGGAAAGGAAAGAACATTTTCACCTCTCTTATCCTTTTGGAATTCTGCCTACAGCAGTGCATAACTTGGCTCTGACATCTAGTCAGTCTTTGGATGGAACCAGTCTTTTGAGACTACCAAAGACAACTGCAGCAATATTTACAAGGATGCTCAAGGTTTGTATTTCTGGCTAGAATTTCTGATCAGGGGAAGCATTCCTTCACCAGAAGATGAAAGTCTTTAAAATTCACTCATAGAGAAGAACTGTTTTATGGCAAACAGTTTAATAAGGAATGACCCAGTGGCACATTATGTAGTATCATTTTCTCCTAAAATTGATGTGATAATGATATTGCAAATAGAAATTGAGTGAGTTAATGATTGTGGCATTCTGTTGAGCATTCCAGACATTCATTTCTGTTGTTGCATATTCATCAGTTAAGCACCAGAAAACTGATGCTTCAGAAGCTTTGGGAAAAACTATGCTACATTTATGATATTTCAGTGCTAGTGATATTCAACCACAATATAAACATCTAGCACAGGGATCTGCAACCTTAAACACTCAAAGAGCCATTTGGACCCATTTCCCACAGAAAAGAAAACACCGGGAGCCACAAAACCTGGGTGGGCGTAGCCAACTCGATGTCACTCACTCCCACCCAGTCACATGACCCCCATAGCCACGCCTACCCAGCCAGTCATTAGGGCAGACAACTGATTGTTAAAAAACACCGGGAGCCACAAAACCTTTTGACCCCCCCTCCCTCCCCTCTCTCTGTGTATCTCTGTGTATCTCTCTCACTCTCCTCACTCTCTCTTCCCCCCTCTCTCTGTGTATCTCCCTCTCATCCCCCGCTGTTGTCTTTACCTTCTCAGGCTAGGCAAGGAGTGACTGGGAGAGGAGGGCAAGGAGCAGGGCCAATCAGTGATGGGATCACCCGATAGGAAGCCACAGCAGAGGGCCCAAAGAGCCGCATGCGGCTCTGGAGCCGCAGGTTGCAGACCCCTGATCTAGCATATAAAATAAGCATATTCCAGCATGTTTTAAAACCAATACGAACAGTACAAAACAGATTAATAGTTGTTGTAAAAATGAAAGAAAGCCAAAACAGATATTCCCAAAAAGAGGGGAGGGGAGATGATGGAAAAGTCATTTTTTCAGTACTCTTTTGAAAAATTATTTCACATTTTTGAGGAATCTTTGCTACTTACTGTGTCACATGACAGCTAGACAATAAGCTGTTTATTGTATGTGTGCATACAATTGCCAAACTGAAACGGGTAGATGTGCAATTGTAGCTGTAAAGGAGTTGAAATAGCCTTGCCTTTTTTGGGATAGCTTTTCTGATTTTTTAATTTATTCGAGCAAGAAGCAAGGCCTTAGGGCTCTCATATCCCTTTTTATCCCTGGGCTTATATCCCAAGTATAAGTTTCCAACTTTTAAACAAAGAAAGTAAAATATCTGTTTTCAAACTCTGGCAGGCTTAACTATCCTTTTTATGCACACAAATGCTGAAAAGAAAAAAAGAAAAAAATGGGACTGATCTGCTTTTCTTGGGAATATTAGTATACCATGCATGGCAATGGCCCCTGAAGTTCATGGAGGCTACAAGTAAAAATTAATAATGTGCAGCCTTGCCTATAAAAGACAGCCCTGGTTTAAATATTGATTACCTCATTCTCCAGCAGATAAAGTTCACATTCAGGTTGAGGAGACATCTTCACCAGACAAGATGATTAAAAAAGCAAAGGTAGAGAGGGTCAAGCCCCAGAGCCTGCCCTGTGTTACACTGTCTCAAACAAAATTTGGGGTTCATCTGTAGACATCTAGAACAGACTCTCATTAGGTGCAGAAATGGTTTGGAAAGAAAGTAGGATCCTTGGAATAGAGAAACAAATAGTGATATTCTCACCAATATGTTATGCGTAAAGACTGGATTCATGCTAGACACTTGGAACGCAGGTTTCTTTTTCAAAAATCACAAATAGTTCTATTCTCCCCCCCCCCCGAATTGTCTGCAGCGTTTCCTCAGGATTCTGGCTCAGTTTGCTGTCTCCATGCCAGCATTTCCTACTCCTCCTGCTATTGGAATAGAATATTCTTTATTGGCCAAGTGTGTTTGGACACACAAGGAATTTGCCTTCGGTGCATAAGCTCTTAATGTACATACAAACAACAAAGTGATGAATCATAAATCGTAAGATACAATCATAAATCACAAGATAAACAACAAAGTGATAAATCATAAGATACCAATTGGAGAAGGTAATAGGAAAAATGAGGAGGATAATACAATACAGCCCTTCTACATGGAGTAAATACACCTACATCTTTAAGTGTAAGACAGTGCTGTGGGAATTTTGTGTTCAGCAGAGTGATGGCATGAGGGCAAACTGTTTTTGTGTTTAGTTGTTTTGGCATGCAATGCTGTATAGCGGCGTCCTAAGGGGAGGAGTTGAAACAGTTTATGTCCAAGATGTGAGGGGTTTGTAGATATTCTCTCAGCCCTATTTCTGGCTTGTGCAGCATAAAGGTCTCAAATGGAAAGGAGGCTGGTTGCAATTGTTTTTTCTGCAGTCCTATCTATCCATTGAAGTCTGTGTAGGTCCTGGTTGATTGCTATACCAAACTAGACAGTTATAGAAGTATACAAATCACAGACTCATTAGTTCCTCTATAGAACTACATCAGCAGCTCTTTGGGCAGTCTGAGCTTTCCGAGTTGGTGCAGGAAGACCATTATTACAACTCCAATCTCTTTTTATGAAACATTTCTTCTTTCTGCTTCAGAATTTCATTCTCTTAAATCAGGGGGGGTCCTTGGTGCTCTCTGAGCTTGCTTGTTTTCTTGTAGATGTTTCATTACCCTAACTAGGTAACATCATCAGTGGTAGTAAGGAGTGCTGTTTGCTGTTAGTTTATATTCTGGTGTCTTGCCTGTCTGTGTGGGTGAGGGCAGTCTTAGAAATTTTTTGGTTGGGCTGTTCACTAATGGCTCTTAGGCAGTTTCTTGATTGGGGTATTGCTTACTTGATAGTTGATCTGAAGTTGACCTTGGAGTTAATCTATGCTGATCTGAGTGCTGATTACTGGTGGAGAGGTAATGGAGTCATTTTCTATTATGGGCTGGTTGATTCTCTGAAATCATCTCTTGATCTGCCACTGGTTTCTGTTGCTTCTCTTATTTAATTTCCCCTCTAATTCCATTTTCATGCAATTGGTTACATGGGCTTGAAATCAATGGATGAACTGGACCTTAACCCAGTCATGCCACTGGCTATTAAGACTACAGAAAGAATGCTGCCGCCTCCCCACAGATTTCAGTTTTGCAGACAGCAGCAGCACAACTGTTTACTAAGTCTTCAAATTCTTACCTAATTGCCTTCTGAATTTAGAGGAAAAATCCATACCTTGAAACTAATGCTAACTCTATTCTTATCAGAGATACACTTTCAAATCAGTGAGCAGCATAGCCCAGCATGACCTAGCACCTCCCTTTGGTATTATTGACAGGAGGCTACACTACCTGTCTTCTTTTGTTTGCTTTACTTTGTTTCTAATTGCCATCATTTCCTTGCTATTGGCTTTCCACTTTTACTAAGCGTTTAGACTCCCAGTTTATTTTACACTTAAAGCATTTCTTTGAATGCTTGCAAATTCAGCTGTTTTTTTTAAAAAATAATGATTTTTAAAAAAGACTTTAGAAAGTCTTTTCTTTGGGTTAAAGAAAAAGCTGCGTATTTTATATTTGCTGGAAGATCCTTTCGTGAGTGATAGTAAGACAGCTGACTAATTTGATTTCAGAAAAGAATAACTGCAACTCCACTATTTAAAATTTGAGTTTCTCCCTGCTTCATTTTTAAATGAAGGATGAAATCTTAGTACAGATTCTAGGCACAAAGCCTGGCCAAAGCTATTCAGTTGGAAAATAGTAGCCTGGAATATTGTCATAAGGTAGAACATAGTGTATGATGACTTCCCTGGACACTTCCCCAGAGATTAGTTTGGATGAGGAAGAGCAGGACCCAGGGATGTTGATGGGGAGAGATGGAATAGAATAGAATAGAATTCTTTATTAGCCAAGTGTGATTGGACATACAAGGAATTCGTCTTTGGTGCATATGCTCTCAGTGTACATAAAAAGACAAGATACATTCTTCAAGAATCATAAGGTACAACACTTAATGATTGTCATAGAGTATAAATAAGCAATCAGGAAACAATCAATATTAATATAAATCATAAGGATACAAGCAACAAGTTACAGCCATACAGTCATAAGTGGGAGGAGATGGGTGATAGGAATGATGAGAAGACTAATAGTAATAGTAATAGTAATGCAGCCTTAGTTTGACAGTGGTGAGGGAATTATTTGTTTAGCAGAGTGATGGCGTTCGGGAAAAAACTGTTCTTGAGTCTAGTTGTCTTGGTATGCAGTGTTCTATAGCGTCGTTTTGAGGGTAGGAGTTGAAACAATTTATGTCCAGGATGCGAGGGGTCAGTAAATATTTTCACGGCCCTCTTTTTGACTCGTGCAGTATACAGGTCCTCAATGGAAGGCAGGCAATTGTTTTTTCTGCAGTTCTGATTATCCTCTGAAGTCTGTGTCTGTCTTGTTGGGTTGAAGAACCAAACCAGACAGTTATAGAGGTGCAGATGACAGACTCAATAATTCCTCTGTAGAGCTGTATCAGCAGCTCCTTGGGCAGTTTGAGCTTCCTGAGTTGGCACAGAAAGAATATTCTTTGTTGTGCTTTTTTGAAGAAGTTTTTGATGTTAGGTGACCATTTTAGGTTTTGAGATATGATAGAACCTAGAAATTTGAAGGTCTCTACTGTTGATACTGTATTGTCTAGTATTGTAAGAGATAGTAGAATGGGAGGGTTTCTCCTAAAGTCTACCACCATTTCTACGGTTTTGAGTGTTTTTAGTTCCAGATTGTTCCTGGTCGCACCACGAGGCTAGTTGTTCAACCTCCTGTCTATATGTGGTTTTGTCATTGTCTCGAATGAGACCAATCACTGTGGTATCATCTGCAAACTTAACAGTAGCTTAACAGATGGATTGTTTGAGATGCAGCCATTGGTATACAGAGAGAAGAGCCTTGGGGGACCCCTGTGCTAATTGTACAGGTATCTAATGTGATTTTGTCTAGCTTTACCTGCTGCTTCCTGTCTGTTAGGAAACTTGTGATCCAGTTACAAGTGTGTCCAGGTACCGCTAGCTGATGTAGTTTAGTTAGAAGAATGTCCGGTATGATAGTATTGAATGCTGAACTAAAGTCTACAAAGAGGACTCTTGCGTAGGTCTTTGGAGATTCAAGATGTTGCAGGATGTAATGCAGAGCCGTATTAAACAGCATCATCTGTCGATCTATTTACTCGGTATGCAAATTGCAGGGGGTCTAACAGTGGATCTGTGATGGTGTTCAAGTGGGACATCACTAGCCTTTCAAAGGTTTTCATAACTACAGATGTTAGAGCAACTGATCTGTAGTCATTCAGTTCTTTGATGGAGGGCTTCTTCGGCACTGGGATGATAGTGGAGCATTTGAAGCAAGAAGGAACATGGCATATCTCTAGAGATTTGTTGAAGATTTGGGTGAAGATGGGGGCCAATTGGTCAGCACAGACTTTTAAGCAAGAAGGAGTTATCTTGTCTGGGCCTGGTGATTTTCCTGGCTTCTGTCTGTGAAATAGATCTTGCACTTCCTTTTCTGTGATCACCAGGGGTTGTGAATCCAATGGGATGGGGTCAGTTGTAGGAGGTTTGGCTGTTGTTGGTGTGTCTGGGATCGAGGGTGTGGAGATAGGTGGCTGTAGTTTCCTTTCAAACCTGCAGTAGAACACGTTCAGGTCATCTGCCAGTTGCTGATTTCCTTCAGCTTGGGAAGGAGGTTTGCCATAACCGGTGATGTTTTTAAGAGTTTTCCACATGTTTGCTGGTTCATTTGTTGAGAACTGATTCCTTAGCTTTTCAGAGTAGCTTCTTTTTGCTGCTCTCATCTCCCTTGTTAATATATTTCTGGCCTGATTGTACAGCATTCTATCACCTTTCTGTAGGCTTCCTCTTTGGCGCGACATAGCTGCTTAAGTTTAGCTGTGAACCAAGGTTTATTGTTACTGTATATTCGCAAATTCCTGGTCGGTACACATAGGTCTTCAGAGAAGCTGACATATGATGTTACAGTATCTGTGAGTTCATCCAGGTCTGCAGAGGTATCTTCAAAAATATTCCAGTCTGTGCAGTCAAAGCAAGCCTGTAGCTTTAACTTTGCCTCCTCAGTCCAAGTCCTCACTGATTTAATTGTTGGTTTTGTGGCTTTAAGTCTTTGTCTGTAAGCAGGTACAAGGTGCAATGCAATGCAATGATCAGAGTGGCCCAGATGTGGAGGAACGTCCAGAGGTTGCCAGAGGCTATGAGCCAGGAGTGGAGGGGTTGAGCATAGTGGAGCAACCGGTTGAGCAGCCAGCTGAGCTGGAGACCCGAGAGGCAAAGCTGCAGCTGGGCAGCCCAGAGGCTTCGGGTGGAGAGGGATGCAGGCTGCAGCTGGTCAGTGGAAATGATGAAGTACTGCCTCCTCTTCCAAATCCGAGAGCATGTAGGGCTGAGAGGAGGCAGGCACAACAAAGGTTAGCCAGGATACTTGCAAGGCAGCAGCTGTGCTCCTCTTGATAGGCTGCACTGGGCAGTGGCTATTTACCTCAGCAAGTGGAGTGAAACAGCACTGGGAACAATGTGTTCATTTCCTTGCTGTGTGTTCTTCAGCCGTCGTGATTCTTGCTTGGATTCTGCCCCTTGAATTTTGGATTGTGCCTCTTGAACTCTGGACTTTCCTTTGCCTCGTGACTTGCCTTGCCTTTGTGCTGTGGACTGGCGCTGGCTTGTCTTGAGTAGCCTGTTGAACTCATTGTTGGGGGTGCACTGACTTTGGGAAAGGGAACTTCTGGGGAATACTAATTCAGGCTTGGAAGCCTTCATAAAGACTCCTGGCGTGTATATGTGTGTGAGCGGGGCAGCACAATAGGAACTGCTTTGTAGTGAGTACCTTTGAGCTAGATATTGTCTTAGCATCAGCTATCCAGAATTTCAGATTTTCTCAGGCCCTAACTGAAGATGCCAGAGATTAAATAGTTTTTTACCTTTTGCTTTCAAAGCATATAGCATTCCCTTCTTTTATTTATTTAAACATTTATATAGCCAGTCATCATATCGCAAACTCTGATCGGCTTCCAATAGGCAAACATTAGGCAATTGGAGTAACCAAGAGAGTCAGATAAATTTGAATCATTCTAGAGTCAAAAACCTGGATTATATTGTAAAAGCCAAGAGACTATTCTGAAGAATAAGAAATATGGGCACGTACCCATATTTAAGAAAAAGTTGATATCCACTAAGTTCTCAAAATCTCTGACATTTCTATGATTCTTTTGTAAGATCTTGTAAAATTTTGTGCAAGAACACTGAATCTTGCAATCCCTTTTAAAATGTAAGATTTTGTTGGGATAGTACAGGAGAAATTGGTAATATATGTTATTTGTAACCATATGTACTGTATGTCAGACTGGAAATAGAAATGGTGAAATAGATGCATTATATCATGCTTTCCTTGAACCTATTTTAACCTTGTCAACTGTTTTGCAGGCCAGACCCTACAATATCATAATTATTTTTCTTTCTTCATTAATTAGACTCTATTCAGTGGTCCCTGAATTCCACAACAATGTTGGTCTCAAAAGGAGTGATGAACAAGATCAGAAGCAGCAACTGGTAAGTATTTGTGAAACAGAATTTGACATCGCTGAACAAGTTCATTCTTATCTTCTTTTCCTTAACCTTTCTGACCCTCTCTCTGAATATTGTTCAATAAACAGAAATTGCATAAAATGTTAACTGTACAGGATGAAATCCATAGACCCAATTCCTTTCCCAACTTATGAGAATTAGTGAGAAGAATTCTTGGGAACTGGTAGGTAAAGGTCAGCCCTTATCATATGCTACAAAATGGGGTTACGGGACTCAAAATTTGCAGTCAAGATCTTTGGCCAGTAAACTGGCATATAGAAGCTATAAAAGTATGCAAACTATAATTTTGTGAAATAAATAAGATAAGTAAGATATTTTGAATCAGACTTCAGTTTTAGCTATTTGAACTGGAGAAACCCAGGCATTAATCTTCATTTAATCATATGCTTAATTAGAAGGTCCTAGGCAAAATTCACAGGTTAGCTTATTTTGAGGGATAAACACAAAATCGGATAACTAGATTTTCCTTAAAATAATATAATATCCTGTTTCTCCAAAAATAAGATCTATCCTGAAAATAAGCCCTAGCATGTTTTTACTCATGTGCCTAATATAAGCCCTACCCCCAAAATAAGCCCTACTTAAGAGCCTGCACAGCCAACCGTCTGCCCATTCCATCTGGTTGCTTGCAGTGCCACGGCCACTGGGTGAGGTGGGATGGTGGTGGAGCTGCCCTACATGCCCTGCACCAACTTACCTCAGGGCCCCCGCAGCCAGGCCATCCATGCCCCGACACCTGCCTCGCGGAGGCAGCACCAGCAGCCATGTGCAGCAGGAGCCCATGTGGCCAGGGGCCCACTTCTGCTTGCTTGCAGAAACTGAGTGATGGTGCTGCGGCTGCGAGGCAAGGCAGGTGTCGGGGCATCAATGGCCTGGCTGCGGGAGCCCTGAGGTAAGCCAGTGAGGTGCGCATGGTACAGCTGAGACACTTCCTCTGTCTCATGGCAGTGGCACATGGCCTCCTGTCCTGCCACGAGCAAGAAGAAGTGAGCCACCCGTACATGGAAGAAAAAAAAAGATACCACCCAAAAATAAGCCCTAGTGCTTATTTTGGGACCCAAAAGAAAATAAGACCCATCTTATTTTCAGGGAAACACGGGGTATAATATAATATATACCTTATTGGTGCCGATTAGCCCATAGCCTTATCAACATACAAAATAAAACATTTCACAATAGAACCATATGTCAAAATGGAATACAAAAAAAACCAGATTAAATGAAAAGAATAAAGTAAGGAATAAAATACCATGTTTCTGAGTTATTCCTACAATTTACCCTGATCAGTCCCACATATGTAGGTCTCAACTGAACCTTTTTATTCAAATAAAGGGCCATGTTATTTGTGATTTCTGAATTCTTGACATTCATGAAATATGTTGTTTTAATATAAGGGCTACAATCATTTGTTCTTCTAATTTGTGGTCCAAGGTGTACCAGCCTTTCTCTTTCCTATACAGCTAACAGTCCAATAATATATGTGCTATATCTTCTATTGCTAGATTTTTACAAATACAAATGTGTTCGTTATCAGGGACTTGGTTAAATAATATAATTATTGGACAGGACCCTGATGTTGGGAAAGATTGAAGGAAAAAGAAGAAGGGGATGACAGAGGATGAGATGGTTAGATGATGTCATCAATGTAATGAACATGACTTTGGGAAAACTCCAGGAGACAGTAGAGGTCAGGGGGCCTGGTGTGCTATGGGCCATATGGTTACAAAGAGTCAGTCCTGAACTGAACAAAAACAACATGCACCCATTGTGGATCAAGTCAAGTAAACTTGAGTTAAGATTATTTTGAAGACATCTGACAGCTTTGCTCTATATATGGACACACTTCATTTTTATCAGGTTTCTTCCTGTAATTTAATAAGTAATACTGTTTGTACAATGGTTTCACTCAGGTCCAGCGTTTGAGCGGGAAGAATGCTCAAATGCTATTGGTTAAAGCATCTGACAGCTCCCTATAAAAGGGCTGACTGTCAGACAGGATTTTGCTGGTTGTTGAGAGAGTTGCCTAATAAACAGTGTTCAAAGAAGTCAGTCTCCAGAATCGTTATTCCTACGACTTAATACTGCTCACTGCTTTATGTTCAATATACTTATTATTATATTGTGCTTAATGTATTGAGTACTAGTATTTTCTTTATATTTTATGCATTTGCATGCATGTGTGCATACTTTTACATTTCCATTTGGGTGGGGTATTCACCAATGCAACAAATACTGTAATTCAGAAATACTTTTGCTACACTCTTTTTGTATCATATAAATGGAAAACTCTCCAGAAATGACATGACTTTGAAATTTTCACTTGTCTGCTCCATAACCTACCTTAATCAAAGATAGTGAAATCTTCAACTGTGAATCTTCTTTTTTTTTTTTTTACTCAATAAATTCCTTAGGCCTGTATCCATTAAAATGGGTTGCACTATTTGCTTCTTGCTATGCTTACTGATCAGTTTAGCATCTTGTAGAGGATTTGTAATAATAGAACTTTCCCCTTTCCTCAGCCTATTTGATTAGTCCAACATTCTCCAAAACCTGGCTCGTGTGCACTGAATTTTGAAGTACTGAATAATTTACAATACTTCTGAGGGAAAGATGCTATTTTTGATAAAAAAATTTTTTTACAGAAGCAGAGTATCCAAAGGTTTAAAAAAAACCACTTTCTGAATTGTGAACGTAAACATATAATTTGAATATCTAATGCAATAATTCATGGAACATTTATTCAATCCCATACAAGGAAGGAGTTCATTATTTACTTTGACTACATACTGATATGTTGTCTTTCTTGCAATGCATCAAGAAGGTTCACAGTTTAAATTGTAGTAATGGACATGATGCTAAATATAAAGCAGTTGAAAAAAGTGAGAAAGTAAGATAATATCTAACATTTCAGCTTTATCTTTAGCTACATTTTCATACTGGTAATGGAAATTAAAGGGGAAAAGATTGGTGTGATGATAAACAGGTTTCAGAAGGTCAGAAGTATCCACTTGGCCTGGCCAGCAGCCCTGAGAACACTAAATCCATACTTAAAAACAGTTGACAACACATGGTGTATGTGTCTGCGTGCTGTGTGGTGAAATGCAACACTGCCACTGTTGGGTTGTCTATTTTTAAATATGGATTTACCATTCTTAAGGGCCCTCCAATGGTAGATCTGACAATGTTGCTTCTCATCTTGTGTAGGATCACACTTCGATGTGCTGGCAGGCATGCCTGGGAGGAGGGAGCGTTGTGCAATGTAGTAGAAAGAATGGGAAGTCTTGCTAGAGCACATAACTTCCTCCTGCCTTTGTCATTTGTAAAGGCATGGAAACTCATATTGCACTCTATTATTCCATGATTCACAATATAGGAGGCTAAATTCAGGAGACAGATTTAAGTAGCTAAGCATTCAGACTCTCCAAACCCAACATAACTCAACCATCTAAAACCTGACACCATGCTGGCTTAAGCTGGTCAGGGTCAAACATTTGGCTTTACCATGCCAATTTTATCCTGATTTAACTAAGAGACTTATTTTATTTATTTATTTATTTTATTTGTGAGATTTATATACCGCCTCACAGTGCAAGCACTCTCTAAGCGGTTTACACCAGTAAGCAATGTATATTTATATTGCCCCCAACAATCTGGGTCCCCATTTTACCTACCTCAGAAGGATGGAAGGCTGAGTTAACCTTGAGCCAGTGAGATTTGAACCGCTGACCTGCGGATCAGTATCAGCTAATGTGGCCTGCAGTACCTGCCTCTAACCGCTGCGCCACCTCGGCTCATTCCACCATTCCACCTGCCAACAACTGCTCTGGTAGTTGGATAGCCACAGAGTTGCTTCCGGGGAACTGCTTTCTCCTTCCAGGGCACTTCAGCAGATCCAGCTCTGCTGTTATGCTGAGTAAGTTACCGTATTTTTTGGAGTATAAGACGCACCGCAGTATAAGACGCACCTTGGTTTTGGGGGAGGAAAATAAGGAAAAAAGGCCTCTGCCGCCCAGCAATTTGCCAAACAGCAAACAGCAAACAGTACAGATGATATACACTGTTTGCTGTGTATTTCTGTGCATGTGTGCCTGACCCATAGAAATGGCAAAGAATTGGAGAAATGTACATTTATGGCAGTATATTAATCCCAGAAAGTTTTCTTAAATGTAATCACACTAACTCCTCCCAATTATTTAAATAGATCTACTCCAAACATGACTAAGTCAGGGTTTCTCAGCTGCCTTCTTTTAATACTAATACTTAATACTAATACTTAATACTAAAACAGGACATTTCAGATTATACTTTTACAGATCTTTAAAATTGATGTGGCTTTCTGGAAGTATTCTCTGCTATTTAAAAGAAGATACAATAGCACTGGGCCTCTTCAGAGCAAGCATTTATTTTAAAAAGCTTCTTCATTTTGTTAAGTTGTCTAGAACAATAATAAAGCAGTCTTTAAAAAATAAGTCTAATAATTTGAACACTCTACAAACATTTAACAAAATAACATATTAACAGAATCTGCCTCTACCTAGGATAGAACTCACAACCTCCTGATTGTGAGGCAAGAGCTCTAGCTCTGAGCCATAGCAGCTATAGCTTGCCTCCTTGCAATTTCAGCAATCTAATATTGCCAGCAGTTTATCTCCCAGCAATTTGTCACATTACAGCCACCGTAGTTAGTTTCATTTTACCACGTGGCTTGCAAGCCTCCGTCAGCTGTAGGTTGGGAGGCAGTTTATCTCTTCTTGTGCTCTTCTTGTGCTTTGCTCTGTTTGCTGCAAAGAGGTAAATTGCTGGCAGGCAGAGGCCAAAGGGTGGGGGTGGCTGGGTGGGGCTACATTCGGTGTATAAGGCGCACCTAGGTTTTCACCCTCTTTTTGAGGGTAAAAAGGTGTGTCTTATACTCCGAATAATACGGTACCTTTGATGCGATACTATAACATTACTCTGCTAAGGCTGTGTTTTTTTCTCCTTAGTCCCACTACCAGCTGTATCCATCCCATTATCCTGTACATGCTCCCCAAGTAATGAAGTTCATTGCTGGATGTATGTGTCAGGCTGAAGCCATTTTATTTGGGATCTTAGGCCTGCCACACTTTATACTATTCTATTATGCATTTTCTATTGTGGGAAAATGGGAGAGGGGATTGTATGAAGTTGCTAGCATGTAGCCATAACAAATTATTTCTAGAAAGCCAAGGTCATCCTTTGTCTCTGCCCCTACATGGAAAGAGATGTGTGGACTCTGCCAGCATGGCAATAGAAGATTGGGCAACGTGATGGACTTGTGGGTGTGGGGGCAAGGACTTGAACTTTCAATTGGGTGGTGAAACCTGGGAAGCTTCAGATTCGGGTTTCACCCAGATGTGCCAACATGGCTCTATTAATAAATTGGAACTGTGAGGAATACTTTGCCTTGGACTCTGATTTAATTTTGGATGCTATTTGGAATCCTGACAGTATGCTTATCTTGCATCTCATAACCTAGCCTGCTTTTCTTCAGTGTCAAGAAGGATGTTGAATGATGATTCAGTTATCAGTTGGAACTCCTTCTATACATAGAATGATGGGGTGGCATATTGTCATGTCTTCTACTGAAGACAACAAAATATCACAGACCTTCCCACACTACTTTGGCCATTTGCTCTTGAATTAATATTTATTTCCTTGGTTATATATAGTAAATAGATAATATATGTTGCCATTACATTATATTTTCAGCCATGGAAGCATCAGGTTGTTTTCTGAGAGTTCTTTCAAGACTACATTTCAGGCCTGCTGAGTATTAGTTACAGTTGTCAGATTAGTTTTTTTACTCAATGCTTTTTTTTCTCAGTCATAGCTAGGACATGAAGTTGACTCCTTTATTCAGAGGAAGACCAAACATTGTCCAGATAAATTATCTTTAAATACCTAAGATAGGCTCTGAGTTTTTAGTATGGCACTATGACCTGATTCATCATTTGATCCATGGAAAGTTGTGCACACACATGCTATTTAAGATTAAATGTTCTTACTATAACATTTGAAAACTTTACAACTAAATGTTCTTCAATTAACTCTCATTACCTTCCTTTGTTTTTTCACTGGTCTTATGTAGTGACAATTTGCCTTCCAATATAATTAAAGTAATGATCTGGGGCTTTATTTTTTACCTGTAAAGGTGATAAAGATTCAGTTTTCTCCCTTTCTAGGCTTACCTGTCCTTTGCCCATTAAACTCTTTCAGATTTCCTACAATTTCATTGATTACCACTAAAAACAAAATGTAGAGTTAGCTTCAGCTGTATCCAATTCCCTTCCTAATATGTGGAACAGAACAGTGGTATTTTAATATATATTGACTGACTACACAAAGTTGCATGTTGTCTGTCATGTTGAATACATCTCCATTATGTTCTTTTTTTGTGAGTCTTTTGCATTATAGTGGAAGGAACTTAATCATTTCTATTTTCATGTTGCCAAAATATGTCCACTCAAAACTAAAAGCTGAATTTTAGTTGTTTTTTGGGGGGAGTGGGTGGGTTGTAACAACATTTGCACTTTTACCCTTCCTATAGGATTAAGTATCATTATTACCATGTTTATTGGAACTGACCCTGAACTTAATGCAATCTTTCCAAAGAAGGATGAGTAGGCAGAGAAATATACAGTATATATAAACCAGTGGTGGGTTCCTACCGGTGCTGTGCGGGACACCGCACCGGTAGGAGCCCAGCGATGACATCATTTTTAGGCGCTTTTTTTCCAGCTTCTCCGTATCCTGAGCTGTCAGAAAAAAGCCCTCCCACCTGTCCTTGTTTAATACTGACCTTTATTCTTCATCCGAAGCACAGCTGAGAAGCTCCTCAGCTGTGTTTCGGCTTGTAATGTCGTCCTAAGCAATCGTGGAAGTGAAATCGCCCGATGGAATGAGAGTTCACTTCTGCGCATGCTCGCGATGTCACCGGTAGCGAAAATAACCAGAACCCTCCGCTGATACAAAACCCAGATAAAAGTCCTGTCCAGTGCTCAGCTTTCCCACTTCGTCAAACCACGACTGCAACTCCAGCTGAAAGCAACTTTGAAGATTTCTGTCATGCTCACTTATATGTAACAGCAGACCTACAGTACATATGTTATGAATACACATATTCTTGCCAAAAGTCACAAACACATGTGTAGGGTAAGCATAAATTTATGTTGCACATAATTTCTGTACTAATGCAAGTGTCCATAGAGTAAGATATAGCATTTACAAAATTCATCTGCATACAGTTAGTATTCTCCAATCAATCTCACACCCAGAAATTGGGTGATGGGGAATGAGGTGAGTGCTCTAGAAAGAGAAGGAAAGGGAAAGAAGAAATGGTCAGAATAAGAAAGAAGAGTTCTGCTTAGGCATTAGAATAGTGGTTCCCAACGTGGGGCCCACGCCCCACAGGGGGGCAATTTGATTTTTAATGGGGGCAATTGGAACCTTGTTTAAACCAAGTTAATGGCCTTTTAGGCTTCCTCCGCGTGAGTAGGAGTTCACTTTTTGAATAGTAAGAATTATATGTCATGGGGGGGGGCAGGGGCGGGTTCCTCTTACCTGGCTACCAGTGCGCTGCACGTGCATCATCACGTTTCTCTCACATGCACACTCATTATGCGCGCGCATCCCCTTGCGCGTTTTTGCTTCCGCGCATGCGCAGGAAGCAAAAAAATAGCCAAAATCTTGTGAGGGAACACACACGCATGTGTTCCAATTATTTGGGAGAAAGCTTGTCCTTCTATCAGGTAAGTATGGTCTTTCCTCATGATGTATTCCTTGCCGTGTAAAGGTTAAAGCAGAAGCACCTTGTCAGAATAATGAGAACACATACCACATATATAGCTGAGTGCATAGGGATTTGAACCTAAAGAGCCATGCTCTTGGGATTTCTGCATGGATGGCTAAATCAATAAGCTTTGCTTTCTTTCGCATTCATATATTTTAAGATCCTCCACCTTTTTTTGTACTAATTATAAAGACATTTACAAATGTTGGTAAGTCTGGAAGCCAGAGTAGCATGATAGTTAAACATTGATCCAATGAAAAAAAGAGAGCTAGTTTTAAGTTCCACTGGATACAGAACATAATGCAGAAATTTAGGTTTTACCATTATGCATATGTGCTTTAAGAGTTTTAGAAGTACCTGAATCAGTTGGATTTTTAGAAGATATATTTGAAGTAAAAACAACAGTCTAGTTTCAACTTGGTAATTTTAGATAAGCCACTATCTGATCATACGACTTCACAGGTACTGGTTGTGAGGAAAACTGAAGGGAAATCCCTTTTCTATATTTTATTCCTAGAAGACAAACTGAAATGTAAAACTAATAATAAATAATCCAAATTTGTGGTTGAATTCACACTTAGCTTTAATTTGATTTTTCTTAGTACTTTCTACTTTCTTCCTTTCCCTCAATTTTCTTCTTTTATATATATTGCAATATATACATTGGAATTCCTTGTGCTTCTGAAACACACTTTGTTTTGTTATTTTTATTAATTTATTATACAACTTGAATGAAAAGGAATACCTCCACCTCAATAACTATAGTTCAGATAGAGATATTTTAATAAATGAAACAAAAAAATGAAATGAACTTTGCACTTACTTCTCATAACCCTGAGTCCCTCGGGAGTTGGGTGGCATATGAGAACTATTAATAAATAAATAAATAAATAACCATCATCTTTCACTACATATTTTTTCCAAGTCTTTTAAAGCTTTCTTGAAAGAACTCTTCACTTTTGTATCTTCAACCAGGTCCTAACAGTCCTTCCCATCCAGGTGTGGGTTCTAACTTACCTCGCTACTGGTTCGCTTCCTCCCGCACCACGTGGCCGTGCCTTGTGGGTGCGTACACGCTTCACGCACACACATGCGCAGTGGCAAAAAAATCCATTTTTTTTAAAAAAAAGCCAAAAACAAGATGGTGATGCATGCACAGTGCTGGAAAGTCAGCTTCTGCGCATGCGCAGAAGAAAAAAAAACCAGAAAAAAATCCCCCCCAATTTTTTTTAAAAAAAGAGATGGCGGCACCCACGGACAGGCACTGACTGAACCGGTTCCGTGACTTCATCGTGACATCCCCAGCAATTTGCTACTGATTCGGGCGAACCAGTCCGAACCGGGAGGAACCCACTTCTGTTCCCATCCCTTCATTTAAGTCAAATAGATGTTTATAAAAGTATTTCTTCAATTTTGGAAATAGAAGTTTCACAGTATCAAGCCTTGTCTGTATGGTTGATGAAATGAGATGGTGAGAACCAACTTCACAACTGTCTCTTGGGTGGCTCATAAGGTATAGATCTAGTATTGTCATGTTGCAGCAACATTTCCTTTTTAGGCTTCCAAACTCTACTTGTTGTTTCAAAGTTTTGAATATTGCATTGTAACACTCTGAGTTGATAATAGTGCCAGGTTCAAGGAAACCCATGTGAATAATGCATCCATATCCCCTCAGAATGTTACTATGAGTTTTCTTGCTGAAGCCTGAATTTTGAATTTTTTTCCCCCTCAGGTAAAGTTCTGTCAGTCCAGAGACTGTTTCTAGCTCATAATGATGAGTTGACATTTTGTTGGTTGTCACAATTTCAACTCTTGAAACTTGCCAGAGACTCCTCTCTATCACCAACATGTGAGAAATCCATCTTGCACAATCCTTTTGATCAGCGGTGAAATCTACTTACCTTCCCTACTGGTTCGGAAGCACGCATGTGCACCATTCTTGTGTGCACTTTTTCACCCTCTGGGCATGCACAGAAGGCTTTGCGCATGCGCAGAGGATTAAAAAAAGAAAATTGCGAAATCTAGACTGGTGGGCAGAGCCTCATGCTGCCGCCGCTACCAGTTTTCTGATCCACCGGCGGCCGCCACTACCGGTAAGCCTGAACCGGGCTGAACCGGTAGCATTTCACACTTGCTTTTGATACTAAAGAACTTCATTACATATTGTGAAATAGAAACTTGACAACTTGAATGTCAAAAAGAGCTCAATGTATATTTCATTGATTATAGAAAGCCTATCAATTGTGTTATTTATTTACTTATATCCTGCCTTTATTATTCAGCAGGATATAAGTAAATAAATAACAAAGCCTCTCAGCTATTTATTTATTTATTTATTAGTTGCATTTGTATGCCGCCCACTCCACAGAGACTCTGGGCGGCTCACAACAGCTAGCTTTCATGTTGTGTTAATTGTGATTATAGAAAGTCTTTGATTGTGTTGATTATATCTAGGTATGGAATGTACTTACAGTAGAAAAATGGCAATCCCAGACCATCTCATTGTCCTCATGTGAAACCAATACACAGGACAGAAAGACAGTCTGGACAAATATGGCAAAACAGACTAGCTCCATATTGACAAAAGAGTGAAACAAGGCTGAATATTCTCTTATTTATTCAACCCATATGCTGAATATATATGGAGGGAGGCTGATTGGAAGATGAGCATGGTTTTAAAATTGGAAAAAGAAACATCAATAACACTATCTTGGCGACACTTCTTTGATAGCTGAAAACGCAAATGATCTGGAATCTTTAATCTTGAAAATCAAGGAGCACAGCAACAAACAAACAAATTTAGAACTAAGGTTAAATATAAAGAAGACCAAACTAATAGCAATGGTAGAACAACCAGCCTTTGAAAATGAAGATATAGAAATGTGGGATAGCTTCTGGTTTTTAGGGTAAAGTACTAACAACAAAGGAATCAGTACCGTATTTTTGGAGTATAGGACGCACCTAGATTTTAGAGGAGGAAAACAAGGAAAAAAGTATTCTGAACCAAATGGTGTAGTAATATATTATTTAATAAAATAACAGTATAGCAGAATACTTTTTACAACCATGTATACTTTTTACAAACTTCAAACTTGACAGCTTTAAGACTTGTGGACTTCAACTCCCAGAATTCTTCCTCCAGTCATGCTACCTCAGGAATGGGAGTTGAAGTCTACAAGTCTTAAACTTGCCAGGTTTGAAGACCCTTGCACCCCTAACTCCTGACTCAGGGGTCTTCAAACTTATAACTTTCTGGATGAGACTTGTATAAAATTCATAGAATAAATGTCCAGATGGGAAATGATCAGAGCAGTTAGAAGGGAAGCAGCTCTGTGCCAAAACCTCTTTATTTCACATGGAAGTCACGTTTTCACTCTCACCAACTGCCCAGAGTTCCTCCAATTTCCCACGTCACTGTCCTTCAGCCTGGCCGGGTGGCTGTTCCTGCGGGGGATTCCCACATGTCGCCTTCGCCTGCACCCCCCATTTGAAGGATGCGGAAAGGGCAGGTGGAGGACAAGCAGCCTGAGCCAGCCAGCAATTGAGGGAGGCGAGGGTGGAGGCAGGGGCGGGAGGCAGAGATGAAAGGGCAGCGAAGCCGACCCGTGGCTCGGTGCGTCTCTACCTGACTGCAGGGCTCCGTAGCTGCAGAGGCACAAGCAGCAAATGCCCAAGAGCCATGACACACTAGCACCTCCACCACGGGGAACAGCCTGGATGCTCTTTCCCAGGCGGCAGTGAAGTTGCAGTCCACCCGACAATCCAGAGAAAGGGGCAAAGCGGTGCCCCAGCAATGGAAGAGTTGCCGCAATAGATTCGGCCAGAAACCAAGCAAGCAAGCTCTCCACCATCCCAGAACCCTGCCGCACGGGGCAGTTTTCCGGCGTGGTGCAATTTCAGGATGGTGGAGAGCTTGCTTGGGAGAGCCAGTGACTCAGGGATCTTCAAACTTGCAAGTCGGTCTTCAAACTTGTCAGGCGGATCGGTTCGGGCAGCAGCAGCGGAGGCAGCTCCTCAGGTGCAGGCTTCGGCCAGCGGTGGCCAGCAATGGCGGCAGCGGCTTTTCATGTGGTCTGGCGGTGGCGGTGGCCAGCAATGTTGGCAGCGGCTTCTCACGCAGTTTGGCGGCAGCCAGGAACGGCGGCAGTGGCTCCTCACAGGCTTCGGGCAGGAACGGTGATGGCGGCTCTTCCTCAGGCAGAAGAACAATCTCATGGAATATTGCCAATCAGCTGTCTGTTGTCACCCATCATTGCCGTTGCCGCCATTGTCGCCATCGCACCAACTCCCTCCTCCCCCAATGCAACATTTGGTGTATAAGACACACCGAGTTTTTGACACTTTTTTGGGGGGTAAAAAGGTGCGTCCTATACTCGAAAACATACGGTAGTTAGGAACATGCAGCTGACTAGTACATGGTAGAATACAAACGAAGGCCTTGGAAAAGATATTCAGATGCTATAATGTGTCTAAACCTATAAAGATCAGAAACATTCAGGCAAAAGTTTTCTGTGTGATACTCTTTGAAAGCAAAAGTTGAACTCTGAAGAAATGTAGAAGATGTATTCATGCTTTTGAACTTGGTTGTTGGAAAAGACTCCTGAGAATATCATGGCTAGCAGAATTTAAATCAAAGGATCATAGAACAAATTATCTAGAATTTTCACTTGAGGCAGAAATGCCTAAACTCAAAGTAACATACTTTAGACCCGTTATGGAAAGACCAAGCTCTCTGGAGAAGTCTATAATTCTAAGATGGAAGGAAAAAGAAGACAACCAGCAGCAAGATGAATGGAGGTGGGTGCACTTTTGGAAGATCTGAAGGACCAGTTTGGGGCAGATCATTCTGTAAAAGGCCTATTCATATGGTCACTAAGACATGGCACATAATCAACCTATCAATTCTATTACTGTCACCTCCTCTGATTTCGGACTTTCTTATTATCTAAATGCTTTAAGTTTCAGTGATTAAGTTTTATACATTAAGGCACAAACAAGAGGTGACGTTACAACCCCCATGCAAAAGCCCCCTCCCCCAAAAAAAACCAGATCAAGAAAAATATTGTACCTTCATTTATAAATGAATAGAATTGGCTTCCTTCTTATGTGTTTGTCATGAATGCCACCAGGTGCGTTTTGTCCTTTGAAATCTCATCCCTGAAGGATTTATATCAAAGATTAAAGAATTCACTGAGCCATTTGAAGCAAAAGAGGAAGTTTTATACTTCAGTGATACTATTGCCGTACAGAGGCCCAACTGTTGCCTTTATCTCTTGTTACAGAATAATGTAATAAACATTGTTATGAATCAGGGTTTAGTTTACAGATAATGATGACGGAAACTAAGCCACATACCGATTATAGAACTGATTCTTAGGAACTTAAATTACTTCAGTACAAACAAAGCAGCATCCAGCCTAAGTGGGAAAAAATAAAGGAAATTCACATCACAAAGGAAGAAGCACATTTGCACCATGACATTGTTGGTATCATACATTGTGTTAAAAAGGGGTGAGTTGCTCACTTACCCAGACTGGTGCGCTGCTCTGCATTTCTTCATGCTGCGTGCGCGTGCGTGTGCCCCCTCGTGCAATTTTGCTTCTGCGCATGCGCGGAAGCAAAATCGCGCCAAAATCTCACACGCGTGTCCCCTTGTGAGATTTCGGTGAGATTTTGCTTCTGCACATGCGCAGAAGCAAAATCTCACTGAAATCTCGCACGCGTGCACGTCTTCTCACGAGATTTCAGCGCAATTTTGCTTCCGCGCATGCCGCAATTTTGCTTCCACACCGGTAGGAACCCACCCCTGGTGTTAAACTATAATGTGGTTTGTTTGGTTTTTGACTCAGTTCACATCTTCTCTATTTTAAAATCACAATTGTTTTAAGCCACAGTTTATTTGTGTGTGTGTGTGTGTGTGTGTGTGTGTGTGTGTGTGTGTGTGTGTGTGTGTGCGTGCGTGTGTGTGTGTGTGAGAGAGAGAGAGAGAGAGAGAGGGAGGGAGGGAGGGAGGGAGGGAGGGAGGGAGAGAGAGAGAGAGAGAGAGAGAGAGAGAGAGAGAGAGAGAGAGAGAGAGAGAGAGAGAGAGAGAGATTCCTAGAATAGGATGCAACATGAATGCTTGATCCTGTGCTTGTCACTTCCTAGATAGGGTAACTCTTCAACTCTATCTAGAAACTTTAGGCCATCACAAAATATGGCAGCTCATGTGATCAATGGACAGTCTTGATGCTGCCACATGACACTGCTATTACAGTAGCTGTAGTGGCTTCAAGTACATTTCCAAAAACATTCAGAAGATTGCTTATCACCATATAGGGCTCAGGGCCTGGTATATCCATAAGATCATCTATCCCAGATTGGACACCCCACACACGTTCTAGGCAAACAGAGAATACTTACAGTATGGGGTGATTAGTTTATACTTATCAAGGGGAATAATAGATGCGTCTGGAGGCAAATATACTTGGTGGGTGATCTTCTGGAATGGTTTGCTTCTAATCTCATGGTTTACCAGAGGCTTCTTAAGACATAATTTCCCCAAGAAGCCTTTGATGGTTGAACAGTGCATGAATGTGCAGATATTACTTACCATTTTACTGCATAAATATGATATTGTTTCTTATATTTAAATTATTGCATACTGCTTAGATTTTGAATTAAATTAATAAACAAATAATTCAATCACATAATATCAGAGGATTTAATTGGTCATATCTTCTTGTTGTCATAAAATTGAAAAATGTGATAATTGATCATGTGTTTCTAGTGTTTGGTTTGAGCCTGAAACTCTGATGTTGGTGAACATCTCAGAGTCTCTTAAAATTCATAATACGATGACATAAGACCATTCACTCCACACTGTAAGTATTTGTATTAAGGCTTTCTTTAACAAGCATCTAACAATGTGAGAGCCAAGAGCTTGCCTCGTAGGTTTTAATCATTGATCTATGCTATAATCCCAAACATGATCAGATATCCCATGCCTGATATTTATACTGGAAAAAACTTTCTAGTGATGTGACTAGAATTTTCCTTTCTAAAAATAATAAAAAGATCAGGGCCTTCATATCAATCTCTACCTCTGTTCCATGCATGGTGTTTACTAAAAAATAATCCACAAGTAGCTCTAATTGTATTAATAGTGTCCTGACTTTTTCTGCAATAATTTGAACTGCCACATGCAAAATTTTTAGGTACTTTGATGTGCCTGCAAACCTGCTCGTAAGTCTACAGAGCCGTGTACAAAACATGTTAGGACTAAGTCCAAACAGTTGTGTTGGCAATATATAAACCAATAATGTATGTATGTAGGTTTAACTGTATTGATGTGATGTAGCTTTAACTGTATGTTATTTCTGATTGGCTGTTGTGCTGCACGTTGCCATAAGAGGGAGCTAGAGATCATAGCTTACTCTCTCTCTCCGACATTCTGATTCTCTGTTGTGTGTATAAGCTGTGATATCTTTGTTAATGTAACTGACAAAGACGAACTGGTAAGAAGAAGATTCTGTACTTCAAGCTATTGACCGATTTGAACGTGTATGACCTGGACTGTTTATTGGACTGTGCTATTTCTTAAAGTAAAACTATATGCACTTTAATGTATCTGTATGTGTCTGAATAGTTATTCAAACCTACTTCAATGCAACATTTCTATGTGCATATCCTTGTTACTCAAGGGTTGCTCTGCTTAACAAAACTAGCTGAATTACAATATCTTTGTAGTTGGCTACTCTTGTTAGTTTGCAGAGTGACTTACCTGCTCCTTGTCCACAAACCAGTTTGCTTTTGAGTGCAATTCAAAGTCCTGGTGGTTACCTTTGGGGTTTGGGGCCAGGTTACTTACAGGACTGTTTCTCCCTGCAACTCCAGGTGTGGGATGGAGCCCATCTCCTGATGATCTTCAGAGCTTTTTTCAGTCTCCAATAGTTGTGTATTTTATTCTCTGTTAATTTTTATACTTGTTTGTATGCATCTTATATTAAAGTGAGCATTGAGAGTGGTGCACTTGGAATAGGTGTCCATACAAATCAATTGACTAAATAAATAAATGGTGACCACAACTTTAAATAAGGCATGGAAGAAGAAACCAGATATCAGACCAGCAGTTCACTATGTAAGTACCGGTATTAGGTTATTTTATATAAAGAGGGTAGTATGGGTGGTTTTTAAAGCTAAAATATGCACCTGACAGGGGAAAACAGATTGCTTCTTATCTGCTAAAAACTTTTTTTCATAGCATTTTTCTCATAGTTGGTTTCCACTGTTGGAAGCAATACCCCTGGGAGAAGTATGCAAACCTCTGGTTTGTTGGTTTGATGAAAATTAGCACAGGTGGTAAGGCAGGGCTAAGCTTCCTCAATTCTTTTAAGCTGACTTCCACTTACAACACCTTTGTATGAATTTGAAATGAAGACATTATGTAGCCTGCATCTGTGACAAAATCAACCTAGCCCCCATGCGCCATCAGCCCCATTTTTCATTGCTTCTGCCCACTCTGTTTTCTCAATTTCTATTGCAGATAAAACTAGAGACTTGATTCTTTAGATTTTTAAGACTAATTTCACAGATATGGCTCCCCCAAAGAAGTTTATCTTGGCTGTTGGTAAGAATGGTAAGGATCCCCCCCTTTTATATCCCATTCACTATATCTAGGACTTCTTGAGGCAGTGGAAACAAATGAAATTTGCAGTATAGCTTCCACAGAATTCCACTGATGAATAGAAAAAAGGATGGGTGGCTGCAATAGCATTACAAAGCATAGTGTGCAGAGCCTGATAGATGCCAAAGGCATTAATGGATATATTAGTGCCTATGAATACCACAGTGTAGATCGGAGGTCTTCAAAGTTGGCAACTTTAAGACTTGTGGACTTCAACTCCCAGAATTCTCCTGGGAATTGAAGTCCACAAGTCTTAAAGTTGCCAAGTTTGGGGACCCCTGGTGTAGATCAAAGCATCACATTGAGGCTCTTTTCAGTTTTGAACGAAATAAAACAAATAGCCTGATCAGTAAAGGAAACCAAGATTTCTCCACCTTGTAACCACAGAAATAATATTGTCTCATGATCATGAAATGTCAGTTATGAAAGCCTCTAGACCAAACGGTCCACAAGATATGGTCTTACGCAGTTCTTTTTAGTCAACTTGCAGTTTACTGACTTTGTATTCTTTATTTTCCATTTTTATTGCATTTGTCCTCGATCTTAATTAATGCTGTTGAAATTCTGCACTATATGTTAATGCATTTTTATTGTAGATTTTTAAGCATGTTATGTGATTTTACACAAATACACACACATACATATCTATCAACCCACAATGGACCAGCATAGTAGATTGCCATCTATAACCTTCAATAAATAGGCTTTCATATGGCAATGAATTGATTCAAGCTGATCCAGGGGTGAAATTCAGCAGGTTCTGACAGGTTCTGGAGAACCGGTAGCAGAAACTTTGAGTAGTTCAGAGAACCGGTAGCAGAAATTTTGAGTAGTTTGAAGAACCGTCAAACACCACCTCTGGTTGGCCCCAGAGTTGGGTGGGAATGGAGATTTTGCAATATCCTTCCCCCAGGAGTGGGGAGGGAATGGAGATTTTGCAGTATCCTTCCCCTGCCACGCCCATCAAGCCATGCCCACCAAGCCACACCAGGCCTGCCAAGCCATGCCCACAGAACCGGTAGTAAAAAAAATTGTATTTCACCACTGGGCTGATCATCATCTAGTTCATCAAAATGTGAGTAATGTACATCATCTTTGCCTTGATGCTTCCGTAAGGCATAAAACAGACTGAAATATCAGAAAAACTGGAAACCTTTCCCCTCCTCCTCCTCCTCTGCAATCAAACATTCAAAACCTTGAAAAGAGATGAGTTAGACTGTGCCATAGGGTTATTTCATTAGCATCTCAAAGCTGAAAAACACAGAAAGAATGTTAGTTTGAGATGCTTAGATAGTGATCCAATTAACTTGCTTTTACTTCTTCTAAGAAGCTAATCCAGCAAGAAGCACATCTTGACCTTTTCAGTGCCTCTCAGTTTGTGAGTTTTGCTTTTCTTATTGTAAAACAATTTGGAATATAGACGGCATGGATTGTTAAAATTCTCTTTGAACTAAAATTGTGTGGCCCTCTATAAAAATAGATTACTGTCCTCCAATTATAAAACGAATCTAGCATTGGTTAAGCACGGTAGAATGACTTTCCATCATAACTAATTCTACTTCATCCAGTGGTGAAAAGAAATTTTCACAGCAAGGTATGTCTGTATTGCAGATTTCCCTGATATTTGTTCAGTGCTGAAAGATTGCATCTGGGTCATGGCAGATATATAGAAAAAAAATCATAAAGAAGAATTTTATCCTTTTTGGATTAGAAACTATGTGTAGAGATCTTCATATGAAATAAAAACCCGCAATCCCCAACCTGGTTGTCTCCAGTTCAGTGGTGGGTTGCTACCGGTATGGTACAGTTCTATGAACCGGTAGCGGCAGTGGCGGGAGGCTCTGCCCACCTGCCCCGGATGTTTCTGCGCATGCAGAACTGGTAGCAATGGGATTTAGAACCCATCACTGCTCCAGTTGTGCTGTACTTCAAACCGTATCATTCCAAACCATTATTAGTCAAGCTTTGGGGAAGCCATTGGACACTCTGTGTAGATTTCTCTTCTGTCTTTTTGTTTCCTGCTAGAAAAATTGAATTTCCATAATTTAGTTTATGCAAAATATGTTAGGTTTGCCCAAAGTTTGGCTCACAGGTAAAATACAGCCTATCAGTCATGTGGTGGGGCTTCCCTGGGCCTTGACCAATTATCCAACTCCTCATGAACATCCTATCAAATTGGCCACGAAGTTTTTCTTGGAAATCTTCTCTACAACTGAGAAGACCAAGTTAATAAGCTTTGTGCAGAAAGACCATATATCAAGTTCTGGAGAAATGAGAACCAGTATTTGCTAAAGACTCACCCTGAACTTCATCATTTGGTTCCAGCTTAGAAAAGCAAGTTCTAGATCACAATCATGGATTTGCCCTAGAAGTGCCTTATGAAAGGATGCTGCCAGAGAAAGAGAGACAATTGTCTTTGCCTGTCAAATAAGAACACCACAGATGTAGTAACTAGCAAGGCCAAATGGCCCCAATGAATAACTGACAAGCATTCAAATCTACTGACGATTTTATTCTATCAGAATGTCCCTTCCTGTATCTTACATCTTAGTCTATTTCCTATGGTCTTTGGAATCATCATCAGATTGATTCATTTTTAGTTTGCTGGAAATTTCTTCCCCTATTTTTTAAAAATAAAGTTATTTGTTCTTCTCTAGTCCTTTCCCACTTTACCAGATCTTGAGCCAGAATTTCTCAAAGGTAAGGATTTGCCAAGACTGCCAGCTAGATCCTTCAGTGAGCGTGAAGGTTTGTTCCATGAGCTTGTGGATTGGTTTCTGAATGTTTCATTATCGAGAGTCGAGGTGGCGCAGTGGTTAAAATGCAGCACTGCAGTTCAGCATTCAGCTGTTCAAATCTCACCGGCTCAAGGTTGACTCAGCCTTCCATCTTTCCGAGGTGGGTAAAATGAGGACCCAGATTGTTGGGGGCAATATGATGAACTCTGTAAACCTCTTAGAGAGGGCTGTAAAGCACTATGAAGCGGTATATAAGTCTAAATGCTATTGCTATTGCTATCAGGCTAGGTAACATCTTCAGTGGAGTTTATGTGGTGATGTTACCTAGCCTGGTAACAAAACATTTGGAAACTTACCCACAAGCTTGGAGAATGAACCTCCATTCTCATCCTACACCCATGCTATAGCTATTTGCCACCATCACAGTTCCTTCAGTACTGGGATACACTATTCAGCTGGTTCTGAAGATTTACACTAATTTAAAATAAACAACTATTCTCTGACCTTGATTTTAGCATTTGTAAGTTTTATGACTGTTCATTCTACCTTTCTCAATTTCCTGATAGAACTCATAGTGCTTTGATCTGAATAGTAGTGAGGTAAATTTCTCTTTTCTTTCTTATCTGTAAACATTTTGCCCTTTTCATTGTGCGACTGTTCTCCACTTTTTCTCTCTTTGGAATTATTTGGAAGTGTGCTTTTATATCCCCTTCATTGGAACTCCCATCTATCTTGAGCACATTTTACCATTATTGTTTCCTGCCAGAGCATCCACTTTATCATTGCTTTGAGTTGATAAAAGTCCACTTTTTAAAAATAATAATACCCAAGATATAAAATTGACTCTGCTTAGTTTTAATTTTCCTTAAAGTTAAGAATTCCATATACTGGTATGCCACTGCTGTTCTAACAAGCAAATTCTCTATGGAAACTAGACCACTAGAGTGAAAGGCAGGTTCATAGTACCAAACTATTCCTGCTGTTTCTATATTTCACATTGTTCCCCACAGTGTTAGGAAACAAAGAACACAACATACTGGTATGACCCATGGACAGCATTACACATCAAAATACTCTGCTGTAGCAACAAAGACAAGGACACAAGATGATATCCTTAATAACCCTTCCTCTTTTTGTTCCTTATCTGGCACTAATTTATTTAATTATTTGCAATCTACCTTTGGCAGTAATTTCTAATAGACCCCACATTACCAATAGACTCACTGGCTTTCTAGGCTTGATCAGGAATGTGGGAATATCTTTGTAAAATATTTCATCCCAGAAGATGCAAAACACTGCTTCAGAAAAAGATGTCATCTGCTCCTCAGAATAGGTTATGTTCTGTGGCTCAGCAGCCCAGAAAATCACCTTAAATTGAGCTAACCAAGCAGTGACATCCATGCTGAAAAAACAGCTCAGCTTCCCTGACAAGCTACTAATGACATTTTCCACATCTTGTAATAATAAGGAAGAACAGGGTTCTCAAAATAAGGTGACTTTGAAGATACTGCATGATCATTCACACAGTACCTTCTACTCCATAGCTGCCAAGATTTTACCATGAGAACCAACACAGCAGCCAGTATGTTGCTTTCTAGATAAGAATTATCAGGGGCTCCTTCAGAGAGGACCTAGCAAAGTAATTCTGTGATGCCTTAAAGAATAAACAGAGTAGTGAAATTATTTTTCTCTTTTGTCACTATTTATTTATTTATTTATTTATTTATTTATTTATTTATTCATTCATTCATTCATTCATTCATTCATTCATTCATTCATTCATTCATTCATTCATTTATTTTGTTCAGATTTGTATACTGCCCAACTCCCAGGGGACTCTGGGCGGCTTACAACAAAGAGAAAACATGTGAATGAACAAATAGGTTAAAACATTATATAAAAACATTAAAAAATACATATAAAGTTAAAAGACCAATCACACATAAAAGGGGTGACCACTTTAAATTATTCCGAGCGGTTCCTATCCCCATGCCTGTCAGAAGAGCCAGGTCTTGATGGCTTTACGGAAGGCCAACAAGTTGGGGATGGTCCGGATCTCCGGTGACAGTTGGTTCCAGAGTCGGGGCCATCACAGAGAAGGCTCTCCCTTGCGGTCCCACCAACCGACATTGTTTGGCTGACGGGACCCGAAGGAGACCAACTCTGTGCAATTTAACCGGTCGCTGGGAGGTATGTGGTAGCAGGCGGTCCCCTAAATATCCTGGTCCAGTGCCATTTAGGGCTTTAAAGGTAATAACCGACACCTTGAATTGTGACTGGAGACTGATAGGCAACCAATGCAGCTGGCAGAAAATTGGTGTTACGTGGGTGTACCTTGGTGTACCCACCACAGCTCGCGCAGCTGCATTTTGGACCAACTGAAGTCTCGGGAACACTTTTCAGGGGTAGCCCCATGTAGAGCGCATTACAATAATCATCCAGATTGCAACTCCCCGCCTTAGCTATTAAATGCAGAACAGAACCTTCAAATTGCTACTATCTGAGGAAATTACTTACAAAACAAGAAAGTTCCTTGAGGATGTCCCTAAATAATAAGTAAAGCATAATCAATGGCAAGTTATTTGAAGATATTTCACAATGACGTATCAGCATACATTTCATGTCCTGATGAAATTTCAAGAATTTGCTGATTGACAATGTATGCATGGGACTACCCAGCAGTGCCCTAAAGGGAGCCAGCAAACCTGGGAACGGATACAAGTGTGTGGCTGAAGCTATGTATATTCCAGTAAAATTCTTCTTTACCTGCTCTGCAATTACAAGTCCACTTAACAGCATGAAAACGTTGATATTATGGAATCATGGTTTAACTTAAGCAATCCCTGTGTTAATGGGCCCTCTAAACAATCTGTGCTTTGGCCAGGAAGCCTCCTAAGGTGTGACACTACCCTCTGGCAAATCAAAGATCATCATGGTCAACATGTCATCTCATTTGAGGAAGGGGAAACTGCTAAAAAGAATGCCAAAACCCACCAAAAATATACACCTTAGCAGATGCTCTGAGACAAAAGGAATGTATAGTAATTGATTGGTTATGTGCCATCAAGTGAGTGTCAACTCTTAGCAAGCACATAGATCCCCCCAATGACAATCTATTTTAACATAATCCTTTAGGTCTTTCAACATTCTATTCATGACTGTAACTGAGTCCATTCAGCTTGTTATTTTGTTCTTCTCTTCTTTACTTCTGTCTTTTCTATCATTAGAGGCTTCTCTAGAGAGCCTGGCTTAATGTAATGCTTCATAGCTAGGACATGGAGCTGAGTCTTTGCATAATGTGTCCAAAGTATGATAATTTGAGTCTGTTCATTTTGCCTCAAGTGAGAACTGTGGGTTGATTTGTCCAATTATCAATTAGTTTATTTTCTTGCAAGGAAGGAATGTAAAATTTTTCTTTATGCTTTACTGGATGACTAGAAGTTCAAGATTGCATCCATTTTGAATTCTGATATAGAAAGACAACTGATGGTTTTCAATACGACTTGATAGACCCACGGCCTTAAACATATTTCAGGACACTGGTATAATAAGGAATCAGTTTGTCAATGGCAAAAAGTATAAATTATGCAACCACTAACCAGTGTGAAGACAAAACCCAGAAAATAGCTTAGCTGGTCTTTCTTATTCAGAGGAGAAGGAGCAAAGGCTTGATTGAAATACCTAGAGTGGGTCAAAACTGCAAAACACAGTGAGCCTCATTCTGTCACTTCTCCCAGAGAAAGATGGATTGGCAGGGGCGGGTCCCTAATTTTTTTACTACCACTCTGTGGGCGTGGCTTATTTTGTGGGTGTGGCTTGCCAGCCATGTGACGGGGTGGGCATGGGCCTCGGGAGCTTGACAGCGGCCAGAGAAGCAGGGGGCATTGCTCACCCACAACGCAGCCCCATGCAGCGGGAGCAGCAAGACTGCAGCAGTGGTTCTTCTAGGAGGCTCCGTCCGGCCTGAATGCTTCTCCCCATTCGATGATCCTAGGCTCCTGCCGCCCGTTCCCCCTCCCCTCAGCAACTTGAGAAGCCTTGGATGTGCGAAAATGCCTAGGATCATCATCGCACGTTCATGGCTTCTCAGACTGCTGAAGGGAGGCGAATGGAGATAGCTCCTGCCACCCGTTCTTTCAGCATCTCATGCGCTCCCTCAGCCATCCTCCCCTGCTTGGACTCACTGTGGGGTAGGAAGGCAGCACATGCGCAGTGCCGAAAGCTCGGCTTCTGGGCATGCGCAGATATTTTTTTAAAAAAAAATTAATTTTTTTTAAAAAAATGGCGGCACCCAGGCACCGGTACTGTGACGTCACCAGCGGGCTGCTACCGGTGCTATAGAGTGGACCGCACTGGTAGGAACCCACCACTGGCATTGTGAGCTTCCCCCCCCTTTTTAATTTTGCTTTTTCTGATTTTCACAGAATTGCTGATGAAATCTTTTAGAATTTCAGATTCACTTGGGTAGATCCAAAGGAAACAACATGATTGGATACAGGAAGACTTTACATCTAAATGTGTTTCCCAAGTACACATTGTAAACTAATAGGCTCCAATGGACAACACTGGAAAAGGACTTGAATAGATATCTTGTGAGTGAACTATTTTTTAAATTAACACTATGAAGAGAGCAAGTTCTGCCTATTTGCTTTGCAAGCTGCAAGATAACACACTTCCCACTTTAACTCTAGTTAGATCATTATTTTCCACCCAATCTCTGCTAGATACTTAACATAAAGCTAATTTGTTTTGTACCTAAACTAAGCAACTCCAGGGTGTCACAGGGAGAGAGGTTGAAGGGCTATAAAATTTGCCCAATGAAAGTAATTCCTTTGTAAGTCAGTCAATGGAATTTTCTCCTTGCTGCTGCTATGACTCACAGCAGGTGGTTCAGGAAGAATTTCTCCAATGCTATAAGTATTAAACTTTCTTTAATAAACTTTAATTAATTGTAGTCATCCTGACGTCTTCTTCTGCATGGATCCTCTTTGACAACTGACCCTAAAGTTTAAGTCAGCAACAATATAGATGCTCCAAAACAGAACTTCCCATGTATCACCCATCCTTCTATTTTCTATTCAGCATGTAAACTTTGCTTAGGAACTGCTTTGTTTCTATGTCTAATCCCATTATGTTAATAAAAGTAGCTAGAATTGCCAGAAGCTTCTGCTGAGAGTAACTTGAAGGACTCCCTTGACTCAGTGATTATACCAGAAAGCATCAATGATCAGTGGCTGCATAGAGAAGAATTGGCTTGGCTTTGGGCTACACATAGCTCAGTCCTTGGATATTTCTTATCCTATACCTGATGCCTAATTTTTTAAATAAGATTATTCTGAACCAATGATGATTAATTAATATTTAAGAATAATTGGGTTTAATATTTATCATATTAATCTAAACCTATATTTCTTACAGTTTAGACTTACAACTTCATAAAATCCTTTCCTCCCATTCCCTCCCCCCCCCCCATTTTCTACACAATATTATTCCAGTAAAATTCAGATGGCTTCTTGGCTTACAAGCTGAGTGTGTATGTGTGGATGAGGGAGTGGGTGAGTGTATTAAAAAATGTGTACAAGGTAATGTTTCCAAACAGAAACATAATTCAACTTCAGAACTGTGTTAATGAAAGTAAGCTCAAAAGCAAAGTTTTGATAATCTCAATTCAAATTTCAAATTCAAAGTTGTGCTTCAAATTCAAAGAAGTTCTCTGTCTTAATTTCCCAAAATGAACTTGGCTACAGATTTGTGTGCATGAGCAATAATATTATGGTTTGTACAGTCTTAAGAGCAAAGAACCATTTGTACTATGCAAGTTCAGTGTCATATAATGATAAACAGTAGATACATAAGTAATAACTGGATTATCACCCTCATTTTGATCCTTGAAGAGACTGGAATAGTCTGTAGGAAGATATGAAACCAAGTAGCCCAAAATGAAACAGAAACAAGGAAGGACTCATTGCCATCTCTTTCAGATAGAGTCGACCTTGACTTACAACAGTTCATTTACAGACCATTCAAAGTTACAATGGCACTGAAAAAAGTGAGCTATGACTGTTTTTCACACTTACAAACACTGCAGCAAAACTCACTTAACAAATGTTTCACTTAGCAACATAAATTTTAGACTCAATTGTGGTCATAATTTGAGAACTACCTGTATTTTCTCTTCCCCTCCTTAATCAACAAAAGGCTGCCATAACAGCTTGCTATGATAATAACCTTGATAATAACCACAGTTACTTATTGCCAATTCAGGGAGGCAGTGGATGTGATTGCCGTTGCCTGGACGATGTTAGGATCTGGATGGGAAGGAACAGGATCAAGCTCAACCCTGACAAGACTGAGTGGCTATGGATGCTGCCTCCTAAGGATTATACCGACTGTCCCTCCTTGGTCTTCGGGGTAGACAAATTATCTCCCTTGGACTAGGTTCGCAATTTGGGAGTGCTCCTAGATTCACAGCTAAAATTAGACCAACATCTTACGGCTGTGGCTAGGGGTGCCTTTGCACAGATTCACCTGGTGCACCAATTGCGACCATATTTGGAGAAGGAGGCTTTACTCACGGTCACTCCTGCCCTTGTCACCTCTCATTTGGACTACTGTAACGCTCTCTACATGGGGCTATCCTTGAAAAGTATCAGGAGACTGCAACTGGTGCAAAATGCGGCTGCGCGAGCTGTGGTGAGTGTCTCCAGATACACCCACATAACACCCATTTTCCGCCAGCTGCATTGGTTGCCCATTGGTCTCCGGGTGCAATTCAAGGTGTTGATTATCATCTTTAAAGCCCTACATGGCTTAGGACCAGGTTATCTCCGGGACCGCATCCTACCTCATACATCCCTACGGCCAGTTAGGTCCCACAGAGTCGGTCTCCTCCAGGTCCCTTCAACCAAACAATTGGTTGGCGGGACCAAGGGGGAAAGCCTTCTCTGTGGGGGCTCCGGCTCTCTGGAACCAACTACCCCCAGAGATCCGAACTATTCCCACCTTGCTGGCCTTCCGGAAAGCCATTAAGACATGGCTCTTCCTGCAGGCGGGGTGAAAATAGATCTTAATGCCCCCATGGATGACTGGTTTTTAACTTTTGTAATTTTTAAATTGTTTTATATTTTCTGATTGTTCTTCTTTCTGTTGTATGCCATCCTGAGTCCTACGGGATTGGGCGACTTATAAGAACAATAAATTAAATTAATTTAAATTTGCCTAATAGTATGAATCAACATTATACAGCTCAAAATCCTTCAGAAGTGCTAGATTTTTAATTCCTAATTAAGAATGTCACACATGAAATAAGTGGCCATATTGGAAAAGGTTGCTATATATTTGCATTATGAAAGGACTGCAGTGGAGGAGAAAGGAAACGTCGTGTAGCAGCTGATGGTTTATAGAGCATCCCAGACTTAAACTGAATTATTGATAAATTCCATTTTCACAGGAAATATTGGGCAGCGGATAGGCCAAAAGGAAAAAGTGATCTAGTAATTTCAGTCTGTCCCAGAGGACACGAATGGGATCATGTTGTAGTCTGAAATATTAGAAAAGCATCTGATTGTCTATCCCAGAAGAGTGAACTCTAGCAGACAGGCTCAGCATCCTACTAAATGAAGGCTCCCAGGATTCTTTGTGTTAAGCCATAATGGTCAATCTAGTATAATGAAACCAATTTAAATGTATAACACAGATAGATTGAGTTTTAGATGCAGGAGCCTGGCTGGAGTGTAACAGCTGTTGAGAGCACTTTTGTAAATTCTGGGCTGTGTAGGCAGGTCCTTGTTTCCTAGATCTTTAAAAATGAGGTACTTATATAAAAATCAATTTAATTCGTCATTTACTCATTTATGTGTCTGTGTATACTGCTCCTTTTGGTTATGTATCTTTTAGCAATAGATGCTTATAATTTTTTATGATTTCTTTTTTTAATTGTAAGCTACTTTGATTCACTTCTTGTTTTGGACAACAAAAATGGGGTATAAACTTTTATAAACTTACTAATCCCTCAGAGCTTACACGGACTAAGAGCTGAGCACAACATTGCATGGTCTTCCAGCTCTAAAAGAATGATTCTTGAGCTCAGTAACTCCACGAAGTAGACTAGGAATGATTTAGAACAGCTGCTAAATAGTGGTACAGCAGCCTTTCCCTAACTCATGTCCTGTAGTTGTATTGGACTACAGCAGGGGTCAGCAACCTGCGGCTCTGGAGCCGCATGTGGCTCTTTCATCCCTCTGTTGTGGCTCCCTGTCACCGGTGGCACCACAATTTTGAGAGGAGCTTCCAGTTGGTGGAGGGGGGAAGCAGGGCGTGTAAGGAGGAGACTTTATGGCAAGGGGCGGGTTTTCTGGTCAGCTCCACGATTGATAGGGCTTTTGGTTAGGACTGGTAGAGGAAAAAGGACACCGCACTAGGAGGAGACTCTATGCTGGGGGAACCGGACTTCCGGTTAGCTCCAGAATTGAACAGGGGACTTCAAGTTAGGACCTTTGTGGCTCTTTGAGTGTTTAAGGTTGCCGACCCCTGGACTATAGTTCTCATCATGGGCTGCATAGAAAGGGTCTGGCTTGCAGGCTGATAGATCTAGAGAGTACCAGGTGAAAGTAGCTATTTACAGGCTTTTCCTTTAAGATGAACTCTTGGTAAGATTCAGTAATAATCCAACATGAAGGTTTGACATTCCTCAAAAGTTTTGGGGGTCCATAATTAGTTTCCATGGAATTGAGCTCAATTAAAGCAAGAATATGTGCAACGGCCCTGAATACTCAATTTAATTTTCTCTCTTGGTCTCAAATAGCCTGAATCAGTCGGGCTTCCATATGTGGTGCAGAGCTTATCTGTTTGAATGGGCCTTTTGGGACAAATGAGGTGAAAGGGACATAAGAAAACATAGGTTGGGGATTTCCCCACCCGCTGCATGCTTGATTATTTCCGTGCTTTTGTCTGTGTGTGCACTCTGCCTCACTGTTCAACAGCAACACACACACACACACACACACACACACACACACACACACACACACACACACACACACACACACACACACATGCACCAATTTCCAGGCATAAAATTTAGTGACAGGACCAGATGACAAAGGGTTATTATATTTTGATAGCAGCTATTATCTATTTCCTTTCCATTTATTTAAACTCTAAAGGAACTGCAGGTTATTATTCATAACTATCTCATTTTTCCTCAAGCATGGCATAGCATTTTAACCTCAGAACAGCCCCATAGGTAAACTATGCAGAAAATAGGCATTCACACACCCTGGCTTCAGTCACGTTTCAAAGTATATGCCAGGCTATGTTTAGCTAGAAACAACATTTATCACGTTAAATTACTAAGTATTCAGTCATTGTGTTTGATATGTAGCTGTTTCGGAAGATGGAAGGAAGCACAGGGGCAATTTAATGCCTTAAAGTTTTGTCTGCTTAAGATCCATGGATGAGAGAATTCTATAGTTATGTTATTATTCAACAAAGAACAAATATTGTTGCAGTATCAAAATGAGATTGAATGTGCACTATAATCTTTCTAGAATTAGTAATATTTATAAGCAATACGAAATAAGTAAAATGCTAGCATAGGTCTACTAAGTTTCTTTCCAGCCCAATTTAACCTATTCAGATTAACAATGTATAAAATAATTGGACAAATAAAAGGAGAAATCCACAACAGTATTCTGCAATAACCTGTAATAATAGATTTGTTATCTGGGCAAGATCCTTCTACAATCCTTCTACGATACATTAAAGGGTAACAAAGGAACAATTCAGGAATTCATTAGAAACAAGAGGGACAAAACAATTATCTCTTTCAAAAGGGGAAGTTTCCAATTAGGCATACAAGAACCTTCGCAATATCATTTTTTGAGTCTGCAAATGACAGAGTGGCATTGTTATTCCATTTTTATCTGGGCCACTGCCCCAACAAATTGTATATATAATTGTATACATAAGAAGAATATTAAAGGTGACACATAGCACACTGGAATGTAATGCATTGTTAATATTATTAGGGATGATAAAAATGAGGGAACAAATATGAAGCCCCCACTCTAATGTGGAATTGTCACGACAATGTTTATCAGTAGCTAATGCTGCTGTTGAAAGGATATAACAACTCAATTTCTATAACGGGACATCACTAGAAGCCCCATGTAAGTTTATTTATTTAAAAGATTTATATGGCTACACATCTTAAGCAACTCTGGGCTGCTTACAACAATCACAAAGCCAGTAAATAAAACAATCACAAACACAAACCCTGCACTGTAATTGTCCCCCGTAAGGGCAATGCCCAGCTGGCTCTTCCTTCCATACTTATACAAGGGAGGGGACCCACCGAATATCTGGTGGGAGGGTGTTCCACACAGTAGGGGCAACCATGGTAGAGCCACGCTTCTGAAGTCCCACTAGATGACAAGTGGGGCAGGAATATTGTTAAGGAAAAAGTTGTCCCACAAATAACCATGTGTTGTGCCATGTAGCATTTTCAAGGTGTTGAAAATCTTGAATTGCACCTGAAGAAAAACTAGAAGCCAGTGCAGCCCATGGTACAAAGGTGTAACACAGGGATGGGTTCCATTTACCTTTGCCACCGGTTCACATCACGACGTTTCATGCGTGCGCGTTCCTCCCGTGTAATTTCACTTCCACGCATGCTCAGTAGCAGGATTCAGCCCGAAACACAGCTGAGGAGCTCCTCAGCTGTGCTTCGGGCGAAGAAATAAAGGTCAGTATTAATGCGCTGGCGGGAGGGCTCTTTTTCAAGTCGCGGAAGAGGAGAAGCCATCCAAACACGAAAAAATTCACCAAAAATTCCCCCCAAAAGATGGCAGCACCCATGGACCGGCAGCGGCCGAACCGGATCTGTGATGCCATCATCGCGTCACCAGTGGGTCGCTAACTGTTCGGGTGATCTGGTCCCATCCCTGGTGTAACATGACTGAACCTATGGGGATTCAGTACTGTGCACACCACTGCATTCTGAACCATGTATAACTTCCGAGAACAGCCCATGTAAATTTCATTGAAATAATCCAGCTATGACATAACTATAGCATGAGTGACCATGAGCAAGTCCTTTCTTGGTACAGAAAAGGACACAACTGGAGTACAAGTTGTTCTGTGTCAATGGTTCCCAACCTGTGATACAACTAGACTGTCCCTGGTGTGAGCAGCACTAATAATAGAAATATTAGTAATTGATTTCATAAAAGTGCTCAGATCTTTCAAGATTACCGTGTTTTGTAAGATTTTGAGATCTCATAAAACCATCTCACCTATTTTAGGAAAAAATAAATAAATAACTTTTTATTTAATTTGAGCATTTGTCCTGTGTTTCCCATGAATGCTGCATTGCTGACCTGTGGCTTGCATGCTTCTTAAAAGCTTATGTTGATAATAGAACGATAAACATAAAGGCAGTTTGTTGGTAACTGCTGTTATAAATCTTTTAAACAAAAGAATTATAACGCCGGCAATTGTAACTGGGAGGTGGAATTTTATAGAACATGAGAAGTTGCAATGGAAAGGACAATGCTGCCAATTCAGTATGGTTACATTAAGTACATGGGCAAGGCTGCTTTTTCCATGTTAGGGTAAGGGAGGGGATAATTTTTTTGTTTGTAGTAAAAACAGTGGTCGGTGCACATATTACAGTTAATGACTTCAGCTATACCCACCACTGCATTTATTTTAGCTTTTACCCAGCAGTTATAGATGAAGAAAAAGGAAATCAATCATGTTTCAGGAACATTATTTGCTCAAAAGTACATCACCCTGAATTCAATAGGACTTTTTGGATCAGATTTTCAGATTTCCCAGTCAGATCCTCAGAACACCTATTGATAAACTGCTTAAGACTAGGCATTTTTATTTTTCCAAGACTATTGCATTGCTTACTTGCCTTCTCTAAATATTGAAAGATTTCTAGGCAACTTTACAAAGCTATTTTTATTCTGGAAATTCAGGATATTAGAGGATTTTGTAATAGTGTCTTTCTGTGTAGCTGGGTATGAGGAGCAGATCATTCAAGAAAAGGATTCAAGAAATCCTTTTTTTTAGCATGAATTCTAGTAGCTGCATTGTCTGCAGATGAAGGGAGTCTTTGAATAAAGACACATTTTGCCCCAGAATCATAGTTTATTTTTATATTACAAGGCCATCTTTCTAACTTAATTATGCAGAAATCCAGACAATCGTGTTTTGCTTTTGATTTCTTCAAGCAGACTTACATTAAGATTTCTGTGTTTTTACAATAAATTTCTTGTTTGCAGTGGAACATAATTCCAATCCACTGCTTTTTCTTTTTCTTTATTTTCATCTTTAAGTTAACCTCATGTCATCCATTATTCATTCAATAGCATATATAAAGTCTTCTTTCCCTCTTTGCTCACAATCTGTGTCAAGTCCCAGGTGCCAATGTCACTGTCTAACTCTGTGAATATTTATCAACAAGAGCCAGTCTCTAAACGCTCAGAAAGACCTTTTATGTCCAGAAGCAGCCAATCAAATCCTTCATAAACAAAACCACAGAGAAATATGCACTGACACACATATTCCCAAATCAACCATGCAAAATAAAACAAAATAAAAGCCAGATTACCCAATTAAAACAAAACCGTTGAACAAAAAAGATTACAAGGGGGGGAGAATCTGTTTTGTTCAAATACCAGTGATTCTGAACAAAGCTTTTTATGTGCAATTGCTATGCCTCTTCATACAGTATATTTTTTGTGAGAGAGGGGGCACATCAATTCATATCACATGCCAGTTATAACATATAACAACAACAACAACAACAACAACAACAACAACAACAACAGAGTTGGAAGGGATCTTGGAGGTCTTCTAGTCCAACCCCCTGCTTAGGCAGGAAACCCTACACTACTTCAGACAAATGGTTATCCAACATCGTCTTAAAAACTTCCAGTGTTGGAGCATTCACAACTTCTGGAGGCAAGCTGTTCCACTGATTAATTGTTCTAACTGTCAGGAAATTTCTCCTTAGTTCTAAGTTGCTTCTCTTCTTGTTTAGTTTCCACCCATTGCTTCTTGTCCTACCCTCAGGTGCTTTAGAGAATAGTTTGACTCCCTCTTCTTTGTGGCAACCCCTGAGATATTGGAACACTGCTATCATGTCTCCCCTAGTCCTTCTTTTCATTAAACTAGACATACCCAGTTCCTGCAACCGTTCTTCATATGTTTTAGTCTCCAGTCCCCTAATCATCTTTGTTGCTCTTCTCTGCACTCTTTCTAGAGTCTCAACATCCTTTTTACATCGTGGCGACCAAAACTGAATGCAGTATTCCAAGTGTGGCCTTACCAAGGCATTATAAAGTGGTATTAACACTTCACATGATCTTGATTCTATCCCTCTGTTAATGCAGCCTAGAACTGTGTTGGCTTTTTTGGCAGCTGCTGCACACTGCTGGCTCATATTTAAATGGTTGTCCACTATATTTGCCCATTGTTTTTTCAACTGCAAAGGATTAATTAAGGAAGGAAAGTACAGAATAGTAGCACATGTTTTTTGTAGGTTTAGACTTATCCCTGGAAGAAAGGATTCCTTGTTTCCCATACCTTCCTAACTTCCAGATGTGTGGACTTCAACTCCCAGAATTGGCCATGGTTAAGAATTGGAAGTTGAAGTCCCACTCATCTGGAGGCTGCCAAAATTGAGAAACTCCAGATAAGAGATGTGCCTTCCTTCTTTATAGTATACCATTTGTTTCCTGTTTCAGAAAACTGAAAGTCCTGCAGCAATCTATTTGGTTTTAGCGTGAAATAACCGTTTCCTGAAAATGTGCTTTCTTCAACCCATATTTCAGTCAATTATTTCATTAGACCTGGTTTTCTCAACCTCAACAAAATTAAGATGTGTGGACTTCAACTCCCAGAATAAGCCAGTCAGCATGTTGGCTGGGGAATGCTTGAAGTTGAAATCCACATATCCTAAAATTGTTGAGGTTGAGAAACACTGCATCAGCCAATTTCCTTGAAAACAATATCAATTACTTCTGAGGGCCCATGTGTAGATTTTGGCTGTCATTCTGTAAGACTTTTGTCCTCTGGTTGTCTGATATTTCTTCTCAGTAAAATTCTGTGGTTCCAGTTATAAGATTGCAGTTCCCTAGCCTTGGCGAGACTTCACTTTTTGTTGTTGTTTAGAACTTTGAACATAAATAATCTGAGATACCTTATGAAGGAGAACAAATGATTTTTCTAAGTACTTTATATCCATGAATTGGGAGGTGCAGAAAGTTAAAATGTATCTCAATTAATCTACATAGCAAAACTCATAGCTGGATTCTGCATTGCAATAAGGAAGGGTGCAAAAATACAGTCTAGAGATGCCCGAGCAACAATAGAAATAAGAGCCGAGGTGGCGCAGCAGTTAGGGTACTTTAGCTGACTGTGATCAGCAGTTCAGCTGTTCAAATCTCACCGGCTCAGGGTTGATTCAGCCTTCCATCCTTCCGAGGTAGGTAAAATGAGGACCCAGATTGTTGGGGGCAATATAAATATACATTGCTTAATGGTGTAAACCGCTTAGAGAGTACTTGCACTATGAGGCGGTATATAAGTCTCACAAACAAACAAACAAACAAACAAACAAACTAACTAACAAACAAACAAACAAATAGCACTTAGACTAATATACCACCCCATAGTGCTTCACAGCAGTGTCTGGGTGGTTTACAATGTCAGTATATTGGGGGCAACCTTGGAAGGTTGGAAAGCTGAATCAACCTTGAGGCCCATCAGGATTGAACTCCAGGCTGTGGGCAGAGTTAGCCTGCAATACTGCATTCTAACCATTGCATCACGAGGTCTACCTTGGGGCTACCAAAGTTGTTAGAGTCAAATTGATTGGTATTTTTAAACATTATAAAGGATTAATTTTCGCCATCTAAACATCTTAAACCCATCTCCACAATTAAGCCCACTTTTGGTTATCCAGGGGTGAAATTTTTCCCTACCAGTTCTGTGGGTGTGGAGTTGGTGGGCGTGGCAGGGGAAGGATACTGCAAAATCCCCATTCCCTCCCCACTCCTGGGGGAAGGATATTGCAAAATCTCTATTCCCACCTCACTCTGGGGCCAGCCAAAAGTGGTATTTGCCAGTTCTCCGAACTACTCAAAATTTCCGCTACCAGTTCTCCAGAACCTGTCAGAACCTGCTGAATTTCACCCTGGGTTATGACCCTACCTACTTTTAGAGTGTGTTTCCAGAGCTGACCTGCAGTTGAGAGCCCATGAACTAATATGGTTTATTACACCATGATTTGTTTAATAACTGCAATTGGACACATGAATTCATTGTCTTAAACAATAGTCCAATAAACTGCTATTACACCATGATTTGTTGAATAATCACAATGGGCTATATGAATTCACTGTGTTAAACAACAGCCCAACAAATTCCATTATGGTGTGGCACTATATGCAAATCTAGTCGAACTACTGTTAAGAAAATGTGGCTACTGTGATATGTCATATATGCTAGCTAAAGAAATGTGAAAGAGATTCATCTGTAAGCCTTACTAGTAGAAGCTTTCCTTCAAATGGTTCATGAAGTTGAAGTGGAGAAAACCTACCATCACAGCAATAATTCAGAAGCACTATTGTTTATTCATTGGGGCCATATGTGCCTTAATTCAGGATTGAGGAACCTGTGTTCCTCCAAGTGGTGCTGGATTTTATTTAGAGCCTCGGTGGTGCAGTGGTTAGAGTGCAGTATTGCAGGCTACTTCTGCTGACTGCTGTCTGCCTGCAATTTGACAGTTCAAATCCCACCAGGCTCAAGGTTGACTCAGCCTTCCATCCTTCTATTAGTGCTGTCAGGTTGCATAAGGAAAGTCTTATCAGAGAGCAGCCGTGGAGAGAGTATAGGTCATGTAAAAAGATGAAGGGAATGGAAATCTAGCACAAGATTAACAGTATTGCTGTCACAATTATCCGCTGAATTCTCTTCCCCACTCCCCATCTTGTTATAAGAGCCCTGGTGGTGCAGTGGTTATATTACAGGCTAACTCTGTCCACTGCCAAGAGTTCGATCCTGACTGGCTCAAAGTTGACTCAGCCTTCCATCCTTCCGAGGTCGGTAAAATGAGGACCCAGATTGTTGGGGGCAATAGGCTGACTCTGTAAACCGCTTAGAGAGAGCTGTAGAGCACTGTAAAGTGGTATATAAGTCGAAGTGCTATTGCTATTGCTATTTTCTATGATCCATAACCATTGGTTATACTGGCAGTGACTTATGTGAACCAGAGACTAGCAGAGTCTCAAAGCCCTTCACTCCACTGCTAAACATCAGTAACTTCTGTGCTTCTTTTCATTTGTAATCTATCTACAGAACACTGATACTAGGTCAGTCCTTAAGTCATTCATTTAAAAGATTTACCTGTTCAGATGGTCCTCAACTTATGACCACAATTGAGCCCAAAATTTCTGTTGCTAAGTGAGACAATTCTTAAGTGAATTTTACCCCATTTTACAATCTTTCTTGCCACATTTGTTAAGCGAATCACTATAGTTAATTAAGTTAGTAACATGGTTGTTAAGTGAATCTGGATTCCCCCATGGACTTTGCTTGTCAGAAAGTTGCAGTCGTAAATGTAAAGTCACTGTTTTCAGTGCTGTTGTAAGTTCAAACCATTGTTAAAAGAACTGTTGCAAGTCGATAGGCATGAAATGGCTGGTATCAAGAATGTCCCATGGTCCCATGATTCTGACAGTAGTTCATTTTCTTGATCAGGGAGTTGGCAACCAATGCTATCTCCTATTTCTAAATGGGAGGAATCCTGTAGGTGACTACAGGTAATCCTCGACTTACCACCACAATTGAGCCTAACTATTATGTTGCTAAGTGAGACAGTTGCTAAATGAATTTTACCCCATTTTCTGCCTTTCTTGCCACAGTTAAGAGAATCACTGCAGTTGTTAATTTAGTCCAATGCTTCTCAATTATTTTCTGTTAGAGCCCCCTAGGAAGAAGTAAACATTTTGCATGGCTACCGTGGCACCCGCCAAGAACAAGAAGCCACGCAGCCACCCTGCCCTGCCTGGCCGCCTTCTCTTCCAGGCTCGGAGCAGTGTGCAACTGGAAAAACACTCCCTGTCCAGGGGAATCGATCGAGCAGGACCACACCAGGGGTGAAATGCTGCCGGTTTGGAAGGGCCGGTCAGTCGTTGCAGAGCCGATGGAGCTGGTGGCGGTCACGGCATGGGGCTTTTCCCGCCTGCTTGGATGCCGCCATTTGAGTTCTTCTACGCTCTGTGCATGCGCAGAACTCTTTGCGCATGCACAGAGCGTAGAAGAACTCAAATGTCGGGATCCAGGCGGGTGGGGGAAGTGGGCAGGAGAAGCCCCGCACCGCGACCACCACCAGCTCCATCAGCTCTGCAATGACTGACTGGCCCTTCCAAACCGGCAGCATTTCACCCCTGGACCACACATGTTCCCCGGGGTCACACGCACCCCCGCTGATATCTGTCCGTGCCCCCATAGTGCCCCCCACTATTTGAGAAACACTGATTTAGTCACACAGTTGTTAAATGAATCTGGCTTCTCCATTGACTTTGCTTGTCAGAATGTTGCAAAAGGGGATCGCATGATCCTGGTACACTGCAACTGTCATAAACATGAAACTGTTGCCAGGTATCCAAATTTTTATCCCATGACCATGGGGATGCTGCAACAGCTTTAACTGGGAAGAATGGTCTTAAGTCACTTTTTCTCAGTGATGTTGTAACTTCGACCAGTTACTAAATGAACTGTTGTGAGTTGAGGACTATTTGTAGTGATAATGAAACAGTTACATAAGTTGCTGCTTCACATTACAGAATGTGTCTGGAGCCACTCAGCCATGACAAACAAATGGAGCAATTAAGAGAAGGAGGAATAATTAAGACTTGGTTTCAATATGGGCAATTGCAGGCCAGATGGAAAGACGATTTAAAAACTGGTATCTTACAGCAAGATGATAATTTGATAATTCAAATAAAGAATAAAGGTCCAATGCACATAAAGAGATTATACAATGTGTTAGTTGAACTAGACTCGGAAACAGAGCTAGTTAAGGACTGTATGATAAAATGGGCGCAAAATATTGGAGAACCTATAATGATGGAAACATGGGAGAATATATGGGTTAGAAATGTAAAATTTACACAAGCTCAAAATTTAAGAGAAAACTTTTATAAAATGTTTTACAGATGGCATTTAGATCCAAAAAAACTAGCTCATATGTATCCAAATTTGCAACCTAAATGTTGGAGATGTGAATGTGTGGATGCTACTTATTTCTATATTTGGTGGACTTGTAAGAAAATTAAGGCTTTTTGGATTAAAATATGGTGGATTACTCAAAATATCTTAAAGAAAAAAATTAAGTTCACACCACAGTTTATTTTGCTGGGAATAATTGAGGATTGTACTGTAATAGAGACTAAATTGACTTTGAACTTAATAACAGCTGCCAGGTTGCTGGTAGCACAGTATTGGAAGAAAGAAGATACACCTACCACTGAGGAATGGACAATAAAAGTTGCACAGCTGGCAGAAATGGCAAAAATTTCATCATATCTAAAAGATCACTCAAATGAGAGAGATATACTGGAATGGAGTAGATGGACTGATTATATTAAAAAAAAGTATCAGATTAAGAAGACATATATAGTGTAACAATGATATATGTTAATAATTGTAGAAGGGGTGAATAGGTCTTTAATAATGTGGAGTTAAAAAATTAGAGAAATTTTGAATTTAAAATTTGTTAGTATATTTTAAATTTATGTTTATTGAATATTATACCCTGTGCTTTTTCTGGGAAGTCGGGGGGGGGAGGTTGGGGGGGGGGGAGAAAAGAGAAAAAGTTTGTACTTTGTACTAATAAAACTTTTTGAATAATAAAAAAAAAGAACCCACGCAGCTGCCCTGCCCCGCCTGGCCGCCTTCTCTTCCGGGCTTGGAGCAGCGTGCAACTGGAAAAACACTCCCTGTCCAGGGGAATCGATCGAGCGGGACCACACCAGGGGTGAAATGCTGCCGGTTTGGAAGGACCGGTCAGTCGTTGCAGAGCCGATGGAGCTGGCGGCGGTTGCGGCACGGGGCTTATCCCGCCTGTCTGGATGCCGCCATTTGAGTTCTTCTACGCTCTGACAAACAAATGCCTGAGATGGCAAATGTATGTGCTACATAGTCCCTGGAGGGAGAAGGAATAACATTTATGCCATCATTCTAATACCTATCAGCCCAGAAAAGAGACCATATCTGGCATCCCATTTAGTCTAATAAACATGATGATAACAAAATAAATAAATAAAACAAAACATCCTTAAGCATTGACAGCATGTATTCACTACCATAAGCCTATTAGTGCTGTCAGGTTGCATAAGGAAAGTCTTATCAAAGAGCAGCCATGGAGAGAGTATAGGTCATGTAAAAAGATGAAGGGAATGGAAATCTAGCACAAGATTAACAGTATTGCTGTCACAATTATCCGCTGAATTCTCTCCCCCACCCCCCATCTTGTTATAAGAGCCCTGGTGTTGCAGTGGTTATATTACAGGCTAACTCTTGAGCCAGTCAGGAGTTCGATCCTGACTGTCTCAAAGTTGACTCAGCCTTCCATTTTTCCGAAATCGGTAAAATGAGGACCCAGATTGTTTGGGGCTATATGCTGACATTGTAAACCGATCAGAGAATGCTGTAAAGCACTATGGGGCAGTATGTAAGTATAAGTGTTATTGCTATTGATATTTAGGAAAACATTCAATATCTTGAAATGGGATTATCCTGAAAACCAGCTAAAGAAAAAGTTCTAGGCTTGGACAGTTTTGATGTTTTCTTGCATTTAAATCAGTTATAAAGAATCCAGAAACCATAAACTCCAAATTCAAAACAAATTGAGAACTCATCCATCAGATGAAGCCTGAATTTCCCCATGTTTAATTGTAAGTCAGGCATGAAGTAGTCTCTTCTTTAAAAGAAAAAGAAAAAAAATCCCTAATTTTTCTCATTACCGGAAACCTCATTTCTAAATTGCTTAGTGCTGATATCCTGTCCATAGGTCTTAATAAATGAAGAAGGGGTTTGGTGGGCTTTTAAAGGAAAATGCATGTTTCATAATTTGGTTGAAATTGTTCTTGAGAAAAGCAGCGACAATTCCTGGCATAAATAAATGACCATGGAGAAGGAAAGAAACAGATTGCTGGATTTACAGGACAAATTAAAACATGGACAGTTGGAGTTGTGTGGACATTTGGAAGCACATAGATATATACTAAGAACAGAAGATGGAAGGTCTTTCACAAATCTCTGATTTGAGATTGATGGCTAGTTTTGCCCTTGCTTATAACTAATGTAAGTATTTATGTATACTTTACCTGCATATTTGTAAATAAAGAACATGTTTCAGAAACTTTCATTCTCTTGAAAGAAAAAGCAAGCAAATAAAATGCCATTTCAGTGTTATATTTTAAATTTGTTCCATGCCAAGGGATCCAATTTGATATAATTGTTCCTTTCTGCATTACTGCTAAATATAAGGTGACCAGACGTCCTGCTTTTGGTGGGACAGCCACGCTTTTTAATGATTTGTCCCGCGTCCCGCCCGTCCTCTAAAAAGACCCGATTTTTGGAAAGAATGCACGACTAGGGCATTCTTTCCAAAAATCGGCCTGAAAGGGCGGCGTGCGAGATTGGGGGGAGTTAAAACTCGGGGAGTTTTAATGCAGGCATGTCGGGCTCCGTGGTGACCAAACCGTGGCGCATGCGCCAAACGTGGCGCATTGGATGATTGCAAGTGACGCATTGCAATCATCCAATGGCCAGGAAAGGTGACGCTTTTCTGCCCGGCGAGTGGGACTGCAGCACGCGCGGAAGGAAAGCCGGAAGACGGTGCCGAGCGCCCAAGGCTCTCCAGGCAGCAGCAGGTGACAGCGGAGCAGAGACGCCCGGTGAGCGGAGCGAGAGGCGCGGGGATGGCAGCAATGGGGAGAGAGGCGGGTTCGCCAAGCACCTGGGGAGGAAGAGGCGCTCCACTGGAGGCGGGTGTAGAGGCGGCAGCGGCAGCTTGCACAGGGCGATTCTGCAGCCGGGGAAAGCAGCGAAGGGGGGGGCACGGCCGCCCAGAGCAGGTGGCCACAGCGGGAGAGCCGGATCAGGATTCCCCGTCCTACCAGGACCACCGACTTCAGGCAGGTGGCAGGGATACGGCGTGCCATAATCCCCCCAGCAGGGCGCCCTCTACATCACTCTCACGTCTTGTGGCCGCGCCGGCTGGGAGCGATGTAAGTGCTAGCTAGCAAAGCGGAATTTCAGTGAACCGGCTGCCTGCTGGGGGGAGGGGGAAGGGGGGCTCCTCCTCCTCTCTTTCCCCTGCCCCATCCCTAGCCCTGCCCTTGGAAGCGCCGCTGCTGTTGGGATGCGGGTGGAGGGGTGAGGGACGAGGAGCCGTCTCTGCTGCCGTCGTCTCAGAAAAAGGGGGTTGAGCAGCGGTTTGAGCTCACGAGCGGCCCCTCTGGCAGCGCAAACAGCCCTTCCTCGTCCCCCTCCCCTTCCTTTCCCCTGTCGCCTCGCTGCCACCGTTGCCCTGGGGCCGGGCGGGCGACTGGGAGACCACGGCGCTTGGATGCCTGGAGCTCGCAACGGAGCCCGCCATGGGCTGCCGGCTGTCTCCTTTCCCCGCCTCCTGCCTCCCGTTCGTCGCTTGCCAGCCCAAGCCACTGCCGGCTCCCAAAGGGGAGGCGGGAGGTGAGGAAAGGCCTCCCGCCTCCCCCCCACCCACCTGGACGCTGACATTTGCGTTGTTTTGCCCTCTGTGCATGCGCAGCATTCTGCGCATGCGCAGAGGGCAAAACTCAAATGGCGGCGCCCAGGCGGGCCCGCCCCGTCCCGCTTAAAAAAAAAATCTGGTCACCTTAGCTAAATAACATCTACCAAATGCTATCAGTGTCTGAATATTTGCAATTATGCAAAGCACCCTGACGTTCCCATATTGTTTCTTATATTGAAAGTGAGGTCACTTTAAATAGTCAATAACTAAAACATAGTATAGTGTTTCTGAATAATAAGAGAACAGGGAAACATATTACAATGTATTTATGTGGCAGTGACCATTTTATGTACAGGTTACAATTGTCAAAAGGCAAATACTTAGACATAGAGGAGATTAATGTATTTATTCACATCTGTCCATTTAAATTTTTAGAGACACGTCTTTAGAAGTAATAATCTTTATAGCAATCTGCTGTGAGAGCTGTAACCCTCTGATGCACAAAGTTTGGTGACTTTTTTTTGAAGGAAGGGGTCAATAAAATTAAGATGGTGGCTGTGATAGTGTGATCAAAACTCTACCTTTTTGTATGCATATTACTGTCACACATATAGACAAATGACCAGAGTTTTGATCACATGATCATGATGCTATCTTAACTTTTTTGACCCCAATGGCTTGTCCTGATATTCAGGCTCTTTATTGTGGAATTGAATGGAATTATTTGGAATTGAATGTGATATTTATTATACTACACTCTGATTTCTCATGCATGTTTTTGAATGAATCTCGAATATTGTTTAGCTAATGTTTATATTTATTTATTCATATCCCACCTTTATTATCTTTAAAAATAATTCAAGGCTGCGATCGTTTCTAATACTCCTTCCTCTTCCTGTTTTCCGCACAAGAATAACTCTGTGAGGTTGGGCTGAGAGAGGGAGTGACTGGCTCAAGGTTACCCAGCTGGCTTTTATGGCTAAGGCAGGATTTGAACTCATGGTATCGTGGTTTCTAGCCTGGTGCCTCAACCACTAGGCCAAACTGGCTGAGTGTTTAATGTTGAGACAGACAAATGAACATTTCTCACAATTTCCAACACATCATGGATACTTTCAGATTGCCCTTTCTGCACTTTTATTGCTCATATTCTACTCTCAGGATTGCCAAAAGTTGGAGATAAGGAAAAACATTACTAGAACACAATATTGACATGTCTTCATCCTGAAGAAACACATACACACTTCTGTTTCATAGATGTACTTGATTTTTGTAAGCCTACTCGGACTTCCTTGTCTAATTCTTTTCTTTCTGTACAACCAGAGGGAGGAACTGGAACCAGCTTTAGCTCTATACCTATCCTCCAAGGGCAGGTGAGATTATCAGAATAACAGAGTTGAAAAGGGCCTTGGAGGTCTTCTAGTCCAACCTACTGCTCAAGCAGGAGACCCTATACCAGGGGTCAGCAACCTGCGGCTCTGGAGCCGCATGTGGCTCTTTCATCCCTCTGTTGGGGCTCCCTGTCACTGGTTGGCACCACAATTTTGAGAGGAGCTTCCAGTTTGGGGGTGGGTGGGAAAGCAGGGCGTGCCCGGAAGAGACTCTATGGCAAGGGGCAGGTTTTCCGGTCAGCTCCACAATTGATAGGGCTTTCAGTTAGAACAGGTGGAGGAAAAAGGGTGCCGCGCTAGGAGGAGACTCTATGGTGGGGGAACCGGACTTCCGGTCGGCTCCAGAATTGAATGGGGGGCTTCCTGTTAGGACCTTTGTGGCTCTTCGAGTGTTTAAGGTTGCTGACCCCTGCCCTATACAATTTCAGTGGCTGTCCAGTCTCTTCTTAAAAATCTCCATTGATGAAGCATCCAGGAATGGGCTTAAGAAAGAGCAAGTCTCCCCTGTCATTCATTTCTCTGTTACAGAAGGCATGGGAAACTGTCCCTCCAATAAATCTTTTTGACAATCATTATTAAGCCTGAAAGAGATGAATATATAGAAAAGAGTCATTCTTTCCAGACATTGTTAATAAGTGTGGTCATAGTTTCGTTCCTAGGTTTATGCCCTGGAGAAACCTAAAAATGCAATTCTGGACCAGGGCTTCTGCATTTATGCATCAATCAAATAATGCCATGGGCAGAATCTGATTTATTCTGATTTCAGCATATTAAATATTGACAACACCCTTGATAATCTCTATTGAATGATAGGAAACATGTCCTGTACCAATGTGTTTAAGCCAAATAAATAAACTGGATATACAGTTCTATAAAGGTTTTTTTAACTAAAACCCTAAATACCGTGTTTCCCCGAAAATAAGACCCTGTCTTATATTTTTTTGAACCCTGAAATAAGCGCTTGGCCTTATTGCCATGCACTCAAAAGCCCGATTGGGCTTATTATCAGGGGATGTCTTATTTTGGGGGAAACAGTGTAATAGTTAAGGCTAATCTGTCATTTGCCAAAGACAAATTGAAGAGAAATCAAAAATATGTTATTTGTTCTGGTTGTAAAACAGTTTCAGAATGACTCTTATTTTAGTAATGACACATGATAAAGCTTAAAAAAATGAGCACTTACCAACATATCAAGTTAGAGGAATACATTGCAGTTTAAGTTGCCAACATTATTTTTCCCCAGGTGAACCATCATTCAAACAAATGCTATTAAGTGTGTATGTATGCTTGCATATATGTGGCTTTTTTGTGTGTGTACGTAAATAATCTGATGCTGTATTATTAAGTCTTAAATTGGAAGTGCTTAGCCTAATATGATAATGAACAATACATTAGATTATTAATTGATAAAGTATCACTTCTTCTAGAAATATGAAGATCAATGCAAACCACAATAAAAACATGGGATTACTGCAGAATAATTCAAAACAATGGAGCAAAACAGAGAAATAGATAAAATCATGTCACAAACCAAAAGCTGCATTATAATAGATAACAGGTAATAATCTTAAACAATCAAAGGGAATAAATGGCTCTCTATGAGTTGATGAATCACAATTCCCAGCAATGATAGCCCTTAAAGTAAGGTCTAAGCACAGGTATAATCCATGGGTGGTTCCCTATCTTTGCCCTTGGGCCATACTATGAATAATCTATTGTTTTTCTTCTATCCTACCTTGAGAGTGTAGGTACCATTTTTTTTTAAAGGAGACAACTTAACTTGTTCACCTCACTTCCTCAGACTTAAGATGAGAAAGCAGTGGTTGTTTTTAACGCTGGCAGGTAATGAGTGGAATGAGAAACAAAGCTAGGGTTAAATCCATTAAATACATTCTTTAAAACAGTAAGGATGGTACTATAATTTATGCTTTTCTATAAGTTCAAGGAAGGAAGAAATGAAAAAGACAGAGGTATCAGGGAGCAACAGGACAGGTCTGAATACTAGTAAAATGTAATTTTTCTGGTAAATGTGTGTTTTGATTAATCACATCTGTGTAACAGGTGGGGTTTTTGTGTGTGTGGGAGAACTCATAATAAATTCTGAAAAGTTCTCAAAAAGGTTGGATCCCATGGGGGTTTCATCCATAAGCTGCTATCCTTTCTGGAGGTATTTATCTTTTCCTAATCTTAAAAAAGCTTTACAAAGAGTTTACATATTAGTTATTGCAAAATTATGCATGTGACTGTTCCTCATGAGAAAAAATATTTTTTAAGTTATATAAAGAAGACAGGAAATTAGAAAAACCTATAAAGGCATGACACTGAATATATAGACACCTAAAGATTCAACATTCATTGTCAGTTGGAGAAATAAAATTAAACAGGATGCAAAACTATATCCACTAATTATTTTATGCTATGGACTAAAATGATTGCAGAATCAAGTTTAACGTTCTCTTTGCCACTTCCCTTTGAATGTTGCTTTAGCTTACCACCTGTTTTGTAACATGCATTAAGAAAGAACATATGGTTGATTTTCAATAACTGAAAAAAATTACACAAAGAAGGAAAATTACCTAACATATGGGTTTTCTATATTGAAAAGTTTTTCAGGTTAGGTTCTGGGTATAACTGGGTCGCTGAGATCTCTGAAACAACATCACGTTTTTATACAACAACATCTCAGAAATTATATTACATGTTTTCCTAAGTTCCTAAACTTAAAATTAATTTAAATCACATAATCATTTAGTCTCATTTTTTTAGCATTTTCTCAAGGACTTTCTTTTGTAGAAATAACAAATGACAAAAAAAAAGTATCCCAGTAGACATTGGAGCCAGTATTGGAGATTCTCTAGTGCAGGGGTCTCCAAACTTGGCAAACTTTAAGACTTGTGGATTTCAACCTCCAGAATTCCCCAGCCAGCCATACAAAGTTTTGGCATGGCTGATTGGGGAAGTTGCCAAGTTTTGAGACCCCCGCTCTACTGTATCTGTCTGGGGTTTCTTTAAAAACTAATCAGGGGCTTCATTAAGAGATATTAAGAGAGCATTTACTGTAAATATTCCCCCACAAATGTTTTCTTTCTTTTTTTTCCACTTAGCAAATAAAGAAAAGAAAACTGACCAGCCAATAACAATATTCCTGCATAGATCTAATGACTTGCTAGTGGGCATTTGATTCATAACTCTCATCTTTTCAGAGAAGCAGATGCATCCATCATAATTGCCCTAGATTTTTTTGGCTGGGAAAGCAGCCCTAAAGTTCAAGAACAAATGTTCTCACAGAGTATGAACAATTGGTACAGAAGATAATTTATTAGCAGTGATGTCTTCTCCATTTTCCTGCAAGTGTGAAAATGAAAGTCCTTCTCACGGTGTGAGACAAACATAGATAGATAGATAGATAGATAGATAGATAGATAGATAGATAGATAGATAGATAGATAGATAGATAGATAGATAGATAGATAGATAGACAGACAGACAGACAGACAGATAGACAGACAGACAGACAGACAGGCCAACAGGCCTATAGGCCAAAATTGTCCTCTCCCCAGAGGAATTGTTACTGTCCTTAGGAATGTTCAAAGATCATGCATTTAGAAGAAAATGGCTACCAATTTGAATGTTTAATGTAATTCATATACCTAATAAATTGTCTGACTTTGTGGGGTTTGACTTTTGATACACCTTCTCTCTCTGTATCCAGTTATTTATGTCACTAAAGTATCATTAGTAGTAATTGTTTCTAGAATTTACAGTTATGTGTTGAGAGAGAGTATTTTAAATACTGTTTTTTTTAAACTCATGTCTTATTTATTTGTACTTGGTGTCCTATCTACCTATCTCACTAAAATCTAAGTTGTAGTGAATGTTTCTAGAACTTATAAATAATGTGCCAAGATAATATTTTTAATATTGGTTACTTATTTTTAATTCATGTCTTTTTTATTTATTTATTTTGATGCCTCCTGGCTTCAACCAATTCTAATTTATACCAAATGAGTTACAGTAATTCTTTAGTATAACAATTTTTTCTCTATCATTCCCCTTCCCTTTAAAAAAAAGGGGAGTTTCAATTAGCTATGCAGGACAATTGAATGTATTTCAGTCATTAGCACTCTAAACATTTAAGACTTACTAAATTTGGTGGGACCTATTTTTCAGTCTTTTTTTTTTTGTAAAATAATCTTTATTAATTATGTAAAAAAGACAAACAAACATCCAAACAAACATAAAAACATGTATAAACATATGTAAGAATAAGTAAGAAATATCTTTGAGTATAGAAAACATTGAACATTGAACATACATGTCAACCATCTCGTCGACGCTATCCTTTTACAGCCTAGTGATACAAAAACATGTTTAATCTTTATAGTTATTATTTACATCATTATCTTTCTTATATCTTCCAATATTTTCCTTATTCTTTTCTCTTGTTATATTGTGTTCAGTCTATTATCATTACAATAAAACAATTTTCCCTTTTTCAACAATGGTTCTTTTGTTCAGCTTGATTAATATTTTATAATCTTGTAAAATTGTATACATTCCGATATTTTGTTCCAGTCTTTGCGAAAAAGTAGACATTTGTTATTATTTATACTGTCTAAGATCATGACTCATAGTGTGTCTAGGATCATGACACATAATTATAGCAATTTTTGATATTTATTTTGGTTAAGCCAGTTATACCACCTGTCCCAAGTTTTATAGAATTCAGAGTCATCTTTGTCTTGCATTTCCAGTGACATCCTACTAAGTTCTGCGCATTCAAATACTTTATTAATGAGATTTAACGTAGTTGGGATTTTTTCGGTTTTCCAAGTCTGCGCATATATAATTCTTGCGGCTGTTGTAATGTGTAGAATTATATATCTGTCTTCATTCGTCATTTTTTCCCTGAAGATACCTAATAGGAAAAGCTCCGGCTTTAGGGGGATCGTTTTTGAGATTATTTGTTCAAGGCAGTTTTTGATCTTAATCCAAAAGTTTTTCGCTTTGGGGCAGGTCCACCATAGATGGTAGTATGTTCCTATACCTTCTTTACACTTCCAGCACTTTGGGGAAAGTTTCGGGAACATTTTTGCCAATCGTGCTGGGGGAAGGTGCCACCGGTAAAACATTTTGTATATGTTTTCTTTGTATGGTATCGCCAGTGTTAGTTTATAATTTATAGACCAAATTTTTTCCCATTCGTTTAAATTAATTGAATAACCAAAGTTTTGTGCCCACGCAATCATTGAGCCTTTTACCATCTCTTCGAATAAATTATATTGGAGTAGGAAATTATATAATTTGGAAATCATTTTTTGGTCCTTGCCCATTAATATTCTATCTAAGTCACATTTTTTTTGAAATCTGTATTTTATTTTATCTTTATTGTATTTTGATTTGACCTGTAAATAGTGCCACCAATCAAGGTCTATTCCTTTTTCTTTAAGTTCTTGTTTTGAGAACATCTCATTGTGTTCATCTAGGAGTTGTTGATATGTTATAATCTTATTTACGTCTAAAAGGTTCGGGTATATAATTGCTTCAGTTGGTGATATCCATTTTGGAACACTTCTATAATGGTCCTTCCTTATTGTTAACCATGTGTCTAATAGATTCTTTCTTATATAATGTCGGCGGAAATATGTATGTGTTTTATAGGTGTCCCCCCATAAGAAGGCGTGCCAACCTATCTGCAAATCGAAACCCTCTAGAGTTAATATCCTTCTGTTTTTGAGTGTAATCCATTCCCTCATCCAATTGAGTGTAGCAGATTGGTGGTATAGCTCCCAGTTAGGGAGACCAAATCCTCCTCTCCTCCTATGGTCTTGAAGAAGTTTCAGTTTGATCCTCGCTTTTCTTTTGGCCCATATGAATTTGTGAATCATTTTATTTAAATTTGAAAAAACTGTTTTGTTCAACTTTATTGGAATTACCTGGAATAGGAATAAGATCTTGGGTAAGATGTTCATTTTGATTGTCACGATTTTACCCATAAATGATAATTGAAGTTTTGACAATCCGTCAAGGTCCTTACTAATTTTCTGTATTAGTTTTATATAATTATCCTCCTTTAATGAACTACATCTTGTGGTGAGCCATATCCCAAGATATTTAACTCTTTTAACTATTTTCATGCCTAATAAATTTTCCAATTTGATATTTTGTTTTGGTGTCATGTTTTTAGTTATTATTTTTGTTTTTTCCTTATTAATTTTTAGGCCTGCCGCCTTTCCAAATTTTTCAATTTCTTTGATTAGAGTCGGGCCGGTGTCTAGAGGTTCTTCAATTATAAATGTCATATCGTCAGCGAAGGCTTGAAGTTTGAATTCCTCCTTCCTGATTTTTAGACCTTTTATCTCTTGCATGCTTCTTACTTTCCTCAGTAGGCTTTCTAATGCTAATATGAAAATTAATGGGGCTAACGGGCATCCTTGACGTACTCCTTTTTTAATATCTATTTTCTCTGTGATATCGTTATTTACTATTATTTTTGCTGTTTGGGTACTATATATAGCTCTGATCAACCCTATAAATTTTTCGCCAAATTTCATTTTTTCTAGTTGCATAATAAAAAATTGCCAGTAAAGGTTGTTGAACGCTTTTTGGGCGTCGACAAAGATAAGCGCTAGTTGTTTATCTATGTGTATATCGTAGTATTCTAGTATATTGAGTATTATTCTGGTATTGTTCCTTATCTGTCTGTGGGGTAAAAAACCGTTTTGATCTGAATGGATAATCCGATTTAAAATTTTTTTGAATCGTTCAGCCATTATTGATGCGAGTATCTTGTAATCCGTATTTAGTAATGAAATCGGTCTATAATTTTTAATGTTTTGTTTGCTCAAATCTTCCTTGGGTATCAGAGTTAAATATGCTTCTTTCCAGGACTCGGGTAGTTCCCCTTTTTCCATTGTTTCATTAAATAAGTCTAACATTACTAGTTCTAATGAGCTTTGTAGATTTTTGTATATTTCGAATGGGATACCGTCCGGATCTGGTGATTTATTGTTCTTTTGTTTACCGATGGCATTTCTTAATTCTATTAGAGTAATCTTGTCATTTAGCATATTCCTGTCCTCCTCCAGCACGATTGGCAAATTGCTTTCATTGAGATATTCTTTAATTGCTTCGTCTTTTGGGTCTTCCTGTTTGTAAAGGTCGGTATAAAAGGTTTGAATTATATTTTTTTTCTCAGTGATTCTAGTATGTACTTCCCCATTTTGGTCCTGAAGAGCGTCAATTGTTCTATCTCCTTTTTCTTTTGCCAGTTTATAAGCGAGCCATCTTCCTGGTTTGTTGGCTGATTCGAAATAGTTTTGTTTTGCTAATTTAAGTTTCCTGGCCAATTGCTCTTGCGTTATCAAGTTTATTTTATGCCTGGTTATATTTAGGTCCTCTAATGTTTTAGCATCTTTGGGGTCTTCTTGCAATGTTTTCTCTAATTTGTGCAATTTAGTTGTTAATGTATTTAATTTGTTATTTCTCTCTTTATTACGTTTGGCCAAGTAAGCTATGGACAGCCCCCTTATGTATGCCTTCGTTGTATCCCATAGAGTTCTTAGGGAAGTCTGTTCTTTAGTGTTAATCTGAAAAAAGATATCTAATTCTTTCTGCATCATTTTAATATAATCTTTTTCCTTTGTTATTGTTTGGTTTAAGGTCCATCTTACTCTTATTTTACTATTTGGCTCCTTCCATTTTATCCATAAAGGATTGTGGTCAGCCCAGGCGTTTGGAAGAATTTCAGACTCAGCCAAATCGTTTAAGAATTCCCGATTTGCCCAGGCCATATCAATCCTCGACCATGATTTGTGTGGAAATGAAAAGAAGGTATAGTGCCTGCTGTCTGGATTTTGGTATCGCCAACTGTCTTTTAAATTAAATTCTGTTGCCAATTGATCAAATGATGCCGGTAGTACTCTTCTTGCTTTTTTCTTATTGGTACCTTTGTAGTCCTTTTTCCTATCCACGACTGCGTTGAAATCGCCTATTATCAATAATTTCTCCCACTGTATTTCTAGTAATTTTTTATGTAAGCTGGAGAAAAAGGCTGATTGATTTATATTTGGGGCATATATAACCACTATCGTTACAGATTTGCTTCCATTTTTTGTTTGTATTATCAGTGTTCTACCGTCCTCATCTGAATATAGTAGTTTTGGATTCAACCATGCTTTTGTATATATTGCTATTCCACGCTTCTTATGTGTAGATAATGCTGTGAATACTTTCCCTAACTTTGGGAATTCCAAAATCTGATGTTGTTCTTTTTTAATGTGTGTTTCTTGTAGACAGATAATGTCTGCATTTTGATTTAGTAGTTTGTGGAAAAAAATTTTCCTTTTTGTGGGCGAGTTTAGTCCATTTATGTTCAGGGATAGCAGATTTACTGTCTGTTCAGTTGGTGGTTTCCCTTGGTTTTGCTCTCTTTGCCTCGGCCTGTGCTCTCAAATAGGTTGTCGCACCTATTTTTCAGTCTTATTTATCACAAAGAGGACTGAGCTGTGAGCAAGGCATTATGTTAGATTTGTGTGCATGCTTCCTTTTTTGTTTATTAAGATTAATTCCAGTCAAGATGTGGCTGCACTAATTAGCCTACCCTGGATTATTAAATTAATGTGGAGTTGGAACTAAAAGTAGGAACAGGAGTTGTAGAAAATGCCCATCAAAAGAGAAATGCTTTCTTGGCACCATAGGATAACAAGACAGGACTAATGGGCTAAAGTAAAATCTAACCATCTGGATGGATATTGCAAATGTGACTTTTTATTCCCTTTGGAATGTTAAGCATTATAGCAATCAACATCTGTCCATGGACAAAGACGACAAAGTTTGGTCATTTAGTGGGACAAAAAGCATATGCATAGAAATATGTGCTTTGATTCATAGTGAATCTTGGTTTTAAATGACACAAATACTAAACATTGTTGGAATGAAATCATGCCTGTTCATTCATTCAAGAACTACAAACCCACACAATTTAACCTCTTACCTGACAAATGGCAATATTATAACAATGCATAACAGGCTATTGTAAGACCACAAACTCACCCAAATATTTTAAGAACGCCATGATCTGGCTCTGCCAGATTCCATAAAATTCTGCATCATATATCAAAATAGAAATCGTTTTTTATGCTTCAAAAATCACCCAAAAGAAGTTCTTCAGTCTTCTTGTTGGCATAGCATATATAAACGTCATATTTATAAAGGTGCAGCTGCCTCAATGAGTTGACGTGTTAAAAATATTATGACTTCTAAAACAATTGAACATCTGAGTCATGTTTGAACAAGTATACACGCCCTATCCAGCATACAATATGCTGAGATTTTTCACATAAAACAGCTATTTAACAAACAAAACAGAATGAGATAATGTCATTGTGGGTTAAAAGCTTGTGTGAACTTTGCTCTTAAGATTTATTAGCTTATTTGTGTTTATACATATTTTTATGGGACAATTTAAAAATGAGATCATTCTGTAGAATAATTATTTTTAAAAATCATAGTCTGAAGGACCATCTATGACCTCTTATAATCTTAGTACCTAAATTCCTTATACAACTTTGTAGCTTTCCAAGAGATCTACTACCTTAGCAATGTAACCCAAACCTATGGCTATTTAGACCCCCCAAATTTGCCTGGTGTTTCAGTTCCAAGCAGTCTTGGCTTCCCAAGATTTATAATAAAACTTTTGTATCTTTCCACCAGCCTTGCACAATTTTTATTATTTCAGAGAGATAATTCACATAGAAGAATAAAACAACAGCAGTCCCTAGCTCATTGTTATGCAGCTATTTTCCAACCTTCATCACAACATTTTATTTCTGTCTAAAGGAATAATTACTACACTAACACAAAATGCCTAGTGCTAACAATTTAAAAATAGCAAAGGCTAAAATACTGGGAACTTAATATTTTGCTGCATTGTGCAGATGGTGTCCTCAGTTCTATAAGATGGCCACCACTGTGTTGCTGTTTAGAAGAGCTGTGGAGACTTGGCTCTTCACCCAGGCCTTTGGGGAGGGAAAGTGAATCCACTCGCTTAATTTGATCTGGTCTATCATGCTTGCCATCTTTTATCATTTATCTTTTATTCATGTTATTGTAATTTTTATTGCTTGTTGTGAGCTACTTAGAGAAGTTGGGCAACATACTAATATATTATTATTGTGATTTGTTCAACAGACAGATATTTCAATTGGATTTGGCATTTTTATTCACCTATTGAGTCCTTTCCTGGGATAGGCAGATGTTGTTGTTTGTTGGTGTTAAAGGTATCATCACAAAGTATGAGCTGTTCCAAGTAAAGTTGCCTTTTCCAATTGACTGATGATAATTTTGTCAATGCTAATGGTGTTTCAAGTGGTGCTCCCATTGTTTGGGATTGCACCCAAGGCGCCTATTACTAGTGGTACTACCTTTACTTTCTTTTGCCAGTCATTCTATTTCCATTTGCAGGTTTTTTGTATTTTGCTATTTTCTCCAGATCTTTCTCTTCTATTTTGAGGTCTCCAAATACTGCCATGTCTCACTATCCAGACGTTTTTGTTTTTTTATTGACAGTTGAAAAGTCTGAAGTATTTTGTGGCAGTCGCTTGTCTGTTTGAATAATTCTTCTTCTTCTTCTTCTTCTTCTTCTTCTTCTTCTTCTTCTTCTTCTTCTTCTTCTTCTTCTTCTTCTTCTTCTTCTTCTTCTTCTTCTTCTTCTTCTTCTTCTTCTTCTTCTTCTTCTTCTTGCCGAGCCGAGGTGGTGCAGTGGTTAAAGAGCAGCACTGCAGTTCAGCAGTTCAGCTGTTCAAATCTCACCGGCTCAAGGTTGACTCAGCCTTCCATCCTTCCGAGGTGGGTAAAATGAGGACCCAGATTGTTGGGGGCCATATGCTGAACTCTGTAAACCACTTAGAGAGGGCTGTAAAGCACTATAAAGCGGTATATAAGTCTAAGTGCTATTGCTATTCTTCTTCTTCTTCTTCTTCTTCTTCTTCTTCTTCTTCTTCTTCTTCTTCTTCTTCTTCTTCTTCTTCTTCTTCTTCTTCTCCTCCTCCTCCTCCTCCTCCCCCTCCTCCTCCTCCTCCTCCTCCTCCTCCTCCTCCTCCTCCTCCTCCTCCTCTTACAGTTCCTTAAACACTCAAAGAGCCATTTGGACCCATTTCCCACAGAAAAGAAAACACCGGGAGCCACAAAACCCTTTTAACATCTAAAATGAAGATAACACTGCATATACCATTTTTTTTACCTTTATGCTATGTATAAAAAAACTATAGTGTATTGCATTTATGAAATCAATGACCTGCTACAGAGAAAACACATTTTTATGTTCTGCATGCAACAAAAACATTTTGAACTCTGAAAAAAAAATGGGTCAAAAAGCTCAATAAATCACGTGCCAGCGGGTGTCGCACATTGGCGGTTGTGATGCATATTTTGAGTGATAGGAAGCCGCAGCAGAGGGATGAAAGAGCCACATGCGGCTCCAGAGCTGCAGGTTGCAGACCCCTGACCTAGGATGTCATAATATACTAACGTAGTATATGTGGGGATCTGAGCAGTGTGGCCTTTTGTAATTGACAAATGGAAATTTTTATCAATGTGCAGATTTTCTAAATGCAATCCAAACATTTTTTGATATGGCATCCAGCATACTGATAACCACTGGGACCGTCATGGAAAGTGTATGCCATAATCTTTCAATTTCAATTTTTAGATCTTGATACTTTGTGAATTTCTCCAATTCTTTATCTTCTAGTCTGTTGTTCCCTGGTATTGTCACATCAAACTTCTGCATTTTCTTTTTTTCCAACGACAGTTATATCTGGTGTGTTATGAGTCAAGACTTTATCAGTCTATATTTGGAAGTCTCACAATATTTTAATCTGGTCAATTTTGACTACTTTTTCAACTCTATATTTTGATCAATTTTTCATTATTAGTACATGATGATTTTTTCAGATATTACAGTGACTCATAACTGTGTTATCTCATTATTTATATTTAATTTGTGTAATTTGGCACAAGCTGAATATACAATATACCTGTATATATTGTCAATACTGGTTGGAAAATTACCTTTTCAGTGCCATGAAAACTCTGAACAGTCACTAAAACAGGGCAGTCGTAAAAGTGAGGTTTACCTATAGAGGAAACTCAGGTCTTAATAGTCTAGATCAGGGGTGTCAACTGAAGGCCCATGGGGCAGATCCGGTCCATTGGGTGCTTAGATCTGGCCCATGGGCCACCCTGGAAACAATGAAGGACCGGCCCACAGTGCCTCTACCAGCAAAAACTGGACCTCTTTTCAGTTTTTTTTTCAGAGACCTCTTCTCTGCTGTTTTCACTGGCAGAGGGTTGAAGGAGGCCGTCACAGCCGAAAATGGAACTCGGCAGCCCGTTTTCGCTTGCAGAGCGCTCGTGCCCATGACATGAGTGACATTGAGCTGGCCATGCCCATCCTGGCCACACCCATCCCGGCCCCACCAAGGTGAAATACAACACTGATGCGGCCCTCAATGTAACTGAGTTTGATACCCCTTGTCTAGATCTTGTGGATTCAACAGTGCATATCAAGAAAAAATTTATATATTTGATGAAGCAGTTTAGAGAAATAAAATACAGGGAATCAGCGATCAGATCCAGAGGCAATTAGTAAGAATTTTTCCTGAAAATATAGAATTCTAGCAGATGAAGCGAGAGTTCCCACACTACAAGAGAACAAAGAGAAAAATTAGCTTGTAAAATATCAGAATAGCTGATCTGTGTGTGATCTCTGTGCAAAAAGAGGGCCTACTGCTAAAACAACAGAATTTCAAACTTAAAATATTCCCTAAGTACTGTTTTTCTATATTAAGTGCCAAGTAAGGCTTAACTGTACTAAGAGCTTTGAGCAAGGAAAATCCATCTGAAGTTAAATAATAAAAAAAAGATGGGTAAGTGGTGATTTTAGGAAGTAAATAGTGATTGAAAAAAGAAAAGTGAACAGCAGGTCTCTGCATGAAGTAAATTAATTCATGCTGGAGTTTATACTCCTGGAGAAATTAAATTGGCCACTTTTTAATCAGCAGCACTGTTCCAGGTTCGTCAGTTCTTTGGCTTTGATGACCCCATTCTTATTTAAAACTTTCTTTTTATGTAAAAGCGCCACATTTTTTAATGCTATTCAAATCATGCCATTCTATGGTAGAATTTGATTTTTCAACGTTTTGAGACTCCACGTAGGAGATTTTCTTAAATGTTTCTATTTTTTCCTCCTTTAATCCATTTTCTGTATTTTAGGTCTATGTATCTCTTCTAAATGAAATAAGAGCCAAGCCAACAAATTCAAGAGCCCTACTGTCTAATCTTAATTTTTAGATTTATAACAGTTTCAGGGGTGTCCTATGCACACATAAAAAGATGGAGCTTCAGTCATATGGCTCTGGTCAACATCTTGATCTTTTTTCCCCTCCCATCCTGGAGACTTTTCTCAACAATTTATTTAGAAAATATTTTTGGATGTGTAATAAGATTTGAGTGTGATTAAATATATATAATCACATATAAGTTAATTATATAACTTAGCCAGGACTAAAAAAACATTTTAAAACAATCAAAAGGACTTTTATTGGGTTTATAAAACATTTTGGACAGATAGCTTGCAGAGTTGACGTAATTCAGAGGTCACATTTGTGTGAGAAACACTTTATGGAAATGCTAAGCCACCTTTGGCAATTTTTTTTTTGCTAAATAAGACAGCAGCTTTCTTTGTAATCAAATTGGAATCTAGAAAATGTATTATTCTGATGAGGGTTTTTAAGATGAGTTGCTTGGACTGGAATGAAGACTTGGAGTCAAAAGGAATCTGAAACTGGGGAAGAAATTAATTCTTCTAATTCTTTAGAGTTCATTAAATCAAAGTCTTCGTATTATCCAGAACTAATGTTGTATATTTCTAGAACAGAGGTGGCAAAGTAATTCTAGTTGGAATAATCACACCCACATATACCACTCTTGATGCTTGGTGCCACATTTGGCTTCTACAAAGTATTTTAAAATTAACAATAATTTAATTATGCTGGCATGGTGCAAAGTAAGATGCCAGCCTGTAGCAATATGAAATTTCTTCTCAAGAATTCTAAAATTACTAAGCTCAAGGGCATTTTTTTGAAAACAAAATTATTGAATGGCTACAGCCCAATGTTTTATTTAAAAAACTTTCCCTCAAAGAAATATTATCTACACATTGCATATTGCTAGATTCCTGAATTTGGGGCATAGATCAAGTAGGCACAATCTGCATTAAATTTGCGCAGGCTAATTTAAAATGTGTATAAACATCTATAAACAATTATCCCAGTTGATTTACGTTTCACAGACAGTAAATTATGACTAACCCTTTCTCATGAAAATCTCATAATAGGGTTATGAGGAAATAGGGGGGAAATAACCTCTCACTGCAAAGAGTGAAAGTAATGTCAGGTTTTGCTTCCGTCATTAATCCTTTCACACAGATGCCTGCCCCCCCCAAAAAAGAGTGACTGTATCAAGGAATAGCTAAATTGCCCTTGAACACGGCTAGATCTATGCATTAATTTAACTTAATTTAAATTTAAGTTTCAATGGCAATGGTTCCCATCTCCAGCCTTCTGGCATTCATTGGCACACCAGACAAAAAACAGTTGAAAAGAAAGCCCAGGGTTAACTTCCTGCTGAGACTCAAGGAATAACCAACAATCTTATGGTTGATAGAGATTACAGAGCAGAATCCAAACTTTGGATTATACAATAAATACTGTATAACTATTGCATCTATATTGCTATTCCAAATCAGCTGATAGTTTGAAAAATCCCAAGTTACTATTAGCAGCCTGAAATTCAAGCATGATGGACAATTCAGAAGGATCTCCAAACCGATAAAGTCAATATTCTGAAATTCCGAAGCAATATTGAAATCACTGATAAGTTTCTTATTTTCCACAAGTGATATCAATTTTTATTGTTTTAATCAGTTTTATGTTACCCTGATACTGAGACCTGGAAGTTCAGTGGGATAAAAAAATAGATGGGGCTTAAAAAGTCCATGGTGCAATAATACCATTTCATTCTGTGGTCTCAATTCATTCAGCATTATTGTTCCTCATCTAACTAATTAGCTAAGATAGGTCAGACCACACCTAGAGTACTGCATCCAGTTTTGGTCACCACACTACAAAAAAGACATTAAAACTCTAGAGAAAGTGCAGAAGAGCAACCAGGATGATAAAGGGTCTGGAAAATAAAACAAACAAAGAGCGGTTGCAGGAACTGAGCTTGGCCAGTCTAGCGAAGAGAAGGACCAGGGGTGACATGATAGCAGTGTTCCAATACTTGAGGGGATGCCACAGAGAGGAGGGGGTCAGGCTGTGTCTCTAGGGCACCAGAAAGCCAAACAAGGAATAACGGATGGAAGCTGACCAAAGAGAGATTCAACCTGGAAGTGAGGAGAAACTTTCTGACGGTGAGAGCGATCAACCAGTGGAACAGCTTGCCAGCAGAGGTTGTGAGAGCCCCAACACTTGCGACCTTCAAGGAGAGACTGGACTCTGTCTCAAATGGTGTAGGAACTCCTGCTTGAGCAGGGGATTGGACTAGATGACCTACAAGGTCCCTTCCAACTCTAATAATAAATCTAAAAATCTAAAAATCTAATTCCAGATTTATGGCTACATTGCCAAAAGTGAAAAATATTATTACAAGCTATGTGGATCCTTGGGGATAAATCATAATCTTTTGGAAACATTGCTAGTCTTGGAACCCAGAAGGCCAAAACAAAGGCAAAGATGAGCATGCAGAATTTCAGTTTGGGGTTATTTAATATAATAAGTTTTCTATAAATAAACCCAGCTACACTTGGCTAACTTTCTAAAATTACTACATCTTTAGATACTATTTGTATTCCTTAAAATCTGTTGATAAAAATGTACTGAAATATTACACACTATATTTGTGAATCCACGTCACATGAAATACTTTCCCTGGAAAGTATCTGGGGATTTATGTTATTGGGGTTCATGAATCAGGACACAATCTGTATTACTACTTTACTACTTTTCTAGATGATCATTTGTACTTTTGTTGTTCTGATATGCACTCAGATATAGGAAGTGCTTGGTCAAGAACAGTTGCATGTCATAATAATTGCTTGCCTAGGAAGTGAAAGGAAGAACCAGATGGAGAAAAACTGACATGATTAATTCCACTAATATTGCTCCATAATTCACACATATTTCAAAAGCATAGGATATCTCCTTGGGGATATTTTTATTCATTTTATTTATTAAATGGGCTGATTAACTTGCATAGCAATAAGTAATGATTATTTTTCAAGCAGTTTCAGGGTGACCAATCTGCTTATAAATCTCTTCGAACCATTCACCCACTATTTTATGTCCAGGTTCATCCTATATTCTCTTCTTGTAGATTCCATTTCACATCTAACATGAAATGGCGATCATGCTATTTCTTATCTTTTTTCTGTTTCCTATTCTAGGTTAATTCTCTTGGTATGTTTATTGATCCTTCAGCATAAAATTGGATTTTGGAGCCACATATTCCTCTTGGTGGTAGGAGTACACAAACCTGCTGGCCTTTATTGAATAATCCAATTTCTGCTTTGCCATAAATTTGGTATAGATTGCCAGAGAGTTATTGACAAGTATACAACATATAACCAAACATTTTCTTAGCATTATGGATCTTCATAGGTTTTTGTAGTTTTCAAGTATGATCGATGGCTTTACTGACCATATTTATAATGCCATAATGTATTCAGATCAAATTGATTTCTACACTTTGCAATATTCATATTTTCATCAGTAGGATTTGCTTTGTAGATTAAAACAGTTTGACTTACTGACCTCAGATCTTAGCTTAGCTGCTTTATCTTGTAAGAGCAATGTCTGGGAAGCAAGATTACAACTTTCTCTTCTTCCATCTGGAATTAATATGTTTGAAGCAAATAAATCAGGCATGGAATATGATAGTCCAGACAAACAAGTTAACATATTGTTATTTTGGTCACTGATATTTTATATTACAGACCTAAGAGGTCTATAAGGGGCGTGCATAAGCGCACAATCGTGCCTACCGTTCCTGTCCTAATGGACCCATATATTCATACTTGTACTCATAATCATGCTTGTACTATTATATATATATATATACAATCATGTTTATATTTTGTTTATACTTTGCTTGTAATCATATATGCTTGACAAATAAAAATAAATAAATAAAAAAAATGTAGCCCAGTAATACTGCAATCTTATTATTTATATTTTAGTCTTTAGATACTGTATTTTCTAGATTTGTATACATTGGGGTCATTCCTTATAACAGTGTCATCTTTGAAATGAATATCTGATAATAATAGATATATTATAGAATATGATTTTCCTAGAAACAGCTGTTCTAGCAGACTTTCTGGACTGCTTTTATCCCAGCTGTTAAAAACATTTATAAAAACTGTATATTTAAGAATGGGTTCCTTCCAAATGTGCTTTTTCAAGAGGCAACTAGACTTTTTGTTTTTCTTTGAAGAGGCTTTGCTTCTCACCTGAGAAGCTTCTTCAGAGCCAAAGAAGCTTCTTGGATGAGAAGCGAAATGTCTTCAGAGAAAAACAAGAAAGTCCAGTTGCCTCTTGAAAAAGCACCTTTGGGACAACCATGACCTGGATGACTGAGAATCTCCATAGACGACAATGGCTGGCTTCCTTCCTTCCTTCCTTCCTTCCTTCCTTCCTTCCTTCCTTCCTTCCTTCCTTCCTTCCTTCCTTCCTTCCTTCCTTCCTTCCTTCCTTCCTTCCCCCACCCAGGGGACTGAAATGGTCTCACTACTGATTTTTGTTAACTACTTTGGTTAAAGAATAGATATGATAGGAAATTTGTCATCCTTTCATTATTGAATTACAGCTCTCATCAATTCTAGCCAGCATGACCAATGATGAAGCCTTTTGTGAAGTATCTAGAGATATCTGGAGATATGTGCCGAGGTGGTGAGGTGCCGAGGTGGCGCAGCGGTTAGAGTGGGGTACTGCAGGCCACTTTAGCTGACTGTGATCCGCAGGTCAGCGGTTCAAATCTCACCTGCTCAAGGTTGACTCAGCCTTCCATCCTTCCGAGGTAGGTAAAATGAGGACCCAGATTGTTGGGGGCAATATAAATATACATTGCTTACTGGTGTAAACTGCTTAGAGAGTGCTTGCACTGTGAGGCGGTATATAAATGTCACTAATAAATAATAAATAAAATAAATAAATATTCCCTTCTGTTAGAATATCTGGAGAACCCACTTCCTCACCTTTGGATTAGAAAAGATAGCAGAGAATCCAAATGGCCAAGAAGCCTATTTTCTATATTACCATTTTTGGGGCAGTATTATTGAAATGAAAGAAAATGTTTGTCACTAGAACAAAAGCACTTTGCTTTACCCACAAATTTCTCTCTCCCCACGTCTTAGCTAAAATTCCTCCCAACACAGTCAACTGATATAAGTAGCCCTTGATAAAAACTGACAAAGTATTGTGAAGCAGTTTTTTTTAAAAGCCATTTAACTTCCACCTTTAGCTCATAAGAAATATGTTCACTTTTTGCCAGGAAAAATCATTGGAAATACGTTCCTCATCTCTGGCAATGCAGAAGCAGAATAACGGAAGGCAGATTTACATTCTAGACATATCATTTCTTTTAGCTTTCTTCAGTCGTGGGTTGCTACCGGTTCGACCCGGTACAGCAAACCGGTAGTGGCAGTGGTGGGAGGGTCAGCTCGGACGTCATCAAAAAATGCTCTGCGCATGTGCAGAAGTGTTGCACATGTGCTCCCGTTCCCGAACCGGTAGCAAAGGTAAGTAGAACCCACTACTGGCTTTCTTCTTCATTTACTTTTGAGCAGCAAACATGTGGTCCCAAATGTTATTCTTTATATACTGAGAATTGTTTCAGGTACAGGTAGTCCACGACTTACAACCTTTCCTTTAGTGACTGTTCAAAGTTACAATGGCACTGAAAAAAGTAACTTATAACCAGATGCCATTTGTGACCTTCCCCGGTGGCATCCAACCAGCAAAATCAAAGTCAAAATCAGATTTATTCAACAATTGTATGATTCACTTAACAATTGCAGTGATTGTTCTGACCCAGCCTTCACAAGTAATGATAAGCCATTTACTCATGAGTAAAACAAGCCCTTTTTTATAACAGGGCAGTAACAGTCTTTTCTTCATGGGGATAAACAAAGTATCAAATATAATTAGTCTCAATAAACCTGGGTTTAGCCAAGGAATCCGAATTGCTTGCTGTGTACTAGAAACGAATGGTTGCCGCAGACAACTGGCATCTCCCAAACCCCTCCTCTTTATTTCCCAGCCAGGGAGGGGCTGGCTAGAGTCTGCGTCTGCCTTTCCCTGAGAGCCGGCTTATTGTTTCCCTTTGCTCTCCTCTCCTTTCTGCTCTGCGCATATCCTCTGTTCCTCCCCCTCACTCAGCTCAGGTCCCGAAGACAGCTTCCTCTCCATCTGGGGGAGGACAGAAGGCCCAGGCTCTGCCTCTGTCTTCTATGCTGTTTCTTTATCAGAGACTTCCAAAGGCTCTGTGTAAGCTCCGGCGAGCCCATTGGCCTGGAGCTGCCATTCGGGGGGGGGGGGAGTGGCGAAACACTGCGCCGGTCAGCTGGGAGTGTCTGCAAGCAGCAGAGAGCTGGGATCGCCATCAAAGCCGGTAGGCACGCCCCTATCAGTTGTGGAGCGGAGGCAGCCGCGGGCTGCAAAAACTGTTGAAGACGCACCTGTATATTAAACTGTTGAAATGCAAGTTCCACCAGACACAACTGGATTACCTTGGATTCCGTATTTCACCCAGGGGGGTGGAGATGGACCCTGTGAAGGTGAATGCTGTGCTAGACAGGCAGGCCATACAAACTCGCAAGCAATTACAGAGTTTTTTAGGGTTCACCAATTTCTATTGCCAATTTATTCCCTCCTTTGCCCAAGTGGCCCTTCCACTCACCGATCTTTTACGTACAAAACATCTTACAGAAAACCCCCAACCAGGAAGTCCAGTGGTGTGGACGGAAGCGTATCAATAAGCACTTGAAAGTCTAAAGTCTAGTTGACCAAGGACCAGTCCTTAAACATCCAGAACCCACCAAGACATTCGTAGTTCAGGTGGATGCCAGTGATTTAGCAGCGGCCGCCGTCCTGTTGCAAAAGAATGATGAGGGGGTCCTGCAACCGTGAGCGTACATGTCAAGGAAGTTGACAGAGACCGAGCGCAACAGGCCCATATGGGAAAAGGAGATGTTTGCGGTCAGGTGGGCTCTGTTGATGTGGCGACATTTGCTAGAAGGGGGAGGAATGCCCTTCGAGGTCTGGACAGACCACAAGAACCTGGAGGCCCTCCAGTCACCGAAACAAGTGAGGTGGGTCTTATACTTCCACCGATTCAACTTCCAGTTGAAATATATTCCAGGTGATAAGAACTTTTTGGCCAACGCCCTTTCTCGCAAGCCACAATATGACTGTAAAAGGGAAAACATAGTGCAGGCTATCATTCCAACATCCCAGCCTAGGGTATTGGCCACTCAACAGGCCCCACTGGTGCCAACCCCAAATGCCCGGGTGGAGGACATATCTAAGGCATTTTTGGCAGCACTGCCAACAGACCAATGGTACCTTGAGAACCAGGAGTTGTTAACACAGCAAGAGGGGTTTGCCTAGAAGGGGTCAAAATTGTACATACCTAGTATGGTACAGGTCCCTGTGCTGCGGCACTGCCACAACGTTCGAGCAGCTGGCCATTTTGGCTTTCTAAAAACTTTGCATCTGGCCAATTGACAGTTCTGGGGGCCTCACGTGAAGAAGGATGTAGAGGAGTATGTGAGGAGTTGTGTTGTCTGTACGGCCATGAAGGCCCGGCCTAGTCTCCTACAACTGGTGGCAGATCCGGTTCATCCATGGGAGCAGATAGCTATGGACTTCCTAGTAGACTTACCAGATAGTCGATGGAACAAGGTCATTTGGACGGTAATAGAACTGTTTTCTAAACAGGCCCATTTTGTGGTGTGTACTGGCCTTCCGTCTGCTAGAAGGCTTGCACAATTGTTTATTACTCATGTATATAGACTCCATGGCATACCCAAATGGATTATTTCTGACAGAGGAGTGCAGTTCACTGCCTGGTTCTGGCGCAGGTTTGTGACTATGGTGGGGTCTTTGCAAGGACTTAGTACAGCATTCCACCCCACGACCAATGGTGCTGTAGAGAGAAGAAATGTGATGGTGGAACGTTATCTGAGGTGTTACGTCCAGCACCAACAGACCGACTGGGCTGACCTCCTTCCCTTTGCCGAAGTTGCATATAATGATGCAGTGCACAAAAGCATGGGATTTACACCTTACCACATAGCTACAGGGGGGAGTTTGTTCCAATTCCAGAGTGTCCCTGGGTATCCCTGGGTGATATGGACTCGCAGGAGTGGTTAGCCCCGATGCAAAACATATGAAAAGTGGTGAGAGACGCACTGTGTCACTCCTTCTCTGTCTCCAAAAAAACATGCGGATAAGAGGCAGAAGCTGCAAGCACCATTCCATGAGGGTCAGATGGTATACCTCTCCACTAAGTATCTCAAACTACTGTTGCCATGTAAGAAACTTGGCCCCAAATTTATTGGCCCTTTTCTATTGTATGGGTTATTAACTGAACCTACCCCCCTATTGGGGAAAAACACATCCGGTCTTCCACTGCAGTCTGCTCCAGCGGATCCAGGCAGCAAATATCAGAGGGAGCCCCGTACAGTCACCAAACCCCATCACCGTGGGTGGAGAAAGACACTACGAAGTGCAAGATGTATCAGATACTAGATGGCACAGAGGACGTTTACAATACCTTCTTGGCGTCATGGTTCGCAGTAAGGACTGTCGAGCACCATGGCTAATAGCAAGATTCCACCGCAGACATCCTGCAAAACTGGGGGGAGACTGTCTTTTGGCTCATAACTAACTATATATTTTGTTTCCCCAGGTGCGGTCTCCATGGTAGAGCTCCGGCATGTCAGCTCCGGTGAGCCCATCGCCTGGAGCTGCCATTTGGGGGGGGGAGTGGCGAAATGCTGCGCCTGTCAACTGGGAGTGTCTGCAAGCAGTGGAGAGCTGGGATTGCTGTCAAAGCCGGCAGGCATGCCCCCAACAGCTGTGGAGTGGAGGCAGCCACAGGGGTGGTCTCTGCACCATTTGGGATCACCACCAACACCAGCAGACATGCCCCATCAGCTGTAGCATGGCAGCAGCATGGGGAATCCCCGCACCGGGGATGGGAGCACTATTCACCAACTGACGATTTCCCTTCCCAACTGAACTGATTGCAAAACGCCAGGAACTCTGAGGACGGCTTCCCCTGAGCGTTTGCCTGTGTGCTGGGTGCAGCTTGGCTTTACTTACTTATATGCACTCTGGGTCATGTGGTGCTGGGAGGAAGTGCACGTGAGGGGTGGGAGAGGGTTGCATAACAGGTGGAGGGGCACCGGATGTTAGCTCTGACAATCTATCTATTCATTGCCATTGTGCTTTGTTGGTCAGTTCATGCCGAAGAAGATAAACTACTTTCAAACCTGTGTTTGTTTTGTTCCTTTCTCTTCGGAACCTGACACTTCAAAGGTGGCCCAGGCCCTCCCTCAACCTCTTCCTCATCAGACTCTGCTGCTAGCTCTGCTGGCAGCTGGTGGACTACAACAGTGATTCACTTAACAAGCATGATAGAAAAGGTCATAAATCATGCATGACCCACTTAAAAACTACCTTGCTTAGCAACAGAAATTGTAGTCCTGATTGTGGACATAAATCAAGGACTACCTATATTGTTCTTTTTCATTCTAAAAATTTAAAAGAAATTTTAAAGGTCCAAATGGTAAAATATGTACTTTGCATAGTCAAAAAGAGTTATCAATTATTATAGAAGCCTTTGGCTGAAAATCTCACTTCTAAAGCCATTAGTAAGGTATATTTTTCTTCAGTGAGTGATTTATTTACTTTATATTTCCTTGGAGGTATAAAAATAGTTAAAATATTTGGCAGTGAAAATCAGATTATCAGTTCTTTTTGGAGCAGGCAGAGAAAGCTAAGTTATCATCTCCCATTTATTTTTTAAAATCTAATAGCTTCCAACAGTTGTAGTAAATGACCATCACTTCCATTTTCAGCCACTACCTTACTATACTGTTATTTTCAGATGCGATCCAGCATCAAACTTTTGCAGGTTTTTCTGGAGTATTCATTTTACCACGTAGTACACATATAGTGTCTCCAACTTTATTAGCATTCTGTGTTTATCTGGAAAATAGGCAATTTTTTTCTTACTTGTACTAGGAATTTTACAATCATAAATCAGTAGAAAATGTCCATAGATATCCAACAGGTACTTTTTCCCTACCTCCCCAACAAGAACTTGTATTATAGCCCCCCCCCCCCTTTAAAAGATATTTTCATTACTCATGGGCATTATTTTTTCAAAGGGATTATACCAATGAATTCTGATTCCTTGACAATACATTATCCTGCAAGTTAATTCAAATGATTCAATAGTGAAAGAATAATAAAATGCTTTAAACAACAGAACACTTACTTGTAAGTTGTCAACACCAGGGAACATTTTTTGTACACTTCTTCATCCTATATTTCTTAAAAACAGCTTAAGGCATATGGGTGGTTGAACTTTCTTATTGTAAATCTAGTTTTCTAATCGAGCCTACTCAAAATGAAGTACTGAACTACAGTTCCAATCATTACCAGCCAGCAGTTGAAATCCAATATAACTGAAGGGCATTGGACTGGAAAAGACTAGTCTAATCCAGTGTTTCTCAACTTTGGCAACTTGAAATTTTGTGGACTTCCTCTATCAGAATTCCACAGCCAGCATGGCTCTAATCTATTGGAGAAATAAAATTAGTGGATTTTAATTCTTTCAAAAAATGTACAGGGTTCTGAAAATGCAACGACAATAGAACTGAGTCTGGATCTGTTAGGTTAGTGGAATCCTTCTAATAAATTTACTATTTGTTTTAGTAAATTTCTCTCTCTCTCTCTCTCTCTCTCTCTCTCTCTCTCTCTCTCTCTCTCTCTCTCTCTCTCTCTCTCTCTCTCTCTCTCTCTCTCTCTCTCTCTCTCTCTCTCTCTCTATCTATCTATCTATCTTATCTATCTATCTATCTATCTATCTATCTATCTATCTATCTATCTATCTATCTATCTATCTATCTATCAGTAGATGACAGGTAAATATTCTCTTATTATGCTGATTCATACCAAGATAAATTATACATGATACTACAGAGTTCAAGTTTCTTGAAATACTTAACTGTCCAAGTCTTGATGCTTATACAAAGTAATAGAAAATAGACTGACAGCGAAACATAATTTGGACCTCCTGTGAATTACAATTGGTTTCTGCTCCAGCATAATATATAGCCCTGATTCCCTACTTTGTTGGTTTTGTTATTCTTTGATGCTTATGAAGATCACCACTTTAGTATTAATATAACAATGCAGTGGGGATATGAAGTAATAATGTGGCTGCTAGTTTGCTTCTGGGTTCAATTCAAGGTGTTAGTTAACAACTTTAAAGCACTTCATGACATGGGAACAAGTTACCTGAGGAACCATCTCATCCCTATCACATTAAACCATCCCACCTGATCTGGCTGGGATTCCATCAATTTAAAAATTTCAATTGGCTGGAACAAAAGAGATTCTTCCCTGTCATTGCTCCCACCTGTTAGAACATTTTACCCCACTCTCTTGGCCTTCAAAAACCCTTAAGATCTGTCTTTGCCAACCGGCATGGGGATCTAAAAGGGAAATGCAATCCTGGGGGTGGTTGGTCATAGGAGGATGTTTCCTCCACTTCTTTAACTTTTTAATAGCTCATATGTAGTACAGCTTGGCCAGACTCTCAGAACTGTAGTTCGTTGCAAGAAAATATCAAAACTAGAACTATACTTGTCAACAGTGAATACTGTTATAGGATTACCATCTGCACATTACTCAGAATGATGAAATGTGTCACCCAAAAATAGAAAAATAGAAAAAAGGAAGACAGGTATGCACAACATATTCATACGCTGATTCAATTTAATAACCACTGCAATAATTCAAACAGAAATGCAGTACATCACATCTTAGCACAGAAAGGAAAACTATAACCTTTGTGACTTTTTAGTTTGATAAAAAAAAAGTCAGCAGTCACCTACTGATACCTTTTCTAACAAATCTTATTAAAAGGTTTTGTGCTCTGGAGCTCATATTATCAGATGCACAGTATAAAATAGCTGGACTGGTGTAGGATTTAAACTGGGGTGATAGAGGAGTGGGGTGCGGAAGACAGGTTGGTTATGCAGATACAGGTGACATGTGAGACAGATTACAAGTAATTGTTACTTGTCATTGTTGACTGACAGTTTCAATCAATTGCTGCTCTTAGGATTTTTAGATTATAGAAACATAGAAAACTGACAGTAGAAAAAGACCTAATGGTCCATCAAGTCTGCCCTTTGAGGTTTTTTTAATTTTTAATTTTATTTTTGTTGGATGAGGGACACGTGTTTATCCCAAGCATGTTTAGCTTCAGTTACTGTTGGTGGAACCACTACTTCCGCTGGAAATTGGTTCCAAGCTTCTACTACTCTTTCTGTGAAATTACTATGATTATTTTTGTCAAACTTGAACTGAACAGTGTTCCAAATAAAGAAGACTTCAAAGTGAAGATTCTCTTCTCTAGAAGTAGGACACATGGCTGTTCTAATAGCTTGGTTGGTGGACAAAAGAGAAATGGATATAGTGAAATAGTATTAACAGAGAGAGAGAGAAAAAAAAAATTCCAGCAACGGAATCCACAAAATCGTATCATCACCAATTTCCCCAATATCAGAGTGCTGGCCTTTTAAGTCCACATCCATAGAGAATGTTCTGTTCTAATATGATCTTACTTGCAAAGCAAGCACTTAAATTAATATGCCCAAATATAAAAGAAATCCCAGTGTCCACATTCAAACTAGCTCTCAGACACTCAGGCAGCACCAGTGTTGAGCAATAAAGTAAAATCACAGAACACAAAATTATATAGGCAGCACACAGCAGAATCTGTTGATACTGTTTGAAGAGCAATTACTGACATACTTACTTCATCATTTGGCTTATATCCATTACTACTAATTCCCAAGTCTGCAAGTAAGCAGAGAAGTATATTTGAGGAAACAGATGAGGCAGAGATACATAAAAATTGCATGGAGAGATTGAAAACACACTCACAAATCCTGTGAGTTTATAGCTTGTTAAAGAACCGTCTGAGAAATTATTATGCATCGTCGAGCTTTAGAACGTAGATTAATGTGCACATTCCGAAAAGATTAGCAAAGTGCATTTAACCTACATCCTATAAATGTATCAGTTTAATTTCACAACAGCATAATATGTAGCTCGCCATCATTCTTAGCAAGCAAAATGGACTCATGATCAAACCATGATTTAAAATACCATGTTTTAATGTGTTCTTCCTCATTATCTTTTGATAATTGGCTCTTGATCTCCGTAAGATAGATTTTCTCTCTTTAAATCTAGAGAAACTAAAGCAAATATGTATGCTATGCGAATGCTCACTGTTTAGAAGAAATTATTGAACTATCCTTTTTTAAAAAAAATAGCTTGTATGTAATATGGTTAATGTTTCACCAGTATATAATTTTAATACAAAAAAGCTATCTTTGTGAAGAATTCAGCCTGCCACTGGATGTTTAAATTTTCAGTGTCTGTTGCTATGGCAACCAGAACGGAATCTGGTACCCACTGTGTTAAACATAAATTAATTTAAAGACATAGCATCCGAAAGATTTTATTTATTCTCTCTCCAAAACTCTAATATTGTATAATTCATGCACAGTTCAAATAGCTTTACTTGATCTATCATTAAAAGTCATTTATCCTAGGATAATTATTATTTTTACTAGCAGAATTCCATATTTTGAAGTTAGTGAATAATATATGAACAGGTAGTACTCTTAGGTTTCTTGTGGAATTAAAGCAGAAAATTATGTAAACAGGATAGCTAAATGAATTTTCAGTTCAGAACTTATTCTTACATAATTGAGGATCCTCTTATTACTATATGACATTTACCACATGAACTGTTAGTTTATATCTTGATTTTGCAGTATTATAATGATTTTATTAAAAAGCAGAAGAATGATTAAATTTACTCTTTAAATGCTATGTTTATTCCACTAGGCATTATGAAAAGGAGAGACTAATTTTAAATTTAAGAATTTAATCAAAGATACTTAATTTTTTTTATAGGTACAGCTTTATTAGTTTCCAGACTTGTACAGAGAATTTCAAGTATAGATAAATACATGTAAGAACTGTAGGTGAGGTGGAAAAAGGCATAACATAACTTGGAATCCTGAACAATAGTCATAAATGACGTGTATAGTTAATTTCCTAAACTAATTGTTTTGCATATACCTTACACCAATCTGCACTTAAAACAACCAGAGCTTACAAGAGACTATTAGCCTCTAAATGGATTGATACTAGAAAGAGGTTAATGATGCCACTGTTTTGCATAATACGACACATCTTTTAAATGTTGCTATTTAGCCACTCCAGCTGTTACAAAATCTGACACTTTTTAGAAACACTTTTATTGCCATACTACAGATTACTGTTAAAGTCTGCTTTTGCTTATATCCTTTTAAAAATTGTATACTTTCTGTTTCTCTTTCTAAAAGTCCTAGAAATTATAGAAAAAGAAAATTACAGGATTTGACCAAAGCATGCAAAATGGGATTTCTTTCATTCAATTCCATTTCTTTGGAAACTCCCCTGTTGTGTCTATAAATCTCCAAATACAGCGCTTACTTAAAATGGGAAGAACCACTATGTTGAGGTGAATTCAACAAAATTCCTTGTTCAGTTATAGCAAAGGAGAGCGTTGAAGAATGTTTCGTACAAAGGGTTAAAAAAGCAATTGTCATATTAAATATTTAGACTGCTTGCACATTGCTGTTGTGATCACGGTTTCTGTCAGTGTCATTGTCTCCGTGTGCCTGGTGGTTATAACCTTGCCATATTGACACATGCTGTAATGAGACATCTAAGGATACAGGAATGTGCTGCAGCTCAGCATGTCCCATTTCCACCAATCACACATCCTCATAAACCACACAGCCAATTCATAGTGCTCCTCTGGGGATTTGCTAGGCTGAATTTTCTTTGGCAACACTGAATGGCGGGAATATTTTTTCTCCTTTCCCATAAATACCACTGATTGTTCTTTCTCCTTTCCTATTTTAATGAGGTTATGGCCATCCTATTATGTTAAATCTACTTTAATGAGCTTCGGAAATAAGAAACTCTTCACCAACACAGATGAAACAACTGAGGAAGACTCTTCTTTGATGACCTGCTGAGATGAATCGAAAAGGAACCAGCCTTCTAAATAACTACTGACAACGGTGATGGTCGTGGTGTGGGGATAGTAAGAACATATTTTCCCCATAGTTCATTCAAAATTTACTAGAATTCAGTTGCGTTGTAGAAAGGTGAATGCTGATGTAAGTGCATTGAAAAGGATTCACATCAATGCACACAGCTACGCTTGGGTTAACTGCATCAATAATCCACTTTATTTGTTTTAAAGCTCTTTTCAGATGGCAGGTAGTTGACTGAAATAAATGAATTGATTGAAGTCTCCCTATCCATTATTAAGTCTCGATGGGCAGAAGACCATGTTGTAATTTATCAGCTATCCCAAAGATGAATTTTCCTAGGGTTCTATCCAAGAATCAGAAGAATATAACCCATGTTAGATAGACTTCAGATAGACTATGAAAGGTTTCACTTTAATTGACTGCATACCTCGGTCGTCACATGAAGTCTCAGATGAATGCCATAGTTTGATTAAAATCTTCAAGTGACCTTTTGCCCTACCATGTCTGGGATTCTTTAACTGAAAAAAAAGGCAATATGCACATTTTCCTAGTCATTGCACTAACCTTTTCAAATTCTCCCCTAAATGAAAATCAAGTTTGCTAAGCAAATATTTGATATATTTAGGAAACTGGTGAAATTTTTTCCTTTTTAAATTAGATTTGGGTCTTCTGCCATTTCTGTTACATCAAATGCTCTGATGTTGTTATACTGCTTTTATTGGATTCAATTTTATTTATATTGATATGTCTTGGGCAATATCATCAGGAAGGCACGAGATAAATTCTAAAATTATATATTGATAAATATACATTAGCAACATATGTGAGATCTAACAAATCACAGTATTTTCAAGGAAAGAGGTTCTCAACTGATTAGGAACATATTTTCAATAAGCAATTTATTTTAGCCATCTATGCCACTTCTTTCACATTACAGACCAAAGTGGATAAGAGAAATGAGGGGGGGGGGAACCAAAACCAAAACCAAAAGGTATTCATAGGGTTCCCCCCACCTTTTAGTACAAGAGTGGCATTCTCCTTTTTAAACATTCTTACCCAAGCATTCCTTCTGTAAACGGAGAAAATGTCTCTAAAATTACCAGGCCTTGCTGATTCATTTCCTGCCACATACAAAACTCCCAAAACTCATCACTGACAATTTTATCCTTTCACTCCTTGAAGATGAACATTGCTTCATTAATGACTTTCCAAGCTTTTCCCAGAATCTATTCCTAAAATGTTTTTGCTTTTAATATACAATAACATTTGTTACCTTACCGTGATCATTTGGATAGTATTGAAAAGATTTATAAGATCCAGAGGATAATTCCCAATAGCAAATCTTATCACTATATATTGCACCTAGAAATAGCTAAGAACAGCGTTAATTAAATTCTGTTGGGAAAGCATTGTTGGGCTATATATGAACGTTCAATCAATTACAGTGTTTTTTTAAGCTCAGGAACTTTAAGATGTGTGGACTTCAACTCCCAGAATTCCCCAGCCAGCATGCTGATTGGGGAATTCTGGAAATTGAAGTCCACACATCTTAAAGACTTGAGCTTGAGAAACATTGCGAGTTCTAATGTTTAAGATATAACATTTATTATGTCTAATCAGTTTATCTAATTATAGGAGACTTCTATAACTGCAACCCTTCATAAATTTTGCTGCTTGAAATTTCATGTTTATATCCTTTGAAAGTCAGGGTTGATAAAGAAATTAATTTGCAGCTGGATGTAAGGCAAGCAGGTGTGAAAATTCACATGATTTGTCTGAAGTGCCCACAATCCTTGCACAATCCTTTTTTCACTTCCCCAAACCTGATGCTCAGTAGTGGGTTCTAAAACCCTTTACTACTGGTTCGTGTGCGCACTCATGTGCGCGCACAACGCTTCTGCGCATGTGCAGAAGCATCCTGGATGGCTGGGTGGAGTCTCCCACCGCCGGCGCTACCGGTGCTTAGAACTGGTCCGAACTGGGAGCAATCCACCGCTGCTGATGCTCCTGCTACTCTTTCATATTGCTGTTGTTAACTCTTCATTTTGTCTTTTGAAATACGTGCACAATGACAGAAACCTTGCACTTTCTGGGAAGATTGTGGATAGGGATAGTAGCTGAAGAAGTGAAGAGTAAAAAAAAATAGTTGCAGAAGGGAAGAACTGATTTATTAAAAGTGAGCAATTGCTGAAGGATATCTTGCCGAGATGCCCACAAATGCTGGAACCAAGTCTCGTGAGATGTCTAATGTTACGTACGGCCGTATGTAGTATTAGCATAGCCGCCGCTGATTGGCTAATCTAGTGGTGGGAGAAATAAACTCCTGTCAGTGGCCGGCTTGGTTATAGGCAAGCCCTTAAAAGCTGCTTCCCAGCAGTCAGCCGGCAGTTCGTATTGCAATCCAGCTAAGAATAATAAAGGTGCTGAACTGTTCCTACATCTTGTCTCTTCATTCCCGCACAATCGAACACTGGTGACGAAGGTGGTTGAAGAAGGACAACAGGACAAAGGCACCTCATGGCCATCTTAGAAGCAAGCACCGACCTGCTCTGGCCAAACTTGAGGATGGCTACTCAAACCTCTCCCACTCCTGCATTCTTTGATCTGAAGCCGGAAGAATGGCAGACCTACATGAGCCGTTTCCGCACGTTCCTAGAAGTGAACAATTTCCAGGATCTTCCCGACAATAGGAAGAGGGCCGTCTTCCTAACCTACTGTGGGCCAAAAATCTATAAAATGGCTCAGACCTTGGTGGCTCCCGCAGACATCGAGTCCATCTCATGGATGACCTTACAAACAACGCTCAAGGAACACTACACTCCCTCCGCAACCCTGATGGTCAGCCGCAATGAATTCTACCATCGCCGGCAATGAGAAGACGAAACAATTAATGACTTTGTAGCTAAACTTGGGGTGATTGCATCAAAGTGCGAATTCATCAACCTGGAGGAAATGATGAAGGATTGCATCATTCTAGGAATGAGAGATCTCAACCTCCAAAAGAAGTTGCTTTTCTGGAGGGGAGCTACATTCAAGGATGTCGTGGAGGAAGCCAGAGGCGCCGACTCATCAGACAACACTGCCCTGACATCCGGATGACCAGTGGAGCCCACCACACCCACAGGGAGCCTGACTGGATGACTGAGGTTCCGGAGTATGATGAGGAATCCGAGGAGGATAAATCAGTACACCGCATCCATCCAGAAAAGAGGGTAAGTCCCAGAGACTTTGATACCAGGCAAACCCGTTGCTCGGGTTGCTTAGGGGGCCATGCCAGAGCAGTTTGCCATTTTAAAGAAGTGATTGTGCCAGGAAAGGGGGCACATCACAGAGGCCTGCAGAGCTACCCAATCAACCCCCTACCAACCAGCCCTCCTAAACCACCACTGTGGCCAGGGAGAGAAGGGCAGAACAGAAGAGGGGGTCAAAGAGGCAGACACAGAGATGAGCCATTCCAGGATACCAGAGGGTTATACCACACAACCATGGGCCAGTCAGATGCTGGGGATGGGGACAAGTTCCATGTCAAGATCCCCATCGAGGGCAGACCTTGTAAAATGGAACTGGACACCGGGTCTGTGTTCACAATAATGTCCTGGAGCACCCTGAAAAGCATCCAGCCAAAAGCAACTCAAGCCTCCCTCCAACCGCAACATATCTGGCTCAGAGACTTTCAAGGCAACCCCATTCAAGTCTTAGGTCATGCAAAAGTACAGAACCAGTTCAAGGACTTTAAGGGAAAGCTGCCTTTAATCATTGTTGAGTGGGATCGGCCTATGGTGCTCGGAATGGAATGGCTAAAACCGCTTGGAATCGGCATCACCGGACTCAACCTAATCAAAGGGGATGAACTGGACCATCTGCTGTTGGACTCCCAGGGCATTTTCAATGGGAGTGTAGGTAAATATACGGGCAAGTCCGTTTCATTTAACTTAGACCCCAGCGTCACCCCCATTAGGCTTAAGCCCCGACGAGTCCCTTTTGCACTGCGTCCCAAGGTGGATGAACAATTGGACAAGCTCATTGCCCAAGGGGTTCTAGAACCCGTCAACCATGCCATGTGGGAAACCCCCAGTGTAATTCCAACGAAGCTGGAAGGGTCTATTCGCATGTGCGCAGACTATAAATGTACCATTAATAAGGCACTTCAGCAAAACCCATACCCAGTGTCTGTGATACACTTTGGGAGTTGGGTGGCATACTAATCTAACAAACAAACAAACAAACAAACAAACATCTGATGCATTCCTTAGGCAATGGACAAATCTTTGCAAAATTAGATTTGGCCCAAGCCTACCAGCAATTGCCAATGGACACTGCCACCATGGAAGCCCAGACAATAGTAACCCACAGGGTCAAATGCAACCACCTGCAATTTGGAGTAAGCGTTGCCCTGGGGCTTTTCCAAAGCATGATGGAGCGCTTACTCCAGGGCATCCCGGGGGTGGTCCTATATTTTGATGATGTCCTTATATCAGGTGAAAATAAGGAACAACTCATCACCAGACTTAGGGCCACCCTACAACATTTCCAAGCATGGGGGCTTAAATTTAAAAAGGAGAAGTGCAAAATTGGCATAAAACAAGTGGAATTCTTGGGATTCCTAATTGATGGGTCCAGCATTCACCCCACAGACAGCAAAGTGAAAGCCATCAAACAAGCCCCCACCCGACCAATAAAACAGAGCTGCAAGCCTTCCTCGGACTTTTAAACTTCTACGTAATTTTTCTCAAACAGAAGGTGACCGTTGCTGAGCCACTCCACAGGCTCCTGGGGAAGATGGCCACCTGGACTTGGGGACAAAGAGAGGCCACCGCATTCCAAGCCATAAAGGAGCTTCTATCATCAGACAGTGTCCTCGTACAATATAATGAAAACCTCCCCCTAATGCTGAAGTGCAACGCTTTCCCTTTCGGAGTAGGGGCCGTCCTGAGCCACAAACTTCCCAATGGCTCTGAGGCTCCTATAGCCTATTACTCAAAGACTCTGCCCCCAGCAGAACACAATTATAGTCAGATCAAAAAGGAAGCGCTTGCAGCTGTGGCAGGCATCAAGCACTTTCACAAATATCTCTATGGCTGGCACTTCGAGTTAATAACCGACCACAAACCATTGTTGGGTCTCCTCACAGGGAATCAACAAACACCAACCTACATGTCCCCCAGGATGACATGCTGGTCCATCTTCCTAACGGGCTACAATTATAAACTGTCTCACTGCCCTGGGAAGAGCATAATTAATGCTGATGCTCTCAGCCACACCAGAACTCATCGAAGACCCCGCGCCTGTGGCCGAAATCCTGCTCATCGATCTTGAGAAGTCCAGTCCAGTCACCTCAAGTGAGATCGCCGACCATATAGCCAGAGACAAGGTATTGTCCAGAGTAATCAACTGGGTGTTAAGGGGATGGCTGCAGGAGGACGTGGGGGAAGAATTCAAACCATTTTTAAACAAACAAATGGAACTGTCAGTGTTAAAGGGTTGCCTGCTGTGGGGGGAAAGAGTCGTAGTACCCCAAAATTTGAAGAAAAAAATCCTAGACACCCTACACATAGGGCACCCTGGGATAGTGCGAATGAAGGCACTGGACAGAAGCTACCTGTGGTGGCCCAAACTAGACCAGGACATTACTGAATGGGTGGCAACTTGTATGCCATGCCAAAAAACACGACCGGCTCCTCCTCACACATCCCCACTGGAATGGGAAATCCCCAAGGCACCCTGGTCAAGACTTCATATAGATTTTGCAGGACCCATGGCAGGACAAACATTTTTAATCGTGGTGGACGCCTACTCTAAATGGCTGGAGATCACGACCATGCACACATCAATGACAGAGGCGACCATCCAAATACTCAGGCGAATATTCATGACCCACAGCCTCTCAGATGTCCTCGTGTCAGATAACGGGCCCCAACTGACCACGAAGAACATGGAGTCATTCCTGGCAGAACTGGGCACCAGACACATCCTTGTCTCACCGTTCAATCTGGCCTGCAATGGCCAAGCAGAGAGAATGGTGAGGATGACCAAAGAGGCACCCACGAGAATGGGCCCGGGAAACTGGCAAGAAAGAATCAACCATTTCCTGCTGGCCCAATACATTACACCATGTGTGGCCACTAACCGGAGCCCAGCTGAAATGTTAATGGGATGCAAATTGAGGTCCCAGCTAGACCGGTTGAACCCCAATTATAAACCAGAGAAACCCTTGGACTTTAGCAATATAGTCTTGTCATTGGAAATAAACGACCTCGTTTTTGCGCATAACTACGCAGGAGATCCCAAGTGGGTGAAAGCTAAAATTATCTCAATCACTGGTCCAAAAACATACCAAGTAGAACTAGAAGCTGGACGAGTATGGAAGCAACACATAGATCAGCTCAGAAGGAGGCTGGGGGACTCATGGTTATGCCAGCCGGACGAGCCACCGCCTTCTACAACCCAAGAACAACAAGAGTCTCTGCCTCGAGAGGCCTCCAAAACACCTGATCATGGAACTCCACACGAAAGACTAGCCCTGCCTACTAGAGACCAAGGAACCCTATGCTCAACAGCAGACGAGACAAGCGGACACCTACCAAGAGCAGCTGGAGTCCAGCGGCATCATCCGGGACTGGAGGATGATGACTTGGGAAAGAAGGCTGCCATGCCCAGCGGCAGGTTCCAGATATTTCCACAGGGGGACAAAAGAGCAGCAGACGGCATGTCCGCCACCGGTGAATTCCCGAGGACTAATGAATCGAGCAGGCCCAGTAGGACTGTACGGCACCCTGCCTATTTGCGTGATTATGTATCATATATTAATATTCATAATGACTATCCACAAACTAAGAGGGGAGGGGTGTTACGTACGCCCGTATGTAGTACGGATTTGCATAGCCTCTGCTGATTGGCTAATCTTATTGGCGGGAGAAATAAATTGCTGTCAGTGGCTGGCTTGGTTACAGGCAAGCCCTTAAAAGAGGCTTCCCTGCAGCCAGTGGGCAGTTCATATTGCAATTCAGCTAAGAATAATAAAGGTGCTGAACTGTTCCTACGTCTCATCTCTTCATTCCCACGCAATCTAACATCTAATATTTTGTTTCAAACGGTAGGTGTGCACTTGTATTTGCTAGCAATTATGTATTCAAGTAAACATCCTAGACTGGAATCCTACAAGTATTTCCTCTATTAGTCTTCACATACGTAGATTGCAAAGGCACAAGAACAATCCAGAAATATAAAGAAACAAGGAAGGACTAGCATAAAAGTAAAGTGACAAACACCGTCAGCATTGGCACTGTCTAAATTAACAATCATTTTTTAACTCCAGGAGATTATCTCTAACAGCATGAGTAGCTTTACATGCCTCCTTGCATAATCATGAATTCTCCTACCTGTTATCAGACAATAGACCTTTTAGCAATGAATGAGAGGGAGAAAATGATATAAACTAAGCAGGAAATTGGTGGTGTTTATAATGGAAAGCTACGTCCCTCTGAAGAAACAGATCCCCACCGGGGTTATTCCTTCTCAAAGGTAAAAAGACAGCTTGCAAGTCATGTCCAAATTGAAGAGCTTGCCTTGGTGTATATAGTAATTCCCTTATCTGGAGTGACTAATGATTCCCACTAAACAAATTAGTCTCAATAATTTCCTTGTGCTATTATGAGCAAAGCATCGTTGTGTCTGGCAATGCTACCTTTGGAGCCTGGGAGAACTTAAACTAAACACATTGTTCTTTTTTTTTTTATTCAAAAAAGTTTTATTAGTACAAACTTACATAAGTGGTAACAAAATATTAAATCTAAAGTACAAACATTTTTGTTTCCCCCCCCCAAACCCACCCCCTTCCCTCCCCACCTCCCCCCCCCCGGACTTCCCAGAGATAATACAGGGCATAATAATAAGTTTAAATTGTTAATAAAAAGAAAAAGAAAAAAGGAAAAAAAGAACACTATTTTTAAAAAAACTTCAACTCCAAACTATACAGTACTAATATATCGCATTTGTATACAATAGTAAAGATACAAAAAAGAGAGAGAAAAAAAAGAAAGAGAATAAAAAAAAGAAAGAAAGAAAGAGAAAACTCTTTAACACTACAAACAAACAAACCTCCTACCTCCTCCCTTCAGTCCTCTATCTTATACAAGGTAAATGTTACATAAGTAATAACTAAATATAAAATACACAAATCTTAAACTAATATTATTGACATTAGAAATAACCTCTAAGATAAAACTTAACTAAATGTTACATAAGTGATCATCAAATATTAAATTTCATCATGATATTAATAAGATAATATTATTCTAAATTAATTCGCTAACTTCAATAAACAAAAAAAGAAAATAAAAGAAGAATAAACAATAAACAAATCTTCAACAAACTATATATATCTAATATTATCAACATTAAAAATAACCTCAAAATTATATAAAACTTAACTAAATATTGCATAAGTAATCATTAGATAGGGAAAAGATAAAATACAATCATATTAGTCTCTATCCATCCAATATATTTCAACATCACATCGTTTTGTATCTTGATAGTTCATCTTTTAATAGTTCAATAAATTCAAATTTGTCGAGTCGTCTCCCGTCTACTCCCAAACCTCCATCTCCTTTTCCCCAGCTATCTGATTCAGGCACTCCTTTTGGATTTTTGAGTCTATTTCTTTTTGATCCATCGAAGGTGGCTTCCCCTCCTCCTCCTCTTTTATTTTCATACATCCTTCCTCTGGAATCTTGGATATATCAGCCTTTAGAACATTGACATAAAATTCAGTAGCTTTTTTTATCGTGTTGAGCCGGTATCTTTTTCCAGAAAATTTCACTGCTACTCCAACTGGCGCTTCCCATTTATATTGTAAATTTAATCTCTTAAATTCATCAATCAAAAAAGTATAGCTTTTCCTGGCTTTAAGCATTTTAGAGGGGATTTCTTTCCAAATCTTTAGTTCCTGACCATTCACCATAAGATTATTGTTAAACGTTGCTTGTATAATTCTGTTCCGTAGAGCTCTTGTGGTAAAATATATGACAATATCCCTTGGTAGATGCTTTTGTTTGGCGTACCACGAGTTGATTCTGTATGTTTTGTCGATTTGTGTAGCCAATTCCGCTTTAGAAATTCCAGACACCTGATCCAATATGTCAACCATCCTGCCTTTTAAATTTTCATATAATCCTTCTTTCAAACCTCTAATCCTTATAGCAACTTCCATAGATCTGAACTGAGTCATTAAGACCTCTTTTTCAAAATTTGCAATGTCATTTTGGATTTTATCTATGTAATTCACCGAAGTTGCCAAAGCTTGTTTATTTGTTTCAATACGTTCTGCCAAAACTTCAATATTTGTTGCTAAGCCTTTGCAAACCTCTAACACATCAAATCTTAGTTGTTGATTCATATTCTTCAAAGCAGCCTGCATCTTATGGTCTATCTCACTTATTTTCTGGTTAAATTCCAAAGTAAGTTCATGTTTCATAATCTTTAAATTATTTAATAAATTTTCAGGTGTCAAAAGCTGTGGAGGTGTTAGCTCAGTGTTAAGTTGCATTTTAGAAATATATCCAGATGAATAGTCATTTCTTTTAGTCAAAACAGTCTTTCCAAACTTTGAAGCCATTGGTGTTTCAAAAGAGTACAAAAAAGAAAGAAAGCCAGATGCCTGATTAAAGTTCTTTCCAGTTTAAAAATCAGATAGTCTTTTATTATTGAAAATATTTCTATTATAACTTTAATCCAGAGTTAGGAGACAGAGAAAGAAAAAACCATTTTTCCAAGTTAAAAGTTTCCATAAGAGAGAGAGAAAGAAAAAAAAAAAGCCTCTGGGGAAACGAAAGTCACTTTCACTTCTCAATCGCCATATTGTTACTCTGTTTCCTTTGTTCCCTTGCCGAAGTGAAAGCTTACCCAGGAGTTGAAAAAAAAAGAAAAAAAGAGGTTTCAGTACTTGCCCATCTCACGCCTGTTTCTCTCTGTCTGCTTCTATAGTTTAAATGTAGTTATAAATCCCATTTTTGAAGCAGCGGCTGGTCACTCCATCTAGCTCTGCAAAAGCAGAGGTTTCCTGATCTTCGGAGCTGGAGACAGGCTGCATGGGGAGCTCTCCCTTCGCGCCCTACCAGATGGCTCCAAAGGCGCTGGGGGGCTCTACCCCTCCTGTCAGGCTCTCATCTCTCCCCTTTGCCCGGGGAAGAGATTTTAAAGCCGCCAGACAGCTGTTCTGGCGGCTTTTAACAAAGATCGGAAAGGCATCCAACGAGGGATGTCTGCGATGAAGCGCTCCAAAACCGGAAGCCCCTAAACACATTGTTCTTGTGTGTGAGTTTTTTTTTTAAGGCAAATTTTCTTCTGTTATAAGAATGTGGGAAATAATGTTAGCACTACTTGGATTATTTGTCCATCTATTTCAGGTTCATAACAGAATAACAGAACGACGAAATAACAGAACAATAAAATAACAGGATAACATAATAGGTTTGTCTCTTCTGATAGGTAGTAGCTATCCAGAGACCCCATTGTCTCCAGTGGTGTATGTCTGGCAGCAGACTCGATACTGATGGCTTGCTTCTTCCATTCCCCAACACCTTGCCAAATTTGTTTTAGAAAATAGAGGGCTCCATGGAACAGGCATGGGTTGTGTGGAGAAATTGTAGGGGAGGAAAAGAGGGGGGAAGAACTTCTGTTGTGAGAGTGGAAATCTCTTTGCACAATCCTGGATGTAGAAAAATCCACCACCACTCCCAATTCACTGGCTTTTTCAGATTTGTTCAGCTAGAAAAGCAGACACTGAACTTGCCCATGTATCATTCCACGTATACGCCTTCTTTAAGCGCTTGCTTCTCCCAAAGGAGCCCTCCCCCAATTCTGAGAACACCGTTAAAAAAATCAATCATCATAAATCTGAGATTTTACCGAATGGTTAATTTGTAAGCCTTTGTGCAAGGCTATGCACATAATGTAGTCTCCACTGAGACTTTTGCATCCCATTTTCCTGCCCCTGTAAGAGAAAAAAAAAATCAAGCAGCCTTTCCCCCATCTCTATTAAATCTTGACATTATGGCTGTAGGTTACTCTTTTTAAAAATTCTTCATTGCCTTTGCAATCAATGAGAATGTTTTACACTTAATTGCTATTTAATACCACTTGCTGCTGCCATTTGAAATATGTTTTCAGCGAGCCAAACAGTCCAAAGCTGGAAGAGAGTCAGCCATTTATTTCCAGGGAAGTGTAGCAACACATCAGCTAACATCTCAAATCTTGTTGCTTCTGAAAACATTAAAAATTGTGTCAAGATCTATGTTGCTCCAGCATCTGGCATCCAACATGTGTCATATTTTGTCAAATACTTTCTTCTTATTTTAAATAGACTGTGCTGACTAGGAATGGTTTATGTAGTCTACCTTGAAGTACACACAAGAAAGAAGAACCTCTATCATATCAGAATTCACATTTCTTCTGTTAATGTTGTGCAGAATTCATTGTTTCCAACATAGAGGAAAAAAGAGGCCTCACAGACAGTAACCACTTGGAATCAACATGCATGCTCCATAGTTGCTTGGACATGATCTACACACATTTCTGCACAATTTGCAGCTCATATTTTGTGTTCCTGTTCTTTTCTTTACACAGCTACTGCTGATTTGGGATAAGTTAATCCTAAACTTAACTGAAGTTAAAAGGTGGATGGGTTGTTTATGTCGGACACACACACACTTTGCCATGCCCTCATGTAGCTCTGGACACCCTGAATACAGGACCATCTTCAGAATGGGCCCAAAAAGTCAAGATGGTGACCACACAATCAAATCCCTGTCCTCATTGGATGAGATCCACAAGGTCACATTATCAGTATCTAAAATGGCTAAGTGCCTTTCCTTTCCTTTCCTTTCCTTTCCTTTCCTTTCCTTTCCTTTCCTTTCCTTTCCTTTCCTTTCCTTTCCTTCCCCTTCCCCTTCCCCTTCCCCTTCCCCTTCCCCTCCCTTCCCTTTTTATTCAGTTTGTATAGATCCTCTCTTTATCTCTGTCCAGAAAAGGCAAATAGAGCCAGGCCAACCTATGGAAAGTTTGTAAAAACAGTCTCTGGAATCCAGTTGTAAAGATTCTCCTAATCTCAGAGATATCTACACATGGTAATGCAAGGGTGGGATAGCTTCTGCTGAGGACCATACTTTTTTTGTGTAAATGTTACAATGGGCAGGCTGAACACTTAAAATATGTGAAGTAATAATGCAAAGCGGATATAGGCTCACATAATACATGAGGGTAGCCTGGGATCTTCCACTCTCTCTCTAGGTTTGAAGGGTTTTAGATATTTTTATTTTCTTTTTAAAACTTTGTTAACCCATTTAAATCTGTACTTTCCAGTTTGAAGGAATGGGAAACTATACCAGATTTATTGGCAGATTCAGAGGATGATCTGTGGGCTCACAATTGTGGTTTGAGCATGCAAATGATCCAAGTTGTCTACCCTTGCTTCCAGTGAGTAAAAGGACCAGAGCAATCTTATCTTAGTTTGTCATCTAAAGCATGGGACCATTAGCCCAAGGAGACCTTCCTTTATGCCCATCAAACTCTCCAAACATTTTAAATAAACAATTAGAGAACTGGCATGATGCAAAGCGAAGCACCAGCTGGTACCATGATTTCCAAGTCTGCCCCTGAGACAGATATAAGTTTAACTGAATGTTGAGAGGAAAAATGGTGGTGGATGCTGTTTGGTTTTTTGTTAGAGAGTCTACTCCTAGAAACAAACTGAAGGGAAGAACTAAGCATAGCTCATAAAATTATCTGCTCCAACGTCCTTCCTATCAATGACTATTTCAGCTTCAACCACAACAATACACAAGCACACAACAAATACAAACTCAAAGTGAACCGCTCCAAACTTGACTGTAGAAAATATGACTTTAGCAACAGAGTGGTAAATGCCTGGAACTCACTACCTGACCCTGTGGTTTTGTCACCAAACCCCCAAAACTTTACCCTCAGACTGTCCACTGTTGACCTCACCCGATTCCTAAGAGGTCAGTAAGGGGCGTGCATAAGTGCACCAGCATGCCTACAATCCCTGTCCTAATGTTCCCTCTTATCAGTACCCATCTTATGTATATAAACAATATCATATCTATGTATATTACTAACACGTACTTGACAAAATAAATAAATAAATAAATAAATAAATAAATAAATAAATAAATAAATAAATAAATAAATAAATAAATAATAAACAAACAAACAAACAAACAAACAATAAGGGTAGCCTTGCACAGGGCTACCAAATCAGGTCTGCAGCACAATGAATGACCACTACATGGTAGTAACAAATTATTATTATTATTATTATTATTATTATTATTATTATTATTATTATTATTATTATTATTATTATTATTATTATTATTATTATTATTGTTATTGTTATTGTTATTGTTGTTGTTGTTGTTGTTGTTGTTGTTGTTGTTGTTGTTGTTGTTGTTGTATCTCTTTACTGCTATATAGTGGTATCTGGATTATTTTTGAAGTCCATTTGTGGTAGCAATAAAACTTAGACTTATATATCGCTTCACAGTGCTTTACAGCCCTCTCTAAGCGGTTTACAGAGTCAGCATATTGCCCTCAACAATCTGGGTCCTCATTTTACCCCTTGCTTTGCTCATGGAACTGAATTGTACCATAGTCATTGAGCGTGCTTGCTATGAATTCTGGGAGTTTGATATCTGAAAGTGCCAATCTGAGGAAAGTTAATCTAGCTGTAAGGAAAGGCCTAACAAATTACTATAAATCCAAATTACCTGGAGCTTCAAGATCCACTGACAAAAGTGCACTGTAACTTAACTCTTATATTGACAACTGTAAATCTCTAATTAGTAATGTTTGAATTTCAGGACTATTCATTCACATTTGAGCACTGTCACTTTGATCCATGAAGTATGTACAGTATTGTATATAAACTTAAGCATTTTCCTTACAAAACAACATTTCATAGCACTTGTTTTTAGTTAATTATCAATAATTATTTCACAGAATGAAATAGTTGAAATCCACTTATGGTGGAAATGGATATGAGGTCACAGAAAGTTGGCAGTTTGCAAGAGCTTACAAAAATAAACTTCTGAATTTGGCCTGCCAATTCAAAGTTGTAGATTTTTATTGTAGAAACCTGATTAAATTTAAATCACCAGAGTCATACTGTAGACATCATTTGCCCTGTGAGATTATTCTACCTCATAGATCTTCTTGAAGGCATTTTTTAATAAAGCAGACTATGTTTGGCCTTTTCTGATCATTTAGTTTATGTTCTATATCATAAGCTTTTCATCCTATTCAGCTGTGTTCTTTTCAATTTTTTAAAAGGAAAGATGGAAATGAAAATAAATGTTTACTGGTTTTGAATACCATCAACAACAAAGATAAATGGTAGTGATATTTGTTTTCAACTAAGATTGCTTGCCTTGCCTTTTTAATTTTTTTGTACATGCCTGACATTTTTTAATAATTATAAAATGGAAAATAGGCCCTAGCTGCCTTGATGCATTGTTTTATGTGAAGGGAAAATACACATAGGAACAGGCAGAAAAAAACACAGAAAAGCTACTGTACAATATCTATAACATTTATGTGTAGTATTTAATATTTAAAATGCATTAATTATATTGTATTTATCTTTTATTAATGTATTTAATTATTAATTAATTATTAATGGTTATTGTCTGTTTTAGCTTACTATTTTTGGAAGGATCAGTGTAACAGTTTAAAGAACTTTATTCCCCTCAAGTCTTACCACTGAAATATTATTGCTAATAGAAATTACATCCTTTTATCTCTCTTAAAGCTATTTGTCCCATCCACCCAGCTCTCGGTGCATGATATTTGAACTTGTGTGTCTGTTAATAGTCTACTTTGCAAGGCTGCCAATGGATCGGAGGCACAAAGATGTTTTGTTGAGCGTTATTTTAGTCTTCAAGTGCTTGTGGAGGCTGCTGCATCCATTTATGGATAAACGGTATCTTTAAAAATGGTTTTCTGGGCTTGTATTTGTTAAGATCAGACTCTACAAAATCACTGTTGATAATTCCCTCCTCATGATATAGCGTTAACAATGGGTAGGTTTTTGCTTGGATCCCTTTTTGTGTCATACAGTGAATGAAGAAAATTGAAATCCACAAAAATGTCTACCAAGACTGATTCCTTAAGATACCAAGAAATCTCTCTGGATGTGGAAGATATTTCATGATATATTTGTCATTTGCTGGGTTGCACTAAGCACATTCATTTATGATCCATCAGTGTCTCATAATAATTATATATTTTAATGTATTAAGACAATGGCATGACAAATATTCTGGTCTTCTTGGTGAGGCAGCTACAGTATTCTGGATATGTCTGGATCTCCATGTGGTCCAGTTACCATGTTTCATGAGTAAAATAACTCTTCTTTCTATGTCAGGAATGATTATAACAGCTCTCTGGTATGATAGATTAGGAGGAACAGACTATGAATTATGAAGCAGTCAGGAAAGTAGATATGAAGTATAAGCATGATTGAGAACCAAAGACTAAGATTACATATTATGCTACCAAATAGTTTGCTTTGTCAGGATTTAGAATAGAATAGAATAGAATATAATTCTTTATTGGCCAAGTGTGATTGGACACACAAGGAATTTGTCTTTGGTGCATATGCTCTTAGTGTACATAAAAGAAAAGATACATTTGTCAAGAATCATGAGGTACAACACTTAATGATTGTCATAGGGTACAAATAAGCAATCAGGAAACAATCAATATTAATATAAATCGTAAGGATACAAGCAACAAGTTACAGTCATACAGTCATAAGTGGAGGAGATGGGTGATAGGAACAATGAGAAAAACTAATAGCCTAATAATTAGTAATGCAGCCTTAGTAAATAGTTTGACAGTGGTGAAGGAATAAATTTATTGAATAAATCACAATTTGCTGACTTCTACAACACACTAAGCCACAATTGAGAATTATAAGATATAAGCATTCATTCCATATGGTGTCAATTTGTAATGTTTCGTTAAATAAATCATTTAAAAAATTTATTAAATGAACAGTTGCATAGGTTCACAAGAGCAATAAGTCATAATAACTCTGAATTACAAACCATGATGGTTGACTTTATATGCGCTAAACCAAAGCCAGATCAGCCACACTATGATTTAGTGTGATGTGTGAACCAGATAAGAACATAAACCAGATGCTGAAGCGGTGGGATCAACAGAAACCCACCCTCTGAAACAGTTCAGAGATTTATGGTTTCCATTTGATCAAGGCAGATAGAGCTCTAGATTGCCAATGCTATCTCAGTACTTGGAATGATGTGGACCATTGAAAGATTTCAGGTAGCTGTAATCCTAACAAATATCAAAGGGAAAGCTCTTTGATCTTATCTTAGATGAGGGCACCAACTGGCATGGATCTGATTTTGTCTCAGGGCACTTGAAAGGTGATCTGGCAGTAGAGGAAATTAGCACCAGCCTATTATCATAAACAGAACACTTTCTGGTTGCCTTTCAACCCAATGGCATAACCCTTTCCTTTATGGACTGAATGGAGTTCCAGAGAGAATTTGGGGTGTTCCCTGAGAATGTGGTGGGCAATTATAGCTGAGATCCTAGTTGCTGCCTGGAATGGATGGGTGGTCATATTGCTCCTATGTTGTCTCTCCCTGTGTGTCAACCCTTGGGGTGCACCTTATTTTTCTGAGGAGCTCTGTCCTTAGTGCTAGAAGAGATGTTTAGGACACTATTGGAAGAAGACTTAAAGAAATCTGATGAAACATGAGTCCGTGTTATAGATTAACGTATGGTGAAAAGGGTGGCAAAGTGCCAGTATTTCTCCAGTTATTATGTCTGCTAATTCAGCAGCCTTGTTTAGGGCAATCTCATCTGTATTAGATAGGGAGAGCCTCTCAGAATATTTGCTGGGTTGCTATCAGGATTATTGAGGCTATCTTGCTGATAATATTGCTCAGATCCAATCTGCCTTGAATTATGACTGAGTGGGGCAGGCCATGATGCCTGGGGCATAGTTTTGTGGTGTGATCTGGGATGAGTTTGAGTTAATGACTCTTGTGGATGTGGACAGGGCTCTTAATGCTGTCAATCCAGTCACCTGTTTACTGGAAAGCAGCCAGGAATGTGTCCTATGATTGGACCCATGCTATGGTTGATGGAGGGGGGGCAATCACTCCTCTTTTAGGAGAGGTGGTGAGGCACCTGCTCAAGAGGCCATCTTGAACTGAACAGTTTCTGGTAACAATTGACCTTCTATTGCTCAGAAGGTGGTTGATCTGCAACTGATGAGAACCCTGGAAGAAATGGATTATCTATACCTATTTCAGATAAGTTTCAGGCTGGTATTTTATACTGAGACAAGTTTGATCATGTTTGTAGATAACTGGTGGTAGAGAAAAGATGGTGGTGGAGCATCTATCTTTGTGCACTTCGATCTTTGGCAGCTTTTGATACCATTGATCACAATAACTGTCTGAGCCACTTCTGTGGCTTGGAAATTGAGGTGTGTGTGGGGGGTACCATTTTACAAATAGTTTCTTTCTTTCTTTCAGGGCTGCTTCCAGTTATTGTTGGGGGGAAAGATTGCTCCCCAGGTATCTCCTTTGTGAGGTGCTACCAGGTTTATTCTTTCTTCCTTCCTTCCTTTTCAACATCTACATGAAATCATTGGGTCTGGTCATCAACATGTTGGGATTTTGTATCATCAGCACACTGATAATACCCAATTATATCTTTCAACCCTGGACTGGCCAAGTGAGACTGTTGAGTTTTTGTCCCAGTGCCTGGAGACTGAGGATTTGAATGGGGAGAAACCATATCCAATTCAATCCTACCAAGAACAAATGTTTGGGATACCCCAATTTGGGGATATTTTACCTGTGACCTTGGGTGAAACTTCACCATTCAGAGTGGTATACAACTTGATGGTCTTCCTTGATTCACAGCTGCTGCTCAATGAGCAGGCAGCAGCTATGGCCAGCTATTTGCACAGCTTCACCTGGCGCATCAGGTATGTCCTTTCCCAGATCAGGAGGCCCTTCAGACAGTCACTGCTGCCCTAGTTACCTCATTGCTTGACAACTGCAATCTGCTGTACATGGGGTTATTCTTGAAGGCCACCCAAAAACTTCAAATTATCCAGAATACAGTGGCATAGTCAGTGATGTCATAGTTATACTTCAGTATGTCCATGTAATATCTCTTAGTAAGCTGTACTAATTGCCAGTTTTTGTCCAGGTACAATTTTAGATGCTGGTAAAATCCAAAATGCCACAGTGCCTGATTACTTGAGGATCGCCTGTTTTCCCTAGTATCTGCCATCAGAGGTGGGTTCCTCCCAGTTCGGACCAGTTCGCCCAAACCTATAGCAAGCCACTGGTGACTTCACAATGACATCACAGAACCGGTTCTGTCGGTGCCGGTCTGTGGACGCCGCCATCTTTTAAAAAACTTTTTGTTATTTAAAAAAAAATTGAAATTTTTTTCAGGTTTTTTTTTTCCTTTTGCACATGCACAGAAGCCGAGTTTCCAGTACTGCGCATGTGTTGCCATCTTGTTTTTGGCTTTTTGGGGGATTTTTTTATTTTTCGGCACTGCGCATGTGCGCGCCCACGCGGCGCGGGAGGAAGTGAACCGGCAGCGAGGTAAGTTAGAACCCACCCCTGATCTGCCTAATTTGTTCAGTCTGGCAGGTTTGGCATGTTCTGCATTCTTTCTATCAAGCAATACATCTATGGGAACCCTGGAAGCTCACCTTCTCTGTAGCAGCACCTGGAATGAGGTTGCTCTTGAAATTTGAACAGCTCCCACTCTGCTGGTGTTTTGAAGGGCCTTGAAGTCTTGGCTCATTGCCCAGGCCTTTGGTGAGGATGACTGAACCACCTTTGAACCTGGAATGTTTTCCTTTGTCCCATCTTGTTTTGTCATCCTCCCATCTCTATCCTTCTTTTGTTTCTTGTTGTTTTTCTTCTGTTTAATGTTTTAAACAATTTGTAAACTACCCAGAGGTACTGGGAGTCAGACTGGAGCTGATGATTGATGATGATGTTGATGATGATCTTACCTCCATTAACCCAAGGTTTATGAACTGCTAACTGGAGAATTGGGATGCTCTGTGCCAAACTTGCTCTTGTCCTCTATTATCACAAGCCAATATTATCGCATCCATTAAATGTGACAAATACTCTGAAGGTGCAGAGTATAAGAGTACAATAGGTCACTATAACCCCTTTAATAAATAACTATTTATATCCTATGACAATGCATTTTCATCAAATTATGATCACAGGATTTGGATATGAAAATCCTATGTGAAGATGACTGTAGAGGCTATTCTGGGCATTTTATTATGAATAATATTACTTTGAGATGGCAAGACAACAGTTGCTATGATACACTCATGCCCACCAACCCATTCTCTAAGCACTTGATTTCTGAGCTTTCTGACAGCTTCATCTGTCAAACAAGCCAACTGAATAATAATTTTTTTAAAAAACCATCCTAATGCAAAAATCGGAGTACAGTTTATTTAAACACACAAGTATAAGGAAACAGTGAATGTGAGTGATTACAGATAGTCCTCAATTTATGACCACAATGAAGCCCAAAATTTATGTTGCTAAGTGAAACATTTGCTAAGTGGGTTTTGCCCCATTGTATGACTTTTCTTGCTACTGTTTTTTTTTAATCTATAGTTTGTATTAGTTTATAATATGACATACAAAGAGAATACAAAAGTAAATATTAGGGAAATTAGGGAAGGGAAAAGGGTAGTGGAGGAAAGCAAGGGGGAAAGAAAAAAACTTCAGACTCCTTTGGTGTAGTAAAATAAGGCATTATCACCCACCTTCAACTTTTTACTTTTACATAATAATATAAACTAGCCATTTCTATAACAACAAATCTATCTAATCGGTAAAACCCAAAATCAAAGTTTTATTTCTTTCCACCTCAAGCACAAAGTCCAGAAGCGGTTTCCAAGTAGAAATAAAGGTATTTGTGTTTTTTTTCTTTAATCAAAACAGTCAATTTAGCCATCTCTGCGAACTCCGTCAGTTTTTGCAGCTACTGTTGTTCAGTGAATCATTGCAGTTGTTAAATTAGTAACATGGTTGTTGAGTGAATCCCCATTGACTTTGCCTGTCAGAAGGTTGAAAAAAGCTGTTCACATGACCCCAGGACACTGCAACCATCATAAATATGAATCAGTGGCCAAGCATCTGAATTTTGATCATGTGACCATGGGGATGCTGCAATGGTCATAAGTCTGAAAAATGGCCATAAGTCACTTTTTTCAGTGCCATTGTAACTTTGAACAGTCCCTAAATTAGGACCAGTTTACCTCTGAGACCGCCTTCTCCACCATACCTCCCTAAGACCAATTAGAGCCCACAGAGTTGGTCTGCTGGTGGTCCCGTCAGCCAAACAATGTCAGCTGGCGGGCCCACGAACGAGGGCCTTCTCTGTGGCAGCACCGGCTCTCTGGAATACACTACCCCCTGAGATCCGCATTATTCCCACCCTGCCAGCCTTCAGAAAAGCAGTAAAAACATGGCTTTGTCGACAGGCCTGGGGCCAATGATTTTAATACAACATCGATCACTCTTGGCCCCATGAATGATTTATTGTATGGGTTTTTAAATTGTGGTTTTTAATGTTTTTAAATGTTTTAATATCTATTGTTTTTAATGCTTTTTATATTTATTGTTGCATGTGAATTTTTACTGTTGTGAGCCCCCCAGAGTCTCTGTGGAGTGGACGGCATACAAATGCAACTAATAAATAAATAATAAATAAACAAATGAACTGTTTTAAGTCAAGGATTACATGCATGCACTTTTACCCACCTTCTGAGTTGTGTGAAACTTTCAGAGTACCATCAGTTCAGTTTATTTGGAAGGAGGTCTTTAGAGAATGGCGGTATTCCTATTGTATAAAATGTATTTATATTTATATGCCTGCTGTATATTAACAATCCGTCAGATTCTTCTTTTTCAGCTGTTTCTATAAGATTGCATAGCATCACAAGCTTTCTTGTAGACAACATGGTCAGAGTCCTTTGGGAGTTGGGCGGCATATAAATTTAATAAATAAATAATAATAATTTGCTTTCTTAGCTCAGTTTCAGTGAAGGCTGAATAAGCAACCATCACCGGAAACCTCATCCTGTCCTTTTGGCCTGATAGAATAATAAGAATAAGAATCTTTCATTCTGGCAATTTCACAGGATATGTTTGGGCAAAGGTTAGCTGTGCTTGATTTCTTGTGGTGGGGTCAGAGAAAAGCAAACTGATGACATCCTGAAACCCTTTGCAATTCTAGGTTTGAGAAACTACTTTTAAAGGGCTGCAATGTTTGAGCTGAATTTTTTTGGGGGGGATGGCAATAAAGAGCCATTTATTTTTCTTTGCTGCCTTATAAAAACGATGCAGCAATTTTTGCAAAGGTTTTTGCAACCGAGATGTGGTGGACCTTATAAAAATGCATTTTCTAGAAAAAAAAAACCAATTTTAAATAAACTTTGACAGGGTAGGGAAGAAACCTTATTGTAGGATAAAGACATCTATTAGAGAAAATGCAATGTTCATTAATCTGGGAAAAAGAAATCAGAAAGAAGCCCAGATAACTGAAGAAGGAAGGCTTCATCTGAAAACAAGGCATGGAAAAAGGATCTTGGAAATAAGCTGAATAGGAGTGAACAATGTGAGGTGGCCACTAAAAAAGTCAAATCAAAGGATGTAGTTATGGTGCCATGGTCACCTCCTACTTTCAAAAATCTGTCCAGTTCTGGATACCATATATTAAAACAATAAAATAAACCAGATTGATATGGAATGAAATCTTCATGTTAGGAGAGACTGAGGGAAGTGGATTATTTAGCCAGTGGTGGGTTCCTACCGGTGCGGTCCACTCTACAGCACAGGTAGCGGCCGGCCAATGACGTAATTTGTGCGCGACACCGGTCCGTTGCGCGTCGCCATCTTTTTTTCAGAATTTTTGGGCTTTTCTTGCTTCCTGCGCATGCGTGGAAGCAAAATCGCACAAGGGGCACGCGCACGTAGCATGCGCATGCACACACAAAATGTGGAGATGCACGCGCAGCGCACCGGTAACAACTTTGAGAGCAACCCGCCCCTGATTTTGCCTTGAGAAAAGAAAACAGAAGGGGGGTTATAACAAGACTGTTCAAGTTTTTGAAGCAGTGTCACCTGGAAAAAACAGCATGTTCTATTCTCTTTCATCCAAAAGACAAAATGCAGCATAAAGATCTAAAGTTAGAAACAGGGGGGGGGGGGGGAGAGGCAGTTTTGGGTTAACAATAGGAAAAGCTACCTAACAGGGCAATTTGACAGTGATTGCCTGTCACTAGGCTATTCTTTGATACTAGGAAGGTGGTGGCTTAACCCAATCACTCGATGTATTCAGGTAGAAGCTGGACAATCACCTGACAGAGCTGTTTTACATTTGATTTCTGTTTTGAGCATGGAGTGGCCTTGAAGTCTTAAATGCTTCCTCCAGGTATGATTTGGTAAAATTTCAGGACTTCATATTGTACATTCTTGCTTTAACCCTTTAAATAGAGTAGCTCTTTATTGAGCTATGGTTTAATGGTAGCCTGTAGTTAATATCCCTCCAAGTACAGCTAGGAGGTGTTCAATCACATAAGTCATTGGGAAGGTTTTTAAACTTTCTTTTATCATGAATTAAAGTCCACAATATCTAGTGAGCTAATATAGAGAGATTTCAGAGTTCCAATTAGAGTAAATGGCAGGCTACAACAGGATTATGCTCAACCCAATATAAGAAAACCACAATTCATTTAAGGGTATTTAATGGGATAGTTTGCATTTAATTTTAATACTCAATTTGAATAATATATCATAGTATGAGAGAAGAATAACCATCCATCTATTGATCTCCTTTATCAGGAGGGAACAAAAACATTTTCTTCTGGCAGCTCTTTGATTATGAGAATTGCAATTAGGAGTGGGTTTTTATGCATGATCCTGCTGAGATTTCAAATAGGATGAATTATATTGCTTTTATGTTAAGCAAATCAAGTGACACAATATTTATGGTATTGCCAATGAAAAGGAAGGAATTATTTAAAATGTTAGTGACTTTACTGCTCCGTCTGTTATAGCTGAAGAGTTTTGATAAAAATATTATCTGTTATTTCTCATCATAGATGTAGCTCTTTTTATTGCATTAACACATATTTTAAAGCAATGGATATCACTGCACGTAAGTATTTATCAAATCCTATTTATGTCACTGATCTCTGGCTTCTTCAGTGTAGTTAAGATTGGAGGCAGAATTAATTTTCACCTTGAAAGCACTTAGATACCCGAAGGTAGTGAAGAGATCAGGATTGTTCTACAAGAAATATAGCACCATTTTGTAAGCCATCCTTGATACAATTATGTTTTTTATCTTATAAATGCAAGCACAAGTTGGTCATTTGCCCAGATTAATATACAACAACATGAATCTGGGCACAAGTCCAAACGAATAGCAATATATATATTCATATAATGCTGATGAATGTGCAAAATGTTCCACTAAATAATAAGAGAAACAGATCTCTGCTTGCAGCCTCCCAGGATACTGATGACAAAGATAGGAAATTAGAGAACAGTCAAAATGAATACCGGAGTAGCAAACATACGCAGAAAAACAAATTAAGATAAAAGGAAGGCTAAAAGGAAAACAAATCCTGATTAACACTCAACGTTTCTTCTATACCAGTCAGCAGTGGTGGGTTCCTACCAGTGCGGTCCACTCTATAGCACTGGTAGCGGCCCGCTGGTGATGTCACAGTACCGGTGCGGTCGGTTGCCGGTGCCTGGGTGCCGCCAATTTTTTTTTAAAAAAATTACTTTTTAAAAAAAATTTCTTCTGCGCATGCCCAGAAGCCGAGTTTCCGGCACTGCTCATGCACTGCCTTCCTACCCCACAGTGAGTCCAAGCAGGGGAGGATGGCTGAGGGAGTGTGTGAGACACTGAAAGAATGGGCGGCAGGAGCTATCTCCATTCCCCTCCCTTCAGCAGTCTGAGAAGCCACTAACGCGCGGTGATGATCCCAGGCATTTTTGCACGTTCGAGGCTTCTCGAGCTGCTGAGGGGAGGGGGAATGGGCAGCAGGACCTATCTCAGTTCCCCTCCCTTCAGTCTGAGAAGCCACGTCCACCTGGTCACATGGCTGGCAAGCCATGCCCACAAAATAAGCCACGCCCACAGAGTGGTAGTAAAAAAATTAGGAACCCGCCCCTGCAGCAGATGTAGCATATGTCTACATGTCTTTTAATACAGAGGATGTGGCACGAGTATTTATCTATCCTTATCCAGTCCACAATGTCACCATGGATGCTTTGTTCATAATGTGGCCATTAAACACAGCAGGACATTTATAGGAAAGTCTTAGATGACAAATGTAGCTACTATTTTAATCAATGGGTATAATGTTGTCAGTTAATTTTATTAAAATTGGACAGAAGAGAAAACGAGAGTAAGGTGAGAGGTAAGGAACATTAAATCAACAATTTAAATTAGCGCCTTTTCCTATTTGTTATTCTTGATTTGTGTCTGATTACAATTCTATGATGAGCAATTATTCCTATCATCCCAGCCACATAGTCAAATATGATGAATGTTGTAGTCAATATATTTGGGGAATATCAACCTGGGAACAATTGATCTAAGGATTTGAAAAGGTCAGAGTGAGCAAAGAAACTGTAAATATAAAAGGTAGTCAGGAATGAGATCATCCCACATCTTGGAGTGATGGGTTGATACAAAAATAGAGGAAAAAGTACATTTTCATCCTTTGGAACATTCTGGAGAATATATTTTCACTTCTATTCTTAACAATTTCTGGACATCTCTAAGGATTTAGTTTATTGTGATGGTTATAGGATCAAGTTAGGACCTTGTTTTAAATCTCCATTTAAGATGAAGCCAATTGGGCCAATGCTTTCTGTCATCCTAGCCATTTCTACAAAATGGTGGTGCGGATAAAAACAGGAGTTTCCTTAGGCAGCATGGTGAGCTTCATAGAATCACTTCATGAAATCCTTTTCTTGGCTTAGCACATTTCATCAGACAATCATTAATTTATATCAGGGTGAAAAAAAGTCAATGCCTTTATGGTCCCCATGACTTTTGTTTTTGTAGCAGCACTACAAGTAGTCCTCAATTATGACCGCAATGGAGCCCGCCTATTATGGTCAATTGTGATGGTTATAAAGTGGGTCAACACGTGATCAGCCCCATTTTAATGACCTTTTTGTGGTGGTTGTTAAGTGAATCTGCAGTCATTAAGTGAACCCTGGGATACTTTTTCAAAACCCAGAAATAAATGCCATTTTTTTGGGCAAAAACATTGTAAATCACAGTCACATGACTGCAGGACACTGCAAATGACTGTAAATGCAGGCCAGTTGTTGAGTGGCTGAAATGTGGTCATGTGACCATGGGAGGTGTGGCCCTGAGATCTTCAGAACTGGGTGGTAAGTACCTTTTTTGGGGGTGGGTGGGTGGGTGGGTGGGGTCCGTCATAACTCTGAACAGTCACTAAGCAGCTGGTTGTAGGTCAAGGACTATCTGTACTCTATGAATGGCAGCATGGCTTTTCATACTTTGAAGATGGGAGTGGCTCACAAATATTGCAGTGTGTCTCCTAAGAGAATGTAATGTTTTATTATAACTGCCCCTGACACCCATATTCCAAAAAGGATGAAGAGTTACACTCATGTGACACCATTGCACTAACTGTTGCAGCCCGTCATCCCTCAAAAACTTTTTAAGTGCAATCTCCAGTGTGACAAAGCTTCAAATCTAGCAGCTTTCATTTAAACATTCAAGGGAGTTGCTTTAAGAGAAGATATATATTGGGAAGTTTTGCTTGGACATACTTTCATGACATCAGCTGTTGCTATTATAAATGGACTAAGAAGGTGGAAAGATGATTTCTGTTCTCTTCCTTATTAATCTCTCTAAGCCAAGCTATAATTAGAAATATGGAAGACAGAAGAAGGATTTAAGGAAATAGTTTTCTCTATATCACTTTTCCAGATGTAGCTAAATCTAGAAAAAGTGGACTGGGAAGGACTGGGATGATCTCCTATGCTTATTGAGAATGACGCTAGCACCTAATGATTACTGTTAGCTTGCTTTTGAAGTGCAAGCCACCAAACCTTTACACAAAGGTGTCAATTTAAGATCCTTTTGATGCAATTAAAATTGTACCCTGATTCTAAATGGAAAAGTCTTACTAAATTTCATCCTTAATGAGAGTTGGTACCTCTTTTAAAAATTGTGATATTCTGAAAAGCCAAGAGGAGCTAGCTCGGGACTCTGCATGAGGAATTATCTGTTTTAAAGGGAAGAACAAAGGAACTAAAAAGCAAATGCAGGAGCGATGTGTGAGGCAATTTAAATCAGAAGTACAGAAGAGGCTGGGGAAGAATAAAAGTCTCAACATTCCTTAAACATAATGTCATCTTCTTTCTATCAACCTGCTTCTTCCTTAAATTAGCTGCACACTCATATTAAGTCACTTGGCTACAGGGCCTCGCTTCTGATTTGCATCTGAATACCCCTGGATTCTTGTGGCTGCTTTTTTCATTTATAAGCTGACCCTTTTATAGCCCCTGCATTGTGGAGAAAGAAGTGAAGGACTCTGCTTTGTGAATGATTTCAATTTACATAGGAATATCCCATCTTCCCCTGAATGTCATGTTTATCCCTTTCTAAACCTTGCCACGGATTTATTACTGAGAATTCATGTTTAGAAGGAAACAAAACAAATAGGACAAACAAAGCCTGTGAACTGTATTATAAATGCAATTCTGCACTTGGAAAATTGCTATTCTGGCTTGGCTTAGAGACAATAATTTGATTAGCTTTTCACACAACCTGGAGGCCATTGATAGATTTCTTACAGGATAAAAAGAATAATCTTTTGACTTTGGGTTTTAGATTAGATTGGAGTTGACTGCAGAAATATTATAACTTTTTTAAAATTACAAGGTTATTTACATTTGATAACTTGCCATCTTTTAGATGAAATTAAGGAAATAATATTTATGAATACTTTTTAGTATTTTAAATATTTTATAGATTGGTATTAGTTCTTTAGTCTTAGAGAGAGGGTTGGGTTGTTAACATCTCTGTACTAAAAGAAAGATGGAGGTTACCTTTGTTATATTTGTTAGATGTATTCTTTTTTGGCACATTTAATGGGTTTTGTCATTCTATTTCCCATTTCTGTTAGTTTGTATTTTAATATCTGCTGTTGAAAGTTTATACACACATGTGCACATGCACACACAGGAAGTGATATATGGCTTTCCTTGTCAAGTTAGGCCAAATCACTGATGCACAAGCAAAATGGTTAGAAATGTGATCAAGGCCAGATCTCAAAAGGCTGATTGCAGTTAAGAATGCGGCAGAAGGAGGTATCCATGTAGGAGTTGTGGCATAGATAGATAGCAAATTTATCTATACAGCAAATAGATAGCAAATGTGGCATAGATAGATTGCCTAGATAGCAAAGACTGTGGAGTCCTTAGTGTTCTCTGAATTTGGTTGTTTGCCTGCAGAGATTTCATTACTGACTAGTGAGTGTAGAGTTTGATCACTGTTTATATACTGTAGCTTGTCCTACCAATGTTACTGAAGAATATGATTTTCTCCTTGGTAGTTCCTTGATTAGTTACTGTTTTCTGCTGGATCATCTGGTCCTAATCCCTGATTTTCTGGATGTTGGATACTGGCAAGGATGTATTGTGGTCTTTTTGTTTCCTTTCTTAGCTTTTTAGTTTTTATTATTATCTTTTTTGAAAACTGTGTAAATGTAGTTTATTTTTATGTGTCTATTGATGGCTGATTTGTCTGAATGGCAAGCTTCCAGGAATTCCCTCGCAATTTTGAATTTGGTTTGATCTAGAATGCTCACAGTTTCCAGTTGAAACTATGGTCGAGTCTTCCATGAATTGTGAAAATATGAGGTTTCCACTGTATCTTCTGACAGCTGGTTGGTGCTTCTGGATTTACTCTGCTAGTTTTCTGCCTGTTTGTCCTACACCATTTCTATTGTAGTTACTGTAACACTTTTTCTTCTTCTTCCTGGGTTACTGGGCTTTTGATTTACATAAGATGAGTTGGAGCGCTTTGGTTTGTTTGTATCCTATGGTGATGCCATGTGATTATAAAACTGGTTTTTTCGGCAGTGTTTTCTATGTATGGCAGTTTTATTCTTTTCATAGCTTGTGTTGGTGGTGCTATAGTGGTCAAGAACTTTTTGATAAAGTTGCACTGGTATCCATTTTGGTCAAAGATGATATAAAGGTGGTCTGTTTCATTTTTTCTGGAGTTCTGGGTTGCTGCAGTGTGTTTGTACTTGTCCAGGGATGGGTGCGGTCCAGTGCGTAGCTCCGGTAGGGACCTGCTGATAACCCAATTTGCGCACGATTGCTCTGGTACCGTCTTCACCTGGCAGTCGCGCACGTCGCCATCTTTTTTTAATGAATTTTTGGGTGATTTTGCTTCTGCACATGCGCGGAAGCAAAATCGCACAGAAATCTCGTGGGGGGACGCGGCGTGAGAGAGATTTTGCCGAGATTTTTCTTCTGCGCATGCGCAGAAGCAAAATCGTGCCAAAATCTTGCACGTGTGCATCCCCTTGCGAGATTTTGCTTCCACGCATGCACAGAAGCAAAATCGCACAAGAGGGCATGTGTGTGTGTGGCACGTGCGTGCGCGCACAAAGCATGGAGAAACGTGGAGCAGCGCACCGGTCTCGGTAAGTAAGCCACTCGCCCCTGTACTTGTCTAAATAATATTCTCACACAGCTCCTTTTGAGGGATGCTGAGTTGTTACTTTGGTAATAGAACACTTGATTAACATGGATTGATTTTCATAATTCCAATAGAAGATAATATTTGTAGCTAATTGATGAACTGTGAGGCCCTTAGTGTTCTCTCAACTTCGTTGTTTACTTGCGGATGTTTCATTACCAAACTAGATAACATCATCAGTGCTAGAAGGGAATGGAATTTACTCTTATTATATATACTAGACTAGAGGCTATACTTGTCAGTGTTGATGGCAGTGGTCTTAGTGGTTCCTTGATCAGACTGTTATTTACTATTAATTTGTCTGTCTGTCTGTATTCCTAGCTCTTTGATTGGGGTATTGTTTATTTCCTGATGAGAAGTAGATGTCCAAGCTTTCTTGTAAGTTCTTTTGTTACATTGTACCAGTGGTGGGTTCCTACCGGTGCGGTCCACTCTATAGCACCGGTAGCGGCCCGCTGGTGATGTCACAGTACCGGTGCGGTCAGTTGCCAGTGCCTGGGCGCCACCATTTTTTAAAAAAAAAATTAATTTTTTTTTAAAAAAATTTCTTCTGCGCCTGCCCAGAAGCCGAGTTTCCGGGACTGTGCATGCGCTGCTTTCCTACCCCACAGTGAGTCCAAGCAGGGGAGGATGTCTGAGGGAGCGCGTGAGGCGCTAAAAGAACGGGCAGCAGGAGCTATCTCCATTTCCCTCCCTTCAGCAGTTCGAGAAGCCACGAACGCGCAGTGATGATCCTAGGCATTTTCGCACGTTCGAGACTTCTCGAGCTGCTGAGGGGAGGGGGAATGGGCGGCAGGACCTATCACAGTTCCCCTCCCTTCAGCAGTCTGAGAAGCCACGCCCACCCAGTCACATGGCCAGCAAGCCATGCCCACAAAATAAGCCACGCCCACAGAGTGGTAGTAAAAAAATTAGGAACCCACCCCTGCATTGTACATTGACATCTCTGATAATACAATTGGATTAGGAGGTATGTTGGGTTTATATACCCTGTTTCCCCCCAAAATAAGACATCCCCTGATAATAAGCCCAATCGGGCTTTTAAGTGCATGGCAATAAGGCCAAGCGCTTATTTCAGGGTTCAAAAAAAAATAAGACAGGGTTTTATTTTCGGAGAAACACGGTATTTTTGGGCATCCATAGAAGTGTGGAAGGGTTCCTGCCTTCTTTACATGAAATACCAGCTTCACCCTGCAGAAATGAATCTGAATCTCAGACAGTGGCCTTGGAATTTAAGTTCTCAAGACTTCTAGTTTTGGAAAAATATGCACTAGTTGAAGCAGTTGTCTGCCAACAAGTCTCTGACTTAAGATTGTTATTCATATTGGTGAGGTTGACTGTAACTTGTACACCTGTTTTCTTTTTGACAGTGAGTAATATAACTAGTACTTCATTGACTTTACTGTTAGCTGATTCTCTGTAACCTAAGCTTTAAGGCTAGCTCCTCATTTTACTGAAAAATCAATTTCTAGTCCAATCCCAGATAGGTCAATATTATTTGGAAGCTGAGCTACCATATATGGGGTTCAAACATTCAGATGATTAAACTATAACACCACAGAGTTAGTGTGTTCTGTATCTTCTTGCTGCCTTGTGATGTCGGCTTGATTTTTGCATCCCAGATCAGATTACACCAATTGAAATACCCTCGATCCAAAGCACTCTTTCCTAACCAGATAACATCCAGATGTGCTTTAAATACAACTCCCAGAACTCTACATCATGGTGGAAAGAATTCTAGGAGTTGTGGACCCAACATATGTTAGTGACTTCAGATTGGCACAGGGTGCCATTAAAAAAAAGATTAGAAATCATTTTGAACTTAGTTTATATATCAGCAGCAATATATGAGAATGCAGTTTTTTTCCTTTTTCCTTTCCTTTTGCTTTTTAAATAGGGATATATTAAAAATGTTGATTCATTAGTATTATGAAATTTGGATAGTTACATTTAACGTATCAGGATAAAATTTTCTTGCCCTTCATATGTAGACTTGGGGGTTTTTTTGTATGTAGATCGTCAATATGTAGCTTCTCCTATCTAATATATCAGTTTGTGATCTCTACTGTTCCTCATTCTTTTCAGCAAGTTATTTTTCAGAATTTAAGAAAATATTGGAAACTAAAAATTAAAACATTTTGTCCAGTCTAAAAGTGCAGGGGAGAAATCAGTTAATCAAATCTATGGCTTAATAGTATGGCGCCATCCTGTGGCAAGTTATGGAAATTCAAATTACTTTGCAGTATCCCACCTGCAACTCTGTTTTATTTGTATATAAACATAGATGCTCTAAATACCAAATGACAAGGAACTCTTCATTTTCTTCCAATTGCCTAAGAAAGGAATGTCTCCCTTTCTAATTGGATTGATTCCACATTATGTTACTAAGGGTGGAACACATTATTCTCAATCATCGTAGCAGACAAAGGGTCAATATGAAACTCTAGCATGAAATTACTTTTTGATTTTCTTGTACATCGAAGTGCACATTGGTAATCTCATGAGGCTACCAATACAAATATTTGTGATAAAACCTTAATATGTGTCAGCATAATTCTCAATGTACACTCAGAGAGAGCGCATACTAAAGTCCTTGAGTTGCTGAAACTGATCACTGTCTCAAAAAATGTCCACATTTCATTTGAATTGCACATTTGGAAAGGCAGGTAACCACACATTTTGGGATTGTGAAAAATGATTGGGATTATGGCAGATTTTTCTCCTACTATAAAGAACAGCTTCAAAGGAGTGATTTTGTCACAAAAGTAGCATGAGAACAAATAAGTGAATTCCCTTTCCTCACTTGCCACTGTCCTATTAATGGACATCCCTCTAGATAGGCTATCTGCATGTTTAAATGTGAAGATGAAATGCAAAAGAAACACTTGATTCAGTTTGATTTGATTTTCTCAATTGTCAGATCAATAGGAGGCGTTCAATTCGATTTGAGGAATAGATCAATGTGGTCAGTTTGGAAAATCAATTCAGTCTGGGAATTCAATCAAACTGCATTTGAACTGAATCCAAATATAATCTGTGTACAGCCTTATTGATCCATAAAGCTCACTATATAAGGTAGGGAGAACACTGGATGAGAAGCCGAACTAGATTTGTGGTGTTTTACCAGTGACAAGGAATTCAAAAACATGCAAAGTTGCAGAATCTGTCCAGTGATTTTAGTTACCATCAGACTAGCATAATTGATAGATGTCAACTTTCGTCTCTGAAAGCCTGTAGTACTATAGTCATTTTAGGCCATTGTGTTTACTGTGTATGTTCTTGATTTTTTTTCAAATGTAGGTGTTGGGTTGAGGTGCTAGGCTGGCAAGTCTCAGTCATATTGATGGCACAGTTGTATGCGTTCACATTGCGGGACAAATCTTATGCATGAGTGTGCCTGCCATTAAACTAGCCCTATTGCAGTGTGTTCTCTTTAGCAAGTTATTGTCTCAAAATCAATGGCAGTGGCTTGAAGCCAAGTTAAATAGATGATGTTCAAAGAGAAACAGGACCAAGGTGGAATTGGATATAACTGAAGCAATGATCATAACACGCAGGCTAGTAAGAAGTTAAACGCTGTTAAGAGTCCATGATATTGCATTTAATACTTGGAATCTCCAGTTAAATCAGTAAAAACTCCAGTTTGAAGTGATATCAATAAAAATATTTTTTTTAAAACCTGGGAAAAATAATTTCCCATTCTGGTGGAAATTAAAGAAATTGTACTCCCACATATTTTTTCAGTGCACAATTAGAAAAGACTTACATAAAGAATATTGAAGTGATTGAACCAACATTATGTATTAAATAAAGTATCTTCCAACATTGCTATGCTAATCAGTTGCATCTAAGAATCATGTGAACGTTAAATTGAAATCTAATCTCAAAACAAATTAAAACATTTTCTAAACCAGGGGTTCCCAACCATTTCTATACCCTGCACCCCTAGAATGCTTCTGATATATTCTCGCACCCCTTACAAAAGTAAATAATTATATGCATATAATTATGCATATACAGTATAATTTTGAAACTTCTAAACCCAAGTTTTTGCATACCCTGGAATATCGTCTCACACCCCCAGGAGGTGTGAGCATCCTTGGTTGGGAACCTCTGCTCTAAACCTTTATTCAGAATCACTAAATGTCCCTTAGGAGGGTAAGTAAGAACTATCTACATACCTATCAACCTACCGTATTTTTCGGAGTATAAGACGCACCGGAGTATAAGACGCACCTTAGTTTTGGGGGAGGAAAATAGGGGAAAACAATCTGCCTACCAGGTATTCATCCAGCTAGCATCCTTAGTCTGGTCAGCTTCAGCACATTATTTTATCCCCTGGTTAGGACTTAAAAAAACCTTCTTCTGAGAGAGTAACAATGAAAGAGCCTGCAAGCCAGTAAGAGCTGGGAAGATCGTTAGCACCTGGTTAGGGCTAGAAAAAAACTTATGCAGAGCAAGTAGAGCAATGAAAAAAATTCTGCAAAGACTTAGGGCTGGAAAAACATTCTTCTGAGAGAGTAACAATGAAAAAGCCTGCAAGGTAAGAGCTGGGAAGATCGTTAGCACCTAGTTAGGGCTTAAAAAAAAGCTTTGAAAAAGCTACATTCAGAGTATAAGACGCACCCAAATTTTCAGCCACTTTTAGGGAGGAAAAAGGTGCGTCTTATACTCCCAAAAATATGGTACCTATTGGAGATATAGGAATAATTATAGGTTGGGCACGCATATAGATGTGGATAGAGACACTTGGAAGCAAATATAAGGATATTAATTTTATAATGTATCTTTGTAATTTAGGCTCGGTTTTAAGAATCTTTTCTACGAAGCAAGTCCCACTGAATTCAGAGGTACTAATTTCTAACGATATACTCTAGGATGGCATTCTTAACTTCAGCAGCATATGATGCTTGCACATTTTAGTTGATATGATAATATTCAAAGCAAGTCATTAGACAAAGTTTAGCAAAAGCAGCAAACAAACAATAGAGTCCACTGACGTCAGTAGAAATCCCAATGGGGTATATCCAATCCACATTTAGAAGAAAGCTGTTGGTGTTTAAAAGAGGAGAAGCAACAAAAGCACAAATCTTCTCACAGAAATTGCCAAAAGGCTTTTGCTATCAGTTAGGTCTCTGTCTTGTCATGAAGTGCGAAATTAATAAGTCATGACATTATTTTTCTGAATTTATAATACAGACTACAAGACCAAAGATTAAGTTTCCGGTGCCATTGCGTCAGTGAGCCAGCGATTTAATTAGATCAGTGAGCTTTGATTTCTGTCAGCCTGTATCTTGAAAAACCTCATTAAATTTATCTGTTGAAGATAGATTATGTACTTGAAAACCCAACTAGCACAGAGCTACCCTAAAAAGAGCAGGTGTCGCTATCAAGATACAGCAGGAAGGTGAGAGAAAATCACAGGGAAAATGGTACTTCAATAGCAATCTCTGTGTGTGTACCTGATGGTGCTTCAAAAGTCTCACAAATTGTGCAACATCTGCTGAACAAGATAAAAGCAATGTGAAAGAATGAAAATTATGTCAGGGTCTGTGTCGAATATAACATGGAGCTTTCTTTATTTTCAGAAAGAATTGATAGCAAGTGAAGGACTGAAGCTTAAATGAATCCAAAGGATTAAAAACAAATAATCAAGAATGTATATTTTTTTAGCTGGCAGTTAAGGAGAGACACTTTGTTGCTTTTTACTTCCGCCTGCACAGTATAGAAAAACAATAACAATAACAACAACAACAACAATAACCTGGTTATAGCTTGTTCAGCCTAGATCAGTGATGGCGAACCTTTTTTTCCTCGGGTGCTGAAATAGTGCGCACGCACGCTATTGTATGCGCATGCGTGCCCACACCCATAATTCAAAGCCCCTCACTCGCCCCACCCCCTGCGCATGTGTGTGTGACACCCCCCCACTCCCCCATTTCCCGACTTCCAGTGGGCCCGGTAGGCCCGTTTTTCGCCCTCCCCAGGCTGCAGAGGCTTTCTTGGAGCTTGGGGACGGCAAAAATGCTCCACCCCCACCACCCTGGAGGCCGAAATCGCTCTCCCAGAGCCTCTGCGCGAGACAAAAATCAGCTGGCAGGCACGCACAGGCGCACTGGAACTGAGCTAGGGCAACAGCTCGCGTGCCGGCAGATATGGCTCTGCATGCCACCTGTGGCACCCGTGCCATAGGTTCGCCATCACTGGCCTAGATGCTTTCTACCTAAGCCACAGGCTCTCCAAACCCTCATTTGAGTCCCTATGGACCATGATTGCTGCAAACATTACTGTATCCTGCAATGTGCAAGAATAATTTTCTGCAATTTTGATGTAGGAAACACGAGAAAACTGTAAAGTATGTGCTAAAATTGCCATTATCAGTTAAAAGTGAAGAAACATTAAATATTTCTCCAAATCTAGCTCCACACACATGTGTGTTATGATCACCTTCTGTTTGTACTCCTCAGCTCTCTATACTAAGGTATAAAAATTGTATACATGTTTATACTTTTACTGTAATCTTATATATGCTTAACAAATAATAATAAATAGAAATAAAATAAAATAAAATAAATAAATAAAAATTATACCTTAGCATCCGTTTCATTCCAACTTATTACAGGGAAAAAACCTTCCTAAATAGGACAGATTCTGCTACAAAATGGATACTACAATATTTCATCAAGGGGAAAATTAGGATGTCTATAAATGTAGTATAAAGTGTATATAATAGAATGATGCAGCTCAGCACTGTCTGCCATGTGATCTCCATGGAACATAAAACGTACATTAAGATGAAAAGCTTAGACTGAGAAAATTACATCTGTGGTACATCTGTTATGTCTGTGCGTGAAATAGATAAATACATTCACACATGCAGAATTCTCAGGAAAGGAGAACTGTTGCTGGAGTTCTAGAGATGGAAAAGAAAAAGATGGCTAGAAAACCAAGATGGATTCAGACAATTTGTGCTGATGAAGAACTGCTAGTTCTAGAATAATAGAGAGACCAATCTTTTTCTTTTAACGACCCCATAATCCCTTGTGGGATGGAGTCTTGGCAACTGAATGGAGCTGAGTGTTTACTGGCCGGATGCCCGCCCTGTCGCCAATGTGGAGTTTTGTTCAGCAGATATAGCCTCATTGTGCCCAGAAAGAGAAATATCTGCATCTACTTAGGATCGAACTCACAGCCTCCTGATTGTGAGGTGAGAGCTCCACCTCTAGGTCACTGCACCACTCAATAATAGAGAGACCAATGAAGGTCAATATAGATCCTCAAAGATGGTGAATGACCAGACTTTGATGGATCATGCCTAACTGACCAGAGAGGAAGGAAAGGATTCAAAGAAAAATAAAAAATGTTCTGCTCGTCATGACAGATTGCCAACTGTCCATTTATATAGGCTGCCAATAATAAAGCCCTTGATAAGTATTTAAGTATCTGCCACTACTACACACTTGCACACTTTCTGTGTATGCATACATAGGTTTCATGAACCATAATATTACTGGTGCTGTGGTGTATTAAAACTAAAACAAATGATTGCAGTAGTTGAAACATTGCATCATTATATCTTTTTCTTAAGTCTAACAATTCTGATCCCTTTTTATTGTGTTATAATTTCCCAAAAGTTTTGTTTTTTTTAAAAAAACCTCTTTAAATTATTCTTCATTTGACCCTGTAATGCAGAGCTTACAATATTTCCCAACACAACTGCACAAATCTGTCTTAAAACACTTTGTGTAGAATTGTGCCTAAAACGTCCTATACCTTATAAAAAATGAATACACCTCTTGAGCCTAAGAGCCAAACAAAATAGGTTGATTCCATGCAGATAATATACATATTCAGGTTAGAACACAGAAGAGATAGGACATATGGCAATTCAAAGTTCTAGTAATTAGAAATTCTGATTCTCTTTTTTTCAATCTCCCATTATAAGCCTGTAACAATCTTTAGCACAGAAACTTTTCTCAAATTAAATGGCATCTCCTTTGTCTAACTGTAGATTATTTTGACATGACATTTGCTGATCTAATTAAGCAAAGTATTTTTCAACCACAGTCGTCTTCTCCTAGATCTACCTATTATTTGTTTTAACATCCATGCTATCATCGCCAGATGGCTGTTTTCCTGAATAGAAACTAAAGTATGTCTCATTGTTGTGATGAATCTGGCTTTCCTTTACATTCAAGATGATTGCATTTACTTTGGGTAGAAACGGAGTGTTTCTTTAATTCTTTTTGGGCATGGTTTTATTACCAAGGAGCTCTTTCCAATCTTGTCATTAAAAGCAAACTAGCTGATAATTTTCATTGTAGCTGGGGAGATTTAAAAAGAGCTTGTGTTTGCTTAGCTTCTGTTCCAAAACATCCTGAGTGAATGGCAGTCTGCTACTGCTTATAGACAATTTTAAGCTCTGTTATTCACTCCTCATTTCAGCTGCCTACACTTACGCCTACTCACACATTAATTCTGTGATTCATCTCTCTGGGCCATAGTTTGCATTCACTTCTTCACTGTTATGAAAGTAGAGATGCTGACATTATGACCTTAAAAAGCAGAAAAGAAAAGTGAATTTGTAATCCCCGATTGTATCTTTTGAATTATTGGATTTTTGGTAACAATCAAAAAGCATTAGTACTTTGCAAACAAAACTTAGAAAGGCTTCATATCTTCTTTCTTGATATATAATAGTGTTGGAAGAAATATCCAGGTCCAGTTCCAAGCTGGGAGAAAGGCACTGGAAATAAAATGGAGGCTGGAGGCTGATTGGAAAGAAAGGTTCAGTGGTGGGGTGCTACCGGTTCGCCCCAAATGGGGCGAACCGGTAGCAGTGGCGGCGGGAGGCTCCGCCCACCCACCCAGATGTAATTGTGGATGATCTGCGCATGTGCAGAAGGTTCTGCACATGCGCAGAAGTGCCACACGCACGTTCACAGTTCCGAACCGGTAGCGAAGGTATGTGAAACCCACTACTGGAAAGGTTCCCTTTATTGATGAAGCAGAACCACCAACCACATGTGATTCTGGGACAGTTGACAAAATGGAGTTTAGAGTGGGTGGGTTTTATATGTTCTGGATTCCTATGGGGTCATGTAGGGGTCATGGTTGGCTCTATAGGCCAGTGATGGCAAACCTTTTTTTCCTTGGGTGCCAAAAGCATGTGTGCATGCGCTATTGCACATGCTCGAGTGCCCACACCCATAATTCAATGCTGCCCTGCCCCCCATGCATGTGCACACGATCCCACCGCTCCCCCATTTCCCAACTTTGGGTGGGCCTGGTATGTCTGTTTTTCTCCCTCCCCAGGCTCCAGAGGCGTCCCTAGAGCTTGGGGAGGGCGAAAATGCCCTCTCCTGCCCCCCGGAGGCCTTCCAGAGGCCAAAAATGCCCTTCCACAGCCTCCACGTGAGCTGAAAATCAGCTGGCCAGCACGCACATGAATGCTGGAGCTGAGCGAGGGCAACGGCTCACGTGTGGGCAGATATGGCTCTGCATGTCACTTTTGCCATCACTGCTATAGGTGAAAGGGGAAATGCAAATCCTAGGAGTTTGTCTGTGCTAATTTTGTCAACCTTTGGCTTGATTGTGTTGCTTATTGTGTTGCTTATATGAAGTTTCTTCCTGACCCAATCTTTCTGAATGGAATACCAAATCTGCATTTATATAAACTGGCCTCCTCAGTTTCTGCTTGGGGCAAGGAAATTTGGGGCTGGTTTCTGCTTCCCATAAGGTTTTTTCCCATGTCTCCTTTAGGGGAAATATTCTATCCTGTCTTTTTAATACCCCCTCCAAATATTTCATTCTTCTGGGAGGGGGGATTCCCACAATAGAGACTCAGATTGATAAGTACCCTTATAACTTAGCCTCATTCTCCAGTGCAAAGTTAAGGAGTTGCTGAGCTGAAAATACTATGTAAATTTGTATAATTGGGGTTTATATGTAAAAAAAAGAGACTTTTCTTTCTTTTATACACTGCTCCCACTCCCTCCGCTGTGACAAATATAAGTAATCTATCTTACTAGACCAAAGTTCAGGGCCTTTCAAGGAGGTTATATTATGACACTGCATCACCAGGGTTACTGCAGAAAACAAATGGCTGCCTTCACGCTACTCCCACCCCCTCTTCGGTATTTGGTGTCCATATAATATCTTTCACACTGGAAAATCCACCATTGAAATTACTGGAGTGTCCATTTTTCCAGTGAAACTGGTTCAGCGCATTCATGGAAATGATTAGAGATAAAACATCTTTAATTCTTTTTTCTCCTTTTTCTCCTGAATCCAGAGGCAATCCAGCAGTGCATCTAACTGCTACGATTTTTCTATTGCCTGGTTATACAAATTGTCACTTTAGAGGCCTCTGGGACACAAAAGTCCACAATGACTGCCTGGAAGAAGCTTCAATTTACACATTGCTACAAAAGGACTATAGTGGAAATTGAGTCACTAGAATGCCTTAAATCCAGGTGAGGAAAATTGGAGCAGGTGAACTTGCTTCTGTCAAAGCTGTCTTTTCTTTCCATATGATATTTTACTTCTAATTAAGCTTCTGCACAGATTTCTAACCTTCAAGGCCAAATTTGTTCCAATTATATAAAAGCTCTTTCAGCAGAAGAGGAAAAAAGAGAACAGTGATAATGAGACAGCCAATGCAGCAAGTTATAGGTCAGAGAAGGAAATAATGGAATGGATTGGAATGGAATGGAATGGAATCAGTGGTGGGTTCCTACTGGTGCGGTCCACTCTATAGCACCAGTAGCGGCCCATTGGTGACATCACAGTACCGGTGCGGTCGGTTGCCGGTGCCTGGGAGCCGCCATTTTTTTTAAAAAAAATTAACTTAAAAAAAAATTTCTTCTGCGCATGCCCAGAAGCTGAGCTTCCAGCACTGCGCATGTGCTGCCTTCCTACCCCACAGTGAGTCCAAGCAGGGGAGGATGGCTGAGGGAGTGAGTGAGACACTGAAAGAACGGTCAGCAGGACCTATCTCAGTTCCCCTCCCTTCAGCAGTCTGAGAAGCCACGAATGCGCAGTGATGATCCTAGGCATTTTTGCATGTTTGAGGCTTCTCAAGATGCTGAGGGGAGGGGGAATGGGTGGCAGGACCTATCTCAGTTCCCCTCCCTTCAGCAGTCTGAGAAGCCACAAACGCGCGGTGATGATCCCAGGCATTTTCGCACGTTCGAGGCTTCTTGAGCTGCTGAGGGAATGGGCGGCAGGAGCCTAGGATCATTGAATGAGGAGAAGCATTCAGGCTGGATGGAGCCTCCTAGAAGAACCGCTGCCACGGTCTTGCTGCTCCCGCTGCAGAGGGCTGCATTGCGGGTGGGCAATGTCCCCCTGCTTCTCTGGCTGCTGCCAAGCTCCCGAGGCCCACGCCCACCCGGTCACATGGCTGGCAAGCCACACCCACAAAATAAGCCACGCCCACAGAGTGGTAGTAAAAAAATTAGGAACCCGCCCCTGAATGGAATGGAACGGGACGGGACGGGACAGAACGGAACGGAACAGAAAAGAAAAGAACATCCCAGAAAAATAACATGATAGATTGAAGGTTGGCCAGCTGTAACACTGAACAAAAATTCTGTTACTAAGAAGAAAGAATGGGGGAACCAATTTAGACAGAAGCACATGTCAAAAGAATATGTTTTAATAGACCACAAGTTGAATGACAACCATTAGTGTGATTCAGTTGCTAAAAAGGCAAATGCTATTTTGAGATGTATTAACAGGAACATAATGTCCACATCACAGGAACTAGCTTTCTAGCCTATTCTGCTGAGGGCTGATCACTATTTCCTGTTTGCCCCAACATAATAACTTGCCACTCACCATTTTGGGAAGGTAGGAATGGAGTATATTGTCCTCAATCGATCTCTTGGCTTTTGGGAAAGCAAGAATTTTCCTGTTTTATATAATGATTTCCTCCCTCCAAGGTTGAAATCAGAGCAACCTGGTCTGCCTGCTGTATTTCAGCTCAAATGCAATTGGCTGATATATTCCCTGTTGGGCAACCCCACCAATCCCTGCCTTTGGTGGCCATTTTATATTGGGTTGCTGGGATTCATAACATGAAAGGCTAGATTTTTGCTTGCTTGGTGAGTGCAATCCTGATTATCCACCTGCAAATATACATTTGGACACAAAGGAATGCCTGAACAATCTAGTTGTTATTATTTATGGAATGCTTCATATTATTAAATCTCACTTGGGACCAATAGATGGCAGAGCTCTGTAAATCAGAATAAGGATTGAAAAATCGTTAAGAACTTGAGAATCGAAACAAGAGAAGACTAGGCACTAATACTAGCAACCTCAAAGATGTTCTGTGAAGTGAAATGAATGTGCATGCAGATTCAAGTTGTGCCCTGAATTGATTCTCATTATTTAGAATAGAAGAATCTGATGGTATAATGCAAGAATTTTTTATGATGCTTCTCTTATTTACATGGCTTTATTTTTCTCCTTGAGCAATGCATTGAAGGAATTAAATCTGGAGAGTAAAGAGACAGTAATGTTCCTGTAAAAATACAAAAGTACATCTGCCACCTGCTTATTATTGGAGATTGGTGAGACAAAAGTGCAGGCAGAACTAAAGTTCACATTTACATTATATTTTGATCTAATGTCATTCATGGCTACAGTTCTCTAAGATTCTTTAAGAAAACAATGTAGTCTTTTTATATTGAGATAAGGATATATTTCTCTATGTGTATGACACAGACCAAATCTTCCCAAACTACTAATTTATAGAAAGGATAATTACAAGAATTCCCAGTCAACACAGTCAATGGCTCTTGCAAATTTCACGAGTGTAATTCCAACTCTTCTGAAGGCATCAAATTGGAGGACGTTGATATAGATAATTTGAGGTTACAATAGATAAGGAGACACATTTTTAAATAAATGGGTGCAGTGTTAGAATGCAAGTGCAGATGTATATAAAGCTTTCAATAATACTGCTATTTTAGAAATTATTATGTAGGAAGTTAGTACCCACCCCCTCTTAGAAAAATGAAATATCCTAAGAAATATTGAAAAAGGAAAGAATATGTTTCCCTGAATGAGGAAAAGAGAAACATGTTTTAAATACAAAGCAGCTTCCTGCAGCTCCCTGCCCCCACCCTTGCCACATTCCTCCCACCTAGCCTGAAACAGTCTTCTACATAACAAAGAACCATAATAGGAATCCCAAAGCCTTTTCATTACACCACATGGGACCTGGGAAGATTACATCAGTCAAGCCTAGGACTTGGGACAGCCCACAAGAGTTGCCCCAGCATGCCCCTGGGAATCTGACAGCCAATGGAATACATTTCTATATAGGAACAGAAAACAGTTAGGGAGGGGCCCAAGAGAGAGTATAAAGCAAGGAACTCAGCATCTCTTCTTTCCTTTTTTTCTTCACCCACACCTGGAAGCATGTAATCTACCTTTTCTGTACAGGGGCTCCTGCCATGTGCTCCTGTCCACCATTAAACCTTCTTTCCAAGCAACTTCCATGAATCCAGTGTCTTTTTCCCCACTTGGAACTGAACCCAGAATTATATTCCTTACAACAATTATGTATCCATGTTATATTCTTTTATGGTATGTTTAAGGGTATTGCTTAATATTTTTATAATTATATTTCATTTACATTTAAATACTTTAGAATTTTACTTCTTTTGTTGCTGAGTGATTTTAGAAGAATCAAAGTGATGACAAGAATCCAGCTTGAAATTAGTCATTGTTGTTATCAAAAAATATTCTAAGTCTTAATTGAGAATGATTATCCCAGACGGCTGGAGGAGTCCTAGTTTCCTCAATTCAATCATTTCTTCTTTTTGTTTCCTAGCAGCCGAAATCCTGGAGGAACTCATTCAGGCTAAGAGTGCTGCGTCATTCACAATTCTGATGTCTGTTGATGTCTTTGCTTTGATATCTAATGTTTATCACCAACAGAGCCCTGAGCAGCTGTGATGTTTTAGTACCATCAGCAATGCAATTTGCTGATCATTGACAATGTCTAAAATTAAATAAAACAATGCTTTATTAACTTTAAAGAACTAACCATACTAATTAGCAAACAATTACTTTAAAATTTATATACAAACACAATATACTACACTACACTACACTATTATTATGGAATATTAAATTATTCAATAACATTATGAGCCTCAAAATGCTTATACTCCACAACAACTCACCCTAACTTAGATGGCAGCAAAAATTTGGCCATCTTGTAAGAGACAATTTTGGCATAGAGGATGCAAAACACAGTGCCTAGAATGGCCATTTCTTTCCCCAGGAATCATGGTCAACATTGGAGTAAAAAGATCTCTGCATAAAGTCCAGAGAAACAGAGGAGCAGCACACATCCTAATGTTTGGAATTTTAGGGTGGCACTTGGGGGTAACAACAGTATGTCTACTAACACTTTACTCTTGCTTTACTTTTTAAAGAAATATTCTTTTAATTAACTAAATAAAGGTGTGGCATGCAAGCCATAACTTTAAAACATAACCTGTATTGTATATCCAACAATTCTTCTGGTACATTAACAGCCACTTAGAAACTTGAGAAGACCTGATAGCCTTTGACTTGGCTTTCCTTCCATGATATAGGCTTTTGTGTTTGTTCACCTCATCAATGGCAACTATTTTGTGAGACTACTGATAATACTGTATGCTCTCAAAATTCTACATATTGAGACTGTTGTCTTATAGGCTTATAACTGACTGAATTTTTCAACACATGCATTAAAATCCACAATCCAAAACCAAATAGAATTTGAGCAAGAACCTTGACCATAAAATACACGCCACAAGAGGAAACCCTTTGAAAAAAAGAAGTTTCAGATATGTTTCCTAAAATTAAGTACCAAATCATATGAAAAGTGGTACAAAATTCACATATACTTATCACTTGCCTACTAGTTATTTTTTAAAAATTTGATTTGATTTATAAAGTTGTTCATCTATGTAAAAAAATAAAACTATTTGTGTTCTTTCTTAGTTTTAGGTATAAAAACATGTTGAAACAGGGGATTTATTATAATTGATAGAAAGGTCTCAATTTTACTGCAGCTAAACAATTCCCTAAATCAGGGCTGTCAAACTCATGTCGTCACAACGGCATCACGTGATGTATCAGGACTTCCCCCCCTTTCCTAAACTGGGCGTGGGCGTGGCCAGCGCATGACACATCTGGCATGCAGACTGGGAGTTTGATAGCTCTGCCCTAAATTAACATTTTAGAGCCACTGACTAAGTAATCACTGGTATAGAATTTAAACCAGGGGTACCCAAACTTGGCAACTTTAAGACTTGTGGACTTCAACTCCCAGAATTCTCCAGCCAGCATAGCTGGCTGGAGAATTCTGGGAGTTGAAGTCCACAAGTCTTAAAGTTGCCAAGTTTGAAGACCTCTAATTTAAACTCTGTAATTGATTTTAGCAGTGGTTACAAAGCTTGTTAAACAATGGATGTAAATAAAAATGAAAAAGTTGGAAGAAAATATATATGTTTTGAAGAAGAATTTTCTGTTTTGATAAAATGTTTTCTTCTCCTCCAATCTCTCAAACTTATTGCAACCACAAGTATTTGTAATGTAATTTGACACACTTAAGCATATTTGTTGAAGAAAAAGTTCATTTAGAGGCATATTTGAACAAGACCATTTTCAATAAATGTAAAAAATGTGTTTTCTATTTCAAATAGTAATTTGAATAACCAGCAGCACATTTCCTGTGTATTTGCATTGAACATTTTAAGGAATCAATTGTCACAATAGACTTGTTACATATTAGTTTGTGTTTGAAATTATCAGACCCTGGGCATGATACATTTTTATGGGCAGGCTTCATTGCAGATTTCATAAGTATTACATGAAATTCTAAATTGTGGTCTTGCTAACATCAATGACATGCCAATTATTTTGAATGACTCCCATTGTTTCGTTTCCCATATTATCTGGGAAAATAGCTGCTTATTTTTTTAAAAAAGCAGCTGCTTGGCAGAATTATTTGCATAAATGCATTAGGAAATATAATATATTGCATAATTTTCTATAGTAAGTTTATTTTCCGATGTCATTTTTCCTTGCACTGCTTTAGTTAGTATTGGTGGGAAAATCCATTTTTATTTACTTTAACTATTTCATAATTGCATTTACTACTTATGAAGTTAATTTTGCTCTCAGTGGTTTAGTTACTATACAGCAGAGCTGGTGCTCTTTTCTAGCCTTTGGGCCAATTCTAAATTAAGAAAAGTCAGGGGAAGGAAGGGGAATTCCAACTGCAAGTATGGCCAAAGTATGGTAAACAATTACTCTCAGAAAAGCAAACAAACAGCCCCAAAATCATCAAATTCAAACAGAACCCCAAAGTTATCTGAATCATTTGCTTAGTCCAGCAAAGTTCAGCTGGCACACCTGATTGTATAATCTCAGCAGCTTATAGAAGATGAGAAGAAGGACGATTTTGTCATTATCATCACTCTATATTTGATGAAGTTTTCTGAGCTGTTCTTGGACTTCAACCAAATAAAATACAGCATTGTATGATTAAGTGAGATCTCAGAGACATGAGCATAGTATGGATGCCAACACATCAGTGGTGGGACTCAATTTTTTTTACTACCGGTTCTGTGGGCGTGGCTTGGTGGGCATCGTGTGGCTTGGTGGGCATGGCTTGGTGGGCGTGGCAGGGGAAGGATACTGCAAAATCTCACTCCCTCCCCACTCCAGGGGAAGGTTACTGCAAAATCCCCATTTTGTCCCGATCAGCGGGGACTCGGGAGGCAGAGAATAGATGGGGACGGGGCCAGTCAGAGGTGGTATTTACTGATTCTCCGAACTACTCAAAATTTCCGCTACCGGTTCTCCAGAACTGGTCAGAACCTGCTGAAACCCACCTCTGCAACGCATTGCTTTTCAATAGTTTTGCAATCATGGACCCCATATGGAAAAATGTGGGGACTGCTTAATGAAACAAAGCACTTCCCTAGGTTTTTGTCTTAAAGAGCATGGGCAAGCCGGCAGAGGTTGCAGGCAGGCTAGCAGGTATTGCAATTGGGTGGGGCATAGGCATTTATGGTCTGGTCAATGGCAGCTATGGATGGGTTAGTGGGGGCCATAGGCAGATTGACAGAGGCTGTAGGAAGAGGTTGTGGGCGGGTGGACAGGCTGTTATGGGTGGGTGCATGTTCTGGAGTCCAGGCCGGAGGGTGGGGTATGCTTCAAAGTATGAGTTCCCTAGGATCTTGTACTCCATAGTGGGAAACCTCTGGAGAAAAAGCTGTAGGAGTGACCTGCAACCTTCCCTGCTAGCTTCCCTATTGAGTTCGTTTACAGGAAACCTAGCAGGGAAGGTCACAAATAGTGATAACATAATTGCGGGAGGCTGAAACTGTTGTGAGCCAGTTGCCAAGAGCCTGAATTGTGATCACATGATCATGAGGTGCTACAACAGATACAACTTTGAGAACTGGTTGTAAGTACTCTGGGTTCAATCCTGTTGTAACTATGACCAGTTACTGAAAGAGTGGTTATAACCTGAGGACTCTACCTGTAAGATTATAATTATAATAACATTTGCACCTTCCCTCCATTTTAGAATAGAATAGAATAACAGAGTTGGAAGGGACCTTGGAGGTCTTCTAGTTCAACCCCCTGCTTAGGCAGGAAACCCTACACCACTTCAGACAAATGGTTATCCAACATCATCTTAAAAACTTTTCAAAGGCCTTTTGCATCAAAATTTTAATCCAAAATTAAACGTTTATTTACCATTTGATTTATGTTGCTTATTGATAATTCTGTGTCATCAAGTTAGTGTCAACTCTTAATGATCTTATAAATAGGTCTCTATGAAATCAGTATGTGTGTGTGTGTGTGTGTGTGTGCGCGCACGCACACATGTGTGTACATACAGACATACTCCTAAGATAAGTTGCTTTTAGATCCTTTTGAATCAACGAACACTGGGATTTCAAATATTCAAAATTTATACTTTTGTAAATCAAAATACACCTTGATTCTTAATCATGCCTCCAGATGGCAGCAGAATTTAAGCAACCTAACTCCATATCTACTTACATTACACAGGTGGCCTTTGAATGCAGAGATAATAAAACTTAAATGATTTTTCTTCTCAATAACTCAAAGGTTAATATTAGAACAGGACAGGCAAAGTCTTCTTCCATTCAATATTGAAAAACTAATGGGAGGGGAAAGAATCTTTATTCTCTTCTGCTACATCTAAGGGAAGGCATTTTGTTTGAACAGCAACAATGAGCTTCATAATTCACCTACAATATATTACCGACCCCTAATATTAACCCTAAAATCTAAGGCCTGAGACAGCCAGTCCACTCTGTCTCGTGATAGGATTGATTCTGCACATCAATTTTAAAATAGTTTCCCCCCAATACCCATTCAAGTATTTAGCACACAAATGTTCTATAGGAAAAAAAATCTGGGGTTACTTTAGGAAAAATTGCATTCCTGTGATCTATTCATAGTTATCATCTTACACTTCTTCTTTCCTTTGGATGGGATCAAGGCAAGATTGAAGGCGTGTGGACATAAAAGATTAAGAGCTTTATTTAAAATGATTCAATTTACAGTTGCTGGATAATGGTAGACTTGTTATGTAGAACAATCAGATAAGAGAAAACTGTAGTTATTATTGTCTTGCTAGTATCTTTACCTTGAGTTAATGTGAGTTCCTTTGGAGTTGAACAAAAAGAAGATTGAGGCAACAAATACATTGAATATCTCCCGGAGAGCAGATTATTAAGATTCAACTTTAGTACAGGTATATTGTCTTGATATGAAACATTTTGTATCATAGTTTTAAAGTAGTGTTGGAAAATAGAGTTTTAATTGTGATAGACAGAAAATATTTCATTAGCAACCCAGTTAGATTTTTGATGCTTTAATAACAAAGCATAACTAACATATGTACGCTTATGTTCTTATAGGCCGCTGAGTCCTACGGGATTGGGCGGCCTATAAGAACTTTTAATTAAATTAAACTAAATAGAATAGAATAGTAATACAGCATTAGTAGCAATAATGAAGGACAGCCTCCCCCTCAGAAAAACACCCTCACATAACAGAGCAGACCAAGACACTAACATCAATTATAGTGTTCAGACAAATAACCTGGCACCAGAAAAAGTGCTGTGTAGGAGCCAAGCATGTTTGATTTTTTTAAAATGAAAAAAAAAACTATCCCCCTCTTTTGATTGCCGTTCAAGTGGGCTATTGTGAAGTACTCTAGTACTAGTTATGTCACATTATATGCTGAAAGGAAAGGAAGCAATATTTAAAAATTGTTTGCAATAGCCTTCACTGCAAATTGAACATTTGAACTGACATCAAATTGGGTTCCAGGAAAGAGGAATATAAAACAATAAAAAAAGAACACCATGTCCTGTAAGGTAAATTGTATTTCAATAACAAAGTCATGTCTTACATTGCAGAGGATCTTTGACTTAAGTCAGCAGATTATGAAAGATAAGAATAGGTTAAGAAAATATTATCTTTTATACCATAATGCACTAGTTGCCACGGTGTGCTTACATATCAGATGAAGTAGTTCAGTATCCAAAAACATGAGTTGTGTGTGTATGTGCTCTTTAAATTCCAAATGTATTCAACTAAAGTAGGAGATGCATTTAATCAGGTAAAATGTATTTGATTTCAAAAGTATTTTAATATGATTAGAGAATTATATACACTTTGATATTTTCAGTTTAGAAATAGTTGTTTCAATATCTATAATACTACCGGTAGAGAAAAAGAAAATTGCTATGAGCTGAATCTCATATTGTATCTTCCAAAGATTGCATTGGGACTAAATGCTTTGATGCAAAATCATATTATCCAGGATATGCTATGAAATAGATGATTCCACCTAAGTCATTGTGAATGATTCCTGAAAAAGATGGAGTGGATCAGGGGCGGGTTCCTAATTTTTTTACTACCACTCTGTGGGCATGGCTTATTTTGTGGGTGTGGCTTGCCAGCCATGTGACCGGGTGGGCGTGGCTTCTCAGACTGCTGAAGGGAGGGGAATTGAGATAGGTCCTGCCGCCCATTCCCCCTCCCCTCAGCAGCTCGAGAAGCCTCAAACGTGTGAAAATGCCTAGGATCATCACTGCGCGTTCGTGGCTTCTCGGATTGCTGAAGGGAGGGGAATGGAGATAACTCCTGCCGCCCGTTCTTTCAGCATCTCACGAGCTCCCTCAGCCATCCTTCCCTGTTGGACTCACTGTGGGGTAGGAAGGCAGCACATGTGCAGTGCCGGAAGCTCGGCTTCTGGGCATGCGCAGAAGAAAATTTTAAAAAATGTAAAAAAAAAATTTGTAAAAAATGGCAGCGCCCAGGCACCGGCAACTGACCACACCGGTACTGTGACGTCACCAGCGGGCCACTACCGGTGCTATAGAGTGGACCGCACTGGTAGGAACCCACCACTGGAGTGGATTGATTCATCTATAGCAGCAGATCTTATATTTGAAATATATGATACATTTGTTGTCTTTTTGTTATTTACTAGTTTGAAAGAGAAAGAGAACCAGTTTGGTCTAGTGTTTAAGGAACCAGGGTAAAAAGCAGGTGACTGTGAGTTCTAGTCCCACTTAGCCATGAAACTTAGCCAGCTGTGTCACCTTGGGCCAGTTACTGTCTCTTGGCCCAACTCCCTCACAGGGTCATTGCTGTGGGGAAAATAGGAGAAGTAAGGTATGTTGTATATATTCACCACCTTGAATTATTTTTTAAAATAATAAAGGTGGGATATACAAATAGCGAACCCTGGTGGCACAGTGGTTAGAGTGCAGTATTGCAGGCAATATTCTGTCCACAGCCTGGAGTTCGATCCTGATGGGCTCAAGGTTGTCTCAGCCTTCCATCCTTCCAAGATCAGTAAAATGAGGACCCCAATTGTTGGTGGCAATATACTGACTCTATAAACCCCCCAGAGAGTGCTGTAAAGCACTATGGGACAGTATATAACTTGAAGTGTTATTGCTATGGCTATACAAATAAATAAATCCAAGTTTATTACGGAATGGTAGCTGTTTCAGTTTGAGTTAGGTACTTATAATCATCTTCACCACAAGCCTTCTCTAGCCACTGCTTTACAAAGCCAAAACTTCTGTTATTGTTCAAAGCCAAAATATTTTTTCTGACATATTTCTATACTGCTTTTAGGCATTCACAACTCAAAGCATTTTACTGAAAAAATAAAAATGGTTGAAATACAGTTATAAAATACATGCAAATGAAAACAATGTAAAAAGTATTCCACAAATATTAAAAAGGATAGGAAGAAAGATGAAGCAGAACTATTCATCCATATACTATTATATGCAGAAATGGGATTCCCATAATTTCCCTATCGGTTCTCCCATGTGAGTGCATGCTCACTTCTGTCGTATGCGCGCCTTCCGCACATGCATGCCTCTTGCACACATGTGCGCAGCTTGCACGCATGCGCACGGCTTGAAAACGTGGCTAAATAGGATGGCATAGCACCAGGGGCGGGGGCGGGCCCCACCGGGCCCCACCCGCAGGTCGCTACTACCAGCTGAATACCACCTCTGATTATATGTTGAAGCAATTAGGTTTCAAAATCTCAATCAATTTCTAAAAAGACATGGACAGGATTCCACACCAAGTGCAATTGATTTACTCTTAAAACTCTGTACTTTGGTTGGATTGAATGATGGACTGATTAAATTCCTGAAGAATATGAAGTGATACATACTCTTAAATTGCAGCAGGTAGCAACTAAATATAGACTTGTGACTTGAAGAGCATTTCTCCTTTGCTTATCATTTGATATGATTTAATGCTTCTAAGAGCTGAAAAATGAGAAAAGGTTTTTGATTGTGTTAGCTCAAAAAAAGATATTGCCCGAGAGTGAAGAAGAACATTTTAGTTCTGACCAGCATTCTGGCTCTTATTTTTTCTTTGTTTGTGTGTATGTTTATCAGTTTATTTAGTTTGCATTGGAAGCAGTTTTGCTATCTACTAAACTTTGTTCTACACCTCAAATGCTACAGAAAAGTGCAAGGAATTGGCAAAACTGTAGACATTTTCTTCATGTTCGAAATAACTATAGCAGCTATTGTTTCCTATTCAGTTTCTAGAAATATAAGAGGAAAAAAACCTACCCAGACAATTTGAGTTTTTAAGTTAGCTTAGGAGTTTACAAAATTGAAATATTCGAAATCTAGCAGAAACATTTCTTTTTTCAAATGACAGCTTACATTGCACTCATTGCATTCATTCACTATTTTTATTTATGCCTTCTAGCCACTTTAATCAAGTTTCTGATTTGTGTTGGGTGCCAGATTTGACCATTTCAGTGTAGTATGAATCTGCCGTAATGGCCTAGAGCAGATATTTAACATGATAATAAAAATAATAAAAAAACTTGCTTGTGTTCTTTGCCCAAACCATTTATGTAAAATTCCAGGATATTTTAAGTTCATCCTAAACATTCTGCTCTATTTTCCTGAAGGACAAAAGAAAAATAAAGGTGGGTGGTTACTACCTGTTTTCCTGTTTACAACATTAGTACATTACTTAAGCAAAAAAAATCCATGTTCCCATTGTTATCATTTAAGCTTCCTTGGTTTTGTTTTGGTTTTGTTTGGTAAGGTGTACTCATGCACCCTTAGAAATGATATTGTGACATAAACACAATGTCATGCAATGCCAAGACAGTTCAAGAGCATTCTTTCATTAAAAAAAAACCTGGATGGGTATTGCATTTATTTTCTTTAGTATTAGAATGAACATATCTTGGTTTTATTAAAATAAAGGAACCAAAACCTCTTTAAACATTTGTAAGTAAGGCTACTCATTTCCCATTTCATTTGTCCCAGTTATTCAGCCAGCAAACCAAATCAAGTTAAGAGGCAGGCACCATTAAGATTAATCTAAAACACAGTTTCACCTTATGTCTTTTAATACTATTTAGTAAACTGTTTACCGTATTTTTCGGAGTATAAGACGCACCTTTTTACTCCCCAAAAGAGGGTCAAAAACTGGGTGCGTCTTATACTCCGGATGTTGCAGCCGCCGTTGCCCGCCGCCGCTGCTGCCCGCCGCTGCTGCCCGCCGCTGCTGCCCGCCGCTGCTGCCCGCTACCGCTTTCCGCTGCCGCCGCTTTCCACTGCCGCCGCTTTCCGCCGCCGCTTTCCGCCGCCGCTTTCCACCGCCGCTTTCCACCACCACTTTCCGCTGCTGCTTTCCGCCGCCGCTTCCCGCCTCCGCCCGCTGCCACTTCCCACCGCCGATGCCCGCCACTGCTCCCCACCGCTGCTTCCCGCCGCCGCTTCCCACCGCTGCTTTCCGCCGCCGCTTCCCGCTGCTGCCGCTTCCCGCTGCTGCCACTTTCTGCCACCAATTCCCACCGCCGCTTTCCGCTGCCGCTTCCCGCCACCGCCCGCCACCGATGCCCACCGCAGCCAGACCAAGGGAAAGCCGCCAGCACTGCCGGCGGACCACAGGAAAGTCCCTGCCGCTGTTGCTGGCCGAAGCCTACTCCTGAGGCAGCTAAGGAGCCGCTGCTGCTGCTGCTGCCCAAAGCGAGCCCACAGCTTTGAAGATCAACTTCCAAGTTTGAAGACCCCTGCGTTAGGAGTTAGGGGTGCAAGGGTCTTCAAACCTGGCAAGTTTAAGACTTGTGGACTTCAACTCCCATTCCTGAGCTAGCATGCCTGGAGGAGGAATTCTCGGAGTTGAAGTCCACAAGTCTTAAAGCTGTCAAGTTTGAAGTTTGTAAAAAGTGTACATAGTTGTAAAAAGTATACATGGTTGTAAAAATTATTCTGCTACTCTGGTATTTTATTAAATAATATATTGCTACACCATTTGGTTCAGAATACTTTTTTCCTTATTTTCCTCCTCTAAAATCTAGGTGCGTCCTATATTCTGGTGCGTCCTATACTCCGAAAAATACGGTATATTAGTAAAAGACACTATTCAAGCCATCCAATATTCAAGGACTAATCCAAGAATTTCACTGTTTAACATTTTAGATTTTTATGGGCTAAATAAAGATAATAGGGAGACATGTCCTTGTTATAGGGATTGGTGGATTGGCATGATGATGCTGAAAGCATGAACTGTGTGTTGTCATGTCAACACAAGCTCGGCCCTTTCCTACTTCCATGTCACATTTGCATGCAAGGATATAAGAACAGAGTTTTGCACTGTATTGTGTGATTTAACATCCCTCACTCTCCTGTGGATAGGATAAAATAATCATTATTAATACAAATCACATTCAAAGCGGGGATAAGCAATTGGTTTGGACTATTTTCTTTTCAGTCTTAGAGGACTGCAGAGAGCTTATTGGTAGCATGGGGAAGTTATTGAGAAGTTGTGACAGAGTCTTCTGACATTTAAAATGTGGGCTTGGGGAAAGTTGTGGAGGAGATTGAAAGGAAATGGGTTGCTTAACTCTGTGGATGTCAGTATCTACAGCTAACATAAGGTACCAAAATCATAAAATGAGCATTGTGACATTGCTCTGCATTTCTGTATTTGTGCTATGATGTTGCATGCAGGTTAGAAGCAGAGTTTGGCATCATAATGATATGATGTACATCTCATCATTTACTTCCTTCCCCACTCACAAGTGGATTTTCATGCCTGTGGGTTGCTTAAACACATTTACTGTCTTGATAAGTTCTATGGTACTATAGGTCAGGATTTGCATAATAAAGATTTATGATTCAGTGCTGACCTTTCTAAGCTAGGGCTCAGGAAGATTCATTTTTGAACTCCTGGAAAATTCCTGTATAAATTCCTATATTATATAATTCCTATATTGCATGGAATTTCATTATATCAAATTGGTTATCAGAGAACTGAATACCCAGATTGATGGACACAGATATAGCATAGAACATGTCATTGGGCAACAGAGTTTGGCTCTATAAATGAATGATAATGGTGAATGCCTCACCTTATCCTGTGGTATGAACAGTCAATGTATTGAGAACATCTATTTTGCACATAAGCACATTCACAAGGCAACACAGCCCTCTCCTGATGGTTCCACAAGCAATGAAATTGACTATATATGTAATTGTAAGAGGTGGAGCTCATGTTGCTTGATGTAGGCCCCTATTGGAGTGCAGATGTGAAATCAGACCATTGCCTAGTCATGGTGTGACTCCAATTCAGGTTAAAGTAGAACAATGCCAAATGATATATCATTTTGCAGTTGAGAAATTGAAGGATGCTGCAGCTGTTGCACAGTTCTAACCTACATTGACCAACAGATTTCAACTGCAAGGCAGTGTTGATATCAAAAACCAGTGGACACATTTTAAACAGGCCATTGTCAACAGTGCCAACATAACAGTAGGGTGACGTTGAGGTTCATGAAGAGAATGATGGATTCAAGATGGTACCTGGAAACTCATTGACAATGCCGGATTGTGCAACATGAAAGCGATCAGGCAAAGACATTGACTGGAAGAATAGCAGCAGAGGACAAATACAGAGGTCTGGACTGTCAGGTTAAGCAGAGTAGCTGGGTCAACAAGCACATGTGGCTGGAACACAAAGGCATCAAGGCAAAAGAAGAAGCAGATCGATGTGATATGAAGGTACTGTACTATATTGTTTGCAATCTAACAAACACAAGTGGCAGTCCTATTAAAAATAATAATGGGAAGTTTTTGCTCACAAAGGAAGACCAAGAGGTGAGATGCGTAGAAAACTTCAAAGAAATTGAAAGTCAGATGTCAGATAAAATAAGATCTAATTCAGAATAAAGTAGCTGTCTATATATCATTTCATAATCATCATATATAAAAATCATATATTACTTCTTGCCATTTGAATGACACTTCAAACAATCCTCATATGCTTCTCTAAAACCATTTAGCATATTTCATTATATGGAACAATTATGGTAACAGTTAATGATATACTTTGATGTTTGTTGATGAGGATGAAGCATTGGCTGAATTGCCAGGTTCATGAAAGTATGATGTGGAGGCAGTTTTAAGAGACACCCATATAATAGGCATTAGGTTAGTTTTTATTTTGTTGAAAATAAACTGTTCAAACTTGATTAATAATTTAATGACTTGCTGAATGGAATTTGGCCAAGACTGGGAATTTCCTTTCCTACAGCTTGTGGAAGGACACCAACTGCAGCCGAGTATTGTGCCCAGAGCATGTGAGACGTGACGGGCTAGCCAAGCAATACAAAAGCACTTAAAGAAAATATAAAATAGTTTATTATTATTATACACAAAAAACAGTAATACACAGCAAACGAGATTTATATGCTGGATTTCGTATCACTATATCACAAGTCGAACACTTCCCAAGCATCTAGGACTGTGTGATGTATTTTCGAATGATGCGCGCAGATCCAAGTAGGGTGGCCTTTTGCAACTGACAGATCGTGATTTTGTCTATGTTTATTGTTTTCAAGTGCTGGCTAAGATCTTTTGGCACAGCACCCAGTGTGCTGATTACCACCGGGACCACCTGTACTGGTTTATGCCAGAGTCATTGTTATTCGATTTTAAGATCCTGATATTGGTTAAGTTTTCTTGTTGTTTTTCATCAATTCGGCTGTCACCTGGTATGGTGACATCAATGATCCACACTTTTTATCAATCAAAAGCTGAACTTTTGTATCCCTGCTTTTTCGTTTGTTGCCTTTCGTTTTTTGTTTGTTGCCATTTGAGCCAAAATCCATGCAGTTGAATTGGCAGTTGAAATCCATGCAGGAATTTGGCCAAGACTCGGAATTTCCTTTCCTACAGCTTGTGGAAGGACACCAATTGCAGCCGAGTATTGTGCCCAGAGCATGTGAGACGTGACCAGCTAGTCAAACAATACAAATCTGGAACTCAAACATTGCAGGCATCTTTTCACGAAATGTATCTCTCTACAGGGAAGGCACAGAAGAAGGATTAGTGACTAGATAGGTTTTCTCCCTTTCCCTTTCTCCATTCTAACATGTCCTTAATCATTGAAAATATTTGACAGGTAGGGACATCCAATATGTTGCAGTGTGTCTCTTCTTTCCACCTTGATGAACTTTTCCTATTCAGGGGATCAGGAGTTATTAACTTTGCTCTCCTTCAAATTAAAAATCAGAAAGGGCAATTCACACATTCTTTTTCTCAGGTACTGATTTTGCATATGACACACAAAATGCTGTCTCCTCGGGAGACCACTGGACCTATTCCAAATTCAATCGGGTTATTCATTGATGTGAAGCAGTTTTGCGTGTGGGGGGGACAGCTTGCCCCCACCTCTCCTATCCTTGTCTGTCTATCTGTCTGTCTGTCTGTCTGTCTGTCTATCATCTAAATATATCATTTTTAAGCTTGTTGGTGGTTTTGCATAACCTGGAATTCACAACTTTATATTATAGAGTTACCTTGTGGTTAGATGGGCAGTCAATAAATTTAATAAAATAAAATAAAAAGATTTATTTTGTTTCTTGATTAACTTACCTGGCAACCAATCCTTTTAGAATTCAATCATCTGTACTCACTACTGTAAGCAATGAAACAGTAGGTATGATGTTTATTGATGGCCTTTTACCATATGCCCACAAGCGTTGCTGATTATTCCAGATGAAAAGGAATGCAAATGAAATAACCATGGGTGTCCAAACTTTTGGCTTGCCTGTGCCACTTTTTGAGTGGAGAGGAATTGTCTTGGGCTCCTTATGAAACTTATAATATAGTTAATGTATATAAATCACATAATAATGTTCAATGTTTACGATCTTATAGAGGCCATATGTAGACTTTGGGCCATGGGTTGGACATGCCTGGATCGCACCATTATGCATTATTTTAATATTGCGAAAAGTAAAATGAAGTTGTAATGAGAATGAGAATGTTATTAGCTTAAAAGCTTTGAAATAAGATATTCAGACTGCCTAAGATGTCTAGTTAATTAATTAGTAATAAAACATTTTATCTTAAACCTGTGGAACCATGCAAGATGGAAATTTTGGGAATGGTAATCCAACACATTTAAAAAGCAGCCATCAGAGATTGACAAAGACTAGTCTCAGGAGTAGCAGGTAACAATAACCCATTTGTCACCATTCAGGATGCACAACTTTTCCATAGAGAAAGTAAAGATTCTTGCAAAGTGTTTGAAAATAATGGTAGCTTACGTCTGGGGGGGGGGGGGGGGAACAGATTTAAATAACTGAAAATGAAATAGGATTATACAGTGGAATTTACAGTTGAAAGTAAAAGATTGGGAAAAAATAGTCTATGTAGTTGTAAGCAAGTCTCAAATGTATATAAGGAAATAAAGCAAACAAAGGTAAATTCTAGAATAAAAAATGCTAGGGGAAATTTATTTGGATTTAAATAAATACCACAGATAAACTTTATTAGTATATATATATACAGAAAAAATGAGTAGACATCAAGGAGGTGCAATTTACACTGCTAGGTTAATCTTTTCCAGCCCAGTTTTCTTTGAGTAACAGTTTCCAAGATGTGTTCTGTTGGGTCATCAGCTTCTGCAAGATTGCCCAAGTTCCACCAAGGAGAACCAGCTACAAACCAGTGAAATGTGGAAGTTGGAAGTACTTAATGGAAGTCAGGCAATTACTGCAATATGAAGTATTGTATGTACAAATCTAGATGTCTATTCATGTAGTTGAGGCAATCTAACCCAATTCTAACATTGGGCATCATTTAGTAGTTGTGCAGCAACCACAAGAAAATGCTTCCTTTAGAGCTTACAAACAGGTGTCAAAGCAGGTTGGTAATAATTAATAAGTTATTATTATAGGCAGGGAATTATTTTTGTGTAGATTTATTTAGTGTAGATTTTTTAGTGTAGATTTTTTTTACTGGGTTTCATTATTAAATTTTAGAAAGCCATATGGATTTACTACAGAATAACTAGAACTTTACCACTGATCACAACCTGCCTTCTCTAAGATCATTCTAAACTGATGAAGAGAGAGTAGCAAGAATGAATGGGATTAAATGTAATATTGGTTATTGGTTATGCATATTTAACCTTATTGATTGCTCAATTTATTTATCAACTTGCCACTCTCTATTTCTTTCTGTGTCTCCACACACATTCTTCTTAAAGATTGGCCTATGCCCTATGCAAAGTTTATACATATGTGGAATAGGTCCCACTTCTTGGTCATACTGTGGGCTTTTATGGCCCTCTGGTTGCTGTGTGTTTTATTTCTTATTTTAACATTTGTATTTGTATTTTCTCCAAGGCACCTGGGGGTAGAACAAGAAGCAATGGGTGGAAACTAATCAAGGAGAGAAGCAACTTAGAACTAAGGAGAAATTTCCTGACAGTTAGAACAATTAATCAGTGGAACAGCTTACCTCCAGAAGTTGTGAATGCTCCAACACTAGACATTTTTAAGAAGATGTTGGATAACCATCTGTCTGAAGTAGTGTATGGTTTCCTGCGTAAGCAGGGGGTTGCACTAGAAGACCTCCAAGGTCCCTTCCAACTCTGTTATTATTATTATTATTATTATTTATTTTTAATGTGAGATTCCCAGAGTCAAGTACTTGAGATGGGTGGTGATATAAATTGAATAAATTAATATTTTTTTAAAAAAATATTACCACATGAGCAACACATTAAAAGTTCCTGTTTCTGTTTAAATTCTATTTTGCTTATTAGAATTTGTTTGCTTCAGTGGTGTGTGTGTGTGTGTGTGTGTGTGTGTGTGTGTGTGTGTGTATTACATACTATATACTCTGTGTCACACCATAAATTGTCATATAGTCTCTTTTAATACTTACTTGTTGAAAAAATTTATGTCAAGGCTGATCATCCCTGTGATCATGTGATACCAAATGGTGTTTTTCTGGGTTTACGCAATGAGCCCTTGCTATTTGTACACCATGATTTATGACTTAGTATTAAGTTTGAGCCAAGTTAACTTTGGCTTTTTGAAAAAAATAAGCTTGACAAATTGGCTTATCATACAGAAAACCATATTCTGAGGCATATTTGTGCAAAGATGTTAGTTATGTTGTATTAAAAATGCAGCATAGCAGAGAATACCAATTGCATGTAGCAATAGCAATATTTAGTGTCAGAACTGTCATCCTGAGCTTCAGCCTCGTTTTGCTAGATGCCAGCTTGCCAGAGACTGTAGGGAGAGGGAGTTGCTGAGAAGAGAGAAATCAAAACTACCCAGAGACCTGGGAGGGGAATGCAACAGCTCACCATCTAGCCTGCCGATGCAGGGATCGTTGGACAGTAGGGAGATAGCAGGGAGGAGGAATGGGAAACGGAAAGTTAACTGGGGAATCTTCATGCACAAACCTTTAGTTCTGACTTTGTTCTACTGTAAGGACTTTTCTTTTAGTAAAAATATACCTTTCACACAAATGGAGTCGAGGGTCTTTCTTTCCTAAGAACCCAAGTTGGGACAGGTGTGACATTTCAACTTATATATCACTCCATAGCATTTTACAGCACCCTCTGAGCAGTCTACAATGTCAGCCCCAACAATCTGTGTCCTCATTTACCGACCTCGGAAGGATGGAAGGCTGAATCAACCTTGATCCGGTCAGGATCAAACTCCTGCTGTGTGTGCAGAGTAGCACTCTAGCAAATTCCAGCATATTTCAATGCTGAATAAGATATATACTCTATTGCTTAATTTGAACAACACAGTCATTCACTCAAATAGTAACTTCCAATATTTAGAATTGTGGCATACCTGTATTTCATTAATGTATTTCAGCATTAGTTACTGCAAAGTAACACAGTATCTGCCTGGAAACAGCTGCTGCAGCTCTTTTGTCCTGCCCTTTTATACCAAAGTTCAAATTGAATACATGATCACACAGAAAGAGAGAACGTGCAAACATTTTATAGATAACTGGGTAATATCTGAAGTAAGAGGGGACTACAGATTCTTAGTGTTTTCCTGAGAAAATACACAGAGAATCTTGCAGCTTGAATGGAATCAGGTCCAGAATTGCATGGCCATTCTGTATCCATTTTCTAGAACAGATAACAAGAAAATGTTAATGTGTGATAATTGATAAATAAGTACATGCACACTATTTGCTTTGTTGGCAAAATGTTGTTGCTTTTAGATGAAAGAACTCTTTTAACCACTTACCAATATGTTCCCATGCAATGCTAGGAAACCTGTGGGCCTACAGATATTTTGAAATTGGGATTTTAGCAGCCCCAGTCAGTACAGTCTATGATGAGGGTTGCTGGGAACTGTAATTTAGCAATAGCTGAACAACCACAGGCTTCCCATCATGGTCTAGTGCCTAGAATGTCAAACTAAGAGTAGGAGAAAACAATTCAATTATCTGCTCAGGTATGAAGCTCACCAGGTGACCGTAAGACAATCATAATCTCTTAGCCTAACATCTCCACAGGGATTTTGTGAAGATAACAGGAAGAAGGGAATATGTTCTTCATTTCAGAGAAAGGAAGGAGAAAAATGAAATATACATTTATTTAATAACTACCATTAGAAACAGTGTTCAAACAACTGCTTACATATTTGCTTATAAGAATATATTTAGACGTGGGTTTGTTATTCAGATGGTGACATTATTTTGGCACTTGCATAAAGCTTATAATGTTATTGAGATGTAATCACTTGTTATTTGTGTTATTCAGTTCTTTTTATGAGGGAATTAGACACTTAAATGGATGCAAAATACTATTCCCTCTCTTGAAGCTCTGATCCAGTAAATTGAGCTTAGTGTAATGATAAGTGATTTTCTGATACAAATATGAAGCACACTCCTTGTATCTGCTCTATAATACAGTAGTTGGTGGCAAATAGATAAGAGGCTTGTTTAATTGGGCTGTACAAGGGAGTCAAGTTCTGATTTGAATTAAAAATTCTGAGATCCAAAGATACCATGGTTCCGTTTGAATTTGTAATTCACGATTTCAAGGCAATTTTAATTAGTCAAGATTTTGTTTAATTAAAAAGAGATCATTGATAATGCATCAAACCTCCTGCAGTTGCTTAATTTTTTGGCAGGCATAAGTAGCAGGAATAGTAGGATCACATGTTTTGGGGCTGGCAGACCAAAATAAATATTGTACAATATTACAGACTTGCCAGCATGACTCATTGCCAAGGCTAACCTCTTACTTTGAATATTGTATTAAGCATTGATTGTATAATTTTATTTTAATATATGCACTACTATTTCATATATTAGACACTATTATGTGAGGAAAGGCTTTATATTGCATGTAGTAGTTCAGTAGCAAGCACCCTACAGTATCTCAGTCCCACACTGGCCAGTCCCATGTATTTGGCAAGACCAAAGAAGCAAGAACAACATGGCTTTCAGGAAGGAATCATTAGTGCTAGTCTGGGATAAATATAGAAATAGTAAAAACTCTAAGAGGGATTTCTCGGCCTCAGTGGGTTAACTAAGGTGGACTCTTCTTGAAGGACTTTTGCTCAGCAGCTGGACTGATATGCCTTTTCTGAGATATATGTTCAAACTTCTCATCTTTGCTTACTTACAACCTCTCTCACACAAAATAGATAAATATTAATTTCTCATTCTACATAAGCTTGCCTGAACATATTCTAACAAAAGGATAAGACATAAGTGCTGATAAGCCACATTTGCACAGCTGACAAAAGTATGGGCCAGCTACTCATTCTACTATCAGAAAGCCAAAGACATTATTCAACTGCCCTCCCCTCTTTTGCCCCTATGTGGGAATAGCTGCAACAAGGCCTGAGACTTTGTAATTGTGCTATGCAACACTTCATATTCAAGTAGAAAATGTCCTTCAAAGTGTGCATGAATATGTATGTAAAATCAGCTGGCAATCCAGATATTAGTACGTCAGATATTATCAATGTATTATTAATTATAATAAATCTTCATGACATTTGGCTCATGTTAATTGCTAGGATGGTGTGTTTGGAAGCAAAGTAGTCTGAAGCAGCAGTTCACTTCATGTGACAATTTTAGCAGACCTAATTTTTGAAATTCACTCCATTTGCTCTTTTTATGATTTCTCACTTGCTAGGAAGACTTGTTGGCAAGCCTAGGATTCTAATCCAGCAACTGCTTCATTCAGTTAAGCAATATCAGGGAAATCCCCAAACATCCAGTATGTGTACACTTTGTTTTATAAAGTAATTTTTAAAAAATACTTATTTTTTTTAATTATTTGAGAGAAGATGCAGTAGTTTGTACAGTAATTTTGGGCATAGCTGGCTGGGAAGTTCTGGGAATTGAAGTCCACACATATTCAAGTTGCTAAGGTTCAGAAACATTGCTATATATAAATAGACTTTCCAAATAAGAGGAGCTGAAAACCAGTATGATCAGTTCCAGTTTTATAAAATGTAAATATTTACAGGAGTTATGCAATGTTTCCTGCAGCGGACAATAGGTAGGTATGCTGTGTTCTACCATGTCACATCCATAACAAGAACTAGTTGAGAACGTTTCTATAACCATAATGAACATTAATCTTATGTGCAAAACAAGTTGTCAGTTAAAATCTCCTGTATTTCAGATTAAAAGGGTTAATTCACAACTTTACAAAAAAAATTAAATGATCATCCAACTGATAAATGGCTCAGTTGTCTCCAGAGGGATTTGTTCATCTTAATGAGTGACTTCTCGTTCCAATGAAGAATTAAAAGGTTTAAGTACTTCACGGGCCTATAAATCAAACACTTACTTTAAAGTAGCCATCTTGTGTTCTGATAATGAACCTTCATGGTTTCGTTTCAGAATTGATATGGAAACCAGACAGCTTTCTCACCCAAGAGGCTCTTTATAATTAACTTCACAGGCTTTAAATCAATTTTGCAAAACCTTAGTATTTATAAAGCTTTCTAAAAGACACTTTAAAATCACCTCTTTGTTGTATATTACAAAAGATTACAAAAAGATCTTACAAAGCTGGAAAAATGAGATTTTCTTTCTTGTTAAACAGACTAAAGAGAATCCCACTCACAACTGTTAAACTTGTTGCTTCAAAGGTTTTTCAATCTTAGAAGAGCAATAAGAAAAGTAAAACTCCAAAGTAATTACACGAACCTTCAATCTTAAAAGGCTGAATTTATAGCTCAGAGAATGATGGAACCTTCAACTTCCGGCTGATCACAAGACCGGCTGTAAAAATAACAGTTTCTGCTATCTGCTCACAAAAACCAGCTGTTTGAAGTACATATAGACAATATCCAGTTTTCTCTTTCTTCCGGAGAGAATTTTGGCAGCCTGGACCTCACATCTAGTTGCCAATTTCAGCTGAAATGCCCTTACACAAATGTGTTTATTTTCCAGCTTATCCTTTGTTCACTTGATTTATTTTAAATATTTATGAGATCTACTTATCTAGAACAGTGTTTCTCAGCTTTGGCATCTGGAAGATGTATGGATTTTGGCCCACAAAATTTTGGAATCGAAAGTCCACATATCTTCAAGTTGCCAAGATTGAGAAACACTGATCTAGAAAACAAATAGGAATGATAGGAAGAACAAATAGGAAGCCGAGGTGGCGCAGCGGTTAGAGGAAGTACTGCAAGTCACTTTAGCTGACTGTGATCCGCAGGTCAGCGGTTCAAATCTCACCGGCTCAAGGTTGACTCAGCCTTCCATCCTTCCGAGGTAGGTAAAATGAGGACCCAGATTGTTGGGGGCAATATAAATATACATTGCTTACTGGTGTAAACCACTTAGAGAGTGCTTGCATTGTGAGGTGGTATATAAATCTCACTAATAAATAAATAAATAAATAAATTATATATACATAGATTTGTTTTCTATTAACTAGAAAGTTATAGTATAAATTCAAATAATGCAACCATTTCATGGGATTCATTGTCAGTTCTCATTGAGGCCTACCTATATACACACTAGAATTTATTCTTAATGTGTTTCTATTTATCTGTAACGTGTTAGAAGTTGAATTCTGGGCTCATCCTTCCAGCCGGGAAATGAATGGCAGAAATGTCGCCTGAGCAGAAGTAAAGAGATCGAAGTCAGCTGCTTAGAAGGAGGTTCAGTTATTCAGAAGTGAAGTGACAGACAGTTCTGGGACAGCTGACAAAAGGATCTGGGGAGTGGATGGATTTTTATGTGGTTCTGGGGCTTTGAGATTGAAATATCCGGGTCCATTGGACTATGGAATTGAATGCATGTTGTTTACTATTCTAATTGTGGTGGGTTGGCTCCTATTGTGGTTGAGGGGTCATGTCCTACCCTTCAGGTTAAGTGGGGGAATGTAAATTTAAGTGTTATTGTTTAAGTTTTCATCCGTTTAGTCTTTGGCTTCTTGCGAAACCTTCAGCTGGCAACATTCTGTTTATGAATAGGCTATAGCCAGCGGTACTTTCTCCTCTTGAATGGAACTGTTCCGAATACTTGGTATCCGGTCTCAGTAAGTGTTCCGCTTATGTGAATAGATCCAAAGAATCTCATTCATGGATACTTGATGTTGCGAAAAACTGCTTCGGGTTACTTTCTTAGTCAGCGAGAAAGTGCAGCTTGATTTTTATTTTGTGGGAAGTTTTTCTGTTTCTTCCCACCTGATGTCCTTTGGGGGGAGGGCTCCGTACACATGCAATAGTAAAAAGTATTGTACAAATGCAGTTACTACAACTATCACAAAGATGCTGTTCAAAAGACAACTGGATTTTCTTTTTTCTTTTCCTTGAAAACATTTCACTTCTCACCCAAGAACTAAAGAAGCTTCTTGGATGAGAAGTGAAATGTTTTCAAGAAAAAACAAGAAAGACCAGTTGGTTTTTTTGAACAGCACCTTTGGGACAACCATGAACTGGATGATTGAGAATCTCCATAGACATTTACTACTGTCACATATTCATAATCTAAGAAAATAGAAAATGTGATTGTTATTGAAATGGGGGAAGGGGGATGTGTTTCCTGATTTTCATAGTTAACTTCTTTGATTTCTTGTATTGATGATTTTTTTTCCTTCTGGTTTGCTCCGTCACAGTTACCATTTGTGATACCACCCCTACCAATTTGCCACCCTGCTCATTATTGGACTCCCTGATGGGTGGGTATCTGTGGGTTAGGCTGGTTAATATTTAAAAGATTTCTGGCCTAGGCACACATCCCTTTGTCTGTACAACCCAAGGCAACTACCTCCCCAGTTTTGGCTATATTTACATCACTGGAATAGCTCATAGATATAAGCAGATAACACACCTCGCCCATTCAACAATATTATGCAGGCATTTCCTGGTTCTTGTGTTTCTACGCCAGGATAATCAAGATATTTTTATTTCCAATATATAGTACAATGGAAAATAGTATACACTTTGCCAGATGGATTTGCTTCCTGTAGGTTTCAGATAGTAATTGTGTACAATGTCATTTACAGATGTAATATTGGTCTCTAATGAAGTTATATAACTTTCAGTCACTTCTTGAGCAAATCAGGAACTGATATGGTAGATCAAAATCCACGTACAATTGAACTTTGTCTATGGGCATGGACTGTACAGCAAATCAAAGTACATATATTAAAAAAGACCAGGAAGAACATGAAATATTTATTTTCATTCTTAGATCACTCACCCAAGAGATTTTTTTTTAAACAGGCAGGAGCATGTTTGTTTCTTCTGTGCATTAATAGATTTAAAAAGCTTTGAAGAAACATAGATAATCCAAAATAACAGTTGACAACCTTTGCACCTCTACATCAGCTTTGAGACTTTTTTTTAATGGTGAGATGCCTGTTCCATGTTGGATCAGAAAATCAACAAGAATCCTTACGTTGGGTCTCCTCACCCCCCCAAAAAATATTTTGACTTCATTTTATAATAAATACCACCATTTTGACAAACACAGAGTTGTGTATCCCCAGTGTCCCACCTAATCATGTTATCATTCATTACCTGTGATGGTTTTAATACTCTTTTAGGGTATTAAAATCTGCCAAGTCATCTGGAACATAGCTGGACCAAAGTAATGGTTAATATCTCATTGGCAACAGGGTGTAATGACTAAATAATTTGGGACTTTTCATCTCTGTAGAAACTTGAGACTCTAAGATTGGAATTCCTACACTTGAATCTACTAGTAAAATTTACTAGGCTAGCTATATATAAGATAGGGTCTTTTCTGTAGTGGCAGCAGTTCTTGTAAAACAACCAGCTATCTGTAGATGGTTTCTTTTTTGCTAGCTGCTGTAATGTCAGAATGATGAAATATGCATTGTAAAAACAGGATGTAAACTTCACTCTTGGATACATGAGTTGCAATATCACACACAGGTACATCTGGTGAAGAATTTGTGTTGCAATGTATGCATGTTGTCTAATGAGTTCTTCACTTCACGGGTGTTTTATAAACACCCTGTGAAGTTTTGGATGTTCCTAATAAACTATTACATGAATTGTTTCACTTGTTTATTTGTACAATGTTTATACCTGTAATTCTATTAATTTGAACTATGTTGTTGCTCTACTTTTATTTATATTTTTAAAGAATTCTTTCAATTTTTAAATATTTCCAATTGCCTAAAAAATCTGATGAACATGGTTTCAATTAATCAAAGTCCAAAGAGAGCTCTTTCTTTCCACTGTTCACTCTTTTAAATTTGTTCACTAACAAATCTAAACACCATTATCCTTACCTTGCTCATATGAGTCAATTTCCATTGCATAACATATGTAACATAATATGTAGCAATGGATTATTATGTAGTGATTGTGGGTTGTTGGGGAAATGTCTTGCTTCTTCTGCTGTTGTGGGGAAACTATAATTGTCATGCTCTTTCTGCCTATAGCAATGTTTTCCAACCTTGACAATTTAAAAATGTATGGACTTTAACCGCCAGAATTCTAGGAGTTCAAGTTCAGATATCTTAAAGTTGCCAAGGTGGAAAAACATTGCTCTAAAGATGTCTATGGAGATTTTCAGTCATCCAGGTCATGGTTGTCCCAAAGGTGCTTTTTGAAGAGGCAACTGGACTTTCTGGTTTTCTTTTTCTTTTTCTTTAAAGATGTTTTGCTTCTCATCCAAGAAGCAAATGGATGAGAAGCGAAATATCTTCAAAGAAAAAGAAAGAAAACCCCAGAAAGTCCAGTTGTCTCTTGAAAAAGCACCTTTGGAATTGCTCTAAAGCAGTGTTTCTGAACCACTTAGGCAACCTTAAGATGGTTAGACTTCAATTCCCAGCTTTGCTTCCTGGTAATTAAATAAGTAATTTCTACCCTAGAAATAAGTAATTTCTATCCTAGTGGGTAAGTTCATATGACAAACCCCAGCTTTGCTGGCTGGGGAATTCTGGGAGATGAAGTCCAATCATCTCAAGGTTGCCAAGGTTGAGAAACGCTGCTCTAAAGAATACCTTATGCTCCCAGTGAATAGTTGGGGGGAAACTCAGTTGCTCCCACACCTCTTAGTGTACGCCACAGAGATATTCAATACCCATGCTTTGGGCATAGAAAAAAAGGAGATGATAGTCCTACTTTTCTATTACCTCCAAAAGCCATTTTTGTTCATTTGTTTTCTTGGAGTTTTAGTATGCTGCCCACTCTAATAATGGCTCAGGGCTGCATCCCAAGAATGCAAAGAAAGCAAGCTTTAAAACACTATAAAAACAAGATCACAGTGCATGTGAAAGCAATTAAAAATATTAAAGCAATTAAAACAAAACTCATGAAAGAATAAAAGGCCTGGATAAAAAAAAGTAGATTTTGATCTCCTACCTAACTCATGGAAGGGGAGGGGGGGTAATTACAACTCAGTTGGCTTCATTTCAAGGCCAGGAGAACTACTATCATCCTGAAAATGAAAGTAGTGAATGCTCTCATCAGCCCAAACAGAGTTGTAGCCAGATGTATCTGACTCGATTAAAAAAAAAGGCAAAGTAGTAGGTTTTTTTTAAAAAGGCCAAACATACTCACTTTTACTTTTTTATCATCAGTGGTTGATGGGGAGACATAATACACCCCCCCTCTTGAATAAAGTGTTAACAAATTCTAGTTAATCATACTTATATCAGACAGGAATGTCACTTTGCAACTTGTCTATTTGGGACATCCGATTCTTTGTGGGATCGGAAGACTCAAATTTAAGTTCAAATCTTATCAATACTTTAAACTGAAAAGGAGAACTCAACTGATTCCCAGAAGAGGGTGGGGGAAGAGAGAAAACCTATCATTCAACCCTTTCAGTGAGTCATTTATTTGGCCAGCCCTCCCACTGGCTTTAAGGAACTCCTGTGAAATCCCCAGATATGTTCTGAAGTATAAAGTATTCACTTTTTTCTAAACTTGGGGATGCCTAGTGTTAACCTCTACAGGTCCCGTTCAGAAAGAGTGTGTACCTTTGGCAGAGTGATGTCATGCCTTCAGTGGTGCCATTGACAACTGCCATTTTTAACTGTCACAAAGCAGACTGTCTGCAACATTCCAGATGGGTTGAATGTCCTGCAAGTCACATGGTTGGCTAAGTTGACCCATTATTGTTGGTTTTTTTTTTTTGCCATGAGCTGTAACAATGATCTGGAATCGCCATTTCTTAAGACCATAAACTGGAATGTGGAATCTACTGCCTGTCCCAACATCTTGATATATTTTGCCACCCTCGGGAAAGCGTGGGGATCGGAGATGGGGACGGCATCGCCCAAACCCCGAAACTGCAAATAGTAAGAAGCCAACTCTTCAGATCAGAGTCCGGAGGAGAAACGAGAAGGCAGCTCCAGATTTAGTACGGACACGGGTGACATCTACCGGCTCTCACTCTTCTTTACGAATTCATGCGCTTACTCTTTCCTCTCCGGTGGCTGCTATTTTAGGGGGGTGGGGGGTGGCAAAGCGGAGCTTGGGGGGGGGGGGGTCGGTTTAGCTTCGTCTTCCAGGCGGCTGTCCCGCTCGCAGATCTCCTTTCTCCCAGCTGGGCTGATTCCAGGCGCTGATGGGAGCAAGGGTGGCGCGTCTCCTTGGGCATACGAGCAAACTGGTCATTCCAGTAAGGAGAAACCTCAGGTCACCTCGCCGAGGGTTCCACCTCCGTCCTCTCGCAAGGGGGCTGGCTTTCCTCACTGCTTTTCTTCTTCCTAATTTTCACTTTGCCGGTTCTTGACAGCAGGCCCGCCTTGATCGGCTCTTCTTCCTCTGCCCTATGTAGGCGAGCCGGCGCTTGGACGACAGGTGCTTCGGACGCTGAGGCGGGCTTGGCGGCTGAGCTTTTCCCGGCCCCCCTCCGATCGCGCCATGAAAAAGACTGGCTTGGAGAACCCGGCTTTCCAGTCTTCCAACCCGGATCTTCTCGACCCTCGGCTCCCTCCGGCGACCCCGAGTATCTTGCAGTCGCAGAGTTTTGATCCGGATGAGCAACTCTGCGGGATCGGCCGGTGCACTCCTCAAGCCCTGCAGGTCTGCAACAACGTCAAAGGCTACTTGCTCTTCTACAGCCTCCTCTCGGTCTTCCAAGGTAAGCGGGAGCAGCGAGCCCATTCTTGGGACGGGACTTTTCATCAGGACTATTGAGTTACTATTGAGTTACCTTGGTGACGTTAGTGTTTCTCTCTCCCTCGGATCTCCAGCTCTCTGTTCCACCGAATAGGAGGATTTAAGAACGGAGGAACCCCACTTCCGCGCCCCTGAACTAATTCCCATAGGCTTTAACGGTCGTTTCTACTGCAGGTAGATCGTTCCCTAACTTGAATGCCTTCCAGTCTGTTATGATGATTCCGGTGCGCTGTCAAAATAATCAGCAGTAATAAAAACACAAAGGGTGGAACAAAATGAAACCCGAGACTAAAATTAACCAGCAGTTAAGGTCCTGTGGAAGAGGTTCATCTTTACAGGCATCCCTAACACAAGGCAAAACTCATGACCAGAGACATCCATTGGTGGCCCAAGAGTGACTCAGGAGAAGCCCCCAGCCTGTGTGTCACATAACCAGCCTCTGACTGGGGGGCAGGAGTGCATCAGCCTGACAAGTCTGAAGGGGAAGAATAGCTGCTTTGGTCCTAAACCACCTATAGGTTTAAGGATTAGCACAGATTGTTAAAATGTGTCTGTTAAACAATCAGTTAACCAATACAGATCTTTCAGTGCGAGGATGGTACATTCCTTGCACTTTGCACTTTGGCAACTTAGCTGGCTATTTGTCATTCATTTGTAACTTAGGGATACTTTTCAAGGTAACTTGGTGTAGCATCCACAGCAGTGGAACAACTTGCTTCCAGAAGTTGTGGGTGCTCCAACACTGGAAGACGGTGGATAACCATTTGTCTGAAGTGGTGTAGGGTTTTCTGCCTAAGCAGGGGGTTACACTAGAAGACCTCCAAGGTCCCTTCTAACTCTGTTATTCTGTTAATTAATGTGTGTGTGTGTGTATGTGTGTGTGTGTGTATAAAAGCACTGCCTAACAAGGCAAGTAGTTCGAATCCTAGAAGGGTATGGCTATCTGATGAGAGCTAAATAGCTTGAAATAGATCTATACTAGTCTCCCTTTATTTCTTTATCAGTTCTTTGTAAGTTTGAAAATATGGTTTGTAGCCTGGATGGCCCTTGGAGTGGGGCTGAAAGGCAAAAGGAAGCAGTATGCTCCCTCCCATATTTGGGTATACCAGGTCACTTGACATAAAAACTATATATATATAGTTTATATATAGTATATATATAGTATATATACAGTACATATACATATACATATACATATACATATACATATACATATACATATACATATACATATACATATACATATACATATACATATACATATACATATACATATACATATACATATACATATATATATATATATATATATATATATATATATATATATATATATATATATATATACATACATACACACACACACACACACACACACACACACACACACACACACACACACACACACACACACAATCTGAGAATCCAGTGGCAGGTGAGAATCAAAGAGGGTCCCAGGCTTCAGGTTTCATTTTCTCCAGGAAGTGTGATTCCATCTAAAACATTTGAACCTTAATCTCCGAATTAACTGCTTGTGAGCCAGCCCCGACTGGATTTAACTTCAGTTTATTCTTCCTAATCCAACCCATTCTGTAATGTAAACAGCATTAAGAGTAGTACAGGTAGTCCTCGAGTTACGACCACGATTGAGCCCAACATTTATGTTGCTAAGTGCAACATTTAAGTGAGTTTCACCCCATTTTACCACCCTTCTTGCAACAGTTAAGTGAATCATTGCAGTTGTTCAGTTAGTAACATGGTTGTTAAGTGAATGTGGTTTCCCCATTGACTTTGCTGGTCAGAAGGTTGCAAAGGGGAATCCCATGACCCCAGGATGCTGCAACTGCCATAACTATGAACCTGTTTTCAAGCATCTGAATTCTGATCATGTGACCATGGGGATGCTCCAGCGGTCGTAAGTGTGAAAAATGGTTGTCATTTTTTTCCTTGCCGTTGTAACTTTGAACGGTCACTAAATGAACTGTTGTAAGTTGAGGACTACCTGTACTGATTACTCCCTTGGAGTTGGAAAGCAAGAAACAGAAAAGCATTGTGATGACAGGGCACTCCAGAACTTGGTATTATCTCTTTAACAGCAATTTCATATAAATATTAAACATCTCCATGAGAAGTGTAAATCCTGTGGGAGACCATAAATCAATAGCCTAAGTGTCAAAGAGTAGTATAATGGTGAGTTTATTTATTTTTATCCTGCCTTTATTATGTTTATAAATAACTCTAGATGGAAAACATACCTAATAATCTTTCCTCCTCCTAGTTTCTCCACAACAACAACCCTGTGAAGTGGGTTGAGGTGTGAGAGAGTGAGTGGCTCAAAGTTACTAACTGAATTTCATGCCTAAAGTGGGGCTAGAACTCATGATTACCTGGTTTCTAGCCTGATGTTTTAACCACCAGGCCTGATTAATACACCTTTAGGAGTCTGTTATATAAGTAACCAGCTGCAGGTTTTCCTAGTAATGATGAAAAAAAAGGAACTGCCAGATTATCATTAGGAAAAAAACCCCAAGTAATAAGAGATAAATTGATCCTAAATGGAAAAATCCAGTTGTTCCATTTTTATAACCCCATTACTTTTTTCTCAATATATTTTGCTAAAAAAAACCTTTGAAAATAAATATTCTTTGTGCATTAACAAGAAATAATTGCAAATAATTGCTATCAGATTGAGACAATTATCTCAAAGAACCTGACAAGTAGCTTCTCTGCCCAACCCTCTGGACACGATCCAAGATTCCAAGGATTGGAGCTATTGTAAACATTGCCTCCAATAGAATGCCGTCTGTATCCATATTAATAATCCTTACTATCTAACTAGAACAGAGGCCTGCAACCTACGGCTCCGGAGCCGCATGCAGCTCTTTGGGCCCTCTGCTGCGGCTCCCTGTCACTCTGTTGCGGCAGAGGGATGAAAGAGCCATCATCCTGTCATGGCAGTGGCATGGCCGTTGCCTTAGTGTGGGAGCGAAGCACCCCTCTACTTGCCTTTGCGCGGCAACAGCATTCCGCCTTTATTGTGGTACATTTGCTGTTGTTGCCAGCAAAGAGGGCTGGGAGAGAATGGTGGGGGTGGATATTGCGGGGTGGGGGCAATCCCCCAAGCCTGACCTTCCTCCTCCCTTGTCTGTAGGACCAAGAGAAAAAAGGGGGCAGCGTGGGGAAGTGTTCCCCTCTGCCATTGACCACCAAGTAAAACAGCTCAGAGGGGGGGGGAGATGGCCTGGCAGAAGCGGCCCCATTGGCGAGTTGGATCGCAAGAGGCCTGGCCTGGCTCTCGCAGCGGAACACTGTTCGCCGCCTTTGAAACACACTGCTTTATGTTTCCTGTTCCTTCCCTGGGCAGCGATGGCTGGGGCCGGGTGGGGGGAAGCAGAGGCATCAGGGCTGCTCCCCCCCCTCAGCAAGCCAGGCCTGGAGGAGCACAGAGAGTTGCAGGTGAGTGCTGGAGGGTCAGAAAACACGCTCCAATGTTGCCCCAACACGTGTTTCCAGTGCGTGCTTCTCTGTCCTGAAGTAGGATTGAGTGGGGAGAAGGAAGCAGGGGGAAGGGGGAAGGATACGAGGGAAGGAGAATCCTGGCTGGCTTTCCTTTGGCATGGGGTGGGGGGAAGACCCAATATCCTCTCCATGGCCTGCCCGCTGCTCTTGCAGTGCCTTGCACAGCACAATGAAAGCTAGCGTGATTCACAATGGGGGAAACTGGGACCCCTCCCACTCCTGGAGCCCATTCCCTGCCCCACTCGCCCCTGGCAACTCTCTCTCTCTCTCTCTCTCTCTCTCTCTCTCTCTCTCTCTCTCTCTCTCTCTCTCTCTCTCTCTCTCTCTCTCTCTGCGGAGAGCAAACCCAGAAGTAGCCGCCCGCCATTTCAGGAGAGAGAGAAAGAGAGAGGAAGAGAGAGGGGGGAGGGGGAAGGAGGGGGGGAGAGAGAGAGAGAGAGGGAGAGAGGGAGGGAGGGAGAGGGAGAGAGGGAGGGAGGGAGGGAGGGAGGGAGGGAGAGGGAGGGGGTTCGGTTTGGCTGGATTCGGCCTTTGCCAAAGACGCTCACCCATCAGCCAATCTCCCTCTGTGTGGTGTGTGTTTGTGTGTGTGTGTGTGTGTATGTGTATCTCGCTCCCTGTCTGTGTCTCTTCTCACTCTCTCGGAAAGCCCTGCATGCTCTCAGGCTCTTTGCTACCTGTTTTTCTTTCTTACTTTTGGAAATCAGGGCTGGCTGATAAATGAGCACAACCCATGGCGGAGGCTTCCCTCCTCCACCCCCTCCTCTTCTCGCGACCCCCTGGTCGGCTGTGGCGGGGCCGGGATGGTGTGCACTAGACTGGGTGAGAGGGAGTGACATCGAGTTGGCCACTCCCACCCAGGTTTTGTGGCTCCCATTGTTTGGTTTTCTGTGGGAAATGGGCCCAAGTGGCTCTTTCAGTGTTTAAGATTGCAGACCCCTGGATTAGAAGAAAGGATGCTGTGGTACCATCAGTGTCCATAAGCTATAACACCATTGCAATCATTAATATGCTGATGTTGTGCCTCTTCTGCTGCTTTCTTTTCCACACAGGATGATCATTTGGGCCCTCCTACAATGTCAGGCCAAGAGCTTTGAATTATTTTTTTTTATCACCAAGTCTGTTTCTGGGCTTTGGTTATTTTCAAGCACAGGCTAGGCAGCAATATATCATAAATGCTTTAATTTTTCCAATAGAGAAGTAGAGATTGGAGGCCTTACTGTCCCAGTTCTGCAATTTTATAGGAATAGAAACAGAACAAATGTTACAGTGCTGCTTAATAGAACTTAGTTTCATAATTATCAAGTGCTTATTCAATACAAGTGGATTTAGGCTGAGGTGTTAATGTGAAATATACAATTGTTTCTTATTCAGAAATATGAGTAACAGAAAGCTCTCCAGCCTCAAAAAAGCACCCCAAACCTCTTTAGTACTTCTAAACCTCTTGACCCATCTTTTCCAACAGTTCGCGATGTAAAGTGATCTTGAGTACATTATATTACATTGTTATTTTATAAGCCCTTGTATATTAGAACAAAGAAAAAAATCACACTGGGGAGATGTGTTCACTGGCTTTTGCTGGTTGTCACATGCAGATGTGACGAAACTAGTGTAGGCTGGTGATATGTGGCAATCACCTTACAGGTGGAGCATTGTCTTGTGGAAGAGAAACCAGAAAATAATTGTCAGCTTTGTGCTGGGATGAGGTGGAGGCCTTTGAAGTCTCTCTTGATCCCTTTGTCTACTTCTAAAGTGAGACTGAATGCTTGGCCATCTTCTTCACCAGGCTTCTCCCATCTTATTTTCTATGGCAATGAGAATATGCTTCTTGTCTCAGGGTAATGGCTTCAGATATCAGGCACTCCTGTGCTATGAGGTAAACTGAGAGGTGTGTTTTATAAGAAGAGTTTCAGATTTGAGTGCTGCTTTCCTGGGTTTTTGTATCACACTTCAAAAAAATGTCACGAATTGCTTCATAGTCAGATTTTCTAGGGCAGTTTACAATAGTAAACATTTCATTTCAGTGAAATAATACAACTCGGCACATAATTGTTTTCAAACATAGCATATATGTTCTATCATTCTGAATTTTAGGTGTTTTTTTTAAAGAGTAGGGCTTTATACCCAGGAAAGCGATATAGATAAGATTTTGTAAGAAAAGAAAATTTATAAATTTCCCAACTGTTTAAAAGCAGCTATTTTGATGGTAAAATCTGACTGGAACAAACAAAGGAGATAGTTTTCTTTGATCCAAAGAACCCCATAGAGGCAATAAAACAGAAACTCTTATTAGTCTGCTTGTTTTTCTAGTCTCTTAACTCTTGTGCAAAAGTTTCTGTTTCCTTGACATGAAGAGAAATTGTCACTGCAGCAAGAGGAGCTTTATACCCTATGTCAACTTGTCATAGTTTGATGAAATGTGCCCAATGATTTATGTCAAAGTCATCAGAGTAAGGGAGGTTTTTTTGCCATCCCTGGACTACAGAACAATTGGGAGGCTGAGTCGAACCAGGGAACCTGCCTCCCCAGCACACCCTTACCTTGATGAGCCTGCCTTCTTTTTAAAAATTTTAAATTGTATTCTCCTCCTCCTCTGAGGTGTGGTATGGGTGTGATTGAGTATGGGGATGAGTGAGATGGGTGTCTGAGTATTTAGAATGAATGTGAAGTAATGGAAGAGCTAGGGACTGGGATTCCGTTCCCCCCCGCTGAGTGTGGAAACAGAAGTGGGGGCGGGGGCGGGGCTCAGTTACCCTATCTTGTGAGAATGGTATGTATGGCCTGCAGGGAGGGAGGGAGACCAGTGGGGGGGAGGGGGTCTCTGATAGGGACGAGAGCCGGAACATCTTGGTCATAATGGGAAGAGGCAGATATGGCGGGAGCAGAGGGGCGGGCCGCTGTCGGGGAATAAGACCTCGCTGCTTACAAGCAATCCCTTGTTCCGGCCCCTCCGATATGGTTCCATCTTGCTCAACCCGAGTACCTGGCAACCAGGATTTTCAGGGCCCTGGGCTCAAGATGTTGCTGCTTAACGCCAGGTCAATTGCCAACAAAGCCCCCCTGATACGTGATCTAATCACAGAAGAGGGGGCAGACCTGGTGTGTATAACTGAGACCTGGATGGGCCAGGAAGGGGGAGTAGCTCTCTCCGAGATATGCCCAGATGGGTTCTCAGTGCAGCATCATTCACGACCCCAGGGAAGGGGGAGGAGGAGTGGCAACGATAACGTGCCGAAATCTGCATCCTTGTAGGATCCCTGCCCCGGAGATTGTTGGGTGTGAGACGCTTCTTCTGAAGTTGGACTTACAGGTTCAGGTGGGCCTTTTCCTAGCGTACCTGCCTCCCAGCTACGTTAGTAAGGCCCTGCCTGAGCTGCTTGAGGCAGTAGCCGGCTTGGCTACTGAAGAAGCCTTCCCTGGACCCAGCGGACTTGAAGAACTTTCGTCCGGTCTCCAACTTACCTTTTTTAGGGAAAGTTGTTGAGAAGGTGGTGACTGCTCAGCTTCTGCAACTATTGGAGGAAACGGATCATCTAGACTCCTATCAGTCGGGTTTCAGGCGTGGCTTCAGTACAGAAACTGCCTTGGTCGCCCTGATGGATGATCTCTGGCGAGCCCGGGATGGTGGAAATTTTTCCATCCTGGTGCTACTTGACCTCTCAGCGGCTTTCGATACCATCGACCATGGTATCCTTCTGCATCGTCTCGGTGAGTTGGGAGTGGGAGGCACCGTTTTGCGGTGGTTCTCCTCTTATCTCGCCGATAGGATGCAGTCGGTGTTAACAGGAGGGCAGAGATCGTCCCCTAGGCCCCTGTCATCGGGGTGCCTCAGGGTTCGGTCCTCTCGCTCATCTTGTTTAACATTTACATGAAACCACTGGGGGAGATCATCCGTAGACACGGGGTGAGTTTTCATCAGTACGCTGACGGCACCCAGCTGTACATCATCACCCCGTCTCATTCAGTGAGGCAGCTGATGTAATGTGCCGATGCCTGGATGACGTTAGGACCTGGATGGGGAGGAACAGACTCAGACTCAACCCCGACAAGATTGAGTGGCTTTGGATATTGCCTCCTAAGGACTATGACAACTGTCCCTCCTTGGTTCTTGAGGGAGGGAAATTAACTCCCTTGGAGCAGGTCCGCAATTTGGGGGTCCTCCTAGAGATCCACAGCTAAAATTAGATCAACACCTTACGGCTGTGGCTAGGGGGGCCTATGCACAGGTTCGCCTGGTGCACCATTTGCGGCCATACTTGGAGAAGGAGGCTCTACTCATGGTCACTCATGCCCTTGTCGCCTCCCGACTGGACTACTGCAATGCGCTCTACATGGGGCTACCCTTGAAGAGTATTCGGAGACTTCAGTTGGTGCAAAATGCGGCTGTGCGTGCTGTGGTGGGTGTGCCAAGGCACACCCATGTTACACCTATACTCCGCCAGCTGCATTGGTTGCCCATCGGTCTCCGGGTACAATTCAAGGTGTTGATCATCATCTTTAAAGCCCTGCATGGCTTAGGACCAGGTTACCTTCGGGACCGCATTCTGCCTCATACTTCCCTTCGACCGGTTAGGGCCTACAGAGTGGGCCTCCTCCAGGTCCCGTCAGTTAAACAATGCTGGCTGGCGGGCCCTAGGGGGAGGGCCTTCTCTGTGGGGGGCCCCGTGCTCTGGAACCAACTTCCCCCAGAGACCCAAACCATCCCCACCCTGCTGGCCTTCCGAAAAGCCGTCAAGACATGGCTCTTCCTGCAGGCAGGGGGTGAGCCTAGTTCCACCTGAGCTCTCCCCCAGCATGGCTGATGGTGAACATTTTTAATCTTTTTGTAATTTTTAATTGCTGTTTTTAACTGTTGTTTATTATTAATGTTCTTGTATAATTGCTGTACGCCGCCCTGAGTCCCTCAGGAGTAGGGCAGCATAGAAGAACCAATAATAAATAAATAAATAAATAAATAAATAAATAAATAAATAAATAAATAAATAAATAAATAAATAAATAAATAAATAAATAAATAAATAAATAAATAAATAAATAAATAAATATGTACATTGATTCCTATGTACATAACTGGGATCAATTACACAATCTGTACATCTCAGTGTACAGTGTACAGATTACATGGGTGGATGGCCTATGCCTATATGATGGGTGTGATAAGATAGACCCATTGAAATGAAAGTGACAAATTAAATTCAACTAAGTGAACTCCCATGGAGTTTGACCGGTTCCCTCATCTGCTTCAATTCATAAATAAGGTTTCTATTCCAGCAAGAAACTTGTTCAGCAATGTGTCAACTGGTGCATCAGCTATCTTACCACATGATGTGTGAAGAAGTAATGGGTGGAGGACCTGAAACATAAACTTTAGCTTTTAGATTCAAAAGTAATATTGACAGTTGGCGTTTGACCAGAACTAAGCAATTATTGTCCTACTTATCTGATCCATCTAAGGATGGTGATAATTTGGATTCAAACAACTATAACTGAGATTGAAGGTTATGATTGCCAATGCCTATGATTCTGCATAAAGTTGTTGTTCAGATATTGCTGTTGAAATAATACTGACTTGAATAAAATAGAGCTAGAACTACTTGTGGAAATATATTCTAATTAAATAGGAAAAGAGATGCTTTTTAATCATAACAAGCAATTCTTCTTTGGATTCTATAAGTTGGGCCCAGAATTAAAAACTTAGAAATCAATGAATCAATTAGATGGTGAACGTCAGGTAGTGAACTCTGTAACCTTCTGCACAATTATGTGGATACACAACAAACTTTCTTCTGCATGAATTAGATATATTCAGACGGAGGTGTAATATTGCAAGGAGCTATGTATTTGGGGAAAAGAAAAACCATCCCATTTATTAACTTAGGTGAAAATAACTGGGGAAGAAATGGGAAAGAAAAATGGAGACTGTAAATATACATTGTAGATTCTGAGATATTCCTTGGATGTCTCTAGTTTTGGCCATGAGGTTAAGAAACCTAAGAGTTCCCTTTGAAGGAAATTCTAGATAAAGTATTGTACGTGTTTCTTTCTTAAAATGGCAATATTTTTTTATCACTGTTTGGTCAGAATCAGAAAAGAATGGTCTGAAAACTGCATTTAAAAACCCACAAAATTATATATGCAATCTGATTAATTGGACCCACTTTCAGACAAGTTCTAATAACCTGGCTCCTTCTCCAGGCTTTGGTTTAGGGCAGGGTTAGGCAAAGTTGGCTCTTCTATGACTCATGGACTTCAACTCCCAGAATTCCTGAGCTAGCATGATTGGCTCAGAAAGTCTGGGAGTTGAAGTCCACGAGTCATAGAATAGCCAACTTTGCCTACCTCTGGTTTAGGGTATTTGAAGGGCTGCTTTAGGTTAATGACAATGTTTTACTTACTCTCTTGGGGGGGGGGTTGTGCTTCTTTTTCCCATGTTGTTTTTCTTATGCTTTTAAATTTGTGACGCTACTAAGAGTTGATTTGGAGTTGGGTGGGCTACAAATTTGACAGGTTAAAAACCCGAATAAATAAACTAACACTTGCCTCTTTTTCTTCTAGGGATTATTGTAAATGGATTGATAAATGTCAGCATTTCTACAATTGAGAAGCGTTATGACTTGAGCAGTTCCCTCACTGGCGTAATCTCTGCTGGTTATGACATTTCATTCTCCGTGTTATGCCTTTTTATATCCTTCTATGGTGAAAGAGGTCACAAACCAAGATGGCTGGCTTTGTCCTCTTTTCTGATCGCTTTAGGAGCATTAGTATTTTCTTTGCCACATTTTACTTCTGGACCATACACATACGGAGAAAAAGCGGAAGGTAAGTTCATATATCTTAAGCCGATCATTATTTCTTTTATTGTTGTTCTATAGATCTAGTTCAAAAATATATATCCAGCATCAGTGGCGGGTTGCCGTCTTACCGGTGCCGGTGCGCTGCGCGCACATCTCCAGGTTTCAGGGGGGGCGCACTAACTACGCGTGTATGCCCCCTCATGCGATTTTGCTTCTGCACATGTGTGGAAGCAAAATCATGCCGAAATCTCGCGAGGGGATGCGTGCGAGATTTTTGCGTGATTTTGCTTCTGCGCATGCGCGGAAGCGAAATCTCGCCAAAATCTCACACACACGCGCGTCCCCTCGCAAGATTTCGGCACGATTTTGCTTCCGCACATGCGCAGAAGCAAAATCGACCCAAAATCACCAGGAAAAAATGGCAACGCACGTGATGGACCGGCAGAGAGGGCTCCGGAGCGGTTGCGCAATCCGCCGCTCCCTGCTGGAGCTGTGCACTGGGAAACTCCGGCAGGAACCCACCTCTGTCCAGCATGTATTTATGGAATCAATACAGTATTTTTTTTTCTCTGTTGCTTATTGGGAATTGACAACACAATCTTGGAATAGACCTCAGTACAACAGACCAAATAGAATTAGCTTTCTCTTCCTCAATGGAAGAGTGGATGGTAAGGCAATGGAGTTAGTAATGGTGAAGTTGTCTGTTTAATTAAAATTTCACTATCTTTAACTCCATTGCATTGCCATGGAAGGAGGAAAAAAAAACTTCTAATTTTGTTTCTGCATGGAAACAGCTTTTGAAGTTTTGTTCAAAACTGAAAATAAATGAGACTTTGATTTTAGGTTTTGATGATTAGAAATATTTTGTAATTATAAAAATGGCTTGAAATGTTGTGAAATGTAAAGAAATTCAAATGATGTTGAATTATTTTCATAATCTACTGCACTGAAGAAAATCGGAAGTCATTGTTTCGTCTTCTTCTCCTCTTTGCACTTTTCTCCTTTTCATATTTTTCTAACTTTCGTTCCTATAATGAAACTAAATAAAAGAAATTATTACAAACGGATTTAGCTTTTTCAAAGTCAAAAGGAAAGTAGTAGTCCCAATGACAGAACCATCAAATATCTTTAATCAGAAGAAAAAGTTAATCTCAGCTGCCATCTTTACAAATAATATCTCTTTCCAAAAGACTACACGGAGTTACACCCCCAATTCAGTGTCTGATAAGCTAAATCTCTTTTGTAACTGGCATTTAGGATATCATTTATCTCCTTATTTTGAAGTCCAATGTTAGTTGCACAGTTGTCTTCAGTGGGAAGCTTCCAAGTCTATGTGAAGGCTTTCATGTGAACTGTAACCTTGCACTATTTAGGGTCCCATTCTTTGTGTACGTAAAAATTCCCTTTAGCTGCAAACATGGATAACCAAAAGTAATCGATTCATATTGTTGTAAAAATGACCAGCCCCGTCTTTGGCAACCTATTATGTTGAGTTGAGTAAAGAAAATATAAGAGAATGTGCTAGAGAAATGAGAAGAAAGGTGGATATTAAAGAAAAATGAACTATTGAAATAATGGTGACTTTGATTTTTACTATGTCAATTGCTTGCTTAAACCCATGCACTATTGATGCATAGACTCAGCTGATTATTTCAAAATCATACAGCTCTAATATGTAAATTACTATTAGTTGAAGAGCTGCAAGATATTTCTACTTCATTGTAAAGTTAATGCCCCATTCCTCTGTAATCTAGATGGGCCTGGCTCTATAAAGGGCTATCAAAAGAATGATTTTTTGTCCACTTTTGTTATTCCACATACTGTACATGGGTCCAGCTCTAATTACAGACTAAAATACTACAATGGATAATGATACTACAACAGTGGTGGGTTGCTGCTGGTTTCGACCAGTTCGCTCGAACCTGTGGCAGAAATTTGCTCCCGCTCACCAAACTGGCAGCGATGGCCGACTGTCCATGCCCCTGAACCAGTCCTCCAGTCACCACTTCTGGAAAGTGGCTAGCAAAGAACCCTCTGCACATGCACAAAGGCTTCTGAGCACGCACAGAGGGTCATCTCCCCGACGTGACATAAAACGCACACTTCCGTCACGATGTGAACTGGTAGGGAAGGTAAGTGGAACCCACCCCTGTACGGCATCCCACTTTTCCTATGGAAAAGCAACTAAGAATGGTAATTCTATTAAATGTTTAGATCAGGGGTGTCAAACTCCCGGCCCGCAGGCCGGATGCGTCATGCGCTGCCCACACCCCGGTTTAGCAAAGGCGAATACATCCCGATATGTCACATGATGCTGCCGTGATGACATGAGTTTGACACCCCTGCTTTAGATAGACTAGAGACTAGCCAAGTTACTTGAACCCATTGTTGCAAATGTGTTTAGAGGAGTGAAGTAATTAGCCACTTTTCTTAAAGAACGGTCACACTGCATATTACACACACAGTATTAATCATTAAATAAAGTCTCAATGAGTAAGAGAGGGGTTTTTTCCTGTTTCATCAAGGGGTAGAGGTTTAAAGTTAAGCGCTGAGAGCAAAAGCGAGGTCTTTTGAGGGTCAAAAATTAATATTACCTGGAGCAAGATAATTTTTCTCTTCTTTTAAATCAAGTGTTGTAATTCCTTTGGAGGTAATCTGCCAAAATTTCTGTTGTTAAATGAATCATTTAAGTGAGTTTTGTCCCATTTTATGAATTTTCTTGCCACAGTTGTTAAATGAATCGCTGCAGCTGATAAGTTAGTAACCCTGCTGTTAAGTGAATCTGGCTCCCCCATTGACTTTGCTTGTCAAAAGTTCGCAAAAGGTGATCACGTGACCTTGGGACGCAGCAACGGTCATAAATATGAGCCAGATGCTAAGTGTCCAAATATTAATCACTGATCCTTTGGAGGCTGCCACGATCTTAAGTGTGAATTTTTCAGTGCTGTTGTAACTTTGAACGGTCATTAAATGAACTGTTGTAAGCCGAGGACTACCTGTATTTTTCCGTTTCATATATATTAATCATGATGATTCTCTATTCTCCGTTTTCTTTAATGAGGAATGTTCTTAGGTTCATTTGCATGATAATTCCATAATCATTTTTCTTTAGTTAGTTACATTACATCAGAAATAAATAACCTGCAGTTATCAGACTATATCTGCCTTTTTTGCAGCCTAGTCTCTGTGGTTTGAATACACAGTAATACTCACATTTTACATTTTTTAACAACCTAACTTATATTTTTTCCTTTTTGCTCAAACTTGCGTCTCAGTGGGTCCTCATTGCTGCACAAGAATTCCGCTGCCCTTCTGAGATTGTGTATTGTTCATTTATGAGGAACAATGACATCACATAATTTTAGCATATTTATTATGATCAGCTTGGATTCAAGTCTGATTTGGAATAATAATTAAAAAAAGATCTTAGAATGGAACATGCCATTGCTTCCTATAATGTGTGTATGTTCAATTCTTTGTAAATGTCAGCTTCCTCATACAAAGGACATAACTTTTGAACTTTTGAAAAACAGCCTTTGGGTTTTTTTGTGCAAGATAAAATGATACAAAAATTAAGTAAACAGAGCATGGGGTACCATGAGCCACTGAATTAAGTCTCCCCAGTGGCTGCTGTCATCTGCCTAACATACGTATTCCTACCGGTAGTAGCAAAGTTGAAGAAACATTATAGTGGTTCGAGTAATACAAGTGGTTGCCTAACTGACCTCTTTTTGAAATGCAAGTTGAAATCTATTTTGCATCCTGCTAATGAAATCTGGCTTGGCACACCTGATGCATCAGAAGGACTTCAGATGTTCTCTGGTAGCATAGTGCTGTAGCATCCAGTTGCTGAGCAGTTCCTGAAAGGGCGAAACTGTTATTACCCAATGCCTTCTATTCTGTTTGTTTCCAGTGAAACTGTCTTGAAGGGAAATAGCAGTTATGCAACAGGGATATATGTCCTCATTACTCTTCTCCTGAAGGTGTGGTTAACACACTGTCACTGCTGATTTGGGGTGAAAAAAGCCACTGAAGCTGTTTTAAAAACAATTTAAAAAAAACATTAACTAGAGTGCTTCATTCTATTTTCTTCTCATAAGGAAATGGCAAATGAGAGGAAAATGAAAGGAACTAGACTTGAGGAAATGTTGAAATTCTGAGAGGGAGGTTTATTGAAAAATGGCTTCTGTTGAGGATGCTGATTAGAAATGTTAAAAAAAAAATACCCGCCTTGAGTCTTCGTTATTCAGTTTAATAAATAGGTTAGCATGCATGCACACGGACACCCACCCGCCCACATACATAGAAAGAGACACAGACACCCAGCTACATCTTAGCCAGTACTTCTCTGCTATGTTATAATTCAACAATATCCTCCATTTTGCAGAACTTATGTAGCTTCCTTCCTCCATACCTCAAACTACAGCAAAACGAAAACTTAGCATACAGTTCAGAGATACAAAACTGCTGAACCCAGAGGCAGTATGTGTTGAATAGAATGTAAACCTGTTTGAATATGTCACATGCCCAGGATTGTAAATACCGTATTTTTTGGAGTATAAGACGCACCTTTTTCCTCCCCAAAAGTGGCTGAAAATTTGGGTGCGTCTTATACTTGGAATGTAGCTTTTTTTTCCAGCCCTAACTAGGTGCTAACAGATCTTCCCAGCTCTTACCTTGCAGGCTTTTTCATTGTTACTCTCTCCAAAGAATGTTTTTCCAGCCCTAAGTCTTTGCAGAATTTTTTTCATTGCTCTACTTGCTCCGAATAAGTTTTTTTCTAGTCCCAGCTCTTACCGGCTTGCAGGCTCTTTCATTGTTATTCTCTCAGAAGAAGGTTTTTTTTAAGTCCTAACCAGGAGATAAAATAATGTGCTGAAGCTGCTCCGAATAAGTTTTTTTCTAGCCCTAACCAGGTGCTAACGATCTTCCCAGCTCTTACTGGCTTGCATGCTCTTTCATTGTTACTCTCTCAGAAGAAGGTTTTTTAAAGTCCTAACCAGGGGATAAAATAATTTAACATATTAACAGAGTTGGAAGGGACCTTGCAGGTCATCTAGTCCAACCCCCTGCCCAAGCAGGAGACCCTACATTTGCCTAAGGACGCTAGCCAGATTAACACCTGGTAGGCAGATTGTTTTCCCTTATTTTCCTCCCCAAAAACTAAGGTGCGTCTTATACTCCGGTGCGTCTTATACTCCGAAAAATACGGTATTCTGTTGATTTTGATTGTTAAGGCTTTTCACCGATGCAGTACATTTTTTGGCTTGTTGCTATTGGTGTTTAAGAATATAGAACATAGAATGACAGAGTTGGAAGGGACCTTAGAGGTCATCTAGTCCAATCCCTTGCTGGAACAGGAGACCCTATGCCATTTTAGACAAGTGGCTGTCCAGTCTCTTTTTAAAAGCCTTCAGTGATGGAGCACCCACAACTTTCCAGTGGTTAAATGTTCTCATTGTTAGGAAGTTTCTCCTTAATTCCAGGTTGCTTCTCTCATTGATTAGTTCCCGTCCATTGATATGGATGTTATGGACTGCTCCAAGGTGTATAGCTCTTATCTTATTGGTTTTATGTTTAATGTTAACTATATACTAACATCTTAGTATCACATAAGATTCATGTGGAATTGTATTAGAGTAATACATAATCAGAACTGTCACTTAAACTAGAGCCATTGGGGGGTCTCATAACAGACAAAGAAAAAGTATATCCAGCCATTATCTACTGTTTAAATTGGGGCTACTCAAAACACACATCCAGTAGCTGCCATTTGTGACCCTCTAAGCTTCCGGAAAGCCGTGAAGACATGGCTCTTCCTGCAGGCGGGGTTCTGAGACAACTTCATCTTGGTCTCCCCCATGTATGTAAGATTTTGTACGGTTTTTAAAATGTATTTTAAATTGTTTTTATGATAGTGTTTAGTGGTTCTTCAAATGTTGTACGCCGACCTGAGTCCCCAGGGGGTAGGGCGGCATATAAGAACCATAAATAAATAAATAAATAAATAAATAAATAAATAAATAAATAAATAAATAAATAAATAAATAAATAAATAAATAAATAAATAAATAAACAAATAAACAAATAAACAAATAAACAAATAAACAAATAAACAAATAAACAAACAAACAAACAAACAAACAAACAAATAAATAAATAAATAAATAAATAAATCTGGTTCAACTGGCTTCTGACAATCAAAGCCAATTGGGGAAAATGTATTTGCTTAACGACCATCTGATTCACTTAACAACTGCAGTGATTGGCTTAATAACCATAGCATTAAAGATCATAACATTAAGTGTGGCTCACTAAACAACTGCCTTTTTAGTAATGGACATTTTCGTCCCAATAGTGGTTGTACGTTGAGGACTTATAGCAATAGCAATAGCACTTAGACTTATATACCGCTTCATAGTGCTTTACAGCTCTCTCTAAGCGGTTTACAGAGTTCAGCATATTTCCCCCAACAATCTGGGTCCTCATTTTACCGACCTCAGAAGGATGGAAGGCTGAGTCAACCTTGAGCCGGTGAGATTTGAACAGCTGAACTGCTGAACTGCAGTGCTGCACTTTAACCACTGCGCCACCTCGGCTCTTATGTACATTTGTTTTCTGTTACAATGAAAGTTGGCTAGGGGAAGTAAAAGTCCATGGACTTTATAGTTCTTATTGGTTTTATTGTTAGTTTTTAAAATTATGAATGGGTTGCTAAAGTATCATGTCTAATCTTATCTTCTAAGATTCTATCAATGGGAAACATAATCTTGTTTCGCTTTATTGCAATGAGAGTTAATGAATACTGGAAAAGATGATGCATATGTGTTGAAAAGAGCATTCGCCAAATAGCTCCATGATCATTATGCCCATTGAAAGGATATTATTTTGGGTTTGACATGAAGTCATTGCTTTCAGAACCTCGTCTGCTGAAGCACTGTATAATACTTGAGTTAAATTGAAATTAAAAAAAACCTAAGAACTATTGCAATAAGACTTGGGACTTCTGGTTCATTTTAAATATTACCCTTAGAAGTCCTTGGATGCTCTCTGACTTTGGTTGTTTGCAGATGTTTCATTGCCCAACTAGGTAATGTCATCAGTACCAAGGACTTCAGAGTCACTTGGAGTCACCAAGGACTCCAAGGTTCAACCCTGAGCTGTACTATTCTCTTCTATTTTATACAATAAGCATCAGGCTGCTAATTACATTTCAGTGTTTAAAGGTGATCTGTTAGTCAGTACCCAAATAGAATAAAAATAGTATAAATGAAGTTTTAGTAGACTTCCAGTAAGAGAAAGATTAAAGCTAGGTTCATAAATTGTACTAAACCACCTGGACCTTGTGATTTGGGCAACATGGTTTAGTCTTTCATGGTGTATAAATCAAGCCACTGTAGCTTGTTTTAAAAACCATGGTTAAAAATCTCCTAAACTGCTGTTACATGAAAAGTAACCTGGAAGAATGCTCATATGTCTCAAGGCAGCCTTTTTCATATTTGAGCTTTGTGTAGCTGATAAAATGAGATAGAAGATGGTTGGAAAAGGTTACAAGGAAACATGTGAAATTTTGGGAATGAGGTAGAGCCACGATAGTGCTCTATACATTATCAGGAAGAGCCAATATAAATAAATTCCAGTAGGCAGTGTTGGAGGGAAGACATGAGCCCCTTTATAAACTGAGCTTGAAAGCCAAAGACAGACAATTTTGTATTGTTATACAGGTTTAAAACATTTTGCCATAGATATGAGAGGAAGTATAGCAATCAAAAGTTATAAAATTAGTCGCTCATCTTGGATTTTAAGGGATTTACTCCCTGGTGGTATGAATATGTTGCCAAGAAGAGTAAGAAGTGTTGTCTTCTGCATTATATGATTCTTATAATATAAGAGTCCATGGCAGGGGTGGGTTTTCTTCCCTACCGGTTTGGAAATGTGTGTGTCGCATCGCATCGCATCGCATCGCATCGCATCCGGGTTCTGACCCTCTGTGCATGCTCAGAAGCTTTTGCGCATGCGCAGAGGGTTCGTTGTCAGCCACTTTCATTGTGGCTTGTAAATCATGTATTATAATTTAGCAGGTTGAGTGAATCTTGTCAGTTATGATTTATTAATGAGTTACCGTATTTTTCGGAGTATAAGACGCACCTTAGTTTTGGGGGAGGAAAACAAGGAAAAAAGGCCTCTGCCTCCAAGCAATTTACCAAACAGCAAACAGCAAACAGCAAACAGCACAGATGATATACACTGTTTGCTGTGTATTTCTGTGCATGTGTGCCTGACCCATAGAAATAGCAAAGAATTAGAGAAATGTACATTATGCCAAAAAGTTTTCTTAAATGTAGTCACACTAACTCTTCCCAATTATTTAAATAGATCTACTCCAAGGTAAGTCAGGATTTAACTCTAATACTAAACAGGACACTGTTACATTTCAGACTATACTTGTACAGAGCTGTTAAAATTAATTAAAATTTCTGGAAGTATACATTATTCTCTATTATTTAAAAGAAGATACAATAGTACTGGGCCTCTTCAGAGCAAGCATTTATTTTAAAAAGCTTCTTTATTTTGTTAAGTTGTCTAGATTTACAGAGGTCTCCAACCTTGGCAACTTTAAGACTTGTGGACTTCAACTCCCATAATTCCACAGCCAGCAAAACAAATAATAAAGCAGTCTTTAAAAAATAAGTCTAATAATTTGAACATTCTACAGAGATTTATAGTTATTCACTTACCCCCTTGCATCCAGTTCAGCAGAAAATAAATATCTGTGTGTCTCTCCCAGCTATTTGCCTCTTTGCAACTAGTTTCAGTTTCATTTTAGCACGTGGCAAATCAGCTGGTGTTCGGAAAGCTGCTAATGACTTGCTTGTCTTAACAGGCTCTTCCCTTTGCTGCAAGCAGGTAAATTGCTGGAAGACCGAGGCCAAAGGGTGGGGGTGGCTGGCTGGGTGGGGCTACATTCGGTGTATAAGACGTACCCAAGTTTTCACCCTCTTTTGGGGGATAAAAAGGTGTGTCTTATACTCCGAAAAATACGGTATGTTTAAAGACACCATAGCTACCTAAGTTATATAAAAACAGAATACAACTAAATTATATTCTCAGTAGTTCCAGTGAGCTGGCTTCTATTTTCTAAACTCTCTGAGTAACCATTGTTTAGTGATGACCAGTCTTCCCCAAATTCTCAAGCAGTCATTAAGCATTCCAACTGAGAATTTGGGGATTTGAAATCCCAGTGTATTTGGAAGCACTACATTAAAGAAGACTTACTCAGAAAATGCACTTATTATATGTTGATTGTTCCCATATTGTCTGAAAAATGGCTCTATATGGTTTTGAAACTTTGGAGCAGTTTTGAAATCTTATGACTGTTCTGATTGTGGATTATATAACTACTCTGGAAAATCCGGATAGCTACTAGATGGCAGCAAAGAGGTAACAAAACTAATTCTTTGTGCCTATCAGCTAGATTTTTACAGCCCTAGACCAGGGGTGGGTTCCTCCCGGTTCGGACCGGATCGCCCGAACTGGTAGTGACCTGCTGGTGATGTCACTGTCACTGCCGGTCCATGCGCACCATCATCTTTTCTTTTTGGTTTTTTTGTGAATTTTTTCCCTTCCGCTGCTTGAAAAGGGCCCGCCCGCCCACCCGCGGGTTAATACTGACCTTTATTTCTTTGCCCGAAGCACAGCTGATCAGCTCCTCAGCTGTGTTTCGGGCTGATTCCTGCTTCTGAGCATGCGCGGAAGCCAAATCTCACAAGGGGACGTGCACACACGCGCGAGCGGAGCGTACGCGCATGCACAAAACATCGCAATGCGAACCGGTGGTGAAGGTAAGTGGAACCCACCCCTGCCCTAGACCCAATAGACTTATTTCAAACAATTGCAAACATATGACAGATTCTCCTGATAGAGAATGAACTTACATTGACTTACTGCTCCTGTATTTCTAGACATCTGTCCAGTACCTCTTTCTGGAGGCCAAACCACGCCGTGCCGCCGTGGCAGCAGATCTAAACTTTCCAACTACTTCTATATTTTCTTGCTGGGTCAGTTCCTCTTAGGAGCAGGTGGAACTCCTCTGTACACACTGGGCACAACTTTCATCGATGATAGTGTCCCAAAGCACAAAGCTTCAGTCTACATAGGTAGGTATAATTCATTTTGATTTCTTGAAACGCCAAATTTATCTTGAGCATCTAGCAAGTTTGGTAATATGTTTTTTGTATTTTCTATTTGCTTATTTAACTGCTTGTAAGTTTTTTTTTAGTTGGTTGGGATACAGGATGTGTTTTTACAGTTGCTTACAGTAGGGCTATGTTCATCTTCAGGTATATGGAGGATGGCCTTATCCCTAAGGCCTCAGTTCCCATGAAAGGGAGCTTCAGCCCTTTTCATGATCCGCACAAAGACCTGAAGGGGCCTTGTAAGTATGTTATACTGAATGCACTTCAAAGTCAGCACCCACCCACATTGGGAACTTCCCAAGCAAATGCTCATCTAAGTGATTTGAACATTCATCCATACATACCTTCCCACTTCATACCTTTATATGCTCAATACAGGTAGTCCTCGATTTACATCGCAATTGATCCCCAAATTTCTGTTGTTAAGTGAGACATTTGTTAAGTGAGTTTTGCCCCATTTTACGACCTTCCTTGCCGCAGTTAACTGGATCACTGCAGTTGATAAGTTAGTAACCTGGTTGTTAAGTGAATCTGGCTTCCCCATTGATGTTGCTTATCAGAAGGCTGCAAAAGGTGATCACCTGACCCCGGGACACAGCAACGGTCATAAGTATGAACCAGTTGCCAAGCATCTGAATTTTGATCGCGTGAGCAATGGAGATGCTGTGAAGGTTGTAAGTGTGAAAAATGGTCGTAAGTCCACTTTATTCAGTGCCGTTGTAATTTTGAACAGTCACTAAATGAACTGTTGTAGATCGAGGACTACCTGTATGCAAAGAATTAAAGCTGGCATGTTTTAGAATGCTGCTTACCCACTTCAAATCACAAGCATTGAGTTGAACACCTGCACCGGAATTATGTTTTCTAGTGAGTGGGGTGGCACTTCGATCCTATTTTGGGAGTCTGGAAGAATTCCTTGTCACATTGCAGTTGCTCCTTCTCATCTGTGTGAATCAGTAGATAAGAATCAGATACTGTGCTCCTGCAGGGTTGACCTTGGTTTCCCTTTCGCTTGCCATAATCCTTTTAACCGCAGAATAACAGCGTGTGAATACTGCAAATGAATAACCAGCAAGAATAACAAATGTGTCAACTGTGACAACTAGACCCATCATTCATTAATGCAGAGCCATGGAAAAGTCCCCATGCAGCAGAAAACGAATCTCTGGTGGTCCATTAAGGCAGTTGGAAAAGGTGGCAAAAATTATGAAAGAGAAGGAGGTTTCAGTCCCTTCAGTATATTCTGAATATATTGTAAAGTCTAGAGGAAGTTGGAAGCTTTGGAAAGTCCATTTCTAGACTTCTTCATTTAGAATGTTGTGCATTGTTGGAGATTCCTCCTCAGCAGGTGAACTGCAGAAAGCCTTTCTGCATTTTTATCTCCTCCTGGCAAAGGATGCACAGAATCTGAAAGACGTTCATTATCCTAAATCATCTCGTTCCTCTAAGCAGCATCTGGCCCTTGTGGAGTAAGCCTTCAGATGAGGATCAGGTGTCAACACGAGCTCATGACACAATTGATAGATCAATGGAAAAGAATTCCCCTGACGATTCAATAGGAATTGATGGGTAGATTTAATCTGAGATATTTATATCCCACCTTTCAGCCTTCAAATATTTTTCTATTGACTACAGAATACAGAATAGTAGAGTTGGAAGATACCTTGGAGGTCTTCTAGTCCAGGGGTTGGCAACCTTAAACACTCAAAGAGTCACAAAGGTCCTAACCGGAAGCCCCCCGTTCAATTCTGGAGCCGACCGGAAGTCTGGTCACCCACCCACCCACCATAGAGTCTCCTCCTAGTGCGGCATCCTTCTTCCTCTGCCGACCAGAAGTCTGGTTTCCCCCACCATAGAGTCTCCTCCTGCATGGTGTCCTTTTTCCTCTACCTGTCCTAACCGAAAGCCCTATCAATTGTGGAGCCGACTGGCGACAGGGAGCCGCAGCAGAGAGATGAAAGAGCCACATGTGGCTCCAGAGCCGCGGGTTGCTGACCTCTGTTCTAGTTCAACCTCCTTTAACAGGGTTAAGGCTGAACGCAATATCTGGCATGTACCATAATTACATTTATTTGATGGAGATTCTTTGTGTCTTGAACATAAGTTGTATCATTGTCTTTAACTGTATGTTTAATGCATTTTAAATGAGATGGTATGCTGGGAAGAACCATGTGGAAGCTAGGCCATCCTCCTCTCATTCTAAACAGTGTCTTCCCTATGGTAATCTACCCAGGATGCATGAATTTAACATTCTCAATCTTATATCACCTTACATATTTATACAGTGGATATGGGATCCAACATGCATTTTTGTGCTCAATATCCAACATGCACACTATTATCTTTCCTGCAGGAATTGGATATGCCATGTCACTGCTGGGTCCTGCCATTGGCTATGTTTTAGGAGGACAGTTGCTGAATGTCTATGTTGATTTCAATCGTAATATAAGGCAAGGACATTTTGTTTTTCATCTACATAAATAAGAATGTACATTTTTTCTTATTAGTAAGACATCATTTTGAAAAGCCTTATCCTAATAGTTCATCCAGAAATACATATGTTTTAGTTACCTATAATAATTTTAATGGGTTTGGTTGGTAGCAGAGGTAGGTTTCAGCAGGTTCTGACCAGTTCTGGAGAACTGGTTGTGGAAATTTTGAGTAGTTTGGAGAACTGGTGAATACCACCTCTAACTGGCCCCACCCCCATCTATTCTCTGCCTCCCGAATCCCAGCTGATTGGGAGGATATGGGGATTTTGCAGTAACCTTCCCTGGAGTGGGGAGGGAATGGAGATTTTACAGTATCCTGTAAAATACAGTATACAGTATCCACGCCCACCAAACCAAACCACGCCCACCAAGCCATGCCCACAGAACCAGTAGTAAATTTTTTTGAATCCCACCACTGGTTGGTAGGGTTTTTTGGGATGGGAGTTGTTTTTAATAGCCAAGCACTGATTTGTATTTGGGAAACCTGAGCAGCCATGAATAATGAGCAATTTTTAGTCAATTTGCTAGATGTGGATTTTGATTGTTTTATCTTTAGAAGAAGTCTATGTGAAGCGATATACATGAAGCCATTTATGCTGTGAAAGGCCAGCCAATTTACTTCATGAAGCAATCTGGTTGCTTGAGACTTCTTTGGGCCTCTGCTGTGGGAGAAGGATCCTCTTAGCCTTCTTTTCTCCAGTGTTGACTAAGATGCTTCTAAGTTGGGAAAGGAAGACCTTTCACACATGTTTATTTATTTGGCATTCTTTTTGGCATTCTTATATGCCGCCCAACTCCCGGAGGACTTAAGGTAGTTCCAGACTGGGCAGTTTCAGGGTACATTGTAGTCAATCCCACTACTTGTGGTGAAGCTACACATTCTGAAAGCACTTCAGTCAGTGTTGTAAATTTCTCAAAGCCTTTTCTTGTACCTTGAGCTCTGAGGAGCAAAAAGAGAGAAAAGGTGCTGTTCTCTTTTGCTTTACCTTCATAAGTATGGTGCTCATATTACTATGCAAAACTTATAAAGTGGTGCTACTTTTGAATCTTCCTTGAAGCAAAACACTCCCTCAAGCTTTCTGTAGTCTTGAACAATAATACTTGATTGAACTCATTATTACCTGATTCAATTTTCCATTTAGTAAAACAGCACTAATTTCTTTTTTGTATAACTGCATAAATGTGGGAAGAAGGCAGCACAGTTGTAATAAATAAGCTAAAATGTATATTTTATCATACAGAATAGCTTTGCAAAAGGTATTGTTATTTAATTCATAATACTTCTGTTAAATATGTGTTCACTAAATAATATTATTCTAGTGTAGACCTCACTCCAGAAGATCCACGCTGGGTTGGAGCATGGTGGATAGCCTTTGTGATATGCAGCTTCTCTACATGCCTTTTAGTAGCACCATTTTCATATTTCCCGAAGCATTTGCCAGGTAAACAAGTATTCCAAAATAAGTAATTAGTATAATACTAAACATATTGAGCCTTAGATAAGTTGTTGGGATTCCTAAAGTTATAGTATAAAACAGTACAGAATGGATGGATGGATGGATTGTAGTGCAATAAATATTCTGGAATTTGCAACTTTCATATAGCTCATCACAGTTTTAATATTCTTACTGCAGTAGTGTAAGTATATGAAGAGCATTGGGTACAAAGTAATAAGGTCTACTCTAAAAAAAAGAGAGAAAGAAGACAATTACTAAGAGAAGCACATTGATCAGTTGGATGCAGACAAATGAAGTCCAGACACTTATTTCTAAGACAACGTATCTATTGAATAGCAATAAAAATAAGGATGTATGCGGAAAAACTTGATAGTCTTTCAACCTTTGATAAGAAGATCCTTTTTTATATATCTTATTCTTTAACCAATGTTTGAAAAAAGAAATGACAAGAATCAGTCTTTCAAAAAGATCCGAGAAGTCCCTTCACGATGTCCTGAGCTAAGGGGGAATTTTCCTGTGGCACAAAATCAAAGTTCTTTAAGGCAAAGCTTTGTTTTGAAATCCCCAGTTCTACTTTTCAGTAGACAAAACCGGTTGAACAGGGAGAGGGAGAGACAATCCATTTTTGGATATTAGCCAATCCTACTTCATTACAGCTGGTAGGAATAAATGGTATTATAACTCAATGACATATGGTGATTCCAATCGAAAATCTGCTTTCAACAAACTTAAAATACCTTCTTTTACATATTTTTTAACCTTTATGCCATAGACTGATTTTCTGAAACTATTTGTCCTTAAGATACCAGTGATCTGAACAGGCAAAGGAGTACCTAGACCAGGGATGTCAAACTTGCATCATCACTGTGGTGTCACGTGACGTATCGGGACTTTCCCCCCCTTTGCTAAACCAGGCGGGGGCAGAGCCAGCACGTGACACATCTGGCTGCGGGCCGTGACTTTGACACCCCTGACCTAGAAAATTGGAAAGAAGGACAAATGGGTGAAAAGGGGGATACACGAATTGTTTAACTTTCTTGAGATCTGTAAAAAATTATAATGCAAATCTACAAAAAATAAAATAATAAAATAAAATCCCCTAGTTGTACATGTATAGGAACTTAATTTTTCCAGTATCAGGTTTTCCAATGGCAGCAATGTGCTAGATTCAGTTAGGAGGCAAAAGCCTTCAGTATGTAACTAATTAAAATCTTGTCAATTCCAGGCAGCAGAGCAAGCCTATTGAAAAGTACTCTTCAATTAATTAAGGTTACAGAATAGAGCTTTTTTTAACCTGCCCTTAGCACTTATTAAGGAAACACTGTGCCATGGAGAACAGTTGTTATGGGAGAGATACTTGAAAAGACTGACAATGTTTGATTTTAAGGCTATGCCTGTCTGACAAAGGACATGAAGACAAAAGGGAGGAATGTTGTCCTTTTATTTAGCTGCCCATCATGCCACATGGTAACTCTTTTGCTGGAAGTCTGGTAACCCTGTTAGTGCATCCTGTTAGTGCATTCTTCAAGAGGATGAAACTATTTTAAGTGGGAAATATCTGACTGAGAGATGATCTTGAAATTATAAAGAATACAGATTTGTGTCCAAGCAGACAAACTTACTAAAATTACTTGACCAAACATTTAACATTACAGCTGATTTCCACAAAATGTATGTACTTCTTGCAATTACAATTGCCTTTTGTCAAAAGTAAATTATTTCTTTTTCTAGGTACAAGCAAAATACGAGCAGAGAAGATTTCTGAAGCACACCATAATGGAAAAGAGATGTGTGAATATACTGGGAGGAGTATTAAGGACTTTCTTATGATTCTCTGGGTAACAAAAACCACACATTCAAATCAATATCTATAGTTAATTTGAATCTGGCCACATTTGGGAGTCATTGTGTCAATAATACTTGCAAGGCCTCATTAATGGAATGCAACAAGGGTAATTGCATTATTCAATGTTTGAAATGGTTAGATAAGGCAGTGCTTTACATTCAAAGCAATAAATGACTAAAGTCAGATTCAAACATCAATTTCAGTAGTGTAGATTTCCTCACCTATGCTACTATCACTTATTTGAATATTGATTTTTAATAGCCAAAGAGCAATGAATGGAAGGAGAATTGCATTAGTATAAAATGCTTTGAGAAGGAAATGAACATGCTGCTCCTAAGCTTCTTCAAGTCTCATGGTGGCTTTGTATATATATGCATATAATTCAAGCCCACGGTCATATTTTATATGTAACTGAGGTTTAGGCAAAAGTGATTGCCAATCAGAACAATGAGATCTATGATGAATTGGTGAAACTTAAATAGAGAAGATTAAGGGATATATGACAGTGACCTTCAAATGTCTGAAGACCTTTTATGGAGAAGATGGAACAGAGTTGTTTTATATGATTCTAGAAGTGAGCTCTAAAACCAATGCATGGAACTAATAGGGAAGCAGATTTGGCAAAGTGTTAAGAAGAAATGCCTAATTGCAAGGTCTGTTGTAGGACAGATTATTGAGGGGTGATGGTGGTGCAGTTTGCTTCTGTTTGAAAGGCTTAAGCACAAGACCCCTGCCTTTTGAGTTGATAGATGTTTGGATTTTCAACAACATATGTGCTATAAAAACAGCTGCCACAAAGATGTGTCCAATCATAAAATGCTCATTAACTACAAAACAAAACAAACAAACAAAAGAACAGATGAGATTGCTCCCCATTATCTGTCATCCCATAGATAAAACCCTATCAATTCAAAACCTTTATATATATTTTCTGCGAAGTAGTCACACTCCCAAACAAAGCACTGAGGTGTTGCAGTCATCTATTCTTATTTCCTAAGCATGCCTATAGGGCCAATACGAGGTTGATACTGTAAGTATTTTTTGGCAATCAGAATGATGCTAGAACCTGAGAGTTTACCTGCAGATATAATTTCTTCTTTTTTATTTTTTTTTAAAGATCTCAAAGCAAACCAAAACATGAGGTCAAAGCTTCTGACAAGTGCCAGAGGAGTTGGCATTGGGAATACAGTTGCTCGTCATTAGAGCACATTCCTAATGGGAAGATCTAGTTGGAGTGGAATAAATTGCCTCAGAAAGTTGTAAGGCATTTAAATAAAGACCATCTGTTAAGGATGGTGTGTTGCAAGATTCCTGAACTGTAAATGGTACTATAAGCAAAAGACTGAACTAAATGCCACCCCAAGACCTCTTGCAGCTCTAAAATTCAATTATCCTTTGATTTTAAATGGATATTTGATCACTAAGACACATTATTTGAAAAAAAGATAAGTAAAAAGCATAATAAAAAGGATAAATGTATTAACCATGAATAATAACATTTATTACCCAGTATATCTTTGCAGATTACATCAACAGCTCTAATTGCCTGTTCCAGTTTATGGCCACTCATCAGTAGCTAATAATGTTTGTTTTCACCACTTCTTGAGGGCCGGTTAGATACTAAATTAAATGATTTTAAAATTAAGTACCAGCTAAGGGATGAGTTTGACAGTTTCATCTCATTTCCTTCCATGCCCCTGCAAGCCTTGATAGAAATCATAGCCGTTGGCTGTTTTCATCAGCACAAGCAGCAAGAAGTTGACATCCTCATGATAATTTCTTACTGCAACTGATGCCAGTAAAAGCTTCTGTTCAAGAAAACAGGCAATGATACCTTAATCTTACTAAGTTATTACAAGGGGGTAACTCCCCCTAAAATCCTGGCTCAGTCCGTATGCTGTGCCTAGATGAGAAAATGACCAACATTTTTCTGTTTTCATGCATGCACTGGTATCAAACCAACCAAACTATATTTATAAAAAATATATTTATAAAAAGAAGCCTCCGACAACTTGTTTGTGGCCTGTGAACCAGATTTCTACACATTTCAATATTTGAGTTCTGAAGCAACAACCTTTTGTGATGAAACAGTTGAGACTCTACTCTAAGAGATTTGTCAAGACTGTGGTAGCTCTAAGGCCTACAACTTGCTGAATTTTTAAAAACCAAATAGAAAAAGAAGAAAGAAGAGCAAATTATTGAGCTAATGCAATTCTTTGTATATATGTATGTGTATACATTTGTGTGGGATTATTGTCATGGATGTTAAGAAAAACTCTGGCTAAACTGCCGTGTTTCAGTCACAAATCCTGTCTTTTTTTTCTACCTCTGTTTGGCCATCCTTTGTTAACTTGTGCAAAAGCCAAGATTAGGCATTATTCATTTGTATCTTGACATCTTTATCTTTTGACAGGATCAAGGAAGCAAAAATAATGGCTCAGATATGTGGAAAATCAACAAAATGGGTAGTTGATTAGCAGGAGGGTTTCTTTTCTTTCTTTTTTTAAAAAGAACAGAATATTTCTAAAATTTATTCATAAGTATATCCAAGGTAGTCATATGAAAATGGGATAAATATTAGTTCTAGAATGGTTTAAATGAATTCCAAATCTCAAACCAAATTTGACTAGTTGAAATTCAGGATATAGATTCAAATAAGTGGATTAATCAGCATTATAATAGGTAGACCTGGAGTCTTTCTGGCCAAATAGTTCACTAAGAACATGTTTTTCTTCTTAATGTGCTCTTGTTTTTGATTTAAGAGATGGAGAAGGAGATAAACATTTCTAACAGTTTTAAAATGATAGATTGAATAGCAAAACTGATGTAATGAAAATTTATTCTGAAAAAATAGATCAATTTCTCTGTGGCATAATCTAAGCAGGCACTATATATGTTACATAACATTGATTTAAGAAATCTAACTAAAATATGTAGGGGGAACTTAACCAAACCTCCTTTTCTAGATGCTGCTGAGAAATCCCGTGTTGATGTATCTTGTAATAGCAGCTGCATTAGAAGCTTTAGTCGCTACTGGTTTTGCAACTTTCTTGCCTAAATTTATAGAAAATCAGTTTGGATTTACATCTAGCTATTCAGCTACTTTAGGAGGTAATGTATTTGCTTCATTCTACACAAACACTGTTTTAATTTTGTTAATGATGGGATTTAACACTTGGGGGAAAGAAAACTAAACGATGGAAAGAAAGGCTAGAGTTTTAAGAGTTTTACTAGAAAATATCCTATTGAATTCTGTGAATTTTATGTCTGGTAAAATTTGTTTTCTTTGATAAACTGTAGGTTAATTATCAATATCTGCCAAGAATGTGGAATGCCCTCTGGTTGATATGCTTAAACAACCTACTTATTTAATCAGTTTAAGGAAATGATTATTTACTCAGCTTCTGTTTACCTAAGTTAATTAAAACTCTTCTATTTGTCTAAGGTAAAAAGTAATTAAACATTCTTCTGTTTAGTTAGCAATCATACCTTGACAGGATTTGTCTGTATACTATGTGTCATATATTAACCATTTATTCATTGTAACTAAATTAGTAAAGTTAATCTTTTATACTTGTATTCACAAGAAATTTGCTATAAATAATAAACTGCAAGTCCAGACAGCCAGAGCTTCTGAACACGGGGCTGCTCAACTCAGAGAGATTTCCAACTTGGACAAGCTTTGCTCAAGAAATCATGTCTCTGTGTCTATGATTCCTACAATAAACTAATCAGAATAATTTGGGAATCCAAGCAATATTTACTGTTCTTCAGGTTATTGTCCCTTGAGGGGCACTGACTCGGGGGGGGGGTGTCTATGGCAATTCACACGGCCAATTCACCATGGCCAACTTGCTGCAGGACAACCTGCCAAGGCCAACTCGCCACGGGCCAACTGACTGCAAGAGAAGAGTTACACTAATATCAAAGAAATGGTGGAATAGAATCATTGAAGAAAGGATACAAAAGGAGGGACAGAATAAAATGTCAATGGAAAAAATTGAAATATTTTATTTATTTATTTTGAATAATTAAACAGAATTGTTAAATTGTCTACCAGCGAGTTGGCCTTACAGTGAGTTGGCCATGGCAAGTTGTCCTGGAGCAAGTTATCCATGGTGAGTTGGTGGCAGTGAGTTAGTTGTGGCAAGTTGTCCCATTCCAGACTCAGGGTGGGGAGTGAAGGAAGCTTAGATCCTCAGTTGATAAAATGTTTCAAGTAGGCCCTAAGAATTTCAGATTTGGTTTTTTTACTTTATGGTTATAACAGGATTTTCTGAATTAGTTTAAATATTTATTTCCAAGCTTGACTTTCCATTTATAGTAATCAAATTGGGAAAAGGATACAGTTTCTAAAAAAAAAAAGTTGTTCAGCAGATCGTCCCCATAAAACTCAAATCAATATATGAGGCAGCAGATAGAAAGGTAGTGTCTCTTAGGATGCAACATATATTGTTGTGGCTTCTATTTGGATTGGCTTCTCACAAAGAAAGAAACCCCAGTTAAAATGGATACATAGTTTGAGAATCTACCACTTCATTGGGGAGAAGAGTTGGTGCTCCATGCAGGCGGTCAGATTCTTTCTGCTCTTGAACCTTCCTGATTGTGATGCCTGTTTGAAAGATGGCGCCAGGGAATGGAGGGCGCCTTGGGTGACACTGCAGGAAGAATCATCTGTCTTTCTTTCTGGTGGTAGTAGTCAAACTACTACTCTACAATAGCACTGTGGTCTCCCAGCTAATGTAACAACACCATATGCTAATGATGACAAGTTATTTTTTAAAATATATTCCACTATTCCAAAAAGCCCTCAGAGTAAGCCCTGACCATATCGCCAAAAATTGGGAGCATGTACATTTATTTTTGCAAATGATTGTTAGCATTGTAAAGCAAAAAGTGAAAGATTTAGCACATGTATTTTGCACGTCAGGTTGTAATATACAAATGAATAACATACTTTCTGATAAAGAACTATAGCTTTAAGGAAAACCAGGTTTGATAGTAATTAGGTTGCATAAATCCAATATAGGTAATTTTCATCTGCAAAAAGACAATGATAACATTGAATAAAACAAGTGACGATGACAAGGATGGGCCCATCCTTTCACATCTGGTTCTGTGAACCATCAGTTGATCTTTTCTAAGTACCTGAGCAAACAAAAAAGCTTTCTGTAAAATTTCATTTCAGTGCCGTGTTCATTGTTTGAGACCCTTGATTAATAATTGGTGTACTAGGATGCCATCTTGAATGGAAAGTAAGCAGCCTGGAACTGTCTCCAGCTGCTCTTTCCACCTGCTTTCTTGTACTTAAAATTAGGAACATGTTACTGAGTGAGAGAACGTGCCAGTCAGGGAAGAAATACAGATGTGATCACAGAGGATCAGAGTTGTACAACCTGCTTGGACATTTTATGTCTGAAAGCTGATTCACACATGTGTAATCCCATGACACAACCAGTTAAGTGAACTGGCATCATTATATGAAGTGAAGCTTTAATAGCCAAGCACATGGAAAGCAAAAATAAAATTTGTTTGTGGCAATAAATCCCACAAACTCTGAAAGATAAATTTAATAAGTATTTAGAGATTATTTAACAGTGGAGATATTGGTGTTTGTACTTTTATCTTGATAATGTGGAGCACCATAGTTACTGTATTTTCAAAAACCATTGAACTATAAACTGGACAACTGGACACTTTTTACGTCAGTGTGTTGTGCAAACACAGTATGAGAGCTAGGTTTATAGTTAAGTGTGTCATATAAATCTTGAAATTGGGTTAATTGACTCATTCATATAGATATACTAAACTTGTTTGTTTGACACAATTATATAAGTAACTGCAGTAACTGCAGGAAAAATGTATTTTTTTCACAGATTAGCATTCCAAACCCATTTCTTTTTTAGTCATAATTCATAAAAAAATAAAGCATGCAAAGAGAGAAAAAAGTAAAAGAATGACTGTTTACCATAGCAATAATATGACCGTGTTTAGTTCTCTTTTTAGTAGTGAATATATTTATTGTTTTATTTTAAATGAAATTATTACTTTGATAATTGTTTTCCTTTATTTTCTTTTTAGGACTTGTCTTAATCCCTGGAGCAGCAATTGGCCAAATCATAAGTGGTACCTTAATTTCCAAGCTCCAAATGAATTGCAAAACTATAATCAAGTTTATTATTGCTACTTGTACACTGGCACTGCTATTAAACATGGTGTTTGCAATTGCTAAATGTGGGAATGAACCATTTGCTGGTGTTTCCGAAACATATAATGGGCAAGTATATGATTAGCAGTATATGTTAAAATATATAATGGCCACAAGATGGTGAATTAAATCAAACTTCCTTCAGAATTCATTTTATGTTTTATATTTTTATACATCTCAGAGATAATGAAACATAAAATCAAAATTGCTCATATTGATGTTGATGAAAACAGTATTCATAATATATTTCCATCACATTGTCTTTATGAGAAAAGTGGTATCATGCAAAGCATAGAAAACAAATAAGAAAAAGTAGAAGACATAAGACAAATAAAACAACTACAACTATTCATTATACATCATCAGAGCTTATTGTTTTTGTGAATCAATTCACTTTTCATTCACATGCTTGTTTTGTAAATTAGTCCTCATTCATTCTCCCAATGACACTACAGGTAGTGCTCAGTTAACAATCCCTCCTTCAGCATCCATTCGAAGTAATGACAAAGCTGAACAGGTGGGAGTTATAATCAGTCCTCAAAGTCTTTAAAAGCTGCCCCAGTACTGGTAGTCCTCAACTTAACAATTGAGCCCAAAATTTTATGTTGCTAAGCAAAACATTTGTTAAGTGAATTTTGCCCCATTTTATGACCTTTCTTGCCACAGATGTTAAGTGAATCACTGCCGTTGTTAACTTAGTAACAATGGTTGTTAAGTGAATCTGGCTTCCCCATTGACTTTGCTTGTCCGAAGGTCAGAAAAGGTCATCACTGGGACACTGCAACCATCATAAATAATAGCCAGTTGCCAAGCATCTGAGTTTTGATCAACGTGACCATGGGGATGTTGAAATGGTCATAAGTGTGAAAAATTGTCCTAAGTCACTTTTTTCAGTGCTGTTTTAACTTTGAACAGTCACTAAATGAACTGTTGTAAGTCGAGGACAATCTGGGCACTTGGCAACTGGTTTATACTTATGATGGTTGCAGTGATCATATGACCTTCCCTGCTGGCTTTCCTATTGGAAAAGGAAGGGTTGCAAGTTGCTCAGGTATGTCTCCCCCATCCACACACTCTCCCTGAACCTTGCTGCACTCACTCCGAACCTTCCCAGCCACACGTCCACCCTCACACGCTCTTCTCCACCCAGCAGCGACCACTCCATTCTCCACTATGTTCGTGCCATGCCTACCCTGCCACCCACACGCTCTTATGCCCCTCCACGAGCCTTGCTGTGCTCGTATTGTGCCTCTCTGACTACTTGCAGATCAGGGATAGTTTTCACTTACCTTCACTACTGGTTCGCAAATGTGAACATGCACGCTTCGCTCGCACGCACCGCCTCTGTGCATGCGCATGGCATTCTGCGCATGCACAGAGCCTCAACAACGTGAATAAATGGGACGTCATTACATCTGGGTGGGTGGGCGGGGCCACCCCCAGTCGCCACTACCAGTTCGCCCAAACCGGATAGAACCGGTTGAATACCACCTCTGTTGCAGATCCTAATGCACCCTCTCCCACCCAGCAGCAGCCATCCCAAGCCCTGCCTCACTCATGCCACACTTCACCAATTCATCCCCTTGCCCCCATCTTGCAGCAGCCACCAGCTGCTTGCTAGCCTGCTTTGCTAACTGCCTGAGACTTGCAACTTCCTGGTGGCTTCTCCACCGAGTTTGCTTGTTGGAAGCCAGTAGGAAATTGTGAGAGATGCTCTCTTAATGATTCATGATCCTCACTTAACAATGACAAGATGGACTGTAGTTATTGTCATTGCTGAGCCGAGGTGGCGCAGTGGTTAAAGTGCAGCACTGCAGTTCAGCAGTTCAGCTGTTCAAATCTCACTGGCTCAAGGTTGACTCAGCCTTCCATCCTTCTGAGGGCGGTAAAATGAGGACCCATATTTTTGGGCGCAATATGCTGAACTCTGTAAACCGCTTAGAAAGGGCTGTAAAGCACTATGAAGCGGTATATAAGTCTAAGTGCTATTGCTATTGCTAAGTGGTTTGGTCATGGGACATTATGTTTTATGACCACCGTTGCTTATCAATACAATTTCCAGTCTCAATTACCATCATAAGTCAAAGGCTACCTAGAAACCATCTCCATGAACTTCAGTAAAGTCTCCCATTTCTTTACGAAATGAAGAATATAATTTAAAAAATTAAATCCTCGTACGCACATTGCAGTGACTTTAGAAATATTTAGCTCCAATTGTTCATGGTTATTAATGAATGAAAGCACGCTATTATGGAAAGTTTATTTTTTATTTCATCTATATATTATTTCTCTGTTTCAGGACAGGCATGTTATCAAACTTATCAGCACCCTGCAATGCCCATTGTAGATGTTTGCGTTCAGACTTTTTGCCCATCTGTGGTGCAGATGAAGTCCAGTATTTTTCTCCATGTTATGCAGGATGTACTGTTGTTGTTCCTCAGAAGCGTGGAACAAAGGTGTGGCCACTTTATGTTATGAAAGAGGATGCTCACTCTACATCAAATCTAAGTTCTGAATGTTAAAAATGATTTAGTCATGTGCCTAGTTTAAAATGTATCAATCAGAATAGAGCTGGAAAGGACTTTGGAGGTCTTCTAGTTCAGCCCCCTGCTCAAGCAGGAGATCCTTAGATCAGATTAACAGAGTTGGAAGGGACCTTGCAGGTCATCTAGTCCAACCCCCTGCCCAAGCAGGAGACCCTTACATCTGCCGCTACCTAGGATCGAACTCATAACCTCCTGATTGTGAGGCAAGAGCTCCACCTCTAGGCCACAGCAGCTGGGTCCTATACCATTTCAAACAAGTGACTGTCCAGTCTCTTCTTAAAAACCTCCAGTGATGAAGCACCCACAATTTCTGAAGGCAAGCTGTTCCACTGGTTAATTGTCCTCACTTTTAGGAAGTTTCTCCTTAATTCCAGGTTGTTTCTCTCCTTGATTAGTTCCCATCCACTATTTCTTGTCTTGCCTTCTGGTGCTTTGGAAAATAAACCAAATTGTTATCATTATCAAATCAGTCCAATCATTAGCAGTCCAAAGCAGCAGAACTTTGGGCAAGTCATTAGCTAAGTTGGACTACTTGGAAAAATAAAACAAACAGGCAAGAAACCCAGACAGTAACTGTTCTGTCCCCACGAAGCACACAACCACACAAGCAATTTGTACACACTGATTTAATGAAACAAAGGCTACTAATAAAATGTCTTAGTAGTAATCAAGATGCGCACACCAATTTACAAACAAACTGTTATCAGCAAGCAACCAGCTATCAATTAAGCTTCATTAATAGCTGGTATCAGTTCAAAGAGTTCGAAGACAATGACAAGCAATTGAGTCTGTTTATCTTATGGAGTTTCCAAGATTGGCAAAGTTCCTAGAAATTCGTCCTTGATAATCCAAGCCAGCGCAGAGAATGCCAAAACAAAAGTCATGGAAACAAGCTATGATCAGACAGGTCTCTTTTTCAAAACCTTGTTCTCTGCAGCTTGTTAGCTGCAACTGATGACCTTAAATAGACTAGGGGAGTGGCCAATTAGACCCAAGTCCTGAGTAGACCTCCTCCAGAGTAAACCTTCCTGCCTCTTGGCAGCCCTGCATGCTCTTGCATTCAGGAAAGGAGTAGCCCCTCCTTTCTCAGCACTGCCAAGAGGTACTGAAGGTTCCAAAGGCCCAGGCTGCACAAGCTGCCGGCAGGCCACAACAGTAACAAGGGGACATAGGAAGACAAATGAAATATCTATCCTCAATGATGGCATGACTAGCTAGACTAAAAAATAAATAAGAGCAATTATATTAGGAGCTGCAACATTTTATTTCAGTTTAGCAGAGAATAATATGTGACTCAGTGTTGAACTGTTGGCTTCTTGGTGTTATCTAAACTTGGTTGTTTTCCTGTAGCCTGTTAACCAAACATCTGCAGGAAAACAACCAAGCTCAGAAAATAGCAGGAATTTAATGTATTCTTAATATTCTCTGTTGGCATAAATGCAAAGTGGACAACAGAAGAACAGCTATTTGGATTTTAAAGAAAAGATTTACATATGAAAATGGATATCATACCTAGAATTTAGAGGTGGCGCAATTGGTTTATTTAATGGCCACTGAACTGGCTGAACATATATTTTGATATGAAGCAGTGGTGGGTTCCTACCAGTGCGGTCCACTCTATAGCACCGGTAGCGGCCCGCTGGTGACATCACAGTACAGGTGTGGTCGGTTGCCGGTGCCTGAGCGCCGCCATTTAAAAAAAAATTTTTTTTTCTTGTGCGCATGCCCAGAAGTTGAGTTTCCGGCACTGCTCATGCACTGCCTTCCTACCCCACAGTGAGTCCAAGCAGGGGAGGATGGCTGAGGGAGCGTGTGAGATGCTGAAAGAACAGGCGTCAGGAGCTATCTCAGTTCCCCTCCCTTCAGCAGTCCAAGAAGCTATGAACGCATGGTGATGATCCTAGGCATTTTCGCACGTTTGAGGCTTCTTGGGCTGCTGAGGGGAGGGGGAACGGGCGTCAGGACCTATCTCAGTTCCCCTCCCTTCAGCAGTCCAAGAAGCCACGCCCACCCAGTCACATGGCTGGCAAGCCACACCCACAAAATAAGCCACACCCACAGAGTGGTAGTACAAAAATTAGAAACCCGCCCCTGATATGAAGGTGGATCCATGATCACCAAATGTTCCACAATTACTTTTAGATATAGAACTCTCTTGCTATAAGAACAAATTTTATTTTACAACTGGCTGAATAGTTAGTTATTCAATCTTGCTATATGTTGTCCAGTAGTGGGTTGTAAATCCCGTTGCTACTGGTTCACTTGTGTGTGCACGCGCGCGATGCTTCTGCACATGCACAGAAGCATCCTGAGTGGAGCCTCCTGCCACCGCCATTACTGGTTCGCCAAACTGGGCCAAACTGGGAGCAACCCACCGCTGATGTTGTCTGTGTATATTTGTAATGTTTTGAAATCAATTTATTTTGCTGTTGAATGAATTTTCAATTAATTTTGGACAAATTGGTTACTTATTTTGTTTATCTGTATTTTTGAATGCACTATTTATAGCACTACAGCAATTGTTCCTGTGTTGTGAATCCCATACTTGAAATTCAGAATACCTTCCACGGGGCCACTTCTGGAAAATGTAAATCTAAGTGCACAGTCCTGCCTTGGTTCCTTAGCTTCTTCTTTTTTGCGGTTGTTTTTACTTTTATGGCAGTTACACCAACAACTGTGGCCATTCTCAGGTAGTTATAATGCTGCTTTTATCTTTTTAAAATTTTGTAAAATGCAATACAGTATAGGAATTCTTTAAAAAAACATGAACTTGTTTCTTCCATCATCCCTTTGCAAACACACCAAACTATCTGTACAGTGAGGAAATGATTTCCATAATATACAAATGAGAAAACCTGAGTCTGATTCCTGGTGCTAGGGCATTCTAGGAAATTAAATTGACAACCCAGTACTGAAGAAAGTGTTAAAGAATGCAGAGATCAGCAGTAGATCTCCAAAAAAGTACCGGGATATCCAGCTGTTTAAAACATTGAGCTGAATATATTCAAACAGAATACTAATTTCTAACTACCGCTAAGAATTAAAATGTAACCAAAAAGAATAGTAGAATAACAGAGTTGGAAGGGACCTTGGAGGTCTTCTAGTCCCACCTCCTGCTTAAGCAGGAAATTCTATACCATTTCAGACAAATGGTTGTCTGATCTCTTCTTAAAAACCTCCAGCGTTGGAGTATCCACAACTTCTGGAGGCAAGTCATTACACTGATTAATAGTTCTACCTGTCAGGATAATAGTCTTGCATCAGGGGTGGGTTCCTCCCGGTTCAGACCGGTTCGCCCGAACTGGTAGCGACCCACTGGTGACGTCATGATGATGTCACGGATCCGGTTTGGTCGGTATCGGTCCGTGGCCGCCACCATCTTTTAATTTTTTTAAATTTTTTAACATTTTTTTCTCCTGAGCATGTGCAGAAACTGAGTTTCTGGCACTGTGCATGCGGTCACCATCTTGTTTTTGGCTGTTTAAAAAAATATTTATTTTTTTGATATTTCGGCACTGTGCACGAGGCGCGCCCACACGGCGCGGGAGGAAGCGAACCGATAGCGAGGTAAGTTAGAACCCACTCCTATCTTGCATAATGTCTCTATGGTGATATTTCCCCTGAAGATGGTTTTTCTTTTAATCCATTGAGATGGAGATTTTGAAATAGAGTAGATGCACTGGTTTTCTTCTTTTTTGATACATAGATATATTCAACAATTATTGGTTGAACAAGTACAATGATGAATTTCTGCTTAGAGTTCATGCTGGCAGCCTAAATAGTCAAAAGTACCTCAGAGAAGACATCCATTTCTTACCACAGTGATGGCAAAACAATATATGTTGTAGTGTTATGATAGAAGTCCTGCCCTACTTTTTTGTAATCATATTACAGAATCTTATGGATAAAGTTGGTGTCATGATATAGGAGTATAAGATGCACCGGAGTATAAGACGCACCTTAGTTTTTGGGGAGGAAAATAGGGGAAAACAATCTGCCTACCAGGTATTCATCTGGCTAGCATCCTTAGTCTGGTCAGCTTCAGCACATTATTTTATCTCCTGGTTAGGACTTAAAAAAACCTTCTTCTGAGAGTAACAATGAAAGAGCCTGCAAGCCAGTAAGAGCTGGGAAGATCGTTAGCACCTGGTTAGGGCTAGAAAACAACTTCTTTGGAGCAAGTAGAGCAATAAAAAAAACCCTGCAAAGACTTAGGGCTGGAAAACATTATTCTGAGAGAGTAACAATGAAAGAGCCTGCAAGCCAGTAAGAGCTGGGAAGATCTGTTAGCACCTAGTTAGGGCTGGAAAAAAAAGCTACATTCGAAGTATAAGACGCACCTGAATTTTCAGCCACTTTTAGGGAGGAAAAAGGTGCGTCTTATACTCCAAAAAATACGGTACATCATGGTGCACATTTTGTCAATTTTGTTATTTCTAACTTTTATTCTACCATTTCTTCTGGCCTTATTCATGTATCCCTTGGTGTCTGTGTCCATGTGTTGTGTTATAGAACTCTTGTGTAGTATGAAAATTGTTTATTGTTTTTTAAAAAACATTTTTCATTTTTAAGGATGAAGACGTGAATAGATATTTGATTTCAAAATGACAATGATCAGAAGAAAAATGACTGAAAAGTCGCTATGTTAACATTTTCTTGAATCACTATCTACATTTTTAATAACTTATAGTATTAGTTTTGTCTTCTATTTTAACCTTGCACTTTCAAGAAATGCATTGCATAGTTAAAAGAATAGCAATCATATAGTATCTGTTGAAGGATGGCATATATCATATTAAACGGTAAACCAACTTTGATTTACAGATGTGTGCCAGAAAATCACAGATCATTTGCTTTGGGTGTTCATATGCTCTTTCTACGAATTTTAGGTAAGTTTAAAGCTTGACAAAAGAGATTTCATGGTAGGAATAATGTCAGTCTAAGGACTATAGATTTAAGGGGCAGACCAAATTTGACCAAAAATCTGAGAATCCTTCCTGTTGACTTATTTTTCTTCAAACTACACATGAGTAATAGTTTATTACAGTATTGCCATTGTTTTGATCTATTAGGTACTATGAGGATTATAGTAGAGAGAGAACTATTCCAGTTTTCACTATTATTATTCGAAATCCATCCCTTCCTGATTGCTTTGACCATCATAAACTTGACTGAAAATACTTTATTGAAACCTTTTAGTCCAAGTTTCCATTTTTTCCTATGCATTGCTTTATACGAAGCTGCTAAAAACAGGAAGATAGTTTTTTTTCTCATCCCCAAAATATATTCTGCTTCTCATTTTGCTCCTTATAATAAAATGTCAAACTATACAATACAATTTTACTACAATATGTTATAATTCTATAGCACAGTGTTTCCCAACCTTGGCAAGTTGAAGATGTCTGGACTTCAACTCCCAGAATTCCCCAGCCAGCATTCGCTGGCTGGGGAATTCTGGGAGTTGAAGTCCAGACATCTTCAACTTGCCAAGGTTGGGAAACACTGCTATAGCATACATTCTTTATTTTCAAAGACCTCAGTTTGTAAGTAGTCGTCTTAGTCACATCCTCTTCTTCTCCGAAGCAAGTCACAAAAGCCTGTATAGCTTTCTCTAATCTCCGCAAAATCATGTTGCTGTGTTAGCTTCTCTCGTGGCCAAAAAACTGGGCTAAGTGAAACTATGCACAGAGGCAGCAAGAAATTGCTGGCATCATTTCTGCCACATTTTCTTGAAGAAGAAGAGGAAGTTAAACAGGAGAACAAATTCTAGGTCTTGACCTAACTGAAAAAGATAGTATTTTCTAAAAGGAAGCTGATCTATTTTCTGAATAGGGTTAAAAGGTCAAGTAAGCAATCGCTGGTAGTTACATAGCTTTTATGAAACAAACTGCAGCCAGGAAAACATATTTCACAATTCAGGAAGACCTGTTTTCCATAAAAAGAGACTGTGTATCAGAAAAACTGTATAGGTCAGTGTTAGCAAACCTTTTCGGCACCAAGTGCCAAAATGGGAGTGCACGGGCACGGCGGAGTGCCGGAAACCAGAAGAGCAGCTCCCCAGTGTGCACAAGCGGGCGCACCATAAACCAGAAGAACAGTTCCCCGGCATACGCACGCATTCCAGGGAGCTGTTCTTCCAGTTTCCGGTGCTCCCGCACACGCAAAGACCAGATGGTGTGCATCCGTGTGCTGGAACCCAAAAGGGCAATGGGCAATGGCTGGTGTGCCCGGAGAGATGGCTCTGTGTGCCACTTCCGGCACACGTGCCATAGGTTCACCATCACTGATATCAGTGGTGGGTTCCTACCAGTGCGGTCCACTCTATAGCACCGGTAGTGGCCCACTGGTGATGTCACAGTACCGGTGTGATCAGTTGCCGGTGCCTGGGCGCCGCCATTAAAAAAAATTTTTTTTTTAAATTTTTTTTAAATGTTCTTCTGCGCATGCCCAGAAACCTGACAATTAAGTCTTTCCCTGTCCCTTCACTTGAAATTAATAAAAAGCTTGCATTTGACACTTTTCCTTCGCTTTTGCGTAAAGCTTCCCAAAGTGGGCATTTTCCGAAAGCTTAACCTTGTATACTGTTAATTTTATACAATTTTATACTGTTATTCTTTAGACGAAAACATTGAGGACTGTTAAAAGATACTGTTCTTTTAACAGTCCTCAATATTTTCGTCTAAGGAATCCATGATTGAAACCAAAAATGCTGTATGAGACTTGCTTGTCTTTTAACTATAGCATTTTCTGCATATAAAGGTTGCTGTGTTGCCATGGTGTAACTCACACTTTGTATGCAAAACTTTTCATGTAAGGTATAAAATAGCAAAAATATTAGTAACATCTCTCTGAAATAACTAATATATGATCGGCAAGCCACGCCCACCCAGTCACATGGCTGGCAAGCCACACCCACAAAATAAGCCAGAGTGGTAGTAAAAAAATTAGGAACCCGCCCCTGACTGATATAGGTAGTTCCTGAGGAACATCAGTGGCTAAGGAAGCATCAAGGATTCATTCATCCCTAACTAATGCCTAGACCAGGGGTCGGCAACCTTAAAAACTCAAAGAGCCATTTGGACCCGTTTCCCAGAGAAAATAAAACACATGGACCACAAAACCTGGGTGGGTGTGGCCAACTCAATGTCACTCACTCCCACCGAGTCCCATGACCCCCAACCACACCTACCCAGGTTTTGTGGCTGTTTTCTATGGGAAACAGGTATCTCTCTCTCTCTTTTCCCTTTCTTTCCATCTCTCTCCCTCTCCCATATCTCTCTTTCTCCCATCTCTCTCTTTCTCCCTCTCTCCCCCCTTCTCTCTCTCTCTCTCTCTCTGCTGAGGAACGATCGCCACCCCTGGCGCAGGCTTTCCTTCGGGCAACCCTCCTCCCCCTCTCGCGACTCCCTTGCTGGCTGTGGTGGGCCAGGAGGGTTCGCATGCACGGGGAGACCCTCCTTCTGGAAGCCGCGGAGAAACGAGAACCTTCCTTCTGGAAGCGAGAAGCCACAGAGGGCGGGTGGCTTCTTGCTTAGGGAGGGTCTTTGGATGCAGCTTCTCTCCTGCCCTAAGGATCCAGCCATCACCTTGCCGTGTCCATCCCACCCCCACAGCTCTTCAGCCAAGCGGGTAGGGCATAAGCTCCAGCCCGAAGTGGCAGGAAGTGAAGGCTACCTTACACATAAATGTGGTGGGAAGGCAGGTACAGGGCTGCTTTGCTCCTGCACTAAGGCCCATGTGACCCTCCTCCCCTCCCCCTCCTTCTGGGGGGGGCATGGCAAGGCGATGGCCAGATCCTTAGGGCAGGAGAGAAGCTGCGCCCAAAGACCCTCCTTAAGTGAGAAGCCGCCCGCCCTCAGTGGCTTCTCGCTTCCAGAAGGAATGTTCTCCCGGCTCTGCGGCTTCCAGAAGGAGAGTCTCCCCATGCATGCGCACCCTCCTGGCCCTGCCACAGCCAGCCAGGGAGTCGTGAGAGGGGGAGGAGGGTCACCCAAAGGAAAGCCTGCACCAGGGGTGGCGATCATTCCTCAACCAGCGCCAGAGAATCAGCCCTGGCCACTTCTCCATTTCCGCCATCGCCCTTACCTTCTCAGGCCAGGTGAGGGAGGGGAAGGCTAGGCCAGCCAGTGATGGGACAAGGAGCCACAGCAGGGCCCCCAAAGACCTGCATGCGGCTCCGGAGCTGGGGTTTTTCTACCCCTCGCCTAGACCCACCCCCTAATAATGAGATTTAAAACTATAAAGATATTTTTGAAGTACCCACAAAATCACCTTACTTGCAATGTTGACAATTTTATGTGCGACCACATGAAATGTTATTGTTTGTTGATGAGAATTTGCAAAACTTAGGAACGAGATTGCCAACATCTTAAATATTTTAGCCACTTTGAAGATTTTTGAGGGATGGTTTAGCTCAGAAGTGTCAAACTGTAGGGCCAGGAGGTGGATCTGGCCCACAGGGTACTTAGATCTTGCCCGCAGGGCTGCCCTGGGAACAGTGAAGGACCGGCCCACAGTGCTTCTACCACTGAAAATGGGCTCCCGAGCTCTGTTTTTGGCTGCCATGGCCTCCTGCAACCCTCTGCCAGTGAAAATGGAGCTTGAATGCAGCCCTCCTGAGCTCCGTTTTCACTGGCAGAGGGTTGCAGGAGGCCATGGCAGCCAAAAATGGAGCTTGGGCACTTGTTTTCACTGGCAGAGTGCTCGGGCCACCATAGGCGCCCCCAACATGAGTGACGTTGAGCTGGCTACGCCCACCCCGGCAACGCCCACCCCAGCCCTCTGAGGTCAAAAACACCCCTGATGTGGCCCTGAATGTCATTGAGTTTGACACCCCTGGTTTAGCTCTTATGAAACCCTTGGGGTGGGGTGGGGAGAACTAAAAATGGCTAACTTTAAGGCATTTAAAAATGTATGCAAAAATACACTAAATGATTTGTCTACAACTTTAGCAAGGGGTTTCTTGTTGAGATCATTTGCACGTTTACATTTATAAATCTCTCTAGATCTTTATTTTCTATTTTATACAGTAGTTTCAGTCATCTGTAGCTGGTATCTTGTTATAATTTTGTATCACTCCCTCTTTTGCAGGCACTGTTCCTGGCCCGATCCTTTTTGGTATCTCAATAGACAATTCTTGCACTCTCTGGTCTATAGATAGATGTGGACGTAAAGGAGCATGTTGGACCTATAATAACACCAAAATGGCATATTTGCTATTTGGTATAAGTAAGTGTTTTCCTTAAAAATGATGAAAATATGCTGAAGGGATCATCTTACACTTTTATAATTTACTTCATTCTCTCATTTCTTTGGTTTGGTATATAAACAAAATATGTGTTTAAAACAGTGTTTTCTGATCTTCAATGTCTAAAACAGCGTTTTTCAACATTGGCAACATTAAAATAGGTGGACTTCAACTCCCAGAATTCCCCAGCCAAGCATGCATGGAGAGGAGAAGCAATTTCCTTCTGGGCATAGAACAGAGTTTCCTGCCCTCTTTTTGTAGGCAGATCTTTTGGTCCATTTAATGGCCTGCAGAGTCACTTAATGATCGCACTTGGGAGAGCCACATCAGCGATCATTGAGCAAGGCAATCATGTGGGCATCTCACTTAATGTCTACAATTATTTATAACTGTAATGGGAGGTCATATGTTGAGAGCTACCTGTAGTAGAGATCACCTCGTAAGTTGTCTAACTGAACCAATTCAAGCCCATAACCATAATTATTTGAAATTTATATTGAAACAATCTAATATTAAATAATTACAGGCTGAATGGATCGAACCCCAGTTTGGCAGTTTTAATCAAAGAAAAATGTTAACTGGCAGAGATCAGAGCATGGCAGCTCCTATGTAATTTGCAAGTCTTGTTTCTTCAGACTTTTAAACAGTGCAGGTCCAACCTATTGTCATGTGATAAGGATACATATAAAATCTATTGGTATAATGGCAGCTTAGAAGGTTGTGGGTTTTTTTCCTCTTAAAGCAAGAAGATAAATTAACAGCAATGTTTAATTTATTTTTTGTTTAATTTATTTTTGCAGGTGCGTGTTCCAAAGCAGTTTCTCTAATTTTTACTATCACAGCATATGTGTTATATAAGCCTCCCCCAGATATTATTGCAAATTCGAAGACACAAGATCAATCAAGCACTTCAGTACGTCTTTGAATGAGGAACAAACTATTCTTTCTAGAGAAAGTCAAAGAAAAAACTTCAGTGATGTCCAATGGCAGCTGTAACTTCTGAGTACCAGCACTGGAGGACTCTGAGCAAGTCATTTTATTCTTTTTTTAAAAAAAATAAATACACTTTTACTTTAAATCCGTTTTACTTCAAGCATATCTCAGTCACATGAAACTTTTTACTCTCTCAAGAGAATAGTATGATTTTTGTAGTGTAGAATGTCTAAATATTTTAACCAAAAATCAACTTTAGAAACTCATTTAATTGGTTGTAGGAAGATAAGAGATTTCCATGGGACATGAAAGTACTTTGATAAGAAACACATCTCCAATTTTGGCCTGTAAAAGGCAAGCTCAATCTTTCAATCTGAGTGCCACCATCTTGCTTGTTAAAACTCAGGACCCTGAGAGGATTATGGACCAGGATAAAAATAAAATGAAATAAAATTAAATCTTTTAATATGACTACTAACCAAGTAGTTACTAATTTTTCACATTAATATATTTTAAAATTATACCTTTATGTATTTTATTTACCTCCCCATTTTTACTCTGGTAAGTACTCAAAGGCAGATTTCAAAATTAATGTCCCTGCCTCAAAATATCAGATTGCTCAAGTGTCTCTGGAGATTCTCAATCATCCAGGTCATGGTTGTCTTGTTGTTGTTAATTGCAAAGTCGTGTCCGACCCATCACGACCCCATGGACAACGTTCCTCCAGGCCTTCCTGTCCTCTACCATCCTCTGCAGTCCATTTAAGCTCACGCCTACTGCTTCAGTGACTCCATCCAGCCACCTCGTTCTCTGCCATCCCCTTCTTCTTTTGCCCTCAATCTTTCCCAGCATTAGGCTCTTCTCCAGTGAGTCTTAAATGGTTGTCTTAAAGATGCTTTTTCAAGAGGTAACTGGACTTTCTGGCTTTTCTTTGAAGATGTTTTGCTTCTCATCCAAGTGGTGGAATTCCCCACCATCCACTCAGAGCTGAAGAAGTTTCTTGGATAAGAAGCAAAACATCTTAAAAGAAAAATTGCCCAAGATTAAAAACATTTACTAAAATTAACACTAGCATGTGCACTTAAACTGTTGAACAATTAATTTTCTAAATGCTGAAAGAATGGCGGCCAAGTATTATTCCCAAGGAAATACACTGTATAATGTGGGAACAACACAGAAGGGAGGTCCAATTCTACATGTCACAAAAATTGGCCTTTTAAAGGTCATCTTCAGAACAGCAGTCCTTCAGATAGTGAGATCCTAAGCTCTTTAGGATTAGGGGGAACAATGTCAACATTTTGGGGGGTTGGATTAGAAGACCTCCAAGGTCCCTCCCAACTCTGTTATTCTGTTACTTTAAATTGTGCCTAGTAACAAACAATTGGCCCTATGCAGATATTTTGATATAGGTATCATATAATGCTTGAACCAAAAAAGCCTAGTTGTCAGAGTTTTTTGCTCCAAATGCAATTTCTGGATATTTTTCAGAGGTAGGCCCACATTAAGTATATGGAGATAGTCACAATAGAATATAATCAAGGCATGGATAGCCATCATGAAATCTGACTGGTTCAGAATAAGTCCCAGCTGATATATTAGGTATAATTATTCAGAGGTGTTGTTTACCTCAGCTACCATGTATGAATCCAATGATAGCTGAGAATCAAAGACCATTCTCAGATAGAAAACTTATTTATTCTATGGGAATGGAACTCCATCTGAAAGATGCTGAATCTCAATTCCCACATACATTTTCCTATTTACCAACAATCTCACCATCTCCTCCAAGTTTTACTTCAGTATATTTTTCCTCATTCAACCCTCTTGTATCCTTGGAGTTGGGTGAGATAGATGAGGATAGTTTAGGTTTGTCAGCATGACACACTCTTTTAAAATTTCAGCTGAATTTTCCCCAGAAGGAACCCTGAGGATCATCAAAGTTTGTCAGCCCTGGTCTTGAGCAGTAGTCCTCTGACACTACATCCTAGACATGGCCTGGCAGTACTTGGGCTATTATAAATGATGGCTTCATCGCCCAGTCCTGCCAGGCAGTCTAAATGGATATCATGAGATTCAAGAAGTCCAGCAATTTATACTATTCCCTTTCAGTTTCTGACATAAGTCATCTACCAAGGGAACCAGTGTAGTTTTCTTACTATGACCAACTGAAAGGCTAATTCATATAGAGGTAGAAAATTAGTATCATTCACATCTGTCTGAAGTTGCAAGGCCTCTATCTTCTTGTTCATCTTTCCCAAAACTAGAATATTTGAGAATGACCTATAATTGTACAGATCTTTCATGTCAAGGAACGTTCTAATTAGTAAAAGCATTATTACTTCCTCTTGCAAAGAGATATAGATCACTTCCTTTAAAGATTGATCCATTTAATCAGTCATGGAGAAGTGCAGAATTATTATAGCAAATTTAATCATCTGGAAACACAAATTACAGATTACGCAATTGCTAGGTTACAGCACTAAGATCTGCCCTAAAGCTGGTATGAAAACCGAGACAGATCTAATCAACTCGGTTCACTAAGAACAATGGGAGTAGCCCACACTGAGCCAATAACTGTTTCACCACACTCAGAAATCAAAACTGGAGTTCTCCAGCATTATTCAAAATGGTCTTGGGCCATTTCCAAGGACTTGATGAGCTCTGACTAAGACTTTCAGCACTGATGTATTAATTTCAGCACTCATAGCATTTCAAGTATTCCCTTGATTCATAAACGCTAAGTGACATTTTGGCCTATATTTATAAGAAATCTCTGGCTGCTGGTATCACGAGAGACCATTGTTATTTGCATTTATGAAGCATGGAGTACTACCCTGCTATAGTGTTCATCTACTTGTTCTGTTTCATATTGTTATCCGAGAATGGTTTGGATTGTCAATAGCAAATGGGCATTGTAAATAAGGCTGTTGAATGACAGCTTTAACTGCAACATGTAAACAAAGTACTAGATCAGGGAAAGCAGCTACAATCATTTTCTCTCTCTGTCTCTCTCTGTCTCTGTCTCTGTCTCTCTCTCCCTCTCTCCCCCTCCCTCCCTCCCTCCCTCTCTTCCTCTTCCTCTCCCTCTCCTTATGTGTATGTGTGTGTGACTGTGTATGACAAAATAGTGTATATGTGTATATATATATATATATATATATATATATATATATATATATATATATATATATATATATATATATATATATATATATATATATATATATATATATATATATATATATATATATATATATATATATATATATATATATATATATATATATATAATATCCTTTTCCAATGCTCAATGTATACTACCGGTAGTCACTGTAGTGATAAATGTTGTTATAATGGTTACGTATATTCTCATTTTTTTTTTTTTGAGAATATGGGTTTATTATATTAATGGCTGACTCTGTGGACAGTTTTGTTAAATCATTGCAAAATGAAAAGAAACATTGAGAAAGAAAACCATCTAACCTCATTTTAAGCAAGTAAAACAATGTGGAGGTGCCTTCAATATTTGAACCTTGAGGTATGTACGTAGTTGGTGGCTGTACATTTCAGAGATGTGCCTTTGACTTCTGCATAGAAATGTGATACTGCACTTTTCAAATTGCTTTGGAGCTCCCCCTTATGATTTAGAAAAGGTACTTAATTTTGTTCCAAAATCATTCTTTTTAAAGTTGCTTACTTGAAAGCAGCAGACAGTTCATTATAAACCTTGCTTTGCATATTTTTCTATAGAGACTATTTTTGTCTGTGTTTTAAACACCTTTATTTCAGAATATTTAAATTTCGTAAGTGTTTGGAAGCATAGTTATAAATAATGACATAGATAATAATTTATCAAACTTGCATGCTGCCCAACTCTCAACTACTGTGAATATTGAATAGAAGGAATATCATAGCATCTTTTGGCCTGCCTCACCCCAATTTAAACCTTATATCAATTTATCCACTCTGCGCATCTGATGAAGTGAGCTGCAGCCAAGAAAGCTTTTGCCTTTTAATAAAATGCTTTAGTTGGAAAAGGTGCTACCAAACTCCTTCTGATTAATGTCACCATAGACTAACACAGGTTTCCTCTACAATTGTATTGTCAGAAAATATTCTGAGAATATGAAGACATTCTGTCTTCCATAGAAAACTGTTCTATCTGCAGTCAATAAGCTGTTCTTTAAAAGTTTCCAGGATGCAGTTCCCAGGCTTCTGTTGAGTGCTGATATGTAGTATGTCAGAAATATATTTTCTGAAACAAAGAAATAAAAAGCAATAATTTATGCAAATAATCTGAATGGACAGCATTCAGTTGTGACTAAATATTTTTGCACAATATTTTAAATGAAAGAGGCATTTATTTTAGATAAACATACAATGTAAATGATTTTGAAAATTTACTTTGTTCAATGAGAACTTATGTAATTTATTTATACTGATTAAAGCACTTTTCAAAGTTGGCATTAATGCATTTGGATTGTGGACTCTATTATCATTACAAATGACTAACCCTGGAGATAAAATGGAGGATAGGAATATACCGTGTTTCCCTGAAAATAAGACCCTGTCTTATATTTTTTTTAACCCTGAAATAAGCGCTTGGCCTTATTGCCATGCACTCAAAAGCCCGATTGGGCTTATTATCGGGGGATGTCTTATTTTGGGGGAAACAGGATATGTGGACACCACATATGATGTCTGTGGCCCTGTCTTGGCTCTGTGGCACCTAAACAACCATTGGTATTTTATGGACTCTGTTATCCTTGCACATGGAAGTGCCCTTCTTTTGTCTAAAACAGGGCTGTCAAACTCGCAGTCTGCAGGCCGGATGCATCACATGCTGGCCATGCCCAGTTTAGCAAAGGGGGAAAAACTCATGGTACATCACGTGACAACACCGTAATGACGCAAGTTTGACACCCCTGGTCTAAAACAAGCATATGTCATTCTGTTACTGAATTCCTATGCAATGGCAACTAGAAAGCAACTTGTTCTCAAACCCCCAAATCACAAAGCAAAAGAGTTTCATTTTGACTTGTGCTGCACTTTTGAGAATAGAACTTCCACCTTGTTTTGCAATGTGGATTTGAGGAGATACTTTGCTTCAAATATCATAGCAGAGAAGCACCTCTTTATTTATTTTTTAATATATTTTTATTGAATTTTTAAAACATTAAATACAAAACATACGTATATATTTACGTTTTTCATTCCTGTGACATAGGTTTACAGTCAATCTATATACATTATTCTATATAATAATGCACCACTTTAAACTTTGCACAACTCTACAACTATTGTTAACACTAAGCAAATAACGAATGAGCTGTTTTCCATTACTGGTCAACAGGTGGTGCTATTGCCTCTTGTAATATTTGATAACTAAGTATTTAGGGTTTGTTGATTTGCGAAAATCTCAGCAAATATATTATAGTACATATAATACTTTCTCATGAAAGCTCCTACCATTTTTAAAAAACCAAGACTTTTCTCCAACACCAACACACACCCACCCAATCACTTTTAGTATAACTGAAAGACAGGTTACCTGCTCAGCTTCAGCTCTGCACTCAAAAGATGCTGAGGAAAGGGCTAAGCTCAGCATACATGAACAGTTGCTGTTCTTGCAGTTACTATTGTTAATATCTCTTGGGATCTCAGCATGCAGCAGCAGAAGTAACTGTTGACTCATTAGCTGAAAGCAAACAAATCACAAAAATAAACAAAACCACTTCTGTTTTTTCGCACTAGGAGGGAGAGCATGGATCCTAAAAACAAGGAATGTTACATTTTTGTCAAATGTTGCTATTCTGTACCACCCTACACAATGTTTGGAAATAAATCACCTAGACAGGTGTGGAATTCTGTACATCACCAAGATAACTCTCTGAAACAAATGAGACTGGTCAAAAATTGATGTCACGAGACTCAGGGTGATCTGCTGTTAACCAATTGGAAGAATTCCAGAAGCCATGTTCTGCGTATTTTCCTTAACTGTTCATTCTTTGCAGTCTAATGAAAAGAATAAAATAAAACGAGGCTTAGCAGTCTGCCCATCAACATCATAATGCTCCAAAAACTGAAGAGAATGGGGCCAGGTTTGCTGTTTGGGAGAAGGTGCTGGGAAATGAAAGATGTTGAAAAATGATCAAGGTCTGTGAAGGAAAATATCAGTAACATTCTCCCTCTTAAACTTAACAATGTTACAACATCAATTTTCCCGCTTGACCCTACAACACTGCCTGTTCCCATTCCCGGTCCGCGTGTGAATAGCCTAAAGTTATTAGCTATGCTGATATAAAAGTAATCTCCTCTTCCCTCTCGTCCACGCTGATTTCAACATATGTTAAAACTGTAGCATTGTCAGACCAGAGATGAGTGTTGGGAGTGATCTTCCCCTTATTCTGTATTCACTAGCCATGCTTGGCATAACCGTTTATCTCCAGGCATTGGAAATTGGTTTCTTCTGAATTCTCCTTTTTCCTTAGAGCTCATTTTCTTTCCAGGCTTCCAACAAGGGAGAAGATAGAAGAACAGAATTCCACTATTTCGTATGAAGAACTAGGATTCTTCTAGCACCATTGCACTTGAATAATATTCTGAACTGTACCTTTATCTTTTGATGTAACAAACCTATTTTCCTTGTTATACTATCCATGGCAATGGTCAAAATGGCGAATGCAAATAGCAATAGCACTTAGACTTGTATACCACTTCATAGTGCTTTATAGCCCTCTCTAAGTGGTTATAGAGTCAGCATATTGCCCCCAACAATTTGTGTCTGCATTTTACCAACCTCAGAAGGATGGAAGGCTGAGTCAACGTTTAGCCAGTGAGAATCGAACTGCTGGCAATTGGCAGAATTAGCCTGAAATACTGCATTCTAATCACTGCGCACCATGGCTCTCTATGGCAGATGAAACCACCATCTGTTTTTAAGTTATGTTACAGGTATCCCGTGAACAAATCAGGGCATGGCTTTGATCATCCAGTTCGGCCTACCACTTTGACATCATGAACAGCTCTTTAGACTTTCTTAGTCCAGAAAATAAGGAGGGGTATATTGAATAATGAGGGATATATTTTATTGTTTATTCACCACCTTCCTCATATGGTCAGTTTCAATTACCCTCTCTCCACTCTTAAGGGACTTTCCCTTTGAAGGAGAAGATTTGGTTCCTTACTAGCTAGTCAATTTCATTCTCCACTCAGAGGGCAAAAACAAAACATGACCATGCCAGTGCCTGCTTCTGTCCTCTGTGTGGCTATTTCTTCCCTGATATGTGTCTTATGTTTCTTTATTTGAGATTGTTTTAATCTGGAAGTGTCAAAGGGAGCATGGAGGAAGGAAGGAAGCTTTTCTACAGAAAGCTGCTTCAACATAGAAAAGCACAGGCAGATTTTTGAGGTGAAATTCCAACTCTGCATGCTACAAAGCCCTGATAGGTGTCCATTTCCCCCTTCTAGCTGGTGAAATACTGAAGGAGGAAAGCATCAAAGAAATCCAGGTTTGGTGCCTTTAACAAATGGCACAGTCAATCAGTATAACCCCATTCAACAGTGACTCAGAACAGCTGCACCACAGGCATGATTGGGGTGGGCAATGGTGACAGCAAATGTTGTATGTTGAACTCAGTGGTGGAGGAAAAGCCCAGAGAGAGACAAAGAGAGACAGATTTCCTAATCAGCTCTGGCAACAATTAACAGTGATGTCTCTGCTCCACTGACTGCTTCTGATGTTAGATTTTCCTTCATGGTTGAAATGGGCCTTGCATAGTGATTCTAATTTGGTCAGGAACCTGTAAGATGGCTGGCCTCAGTGGTGGGATTCAGACGGTTTGGGCCAGTTCACGTGAACTGGTAGTAAAATTGCTGGCTAGCCCCACCCTTCCTGTCCTGCCCCTTCCAGGAGTCCCCACGTGCACAGGTAAGTGCAGGGAAGCCTCCTAGCCCAAAATGGGGCACAGGGGGTGTGGGGGGAAGGGCGGGGAGGGGAGATGTCCCCCCGGCGCCTGTTTTCACTCCAGGAGGCTTCAGGGAGGCTTCCTAGGCCCGTTTTCATTTCCCAGGAGGCTTCAGGGAGGCTTCCTAGGCCCATTTTCGCTTCCCAGGAGGCTTCAGGGAGGCTTCCTAGGCCAATTTTCACTTCCCAGGAGGCCTCAGGGAGGTTTCCTAGGCCAAAAATGGGGTGCGGATGTGTGTGGCACGTCCCCCCCGTGGACCATTTTTGCTCCAGGGGGGTGCAGCAGGCCAAGTGCTGCCTGTCACACCCCCTGGCCATGCCCACCATGGCCACGCCCACCCAGTCACATGACCACCAAGCCATGCCCACCAAGCCACGCCCACAGAACCAGTAGTAAAAAAAAATTGAATCCCACCACTGGCTGGCCTGAACATACTTGAATAAGGCAAGAATTAGATACTTTATGGTCTTAACTCCAAACTTCCTCCTCGAATTGCTATAGCAATGTTATGTCAAGGGATGGCATACAAGTAATCCTTGACTTACAGCCACAATTCAGCCCAATATTTCTGTTGTTAAGTGAGTTTTGCCCCATTTTACAACCTTTCTTGCCACAGTTGTTAAGTGAATCACTGCAGTTGTTAAGTTAGTAAGACGGTTGTTAAGTGAATCTGGCTTCCCCATTGACATTGCTTGTCAGAAGGTCACATGGCCTTGGGACACTGCAACCATCCTAAATATGAACCCATTGCCAAGCATCTGAATTTTAATCACGTGACCACGGGGATGCTACAATGGTTATGAGTGTGAAAACTGGTCATAAGTCACTTTCTTCTCTGCTGTTGTAACTTTGAATGGTCACTAAACGAACTGTTGTACGTCGAGTATTCTTTAGAACAGTGTTTCTCAACCTTGGCAGTTTGAAGATGTGTGGACTTCAACTCCCAGAATTCCCCAGTCAGCAACACTGGCTGGGGAATTCTGGGAGTTGAAGTCCACACATCTTCAAACTGCCAAGGTTGAGAAACACTGCTTTAGAAGGTTGTTTAGGTTGTTTAACTGCTTTCCCCCCTGCAAATGTCAAGTTCTTTGTATTTGTTTCTGAGAGCTGTAACCATTTTAATGAGAAAAGAGTTTTTGGAATGTGGTGGTGGGGGCAGCATTTGTGAAAAATAGCACTTCGTGTTAGACATTATTGACTGCTTTTGCTTTTGTTCCAAAGCTGCTTGTCTTTTCTTAATGCTCCTCGTTTCAAATTATCAATCTCCAAACGTGATCTCCAAACGATTCTTCATTAAAAATAGATTATACAAGCAATAGATTTGCTGCCAAAATGTATATATCATTATCGGAACAGAATGGAATATTTGGAGTGTGTGTTGTAAGAATTAAGACATTTAATTTCCCAAATGTTTATACAGGTTGTTAAAATATGAAAAGTGAATGTAGCTGCATGCAGAAAGGATAACAAGACTATACGCTGCAAAAGAATCCAGTCTTTCTTGTCTTCTCATTGTAGAAATAATTCTTAAAATCTTAATATATACAGTATGTTCTGATTGCAAGTATAGATTCTTTTCTTCAAAAAGAGAGGAGTGCACATTCATATTTAATTACTTTCTCTGGAGAGAGAGAGAGAGAGAGAGAGAGAGAGAGAGAGAGGGAGGGAGGGAGGGAGGGAGGGAGGGAGGGAGAGAGAGAGAGAGAGAGAGAGAGAGGGAGGGAGGGAGGGAGGGAGGGAGGGAGGGAGAGAGAGAGAGAGAGAGAGAGAGAGAGAGAGAGAGAGAGAGAGAGAGAGAGAGAGAGAGAGAGAGTCACATCAACAAATTGTGCCGTTAGAACAGTGGCCTCCAACCTTTCTGGCTTGGCGGCCCAGTGTGGGGGAGAGGGAATGGTTCTGTGTGAGTGCTCACCGCTGCTTGGGCAAGTGGAGCTGTACCCGTGAGCACGAGCACCCGCCGTATGCACTTGCCCATTGCATGTTCTGAATAGGCCACGGCCTGGTTCGGAATAGGCCACGGCCCGGCAGTGGTCTTCGTCCTGGAAACTGGGAATCTTTGAATTAGAAGGAAGGACAGTGTACTCAATTAAATTGTTTGAAGGAGGATCGGAAGTGGTTAAACAGAATTTGTTAATAAAGCATTTATGCATGGATTTTTGTTAAGGTTTTAAGGTTTCATTTATTACAAAATTGGTGGAAGAATGGAAGTAGTATATATTCAAAGGTAAAGCACATCTTTTACGCACTATCAGTGTCAGATTCAGCACCTGGCATTTTAAAACATAGCTGAAAAAGTCTTCTTTTTGAGAGACAGTATTGAAAACTCAAACCTAAATAGTTAAATAATCCGACTTTGTGACTCTGAGTACATATCACTCTAAACCAGGGCTGTCAAACTCCCGGCCTGTAGAATGGATGTGTCACGTGCTAGCCATGCCCATGCCCAGTTTAGCGAAGGAGGAAAAAGATCTGATAGGTCACGTGATGCTGCTGTGACAATGTGAGTTTGACACCCCTGCTCTAAACCATAATCCCACTGAATCATATTTGGTTCAATTTGCTTTTGGTTTAAGACATTATGTGACTCTATAAAATATGGCCTATTCAACAAATCATGATTAAAACAAACCATGGCTTAGTAATACATGAACCATATGTGAAACAACTATAGTTTTGGGGTTGAGATCAAAGCCAACAATTAAGGTTATCTGTTCACTTGCATAATACAGTACAATTACCATATTATGTTTTCTGTTGATATGTCTATTGCCGTTTCTTGCTTTAATATTCACAAAAATTGGCCTATATTAAAAGTCTCTGCTATAGTTTACAGGGGCTCAGAAACTCTGAGCTAACTACTATATATTAAGTGAACTGGAGCCATTCAAGTGAGATAATATGCAAATAAGCATATTACAGCAGCCATAACAGGAGATGTGAAATGAAACAAAAGAAATGAGGGATGAAACTGTAATGCTTGGAAGAAATGAAAAAAATGACATCACTAATGGGTTTCTCTAAAGAGGGTCACCTTCATTAGTAATTTTAATGTAAGTTACTTTCCTATTCATTCATTAGTTGCACACTTCATAACCTCTACATAGGGAAAGCTCCTACAAGATGGAAGACACCATCATTTCATTTCATCAATCCTGAAGCCTTTTGAGTAGAAAGTGAATGAATATTCAGGCTATATAAATAACATGATGACATTCATCATTGTCTATGATTCTATGGAGATTCAGTTTAGTGTAGTGTAGGGCTGTCCAACTGGTGGCCCGTGGGCTGGATGCGTCACACGCTGGCCATGCCCACGCCCGGTTTAGTGAAAGGGGGGAAAGTCCCAATACGTCATGTGTCGCCGCCATGATGACCCAGGTTTGACACCCCTGGTGTCGTGGTTAAGGTATCAGGGTAGATTAAATTCACGCGCAAGTCTTGACCCCCCCCCAATTATAGATGTCAAGGTCCTCTTCGAATATGATGGACGAACATCATCATCAGGCTAGATACTGGGAGCCAGTAAGTTCTAGTTCTGCTTTAGGCACAAAGCCAGCTGGGTGACCTCGGGCCACTAATATTCTCTCTAATAATCTCTAATAGTCCTAGTAAGCAGTCAGTGGCAAACTGCTTCTGAAACCTTGCCAAGAAAACAGCAGGGACTTGTCTAAGTGGTCACCAGGAACTGAGACTGACAAACCCCCACCCTCATGATTTTATTGACATTATGTGTTAATTTAAAAAATCTTATTAAAAATGTGGTTCAACTCTACAAGGTTGGTATTCTTGCTAATTCAGCAATGTTGGTTAGTATTATGACCACTAACCCAAGATCATTTTAGATTTAGATTTAGATTTATTATTAAAGTTGGAAGGGACCTTGCAGGCCATCTAGTCTAACCCCCTGCTCAAGCAGGAGTTCCTACACCATTTGAGACAGGTGGCAGTCAAGTCTCTCCTTGAAGGTCGCAATTATTATTATTTCTCCTCTCACTCACCCACCAGCTTACTTTCAGGATAAATGAGTCTGGAGAGAGTTTTTTGAAAATAGAATCAATGTTGATTTATAGGATTAAGGATTATTAATTTCCTTTGATGATGAGGATGATGGGGAAGATGATAACAACACCAGTATTATTTATATATACATACGCTGAAATCTTGCGATGGGATGCACACGTGTGCACGATTTTGGCAATTTTTTTGCTTCTGTGCATGCGCGGAAGCAAAAAATCACCGAAATCTCTTGCACACGTGCGTCCCCTCGTGAGATTTTGGTGCGATTTTGTTTCCGCGCATGCGCAGGAAGAAAAAAAAGCCCAGAAATTCTGAAAAAAAGATGGCGGCTCCTAGGGACTGGCAACTGACCGCACTGGGTTGGTAATCTCTTGGTGACGTCACCAGCCCGCCGCTACCAGTGCGATAGAGTGGACCGCACTGGTAGGAACCCACCACTGAAACCTACTTTAGTGAATTAATTCTGTTGTATGAATTTTGACTGTAATGTATATTGAACTATGAAGTCGCCAATCCCACTGCTGCTTATGAGGTTTTACAGACCCACTCAGATACTGATTTAAATATTTCAATCAAGCAATGTTGATTGATTCAAAGACATCCTATGCAATTTCCTAACTGCGTGTGAGTTTGAATCTGGACTTCTCTAGTCTGACTCTATTTTCTAAAACACTTCCTTTCATACCAGGAAATGAGGGGTTGGAAACAATGATTTGCAAGGCATGGCATAGCAGGAGTGTGCGGACTCTGAAAATGACTCAGATGTGTTTTAGACGTTGCATGAATGCAAATACAGCTGTTTCCTCTTACTCATGTCTGACTTTTTTCAGCCTTCTTCTGAGCTTGAAAAAAAATAGTGTTTCTCTTTTAAAAATCACTGTAAGTAAACAACATGGTTGGAAATCTGTAATTTTCCATCTTTAATTAAAAGACACAAGGCAATTTGAAGTTTTCTTTCTTTTTTTAAATCCTTAGAAAACATAGCTAGTATTTCAAGAATATGGCATTATTTATAGTTTCAAGCAAACTCTAAACCAACTGTGAATTTTATTTAAGTAAAGCTTTTACAAAGCTCTCTTGCTCTGACAATTCTTTCTCCCTTCTGGTCCAAGCAAGTGGGTGTTATTCTTAATGTCTAGTTCCTTGCAGGAAGTACAACACATTCAATCAATATCTAATGGTTTTTAACAATAAACAGCTGCTTGATCTCAATTTGATAGATTTCCAGCAAAGCCATTGCTGATTTGCAATTGATGCTTCATATATACGAATGATTACTCACTAGAGAACTTAGACATATTTGGCAACATACTGCTGATATTATACTATGAGAGGAATTAGAACAGAGTACATAGAATAACAGGGTTGGAAGAGACCTTGGAGGTCTTCTAGTTCAATTCCCTGGTCGAGCAGGAGACCTTATACCAGGGGTGTCGAACTCAATTTCACTGAGGGCCGCATCAGGGTTGTGTTTGACCTCGGGGGCCGGGGTGCGCGTGGCCAGAGTTGGCATGGCGAGCTTGATGTCACTCATGTTGGGGGCGTCTGTGGTGGCCCGAGCGCTCTGCCAGTGAAAATGGGCTCTCAGGCTCTGTTTTCAGCTGTGATGGCCTCCTGCTGCCCTCTGCCAGCAAAAATGGAGCTCGGGGGCGGGAGGCACAGGCTGCCCTCCTGAGCTCCGTTTTCACTGGCAGAGGCATTGCGGGCCGGTCCTTTGCTGTTCCTAGGGTGGCCCCGCAGGTCAGATCTAAGCACCCTGCAGGCCAGATCTGGCTCCCAGGCCTTGAGTTTGACACCCCTGCCTTATACTATTCTGGACAAATGGTTGTCCAATCTCTTCATGAAGGACCAACCAATCTCTCCAATGAAGGAGTTCCCACAACTTCCAAAGGTAAGTCTTTCCACTGATTAATTGTTCCCACTGTCAGGAAATTTATCCTTAGTTCTAGATTAGATCTTCTTTAATGATCATCCACCTATTACTTTTTATCTTGAACTCAGGTCTTAAAATTACAATCTATATAATTTACAATTGTAATTTACAATCACAAACAGACAAAAACATCACTCCTTTAAATCTGAATAAGAATATTGATGTACTACAAGAGTTCTATACAGGAAGTCCTCAAGTGTGAATACAAGAAATTTAAAATTTCTGTTGCTAAGTGAGACATTTGTTAAATGAGTTTTACCCCATTTTACGACCTCTCTTACCACAGCTGTTAAAAGAATCACTGAAGTTGTTAAGTTAGTGACATAGTTGTTGAGTGAATCTGGCTTCCCCATTCACCTTTGCTTGTCAGAAGATTGCAAAAGGACACAGCAACCACCATAAATATGAGTCAGTTGCCAAGTGTTTGAATTTTGATCACATGACTATGGGATTGCAGCAACCGGGGTGGGCTTCAAAAATTTTAGCAAGGGGTTCTCTGCCCGGTTGCTGGGTGGGTGTGGCCATAGTGGGCGTGGCCTAGTTGGCCTCCTACCCCATGGCATTTTTGCCCTCCGGAGGCTTTCCCGAACTTCAAGTAGTCCCGTTTTTCACCCTCCCCGAACTTCCGCATGCGCCCTGCACTTACCTGCATCCAAAACAGCCACTGGGGGTACTCCGAATTGCACAGAATCTTAGCTAGAGGTTCTCCCGAACCTCTGCAAACCCCCAGCAGCTCAGCCCTGGCAGCAACGGTTGTAAGTGTGAAAATCAGTCATAAGTCACTTTTTTTCAGTGCCAATGAAATTTTGAACTGTTACTAAATGAACTGCTATAAGTCAAGGACTATCTGTCTAGGATTGCTCAACAACACAGTCTGATCTTTACTTCTAACTCTCAGTTTTTGCTCCTAACTAATTCCAGATTACACTCCTGACACTTCTGTGGTGAAAGAATTTGAACGGCATTTTATAGTTCTGGGAAACACATAGTCTCAGGTTTTATAGCACATTAAAATTACCACACTTTAAAATTAAGTCCGGGTAGAAATAACTGACTAGAATAATTCAATTAAAGCTAATATTACACATTCTGGCCATCTTTTTTATATACAAAGTATGTGTATCATATCACTGGTTAAACTTTCTGAATGCTTTAAAGCCCAGATGCATCTAAATCATAGTACAAAAATCTAATCTGAAATGTGAATGATTGTCATTGTGGCTACTTTCCTTATGAAAAGGCATAAATAGTATATGAACTGAAGTTGATAAAAAGTATTCTTAACCTCTGCACTACCTAACGTTTAAAATTAGTGCCAGATCATTGATACTAAGCTTTCAGATAAACTGCATCTTTATCCTCCATATTACAGTATTTTTACTTATTATGGTTTGTTATTGTTTTTACATACAAATGTTCTATTTCTCCTTCTGAGCACTTCACTTTCTATTGTCTCCCTGGAATTAGAAGAAAAAAAGTATCAACGAGTTTCATTAGCAGACTATTTTTGCTTAGGTGATTTTATCTAGCTGTTTCTGTGATGTTCCCTAAGCCAATAATAATGGGGAGAAAAAGTAGTTTTCTAAACATCACCTTGTTGAAATGAGTCACTGAAACATAGTAGCCTAAAAGATTTACTATATTTATTTATTTATTTTATTTATTTATTTTGTAGTTTTTCTATGCCGCCCTACTCCCTCAGGACTCAGGGCGGCGTACATCATTTTATAAAAAACTCCAAAACAAATAATTAAAAACAGCTTAAAAAACAGTTAGAAATATATAAAAACACACCATACATACCTGGGGGAGACATCAGATATAAAATAGTCTCAAAACCCCACCTGCAAGAAGAGCCATGTCTTAATGGCTTTTCTGAAGGCCAGCAAGGTGGGGATGGTTCGGATCTCTGGGGGAAGTTGGTTCCAGAGAGCAGGGGCCCCGACAGAGAAGGCCCTCCCCCTAGGCCCCACCAGTCGGCACTGTTTGGCTGACGGGACCTGGAGGAGACCCACTCTGTGGGACCTGACTGGTCAAAGGGAGGAATGCGGCAGAATGCGGTCCCGAAGATAGCCTGGTCCTAAGCCATGTAGGGCTTTAAAGATGATGATCAGCACCTTGAATTGTACCCGGAGACCAATGGGCAGCCAATGCAGCTGGCGGAATATAAGTGTTACATGGGTGTACCTTGAAACACCCACCACAGCACGTGCAGCTGCATTTTGCACCAGTTGAAGTCTCCAAATACTCTTCAAGGGCAGCCCCATGTAGAGCGCATTGCAGTAGTCCAGTCGAGAGGTGACAAGGGCGTGAGTGACCGTGAGTAGAGCCTCCTTCTCCAAGTATGGTCGCAATTGGTGCACCAGGCGAACCTGTGCAAAAGCTCCCCAAGCCACAGCTGCAAGGTGTTGGTCTAATTTTAGCTGTGGATCTAGGAGGACTTCCAAATTGCGAACCCGTTCTGAGGGAGTTAATTTTTCTCCCTCAAGAACCAAGGAGGGACAGTCGATATGGTCCTTTGGAGGCAATCTCCAGAGCCACTCAGTCTTGTCGGGGCTGAGTCTGAGTCTGTTTCTCCCCATCCAGATCCTAACGTCGTCCAGGCACCGGCACATCACATCAACCATATAGGCCATTTCATCAATGCTACTGAGAAATCAGGATTATAAGCAAGCCACACTCTTTCTGCTTGAAGCAATCATCCGGCACTCATCCCATTAGAATGATATGGTAAGTTTCAGATGCAGAACTAGTTTAAATCCATTGATTAAGGTTTATGACCATAACTGCCGATAATTCTTTATCTAATCTATTCTAAACTGCAATGCATATTCCCATTCATTGGTAATTAAAATCAATTTTATGGTTGAATATGTAGCCTATTCAATCTGTTTAATAATATTTATACAAAATCTATAGGAAGACATAGCAATTCTATCTATGAGAAAAAATAGCATAGGTTGTGGAGTGAGCATTCCAAATTAAGTGAATAGCAGCTGTACCATTCTAGAGAACTTAGCTGCTTTCAAATAATTAGGTGGTTGCAATCAAATGTTCATCAGTGTTTATATTAGTAATTTATAGTGCAGTAGTGATTGTTTGGTCTTATCTTTTTTCTTTCCCTTTGTTGTGGCCCGCCAGCAGCCCGTGCAGCTGGTAGCGGATCCCAATAGAGAAGAGGCTGATGTGGTGATGCGCCAGTGGCCTGTGCAGCTGGCACCTGAGTCGGACAGTGAGAAGGCTGGAGAGGACTTGATGCCAGAGGCAGAGATTCAGCCAGGGCCTTCAGAACCTCCAGAACCTCCCATCAGTGATGAGGAAGAAGAGGGGGAGCCTATTCTTAATGCATGGGCATGCAGAGCTGCCAAAAGGCAGGAATGGTTCCTCAGGAGGAGGTCTCCTTGGGAGTAGGCTTGGGGCTAATTGGCCACTCCCCTAGTCTATTTAAGGGATAACGATGACGGCAGCAATTTGCAGGAAACAACGTTTGTTCATATGCCTTCGTGTCTTGAATTCAGAAACGTCTGCTCAGCTCTTGTTCTTTTTCTTGGCATTCTTCCTACAAATTGCTTCTGGGCATTTTGCCAACCACAGTAAGCTTGGTGTTATCTCCAGGACTGTTGGCTCAGACTTGATTTATTATTTCATGGACTCGTGCTGGCTTCTAATGAAGTTGAATTAACAGCCGGTGTTCAGAAAAGACTGCTTTAAACTGTATTTGTGTTTGACGACTACTAAGAAAGCTCATTAGCAGTCCTTAATTTAGTAAATGAATGTTTGGACAGAATTTGTGTGTGCTGCATTCTTTGTGGTCCGTAGCTGGGGCAGAACACCCTTATCTACATTATTTTTTATTTTAAAATGAAATTTAGATTTAAAGTGGCTCCAGCGTAGTGTAGGATCTTTAATATAGGCTCCATCTTAAGGACTCAAAGCAAATTAAATCAAGGTAATAAAACTTCTTTTCTTTTGTAATCAGATCAAATCAATCTTTATTTGGCTACAGACTTTTGCAAATAGATTAAAACTGCAGAGAGTTTTCTAATTTCCATGAAGTATCAAAAATGACATTCAGTAACCTATCCCTGGGATATGTATTTAAGGTTTTAAACTGTTGATGTACCATGCAATATCTTTCTGATTATATACAAAATTTCACAGTAAAACCAGAATTTATATCATTGTCTTATAATGTGGTGGCACTCAAAAATGGAATTGCTGCTAGATAATGTACAGTTTCCTTTTTATCCAAGTGCTGTAACATTTCATTTGGTATGTGCAAAATTATATTTACTTTCACACTCAAAAGATTAGAGAACCTTAACCTGTATTTATAATGTCCCTCTAATGAAATTTTCCTCATTAGAGTTCTGATTGCAAAGGCAATGTATATGAAACCATCCATGAAACTGAAAGACTTCTGAGATTTGCCTTTACCATTAGCTATAAAAGAAGTATCAACAGAACTGTAACATATAAAGACATTTCCTATGAAATCCTGACCTCTTTGAGAAAGGCTTTAATCTGGTTTGGTGATTTCAAACTTCCCCTAATAATGACCACAATAATCTGGTACCTGATTTCAGAAAGCAGAAATTCTACATATATTTAACTGGCAATGCCAAAGCCAAGACTTGAGATAAAATATATTAATTTTAGAATCCATATAGACAGCAAACCACTGTAGAAACTTAAACATCTATCTATTTTTGGAATGTAGTATCAACAAGTAGTTCTGATAAAAGTAAATATAAACTGTGGTTAATTATAATATCTACTAAAGCCTCTCTTTAATATTTGTGATACCTCGTGCCAATTTTTAATTTACAGTACATCACATACTTCTTGCTAGTTCACTTCCCTGTCTCTCCCTTCCCTTGAAAGCTGAGTTCTTTTATACCATTATTGCATAAATATTTATTGGAATAAATAGGCAAAGTGGTGACAAGTCACCGAAGAACACTGAAAACATAACAGAAAATGATTCAGATATTTAAAACACAATTAAGCAAGCAATTACAACGTAATTGACTAAAATGATTCCTTTGTAATCATTGCTAATCAAGCTATAAGCAATAACAAAAAGCACATTGATTCAAATTGGGGAAAAACTGATGGGCCCAGAATGAATGAATGAATGAATGAATGAATGAATGAATGAATCAATCAATCAATCAATCAATCAATCAATCAATCAATTTTAAATTCCAGCTCTTGCCAGGCAGATTCTCATTGCGAACATCTAAATAAATATTTGAGAAGCTCAGTTGACTGTTGAGCAAAACTATCACTCACAAGGACATTAAGCGATATGCCAGTCTTTGAACAGAATGTGGAAGTTATGCAGACACAAAAGAAATGACTTTGCATATTTTAAGGCTGAATTGCATAATGCATTAAATACATATTGTGAAGTTAACATTCTGGATTTGTTTCCATTAGTGTAAATGTGAGGTGCTCTCATTCTGATTGATAGCCTTTGAGTGATCTGAACAGGAATGAAGTATTTCTAGTTTCCTTTAAGGGCACTAACTATCCCACAACATCTGGAAAGCTTTTGTAGCCTGTTTCTAATTTGAACAGCCACAGTCGTTTGATTAACTAAGTGAATATTTTATTCAAGCTAGAAACTATAGATTTCCTTGTGAGCCATGTTTTAAACCGTATAGTAGTGAAGCCATAGCAGGGATGGGTTCCTCCCGGTTCGGACCGGTTTGCCCGAACCAGTAGTGACCCGCTGTTTACGTTATGATGAACCGGATCGGTCGGTGCCAGTCCATGGGCACCGCCATCTTTTTTTCATTTTTTTCGATTTTTTTGAGGTTTTTTTTAAAAAAAATTCTTCTGAGCATGTGCAGAAGCTGAGTTTCCGGCACTATGCATGTGGTCACCATCTTGTTTTCGGCTTTCTTTTTTAATTTTTTTTAATTTATTTTTTTTAATTTAATTTTTTATTTTATTTTTCTTCTGAGCATGTGCAGAAGCCGAGTTTCCAGCACTGCATGTGGTTGCCATCTTGTTTTCGGCTTTCTTTTTATTTTTTATTTTTATTTTTTTTAATTTAAATTTTTTAATTTAATTTTTATTTTTATTTTTCTTCTGAACATGTGCAGAAGTCGAGTTTCCGGCACTGTGCATGTGGTCACCATCTTGTTTTTGGCTTTCTTTTTTAATTTTTTTTAATTTACTTTTTTTAAATTTACTTTTTAATTTTATTTTTCTTCTGAGCATGTGCAGAAGCCGAGTTTCTGGCACTGTGCATGTGGTCACCATCTTTTCTGTCCTTGCCTCCTTCCCATTTTTATTTGGTTTTCCCTCCCACTCTGAAAGCAAAAGGAAGCGAGGGGGGGGGAGTGGGGAAGAAGGATAGCTCAGACTATTGCTATGATTTTTTGCTCCTATATTCTGTTGTTTAGGTATAAATTTTGTTAATGTAGAAATTTTACTTAGAGCCTATTAAAGAATGGAGCTAGCTGCCTGCCTGCAATCATGATTGTGTATCTATTACGAGTCATCTAGTCCAACCCCCTGCTGCAGCAGGAAACCTTACATTGTCTGGATTATTTTGGTGCCTCTAACAGAGAGGAAAATTGCCAGAAAGGAGAAGGAGTTTACTAGGACAAGGCTGCCATGCAGAGGAAGGCAGAGATAGTCCTTGACTTATGACCACAATTGAGCCCAAAATTTTGGTTGCTAAGCAAGAGTGTTGTTAGGTGAGTTTCACCACATTTTACTCAATCCATGACATCTCCTGGCTCTAACAGTCATGTGCAAACTAGGGAAGTACATCTGAAGGCATGTGTAATGTTCTAATGTACAGAAGTTATGGTTAAATGCGTGGCAGAAAGTGGACTCTGGGTGTGTTTTTCCAAATGCAGTAAGTGAGGTTGAATGTGTATAGTTTTAGAAGAGGTGTGTGTGTGTGTGTGTGTGTGTGTGTGTGTGTGTGTGTGTGTGTGTGTGTGTGTGAATACACATACAGTATATATAGTAGAAAATGTATATTTTTGTGTGCCTGTGCAATATGTATGTACACATATGACATATATACATAGGATTAAATAGTATATTTTAGATGTTCAGTAGTAGTAAATAGACAGGGAAATTGTATTTTGTTGAGGCCTTTGAGGTGAAGAGAGGCCAGGCACCCTAACCCTAACCCTAACTCTTGATGTGAGTGATGTCAAGTTGGCCATGCCCATCCAGTCACATGCCCACCCAGTCTCATGATCACCAAGCCACCCCCACCAAGTCACATGACTGCAAAGCCACTCCCACCCAGTCACATGACCGCCAAACTATTCCCACCCAGTCACATGATCGCTAAGCCACTCCCACAAAATTAAGTCACCCCCACAAAATTAAGCCATGCCCACAGAGTGGCAGGGAAAAAATTTAGAACCCACCCCTGAGCCATAGGATCACTGTTATTACTTCTGGGAGCATATAATTATTTAGGGCTGGCTCTACAATTAGAAGGATTGAGACACGTGCTTCAAGCACAGATAGTAAGGAGGAATTTGGTGGTGACATGTTGAAAAAGAGTGTTTGTTTATCATGATACCTCAACTAAGCTAGTTTTCTGTTTTCAGGTATTGAAAATAAAATCAGTTGCCTGTTTGATTCAGTTCTGTAACTCAATGCCTCAGGAACAAATACAGTATGATCAGTATTACAAAATAAATATTATGACTCAATTGTTGCTAGTTGCAACTTTTTGAGCTTCTTATCCTGTCAGCTTATATTTTTTTTACATTTTTCATTTTGTTCCACCTCCCCCCCACCCGGGCTAAAGAGCAAGCTCTCAGTGACAGGCACGGAAAAATATGCAAAACTTCTTAAATTTCATACCTTAATATAAAAACAGAACACACAAATTAAATCTATGAACAACTTGATTTATGATTAAAAATTTATTTAGCTGTCTATCATGTAAGTATAACTGTTCTAATATTTCAAAATGTTATGTTGTGTCTAAGAAAGGTGAATTTCATTTCAAGTATGTAAAGGACCTACATAAATTGGAATGAATATTTTATTTTGGCAACATTTGTACTGAGCTTCTGTTAGCAATATATGACATACATTAATATAAATAGTCACAATGGAACACTGGTCTTTAAAGGAAAATGGAAGAAAATGTTCTGATTCTATAAAAGAATACTTCTGAATTTATTAGTACAGGCAGTCTTACAACAGTTCATTTAATGACCATTCAAAGTTACAATGGCACTGAAAAATTGATTTATGACCATTTTTCACACTTATGACCATTGCAGCATCCTTATGGTCATATGACCAAAATTCAGATGCTTGGCATATGACTCATCTTTATGATGGTTGCAGTATCCTGGGGTCATGTGACTGCATTTTGCAATCTTCTGACAAGCAATGGGGAAGCCAGATTCACTTAACAACACTTAACAACGGTTGTTAAGTGAATCTGGCTTCTGCAGTGATTTAACAACTGTGACAAATCTGCAGTGATTTAACAACTGTGACAAAAAGGTCATAAAATGAAGCAAAACTCAATTAACAAACTTCTTGTCAGAGTGAGAATTAATCTCACAGAGGCGATGTTTGATCTTTCTCCCGGAATTCAGACATTACAAATAAAGCCGGAGTTTAAAAGTCTAATTAAAATATTTATTTCGGTACAAAAACAATAACATCTCATTGTTTACATTTCTGCTATAAAATGCGACTCTCCCAGTCAAGAGTCAAGTAAGAAGGAAGGAATGGAGATTCAGGAATGCACACATGCATACAAGAACATATCAATCACGTGCTTAAGAATGTACCATTATATTAGATAGGGATGCAGCTCCCTGCATATACATACAACTGACAATAAATCACATCGTGACACTTCTCACTTTACAACAGGAATTTTGGACTCAGTTTGTGGTCATAAGTTGAGAAACACCTGTGATACATGAACAATAAGGCACCGCCTGCTCCATACCTCCCTATATGTTTGCTTTCTCCTGAAGCAGATGCCATTAAAAATAAATGTTTATCAATATGTTTTTGCTATTGTACCATTTGTACCTATTCAACACTCACTCAGGGATGAAGATATTCTCCTCCCTGGTATTCAGCTTCAAACAATTCTGGAGTAGGCTTCACTGCCTTTGAATAGTGCTATTCTCCCCTCCAATACTGGAATATGAAAACATACTTGCTTGAGAGATTCTGAAGAGTTACTTGAGGAATCTATCCTCAAAATATCCCTGCAAAATATGCTGGTTGGATGTCAACTATGTTTTTAAGTAATGGCTTCCAAGAAATCATTTCAAAATACACTGAAAATGCATTATGGTACTATTATTACTCACAAGAATAGGCCTGTTTAGAATAGTGGGAGCACCATGTGATTGAATTTGGTTTGCTCTTTCTTCAGGGTGCCGTGCGCATGATTGCTTCCTTGGTTCTTGCTTACTTTAATTACTCTTATTTTTCTCTTTGGAAACCCTACTGCCTAAGCCTTCTGCAGTTATTCTGGTGATTGAGGCAGCCTGCAATAAATAAGTGGTTCTCTCTAACAGCACAAAGGAACCTATTATGTCCACGGAGTAGAAGAATGTATTTTACAGGCAATCTATTACTTGTTTGATTTCTAATCTGTGAAAAATTTGCATTCTTCCGTCTGGTACCAGGATGAATGGCCTCTGGAGGGAGGGGTCATAATGAAAGCAGCAGCGTGGCATTGCAAAGGAGAAAGACCCTGCAGGTGTCACTGTTCATAAAACATAGAACCAATACTCATAATCATAGTTATAGCAAGATATTCCTGTCCCCACCTAGTTCATTCCATCAACTATTACATAACATGACCTTTTAAATGTAACTTATTTTTGCAGATAGTAATTATTGGTGTGGGAGAATAAAAGTAAGGTTTAATCACAGGCCAAGTGGCCATTAATCAGGAAGAAATGTTCAGAGTACCTTAATTATATAGTTAATATTTATTCTGTGTTTCTAATTCAATTATTTCTAGTGATGTAAATTCCAGATAGAATGCATACTATTTTGTTATTTTGAATCTGTAAACAAGCACACATAATGACTAAATATAACAAGTAGAATAAATTGGAAGTGGTGTGGTGGCATAGGGGTGAAGATGCTCACCTGCCACTCAGAAGGTTGAGGGTTCGATTCTAGATAGTGGCAGATATTTCTCTCCTAGTGTGCAAATAAAAAAATATCAGCGGTGATCTCCATCTTGCATCAGGAAAGCATCTGGCTAGTAAAAGCTCAGCTCCATTCAGTCAGCCCAACTTTACCCCAAATTAAGAGATTACAGCAGAGGTGTAAAACTCGATTTCATTGAGGACCGCATCAAGGTTGTTTTTGACCTTGGGGGGTTAGGCGGGGTGGGTGTGGCTAGGGTGGGTGTGGCCAGCTTGATGTCACTCATGTTGGGGAGTGCCTGTGGTGTCCCGAGTGCTTTGCCAGTGAAATGGGCTCCTGAGCTCTATTTTCAGCTGCAACGGCCTCCTGCAATTCTCTGCCAGCAAAAACGGACTCAGGAGGGTCGCGGGTGGCCCTCCCAGGCTCCATTTTCAGCCACAACAGCATCCTACAGCCCTCTGCCAGCAAAAATGGAGCTCAGGGGGGGGGCGTGAATGGCCCTCCCAAGCTCCATTTTCGCTGGAAGAAGCACCATGGGCCGGTCCTTTGCTATTTCCAGGGTGGCCCTGTGGGCCAGATTTAAGCACCCCGTGGGCCAGATCTGGCCCACGGGCCTTGAGGTTGACACTCCTGGATTACAAAGTTGTAAAAAGGGAGTTTTTTAAAAATAAGTAGAATAAATGGATATATAAACAGCAGCTTGTATGTATGCATTCACTTTTGCAGAAAAAACATCAAATATAATTTGCTACCAGTAACTCTCCATCAGCTTTTGTTTCTTGTCTTACAATTTACTTCTTTTGTTTCTTGTTTTAGATCTTCATTTTATTTAAAGAAAACAAAGTATTTCTATAGCAACAAAATACCTTAAAAGAAAAACTAAAACAAATATTTCAGCAAGTCTGAAAAGCAGTCAGCAATAAAAGCAAATAAAGTAAAAATGTCTGTGGAGACTCTGAGTCATCCAGGTCATGGTTGTCCCAAAAGGTGCTTTTTCAAGAGGCAACAGAACTTTCTGGTTTATTTGTTTTTTTAAGACGTTTTGCTTTTCATTCAAGAAGCTTCTTCAGCTCTGACTGGATGGTGGGGAATGGAAGGATTAATAGTCCTTTCATACAGCTGGTCATTTGCATTCTTTTAGCGAGTCATTAAGGCCACCTGGAGGTTTATCTGTGTCATCAGGGTCACCTGAGTGGTGCAAATGGGTGTGGAGCCTTTTTGGAAATGTTGAAAAGACTGTGTTATAGACTGGATATAGGTGATGTCGTATCCCTCCCCCTCTGATGAGAGTGGGGTATTCAATTTTGACATAGATGACCTCTTTGACCCCTCTTTCAAACCAGCAGTCCTCTTTGTCCCAAATATAAACTTTGCTTCTCTTCAAAAGAGTGGTCTTTGTCTTTTAAATGCACTGCTGAATGCACTGCTGAATCTAGTCCTGATGGATTTGTTCTCCTATGTTGTGCCATGCGTTTATGAAGTGGTTGTTTTGTTTCCCCAATGTACAGATCTGCACATGGCTCACTGCACTGTACTGCATATATCATGTTCCTCAGTTTGTGTTCATAAGTGCATGAAAGAAAATGGTTTAACAATTCAGTATACATCAATGTTTGTTTGTAGCATCAATATCTTGAAATGTTTTAGGGATTCTGCTACCTACCTTCTCTGTGGTTTATGTTCCTGTTCTGCGGAAGGATTTTTTAAAAAGCAGCTAATGGATTTTTTTTAGCTCTATGACAATCTAGATTTAAGAGACAGACAGAATTCACTGACTGCACTGAATGCACCAATGATATTATAATAATAACAACAGAGTTGGAAGGGACCTTGGAGGTCTTCTAGTCCAACCCCCTGCCTAGGCAGGAAACCCTACACTACTTCAGACAAATGGTTATCCAACATCTTCTTAAAAACTTCCAGTGTTGGAGCATTCACAACTTCTGGAGGCAGGCTGTTCCACGGATTAATTGTTCTAACTGTCAGGAAATTTCTCCTTAGTTCTAGGTTGGTTCTCTATTTGATTAGTTTGACACCCCTGCTATAAATGAATTTATTTCCAGATCAGAAATTAAGCATAAAGCTTTCTGGTTAGGCTTTCATACATCTTTCAGATTTTTTTATTCTGGATATGTGGACAAAATACCTGAAGAAGTAAAATCTATATACTTAGCATAGCTTCTGTACCTTTATTGCTTAAATGGTTGTTGTGTCAATTTAAAAAAAAACTGTTATTCTTCTGGAAAATGAATTAGAGTCATTGGATTGTGATTAGAATCACAAATTAGAGATACAATAAAAGAAAGAGATATATTGATAGAAAGGACTTTTTAAAAAGAAAACGTCCTGAGCTATTATGCCATCACAACCTGTTAGTCACAAAAAATTGTGAATTGGATGTGATTATCATTTGCTCCAAATGGAATTTTTAAATTTAAGATACATTCTTCATTAATGTATTTTATCATTAATACATGCTAAGTTTGAGTTCTTAGCTTTTGGCGTGTGACTGCATCTTAACCAAATGCTTTCTAATATTTATATTTACTCATTCAGTCTTTTTCCAGTTTCGCCATTTAAACATTTAAATTAATTGTTTGTTTGATTGTTTGAACCCTTCTCTGTTCAATATTTCTTCTTCCTAATTTGACTATTGTCCCTTTAAATAATTCTCTCCTTTTCTGCTGCAATCAGGAGGCACTTCCCTTTATGCTAACAACTCTTCGCTTTTCTGTCTGGAATGGACCATGGCTGTCTCCAAGGCGTTACTAATTTTTTTAAATTGAATTTGGTTCCCCAAAAGTAAAATGACAGATACCTCTCTTTGCAAAAGTTAAAGAAAAATCAGAATCAAAAAGTATACGGACTTTGAAAGCTCTTGCATCTCTTCAGGTGAAATTACATTCCTTCACAAGTGTCTAATCTAAAAAAGAATTATTCAGATGAGTTCCAAAGTCAAAAGGTTTAAAGCTGGTTGTGCATTTCCATGCAAGAAGTGAAGGAAGGAATGATGTGGTGATTTCTAAATCTTATTTTGGATTCTGACATTGCATCAGACCAGCCTGAGTCAGTCTGAGGTCATTAGAATGACAGAATAAACAAAGTTGAAAGGGACCTTGGAGATCTTCTAGTCCAACCCCCTGCTCAAGCAGGAGACCCTATACCATTCAGATAAATGTCTGTCCAAACTCTTCTTAAAAACCTCCAATGTTAGAGCATCCACAACTTCTGGAGGCAAGTCATTATTCTGTCAGGAAATTTCTCCGTGGTTCTAGGTTGGTTCTCTATTTGATTAGTTTCCATCCATTACTTCTTGTTCTGCATTCTGGTGCTTTGGAGAACAGGTTGATCTTATTTGTCGCGGCCCCTTAGATATTTGAATACATCTGTCATGTGACCTGTAGTCCTTCTCTCCATTAAACTAGACATACCCAATTCCTGCAACAGTTCTTCATGTGTTTTGGCCTCCAGTCGTCTAATCATCTTTGTTGCTCTTTTCTGCATTCTTTCCATCTGTTTTATATCATGGTAACCCAAACTGGATGCAATATTCCAAGTGTGGTCTTACCAAGGTATTATAAAGTGCTACTAACACTTCAAGTCATCTTGATTCTTTCCTTCTATTTCATTTCCAAAGCTTATCTGAAACATTCCTTCAAACAGATACTTTGGGTCTGGGCATTTTCTACCTACAAACATGTTGTTATTCATCTTGTAATTTTAATCTATTGTGGGTACATTGTTTGCTTTCAGTTTCAGCTCCTAGCTCCCATTTCTCCCATCATGAACTTCCATGCAGGTCACTTCTAAAATTATATTTATATGTAGAAACTGTTCAATTGTTCCTCTCCTGCTGTGGGAGACTGCAGCTTATTCTTTATGGTTGTTGAATAAGCTTGGTCAATTTGCTACTGCCTCTGGGACCCAGCAGGAAGAATGCGGGTGACCAAACTCTTATTTGTCAAGATGATTAATGATTATATAAATCTATAGAATTGGTGTGTAGATGAAGGGGGTTGATGGAGGAGGGAGAAACACCAGAAGGAAGCTTAGGATATTCAAGGAAATTTGCAGGTATTGATTTTAGCTTAATACTCACATTTAGAGTCAGAGACATGGCGTTAGAGATGTGCAAATGGATCTCCCAGTGTCTTCTAGTGGCTGCTGAAAGCAACAGGGAAGGGAAATAATGAAGACAAAGGGGCTATTATGTTTATGGGCTAATTCTCTGAGGTAAATCAGCACTGATGCTAGCTGTGGAAACTGGCAGCATATAGTTAGTAGCAGCTCGCTGAGTTGAGACTTTCAAAATGAAAGATGAATATAGCAAAGAAGATACTGCCAAATATCTACTGCCCTTGTAATAGGGGCTCAGGATCTTATCGTGCAACTAGATTACTGTCACACAATGTACACAGAGCTGTCTTTGAAGATCGCCTGGAAACCAAACTGCTCCAAATTTATCCATCCTGTGTGATCCTCCTGGAAGTGAATGCTTAAAGGATGGAGGCTCAGAGGAAAACTTTTCTTTAAGGATCCTGACCCTGTAGAAAAGTTTAACCCAAACATTTAATTACTTTGACTCTGGTGGCTTTTTGTAAAGACATAAAAATAGTTCTATTGGACTTGGGGTGTTCTAGTGTTGGTATTGGTTGGGTTGGGTGGTGTCACAGTGGTTAGAATTCAGTATTGCAAGCTACTTCTACTGATTGCCGGCTGCCTGAAATTTGGCAAATCACCAGGCTCAAGGTTGACTCAGCCTTCCATCCTTCTGAGGTCAGTAAAATGAGGACCCAGATTGTTGGGGGCAATAGGCTGACTCTGTAAAACTGCTATAAAGCACTGTGAAGTGGTATATACAGTAAGTCTAAATGCTATTGCTATTGCAATATATTTTCAAGTTCATGAATGCTATGGATGTTTAAGATGTATATGACTAAGAGATGTTTTAATCCTGATGTTTGTTAATACATTTTGTTGTTGCACACCACTTGGTGTTTTTGTGATGTATAAAAATGTTTGTAATGAATGACTGAATAAATAAATTAATAACCCTCCCCCAAAGGGTGCTTTTTTATTCTTGTTAAAAATTGCTGATGTGATATAGAATATGTCAGAAAGGTCTTTAGAGCACCTCTGCTTAAGCTTTCAGAGACAGAGTAGCAGATGTTACATTATGTCGTGCCCCGTATACAAGGTTTTACATGATTTCATTTTTACATGAAAAAGAGCCGAGGTGGTGCAGTGGTTAAAGTGCAGCACTGCAGTTCAGCAGTTCAGCTGTTCAAATCTCACCAGGCTCAAGGTTGACTCAGCCTTCCATCCTTCTGAGGTCGGTAAAATGAGGACCCAGATTGGTTGGGGCAATATGCTGAACTCTGTAAACCGCTTAGAGAGGGCTGTAAAGCACTATGAAGTGGTATATAAGTCTAAGTGCTATTGCTATTGCTATTCTACAGGTCCTTTCTTGGGGAAGGGGAAATTTTCATTCTTTTACACAGTGTATGAGAGATAGGAATGCATTTCTGATATTGTTTTTAGCCTCAGTCTCAAGGTAAGAATACTAAAGTCAGCACAGAAATCCTAATATTAAGTTCATTCTGTATTGCAAAGCACTTTAGCTCCTTCTGTTTCTTCCAATCCAATGTATGCAACTATGTGATAATAACCGGCACTTGCCCACTGTCTGTTCATCTGATCTCGGATTCCATGATTTGAATATTTGATTGTCTTGTTTTGGCTTAATTTTGATTGTTTGATTTTACATGCTTAGCCACTTGTGGCATTTTCACTACTGCTCTTTGCTTTGTATCAGTTCTATTCCTATCCTATTTCATAAATGTATAATGCTATAAATGCTTGCAACATTTTTTTAAAATTTTAACCCTAACCCTGCCTTTTTTCGTATACAATTCATTCAAACATGCCAATATTCTTCCTCTTCCTCCTCCTATTTTCCCACAACAACAACTCTGTGAGGTGAGTTGGACTGTGAGAGTGTGATTGGCCCAAAGTCATCAGTTGGTTTTTTTTATGCCTAAGGTGGGACTATAACTCACAGTATCTTGGTTTGTAGGCCAACACCTTAACCACTACACCAAGCTCGCTCTTGTACTTTTTTTTTGTTGCATTAAACCTATGACTTTTCTTAGTAGTTTACAGATAATTGTGGCTTCTATCTTTCTTGCTTTCCCTTACTGAAACAAAAAAAATGCATCCTCTAAATATTACAACTGGAAGAAATTTCTGAGAATTTAAGGGGTTCTAGGGAATATATCTAGTTGTTATTCCAGGGGGTAGGTTACAAAATCCTGGTTCATATTTTGGGATGGGTTCATTCTTTCTCATTTCTTGATTAGAAGATTTTATACACATGCTGGGTGTGTCCATAAAAGGGGATGTACTGGTAAGTATACTGCTGTTTAGGGTATAAGAGCATATCTTAAATTGTAATTGTTAATTAGCAAATAGTCTTAATAATGGTGACTGTACTGCATGTATTGTTTCCTTCTTGTCTAATTTAACAGCCTTACAAATCATGGATTACTTAAAACTGAATTGTAGGCACCCCAGTGTTCTCAAGTCTGGAATTACTAGATTACCCATCAAGCGACTACAAAAATTATGATGAAATCTAGTTAAGTGGTGGGAATAATCAAGTTATCATGTCAATCAAAAATATTCCAAGTAACAATTTAATTTATACTAAATGAGAACATTTAAATGCAAAAATACTGAGCCCTTAAGTAATATTTTTAGATGTCCAAGAATTGATAATCTTTTTTTCATCCACAGCTAATCACAAGGGACAATTATTGTACTTTAGTACATAAGTTAGTTTAAGCAGAACAATTCTATACTCAACTTGTACCAGGAACATTACCACTACACTGTGAAAATGTGAAACATAAGCATAGAAGATATATTATATGTTGCTGAATGAACCATTTTCCCATTCTCCTGCTGGTTCAGCTCAAGAGAATAGTGACATTAACTCAATATTAATGGACGGATAATAGCAATAGCACATAGACTTCATAATGCTTTACAGTGCTCTCTAAGCAGTTTACAGAGTCAGCCTATTGTCCCAACAATATGGCTCCTTATTTTACTGATCTTGGAAGAATGCAAGGCTGAGTCAATTTTGAGCGAGCCAGTCAGGATTGAACTCTTGGCAATGGGCAGAGTCATGAGAATGCCAGAGTGTTCTAAAACATTAGCTCAAGCTTGTGCAAACAGCAGTGACTCTATTAGTGCTATTCATCCAACAACCCATCAGCCAAGTATTTTCTTATCAAACATGAAACCACATCAGAGTACATCACATCTAGAAAGATACCTAGTGTTCTGACTCTACTCCCCAAACACGACAAACTCTCTGATGTGAACTCAAAAGATTCCTTTATTAGGAATGCTGGCAGCACCGGCAAAAAGTTTATCTCGCAGGCTAACAAGTCCGTCTGGCCAGAAGATGAATAGTTGTCTGCCACACCTATTCATCTCCGCCCCCTGCCTTTTATCCCCAGAGCTAGGGTGGGGCCTTGCTAGCAACAGTGGCTCTTCCTTCCCCAGGATCGGCCCACGGCTTTCCACTGCTCTCCTCTTCTCTGCCTTCTGTGCAGCCACGCGTCAGGCACTGGACCCAGCTGTTCCTCCTCTTCTTCATCAACCACCTCCAGACCTGGGGGCTGTTGACTCTCCATCTGAGGGCCGACGGATGGTCCAGGCTCTGCCTCTGCCTCTGTCTCTGTCTCTGTCTCTGTCTCTGTCTCTCTCTCTCTCTCTCTCTCTCTCTGTGCCAGCTCCATTCCCTCTTCCCCCTTGGAGCTCCCAGGTTGCCCTGATGTTGACCCTGACTCCCACACCTCCTCCTCCTCTGATTCGGCTGCTGGAGGGGATGGTGGCCGACAGGCCAAAACACCTAGGTAGGAAGCCTTTAAACAGTATACATAGAAATCGTAGGACAAAAGACAGTGACCAATCCTGTGAGGAAAATTCTCTTTCAAAGGACAGCTGGCCTAACATGCTGCTTCCATATCATGCCATCACAAATTTGCTCTGTCCTCATAGCTCATCTTTATTTTCTACCCTCTACTCTGCAGTGAGGCTGGAGAATGAAACCCTTCTAGCAATTTACTGAGGGAAAAGATGAAGGATTGTGATGGGTGGATTTTATTTATTTAATACAATTTACAGGCTGTTAAACTCACCTCTAGATAACTCTGGGTACTTAAATTTTAAAAAGTAAGTTCAATAAAAAAGGAAACAGACATGTCTAGAAGGCAAACTTTTCATATGAACAACAAACCATCAATTTGCCCTAAGACTTGGAAGAGGAGCCAGGATTTCATGAACTGTGGGCAAAACATCCATCAATAGCTCTCATTATAGTGGGACATGGGTTTTTGACCAATGGTTAGAATGGTTGATTTAGGGATTTGTCAGAAACCAGTCTGTGGGGGCGGGGAAGGGGGATGGAGACTTCCTACTCTTGATTTACCTGGAAGTCCCATCCTACCCTATCCTTGATCAGAAGCAGAGGTGTCTAGCAAAAGAAGGGGGCTGTCTTCTGTTCCTTTAATCAATGGAAAGACCCTACCCCATACAACCTGTCAACATTCGTGCTAACATGTCACCAACAGGTACTGAATATATTGTATATCAAAACAAGATGCTGCCATTTTAATTGTCCTCTGTCACCTGTCTATAGATATATTCCTGTAGACAGACCATTAACATTGCTTTTATCTGCACACATTATGGTTTGGTCTAATTTATAAGGATCTCAAACAGATTTGGAATTGTGTAAACTAGTAGGTAGACATTGACCAGGCCAAACTTTAACCATCATGGTTAGTATAAATCAGTTTATTATAATCACAACGAAGCAGATAGGTCATAAGAAAGCTAACAATAGATGATAGCCCCCCCTCCTAAGATATATAACCTTACAAATCAATCCTGCTTCAAAATGCTCACTTGAGGTTTACAGGCATGATTTAATACCTTATTAAAGTCCCTATAAATACTTTCCAACTTAAATGAAGGCACTCAGGGGAAAACCTGGGGACTGTAAGAGAATACACTATTTCTTATTATCTTAGAGCTATCAACTGATTAAATAATTTCAGTTGATTAATCACCTGCCATTTAATTCATTAATTGATCTCTGAATTAGATTTGAGTATATTTGGATATTTCCTAAACCTTGGTAATAATGTCCTTTTGAGAGTCTGAAGTGTGACAGAAGTTAGCTGTGCAATAAGAAAAAGCTACAGTTAATTTTTAAAGGGGACTTTTTAAATTGATTCCCTATTTCAGCAGGAACCAAGAGTAGCTGTAAAATCTACTCTTTTTCTGTAAAATCAGTTCTCTTTTTCACTGGTAACATTTGCCCCTCCAATGAATCAATTAAAGCTTTATTGATTCAATTGATTAAAATTATAATTCTGCTATGCACTATATAACATATAAATTGGATGCTTAATTAAAACGAAGGAACTTTAGTAGTGGGTTTTTCTCCCCTCTGTTCTAATGGTTATAGTGAACTATTGATTAGGGTATGTGCTTCAGTCAAAGAAGATGGGCATCAAGGTTTTTTTTTTAAATCCATCTGAAGAGGCAATATATGGTTTTGCCTTTCCAAGAGATTTCTGCATATAGACAAGGAAACTTTTCATTCAAATTACAAAAGAGGTATTCCTATCAGGCACCCAATTTCAATAGCTGAAATGTTCAATATCTTAGCACTAGCAGGTGACGATTTCTGAAGAAGAACAAAATGAGTTCTTGCATCAAATTTATAATTAATGTGAGCAAATAGGAAATCTTGGACATTTGATATATCGTGTTAGTTCTTCATCCATTTAAGATCATCATGAATTGCAGCATTGGGTTGTGAAATACAATTATTGACCTTGAAGTTCTGAAGAAGCTTTTTTATTGTAAAAAGATTAGTCTTGCTTTACTTGTTAAGTGTGGGAATCCAATGATGATTCCCCCCCCTGTATACTTTGTTTATTATCTGCAAATCCATTTAGCAGTATCTTGTTAGTAATAGTGACACACCTCTTTGCAAAATCATTGTTTCTGACTATTGCAATTCTTAAAACTATGTACAATGAGTTCTATTTTCTGATAATGGACATATTACAATAAACATTTCCTAAACATGATGTATATTTCTGTCCTGGTTTTAGCTACTCCCATGGAGGGTTGTAATTTTCTGAATCATTCTGCTCATTGATGGCTAATATATCATATCAATACATAGATCAGCAATACACTAGCTAGAATATTGTATTTAATTGTGTCACACTTCACACGTCTCTGAAATCCATAATTAACCTTTTGATAACACCGTTAATTACATTTAAAAGTAAACTCGTCCTTTCTGACTTTCATTAGATGTCATCACAAGAAACCATAGTTTGGGCCATATTAATGAAGAGAGCATTTTCCCCCAATCTGTCTTGCTGGCTAGATCTGGCAATAATCCCAGATAATTTTTTAACTTTTTGCCTTTGAGGCAGGACATAAAGTGAAGCAAGTCATAAAGTGAAGCAAGACATAAAGAAGGTCTTAAAAAAGTCAAATATCTAGGGCTATGGCTTACTGCCAAATGTAGCACCATCAAAGAAGACAACTATACAAAATTGAATCAAAAAATACAAAAAGAGTTGCAGAATTGGGCTAAATTGCAACTATCGTTATTAGGTAAAATTGCCGTTATCAAAATGAACGTTTTACCCAAGCTATTATTTCTATTCCAAATTGCACCCATAAAACTTAAAAAGAACTTTTTCACGGAATTAAATAACATCGTCCGCAAATTCATTTGGTCAAAGAAAAAGGCCAGAATTAAACTCCAGACGTTACATGACCGTAGGATTAATGGTGGCTTTGGACTCCCAGACTGGGAAAGCTATTACAAGGCGGCTGCATTAAGCTGGATCAAAGAATGGGTTTTATTACGTAACAGAAGGATCTTAACTCTGGAAGGTTTTAATCTTCAAGTAGGCTGGCATGCATTCCTGTGGGGAGGGAAACATAAGGCACATGCATACTTTCAGAGGCATTATATACGGGGCCCCTTACTAGAAACCTGGCTTAATATAAAAAATGATTACTATAAAAAAATTCCTAAATGGCTATCAACATCTGAAGCCATTATACATCCAAATTTTATAAACAAGAATAAAACTATTATCTATCAACAGCTTTTAGATGAACAAAATAATCTTAGGTCAAGACAAGAACTTAGTATAAAGGGCATAGATTTAGAATGGTGGCACTATCTTCAGATTCAAACCCGATATAAGAAAGATCTCTCCCAATTCGGCTTCCAAAACAGTAATGAATTAGACAAAATATTTATGGGGCCAGATGAAAAAATGATCTCCAAATTTTATAATCTGCAGTTGAAAACTAAATTAAAAGAGAACGAAACTAAAGGCTATATGATCGCTTGGGCTCAAAATTTGGGATATGAAATAAATTTGAATGAATGGAAGGTTATTTGGAAAATCAATTATAAATTGACACTAGCTGCATCTTATAAAGAGAATATCTATAAAATGGTATACCGTTGGCACCTCTCCCCAGATCGCCTGGCAAAGATGTTTCCATCGCTATCACCTAAATGTTGGAAGTGTAAAAAGGAAGCAGGGAGCTACTACCACATGTGGTGGTCGTGCCCCAAGGTTCAAGTATTTTGGAAAAAGATTAGATCTTGGTTGGAACAGATTCTAAATGTGAAAATGGAATTAAAACCAGAAATGTTCTTATTGGGGATCTTCCGGAGCAAATTTACAAAAGAAGAAAGATATTTAATTTTACAAATAACAACCGCAGCTAGACTACTATATGCCCAAAATTGGAAATCTGATATTATTCCCTCCTCAAATATGATAATTCGGAAAATTTTAGAATGCTCAGAAATGAGCAAGTTAACGATGGACATCCATCAAAAAGACAACTCTGATTTCTATGAAATATGGGCAAAATGGTATTCCTGGTTACAATCAAATAAAAATTTAAAACTATGGACATAGAAGAAGACTTGATCCGAAAAATCTTTCCTTACCATCTCCTTTATAACAATAAAAATGATTATTATCGATGCACATAATCCGAGGATATAAATATGAAAAATAATGTAAATATGTATAAATACGTTTTAGATTAGTTTGAACAAAAGAGTAAAAGGGATAAAGGTTAAAAGCAACCAATGTAGTAAGATTGCAAAACTGGATTTAGTTACATAAAGATATAGCTGTTAAATTGAAATGCTGTTTTTTTTTCTTTTGTGTATTAGTGTTTGTATTTTTTTTCTCCTTCTTTTCCCTTTTCCCCCCTTTCTTAATGTTTTCTTTTTTCTTTTTTCTTTGATGTTGTGTGTTATTATGTATGTTCTTTTTAAAGCTTAAAAACCAAATAAAGATTATTTTTTTTTTAAAAAAAAGAAGGTCATAAAGTCATGTAGCTCTGTAGACTTTAAGAGGTGCGAAAGAACAAAGGAAATGGCAAATGACAAACCTCAGAATTCACGGCTTTTCAAGTGTAGGCTTAACCACAAACGAACTGCAGGAAGCTTAGATAGATATGTTTGCAAGATACCTGTGAATCCGTCCCAACAGGAAAGGGAGAACAAGATATTTTAGCTTTCTTTAGTATAGCAACAAGGGCTCATCCATAATGTAACCAATCATTGATATTTCTGTGTTTTGCTACTTTTGAAGAGTATATAACTACTTGCTTTTCCATAAGGGTGGTTCAGATGTTGCTTCTGCTATATTGCTCTGAACCTATTTGCGCAAATAAAGCAAATTTATTTTGACTCCGTGGTCTGAGTCTTGTCATTTCTGCAACACCTTGGTACCTTACCTTGTTACAAATTCAATAGACTTTTGGGAAGAGATAAGGCAAACTTTTTAAAACATTGAAGGTGCCTTGCAAGTCTAATCAAGAAAGGCTTTAATTTAAATTCAAAAGTTGCAGGAAGGAAAACAACATTGTAGAACTAAGTACTGTCAAATATTTAAAACAAGATCATGCTTGATAAAGTAAGCAGCAAACCATTGTAGATGGGACTTGATCATATTTAAATAATGACAGTAGTTCAAGTTCTATCTACAATACACAATTTTTTTTGATTTTTTAAAAATTTTTTCACAATCTCCATATATACATCCATACATATACCATAAATCATATCAAGATATACATAGTTATACATCTGTATCATATCTATACATATAACTTCTTTTTTCTAGGTATATACTGCTATTCTAATGCTGCCTCCTTTACTACCTAATTTTGTCACCTGGATCTGTCATCTTTGATTCTCCATTTTCTTCCAATTTAATCAGTCTTACTTAACTTCTATACATATTCATTTTCTATCCAATAATAAAATTTCACCCATACATTATAATATTCTGAATCTTCCTTATCTTTAATTTTCATACAATACACAAAATTGATATTGCACTACAAATCTGAAGTTGCCTGGAATGGATAATCATTTCCTGTGGCAAACCATAATATTTTCAAAGAGGACAGTTTTTTCAAATACATCTCTGATAAGAATAAGAAAGCAAAGCATGTTTCATGTTTTTTTGGTTTGCTGTTAACTTTATGTCAGAAGAAGGAATAATGGTTTCAATCAAATAGGTAAGAACTGATAGCTGAAGTAAAAAATTGCAGGAACATGAAAACAGTCCTGGCTGAACATCTAACCTGCACTTTAGGAAACTCAGTTTCAGAATGTCTCAAAAGTTGGACACGACTGAAAAAGAAAGGAATTAAAGAAATAGAAGGTTCTGAAGAGACAGCTGCAAAACTTGCCATTGAGGATGGCAAATGGAAAATTTCAGAAGAAACCATTGTGGCTACCGTTGTATTCTTATAAGTTGACTCTTCAAAATAAATTTATGATAAAAGATGGAGTTTACAACAAGAAATAACAAGTTGCTAATAGAGCTCATACAAGGGTGCCTTGTGCAGAATTCCACTTAGTTCCCACAAAATATTTTTTTAATATTAAAAATATATTAAATATAATTAGATAAGAAAAATAACCTATTGAGTCACATGTATAGGTTCCTATCACCAGTCTTAATGACGAGTGTGTAAATGCAAGTCAGTGAACCTGTATTGTGATATTGCATCTCTCTCTCTCTCTCTCTCTCTCTCTCTCTCTCTCTCTCTCTCTCTCTCTCTCTCTCTCTCTCTCTCTCTCTCTTTACCTGCAATGGTGCCCCCTCTCATACGATGCTTTCATGTGGTACATAGTTTGCACACCAGATTGAGGTAGCCCTAGTTGCAACCAATAAAGATTTGGTTAGAAGGATGAGTTCAGTCTTTATGAAAGATTCTATAAGAAAGACAAGAATAAAATGCTTGCTACTTGAAGAATGTGATTCATTTTTAATGGACTATGGAGATAACTGAAAGCAGAATTACTCAAGCTCATATTTAGTCTTAATTGTCTGGTATAAGAAGAGCTATTTTTAGGTTGAGAAATGTGAAAAATAATGTACAATATAAGGAAGAGGATACATCAAATTCAGGTAAATCAAAACATAATTAAACAAACTGTAAGTGTATTGAAGGTAACAGATAAATTATACCCCAGGGTACTGGCAGACAAGATGAATTATACCCCAAAATACAGAAGAATGTTATAGACATTAGAGTTACTGGTAATTTTCTTTGAGCAGTCATGGAATATGGCCTAGGTGCCTAAATAATCAAGACAGGTTTGGTCTTTATTAGAATAAAAATAATTTTTTAACACTACTGACTATATTTCAAAAACAGTTGATCAATTGTAATTTGAGCACCTCTGAGCATCTCAAAAAGAATGGTTAAAATATTAGAAGCTAGTCATAATTTATGAAGAAAAAAATTCCCAGCTAATCTATTTAATAACCTTGCAGGAATGCCATAAGCTTCTATATATTCCTTTTGGGGGGGGAGGGGGCACATTTAAGAAAATAGCAATAGGACTTAGACTGATATACTCCATAGTGCTTTCCAACACTCTCTAAATGGTTTACAAATGTCAGCATATTATCCCAACAATCTGGGTCTTCATTTTACTGACCTCGGAAGGATGGAACACTGAATCAACCTTGAGCTGGTCAGGATCAAACTCCTAACTGTGGGCAGAGTTACCCTGCAATACTGCATTCTAACCACTGCATAACCATGGTTCCTCATACTAGTAATTGGAGCCACAGCTGATGGAACCATACCTAACAAACTATTAATTAATGACTCTGTATAAACTAGAGGAGAGTCTTAACGGAGAGCAAGAGAGTTTTGTCTTGGGCAGAATTCAACATTTCTATAAATGACTTGCATGAACATGAAGAGCAGATGCTTCTCTGTTTTGCAGTCACATCCACAATGAAATATTGCTAGAATGGGAAACAGAATCAAGATTCAGAAAGATATGAATGGACTAAACTCTGGATTGATAGCAGACAAATGTAAAATCCCATCTTTATGTAAACAATAATTGATGCTAATACAGAAAGAGTAATGATGAGAAACAGATTTAAGCATCTTAGCAAATTACATTCTGAACATGATCCATCAGTTCCTTAAAAACTGGGGACTTGGAGGCTGTTGATGTCTGTAATTTAGTTGAGAAATCCAATCATAGCTAGTTTGTGAAAATGGAACTTTTTCTTGTTCACCCTAAACCAGTGATGGCGAACCTTTTTTTCCTTGGGTGCCGAAAGCACGTGCGCATGTGCTACCTCACATGCGCGAGTGCCCACACCCATAATTCAATGTTTGGGGAAGCCCTTTGGAGGCTGGAAATGGCCTGTTTTCTGACTTCTGGTGGGCCCAGTAGGCTTCCCTGGAGCCTGGGGAGGGCGAAAATGCCCTCTCCCGCCTCCCTGGAGGCTCTCCGGAAGCTGAAAACGCCCTCCCAGAGCCTCCGCGTGAGCCCAAAAATCAGCTGGCCGGCGTGCATATGCGTGTTGGAGCTAAGCTAGGGCAATGGCTCATGTGCCGGCAGATATGGCTCCGCGTGCCACCTGTGGCACGCGTGCCATAGGTTCGCCATCACTGCCCTAAACCATTATGGAGGTAGGCCGGGCCATGAAATAGTGAGTTGATCATAATGACAGATGCTCCTAAAAATAGATGCAAACACACATGATAAGAATTTTTCTTTTGTAGGCTCCAATCTGGGTCAGTCACCGGGACCAGAAGTTTTGTCTTCCAAGCTTTCAGACTCGTGATGGAGCCCATCTTTTGGGAACTTCTTTCTATTTTACTTTTTCTCTTTCCTTAAATACATAGGCTGGGAATTCCCAAAGTTGTGTTCGGTATCTTTTAAAGGCACCATGGTGGGAAAGGCTGAATGAATGTAGCCCAAAATAGTCTTCCATTTGTGAAGATGAAAGGGAAATTTCCTTCCCAGAAAGAAGTCTCTCAAACATCCCACTCAGCGGTGGGTTGCTCCCGGTTCCGTCCGGTTCTGCAAACCGGTAGTGGTGGCAGCGGGATGCTCCACCTACCTGCCCGGGATGCTCTGCCCACCCACCTAGGACGCTTCTGGACATGCGCAGAAGTGTCACACACACACGTGCATGAGCAAACTGGTAGCGACAGGATTTAGAACCCACTGGATTCTTTATCTTGTTGCTATTTACTTTGTGTTCATCATGCCACAAAGTATACTGAGACCTAAGTGAGTACATGAAGCAGATTAGCTTTACTGAAGTATAACCCTCAGAATTTTTACTTCACATATTAATTTTATAACTTCAGACAGCTGAACTATAAATGTACCGCACATGACACCTGGGGTAATCCCAGAGATCTACTAAATGCTTCAGGTTTTGTAAATGATCAATGCAGTATGTCTAGAGCTGAGAGAACCACCTGATTTATTGTACAAATACAGTGAAAAAAATTGGGATTTATATAGTGGTCAATAGTGTAGATGACCACTGAGTGCCACTGTTGCGGCTTAAAAGAGATAAAACTGAAATAAGGTGTCTCAGCTGAAAAATATTATTTTTCCACCAGAAGGTTTGCAAATGGATATCTTGAATTCACACTCATTTTGCCTGGCATTACATCCTCATTTTTTCCCTGTAGGAACTGTAGAAAAATAGAAGAAGATCAGAGGATACCTTATAGCAATTCATCTTAAGTAAAAGGTGAGTGTTATACAATGTATATCCAAATAAATCATTAATCTAATGTAAAAAGCCATGAAAAAAAATTGGTTCATGATTATTGAGCTAATAAATAATCAAAAATTGTTTTTTTCTATTACAAAACTATTTTTTGATCAAATAACCAATTTGTTTTTATTTTGAAACTTTCACATATGCATTTCATTCAAAGCTGGCTTCCTTTTAATGAGTATTAAGAGGATCTATTTTAACTCATCATATTTTGAAGACAGAAGAGGGTTTTTTGGTAGACATGATAGTTTCAAAAAAATATTTAAAAATGTCTTATTTTAACTGCCTCTTTTTTCCTCTCTGAAAGCCTTAAAGAAGTAATAATACTAAAACCTGAAAATGTATTGGTAGTAGCCTTTTTTGCACTTATACTGTACATAAGCAGACACGGTACACATTGGCCAGCTCAGAAAACCTGTTTTCTAATTCCTACTACACAGGGGTGGGTTCCAGTTACCTTTGCTACTGGTGCGCATTGCAACATTTCGCGTGAGTCCCCTTGCACAATTTTACTTGCGCGCATGCTCAGAAGGATGTTTCAGCCTAAAACGCAGCTGAGGAGCTGCTCAGCTGTGCTTTGGATGAAGAAATAAAGGTCGGTATTAACCTGGGGGCGGGCAGGAGGGCTTTTTTTCAAAGCAGAGGATGAGGAGAAGCCATCCAAACCCGAAAAATCACCAAAAATTCTGAAAAAAGATGGCGGCGCTCATGGACCAGCACAGACAGGATTATGTCACCAGCGGGCTGCTACCAATGTGCATGTACTGGTCCGCACCAGTAGGAACCCACCCCTGCTACTACACCTTGAAGATGGATTATCTTTAGCAGTTAACATGTTGGAATAAGTTCCAAGAACTCTCAAGTCAATTGTTTGATGGAATGGCTCTGCATACCAATATGCTAAAAATACCTAAGTTGCTTAAATATAGATACAAGCATCAATATCCTCAAATATTGTATGTACAAAGCTACAGGTAGATATACTGTATGTATAGATCCCATTGTGTAAGGTGATGTATTTCATTATCATCTTTATTTTGGCATAGAGAACAATACAATGATCTACATGACTTTTTATCTCTACTTTATTAGTCGGTTGGAAAGTTCAACTAATCTGGATGTTATTTTTCCTCGTCTTTAATTATGGAGTGCCAAATCAGTCATTATGACCATGAAACTACTGTAGGTCTGGTCACAAATATCTAACTAACCAGACAGCAATTTTTTGTCTCCTCTAGAACTGGGTGAGGACATAGGTGAAGATAATCTTGATGAAACTTGTTTCACAAGCGTTAATAACTTTGTTACAATATTCTCCTTAACAATTCACCTGAATTATGGGATAGCAGTTCCCCTCAGTGGAATAATTATTGCAGATTTCAGCAGATATTTTTTCTGGTTTATCTTGAAATCTCTTATTCCAGGCTGGTTGAAATTTAGTTGATCTCAAAAATAAAGGTTGAATTAAAATTCCATTTTGCTAAAATCTGCTAAAGAACAAAACAGCTACAGCTACCCCCCATCTAATTCTAGCCAATAGAATGGACCAAGCTGTTTTAATATACACTCCAAGTCACATAGAAAAATCTTTTTTTTTAACAGAACAAATTGGACAGTCCTAAAATTTAAAATTAATGTCCTAAATTCAGCATTTTGACTTACTCCTAGTTGAGTTTGAATTCTGAGTTGTGGAGAGAGGGAGAAGAAAATTGGTTAGCCTTCTATCAAACCTCATTGTTCTAATGAACTTCAGATAACACTGGAACAAAAGAAGAGAATATTCTACTATATCCTTTCAGTTCTTAAATATATCATGAGACTTATTTGATCCTGATTTCTGGGCTTGATTTTTACTTATTTTCAGTCCTGACTACTGCAGGCCACTTTAGCTGACACTGATTCGCAGGTCAGCGGTTCAAATCTCACCAGCTCAAGGTTGACTCAGCCTTCCATCCTTCCGAGGTAGGTAAAATGAGGACCCAGACTGTTGGGGGCAATATAAATATACATTGCTTACTGGTGTAAACCGCTTAGAGAGTGCTTGCACTGTGAGGCGATATATAAATCTCACTAAATAAATAAATAAATAAATAAATAAATAAATAAATAAATAAATAAATAAATAAATTAAATTAAATTAAATTAAATTAAATTAAATTAAATTAAATTAAATTAAATTAAATTAAATTAAATTAAATTAAATTAAATTAAATAAATAAATGAACCTATTCTCTAAAGCACCAGAAGGCAGGACTAGAAGCAATGGATGGAAACTAATCAAGGAGAGAAGCAACTTAGAACTTGACTTCAGAAGTTGTGGGTGCTCCAACACTGGAGGCTTTTAATAAGAGACTAGACAACCACTTGTGTGAAATGTATAGGGTCTACACACACACACACACACACAAACACACAAACACACAAACACACAAACACACACACACACACACACACACACACACACACACACACACTGTAAACCACCTTCAACCATTGTATGTGGTTGGATGAAGAAAACTACTCTACTTCCACCAGCTGCCTATTTGTACTTATGGTTTATTACAGGCTTATTCATAGCCCGGTTCAGAAAATTGGACCAAGTATAGTCTTCTAACAGCCTCAAGCCTATATAATATTCCTGTAATAGCTAGGAGTGTGTTCCTCATTGATCATAGAATGATGTGTGTCTCCAAGCTTGAGACAAAGTCATAGACCAACCAGAGATGCTCATATCAATGAATGGATATTTATTGTATTCAGGGAAAACTTGCAGTCAGAAGCCATATAAAAACCTAGGCCACAAAAGTTTAACACAGAGAACTGCAGGGATCCTGCCAACTTTGCCTACCGCGCAGTTTATTAATATGATCAGGTGACCATCAGAAAACAGGTAGTTAGTTTCTTATTGTCTTTAATGGCAGAAATCAAAACTTAGTTTTGAAAGCTATGTGGGTATGATAGTACCTTAATGTATTTTTTTTAAGTAATAAAAACCCCCACTTTTAGCAAAAATATACATTCCTAAGTATTACCTGAAAAAAGAAGAATATTATGTGGGTGGTGAACTATTAAGCCTAATGGCTGTGAAATAACGGTAAACAATACAACTACTGAAATCTTCCAGTATTTGATAAAGCTATAAGGGGCTGCTAATGGTTGTTTGTAACTCAGAGAAATGGGTTAATGTATAGCCTGGAGGCATTAGTTCAGAACAAAAGATTTCAGTGTCATATGTAAAAAATTATCAAGAGCAGAAGATGCATGCTTCACAGGTATAATATATATTGTTACTAGATATGTCACACCCTGACATATCTAGTAACATATTGCTAGCACTAATTTAATATATTGCAGAATATATAGCACATTTAATTTATTCAATTTAGACACTGCCTGTCTCCAGATGACTCTGGCAGCTCGAAATATAACAACAATAAAATACAATAGGAACAGGAAAATATAAAGAATAAGGAAAGTAACTAGACATAATTTAAAAAAAATCCCTTTGGGAATATATGGGAAAATACACCAGCAAAAGGATTTTAATTTTAAAAATCTAATTTTGTTTCCAAAGAGAACATGCTTCCTTTGAGCAACATAAAAATTATTCAAAAGGAAAAAACTGTTTCTTTTTAAAGCCAGATTCATTTTTAATCTTAGCAAAGAGATGAAATCATTTGATGAAATGCAAAAAACAGAGGTCTTAATTTAGAAAAATTGTTTTTTAAAAATGATTTTTCATCTTTCTCTCTCTATGTTCCATGTGCATTACCTATGAAATTGACTTCCTGGTGTTCTCAGGAATAGAGTTTTAAAAACATTCTCATAGAAATATATCCCTGAAGAAAGAATAATTTCAATTTCTGATAGATTGTGTATTGGATAAGCCCTCTGTTTTCATAACTTTGGAGGCTGCAAAGTTGCACACGTTCTTTAATGTAGTATTTTCCACTTTTTAACCTTAGGATTTTGCCATAAGAAATGCACCAGCTCCTTGGAGACATTAACAAAAGCAGTGAACACTGTACAGTCAACTATCTGCTACTTTAAAGAAAAAGAAATAAAAACAACAGCTTTCCCCCCCCTGCAGTCCCTGTTCACAGAGGTAAATGCAATGTCTGCAGTCTGTATCAAAGCTTAGCATGCAGCAGTAAAAACTTTCAACCTTGGCATTTTCAAACACAACAAATCCTTTGTGCCTACAATAATTGTAGTACAATTGGCATGTCAATAAGGATTTCATTGAAATAAATGTATTCCTTTTGGGCAAGGCAAGCGTCCTACCTTTCTCTCCTCCCCATCCTTGCCAATGACTTGAATAGAGGGCAAAGGGTTATACTTGTTATTCCATGTATCGTCATCATTGTAACCATTGTCTACCCCACTGCAAAATGAAGGCCACATGTTTCCAACCAATACGGTCCTGAGCTTTCTTTTGCCAATTGGGCCTGCAATACTTGCTGATGTTGTTGATCCACCTTGTTTTAGGTCTCTTTCGTGGATGCTTTTTATCACGTGGGTTCCATTCTATGACTGCCTTGGTCCACTGGCCCTCAGTTCTTCTTGCTATGTGACCAGTCCATTTCCCTTTCAATTCTTTTACTCTCTTGATGATATCGTATACTTCTGTTTGTTCTCTAATCCATGTGCAGGTCTTTCTATCTTGTCTTGTAATGCCGAGCATGTATCTTTCCATGTCTCTTTGTGCCACTCATAGCTTTTGTGACAGACTGTGAGGTTAGTGTCCATGTTTCACCAGCATATGTCAGAGCAGATAGCACACACTGATTGAAAATTTTCCCTTCAGATCTAGCGGGAGGTTGTATAAAAGTGTTCTCCCAGTTTTGAGCATGGGATCCAAGGTGAAGGCTGTTAATTGCACCTTTCAAATTGGATAGGGAATTCTGGCTACTTCCAGCATCCTCCCTGTAATGGGGAGTTGCTTATAGCTCAGCAACATCTAGAGCACGGGTGTCAAACTCGCCACGTCACATTGCCGTCACATGACATTTTGTGACTTTTTTCCCTTCGTGGAGCTGGTGTGGGCGTGGCCTGTGCATGATGCATCCGGCCCATGGGTCTCCAGTTTGACACCCCTGATTTAGTGGGTCAAGGATTCTCCACTCCTGCTTGAAGAAAATATGCAAAAATGTACTGGAGCCAAATTTTTAGAGTTACAATTCTGTGATGAAAAACTACTGCTTAAACCCTTATTGTTTCTTTAACAATTCTTCAACTATTACCAGTGTCATATGAATCTAGGTTCCGTGTGTGTGTGTGTGTGTGTGTGTGTGTGTGTGTGTGTGTGTGTGTGTGTGAATGGGTCGCCTATAAATATTAGTATGCTGCAGTTACATTTGTTATATCCTCAATTTCTCCTTTGTTAACACAGGAGTTTTCTGATTTATAGTTTACTGCTTTCCAGCCCTCACAAGAGATCCTTTAATAAGATGGTAACAAATGCAGAAGAATGCTTGAATGGGGAAAGAGGTTTGTAGTTTATTTTTATAAGAATGCTGATAGGACTAGATCACTGTGCTTCGTTGTTTACTGTTGCAAATATATGCCAATTGCTGGTAGCTAGTCAAAATTAATTTCATAAACCTGTCCTTATGGAGCCCATGGGAACTTGTGCAGAATAAATAAATTGAAAATTATTTTAAATGTAAATAAATGTTTCTAATGAGTTAATCGATTACCTGCTTTTCTTCCTAAAATCAGATAACCAGCACTCTTGTTTATACCTTTGTTTTAAGAAATTATTGGGCTGTTGTTTTGATAAGAAAACTAATATTAACGCACTGTCCTACTGTTATAAATCTGTCTCCTTCCTCTCCTGTGCCTCCTCTATCTGGTTATAAACAAAATCAATTTGCATGTTCTTCTTTGTTATGGAAGAAGGTCTCCACTCAGGACTATTCTAAATTTCCATAAATACTTAATGAATCCTCAGTTTCAAATTAAAGTGTTCACAAGATGACAGCATATGATCAGTTTGTCTCTCTGGATGGAGATAGCTACAGAAACTTAAATTTATTAATGCTAGCAGGAGGTCTTAGTATCCTGCTGCTTCATTAATCAGTTTTTTTTCTTTAGATATGTGCCAGATTTTAATTTTAAAACAGTTTTTTTTCCTCCTACTGATTAATTAGCCCAAAATTCACAAATATGTGAATCTTTTGTCCAGGAATATCAAAGTGATTTCAACTAATGTAGGGAAATGGGGCATGGGACATATTTCTGAAAGCAATTGGGTCAATACATATTGTTTAATGTTAGTTTTTAGCCCTGGAGAAGACTGGTGGGTGATTATCCACCCCTGCTTCCCATTATAACTTAGGATCCTTCCTACCTTTTCCTAACAAAATGAAAACTTGAATAATTCTTGGACGTTCTTGAAGGGAAACTGTTTAAGTAAATCTGGATTGAAATCCTCAAGTTCATTTATTGAAGTCCATATTTAGCAAAGCATATAGGAGCAAGTAGAACCAAGTCCATTAAGAATTTATAGAGACATGAAGCACATAAAGCCCTACATGGACATCAAAGGCTGAGAGCTTCCCTCTGCCTATGACTACGTCAAATTCACATGCTCCCTCTTTGTGAATTGATCACCAGTGCTCGCCCCCTGCCCCGATTCCCCCACCCCGGCGATCCCGAGAATGCGCTTGTATGTCTTTGGCTTCTTCACTCTTTGCATGTCTACCCTCTCGTGCTCGAAAACCAATCCCCATGTAACCTTAAAAATACTCCACTTATTTATTTATTTATTTATTTATTTATTTATTTATTTATTTATTTATTTATTTATTTATTTATTTATTTATTTATTTATTTATTTATTTATTTATTTTATTGGTCACATTTGTATGCCGCCCACTCCACAGAGACTCTGGGCGGCTCACAACAATAAAAAATGTACATGCAACAATAAATATAAAAAAGCATTAAAACAATAATTATTAAAACATTTAAAAAACATTAAAAGCAACAATTTAGAAACCCATACAATAATTCATTCAGGGGGCCAAGAGTGATCGGTGTTATATTAAAATCATTGGCCCCAGGCCTGTCGACAAAGCCATGTTTTTAATGCTTTTCTGAAGGCTGGCAGGGTGGGAATAATGCGGATCTCTGGGGGGGGGGTAGTGTATTCCAGAGAGCCGGTGCTGCTACAGAGAAGGCCCTCATTCATGGGTCCACCAGCCGACATTGTTTGGCTGACGGGACTACCAGCAGACCAGCGGTGCTTAAGTCCTCCATCCTTAGGTCGAAGGAAACAAACGAACAAAAAAAAAGTCACAGTGTGTGCTTCAATAAAAGTTGAATAAATAAATAAATTATAGAGACAGTTGCTCAGGGTTCAAAAGTACAAATAACTTCATTGGGAATATTATACTGTATACTATGATAGAAAGCCCACTTCTCTTTCTTTTCTGTTTTAACATGGGAGAAGAAGAAAATATTGGGAACCAGGAGTTCAGATTAAAATTAAGAAGTGGATTTGAGAGAATATTAATGAGAGACAGACAGAATTAGACAGACAAAGACATACAGGCCTCCAAAGATCAATAGGAAAAACAATATAGTACTTGTTCATCTACCTCTTCAATACTACCAGTGTTACATTCTCAGACTGAAGCACATAGGCTTCAGTCAGGTCCTCCATTCTGGAGGGAAAATACTGACTGCTGATTGGCTAGACTGTCTGGCAGCTCCCTATAAAAGGGCTGGCTGTCAGACAGAGCCTTTGCTGGATTGTAAATAGTTGCCAAATAAAGAGCTGTTGTTTTGAAGCCACTTCTGTCTGCCTCTTCCATTCACTCTAACTAACAACCAGGCTGCCTTCAGCTTTCACTCTTCTCTCTGCCAAAACAAATCTCCCTCCACAAATTTTGTTCTCCCCAAATTATGTTTCCCCCAGATTCTGTCCCCTCCCTGAATAAATTCAGTTTCTTGTCTTTTCACTGTTATTTTCTCTGGTGGACAATAGGATTTTGGTCAAAATAGAGAGAAGGCACTGAATTGAATGAATGAATTATGAAATTATCTCCCAGTTTTAAAATAATCATCTATTCCCTTGGATGTCATTTGTAAGGCACCACTTCCTAAATAAGTAATTAACTAATTAACTATTATGTTGCTCATCTCTCAGTTCAAGGCAACTCTGGGTGGCTATGTTATCAGTGAAATAACAAGAAAGCCCTTGGTCCATTACAAAGCATGATGATTTTGTATGTGAAATTCAAGAGATATTGGACACAGAGGAAGACATTAATTGATTTTAGTTAATTGGCCCAGAGAGTTACTGTTTGACAATGCTAGGTTAGACAACTTCATTAAAAAGTGAAGCAGTTTCTAATATAAGAGAAATGGCTACTTTTCTGAAATTTTTTTGAAGGCCTGTAGGAATATGAGTAATACGGAAGTGAAAATATACATGTATACTGTAATGAATATTGTTCCTAACTTTGCAAGCTACTAAGGTAGGCTAATCCAACATAGAAAATATTAACATGGACTTTGAGGGGATTTATTTATAGTTATTTGTATTATCCTAGGCTTCTGCTATTGTTCCTATAATAATGTGGCTTTACATATCTGGATATTGCTAGTTCCTCCAGAGTTGTTCATACGATAACAAGTTGAGATTTACTGAATCTTGCCATCAAAACTCTACCATTCTGCTCTGATACCATTCTGCTGGAAAGATCAGTCTTCCCAGACTTCACCTGGTGTCCAGTTCTTTCAAATAACATTAATCACAGTTGAAACCATGCTACTTGTAATTCTAAGAGACTTAAAAACTTGTTTCTTTCAATAAACCATCCATCCAGATGTCAAGGTATAAATATCTAGATAAAGCAGAATAATTCTAGAAACTACAGACTGAAATATGAATTCTAAGATCAGTGATGGTGGTATGGTGATGGACAGATGTCCAATTGGAAAGAAGTAGATTCAGATTGTCACAGTTCTGGAGAATTATGTTTGCTTTCATCTCTTGGACATAGGGTCAGTTTTATTATGAATTAAATTCTGTAAAGGAATTTGCATCTGGAACCAGCACCACAGGGTTGTCAAACAAACCAATGCAAGTTTCCACATATAAAGTCATTAAACTTACTGTTTCCAGGAGGACAAGTTGCTTCTGTCTTTTAGTCTCCCATCTCATGTAGATACTTTTATACCAACAAATATTAACCAAGACACTGAAATAAATACTTTATAATGTAAATTCACTCCAGAAGTGAACCAAGCCATATCTCTCACAAGTCATGAGAAAGAATCTTTAAATCTCTTTATTTCATATTAGCAGCTAGTTTTCATCTTCCATTTAAAAAACTGGGATATTATAAGTCATAAACCATTTTCTGCAATCTTATTAAAGCTGCTAGGTGCCATGAGGGCCATAATCTAGTAATGATATTAAAATTCAATTATCACTCATACGATTTTTTTAAAAAATATATATACTTAAAATAACAATAACTGGTTACTGAATTTTAGACAGAATAAACAGCGCTGAAATCCTTGGTGCATTAAGAGATGAAATATGGCAAGAGCTTGAATATGCTTCAAATACTCCTGGGTAGCAATTGCGTCTGTTCTAGCTTCATTGCATTTATAAGGAAATGATTCAGAAATATGGTGTTTATTTTATCTCTTCCATACCTAGCAAGCTACAGGCAAAGGAAGCATCCGGAGAACAGTTATTTCTTTTAGAATTTGCATTTTGAAGCCTCGAAGGATCTATTATGGGATGGATTTTCCAGTTGTGCAAATCTGCTTTGCCAAAAGCACATTCCTAATCCAAGAGAACCATAATGCAAACATGGGCAACTCATGAACTGCATGGAGCCCAGGCATTTCTTTTACATTCCCTTAAGGCCTTTGAGATTGTGACACAAAAATAGCAGTAAAATAGCAGTAAAATGATTTTCTAATATTGTTTTTAAATCAAATGTTGTGTTGAATCCCCAATTAAGCTTAATATGCCCATTTTTACTCCTAGAAACCAGGAAAAGGGAATAAAAACACTAACCCTGCTCTTTCCAGTGATACCACTCGATGGTATCTCTGCAGGGATGGAGTCATGAAGGCTAAAGTTCAGAATGAACTCAGACTCACAACAAATGCCAAAAATCACAAAAATGGTCCTTTCGATATATAAGGAACAAGAAAAAAAGTCAAGGAAATGATCAGACCACTAATGGGAGATGATGTCAAAAAGCTGACAGGCAGCAGGAAGAAAGCAGAATGGATTAACTCATTCTTTGCATCTGCCTTTACGCAAAAGGGGAAAAAAATAACCCAACCTATTAAAAGCAGCATTGTTGAAGCCGTTACAGGAATGCAAGTCAAAATAAGCAAGAACGTGATAAGAGAATACCTATTAACTCTAAGCAAGTTCAAATCACCACCATTGGATGGATTACATCCTAAGGTTCTCAATATCTGATCTCAATATCATTCCCTGAAGATTTTCTGACAGAAAGAGGCCGCTTGGGAATAATGATGGGGACACCCTGACAACTTCCTGTCCCAGCATTTGACCAATTGCCTACCAGACTCCTAGTCTGTTCTTCATCTTCGTATCATCCAGAAATTATTCAAACAATGGTAACCAACTACATTGATTGGTCCCAACATTATTTGAGAACTAAACAAAGGTTGCCACAGAGTTCATGAAATCCTGAGCCTTTCCAATTCCTTTGCCCAAGAAATTTATTAACCCCATCCCATCCAGCATTAATAAACTGGGAATACTCCACCACCAGCTCAGCAAGAAGGTCTAGCAGCTCAGGAAATGATGCTGTTGGGCAGCGGGCTGGATAATACATGAGTCTATTGCCATACAGGTCAATTTAATCCACAGGCATCCATAGCCTATTGGCTCTAGAGTGGCCTTTTGATCAGAAGTTACTTGCTTTAAAAGTGAATTGCTTCTCCTTCCTTTCCTTGATATTACAATTGGTACAAAACCTGAATGCCAAGGGAGCAGATTCTGTTGCAAGATTCTGCTAATGCAGATTTACAATAAAGTAGAAATAGCTCATCTGATTGTGTTTCCTATCTGGTTACCTGGGAAGGCTGACATCAATCTTGCACATCTGAAAGCACAATTATGCCACTGTCTCCTTTACAGCCCAAGAAAGTTGGGAGTGTCTTTTCTGAATCTCTTGCCCTGCTTTCTATCCAGCTGAGAGCTAGGTTCTCTCTTACCTAATTGTTCCCTAGGGAGCATTTCTTACCCTATTCTCCCCAAGGTCTTTCGACATACCATCACATGAAATGATATACGTCAGTCCAAGATGATTAATGGAAGCAGTCCAAATTTCCACCCAGGCAATTATTATCAGTTGCCAGACTTTGGCTTCAGTTGTACACAGCTGAGATTTTAATCTCAGTATTGGATTGGAAATGCATCTCATTGTCATAAAAAGAGAATTTAAGAAACCTGGCTGAATTTTTTCCGGATAAGTCAGAGATGGAATAAGGATTTAATTGGTTTCCATACAAGAATTGTACAGCCATTTTTACTACAAATAGTTTAACAGAGGTTATGATAGTTTTTTTGTTATCTCTTCTAATAGCTAGAACACTCTTTTGAGCTTGGGAGGAAGCATTGTTAATTTGAGTAGCTTTTTTCCTGGGGTATTAAAAACAATTCCTAAATATTTAAAACATTTGACCTGTTCCATAGATTAGTTTCCTGTGAACCAGCTGTGAATCCTGGAAAACCAATATTTTTCTTGTTTTGGTAATTGATAGCCAACTGCTCTTCTAACAGTGTTGTGCCAAGGCTCCAGCAGCTCTTCTGAGGCTGACTGGACTCTCAGAGAAAAAAAGCAAAATCATCTCCATTAAGCAGGATCTGTAACAGTCCATTTGCCAGTTTGGGCAAAAACAGATTAAGCTCCTGTAAACATTGTGTAAACTAATTTATATAGACACTGAACATAACGGAGCTAATATGCAGTCTTGTTTTATCCTCCTCATACTTAACACACCGGAGAGCTGACTGACCCAATTTCATTTTATTCTAAGACAGAGGTCTACCTTCTGCTCTGGCTCATTTCCAGCATGTGCTCCCCCACGCCTTCTGAGTGCAGGGACAGATAATGTCATCCTTTCCTGATTCATGCACTATCGAAAATGGACATTATGCCTGGTTTCCAGATTCAGTTCAAAGCTGCTGATTTCTGACCTGACCCATCTTAAGCCTTTCAAATCTCAATGTCTTCAATGCTTTGTTCCATTCTAGTAGAGTCCCATTCTGCTTGTATACAGTGTCTGGCATGCCCCATCTCCTACAGCAATGAGTTCTATACTGGATTAAAAAAATAATAATCTTGCAATTAATTTACCAAAGGCTTATTAAGACAATGAACCATCCTCATCCCTACCACACATATTCCATTCAACACTTACATCTCCCAGTGGCCACCTTCTTAATCTGTGCCTAAACTGGATGAAGTCTGTTTCCCTGGCTTTCCTAGTCTTGCCCACATATTTATTTTTCAAATATGAACTTTGTGATTTTGTTTCATGAAGAAAAATAATTGTTTCTTCCTTTTGGCAAAGTTTCTAAAATTTCTATGGACCGATAGGGGATCAGGAATGAAAAGGCAACTTATTCTTGTGCTTTGATTATTATGGTTCATAGCTACCATACAGAAGGGAAGGGAAGGGAAGGAGGGAAGGGAAGGGAAGGAAAGGGAAGGGAAGGAGGAAAGGGAAGAGAAAGGAAGGGAAGGGAAGGGAAGGGAAGGGAAGGGAAGGGAAGGAAAGGAAAGGAAAGGAAAGGAAAGGAAAGGAAAGGAAAGAAGGGAAGCGAAGCGAAGTAAAGGAAAGCAAAGGAAAGGAAAGGAAAGCGAAGGAAAGTGAAGGAAAGTAAAGGAAGGAAGGAAGGAAGGAAGGAAGGAAGGAAGGAAGGAAGGAAGGGAGGATCTATTTTAGTATCAGTGGATATAATGAAGGAAAGAGGTGAGAAGACATCCATGTGAACAAGTATCTGGGAAAGCAAAAAAAGGGCATGGAAACTAGTAAAGAGGGGAAAATCCCTAAAACAAAAAAGGCAGACACTGGGAGACCAGTCCACCCAGAACCCAAGCAGGAAGGAATTGACAGGAAATGCAAGAAGCAGGAGAATGACCACTCACATCTTGCAGGGCGCATAGCCAAGCTCAGCACCAACCTGCCTCATTGCCAACCCACTGCAATCTGAACTAGAATTTCCGAGTTGCTTGAGAAATAATTCAGGCTGCTGTGTGGCACTGCTCTAAGTCTAGTATTTCACGAAGCTTATAGATCATCAGCAACAGGTGTTTAGCCCTTGTCAAGTTGACATTTTGTTTCTAAAAAGCCAAACTGAATATGGCGATGACAGCATTTGACCACATTGGCTTACATGATCAGCTTATTTTTTTTTTTAAAAAAGGTAACAATACCTTTGAGTTTGACTATATCTGGGCCTTTTCCTGGCCAGGTTTATAGGAGATGTTTGTCTCTGCCTTCTTCCAGAAAGCCCTAGAATTCCCAGACAGTTTCCTATCAGATACTTGCCAAGATCAGCTGAGGTTAGCTGATCAAGCTGATTCAGCATCAGCTGAAACAAGCTTATTTTTCACTGAACAATTTTTAAAAGCTCAGTAATCCTGCATTCCTATGTAAACCCAATGCATCTTATTTCCAAGAATAAAGGTAAAGGTAAAGGTTCCCCTCACACATATGTGCTAGTCGTTCCCGACTCTAGGGGGCGGTGCTCATCTCCGTTTCAAAGCCAAAGAGCCAGCGCCGTCCAAAGACGTCTCTGTGGTCATGTAGCTGGCATGACTAAGCGCCAAAGGTGCACTTAGCGCTGTTACCTTCCCACCAAAGTGGTCCCTATTTTTCTACTTGCATTTTTACATGCTTTTGAACTGCTAGGTTGGCAGAAGAGACAAGTAACTGGAGCTCACTCCATTATGTGGCACTAGGGTTTCGAACAGCTGAACTGCCGACCTTTCGATCAACAAGCTCAGAGTCTTAGCCACTGTGCCACCGCATCCCAGAATACAATACTATTATTTCTTCCTTGCTTGCTTGCTTGCATTAAAACTATGTCTACCTCTTAACTGAGATTCTATGTACAGGGATGGGTGATACAACGATTTGTTCTTCAGCTATTTTGTTTTCAGATCCCATAGTAAAGGCCTTGATAATAGCTATGGGAGTAACAGGGAAATTACTGTTAAAATTTCAGCACTCAGCCTTCTTTCCCATGTAAGATAGTTCAGCCAGGCCTTCCATTGTAAGAACAGATATGCAGCACTAGCATAACCTGTCATTTCTCTCTAAGTAAGCATGAATAGCTTTGTGCTCAGTTGATGTTGACAGGCACAGTACAGATTAGAGAACAAAATACCACTTTGAGTTGCCAAAGTATCTAGGCAGCCAGGAAGACAATTGCTCCTTGAAGATTCATTGTGAATTGTTTATTATAGATTTGCATGCTGTTTTACTTACTATACTCAGACCGTAAGTCTCTCTCATCTGCATGCTCTATTTCAAGCACTTAAAAATATAATGAAATATGCACTGACCAAGACAGAACTGATCACATTCCACAAGATTTTTTCCTTTCCTTGTTTAAACATAATACCAGTGTTATATAATTTTCCAAATCCTGACAGCTTCCAAATGTGTTGAACTACAATTCTCATCATCCCCAGCCACTGCAATTATGGTGACTATGGCTGATAGAAGTTGCAATCTTAAGCACCTGGAACCTGCCAGATAGGGAAGGCTGAACAATGGATAGCTGCCTCCTCCTCCTCCTCCTCCTCCTCAACTGTAACCCTTGCCAAAGCAATTTATTTTGAAAATGTCTTTGATGGAGGTAGAAGGGAAAGTGGCAGCTTCTTGGGTCAAACAGTTCTTCTCAATTCAATGATTTTATACTATTTAGCACCAAAAAGTGAAACCCTTCAGAAGTTGCCATCTATGTTTCCCATTCTTCCTTTGCACCTCTTAAACTTCAATCCCCTTTAAAAAAAATTAAAAAGTGATTACTTTCTATCTCCATAATGTATCCTTGTATAATGTTTTCTCTAGGGCTGGGTTGTCATATCAAAAAGCAGGAAAGAGGCAGAAGGATGCTGCTGTCACATAAATGGAAAGCAATGCCATAGTACAGCTGAACTGTTTACTTCAGCACATAAGCTTTCATCTTCCTAATGTGCTACTTTTCATTCTCTCATAGTAGATATGAGAAAGTAGATATATGAAAAGAATGGCAATGAGACTCTACAAAGACACATTAGCTTCAAAATTACATGAACCATTAAATGTATCCTCACATGATCTTACAAGACTTTTTCCCCTTCATTGTTAGAACTCAAAGCTTTGTGGTTAGCCTAGGGCTAATTTAAAACCTGGAGTCCCAAAGAACCACACAAGCCTACTTAAGCCAATCAGAAAGCAAATGGTTATGCTTTTCAGGTCCAATTGAAATCAGTAAGACAAAAACTTCCTAAATACACATAGGGTTCCAGCTCATACTTGTTCCTACAGAAAGCAAGTCATGCCCAGGTCCATTTTGCAGCCTAAAGTTCCTCCAGAATCAAAATCTAGTTGCAAAATAACAATATTCACTCCAGTGGTGAAATCTAAATTTTTTTTCCTATCGGTTCTGTGGGTGTGGCTTGGTGGGCATGGCTTGGTAGTCATGTGACTGGGTGAGCATGGCTTGGTGGTCATGGTCATGTGACCGGGTGAGCTCAAAAACCAACTTTCACATGTCACACATAAACAACACAAAAGCCACACAACTGACTCACACACAATGGAAAAGCACACAAAATGGCCCCTGCAGCAACAAGCAGGAACCTCACAGAGCCACAAAGAGCTCAAAAACCAACTTTCACACTTCACACACAAACAACACAAAAGCTACACAACTGACTCACACACAATGCAGAAGCAGCTGACTTCACACAAAATGGCCCCTGCAACAAGCAGGAACCTCCCAGAGTCACAGTTCGGGCGAATAGGTAGTAAAACATGCTTTTAAAAAAGTAAAAAAAAAGGTTCATCAGCTGTGACAATCAGCTGTGGCACCCGATCATGGGAACCTTTTTTTTCTTTTTAAAAGCATTTTTTACTACCGGTTCGATGAACCGGAAGCATTTGTTACTACCTGTTCGGGCGAACCGGGCCTAACCGGTAGCATTTCACCCCTGATTCAGTCTCTTTCTTACATGTGAAAATGAATTTGAAAATACCTATATGAAGTCTTTACTCAGGTTAAGACTAAATCCCCCAAGCAGGCCAGCCCCACCCCTACTAAGATGATGTCATCAGATGGCTTTTTAAAATCATAGCCCTTGACTGAAAAAAGTTTGACTGTCCCTGATATAAAAGACATACTTGAAAAAGGGCATTGCAAATGAGAATGTGTGATATGTGATATTCTGAAACTCTGCTCAATATATTTCCTAATTATAGAAAAAAAAACCAATGTCTGACTGCAAAGTACATATTCTGAAGTTAGAGGTAATGGGAGATAAGGCAAATAGGGTGCTGCTATTTCAAGGAGGTCAAGAAATGTAGTCATGCCTTGAGCTTTACATGCTGAATGTACATCAGAAGAGGGTTTCAATGGACAGCCAAAATTATATTTGAGCAAGAAATCCTCTCTTCCCTTCACAAGGCCTGGAACTGTGATATAAAATTAACTCTGCTGTTGACTTTCTAGTGCCTTCTAGTTAATTTAAGTATGGAAATTAAATGGAAAAGGAACATATTTATTTTAAGCTGCTAAGATTAGCTTGGTTTGTGAACAGTTGAAGGAAAAAACAAGCCTTCTGTTATTTAAAAATTACCAGCAGAATATTATAGCCATCAAAAGTGACTTCGAGACCATTTTCAGTGCACTGCTACTGACATTAGTTTAGCAGCCTTGGCAGGAAAGTCACATATTACTAGATGGGTAGAAAAGGTGACAATTTGGAAAAATACATATTGTATTTAGATGAGTGGAAGCATGTAACTACTTACATGAATGATTTACAACACTTAAACTGAGTGGAATTCTTCATATTCCTCTTTATTCCTTGCCATGTTTTGCCAAGGAGAATGTAAATATGGATGAATAACTGTGACCAAGATGTATAGTAGTTAAGAATCAAGAAATCAAAATTTAAAAGGCAGGGTTGAGATTTGCAGGTGCAGAGCATAAACCAGGTGCTTCATTTTTGGGGCGAATAGTAAACATTACACATGTCTCATTTGTGTTCTGGGTGACTGTCCTTTTGGATTTAAAAAAGCTTATTTGTGTTCCTCCTGGGAACAAGCCTTGAGGCTGCATATAGGTTCAGGAATATGATGTACAGCCTAGAAGTCAGTGGTGGGTTCCTACCGGTGCGGCCCACTCTACAGTACCAGTAGTGGCCAGCAGATGGCGCCATTTGAGCACGGCTGCTCTGGTACTGTATTTTTGGCCTTTTTTGCTTCCGCACATGCGCAAAAGCAAAATCTCAGTGAAATCTCGCGAGGGGACGCGAACACGCGCGTCCCCTCACGAGATTTTGCCAAGATTTTGCTTCTGCGCATGTGCGAAAGCAAAATCGTGCAAGGTGTGCACGCGCATAGTGAGCGAGCGCACGCACCAAATGTGGCGATGCGCACGCAGAGCTCCGGTAGCGAGGTAAGTGAGCAACCTGCCCCTGCTAATAGTGTTTCTATCAAGATTCCAAGTAATACATCCCCTTCAATGAGAACTTCAAGGCAGGCATATTCCTCAAAGAACATTTTATCAAATTGGCACAGACTTGGTGGAAAACCAGCTCTAACTTCCTGCCTGTTTTACACCCAATTAAAAGTAAAACTTTGTCACTTCCCCCCAGAGACTCCAGTTACATGGCCCAATCAGCATGTAGTCCAGTTCCTAGGTGACCTCAGTCTCCACCTCTCGAACACCTGCACAAACGTCCTTGATTCCCAGGGGAAAGAATTGTATTTAGGCTACAACACCCCAGCTGTCTCTGCACACACACACACACGTCCCTGGCCCCTTAGCTCCAGGCTGTGTCAGCCCTGAAGCAATGCGAAAAGAAACCTCCTCAGAGGAAAGGTACAAAAAGAAAATGGCCACAGTTAGGCCAGCTTCAGGGTTGACAGTTTCTCCGCCTCAGGAACTTGGATGGGTGGACTTCAGCATGGCTGACAGGGAAATTCTGGGAGCCGAAGTCCACTCATCTCCAAGTTACTGAGGTTGAGAAACATTGGCCTATAGAAATAGAAGCGACCAGATCTTCAAATCCAATAGTAGCACCAAAAGTCCTGGGTTAAAGAAGTTCTGGGAACTGCTATGTTTTCTGTCACCACTTTCCTTCTTCCTAAAAATAAGTTATGACACACTGGTGCAAAGACAAAAACAACAACAACAGGTGGTTGTAGCAACAGAGGTAATTGATGGGCAGTCGCATAATGCCCCCTGAACCCACTTCAAGACCAACTACAACAAAATTGGCCGTACTTCACTTTTATGCCACAGAGCCTAATTTCTTCAACTTGCTAACCTATCATTTACCTTCCAGGCATTCGCTTATCACTTACCACTTTGTCAATATCAGCCTTGAACAGTGGTGTCCAGAACTGAAAGGACTTGTCCAGGTATGCTATTCCCAAACTAAAATGGTCTTAGTGGGAGCAATAATAGAAGAAGCTGTTATGAATTATTTCCCAAGTGCCATGACAGCTTTGTGATTTACAAGAAACCCCACGATTTGGATCATATGGGATCATTTTGCCTATAATATCCCTCTAGCTGCTAAGTACTGCACCATGAGACATGTATTGTTAGTACCATTCTGTTCCTATATCTTGATGGGTATGGTGTCAAAATACTGTACTAATCTCTTTGCAGCTGAAACTCAGGGGAAAAAAAACCTTTCTGTTCCAACACTGTGCATAGTGGCAGTCTTCTCTTTATTGGCTATCCCTGGTCTGTCAATAAAATTATTGCAAATTATACTTTTTTGTCTTTGTTTTTAAAAACAAGCTTTTCTCAGAGAATTTTGCTGATTAAAGTGACAATTTTCAAGGATGACAAACTGGCTTCATTGCTCAGGGGTTGACTGGATTTCATTCTAGACTAGAGGTCTCTGAGCTTGGTAATTTTAAGACTTGTAGACTTCAACTCCCAGAATTCCCCAGCAAGCCACTCCAATGAATTCTAGGAGTTGAAGTCCACATGTCTTAAATTTGCCAAGGTTGGACACCCTTGGTTTAGAGCTTTTTCTGAATGAAATAAGTGTGTGTGTGTGTGTGTGTGTGTGTGTGTGAGAGAGAGAGAGAGAGAGAGAGAGAGAGAGAGTAAAGGAAAGAAAATTATCCATGTTACTACAGTAAATATATATATAGCCATGACTTACAGAAAGTCTTCTCTTTTCTTGCAAATGGGATACACATTACAAATAATACAATCTCATATTATGTGTTTAGAGTCTCCAATACAGGGAGGAGCGCCTGACCTTTTCAGATGAATCTCATACACATAGCTAAGATTTTCTATTTATATTACCCATATACAGAGAATGAGAACGAAGCTGCTCTCTCTTTAAAATTCATTTCACTTGTTTATTTAGTCATTTTATTCACTTAATCCCTACAAGCTCGAGGCAGTGAGTAACATGACATGAAAACTCAATATGATAAAAATTATCACAAAAGAGCCAAAGCAGCATGTTGTAGCCAATTACGTACATTAGAAAAATACTAGGGATGTGCAAAATTTACCAATCTTGAAATGATCTTTTCTAGAGAATTCCAGAACGTTCCAGAAGCCCTGGAGCACCTCTTCCCGCATTCTGTGCATCCTTCATTTTCTTGTTTTAGTAAGGGAAATGGTGTTTTTTGTGTGTTTAGGATATAATATGTGAAATAGTTAATGCTCAAAAGCTTTATAGTCCATTGTTTCTTGTGTTGGAAGAAATGTCCATCTGGGTTCAATTCCAAGTGGGGAGAAAGATACTGGAAACATGGCGGATGATTGGAAAGATGGTTTTTAATGGTGGACAGGACCACATGGTTTGAGGTCCTGGGAAAAAAATGGGAAGAGATGCTGAGAGTGCCTGGATTTTATACCCTCTCTGGGCTTTTGAATTTGAGCTTGTATTCTGATTGGTTGTCAGACTCCCATGGGGCCATGCAGGGGTAACTTTGTAGGTTGTGTTTTGAGTCCCAAGCTTGGTTGAATCTTGCTGGATGATGTAATCTTCCCAGGTGCCATGTGGTGAGATGGGTAGAGGGCTAATCCTATCATGTCCTGAGGGCCATGTCTTAATCCCATCACCCTGGAGCTGAAGGGGGGACAGGGAGCTCCAGGAAGATGCTTTGTCTTTAAAAACATGTTTCTCCTTTTCTCATCCAGGGAAATATAATATTCTGCCTTTTTAATATTTCCTAAAATATTTCATTTTTCTAGGAGAGGGGTGGGTGCTAACTTCCTACACTTGTTAAACCTTCATGTTGGACTCAAGTCCTAACATGTTTTGGCCTGCTTCATACAAAAACATGCAACTGTTGTGGAAATGGTTGAATGCTTTCGCGCTCTGTAATTTGGGGTTCTTTGTACATAGATAAGATTTGTTCCAAGGATATTTGATATTAAATAGTTCAATCAGCTCCAAAAACTAAGAGTCTGAAAAAAGTTTGAATATTTCACTTTAAAGGGATATAGATTACTAGTAATGAATATTTCAATTTGTTTAACAAACACAATGATTGCTATTTATTTTCATTTCAGATAACAGTTCTCTGGGTACTCTTTCCCCCCCTCGAAATAATAAATTCTGTTGTCAGTTGAAAAGAACATCAATAGTCTTTGTTTTCTAAAGCAAATTGGATTAAGGGGTAGCAAAAGATAGCAGGCTGTTTTTTTTAAAGAACAAGAGCTTATATCTTTTAAATAGATGGTTGAGTGTGCCTTGCTTAGATATTTTTAAATGACTTTCCCAAGTGAGTCACTTTCAAATGTATTGGAAATGCTGAGAACTATGGGAATTTTAGACTGAAGTCCAACAAGGCAGTTTGCCTATATATAGGGACTCTGCTTAAGAATGGAAGCTAGACATTGAATTGGGTTATAGGAATAAAGTATTAGTATACATCCTATTGCTGTATTGCCTATCTGCTCCTGCATGATCCCTACTCAATTGATCTGATCTGGGGACTGGTGTTTGAGCTCCTATGCCTATTGTTATTGGGTGACTTCATCTCCATGGATTCAGGGCTGGTTGGATAGAGTTCAGGAGGCGTTTATGGACTCCAAGGTGTATACGGGCTTGTGCCAAGCAATACCACACTTGATGCATAGAGGATCACAGAATACAGAGTAATAGAGTTGGAAGGGACCTTGGAGGTCTTCTAGTCCAACCTCCTGCTCAAGCAGGAGAACCTATACCATTCTGGATAAATGGCTGTCCAACCTCTTCTTAAAAATTGCAGTGATGAAGTACCCACAATTTCTGGAAGCAAGCCATTCCACTGATTAATTATTCTCAATCATTAAATTTATCCTTATTTGTTGGATCTCTCCTTGATAAGATTCCATCTGTTAATTCTTGTCCAGCCTTCATGTGTTTGGAGAATAGGTTGATTCCACTCTTCTCTGTGACAGCCTCTCAGATTTTTGGAGACTGTTATCATGTCATTCCTGACAAAGGCTGAGTTGTTTGCTCAATAAATGCTAAAGCAGCTGGGGTGCCATTAAAATTCCCGTTCCCATCAGCCATTCCTCACTCACAGAGACATTCATCTTCTTTTTCTTTTTTCTTGTCTTATAGACAGTCATTAGGAATTCCAATAGCAGTTATTGGAAGCAGAAGAGCATTTGTCAGGTTCTGGAATAAGCGTCTGTAGAAATAACCATACAACCAATGCTGATTTGTATCCAGGTTTTACTAGGCTTCTCCGGCACAAACTGGTAAACACTCAAAGTGAAGCTTATGTAAAATCTGTGTATTGTGTTCCTCACACCACCTTTATTCTCCGTGTGCAACACCCACGTGCTCAACCACCCTCCAATCCAAAGTAGCAGTTTATCTCTGCAGCCAGTGCCCAGTGTAATCTACGTTCCCTCCACTGGGAAAAATGGGTCCCAGATGGAGTCAATTGGGGTCCCTGGAGGGTTTACATGCCTCAGAGGCCTCTGACCCCCATTCCCCTCCCAGTTTCTGCTGCTGGTCAGTCTGGATCTGTCCAACTAACCTCTTATTTGGTCTCACCACCAAATCCCCATTCTCTGTGAGACTAGGCATGGCTTTCAGAACTGTCTCTGCTGAAGTCACTGATTCCTCTAAGCCAGCCACATCCAGAGGTGGGTTCCAACTTACTTCGCTGCTGGTTCACTCCCTCCCTCCCATGCCGCGTGGGCGTGCCGTGTGGGCAGTAATGATAAATCCGGGAAAAAAACCAAAGCCAAAAAAAAAGATGGTGACTGCATGCACAGTACCAGAACTTGGCTTCAGCGCATGCTCAGAAGGAATTAAAAAAAATTTCAAAAAAAGAAATTCAAAAAAAAATTCAAAAAAAAGGTGGCAGTGCCCATGGACCAGCACTGACTGATCCGGTTCGGTGACATCATTGTGACGCCGACAGCGGGTTGCTACTGGTTCGGGTGAACTGGTCCGAACCGGGAGGAACCCACCCCTGGCCACATCCAACCCTGAGTCAATACCTTCTGCCATGGCTTTAATAAAGTTGGGGAGATTTGACACTCTGTTATGTTCTGGAATAAGCGTCTGTAGAAATAACCACACAACCAATGCTGATTTGTATCCAGGTTTTACTAGGCATCTCCAGCACAAACTGATAAACACTCAAAATTAAGCTTGTTTCAAATCTGTGTATTGTGTTCCTCCCACCACCCTCCCACGTGCTCAGCCACCCTCCAATCCAAAGTAGCAGTTTGTCTCTGCAGCCAACGCCCAGTGTAATCACTCTGTCTCCGACTTCCAGCTGATAAACGGCTGCTGTCAACGCCCAGCGTAATCACTCTCCAACAATCAGAGTCTGTCTCTGACTCCCAGATGATAAACAGCTGTTGCCTTGGCTGACATCATCCATCAGCGCCCGGGTCTGCATGTTGGCTTCGCAATGTCCCACTTCCCTGCCTGAATATCAGCTCTGAGCCGGATGGCTCGTCTGAGCTGACAGCATTTTTTAACACTTTGCTAAAATAATCACTTTCTAGAGCAGGGCTGTCAAACTTGTAGCTTGTGGGCCAGATGTGTCATGCGCTGGCCACACCCATGCCCAGTTTAGTGAAGATGCCTCCACAATGATGTGAGTTTGTTACCCCTGTTCCAAAGCATATGAGATTAACTGATGCCTATGATCTCTCTAGAATAAACAGATCAATGAAGGTGGTCTGCCTCAGATGCCTTATGGATCTGGATGGTTCTGGCAGGCTGCTGGTTTTTACCTGCAGAAAAGCTTTCCATTGAGTACTTGGTTAGCCATTGGCAATAAGAACTGGGTATTTGATCTGGTTGCTTCTATGAGGTCTTTCTTTGCTGGCTAATTTTGGATGGTTCCCTAATTTACCAAATAGAGGTATGCATAAGAGAAGCCTATAGCACTGAAGAATAAAAATAAAAACTTTGCTGACAAAGCAAGTGTACAGACTCAAATTTAAGCCTGCATCATAGTAATAATGGAGGTGAAACATTATTCCTTCCTGACTGCAATGGTGGATTGTTAGGCAGTAACTTCATTTAGGATAAACAGCTCCCTCTTAGGAAGTGTGAAGCAATTAGATCTGCTCCTTTGCTCCTATTACTGTTTTGTAGAGCATTTTGCCAATATAATTAATCACTCATGTTCACCTATCACTCATCTCAGTTCCTTGTGGATGAGTCTGATAGTGGCAGGGTAGAATCTTGCCTGGTTATCTGGGAATACTTATGGTGCCTTCTCTTTGATGAGGTGGGGTTTACCCAGAAATTTGTGGGCTAGGTCTCATTCCCTTCTGAAGCCATGGTCTATGTGGAGATGGATGACAATGCCTTTGTTTTCATGGAATAATGCCAACAACATGAAAGCATTGAGCAGCCCTATCTTTCAGAGCACCATCCTGGATCTATCTATAGTTGACAACCATTGCCCTTTCTCTAGCCTACCCTTTTAAGAGAACATTATTGAGATGGTTGTTAGTGTAGAGGTCAAGGCAACATAGAGGAAGCAGATGATTTTGTTCCTTTTAAATCAGGATTTAATTAGGATCTGCCCACAGAACAGGGATAGCATGTGCCTTTGTTAGGAACTTTTGTGGGCCTTTGTTAGGAACTGAATGTGCCCCTTCTAATTCCCTTAGACCAGTGATGGCGAACCTTTTTTGGTTCGCGTGCCAAAAGGGGGAGGAATGCGGGGGAATCACGTGTGTGCGTGCCCACACTCATAATTCCATGCACATGCATGCATGACCCTCCTGCTCCCAGCATGCAATGGCACGCCCATTTTTCGCTCTCCCCAGGCTCCAGAGCCTTTCTAGGAGTCTGGGGAGGGTGAAAACAGCCTTCCCCACCCCCTCTGGAGGCTGGAAACAGCCTGTTTCCCGACTCCCAGTGGGCCCAGAAGGCCCGAAAATCAGCCGGCTGGTGCACACATGCACGCCGGACCTGAACTCGCGTGCCCACCGATATGGCTCCGCGTGCCACTTGTGGCACCCGTGCCATAGGTTCGCCATCACGGCCTTAGACCTCTGGGCAGCGTTCAGTGCTATACAGTTGTAGCTCAGTTATAATTTCTTTGCACATTTAGTAGACTGGGAAACATTGTTAAGAATTTTGGAATATGGATTACTGGTGCATTTTTTGAGATAGTGACCAGTCATTCACATTAACTATATGATCGAGAGACTGATCCTTAGCTCTAGAGCAGGGCTGTCAAACTCGCGGCCTGCAGGCCGGATGCATCACGCTCTGGCCAAACCCATGCCTGGTTTAGTGAAGGGGGGAAAAGTTGTGATATGTCATGTGACAGCCCATGACGACGTGAGTTTGATACCCCTGCTATAGAGCAATTTGGTGACTGATTTCTTAGCCTAACATAGGACCAATAAGTCTATTTGTCTGAATGCTGGAAGACACTCCATGTTATATCTTACATTTTGTGCTATTGTAGCATACAATATGCTATGCTATCTGTTTTTCAAATGTATCAGATTTTTCTCCCCAAACTATCATCTTTTCTAAGCATTGCTAAGGTTTGTTCTTCAATGCTTCTGTCTTAATGCCTTGTCTCACTATACCATTACCAAGAGATTTTGCTTCAAAGTACTGTAAAACTCTGCTCCTTCTGCCCCATAGATACAATTTTGTTTCTTATGGTAATATGAGCTGTGTTGAAATAGATAGTAGAATGTAATCCTTTGCTTTAAAGAATGATTCACAGTGTAGCAGCCAGTGGGAAAAAGCAGGATAGGCTTTGATCCCTAGTGTATTAAAATTTCAATGGAATATAAATTCCTAGAACTGCATTTAGGATAGTGCTCTTAGAGAAACATAATCTAAGCCATGGGTTTTCTCAGACCCCAAATGGCCCAACATAATTTATAGAAAATACCTTGTTACAAGTTTCATCACCTGGACTACTGAGAAAGCATAGCATTCTAATGTTGTGGCAGAATATGGTGGTAAGAATTTTTAAGCATTAGTTGTAGAATGACAATGAATTATAATTAAAAGAATAAATTGCACTTATCACGTTCTTCCAGGTGGAAAAACAGCTATGGAAAAACAGCAAGAACTGTCAGTGAATGCTTGATAACATTAAGACATAGCCATTTGTCCTAAGGCTTTTAGCAAGCAACTAATTTCATATTTGCTGCAAAAAAAGTATGAGTCCCACATTCTGCTTGCCCTGTGGCATCATAGGTATCATTAACAGGACTGAAATTCTGAACCTTGTTAGTTAATTTCTTGAACAGTACTACATTTGTTTGCTGCATAATTATTTTTCAATCACTTCCAGTATAATTGCAGTTTCATTTCCAACCGTATAATCTGTATATTATGGTTTATTTGCTTATTGCATATTATTCTCCTTTCCCTGTTATTGTTTTTTTGCTGATTCCTATGGCTCCATCATTAGAGGAATAAACTAGTACAATTAGTCCTCATTTAGTGATAACAATTGGAACCAGCAACTCAGATATTAAGCAAAGCAGTTGCTAAGTGAATCTTATTTGTATTTTTTGTATTTGTTTATTTTGTCAAGCATAAATGAATATAAGCAAAGTACAAACAGTAAAACATGATTGAATATATATATAATATTACAAGCATGAATAAGAGTAGAAGAGGTATGAATATATGGGTACATTAGGACAGGAACGGTAGGCACGATTGTGAGCTTATGCACGCCCCTTACTGACCTCTTAGGAATGGGGTGAGGTCAATGGTAGATAATAAGAGGTTGAAATTTTTGGGGTTTGGGGAAGAAACTACTGAAAAACAGGTAAAGTGTTCCAGGCGTTGACAACTCTGTTGCTGAAGTCGAATTTTTTGCAATCAAGTCTGGAGCGGTTTACATTAAGTTTGTATCTATTATGAGCTCGTGTATTATTGCGGTTGAAGCTGAAATAGTCGTTAATGGGTAGGACATTGAGGCGGATAATTTTGTGAGCTACACTTAGGTCAGATCGAAGGCGGCGGAGTTCTAAATTTTGAAGTCCCAAAATTTTTAGTCTGGTTTCATAAGGAATTCTGTTGTGAACAGAGGAATGTAATACTCTTCCTGTGAAGTATCGCTGGACATTCTCAATAGTGTTAATGTCTGATATGAAGTGTGGGTTCCAGACTGATGAGCTGTATTCAAGGATCGGTCTAGCAAATGTTTTGTATGCTCTGGTTAAGAGTACAATGTTACCAGAGAAGAAGCTGCGCAAGATTATGTTAACCACTCTTAATGCCTTCTTTGCTATGTAGTTGCAGTGGGCTCTGGCACTTAGATCGTTTGAGATGAGTACTCTGAGGTCCTTTACTGAGTGAGGATCATCATCAAGGTCATGATCATTAAGTTTGTATTTGGTGTTTTGATTATTTTTGCCAATGTGTAAAATTGAGCATTTGTTGATAGAGATTGGTAGTTGCCACTTGTTAGACCATTCAGAAATATAGTCAAGGTCTTTTTGAAGGGTTGCAGTATTGTCTGTGGTGTTGAAAAGTTTTACGTCATCTGCGAAGAGGACGCAGTTACTTTGTATAATATCACAAATGTCATTTATGTAAAGAATGAAGAGAGTGGGTCCTAAAACGCTTCCTTGGGAAACACCGCTGTTAACAGGTACAGGGTTTGATAGAGATGATCCTATTTTAACCACTTGTTGTCTGTTTGACAGGAATGCAGTTATCCATTTATGTAGGGGGCCAGAGATGCCATAAGATTTTAGTTTTAGGAGTAGTTTGTCGTGTACTACGGAGTCAAAGGCTTTACAAAAGTCTATGTAGATTGCATCTATTGCTTTGCCCTGGTCGAGTTTTGTAGTCCATATGTTTTTACAATGTAGAAGTTGTAGGTTGCAGGATAACATTTTTCTGAAACCAAATTGTTTTTGAGAGAGTAGGTTGTTTGTCTCTAAGTGGAGGGAAATGGATTGGTTGATGATTGATTCCATGACTCTGCAGGTGGCGCAACATAAGGAGATTGGTCTATAATTTTCAACTAGGTTGGGGTCTCCCTTTTTGAAGACAGGGATAACCGTGGCTAGTGACCATAGGTTGGGTAGGGTGCTGGTTCTGAGAGATATGTCAAAATAATGCTTAGAGGTTCTGATAGGATGGTGGAAAGTTTTTTTAAGAAGTAAGCACAAAGACCATCTGGACCTATGGATAGGGATGGTTTTAGGTTGTGTAGAGCCTTTCTAACCTTGTCTTTTGTAAAGTCGGTTTGTATTAGATCATTGTCATTGTTTGAGGTTCGACTAGGGAATATAGGACATGAGTTGTTGCTGTTTATAAAGACTGAGCCGAAGAATGTGTTGAAGAGGTTGGCTTTGTCGGATTCATCATTACAGTCTTTATTGTTGGGGCCTTTGAGGGGTGGGATAGATCTCGTTACTTTGAGTTTGTTGTTTACGAACTTGTAGAATGCTCGGTTGGAATTTGTGCGCAGGAGGTTTTCCTCTTGATTGATATGATAATTAGTGCATTCAGTCTTTATTTGTTTGCATAAGTTTTTGTATTGGGTTTTATAGTTGGTTATGTGGCCCGTTTTGTTTTTACGCCAGAGAGATTTTTTTTGATTGGAGCTTCCTTATTGTTGTGGGTAGTTTGTTCTTCCTGTTATTGGGAATGAATAGTGGTACGTATAGTTTTATGACTCTTAGGACTTGACGTAGGAAAATGCTGTAGTGGTCATCAGCAGTGTTGCAGTCCATGAATAGGGTTTGCCAATCAAGAGAAGAGAGGTCATTGTTTATGAGATCAAAGTTTGCTTTTTTGAAGTTGTAACTGGGGATCTTGTCATATTGTTGATTTTTGTAAGGGTGTATATTGAGATTGAAGTCAATCATACTGTGATCACTGTTGGAGAAGGGTTCAATTGTTTGTAATCCATATATTGAGTTAGAACTGTTGCAGAAGATGAGATCAAGGCAGTTATTGAGTCTAGTGTTGTTGGATACTAGTTGATCCAGCCCCAGATTGGTTACAGCATTGTACAGGGTTGAGTGTATAGGTTCTATGGAACATTCGTTGAGGGACCATTTGATAAGAGGTAGATTTAGGTCGCCAAGAAAGATGAGAGGGTGTGGGCTGGAGGCTGCCCATGTAAGGAGTGAAGATAACTTATTCACATGTTCAATGTCGTAGTCTGGAGCTCTGTAGCATAGTAGAAATCGTAAAGTGGTGTTTAAAGATAGTTCACAGAAGATGGTCTCGGGAAGAGCAAGATCGTGTGTTACTTGGATGTTTTTGAGATTTAAGGACTTTTTGTAAAAAATGGCCTCCTCTACCGCCTCCTCTACGGAGATTGCGATCAGATCGAAAAACATGATAGTTACTTTCTATAATAATTGAGTCAGGGAGGGATGAGTTTAGCCACGTTTCGCAGACAAATATGATGTCGAAATTAGTCGTATTTAATAGGAGGAGGAATTCAGGTATTTTATTTACAAGACTTCTTGCATTAAGTAGCTTGCATTTAATGTCATTATTAGTTGGAGAGGTGGAGGGAGTGGTAGGTAGTTGGGTAGTTAAGCTAGTAGTAGAAGTGAGGTAGTTGAGGTTAAGGTAGTTAAGGTTAGGGTAATTGAGGTCTATAGTAGTGTTGTTAACATTGGTAGGTGGTGAGGAAGTTTGGTCAGTGGTAGTAGTGAGGTAGATAAGATCATTAGTGGTTGTAGGAGTTGCAGGTAGAGAGGTAGTTTGGGGCGTGCGTTCCTAGTTTTGAATGGTGGGAGGTTGAATGTTTGGACGTAGGTTGGGAGATTTAGTTTTGATGCAGTCTGCACGGTAGTCTATATATAGGTCAGTTTCACCATTGTCTTGTCGCATTTTTAGTTCGTGGCGGAGTTCACGGGAGCGGATTCTTTGTAGGAAGGATAGGTCTGGTCTGGATCGGAGTTTACTGTAGTTAGTATCAGATTTGATCTTACCTCAGCTTTCCTTTGCTTCACAGACCTGAGAAAGTAATAAACATGAGGGCTAATCATAAGCTTACTTTTTCATCATTGTCATAACTGAAATGGTTGCTAAAAGAGGCAGTCACTAAACAAGGACTACCTGTAACTGCCTATTCCCTGAGGATAACCTTACTAAACACATTGGGTCAATGCCTTCTTCCTTTTCCTCCACCACATACAGAAGCTGATTAGATTTTCACTTGAATTTTACTTGATAATGCAATCTTCCATCCCACACAAGGATAAGAGGTAAGTGGAGAGAATTGGTATAGTTAGTATGACACATGGTTCTTTCTTTCATCCTATGAAAACGGCTGGGCTGGGGTTCAGAGGACTGATTTTGCTGCTTGAGGTAGTTGCCTCAGTCTTGGTAATGGGAGTTCTTGCCAAATAATTTAAATTCACAAGCAAAGGTTTAGTGATATGATGGGTCCTTGGTGCTCTTTGAAAGTGGTTGTTTTCTTGGAGATGTTTCATTACCCAAACTACTGTAGGTAACATCATCAGTGCTAGCCCTAACACTGATGACGTTAACTAGTTTTGGGTAATGAAATATCCTAGTACTCATGAAGTTAACCTAATGAAAATGTCTACAAGAAAACAACCAAGTTCAAAGAGCGCCAAGCGCTTCTCATTTCAACTCTGAGCTACAAATATTCTCTTTTATTAGTTGGTGATATGTTCTGAAGAAAGAGAGCACCTGTTATATTGTTCCTTCCCAGTTGTTGATTTACCTGCTGTCTTCTACAAAAATTCATCTTAAACTCTGTCTTCAAAACTTTGTAAAAAGGCACCAGGGTCAACTTCTTTTATTAAATAATGTGGGTATTTTCAAGATATATGTCCCTATATTATAAAATTTAAATAATTCATTAAATTGAGTATTTTATTTGTATTTGAATTTTGCTTTGCTTTGTAGAATTATGTGGAGTGTTCTTCAGCTCTGTTTTATGAAGAAATACTAATTGTTTTAGTGCTTTGAAGGGGAAAAAAATCCTCCTTAGATCATGCCAATATTATTTCCCTTAAAATGTTCTTCAGTATGATTTATTTATCTTTCACTTGCTACAGGAGTAATATAGAAATTGTTGGAAGTAATCTAGCAATCAATTTCAATTTATCACTTCCCTTCACGTGATTTCTTCACTTACTTTTCTGTAAACAGAAATGCAGACTATGATACATTATTCTATGTTTACACCAGCTTTTTATATTCTAGTCTAATATAATAAAATAGAGTGCAATCATTGTTTAATGGTTTTTCATATGCTATCAATCTGGGTGGAGAATACAGCCAGAAGGGGGCAATATTATTCTTTGAAAACCTGATTTTTCAAATAGTATCTTCTGTGATCTCAGAATAGTCTATAATTTAGAGATACTTCTGTTTTGTCCCGTAGGTTATGCAGATATACATATATACATATATATCGTATTTTTTGGAGTATAAGATGCACCAAAGTATAAGACGCACCTTAGTTTTGGGGGAGAAAACAAGGAAAAAAGGCCTCTGCCTCCAAGCAATTTGCCAAACAGCAAACAGCACAGATGATATACACTGTTTGCTGTGTATTTCTGTGCATGTGTGCCTGACCCATAGAAATAGTAAAGAATTGGAGAAATGTACATTATGCCAGAAAGTTTTCTTAAATGTAGTCACACTAACTCCTCCCAATTATTTAAATAGATCTACTCCAAGGTAACTAAACTCTAATACTAAACAGGACACTGTTACATTTCAGACTATACTTGTACAGAGCTGTTAAAATTAATTAAAATTTCTGGAAGTATACATTATTCTCTATTATTTAAAAGAAGATACAACAGCACTGGGACTCTTCAGAGCAAGCATTTATTTTAAAAAGCTTCTTTATTTTGTTAAGTTGTCTAGATTTACAGGGGTCTCCAACCTTGGCAACTTTAAGACTTGTGGACTTCAACTCCCAGAATTCCACAGCCAGCAAAGCTAACAAAGCTGGCTGTGGAATTCTGGGAGTTGAAGTCCACAAGTCTTAAAATTGCCAAGGTTGGAGACCCCTGGCTCTAGAACAATAATAAAGTAGTCTTTAAAAAATAAGTCTAATAATTTGAACATTCTACAGACATTTATAGTTATTCACTTACCCCCTTCCATCCAGTTCAGCAGAAAATAAAAATCTGCGTGTCTCTCCCAGCTATTTGCCTCTTTGTAGTTTCAGTTTCAGTTTCAGTTTCAGTTTCAGTTTAGCACGTGGCAAATCAGCTGTAGGTCGGGAAGCAGCTAGTGACTTGCTTGGCTTTACAGGCTCTTCCCTCTTTGCTGTAAACAGGTAAATTGCTGGAAGACAGAGGCCAAAGGGTGGAGGGGCTGGGGGGGGGCTACATTCGGTGTATAAGACGCACCCAAGTTTTCACCCTTTCAAAGGTGCGTCTTATACTCCAAAAAATACGGTACACACACACACACACACACACACACACACACACACACACACACACACACACACACACACATTTATAAAGCTTCCTAGCCAAGCAAGCATGATCTTTCATCCTATATTTCTGCTAGTATAGTCCTCTCTTCATATTCAGCTGGTCAGATATTTGCAGTTTATGAATTGCTGGGAATCTAATGCAAATTCATAGATTCTCAGAACTAGATGGGAGGTCATCAAGTCCAACCTCTGCCTGATGCAAGAGAGTTGAGTACAATCTTTTGACATCATTTCCCTTTAGATATTTTCTACTTGGGATCTACTTACTCGTGGTGATGGTGGGATGGGGAATAGGCAGTTTGTGGAAAAACAATTGCCATTAAAAGGTATCACCCTTTTGCAGTTTCTTCAAGAAGCCAAACTTTTCAAGGCCTGTAAAAGCTATCACTGCTTTAAAGGAATAAAATGAATGGAAGCCCCTCTTCTGGGTCATTTTTTTAATTTGTCCTGCATATATCATCTACCCATCCCATAATGAGAAATTGTAAAAATTCAGAATGCTGAGTGCTGGGGATTGTTTTTAACAAGCATGTCTTCAAGGTTGATTTGGATTTCCTCTCATTTTCTGAACAATTTGTATTCATAGCTTTCGGATTTCCCTTGAGTTACCTTAAACATCTCAAAAATAAATGGAAAAGAGATTCCTGATATTTCTGAAATAAAGAGACACAACAAAACGGAGAAGATAATGAAATTCCATCAAGCTTTTATCAAGCCAGGTTCAGTTAGGTCAATTTCTCCAGGAGATTGAGGTGTCATATACATGCACACAGGTCACCTCTATATGATGCAGGTCATATACTTTCCAGGGTTATGCAATCTTCAGATCTGCAAATTAATATAGAGAACTGCATATTTAGACTCTGCCTTAATAATTTCATAGCAGTATATAATAGATCAGTCCGGTAATTTCTGGAGCAATACATTATCCATAGCCGGCTTGCTTCAGCAGACCATCTGGTGCCAGGTCATTTCAGGATGGTCCAGGATGCTTTCATGGCTGCTGTAGCAGTCCGGTGGCACAAGGCCATGCCATACTTCACCCAATCCTAGCAATTCCTTACTTTGTCCTGTTACCACCTCTCACGACTTGGACATGTGGTTGGACTGAGAGAACACAGTGCAACAGCACTAAATAACAATGGTTGAGGCTGCCAGAAGTGCAAGAACCAGAATGTTGAATCTCCCTCAACACCTGAAGTGGTAAAAAAGGAAGAGGAGGAGGAAGAGGAAGAGGAAGAGAAAGAGGAGGAGGAGGAAAAAGAGAAAGAGGAGGAGGAGGAGGGGGGAGGAGGGGGAGGAGGAGATTATAGCACAGAGTGTAATGATGATGACCTTTGGGTAGTAGGTACAAATTAATTATATCCTGCCTTTCCTAAAGGGGTTCTGGGTGGTTTATATAACATGTCTTCCTTCAATTTGTCTCCACAACCATCATGTGGGATAGAATAAGCTAAAAGAATAACTGGCACAAAATCTCTACTTAACTTCTATAGCTGATGTTAGATACCATAGTGTCCCTAGTTTCTGTCCAAAAGTTTAATTACTAAACTTTGATGATGATGATGATGATGATGATGATGATGGGATGAGGAGGAGGAGGATAGAATTTATAAAATATTTTCTGCTCAGATGACATTTAAGTTTTTAAAAAATCATCTAATTCAATTCTCTGCTAATGTGGGAAGTCCACTATGACTAAATAGAAAGCAATACTAGAGTCACCTACTTCTCACTTAGGTATTTATAATCTTCTACTTGAATATTGAGTGAGCAGGAACTTGTTTCTAATTTATAACCGAAGGAGGCAAATGAGACGTTGTACTTACCTGAGACGTCCATTCTCGTCGGGTGGAGCTAGCCGCCAAGATTGGGTATTGGCACAGCCTTCTAGCCAATGGTGACTGAGTCTGGAAAAGTATAAAAGGTGGCTCTAGGCCTAGTTCCCCCTCTTTTGACGAGGGACAAATGCCAGACTCGACGTGCCATCATCAAACACATTTTATTAACTTTCCAACATGGGAGAACAATAACGTTGCTAAATACCTATCCTAACTACCTATATGCAGGGAGGAAAAATTCAAGCTATATTGCTACACCTATATACCTAATGATCTATACTAAGAATTGAATCCCCTTGTCCAGCCAGAACACGAGTAGAAGGGAAGGACTTGGCGGCTAGCTCCACCCGACGAGAATGGACGTCTCAGGTAAGTACAACGTCTCATTCTCCATCGTGGGTGTAGCTAGCCGCCAAGATTGGGACATACCAAAGTAATTCAGTCCCTAGGGTGGGCCTCCTGGTTCTGGCTGGGGCCGCCGCCCTCCAATGTTACCTGTTCCAGTACCCTGCACCCAAAGTCAGCCTCCTGAGAGGCAAAGGCATCCAGTCTGTAGTGCCGGACAAACGGCATTGGAGAGGACCATGTGGCCGCTCTGCAGATCTCCTCGATGGAAGCCCTCGTGTTCCAAGCTGCAGTGGTGGCCGCACTACGTGTGGAGTGGGCAGTAATCCTGGTGGGTCGTGGTAAAGACATCTGTTCATATGCAATGTTAATGACAGTACGAATCCACTGACCCACCTTGATTGAGGATGCTTTCTGCCCCAATGAAGAGTGGCGGAAAGATACGAACAAGGCCTCGGTTTTGCGAAAGGCAGAGGTCCTTTGTATGTAAGTGTCCAGTGCGCGCCTCACGTCCAGGAGGTGCCACTGTCTTTCAATGTCTGAGGATGGAGAAGGGTAAAAGGAAGATAATACCACCTCCTGAGCCCGGTGAAAGTAAGAGTTTACCTTTGGCAGAAAGGTGGGATCCAACCGCAATACTACCCTGTCCTGTTGGAAAACACAGAGGTCACTTCTGATAGAAAGGGCTGCCAGTTCGGAGATGCGACGGGCAGATGTGACCGCCACCAGGAAGACCACCTTGTACGTCAGGTGGCCCAGGGGAATGGATTGCAAGGGCTCAAAGGCACCCCCCGTGAGTGCTAGTAACACTTTGGACAAGTCCCAGGTGGGGTACCTGTGCACCACAGGAGGGCATCTATTCACTGCACCATTAAGGAACCTGGAGATCAAGGGGTGAGCAGAGTTTTCCCAGAGAGGGGCAAAACAGCACTGTGGATAGGGCAGCTATTTGGCGTTTGAGGGTGCTTGGGGAAAGACCCTTAACTAGCCCCTGGCATAGGAATTGAAGGACGTTTATGACCGAAAGATCCAGTGGGGAATAGCCCTCCCTAGCACACCAGGAGCAGAAAGCCTTCCAAGAGGCTGCATAAATACGTTGCATGGACAGTCTGCGAGAGTCAAGCAAGACCTCCATGATGTCCTCAGGGATCTGACGGCTCCTCAGAGTGAGCCGCTCAAGCGCCAGGTGGTCAGTTGCAACCAGTGAGGCTCTGGATGCTGCACTGACCCCTGGACCAGCGACCACTCTGTCGGAGGGATCATGAGGGTGAGACCGACAGGGAGACCAGGTCGGCATACCAAGCTCTCCTTGGCCAGTCAGGTGCCAGAAGTACCACCTCGGCTCTTTCCTCCAGAAGTTTCCGGATGACCTGCGGGATGATGGGGATGGGGGGAAAAGCGTAAGGCAACCCCTTAGGCCAGATGCAGCGGAGGGCATCTACTCCTTCCGCCCCCTGAGTTTGATACCGGGACAGAAACCTGGCCAGCTGGGCATTCCCCGGGGTGGCGAAAAGGTCCATTATTGGCTGACCAAACCTACGCACAAGTTGGCGGAAAAGATCTGGGTGCAAACTCCACTCAGAATGGTCTATCTGGTTCCGGCTGAGCCAGTCCGCCCTGATGTTGTTTACCCCAGAGATATGTTCAGCAGAGAGAGACAGGTGTTGCTCTGCCCATAGCCCCAACTGCATGGCCTCAGACATCAGCTGTCCGGACATGGTCCCACCCTGTCTGTTTATGTGGGCCTTGGTGGCCACATTGTCAGTAAGGACCATTACATGAGAGTTTTCCAGAAGAGGCCTGAACTGCTACAGGGCAAGGAACACAGCACGTAGTTCCAAAACGTTTATGTTGAGGGTCGTCTCAGTTAACAACCATGTGCCCTGTGCCACCTGCGCCTCCGCGTGTGCCCCCCCAACCCGATGGGCTGGCATCAGTGGTGACTATGATTTGTCGTGGGGGAAGGAAGCTGGTGCCCCTGTTGATTGCAGAGGTGGTCCACCAAATCAGTGACTTCCTGACTGAGGGCTGGAGTCTCACTTTGACTGGGGAATGGGCTCTTCCCTGATGCTGGTAGGAGAGAAGGAGCCATTGGAGGTCCCTGGAGGGTAAGTGGGCCCATGGGACAATATGAATGACGCATCACCACCATGGACCCCATTGACCTACCTTGGACATCTGCTTGAGCTGCTGATGATTGAGCAGCAGGTTGATTTTGGCTTGTGGGTGGAGCTGTCTGGAGTGTGGGGCTATCTGGTTCCAAATGCCAGAGGGAGCTAATGATAATTCCCTCGCATCCAGGGAACTCCTGTCCCCTAGGTTCCCCTTCCTGGGGGATGCTAGGTAGGAATGAGTAGGGTAAAGTACTCTGGATTGGGTAATTTCCTTTGTAAAAGGCATCATTTTAAAACTCAACTCCAATTTACAAATCATGTTCTCTTTGTCTTAAAGTTCAGTTCATGAAAAAAAAAATCCTGATATTTCAAATACTGGAAAAAATTGATAGTTTGTATATAGTTCCAGTTATGCTGGGCTCACAGACTCCAGAAAAAAGCTTGGTTTTAAACTGTTACTGGAGTGAATGCTCACTAGGCTGATTTGTTCCTTTTATGTGAGATCTGTAACTTACTACTTCTAATTCTGCTGAAAGCCCTTGTTCAAGCCATTTTTAAAATATAGATAGAATCTTCATTCTAAGTTGATATGTTTGGCTTGTTATTGTGATATATGAATACCTGAACATGCTTTAACAGGTACTCCTGAGGCAGACCTACAGACAGCTAATCTGAATTTTTGTCAGCTTAATTCAAATAACAGTATCCATATTTATCAAAGGCCTCTGCCAACAAGGTAGGCCTCAAAAAGGCCTGGGTAAATTAGTAGGTCCAAACAGTCACTTAAAATGGCCACTGCCCTTAAATGAGGCCAACAAGATGGCATTTACCCTTAGTTGGTCTTTCAAAATGGCCACTGCCCATCTTGCCGCCGGCAAGAAAGGGCATCCAAAATGGCCACCACCCTTGATGTGGCTTCAAAATGGTCTCTGCCCACTTTTGGTATTTGAAACAAAATGGCCACGCCCTTAGTGCCGGCAAGAAAGGGCATCCAAAATGGCCACCACCCTTGATGTGGCTTCAAAATGGTCTCTGCCCACTTTTGGTATTTGAAACAAAATGGCCACGCCCTTAGTGCCTTCAATTCTGAGGGCAATCAAAATGGCTGCCACCTTATGGGAGGCTTCAAGATGGTCACCGGCACTCTCAAAGGCTGCCTGCACACTTACCAGGCTGAAGACAAGCCGAGCAATGCAGAGAAGCTCAAATGGAAGCAGACAGCCCAGGCACCAGAGACAGGTACAGACAGGGCCTTGGATCAAAGGAGCCTTGCCAGATTGCTGGCTCTTGTCAGCCCTTGCACAGAAGGCAAGTTAAGTAAAGGAGGCCTCAAAAGAAAAAAGAGGGGAAAAATTTTTTTTTGAAGTGGGTGGTCCTGTGTAATTCAAAATGGCAGCCACCCACGAGGCACTCCTAAAATGGCTGACTGTCTCCTGAGGCAATTAGTTCCAGCAGAGGAGAAAAGAGTCTGCTAAGGCCTAGCCACTAACTGTCAGTTTCTGGGTCCCCTGGAGTAACGTGGATGGCAGAGATCATCTTGCCTGGGAGGGAGGGTAACAGGTTCAGTGGAGCCGAAGTTTGGCGCAGAACTAGCTGTGCTAAGTCCAATAGACTGTCTCTCCATTCCTGGGACAGGTACATCTTACACTCCAGTGAGTCAATAATGGCCCCCAGATGAACGATTCTGGTGGAGGGAATGAGTTGGCGCTTGGTCCGATTGACCAAGGAACCATGATGAGTGAGGGTAGTGAACACCACCTGGACATCTCTCTCAGCCTGAGAAGGAGAGGCAGAGGAGATGAGGATGTCATCCAGGTAGCACTGGACCCTGATGGGAATAGACCGTAGGTGGGCGGTCAGGGCAGCCAGAACCTTGGTGAATACCCTTGGTGCCGAGGATAGGCCGAATTAAAGTGCCCCATATTTATAATGCACCCCTGCATAGCACAACCATAAGTATTGGTGGTGAGATGGCCGAATTGGGATGTGGAGGTAAGCCTCCAAGAGATCTATGGATGTGAGTAGATCTCCCTTCAGAACACTTGCCAGAATTGATTGCAGGGTGTGCATTTTGATTTTGTTATGTTTGATGGCAGCAGCCATGCGGTCCTGTGCTTCCCTGGATTGAAGGGGATCCCCCCTGGTGACCTGTCTCTTGCGCCCCTGAGTGGGACCCTCGATGACCGGCTGGGGACCCCAGACCTCAGGTTCAGCTCTGCCCAGTGAAACGTTGTCCAGAGACAGCGTGTCGGGTGATCGAGCTGGGTGCTGGCTACGGTTCTGTGTTGGAGCAGATAGCGAAGCCCGATGGCTCCCTGAGGCTGGCTGACCAGATGACTTTGCTGAGGCCTTGGACTTGTGTGGTCTGGCCGTCTGGTCTGGGGATTGTGCCCTAAGGGGAGAGCGATCCCTAGATGGGGAGGATTGGGTGGCCCTTGAGGGGCTTCTGACCTCCGTATTGGCTCTGTGAGACTTTGTCTTGGCCTTTGCCTTTGATGGCTTGTCTGCCATTGCTTTCCTGTGAGAGGAAAAAAGACAAGAAATGAGAGGGAACAAAACAGGTCACAAAGGCTTTTGGCCCTGTGGGTGTGTCTGAGTGAATCCAAAATGGTGGCCGGCCATGAGGTCTATTCAAAATGGCGGCCGCCTCCCCATGACGTAAGTATGCCCAGGGCTGACCTCCCTCTGGGGCTCACCAGACCCCTCAACCCCTTTGGGGACCCCCTCGGGACACAATAGTGGCTTGGGGGGGTGTTTTACCCTCTCTCAATAGGTAGATGCAGCAGACGTTTGTTTCAGGCCTCCTGAACGGCCGCAAGCGGTTGTGACAAGAAAGGCTCCCTCAGCTCGCAGAGTCAGTCAGCAGCAGTCCATCCTCTTCCGAAGGCTCGTAGGCTGCTGCTCTTTAGCGAGGATGGCTCCAGACCCCCTGTCTCGCCACAAGTGGCTTGCAGGAAGGGCTGACAGGCAGGCAATCGAGTTTTAAAGGTCTCAGCCGAGCCGTGGGTCAAGGCTCCGATCGGCAAGTCTCTTAATTTGTTTACCTCTCTGCCTGTTTTTGGAGGTTTATTTGCCTTATAAGAGATAGTTAACCCCTTAGAATTGGGGAACTACTCGTTGGACCGCTAATTGCGCTTATTAAGGAACAGAATTAAGGCCAAATATGGGCAAGTAGAAATTGTTCAAATGCAAATAGAGCCCAGGCCTGCGCAAAAACTGTCACGAGGCAGTGAGTAAGGCCTTCCTCACGCGGTCATCCAGGATATTCGGCAAATAAGCTTGCCAGCCTCGTGCAGAGCCCAATTATAGGTGGTGACAGGGGTCACCACAGTCCCAGGAGGTCAAATTTGGGACCTTTCCCACTCCCTCCAGGCCGGAAAAGGATGTTATTTCAAAGGTGGAATTAATTTGCTGATGGATTGGGCCTCGGCTGGAGGGGCGAGCAGCAGCAGGCCTAAGGCCTAGCTGCCTCTCCCAAGGCTAGAGAGCGATGGTACCTGGGGCTCGTTAGGGAACTTACAGTTCAGGATTCCAAGATTCAGGAACAATTAAGGATAGATACTCGGATTTTTGATGAAAATGGCACTAGTCGTTGGCTATGACTGAGTCAAAAGAGGGGGAACTAGGCCTAGAGCCACCTTTTATACTTTTCCAGACTCAGTCACCATTGGCTAGAAGGCTGTGCCAATACCCAATCTTGGCGGCTAGCTCCACCCACGATGGAGAATGACAGTATGTGCATCATTGCATCATCCTGCAAATGACACAAATTATGCAATTCACACCATTCCCAAGAAGCCTCTGTGCTGGATGGCTTGGACAGAGCTTTATATTGGAAACCCATCCATCCAAGGAATGATAAAAAAAATTAATCTTCTAGAAATTAGACATATTTGGGTCAGGAGACACACTATGGCAGAACATTCCACTTTCTACTGATGCTTATGGCTTTCTTTCTACATTAAGAATATTAGAGTTGGAAACAGGAGAGCCACATGAGGATGTAAAAAAAAAGTTAAAAATGGCAAATGCAATCTTACTCCCAGAGTTGCTATCTTGGCTTTTTTGACCTCTCCTGCAAACAACCTTAGCTATAAATATCTTTTACAATGCGATAATGTAAAGAACAAATTTCACATGCATAAATGTCCAATATGACATTGGACATTTATGTATAGCTTAACCTTAATGTCCTAGCCAAGAGGAATGCCATGACTGAATATACCATATTTTTCGGAGTATAAGATGCACCTTTTTCCTCCCTAAAAGAGGCTGAAAATTTGGGTGTGTCTTATATTTCGAATGTAGCTTTTTCGAAGCTTTTTCCCCCAGCCCCAATGAGGTGCTAATGATCTTCCCGGCTTCCTATTCCCTCCGAAGAAGGTTTTTTCCAGCCCTAAGTCTTTGCAGGCTTGTTTTCATTCCTACTCCCTCTGAAAAAGCGGTGCTTTTCAGCCCTAACGCGGTGCTAATGATCTTCCTGGCTTGCTGCATTTATTTTTATTCCTACTCCCCCCGAAGCAGTTTTTCCTGCCCTAAGTCTTTGCAGGCTTGTTTTCATTCCTACTCCTTCTGAAAAAGTGGTGCTTTTCAGCCCTAACCAGAGGATAAAATAATGTGCTGAAGCTGAACAGACTAAGGACGGTAGCCAGATGAATACCTGGTAGGTAGATTTCCCCCCTTATTTTCCTCCCCCAAAACTAAGGTGCGTCTTATACTCCGAAAAATACAGTATATTCTTGTCAGTCTGAAACAGCTTGTTGATTTGCATTTTTAGCATTAATAGATTTGGTGGTGGTGGGTGAGGAATTACAGAAATGAAGTGGAGCAGAGCTTTTCTCAATAACAATTGGAATAGAGAAAACATTCAAGAAATTTTAATATTCCTCTCCTTGTGCTAAAGATATTTTCCCATAATCTGACATTAGATTTTATCTGTTTATCTTTTAAAACAACCAAAGTCCTTTTGATTCGAAAATCAATAGAAAAAAATTAGCTGTGCTGATGAATTGAGACCTTTCAACTTACTTTTTTTTCTTGAGGAAACTGAGAACCAAGAAGTGACAAGAAGAAAATAAACTCTAAGTTTAAGTCTATCACACTCTAACTAAAAATCACCTTTTAAATTTAAATAAAATTCTGCATGCCTATGTAGGAAATTTTTAGCTTGCCTGAGTACAATTAGGAGCCTTCTTAATTGTAATAACTGGTAGAAAATACTTAATTTAATACAACCCTTTTTATCAGAAAATTTTCTTAATGCATGAGGGGACAGAAAGCTAGGTAGTACAGCTATGTTGGCAAATACAGCCTCCAATTTCATGCACTCAGCAGAAAGTTTATATAGAACTTACAATGCATAGAACTTTTTTATTTTAAATTATATATTTTACATCTGCCTTTCTTCTCATTATCCTTATGTGCTAATAGAATTCAGTTCAGATTCATCATCTTTCCCATCTTATGCATCGCCCTATTGGGAATCCCGGGAATTGTAGTCCAATCATATTTAGAGGACAATATATTAGAGAAACTAGATGAAGACAGAGCCATTAAAATCTGGCAGAGAGTGGGGGGGAGGAAGCAGAAGCGGGGCTGGGGGGCTGGGAGAGAATTTTGTGTTGGGATATTCAATTTCCATTTTTCCCCTGGCAAATAAGACATTATACCCACATTATGTAATTTGTATCAATGATATCGTAACATAAATGATATGTAGAGTGTAATTTGTGAGATAATATCACAATTTATGTAACATCAGTTGTCTCCTGTAGATGCCCATGATTCCTAATAAAAATCATTGAGACTGATGAAAATTTGCTTTACAGGTCTGTTTGCAACCAGAATTTACAGTATACTCATTTAGCTATGATATGGCCAAGGAGGGTGTGGTATGTCATGCCCTTTCTCCAATAATTCATTCTCCTTGGTTTCCCACATAAGAAAATACTACAAAATATTTCTTTTTCTGGGCAATTCATTCACAAAATTTTTATAAATATGGCAGAGAACTTAAAAAAGTAATTTGTGCCTTAACAGAATAACAGAGTTGGAAGGACTTTGTAGGTCTTCTAGTCTAACCCTCTGTTCAAGCGGGAAGCCCTATACTATTTCAGACAAATGGTTATCTAATCTCTTCATAAAAACCTCCAGTGTTGGAACACTCACAACTTCTGGAGGAAAGTTGTCCCACTGATTAATTGTTGTGTCAGGAAATTCCGGCTTGTCTCATACAATTCATAAAATATGATTTTATTTCAATTGAATTGCTAAATGAACGAACTATTCTATAACCCACATCTCTGTCTCTATCTCTCTATGTCCACTAACAATCCTGATAATATGAATAAAATTGTAGAATTGGAAGCTTGAATATTGCAGGAGTTGTTAAAAGTAGACTTGTATAATCCTAAAACTGGCAGATTGTCAATCATTTTCTTTGTGTTTTTTAAAAATTGATATTAAGTTGTTAGCTATTTCATAGATTGAAATGGTAACATAAAGTCCAGACTTATATCCACTTGCCTGTTGATGTGTTTTACTGAATTAAATTAGCTTTACTTCATAATGGATCTTCCATGACAGAAAGATGATAGATAGATAGATAGATAGATAGATAGATAGATAGATAGATAGATAGATAGATAGATAGATAGATAGATAGATAGATAGATAGATAGGGAGGGAGGGAAGGAGGGAGGGAGGGAGGGAGGGAGGGAGTGGTACGATCAGTAATCATAAACATTAATAAATTACATTCTAAAATCCATCAGTCAATATGATTTCCTATATTCTTGCTTAATTTTAGAAATAATTCTACAAATGACAAGAATGAAACATATTTCCAGTGATCACTCAGTAATAAGCTATCCTCTAATTATTGTGTTCATTGACTCACTCCTGAATTTTTTCTCTCATAATACTTCAATATAAATTTAAATTTAAAAATGCTTGAAAGATGTTGCAGATGTAGAATATAAAAAGCTAGCTCATCGTTGAAGGATACTATTCCCCCCCACACAATTATCATGTGAAAAAAATGATATGTGACAAAACAATTCATGCTGTCTGGAAATGTTTGTTCATGGTCACAGTGTTCGATAAAAATGAAAACATGTTAATACACCTACGAATGACAAGACATAATTATATAATAGATTATAAAGCACAATTAAATCATCTGTAAGAATTCAGTTGACGTATTCCCAAATTTGCAAAAATACAGCAGGGATTAGAAGTTCATGGTTTTCAATTTGAAAACTCTCATCTCATTGACATTATTGTGTTTTTGATGTTTCTCATTTTCAAGGGCTGTCGACAGAATTGATGGCTGCCTACTTTAAATAACCCTCCAAGTTCTAGCTCCTACATACAGTATGGACACAACAGTGTTGTTCCTTTTAGAATGTGACTTGAAGTTGTTTGTCTCTCACAAACAATTTGGTTTCAGAAAAAAATTATCCTGCAATCTACAACTTCTACATTGTAAAAATATATGGATTACACAACTCGACCAGGGCAAAGCAATAGATGCAATTTACATAGACTTTTGTAAAGCCTTTGACTCCGTGGTACACGACAAACTACATCTAAAACTAAAATCTTATGGCATTTCTGGCCCCCTACACAAATGGATAACTGCATTCCTGTCAAACAGACAACAAATGGTCAAAATAGGAACAGCTCTATCAAACCCTGTACCTGTTAACAGCAGTGTTCCCCAAGGCAGCGTTTTAGGACCTACTCTCTTTATTCTTTACATAAATGACATTTGTGATAATATACAAAGTAACTGCATCCTCTTCGCAGATGACGTAAAACTATTCAACACCACCGACAATACTACAACCCTTCAAAAAGACCTTGACTATGTATCTGAATAGTCAAACAAGTGGCAACTTCAAATCTCAATCAACAAATGTTCAGTTTTACACATTGGCAAAAATAATCAGAACACAAAATACAAACTAGATGATCATGACCTTGTTGATGATCCTCAATCAGTAAAGGACCTTGGAGTACTCATCTCTAATGATCTAAGTGCCAGAGCCCACTGCAACAACATAGCTAAGAAGGCATTAAGAGTGGTTAAACTACTCTTGCGTAGCTTCTTCTCTGGTAACATTTTACTCTTAACCAGAACATACAAAACATTTGCTAGACCAATTCTTGAATACAGTTCATCTGTCTGGAACCCACACTACATATCAGATATTAACACAATTGAGAATGTCCAGAGATATTTCACAAGAAGAGTATTACATTCCTCTGTTCGCAACAGAATACCTTATAAAACCGGACTTGAAATTTTGGGACTTGAAAATTTAGAACTACGCCGCCTTCGATCTAACCTAAGTGTAGCTCACAAAATGATCTGCCACAATGTCCTACCTGTTAATCATTACTTCAGCTTCAACTGCAATAATACACGAGCTCACAATAGATACAAACTTAATGTAAACCGCTCCAAACTTGATTGCAAAAAATTCGACTTCAACAACAGAGTGGTCAATGCCTGGAACACATTACCTGACTCAGTAGTTTCTTCCGCAAACCCCAAAAACTTTAACCTTAGATTATCTACCATCGACCTCACCCCATTCCTAAGAGGTTGGTAAGGGGCATGCATAAGCGCACATTCATGCCTACCATTCCTGTCCTAATGTACCCATATACTGTATTCATACCTCTTATACTCATAATCATGTTTGTACTATTATATATACACACACACATACAATCATGTTTATACTTTGTTTATACTTTGCTTGTAATCATATATGCTTGACAAATAAAAATAAATAATAAAATAAATAAATAAAATTGCACAGCATGGGCTCTGCAGGTGCCTATGTTTTTACATGAGTGAGCATTTGTGCATGTATGCAAAAGAGAGAAAGGCAGATACAGAGGCTATGTTTTGTTGTTTACTTTACTGATATGGTCCCTGTGAATATGACTTTACCTTGTTCTACCCACATGCAGCTCGTTAGATAGCCCATAACATGGGGGCACATGGCAAGAAGTCATATGGGCACTTTATTTGTGACTTGTGCTCCATGATAAAACAATAACAGGATGAATATAATGGTGCCTTAAATATCATATACAATATATTTGGACATTGCATAAATATAAATAAATTCCCTATAGAGTGATTCTTTTTAGAGAACAGGAACAAGAATCTGGAGTAGGTACACTTATAAAGTTGACTTTGGGATTACAAGAAAGCTAAGAGTGCCTAGTAACAGAGGGACAAAATATTGTTCAGAAATCGGCGTTTGTTTGCCTCTTGATTTAACGGAAATGAGTTAGTCATTAACTGCTCAGTATCCAGTAGATATGTTTTTAGCTTTGCAGAATTTGCAGAAGGCAGTCTGATGTAGAAAGAGGATTTTGTCAAATATTCAAAGCATAAAATCTTGACAAACATTAGACCAATTTAGATTATTAAACTCCTTGTTGGCCAGCTGTCATGCTGTGCATAAGTGCCTATTTTCAAAAGCAGGCACTTATAAAACCCAGCTGGGATGTGAGTAAAAGAGAGCACTAGCGTCCAAAATATATGCAGATGTCTAATCTCTGACTTTGTGTACAGGAAAAAAAGAGACACACCCAGTTCTTAGACTGTCTGTGACATTTGATTCAGTAAAAGCACACTTCTACCTGATGTTCTTGGAATCAAATAACTTCATAAAGAATTCTAAACAAACAGTTTATTTTCTGGGAAAAAAATCCAAATATTTGAACATGAATCCTCTCATAATGTAAATTAATCTGGGAATACTGTTCATTTTTAGAGCATTCACTTTGCCCCAAAGGCTAAGATTTAATGACTGCCATCTATCCGTATCTGAAGAAGTTTCTTTATATATTTTATTTATATTATATATTGCTGACTAACTTAAAACTTTCAATATACTGTACTTATACCTAAATATTTAGTAGATTAGATACAAATACAGAATGGATTTTGCTGAAATGGATAAGAATCAGAATTTCACCTCTTAGCATGAACTGTGATTTGGATCAGTTAATAAAATATCCTGCTATTCTTCTAAAGCCATCTATAATTTGCATTAACACTGTAATAATAGAGTGAGGTTTATAAGTAAACAGAAGAATATCATCTGCAAATAAAACCAGTTTATATTCAACCAAATTATGTACTATTTCATAAATGTCTCTGTGACAAATGTATCAGCAAAAGATGTATATGAAAGATTGTAAGCATATATTCTATTTTTACTTTCTATTGATAATTTTTATCAATAAATCAATTTGATATGCATGAACAAGAAGCAATGGGTGGAAACTAATCAAGGAGAGAAGCAACTTAGAACTAAGGAGAAATTTCCTGATGGTTAGAACAATTAATCAGTGGAACAGCTTACCTCCAGAAGTTGTAAAAGCTCCAACACAATGTTGGATAACCATTTGTCTGAAGTGGTGTAGGGTTTCCTGCCTAAGCAGGGGGTTGGACTAGAAGACCTCTAAAGTCCCTTCCAACTCTGTTATTTCTATATTTTTATATTTCCTGGTTATATATTAGGCATGTCCATTTGGATAATTTTCTTTATCATGCCTTATTTCCAGATTCCACCCAAAAAGCCACCAAGGTCTTTGTCAAGACAGCATAACTAAAGGTGCCATTCCATACTGTCTTTCTTTTTTACTTCCCAAAGAGAACTAAAAGGAGGCCTCCAGGTAATGGTTTATAGGATTTTCTACACAATTTATAATCATACTGTGGAACTGATGTTCACATGCATTGCGGATGGCAAAAACAAATAATAACCAGACAAATTATGTTGCAGTTAATTAGGCTATGAAGTATTCATAAATAGTTACATTTGTCCGGTTGGTAGGTAGGTAGCATATTAAGACAATAACACCACTAATTTGATGTACAGTAGTGGGCTTTCTCCTAATAAATACCAATTATTTATTGTTTTAATTGTTTTTAATTGCTTTAACTGTTTTATAGTTTTAGAATTGTTTTCTATATCAAAGCCCCTAGGCTAAGATTGGGGGGGGGGGTAATAGAAATTGATTGACTGAATGAATTTTATTTATTTAAAATATTTATATAACCATCCATCTTTCAACTAACTCAGGGTTCTCAATCAAAAATTAAAAAAGAATCCATTCAAAATCATTTTAAAAACAATAAAACTCAACCATTTAAAACATTACAAACAACAAAAACCTGGCATCAATTAGTGGCAATGTTCTATCATCTAATGTCCCTGCGCTTTGGGAAAAAGTTGGGTCTTCAAAGCCTTATGGAAGACTAACAGGTGGAGGCCTGCTGAACTTCCAGGGGCAGAGTGTTCCATATGGCAAGGGTTCAGAGGTTACTGCCGGTTCTGACCAGTTCTTTAGAACCGGTAGTGGAAATTCGGTGCCGCTCGCCGAACCAGCAGCGATGACTGGTGGTCCACGCTCCTGAACTGGTCCTCCAGTCACCGCAGATTGAAAAAAAAAAACCCTCTGCGCATTGCATTTCCATCGCAATGCGTACCGGTGGGGAAGGTAAGTAGAACCCACCCCTGCAAGGGTTGCTATAGAAAAGCTATAGAAAAGTCATGCTTCCTAGCTCTCATCAGATGGCAATATTTAGGAGAAGGAACTAAGAGTGTGCCCACCTTATTTGACATGCTAAGGCAGGTAAATGTCCTTAGGGAAAGGTGATCTTGCACATGGTGCCATATTGGGCTTTAAAGGTGTAAAGTAAAAAAAGACTATGATCTTAATAGGGTCCCAAAAGGGCAATGGATGATGAACCAGGTTTTGAGATTAGTAATTTGGCAATGAAAATTGACTTCTTTTTTGGAGCTGGAATGCATAAAAGTCAAGTGTACAAAATCAATGATCAAAATAGATATATTCTTTTTTAGTTATACAGATAATTTGTCATGTAGTTGATATATAATATGTGAGCTATACAAGTGGATGTGTGAGAACTTTTATCTGGACAGAGATTGATAGAATAACTATAATATCCTAAATAGCTTATTTCCTCATATTCATGACAACAATGCATTAAAGAACTACAATGTACCATTACAGTGTTCAGTAGTTCAGTTCTAACTTAGAAATCCAAGTACTTTCATTACTTTCTTATTTTGTTGGTTAACAGTTTTCTCACTTATTTTTGGAGCAGCAAATGTTTGTATAATTGTAAAATTTGCAGTAAATTCAGAATACATTTCTTATCAATCTGAATGTTTATTCATTTTGACATTTCACTTTGCAAATCACTTTGGGGAGAAAATGACCAAAATAAATTGTATTCATTTTAATGGTGCAGGATTGTGTAATTTGGATGTTCCTAGACCATTGGATTATCCTGAATATCCTGAATATTATTTTTGGTCAGGGAAAAAGATCATTATCCTGACTTTATTTGATGCTGATAGCAATATGTGTATTAATGGATTTACCACTGTTTCAATAAAGTTTTTAAATATGTTTGTGTGTATGTGTATTTTGTATACTGTCTTGATTATATTTGTGACAAGATGATTGAGGAGTATTAATATTGGAGCAATAAATATATTGAGTATAAAGTACTTGGTAATTTGTCTCATAGTAATTGACTTACTTGCCAAGTGATTGTGTCTATTTCACATATTGCTGAAAGTGTACATAATGAATGGAAACAAATATGTGGGCTAGGTCTACTATTGCTTTTTTCATTTTGAAAGTTACAGTCTGATGAGTAGCAATGAGATGTGGTGTGAATACTGCATTCTGATGCTGTGAACAATTGCTAAATCAACAATGGGGATCTGGAACTCTTAATTCCTTGGCCGTTTATGGTTGGAATCAATGTGGGTATTCAAAACGCTAACATGACTCCTTCACTGTATGTCTATTTTAGTGTTAAAAATAATATGATTATGCACTAAGGGCATTCTTCAAAATGTGGCATGTTTCTAAGTTGAATGGGAGCTTGTAGTATTTCAAGCATGGGATTTTACAGGATGCCTTCCACCTCTTCCTTCATCATACATCATGTAGGAAATATACAGAATGCATTATAATTGCCAGTTGTGTGTATGGAAAGGCCCATATTCATATAAAAGCAGCACTGTATATCTTGATGTGGTTTATTGTGCAAGTTGCAAAACATACTTTTCTAATAAAAACATGAGTTGAACTATCAGAATATTTAAGAATAAAAGGTTTGTGCTAATCTGTATAATTTGTGATATTTATAGAATTAAATGGTAGCTGGAAACAATGGCATTCTAAATAAGAAGGGGCTTGAACAGGCAATATCAAATTGATAATGCTGTAGAGATAAATAACGTTATGCAAAACCTTTATCTATGTGACATTTTAAAAAACAGCATGTTATGCCATTGGAGAAAACAAAAGGAACAATGTGTTAAATGACGTTGAATAATTTGCAGTTTTAAAAAAGCAATTTAAACTGAAAGGTACAACAAAACAGAAAATTGGATGTAGTAAATTAAAGTAATTCTTAAATATATTCACTGTCTGCACATCAAATGGAGCCACAGTTTTACCCACACTTTAGCATTCTGTCGTATTGAGGATTTCAAACCATTTAAAATTATGAATTCACTATATTATGAACTTTGAAGAAGGGGGCTATAAAGACTATTGAGGCTTTTGAGTTGCAGAAAAGTTTTGAGAATATCACGGGTGTCCAAGAAAACAAACAGATGGATCATTGAATAAATCAACCCAGAGTTTTCACAAATGAGCCAAAAGAGCTCACTCGAGCTATACATGACCAAGCTCAAATTATCGTACTTTAGACGTATTATGTCTGAAGTTGGATAATTTGAGCCTGGTGATTTGTAGTGTGAAATTATGCAAAGACCTGACTCTGGAGAAGACTCTAATGGTGGAGGACAACATAAATGATTCATGCTAAAAAAATAAAAAAAGAAAGATGCTTTTTACCTGCTAAAGATGTGGGCCATGAATCAATGGCCAGCTAAGAAAAGCAGTGGATGTGGCAGATAACAGTCTATTTCTATGAAAAGTAGAGATGTGTGAAATAATTACTTAGCCTTGATCAGGGGCGGGTTGCTTACTTACTGGTGCCGGTGCGCGTGCATCTCCACGATTCGGATGTGCGCACGCTCGCTACATGTGCGCGCTCCCTCGTGCGATTTTGCTTCTGCACATTCGCGGAAGCAAAATCTCACCGAAATCTCAAGAGGGGACATGTGCACGGGCGAGATTTTGGTGCGATTTTGCTTCCGCGCATGTGCAGAAGCAAAATCTCACTGAAATCTCACACACACGCACGTCCCCTCGCGAGATTTCAGAGAGATTTTGCTTTTGCGCATGTGCAGAAGCAAAATTGGCCAAAAATTCACCGAAAAAGATGGCGATGTGCGCGCCAGACCGGCGGAGAGGGCTATGGAGCAGTCACACGCAAATTGCGCAATCGGCCGCTCCCTACCGGAGCTCCGTACCGGACAGCTCCAGCAGGAACCCACCTCTGGCTTTGATTCACTGAACTCTAGGAACTAATTCACTTAATAAGTTCATAGCGGGGGTATCAAACTGATGGCCTGCGGGCCGGATGCGTCACACGCAGGTTATGCCCACCCCAGCTCCGCAAATGGGGAAAATGTCATGAAATGTCACGTGACAGCAATGTGATACCATGAGTTTGACACCCGAGTTATATAGGAAAGGGGAAGGTAGGATATCTCTTGCGGATTAGTTGTAGAACATATTCTACCAACAGTATTCTAAGCTAGTTCCACTTTTTCTGATCTTAACCATGTTTTGTTTCTAGTCTTACTTTGCTATCTTCCTTTCCATTTATAGAGTATTCCAGAAGTAATAGGGCAGTCAGATATTCATTTTTATTTGTAACATGTAATAGCTATATGTGCAGAAGATATTAATGATGGCAATAATAAGTCAAAAAGGATATTTTTTAAAAAAAGAAAGGTACAGAACACCAACTTTTGATTGGTAAAAAAATATTTAAAACTCTATAAAGCATGTCTTTATGTGTTCTAACTGAATTACAAAAGACCATTAGATTCACTACCCTAGAGCTGGATTTAACAATATTTGGAAAATTTAGAATTAATAAAAAATGTATAACTCTTTTAAATAATACAATGGAAAATAGCATTGATACAAATACAGAAGAACTGGAGAAATCAAAATTAGAAGAGAAAATTTTCAAAGCAACTATTCCTATTGCTTTTTAACATGGCTGTAATCTCACTAACATAGATTTTGAACAATAGGCAATGAATTATTCAAGCAATGGGCAAATGTTTCATAATTGATTTACATTTGTTGTATATTTAAAATCATATTGAGAAACGCAATCACTTTCAGATTGTTAGTGACAAAATAGAATTTGAATTGGATAATTATGCTGCACTGTCTATTAAAAAAAAGGAAAAATTGAATACCTAGATGGAATTGTAACTAAGAGACGATAGTAGCAGAGGAAAGTTATAAGTATTTGGGATGTTTTAAAAAGTAAATAACATTTTCCATGTCCAAGTAAAAAAGAAAATCAGCACTTAGTATGTAAAACAAGTTAGAAATGTTTTAAAATCGAATGTGAATAATTGTAATATAATAAAAGCCTTTAATAATTGAGTTGCCCTTGAAAACTGTACAGAACACAATAGGGTTGATTGGACACAAGTAGAATTAGATGCTTTAGACTGCAAGATCTGAAAACATATTATAATAAATCATGTACTACATTAAAAAGAGGGCACAGATTGTTGTATTTAGCAAGGGTAATGGTGATTGTGATTTATTGAGAGTGAACCAGATAGTGGAGGATGAAATTAAAGATTTAATGGTTGCAGACAGGGAAAAATGGACAAACAAACAAATAAATAAACATAGAATATACATTGGTGGACATTACAGTAGTGAAAGAAAATAAGTTTTATTTAGAAATTTGGCAATACCAAATGACACTAGAGTAGGTAAAAAAATTGTAAAATTACTAAGATCATGAAATAAGCCAGCAAAATTTCTCTCATAAATGTATTCCCTCTCCCTCTCCCTCCCCTCCCCCTCCCTCCCTCTCTCCATAACCCTAACCCTAACCCTAACCCTAACCCTAACCCTAACCCTAACCCTAACCCTAACCCTAACCCTAACCCTAACCCTAACCCTAACCCTAACCCTAACCCTAACCCTAACCCTAACCCTAACCCAACCCATCCTATCCTATCCTATCCTATCCTATATATCTATTCTAGCTATTTTAGACATATTTCAACAATTCTTAGGCCCGTGATGGTGAACCTATGGCACGAGTGCCGGAACCCGGAAGAGAGTAGCTGACCGGTGCATATGCACGCTGGACCAGCTGTCCGGCATGCATGCGTGTGATGGAACCCGGAAGAGCAGTTGGCCGTCGCACGCATGCACAGGTTCCGGCGCTCCAGTGCACGTGCGTGCTTCAGTTTCAGTACTCGGCACTGAAAAGGTTAACCATCACTGCCTTAGGCTAAGGATATCACCTTACCATTTACAGCTATTGACCATGATAGTTGGTGTCTTGATGAGAGTTCTAGGTCAGCGAAACTGCCAGATTGTCCCCTTGCCAATTGTAATGCTTATTGATCAATAAGAGGAAAGAGGGGGAAATGGAGAAAATAAATAGTGAACAGTTATTGTTGCATTTCTGTTAGCAAATATTAGATAGTTGTCAAATCTGTTCAGCATGACTAGAGCTAAGCCTGATTTTCAAGTCACTGCATATATAGCAATGTTCCAATATTTGAAGGGTTGTCACAAAGAAGAGGGAGTCAACCTATTTCCAAAGCAGCAGAAGGCAAGACATGAAACAATGGATGGAAACTAATCAAGGAGAGAAGCAACCTAGAATTAAGCAGCAATAACAATAACAATTGTCCTAACAATAAGAACAATTAACCAGTGGAATGGCTTGCCTTCAGAAGTTGCAAGTGCTCCATCATCGAAGGCTTTTAAGAAGAGACTTGCCTGGAATGATATATAGGGTCTCCTGCTTGAGCAGGGGGTTGGAATAGAAGACCTCCAAGGTCCCTTCCAACTGTGCTATTCTGTTATAAATTTAAAGTGGCAAATATCCTTCCTTAGTCAACTGATGGATGGAAAACAACAACAGAGTTGGAAGGGTCCTTGGAGGTCTTCCATTCTGGACTCAGTATTTCAGGAAGTCTCAAGATTTTCCCAACTATCCTAATATTTCTTTTTAGCTGAAACCTTGTTGGCATTTATGAGCTGGGTTCATTATTATGAGGAACAATATGTTGTTGGGAAATTAATGGTTCCCAATATTATCCTACACAATGTGGCAGAAATAGGACCATTTGATTTTAACACTTCCGAAGGCTAGCATAAATGTACAGTAGGCTCAAGGTAAAGTATTTGTTTTCTATTCTTATAAGTGATGCTTTTCTAGAAATGGACAGTACAGTGGGAAGTCAAAACAACATCCAAGAAGAAGTCATTGACAAACTGTTTCCATACCGATGCCAGGAAAATGGCTTGGATGTGTCCATGTGGTCGCCAGGAATAAGTTTTTATGAAGAGTATCTTAAATATTTACTGTTTTATGGTTTAAATTAATCAGGTATTTTGTACTTTCAATTTACACAGCTGTGCCTTCATTCATTGAAACATTTTTATGTGTGCTGCTAATTTCTTGTTCTCTTTCAAAAATACAGTTTCCAGTCAAAAATACAACTTCCTATTTTCTAATGGCCCAAAGAAATGCTCTTTTGTCATATGGATCTGTCCATGGAGACAGATATTTGTGAGAATGAAAGACAGCTAAGCTTTAGAAATGAACTCTAACAGTTTCACAAAGAGAATTATAGGTGTGTTATTTTCAAAAGACATGGTTACACAAGAACTAATCTCAACAGAGAATCTAGGTTATGGAAACATTAACCTTCTCTCTCTCTCTCGGGGTCAAAAAGAGAAATGAGAGATAGAAAGAGCACCACATGAACAAATGAAAGATTCACCAGGCAAAGGGACAATTTTGGATCTTGGAAAGATAATTGGGGTGTTGGTGTCAGAATAAGGGAAAATAATAGGAAACAGAAAGTTAAAAGAGTAACTTATAGTAGTACTGATAACTTTGCAGATGTCAGTCTCATTAATGAGCTACAGATTTGCGGAAAATATGTTGCATCAGGGCACAGCAATACAATATGATTTGTGGTCCTAGTTTAATTACAGTACAGACTCTAATTAATTGTTTCCTTTATCTTCTCAAATTGGAAACTTTGATGCAGCCTGGCTCAGATCCTTGCCAGGTACTCTCTCACTTCTCTTTTTATACTGTAATACATATAGCGCCTATACTTGTATTGTGTGTGATTAATACATTAATAGACTGAATAACACAAAGTTATTCAGGTACTGATATCCAAATAGATACACAAATGCATTGCAAAGGACGTGTACAAGGTTCTCTTCTCATTGTTATTGCATGCATGGGCCTGATTCACATGTTAACTAAAGAGATCTGAATAGCATTTTTTTGTTTACATTCAATTTAAAACGAATAGAATTTCTGCAGAAAAATGTTTATTTAATCTGGATAGTGTTTTTATCGTTTTAAAATTATTTAGTATTTTAATTGCAATGTATTTTTTGAATGTAACCACCCAGAGTCATCAACTGAGATGGGTGGCTATAGAAACTGATTGATTGATTGACTGAATAAATGAATGAATGAATGAATGAATGAATGAATGAATAAATATATTAGGATATAAGCATTTTTCCATGATTGTTTTCACAACAATCCAAAATTGAAATATCTAAAGCTCTTCATCAGTCAACAGTTTCCAAATTTGAACAATTTAACAAAATATTGTTAAAAACAGTTTAACAAAATGTTCATATTTTTAATCTTTATACACCTTTCAAGAACCTGGTTCACCATAGTGATAAAGTTGTTAAGGAATCGGTTCAGAGAGATTTGCTTTAAAAATGCAAATGCAGCTCCTATAATCAATATTCATCCATCTCTCTCTCAATGAGCAAAAGCATCTTTCAATAGAGACAATATTTCACAAGTACAAAACATATTCCCACCGTCAATTCTATCCCTTTCTCCTTGCTTACTACTTCAGTGGCCTTGCAAAAGTCAGACACAGCAGTTTGCATTTTCCCTTTGGTTCTGCTTGATTTCTTTTGCATCACCTTCTTGCTGGCCTTGATCCAAGTACAAGATGGTGGCTGGTTGACTCTTCTACTCTATGGAGTCCTTGGTGCTCTCTGAGCTTGGTTAATTGCTTGCAGATGTTTCATTATTTGAGTGCCAGTAAGTGTGGTGTTTGCTCCCTGTTTATATTCAGTAACTTGCTCTGCCAATGTTGGTAGGGATGTGGTTCTCCTAGATAGTTCTTAGATTGTTTTTTGTTTGGTGTTAATTCTGGTTTATCTGGGTGTTGGCTGCTGGAGATGATATGTTCTGATATTTTTTATTGCCTCTTTTGAATGGAGTGTAAATGTGGTTTATCTCTATGTGTTTAAAACAGGGAGTAAATGAGTCAGATCAGGGGTGAAATGCTACCGGTTCAGCCGGGTTCGGGCATACTGGTAGCAGCGGCCACTGGTGCAGAGGTGGGTTCCTCCCGGTTCAGACTGGTTCACCTGAACTGGTAGCGACCCACTGGTGATGTCACAATGATGTCACAGAACCGATTCAATTGGTGCCGGTCCGTGGCCATCATTTTTTTTAATTCTTTTTGAATTTTTTTAAAAAAATTATTTGAAATTTTTTTCCCTTCTGAGCATGTGCAGAAGCCGAGTTTCTGGCACTGTGCATGTAGTCACCATCTTGTTTTCGGCTTTTAAAAAAAATTGGATTTTTTGCCACTGTGTGCCCACGCGGCATGTGAGGAAGTGAACCAGCAGTGAGGTAAGTTAGAACCCACCCCTGCACCGGTGATCTGGAGAACTGGTGGTGGCGGCCGTGCGAGGCTCCGGCCACCCGCCCCGATGTCACCATTTTCTTTTTTTAACCCTCTGCGCATGCACAAAGCCTCTGCGTATGCACAGAGGCTGAAAAAGCACACACAACGGTGGCGCGCACGCATGCATGCAAAGCGCGCACGCAAAGTGCGTTCTGCCGAACCGGTAGGGAAGGTAAGTAGATTTAATCACTGAATCAGATCTTGCACTCTTGGGTTTATGTAACAACCCCAAACTTATTCTCTATTTGAACCCCTCCTCCAGACTGAGATGGTTGCTTCCCAATACTTGTAAATGTAATATTTAATTCCTTCTAGTTTAGGCTCCAAAAGCACTTAACAAACATTTTCAAAAAGTGATTAGAAAAGGAAGTATGCAAACGAAGTGTTATTTCAAAGGCACGATTGCAGTTTGAGCAAGATAGCTATTTCCTTGTCTCCCAAAGTGCTAAACCTGCTGGAGACTGCTATTTTGTGATCTCTTCATGGGCAATTTGTGGGCAATTATCAAAGAGCTGTCTCTTCAGTCTGCTGAGATCGTTGGCTCAGTTTTTCAGAACCATCTTTGTCATTTCTTCTCTGAAAATCCCACAACTCCACACATTTAATATTGTTTCCCAATCCTGGTTCTGTCTTCTTTGCAAGTTATAGTCTGAGTGGTAAAAATCCCTTCATTTAATCCCATAATCTCCTAGCTTTATTTCCCTCTGTTTATCTTTATAGCCAAAGTCTACTTACTATATCTTCTAATTTCCAATTCAGAGCATCCAAATTACTATTAAAATTAATTATTTACTTCTCATGCAAATAGCTACTGCTTGTAACTCTCTGGGTTACATGTTCTTTGCATAAATTTAAAATCAGAGTAATGAAGTGCTATTGTTTCTTTTGCTCTGCATATTGGTACATGCTTTCCATTTGTTAATTCTGCCTTTTAAAACAGCGAATAGATTAGCCTTATTGTGAATGTTGCGTGAATTTTGCTGCATTCGGAAATGGGGTGACCTTTTCAGTGTAAATGTAGGCCTTACATATTGGGGGAGATAGTATATGTCAGAGTTTGCATAGGTTCAAATCAATGTGTGTAGAATCCTTCCATTTCTCTATAACAGGATAATGTTGAAAGCAAATATGTTAAGGTGCATATTTCATTCTACTTTAATGAATTTTAAATTGCATTCAATACGTTGACTGAACAGAGTTCATACCTTAAGAAGTCTATTTTTCACTTGAATATATCAAAAATTCACTCTGGAATTATTTACCTAGTATAACTACATGAAGTGATGTAAAGCAAAAATAACGGGGTTTGAAATGTTAGGAGGCAAAGCTTTCTTAAATGCAAGCAAATACCCATTTATGGATTGCTTTAGATTTATATCCCAACTTTCTGCATATAGTACTCCAAATGGTTAACAATGACACTAAACAGAGTGGAAATGGTTAAAACGGTATTTTAAGAATAGGAGAATAGAGTTGACTTGAATTAACTGGTCCCAATTTCATTTCTCTGCAGCAATTATGTTTTATTTTGAGTTCAAGATAAACAATCCTAATAAAGAGTTTATTTGATTTATAAAAATCACCTTCATAAATTGTGAATTTCTTTCAGCTTTTTGCTGTTACCTGTGGAGTTTTCCAAAGAATTATCTGACAGTGATGTTAAACCAGGTCTGCCCATCCTCCATATTTTTTGCTGGGTATTTTTCTTTCTCATTCATCATTTCTTCCACAATCTCATTTGGAGCCTTTCTTCTTTCTAGCGTTGCTGTGCTTAGGATATTAGCTTTTCAACAATGTTAACAATGACTTTGGAAGAGCTTCTGAGAATCTCAGAACTAAGGAAAGATTATTTTTGTCACAATAAAGTATAAATTTGATATTGCTGGTCTTCAAAATGCTCCCTGGGAAAAATTGTTCAATTTCCTTTGAATTATTTTTGCCAGAATAAAGGCAATGCAATGTTGATACAATATTTATGCTTCTATTTGGAATGATTCTCAAATATTTATTTATTGCATAAGCTACCCAATTTACAAATGGACTCCTGACAAAGTGCAATAAACCAACATAAAGATAACAATAATGTAGAAATAATGCAAACATAATCTTGAAAACTGGCAAACCATATTCTTTACTAACATGAATATAGTACACATATTGACAATAAGGTCTTAAGTAAATCCCCTTCTCAACAACTTGGTTTTTAAAGGTCAAAAACAGCACTTGGTATTGAAAAATGTATTAATAACCAATATAAAGGTCCCATTGGCTTATAGACAGTTTGCTGCATTTTAGATCAATCACAGATTCTAATTAATTTTCAAAGGCAACTCCATGTAAATTGCAATGTAAATGTCCAAACAGAAAGTTCAAAGGTCTTTTCAGAAAAGATTGCAGCTAGCATATTACTCACAGAAAGGCAAAATCTTACTAAGCCATCATCTCCAGATGGGTTTTAATCAGCGGTGGATAGCTCCTGGTTCGGACCGGTTCTTAGAACCGGTAGCGGCAGCGGTGGGAGGCTCCACCCATCCACCCGGAATGCTTCTGCGCATGTGCAGAAGCGTCGCGAGTGTGAGTGCACACACAAACCAGTGGCAAACTAATTTAGAACCCACCACTGGTTTTAACATAATGCTAATGAAATCTGATCTGAGCATAGAGAACAGACAAAGGTGGGTAAGTTTAAGCCATTGACCACCTAAGTGATTTCACCATCAATATATGCAGAGTAAAAAGGTATTCAAGAAGGCTTACATAAGTTATAAACAAAAGCCTTTAATGGCACACCAGTGACCTTCCCTTAACATTAATGATCATATCAATATCTTATCAAGGTGAAGAAGAATAAGTCTACCATGTGAAACTGGCAGGTATTGATTCAATCTGTCATAAATCTGACAAGATTTCAGGTCTGGGCTTCACTTTTCTGTTGTTTAACAATTTGAGCTTTCATAGTACATTCTCACATCAAGTACATGTATTGGTATGGGAAGTGCATTATAAAGCCCTATATGAAAACCATAGTAAGCATTATATAGCTCTGTAACAGAGCTAGTGGAGCTTGAAAAATAGCTCTTAGTCTCAGTATCAGAAACAGAACTGATAAGATCTCTGAAAGTCACAAAGCTCCAGGCATTGACTAAGTTACACTATATCAGAAACAGTGAAATCCCAACTGATAAATACCAGCATTTGCTTCCCTATTTATATATATCAACCAAGGTGACCTTATATCAAAGCTTTGGCGATACTCCTCTTCATGTGTGAGGACAACAAACAATATATGGCTAATTATAGATTTAATCTACTGAACAAGACCAGTAAACTATTTGCCAAGCTTAAACATTTTCAAGATTGGGTTGAAGCCAAGGGGATTTTTGGAGATGAACAAACTGGCTTTAAGAAGGGCTGGTTAACTTGTTCCCCACTTGTTCTTATGCAAAAACAAAATGGAAATCTCCCTTTGCCATGTTTTTCTGAATTTTAAATTTGCTTTTGATTCCATCTCCAGAAGTCTTTATGAGAAAAACTCTACAGCACATTGATAGATAATTGTTTTATTCAAAATTTAGCGTATGATACTGCTGAAAGCAACTACTTGGAAGGATTAACTGTCATTGTCAAAAAGCTCTTAATAAATGATAGCTTAAAGAAAAGGGACAAAAGCTTTGTCTTGCACACTTTGCCATAATTTTGCAACTCCATGCAAATCATTTGTTTGGTACTTCCTGTGTCAAATAATATTTTGTAGTAGTATGAATAATGTTATATGCCTAATTATGAAAGAGTTCTGCATGGAGAAGAACGTCACCATATTAGATAGTCATCACATTTTTATCCTGTCCTTTCTCCAAGAGTGCATACATTACTTTCTCACCTATTTCTAGTTTGAACTCACCACTATGAGTTGTTTTAATGGTACCAGTGGCCCTACATCATTCAGTTAGCTTCATTCCTAATGAGGAATTTAAACTGAGCTTCTCCAATCCTAGTTTATTCCTAAAAGAGTGTTTCATATATCACAGACACAAAGCAATAATAGATTAGCTAAATTACAATTTCCTGAGTTCAGACAACACAGTAAGCAATTGTTTATAAATTACAATAGCTGGCTGAGTTCACACAATATAGGCATGAAGAGCAAACATTGAACCTTAACGAAACAGAGAAAAGAGCTTCCATGTGTCTGAGAAAACATAATTCCATTTTGTAGATTTCAAAAAGCCCTGTATCAAAAGTCTATAACTGTAACAACAAACACCATAAAACATGAACAACTTAAATAAAATTATATTCCAAAGTAAATGGAAAGTTGACTATTTCAGTAAACCATATATAAACCTCTTAAGATCAACCCTATGATATCAAATAAAAGCATAAGAAATATTATTTCTACTTTGTATATAATGAGTCCTGTGGTAATCACAGGCATAAAAGCTTGGAATCAAACTTTTCTCCCAGCACTATGTTTAAGCGTATGTAAAATCAGCATGCCTCATCTGTGAGTTATTTTAACAACTGTATACACTCCATTGTAAGATTAAACATCTCATTCATACTTATCAACACAAATTTCCATTCTCTCTTTTTATACTTTCTACTTTTGTTGCCTGATCTCTATTGAGCACACCATGAAAAACTGAAAGAATTTAATGTTGATTGCAGTAATAAGAAGTATCCATGGTAATATAAGACCACTGTTGAATGACAAAGAATGGAATTCATGCTTGGAATGTTAATACAGAATGGATATATAAGCCATTACCTAAAAGAACAAATACAGTTTATAAGAATCTAGGAATAGCACTTAGACTTATAAACCGCTTCATAGTGCTTTACAGCTGAAGAGAAATGGAAGGAACTGGAAATGTTGACTCTTGAAAAATGCAAATTGAGATGTGATATGATATGATAGTATTCTTGAAGAACCTAAGCAGAGGCCACATAGAAAAAGGTCAAGATCTGTTTTCAGTTTTCACAAAGACCAGAATTTGGTTTTAAGTGATAGGAGAATAGTCTCCAGCTCAATGATAGAAAAAAAAATAGCAATAAGAAAAGTTCAAGAGTGGAACCAATTATTCAGACAAGTTATGGAGTCACCTTCGCTAGAATTCTATAAGCAGATTTTGACGAGTTGTTTCATAGACAACAACTGGTTTGGATTCCTGCATAGAGGAATGGACTCATAAATTGGATTCCTGCATAGAGCAGGAGATAGGTTTAATTTTCTAAATGGCCAAGTCTCCCAAATCTATGATTCTATAACCATGATAGAAAGATCAACGTATGTAACACAATTTTGAAATTCAGTCCTTCTTGTGATGTAATCAGCAAACTAAGAAACAAATTCTGCTGTATCCAGGGGTGGGCTTCAAAACTTTTAGCAAGGGGTTCTCTGCAGGGGCGGGTTCCTAATTTTTTTACTACCACTCTGTGGGTGTGGCTTATTTTGTGGGTGTGGCTTGCCAGCCATGTGACCAGGTGGGCATGGGCCTCGGGAGCTTGGCAGCAGCCGGAGAAGCAGGGGGGGCATTGCCCACCCACAATGCAGCCCCCCGCAGCAGGAGCAGCAAGACCGCGGCAGCGGTTCTTCTAGGAGGCTCTGTCCAGCCTGAATGCTTCTCCCCATTCGATTATCCTAGGCTCCTGCCGCCCATTCCCCCTCTCCTCAGCAGCTTGAGAAGCCTCAAACATGCAAAAATGCCTAGGATCATCACTGCGCGTTCCTGGCTTCTCGGACTACTGAAGGGAGGGGAACTGAGATAGGTCCTGCCGCCCATTCCCTCTCCGCTCAGCAGCTTGAGAAGCCTCAAACGTGCAAAAATGCCTAGGATCATCACCGCACGTTCGTGGCTTCTCGGACTGCTGAAGGGAGGGGAATGGACATAGCTCCTGCCGCCCGTTCTTTCAGCATCTCACGTGCTCCCTCAGCCATCTTCCCTTGCTTGGACTCACTGTGGGGTAGAAAGGCAGCGCATGTGCAGTGCCTAAAGCTCGGCTTCTGGGCATGCGCAGAAATTTTTTGTTTTTATTAAAAAAAAATTGGCGGCACCCAGGCACCGGCAACCGACCGCACCGGTACTGTGACGTCACCAGCAGGCCGCTACCGGTGCTATAGAGTGGACCGCACTGATAGGAACCCACCACTGGTTCTCTGCCTGGTTGCTGGACGGGCGTGGCCATGGTGGGTGTGGCCTAGGGCCTTTTGCCCTCCCCGGGCTCCGGAGGCTTTTCTTGAGCCTCCAGGAGAGCAAAAACGGCCTCCCCAGCTGCAGAGGCCCTCTGGAGGCCAGAAACGGGCCTGTTTCTGGCCTTCCAGAATTTCCAGTAGGCCCATCTTTCTCCCTCCTTGAGCCTCCGTGTGCGCCCTGTACTTACCTGCTTCCAAAATAGGCCACGAAGGGACTCCTGGGAGGGGAGGGGAGGGGTGGGTGGGACCAGCCAGGAGTGGGATTTGTGGGTTCTCTGAACTGCACAGAATCTTAGCTAGAGGTTCTCCCGAACCCCTGCGAACCCCCAGCAGCCCACCCCTGGCTGTATCTGTATAAGTTTAACTTGTTTGCTCAAGATCAGGTATTTGGCAAGTTGTGTTCACATTGTATTACAAGAATTCCTTTAAAAATTATGTAAAGGATGTATTTCCATAGGTAATGGTGGACTAAAATCATCATTTCCAATATCAGCCTGAGTGCTTGTTATATAGCTATTATGTGCAAATATCAAGTGCAAAAGGAAGATTCGAAATTGTTGTGGACTGTCTGCATGTGAAATACAATAATAGATTGTTAACAGAAGGCTTTGAAGTTTAGTTTTCTTGTTGAATTTATATGTTAACTTTATTTTTAACAGTAGATAGATGATAGGTCAAATTATCTGGGCAATAGACCTGTAGAAGTTTATAAATAGATCTGTTTTGCAATTTGGGGGGAACTATTATTGTTAAAATATATTTATCAGTATTCAACTAGGAGAATTTATGTGTATGTTGGTTTGTTTTAATTTTTCTTCTTTTATTTTTCATGCACATTTCTTTTGTCTTGTCTGGTTTTGCTTTGTTATTGTTTCCTTTTTGTTGAAGTTTGTATTTTAACTTTGGAAATAAAATTATTATAGAACATTGATTTGTTATTTGGATAAAGATTAGTACATGTAAGAAGGGAATAAAGATCAATACATTAATAAGGTATAAACAACAACAAAAAAGCCTGGAACTACATAATGCTGGACCACATAATATCAAAAATTATTGCTCTGTTTGAAAAGCTGAAGGTTAATGATTTGGCTAGGACATGGTAGGAGAAGAGATATGATGCAAAAGTAAAAAGGAGTTTGGTAGCATCTTTTCCAACTGTTTTCTTGTACTTCATCAGATGCAGCTTTTGACTTGACTAAGGTGAGCCATATCCAGCTTCAGTCTTACAAAAATACTGCAGGAATATATTGAGACATTCATCATTTGATCATATCTTTGCTCATATTTCTAGTTGGGGGAAATGAATTTTGAAGAGACTTAGAAATGTAATAGCTTTTCTGTTCTGCACTAGAAATTTATCTTTCTTACAACTGGCATAACTATCCCATTTGAGAAAGGAATTCATACAGAGTAGTTGTGATTTGAAGGTTGGAGTCTTCCATTAACAAGAAACAATTTCTTATTCAGTAGTAAGATTCTGTATAGTTTATCCATATTATAAAATGTTGGCATTTCATTTTTAAAAACAAGGAAACAAAACATTTTAATGTACAATCATATTTATTGAAAAATTATTTGGGAATGTCAAAAACTAAATAATTCACAGTCCTACTTAGGTAGATAGATAGTTTAGGTAGATAGTTGAGTTCCATTACATTGAAACAGGTTTATATATAGGAATATTGATTCAGTTTAAAAGAAGTTTACCTTAGCATTCTTGTTTACCTTCCATAGTTCATTTTTGCAGAAATCACCTGGTACCATTAAGAAACATTTGATTTTCACATGGAAATGTCAACAGTTCATCAAAGCAAACAAAATCCTTCGCTTTTAAATTCTGAACTAATGGCCCATTTAGCCTGGCAATTGAGCCAAATCCATCTGTACACGCCATGCAGCAGCATCTACAGGAAGCATCAAAAAAGTCAAGATGGCAACAGCAACAATGCAATGGAAGCATATCTCATGTATATTACTTTCTAGCCAATGTTCACTTGTCTCTTTTTGTGCCTTACAATCTGTTTATATAAAATACTGAAAAGATGGAAATTGGAAATTGGAAATTGTCTTCCTTCCTTCCTTCCTTCCTTCCTTCCTTCCTTCCTTCCTTCCTTCCTTCCTTCCTTCCTTTCCTTCCTTCCTTCCTTCCTTCCTTCCTTCCTTCCTTCCTTCCTTCCTTCCTTCCTTCCTTCCTTCCCCAGTCATCCACCAGAAGAAACTCTTGTACTGTGAACAAAATGAAGCACAATATAATAAAACAACCACTTAAAACAAATAATGTTGAAGCCCCAATAAAACTCACATCAACCAACCAACCAACCAACCAACCCATGCTAGTTCTAGTAAATCCTAACCTCAGTGCCTGGGAGAAAAACTGGATGTTCACTGATTTCCTGAAGGCCAACAGTGTTGGGGCTATCAGTATCTATAGGGGGAAGCTGTTGTTTAATGGCAAGCATTATAACAAAGGGCACATTTCCAGGGCACCATAGGTGACACTAGTTCACTGGGGAGGGGCAACTTGGATCATAGCCATTGTGCAAAAAATCTATTAGGACAGGTTAGAAACCTGAGGAATAGGCAATTCTGCAAGTAATTAGGCCCCATCCCATATAGAGTATTAAAGAGGAAAATTGCCACCCTGAATTGTTCCTAAAAGCCTGCTGGGGACTAGTGTAACTCACACAATAGCAGTTGCATGAGTGTATTGAGGTGCATCCAGTAAAATGCACACCTGTTTTACTTGGAACCTTCTCCATCCTTATGAACTGAAGAGCTAAGGTCAGTAACATTCTTAGATTTTAATCTTTTCTTGGATCCACAACAATATTGATTCATCATCTTCTGATTGCCATTGTCCTTTGGCTTGTTCCAATTCTCTTTCCATCAGCTGAATTTCAAGACTTTCTACCACATTGACTCTCATGTATTGAAATAGTGTCCTTCAGACTGGAGTTAGTTCCACATTTGGAAAAAGAGGAAAAAATGATTAGTAGAGTGGCTGCATGTAGGCATATTTTATATGCTATCTTGACATGTATCTGACTCGGTTCTACTCTGGCTTCTATTAATCTAACTGTAGACAATGGATTTTAAGTAGCTGTAATAGCTGTGCATCTTATAAACACAGTGTCCAGAGTTTCGGGATGGTTACTTTCATAGGCTCTGCTCTTTTATTGCAGGTAAAAGAAACAGAAAAAGAATTAGACCCTTAGGTTTGCCCGGTCCTATTTTAGAGACAGATAGCCCTTGCTGTAATAAGCAAAGGAATTAGATTAGTCAGCCTTTTAACAAATGTATGCAATGTCTTGATAATAAGGTTTTGGAGACAAAATTAGATTTCCCTATATTAACTGGGCAAAGGCGTGAGGAAAGGACATTGATAAAGGTTGAACTCAGTCCAAAAATTGTGGCATTTTTGCAATGGAATCTGACAAGAAAGATCAACTCTTCCGGAGACCTTTAAATAATGTTTTAATAGAATGACATAAGAAACTGTATTATTAAATATTAGCTTTGAAAGAAACTCTTTTCTCTTTGGATAAAACTTCACCCATTTATTTTATGTTTATTAGCACCAACAGGATAGAAGATCAAGGATATATTCAGGGTCCGAACTTGCCCAGTTAATATAGGGAAATCTAATTCTGTGTCCCAAACCATATTATCAAGACATTCCGTTTTGAGGGACAGAGGCAAAACTGAAAATACTGTAGAGAGGAAGGTGACAGTTGAAGTTGGCAAGATAGGAACTTGGGAACTTGGGAATAGAAATGACAATTTTATAAACAAAGGCTAGATGCAACTAACAGGTAGCATAAAAATGGAGTATTTTACAAAAGATGAGAAAAGGAATTTAAGATTTATACATTGCAGCATAATATACATGCCTAGAGTACCTACTCAGAGTGTGAGAATAAGAGGGAGAGAAAGAGAGACAGAACCAAATTCGTAGTTTGTCGGAAGCTAATCTTCACATTAACAAAGGTTGTTCATATGTACAATAAAGGATCTTATCTACTGAGTGTTATTTTTTCAATGGCTTTCCCAGTAAAAATGTCAAATTTCAGAGAAAGAATTATTGCAGAATGCTAGACACAACCTGGTGACAGTACTCTTTTCTTTTCTTTTTTTCTTTTCTTTTTTGACAGTACTCTTTTCATTGGAGGACCCTAGTTCTCTCTATTATTATGAGTATGTCAATTAGAAGCAATAGCAACAGCACTTTACTTATATACCGCTTCATAGTGCTTTACAGCACTCTCTAAGCGGTTTACAGAGTTCAGCATATTGCCCCCAACAATCTGGGTCCTCATTTTACCCACCTCGGAAGGATGGAAGGCTGAGTCAACCTTGAGCCTAGTGAGATTTGAACAGCTGGACTGCTGAACTAGCAATCAGCTGAAGGTCGCAATGCTGCTTTTAACCACTGCGCTATCTCAGCTCCTGCAATAGTATAAAGGATCCTCGATTAATCCAATAATCTTAACTTGGGTAAGAACTACAAAGCTTTTGTACATATTGCTTTTGGTTGGAGAACCCAAAATTCTCCTTCCATTGCCCTTTTGCAAAAGAACATAATAAATGCTTTTTATTGTTCATCCGGACTCCTGTTGATTTCCTTGGTGTATTTCTCACACTTTTCATGTTATCTAAGAATGTAAAAAAGGAATTGAACTAATAATGTACTTATAATTGTACTAATAAATACAAAGAATTATGAAAGTTTGGCTCTGAAGTAGTGATTGTATGAAGAGAAGCATTGTCCCTTTGATATTCATGGATAAAACAATTCAAATAAAATTTAATAATTTAGCAAATGCTCAGATTCAATGAGTTTAGACTTGTAGAAGTCTACAAGTAGAAGCAGTACCAGCAGCATAAGCAGCCTGTGGTTTATTGCCCCAAACTAGTATGATTAGGATTGTTTCTGTATATTAATTAAATTATATTTCTTTTCCCACATCAGATAGCATTTGATGTTGACATTGTGGACCTCCTTCCCAGAATCATTTGATTGAGCTGGAGGGATTAGCAAATCAAAGTATTTGATGACTGTAGAAATATTTTACCTTACTGAGACTTAACAGAATAACAGGGAAGGGACCTTGGAGGTCTTCTAGTCCAACCCCCTGCTCAAGCAGGAAACCATATACCATTTCAGACAAATGGTTGTCCACCCTCTTTCTTAAAAACCTACAGTGATAGAGCACCCACAACTTCAGAAGGCAAGCTATTCTATGGATTAATTGTTCCTACTATCAGGAAATTTCTCCTTATTTTCAGGTTGGTTTTTTCTTTGTTACCACTTCTTACCACTGAAGGTATAACTTTGGTGGGAAGGTAACAGCTTCTGTGCACCTTTGGCATATAACCATCCTGGCCACATGACCAGGGAAAATGTTTTCAGACAACACTGGCTCCTTCAGCCAAGAAACAGAGATGAGCACTGCATCCTAGAGTCGGACACAGCTGGACAGTGAAACCTTTACCTTTTATCTCTCCTTTATTAGTGACAGTTGATTAGTGACAGTGACAGATAGTGAGTCTCCTTGACTTATGGCAGTTTCTTTGTAGCCCTGGGGTATCATATGTTTTACAATTAAATGCTATCTGAATGTTATACTAAATGTCTTGCTCTAAAGATCAGGAGGAGTTACCAAGTCCATAAACCATGTTCTGATAGTCTTCTCTATACTATTTGATATTTTGGCTGTGGCACAGTTCTTTTCAATTGTAGATACAAAAGGTAGGTGGCTGTTTTCTGTTCTCTAAAGAATTATTCTCAAGTATACAATAGCAAGAGGCAGATGGTATTAAAACTGCACTGGCTTGCATCCTACAGACTGTGTCTCCTTTGTATGTGGAAATAACAGGTTTAATTTTGCAGGCCTGAATGAAATATTCTGTCATACGTGTCACCATAAGCTGTTCTTATCCGATCTTCAGTTTTGGCTTTTAAAGCAAACAATAATCTACCAAAAATGGAACGAAATTGAGGAATATATTATAATAAAATAAGCATGATTCTCTCTAGGAACAAGACAACTATCCGTACTATCAATGCCTGGACATTTACAAATTTATTCACAAATATATGATTGATGTTAGTGTCTTATCTAGTGCTCTGCCAAAATTTCTTTTATGCTTTCCTTTTGTTATTTTCTTTCAATATAATGGAAAAGAACCCACTTTTCATTATTTTAAAAGGAGGTTACTTTGATGAAATTCTTATGAGTAGAATTTGGGATTCAGAGGTTTATGAGATCCATAATCCTGGGTGTTTTCATCTTCGTATATTCAGTTAAGTCATGTGTACTATGGAACAATCAAGTCATGGATTTTTTTGGCTAATTCTGGATCTATGGACATGAACAGCACTGTGACATGAAAATGAGACCATGATTTCGTCTGTATCTATAGTCACATCCCTGATTGTTTGAATACACTGTAGTGGAGAGTTAATGGAGAGTTTGCTTCCTCTTGTGAGGTGCCCAAGCTTTTTTGTTAAGACTTTTGCAATATTGTATGTAGGGGTCCCTGGTAGTGATACAGTGGAATGGAGGGGTATGCCAGGTCTGTGTATTTTGAGTCATCCATAGAAGTATGGGAGGATGGGTCCACTGCTTCTCATCCACCCTGTTTCTCTTTGGTAATTTGGCCTTTCTTACTGAGATCACTGAGGGTTCTCTTGATCTGGTTGTTTAGTTTTTGTATTCTGTTTGTGTTAGCTGGGATGTAGGTTTATTTGTCCTCCAGTATTTCTTTTGTTTTTTGTAGGTAACACAAGAGCACTCAATTAACTCTCCACTACAGTGCATTCAAACAATCAGGGATGTGACTATAGATGAAGACATTGTAGTCTCATTTGATGTCACAGTCCTGTTTACATTTATACATCCATAATTAGTCAAAGAATCCATGACTGCATTGTTCCATAGCACACATTATTTAACAAAATACACGAAGATCAAAACATACAGAATTATGGATCTCATAAACCTCTGCTTAACTACATACTTCCAATTTGGAAGGTATACCTATGGGATCACCGCTTTCAAGACTTATAGTGGAGGTCGTCATGCAACTAGAAACCATAGCACTTCCAAAATGCAGCCAAAAATATGGATCAGATATGTAGATGTCACCTTCACCATAATAAAAAAAAGAACCAATTAGAGAATACCCACAGAACCATCAATAACATTTTTAAAGGAATCCACTTTACCACAGAAGAAGAAAACAACAACTCACTACCCTTCCTGGACATTCTGATCAACAGACACCACAATGGCAAACTTGAAATGCAAATATACAGAAAAACCACCCATACTAACCAGGTGCTCCACTACCAAAGCATCAACCCAACCTTCCCACAAGAGAAGCTGCATAAGGACTTTATTTAGACATGCCCAAATGCACTGCAGCAACCCAGAACAGTAGAAAAAGGAAATGAAGCAGCTATACAACATATTCCAACAAAATGAATATCCACACAACTTTATCAAAAAGTCCCTGAGCACTCAATCCAATACAGCACAACCAGCACAAACCCTAAAAAGAATTACACTGCCAGACATCAAGAATATCTCAGAAACCACCAAGAGATTACTACAACAACCACATGGAATCAACGTAGCACCCAAGCCAACTAAAACCCTTCAAAACATGCTAAGCAGACCAAAAGACCCAGCAACCCCAGAGGAAAAAACAGGAGTCATCTACAACTGCAACAACCACTATGTAGGACAAACAGTCAGAAGACTGGGAGAACACATCCATGAACACTAACTAATAGTCAGAAGACATGATGAAAATTCTTTAATTTCACAACATATAGGCAGGTTTAATCATAATTTCAATTGGGACAATGTGACAATCCTAGACCAAGCCAAAACTAAAAATGCCAGGGAATTTCTAGAAGCCTGGCACTCTGACAAATTAGCCATCATTAGATACTTAGACATTAACAACATCTATAGACTATGCAAAAGAGACAATCAATCAGCCCAAAAGGAACAAAAAGACCTAAGCACCTCTCCACCAGCAATCAGCACCCAGATCAGTATATAGTAACTCCAAGATTACTATAGACCAACAGACCAACAATCAAGTAACCAATACCCCAGTTAAGAAACTACCAAAGAGCCAACAATAAACAGCCCAAACAAAGAATCCCTAAGATCACCCCCACCAACACTGACAGAGCAAGCCACCAGAACATAAACTGACAGCAAACTCCACTGCTTACTAACACTGTTGTTACATAGTTAGGGTAATGAAATGTCTGCAAGAAAACAAGCAAGCTAAAAGAGCACCAAGGACCCCCTCAATATTTCCTCTTCCCATAAACAATCCCTCATACATACACAAATACATAAATCATTAGCATTTCAGTTCTGAGGTCAGCAAAAAGTCCATAAAGGAATCTCGGAATGTTATGGGAATTTTTAATTTATTTTAATCCTGAACAAACCAACCAACTTTGTATTCCTTGCTTTTGTTCCCCAAGGCCTTTTGTGTGAAGGATAGATATTCTCATGATGAGCTACATTTCTTCCACAAGTTGGAAAAACTGACAATAAAACCAGAAGCTGTGTTTTGGAAACTTGGTGTCAATGTTTAAACCTGAAGGCTATTTTTGAAGTGAGTGCAAGAATTTTATGAAGCTTGGGCTTATGGAGCAGGATCATATCATTACTTTCTAGTTAATGAATTTTCAAAGATGTTAAGTTGCACTACCTCTGCAATACTACCACATATAGAACATCTCTATGAATGATTTCATACCTGTTCTGCCAATTTGTGATAGTTTCATTGCCTCAACTTCATAAATCTCAGCTGTGAAAGGAGAAGTCTAAACCATTCACAATGAAGCTTTTTTTAAAAAAAAATTGTACATCTGTTTAGATCAGTGGTTCCCAACCTTTTTTTGGCCATGCCCCACCTAAGCATCTCTAAAATTCTGATGCTCCTCCTGTGACATATAATTCTTACTATTCAAAAAGTGAACTCCTACTCACTTGGAGGAAGCCTAAAAGGCCATTAACTTGGTTTAAACAAGGTTCCAATTGCCCCCATTAAAAATCAAATTGCCCCCCTGTGGGGTGTGGGCCCCACGTTGGGAATCACTGCTTTAGATGAACACAAACAGAACCAAGCACAACAAAGGAATGTAATTTTTATTGAGGACATGAACTTAATATTAAATCTGAATGTCATAGATCAGTTGATGTGGTTTATGTAATATGATTAATATGGAACATCATACTGAAAACATTGATGTACTAAAAACTAACAAACCACATGTAACTACTCCATCAAAGGAAAACATTTTATATTGCTCTGAATGTTTCATCTCTAGTAAAAATGAATACTATACCGTGTAGTGCATCTGAACAAATCAAGATGCTCTTCCATTTTACTTAACATGTCACATTCCTGAATAATAACTGAAATATATTAGGGCCATCCTATAAAGTTATGTTTAAATTGAACAAAGAAAATTAAATTCAAATTTCTTTCACTGGCTGTAAAGGTTAGAAAATAATATTCATCCTGCACGGTCTCATAAATCAAATTGGTACACAACGTGAAATGTTAAATGGAGTTCTTTTCATGAAGAACTCTGAATTTGAATTTGCAAATTAATGGACATGAAAATGAAATGAGAATTAAAAGAAATAGAAAGACATGCATTTCTAAAATTATTGTTAATAAAACAACCAGACAAGAAAATGTATTGCCTGGTTTGCATTAAAACCTGTCTGTTTTCCAAGTTTTCAAAAATGAAATAGCCTTATGTATGAATGCCAGTAATTTACTTTCTATTGTCTTCAAAAAAGTGTTCAGCTGCACTACTAGCAGCCAGACAAATATTCTCATTATGTAGAAGCAGAAATATAGATGAGAGAAATGTATGAATAGGGTGAAAAGACAACTAATTAACATTTAAATTGCTGAACAGAAAACATTTGTCAGCTGCTAATATGATCAGCCTTAGAAAAAGGTGTGGCAGTCATTACCCTGGTTCTTTTATTCTATTATTGTAAACTGACATTATTGTTGTTTTGTTTATTAGGACCTCAGTCCTTGTACCCTCAAATTATCCAAGGCAAGAGTAGTTTCAATTATTTGTAATTAAAAAGCAAATAAATTATTTAGACTTATACAATCACAATATTGTATAAGTAATATTGTAAAACTAATGCAATATTAGTTTTCTTCCAAGGCAAGTCATGACAATGTCTAGAATAAGACTTAACCCATTAGAAATAAACATAAGCCTAAAATCTCATTCTTCCCACTGAAAAATATTTCTTTACCTGCTCACATACATCGGGTGTCCCTATTCATTTTCACATGAACCTGTTCAGTAGGATACTTTGTCATCAAACTGGCCTCTGCAGCATTCTTCATGAGTTATTGTGAGAAGTATGATGATATCAGGCTAGTTTAAGAGTAAGTAGTTAGATGAAGGTAAAGGTAAAGGTTCCCCTCGCACATATGGTAGGGACCTATTGTTGCCTCAGTTCTGGGATCTGATCCCACCTTCGTCGTCAGTGCTATATTGCTTGATTGGTGGACGCAATAACTGAGGCGACTTCGTAGTTGCTGCTAAACATAACATTTAATAACCTTTATCAACTACAACTCAGTAACCATTTCCTAACTAGAACTCCCGGGCATGTTTGACAGCTCCTTTTTTATAGTCAAACGGCTCGGCCAATCACAGGTGATCATTGTTCCCGCTCCTAGAGCAGCCCCTAGTGGCCTTTCAGTACATTACAGTTACCTTCCCACTAAGGTGGTCCCTATTTTTCTACTTGCATTTTTACATGCTTTCAAACTGCTAGGGGCAGAAGCTGGGGCAAGTAACGGGAGCTCACTCCTTTACGCAGCTCTGGGGATTCGAACCACCAAACTGCTGACCATTTCAAGGACTCTCCTGAATGTGAAAAATCTTGTTTTTTACCTTGCAAACTAAAGAAATAAACTACCTACAAAGAAATGTCTATGGAGATTCTCAGTCATCCAGGTCATGGTTGTCCCAAAGGTGCTTTTTCAAGAGGCATCTGGACTTTCTGGTTTTGCTTCTCATCCAAGAAGTTTCTTCAGCTCTGATTGGATGGTGGGGAATGGAAGGATTTATACTCCTTGCAGACTGCTGGTCATTTGCATTATTTTAGACCACGGATGTCAAGCTTGATCGTGTCATGTGATGTCACATGACGTAACATGATATTTTTTGCCTTTGTGGAGTTGGGGTGGGTGTGGCATCCGTCCCACAGGCTTCCAGTTTGACACCCCTATTTTAGACAGTGTTTGAGGCCACCTGGAAGTTTATCTGTGTTGTTACAGTCATCTGAGTAGTGTAAATGGGTGTGGAGCCTTCTTAGAACTGTTGAAAGGACTGTGTTGTAGATTGGAGATAGATGATGTCCTTTCAACAGTTCCAAGAAGGGTCAAACTCATTTACACTACTCAGGTTACCCTAATGACACAGATAAACCTCCAGGTGGCCTCATGACCAGCTGTCTGCAAGGAGTTATAAATCCTTCCATCCCCCCCCCCAATCCAGTCAGAGCTGAAGAAGTATCTTGGATGAGAAGTGAAATGTCTTCAAAGAAAAACACAAAGTCCAGTTGCCTCTTGAAAAAGCACCTTTGGAACTAACAATAGCAATAGCACTTAGACTTATATACCGCTTCACAGTGCTTTACAGACCTCTCTAAGTGGTTTACAGAGTCAGCATATTGCCCCCCAACAATTTGGGTCCTCATTTTACCCACCTTGGAAGGATGGAAGGCTGAGTCAACCTTGAGCCTGGTGAGATTTGAAGTGCCAAATTGCAGTCAGCCGGCACTTAGCAGAAGTAGCCTGCAGTACTGCACTCTAACCACAGCGCTACCGCGGCTACCTACAAAGAAAAAGTTATTAATTTCTAAACCAGTTTTTTTCTCCAAACTTGACAACTCTAAGATGTGTGAATTTTTAATTCTCATGCTAGATGGGGAATTCTGGGAATTGAAATCCACACACTTTAGGATTGCCATGTTTGAAAAACACTATTCTAAACAAATAACTGAACTAACTTCAGACATAATTGGCTAATGAATTGTAGTGTTGTTACTTTTTCCTCTTTAAACCAGGAACCAAGTGCATTGTTTAGTTTCAGACAGTTTAGTTTATCTGTTTGAGATAAAAATGTAAGGGTACATTATTGTAATGGTCCTTTTTAAAAAAATACTACAGGTTTACAAATAAAATAAGTTTTAAAGTAAAAAATGTTATTTTACTGCTGAATTCTCTTTAGAGTCCTCTTGCCTAAATTTTGTTATGAAATAAAACACTAAAAATACCGATTTACTGTATTTTAAGCAGAAGACTTCTCCTGTAGCGATTAAAGTAATGAGTAATAAAAGCGACTCAGTATATTTTTGCCACAGGGGCAGGGAAATTCAGAATGTGACATTATTGTTAAGACGAACTTAAGCCATAAAACTGCTAGACCATTTATATTAGTCATAGAATGAAGGTTGTAATCAATCATGATCTGATTGCCCTGAGGTCAATGGTGCAACAATAAAAGCAGCAAACCCATCTATTTAGAAAGAAATGTGTAATGTCAAATCCTAATTGAGTATTATAAAGCCAGGAATACACTTCACTCAATCATTCATACTGAAAATTTTGAGAGTGATATACTGTAATGTGCTTAAGCTTTAGGGAGGTGATGTCTAAAGGAATGAGTCTAGTAAAAAAAGAAATAGGGTGCATATTAGAGACTCATAAACCAGAAGCTTCAATTAATTATCTTCAGAAATTAGAAAATAAAAGTAGAACCCTTTTGATTCTAAGTTGAACTGTAAAGAACATTGTGAAAAGGTATAATTACTGAACAACGCCTTTAATTTGTCTTTACTGCTGCATCTGCCTTGCCTCCTTTGTATTATATTGGGAAAATCATTACAAAGTGATATATGAACAGTGTTTGCTGCCATTGAATAATTAAATCAGATAAGTGTTGGAACTGTAGCCAACTAGGATTGAATTTCTCCCATATTTGGAGACAATACCCCAAACTAAGGTTATTCTGGAAAAAATATATATAAGCAATGAGAACAAGATGTCTAGGCATGCTAGAGTAAATGCTTGGAGAGTAAGCCCACAGTAAACCAGGTGAAATGAAATTTGGCCGCCTATACAAGCTGAACCAGAAACTTTTCTCCAAAAAAGTGCTTGAGATAATATTTTAGCAGGCATAGCTTCAAGTGTGTCTCAGCTGCAATACATCTTACTTCAGGTCAAAGGACCACATTGGTGCCTCAGCATGTGATTCTGTAATGGTATGTGGGAAAGACTTTGGGAGAAGGAGGGGAGTTATGATACCTAGGAAACAATAATAAGGGGTGGGGAGCCCACAGTTGCATAAGAGGCAAAGAAAGAAACTCAGATCTGCCCTAACTTATCAGACTGTTAAAAAAAAAAGACAATGGGAGATTTATACTTTCAGACTTGCAAGATTCTGTTAATGTAGCCTAGAAAATAAAATAGAATTAACTCATCTGGCTGTGTTTTCTGTCTGGTGTACCTGGGAAGATTGATATCAATCTTGCAAGGCTGTTGTAAGATGTTTTTTCATTCATGGAAGAGCGTCTTTGGTTTCAATTTATTTATTCTTAATGTCTTAAGTAATGTACCGTATTTTTCAGAGTATAAGACACACCTTTTTACCCTCAAAAAGAGGGTGAAAACTTGGGTGCGTCTTATACACCGAATGTAGCCCCACCAACCCAGCCACCCCCACCCTTTGGCCTCTATCTTCCAGCAATTTACCTGTTTGCAGCAAAGAGGGAAGAGCCTGTAAAGCCAAGCAAGTCAGTAGCAGCTTCCCAACCTACAGCTGATTTGCCATGTGCTAAAATGAAAGTGAAACTAGCTTGCAAAGAGGCAAATAGCTGGGAGAGACACGCAGATTTTTATTTTCTGCTGAACTGCATGGAAGGGGGTAAGTGAATAACTATAAATGTCTGTAGAATGTTCAAATTATTAGATTTATTTTTTAAAGACTGTTTTATTATTGTTCTAGAGCCAGGGGTCTCCAACCCTGGCAATTTTAAGACTTGTGGACTTCAACTCCCAGAATTCCACAGCCAGCTTTGTTAGCTTTGCTGGCTGTGGAATTCTGGGAGTTGAAGTCCACAAGTCTTAAAGTTGCCAATGTTGGAGACCCCTGTAAATCTAGACAACTTAACAAAATAAAGAATCTTTTTAAAATAAATGCTTCCTCTGAAGAGGCCCAGTGCTATTGTATATTCTTTTAAATAATAGAGAATAATGTATACTTCCAGAAATTTTAATTAATTTTAACTGCTCTGTACAAGTATAGTCTGAAATGTAACAGTGTCCTGTTTAGTATTAGAGTTAAATCCTGACTTACCTTGGAGTAGATCTATTTAAATAATTGGGGAGGAGTTAGTGTGATTACATTTAAGAAAACTTTCTGGCATAATGTACATTTCTCCAATTCTTTGCTATTTCTATGGGTCAGGCACACATGCACAGAAATACACAGCAAACAGTGTATATCATCTGTACTGTTTGCTGTTTGGCAAATTGCTTGGAGGCAGAGGCCTTTTTTCCTTGTTTTCCTCCCTCAAAACTAAGGTGTGTCTTATACTCTGGTGCGTCTTATAATTAAAAAAATATGGTATATCCCCAGGCATGCATGCCTCTGTGTGTGTGTGTGTGTGTGTCTGTGTCTCTGATAAACCAATGCATGAAGATATTGATCTTCTTCACCATGAAGACGCAGTCCCTCAATAGAAAAATCATGTTTCACACTTCTAATATGATGCTCCGAATAAAAACCAAACCTTGATATTTATTTAGATGAATCAAGCTACGCAGTAGACTGATAGCTCTTAAAATACTGCAACACATTCCCTCCCCCAGTTTTCATGGTTTGATACTTAAATAAGATCTCTATCATACTGAAAAATTACAATAATGGTTCAATTTATGCTATTCTAATATATTGCTTTAGGAATTCTGTGAAATTGGAAAGACTTCTCATAATACTGAAAAGAACTGGGTGGATGGGTTTATTTTCCAACCAACCAAATTTTTGCTATCTGACCTGCCCAATTATTACCATTAAAGATATGTGCCTTCCTCTCCTGCATTTAGTTTCCCATTTCCCATTTCTATTATCCTCTTAAATTATCAGTCATCATGATCCGGGATCTAAACTTCCTATCTGACAAATAATCCTTTCTAATGTGAGATAATTATAATTGAGCTAATCCAATAATCACCTGGTTAGTCAGTCCTCTGAACCAGGGGTCTCCAACCTTGGCAAAATTAAGACTTGTGGACTTCAACTCCCAGAGTTCCTCAGCCAGCAAGTTGAAGTCCACAAGTCTTAAAGTTGCCAAGATTGGAGACCCCTGCTATGAACCACAGAAAATTTATTGCTTTCTGAGTTGATACAGCTCCAACTTCAGATTCCATATCTATAAAATATAAAAGCCAAATACAACTCACGCATCATCACAAAATTTCCAGAACCATAAAGCCTACAAACTTGAAACTTGGCACGTATGTTCTTCTTGGCTTCTACTTGCTAGCTAAGAAAGGATTTTTATAAATGACCATCAGATCATTAGTTATTTCTTATAATATTATTAATGCGCTCTGGTGCTAAGGAGTTAGATGTTTTAATACCCCTCCCCACCTGAAAAGAACTCTGTTCCAATTGCCAGTGGGCGTGGCCAGCGTGTGACTCATCTGGGCTGGGAGTTTAGACATTCTACTCCATGCTATGGAGTTCAGTTTCTAGCGAAGCACAGGTATCCAGCTACTAGTTTTAAATAAATGGCACATTAACAATAAAATTAGTGGACCAGAGGAATGCTGTCGATATAATTTACTTGGAGTTCAGTAAGGCATTTGATAAAGTAGACCATAACCTACTATTAGATAAAGTAGAAAAATGTGGGTTAGATAGCAACACCACCAGATGGATTTAAAACTGGCTGACCAACCACACTCAATGTGTAGTGCTCAATGGAACTGCATCTACATGGAGGGAAGTATGCAGTGGAGTACCCCAAGGCTCTGTTTTAGGCCCAATACTTTTCAACATCTTCATCAATGACTTGGACGAGGGAATAGATGGGGAACTCATCAAATTTGCAGATGACACCAAACTGGCAGGGATAGCCAACTCTCCAGAAGATAGGCTCAAGATACAGAAGGATCTTGACAGACTTGAACATTGGGTGCTATCTAACAAAATGAAATTCAATGGTGAAAAAAGTAAGGTTCTACATTTAGGCAAGAAAAACAAAATGCACAGGTACAGTATATGTGGTACCTTGCTCAACAGTAGTAACTGTGAGAGGGATCTAGGAGTCCTAGTGGACAACCATTTAAATATGAGGCAGCAGTGTGCAGCAGCTGCCAAAAAAAGCCAACACAGTTCTAGGCTGCATTAACAGAGGGACAGAATCAAGATCACATGAAGTGTTAATACCAGTTTATAATGCCTTGATAAGGCCACACTTGGAATACTGCATTCAGTTTTGGTTACTACGATGTAAAGGGGATGTTGAGACTCTAGAAAGAGTGCAGAGAAGAGCAACAAAGATGATAAGGGGACTGGAGGCTAAAACATATGAAGAACCGTTGCAGGAACTGGGTATGTCTAGTTTAATGAAAAGAAGGACTAGGGAAGACATGATAGCAATGTTCCAATATCTCAGGGGTTGCCACAAAGAAGAGGAAGTCAAGCTATTCTCCAAAGCACCTAGAACAAGAAGCAATGGGTGGAAAAAAACAAAGAGAGAAGCAACTTAGAACTAAAGAGAAATTTCCTGACAGTTACAACAATTAATCAGTGGAACAACTTGTCTCCAGAAGTTGTGAATGCTCCAACACTGGAAGTTTTAAAGAAGATGTTGGATAACCATTTGTCTGAAGTGGTGTAGGGTTTCCTGCCTCAGCAGGGGGTTGGAGTAGAAGACCTCCAAGGTCCCTTCCAACTCTGTTATTATTATTATTATTATAAATATCAGACTTATTTTAGTCATACGTCTGTCGATCCAGGTATTCCCAACAATTGGATAATTATTTCAATTCTTCAAAAAGAACAGTGATGGATGTAGAAGGCAATGCCACTAAACGATGTAGAAAACCACACTTAGTCAAACCTCATTATTAATGAAACATTAATATTGTAAAGTCTGGAATAATGTATGTCTTTTTCTCTGTAAAGATCCAAGTGACACAGGCACAAGCTTAACTGATTGTCTCCATTGTGTAACATATTGTACATCATTTAAGAATTATCCTTAGTAGACTTTCAAAATAGGCAGAAGGAAAAGAAATAACAGAAGGTGAATTCAAGCAGGGAAGATAGAAACTGCAACGGTGGAAAAAGAAATAGAACTATGATTTCTGCCCCTTGCATTTTAGGTTCTGTATTTTATCATCTCCTCCTTGTCAAATAACATATCGGCACCACACACTTGTACCTCTAAGCTGTTCTTGTCAAGCATGGGGTATCAGCAACTGTCTGAAATGCTTTGGTCTTTTGCAAAGGATTTAGTCCAGACTGCCAGCTACTCAATGCCATCCTCTCATTCGACAATTCTCCTGTTGCAGGGAAACAATTGCCAAGAGCTCCCTGTGGGTAGATCTTACTGGATATAAATATTTTTACTAAGAGTGTTGAAGACGCGGCAGAAAAACAAACAAACAAGATGGTAGGCATAACTGTGCAATTAAAGCTTCACACCTTTTTAATGTGCGGCACACATGCCAAACACACATTTTAAAAAGTGGAGGGATTTTTTTCATGCAGTCCCAGCCTTCATCTTAATGTTTTGCTTTTTTTTAGGCCCCTGTGGATGACCCCAATTTTTACATGTAAAAATTACACATATGTTCACATACAACATCCAGCTTTAAAATTGTGTTTTATTTCTTGTTATTTTCCCAGGGTAATTCAGTAAGCTCTGCTACAAATACTTTTCAGAAACAGAAGTCTCGACTGCTCAGTGCTTATAACACTTGCCTGGCAAGTAGAATGCTATTGGTTCAAAATCTGACAGACATATACTTTAGTTAATTTTTCTTTCTGTGGCGTGAGATGAAACTCTTTTGTCAAGTTGCTGGAAAAATAGTGAAATAGTAAAGCAGTGGGCGTATTTTTTTCTAAGAAAATTAGACATATAAGTTGTTCAAGAAAGTAGTAATTTAAAAAAAAATTGCAAATTTTTTTAATCAATGCTACCTCACATATTAGGCCATGATATTTAGACTCCTAATTATCAGTGGTGGTTGCTAGAAGGATTAGAGCACTACTGTGTGGCAACCATTGACTTAAGTCAACGGAGAGGGGGCATTGTTGTCTCTGTGTAGCATGCAGTTGAAGTGCAGGGGTTTGTGTAGGCAAGTCTTTTTTAAAATAAACTTGACAACTTGGCTGGGGAATTCTGGAAGTTGAAGTCCTTATCTTAAATCTTAAAGCTGCTGAGTTTGAAAAGGGTTGGCTTAGAACAGTGTTTCGCTGGCTGGGGAATTCTGGGAGTTGAAGTCCAGATATCTTCAAGTTGCCAAGGTTGGGAAACACTGGCTTAGAACAATATTTCTCAACTCTGGCTACTTTAAGATGTCAACTCCCAGAATTCGCTAGAAAGCATGGCTTGTTGGGGAATTCTGGAAGTTGAACTCCACACATGTTAAAATAGCTAAGTTGACAAACACTGCTCTGGTAGTAAACAAAACTCAACAGGGAAAACATACAGCAATGCCTGAGCCAGCACAAATAAAAAATATTATTTTCAACTTGGAGCAGGAAAATATAGCTGGAGATCACATCTGTAGTGAGCTGGAGATGAGTAGATAATGTTATTTCCTGTTTTTGCTTTCCAGAAAGGGTTTGTGGTTTGTATTCATGACAGGGCACCTTGACATTGAAGAAATTCCCAAACATAAGTGTACAAAAACATGAACAGCAAGGTAAAAGACTGAAACCACAGTTGTGATCATTATCATGTAATGTTCCCCACAACCACTGTTGTAGTTATGCAGTGATTTCAGTTTTATTCAAAGGTTGATGGTTGTAAAGGGATTATCTAGACTTTTGATTTCCACATTTGATTTCATATCACAGAAAACATTCCTATTTTATCCTTTTATCTTAAAGAAACTACATATGCATTTTCTTCAAGGAAAAAAAGTCACAGTGGCTTAAAAGATTTATGTAATGATTGCTGTGTATGTCTATATGCCTCAGTCAACAATGAAACTAATGCACGCTGATTGAATTAAGTCTAAAATCACACAAAGCTAAATTTTGTGTTTCAGCTATTAAAGGAAACAAATTACTGCAGATTTACATCTGTGTGTGTGTGTGTGTGTGTGTGTGTGTGTATATATATGTATGTATGTATGTATGTATGTATGTATTATGTATGTATGTATATGTGTGTGTATATGTACATACATACACACATACACACACTCACACACACCAATTTAAAACTATGCAAAATTCTAATGACATATAATTCTAATAACATATAACTCACCCTGAAGATAGAGATAGATAGAGACAGAGATAGAGATAGATAGATAGAGAGATAGATAGAGAGATAGAGATAGAGATAGAGATAGAGATAGAGATAGAGATAGAGATAGAGATAGAGATAGAGATAGAGATAGAGACAGAGACAGAGACAGAGATAGAGATAGAGATATATCCAGGGTGAGTTATATCTTATGTCATTAGAATTTTGCATATAGTTTTAAATTGGTTTTTATTATTCTGTAATATTGCATTAATGTAATGCAATTTTGCTCTGCAAACTTGTGTTCTGCTCATTGATCGAATAAATGTGTGATAATAATGAATTTTGTTCTTCATAACCTTGCATGAAATTCCTAATTCTGTCTTTTACATTAGTTTAATTCAAATTCCTGTGCTGAACCCATGATTCTTTTGTCCCCCCCCCCCCATAATATACATATAAAGAATGTTTCTTATCCGAACAAAGCCTTCACATCTAGGATTAACTTTTCAATCGCCCTAGGCTACAGGAAATGCATGGTCACTACATGATGAGATTATCCCATTTTCAATTTGATTAGTTTAAATATTCTTCATAGAATTTTTGCTCTTTGATTTATTTATTTTTTAAATCTTTATTCATAAAGCCTATTTTTATAAACATATTTTCCACCTTTCCATGGTTAGACTAGACCAGGGATGTCAAACTGGCAGCTCAAAGGCCGCATCCATCAAGCGCAGGCCAGGTCCATCCCAGCTCTGTGAATGGGAAAAATGTTGTGAAACATCACGTGACGGCAATGTGACATGGCAAGTTTGACAGTCAACAAAGTCAAATGTCTATGGAATAGACAGTCAACAAAGCATTTGCTTTGTTAATTTGTGACAATAATGTGGCTGAACTTTCTGGATTCCAGTTTAAAAAAATCAGTAAAAACCAGTTATGTAATCACAAAGTTCTATAGCACAGATTCATCTTAAGACAACAAAAGATTCAGCGAAACCCCTAGCAATTCTTCTGACAATAAGCAATAAAGATATATTTCAAAATAATTTCATCAAATTATGAAAATAAATAAAACAAGGTATGGAAAATTCTGGAACTATCCTGGCTGGTATGTGTTGTGATTATTAAATTGAATATATTACCCAAAATAAATTTTCTATTCCAAATGGCACTAATTCCAGTTTCAGACAAAAAGAACTGTAAGAATTAATAAAGATTAATAAATTAGTAACGATTAATCAACAGATTCATTTGAAACAGGAAAAAACAAGCAAGGTTTAAAATTTTACAAAAGTTTGAAGGAAAGAGGAGGGTTATTTGGATAAGAGAATCAATAAGATAGTTGAACATTAGAACATCAATAACAGGAGCAGATTATATTAGCAGATCCAGTTAACGTTGTACGTTAGGTGTGCATGATATAAAAAACCAAAATAATAGAATTTGAAAGGAATTACAAGACAAAGCTTTTAAAAATCTGGAATCTTTCAAAAGCAAGAATAAGTCTGGCAATTTTATCATTAGCCTCACCATGAAATATTTTTCATTTTAAGGATAATGACTGTAACAAAAGAAATTACAAGTAGTTGTGGTTGAACAACTGGCATGTCTTATGACCATAATTCTGGGCTCAGTTATGGTTGTAAATTCGAGGACTACCTGTTTGCTATCATGATCTATCCAGATTCAAAACACAGATTAAAGACAATAATGAATATTGAATAATGTGGATAAGTAAATATTATGATTAATAGACTTGGACGATAATGGTTACAAATGTGATGGTTATATGTTTATAATGCTTGATATTATTAACCAATTATATACAAAACCAAACAGAGCATTTAATTAAATAATGGAAAATGTTTAATAAGGATATGTGAAGATTATGGTGAATAGATTTTGAGAATAATAGTTATAGCTATTGTGTGTGTATAAGATTTATTACTTGTATTTAAAAGGGATTATACCCAGTCAGTACACTGCCATTGTAGATATGGAAATTTATATATAACAAAGAAAATTGCATAAACAACAACAACAACAACAACCACAGATTAAAGACACAATGGGAATTGCATAACAAAGGGACGAATTTACAATATTCTGGTTACTATAGCTATAAAACAATAGTCTTTAAAAAAGAAAGATGGGCTTTGAGAAAGATGTCAGAATTTGAAATACTGTACCTATGAAAAACCAAAATAATTTACTAGACCATATTTATAAATTGTTGCCAAAATAAGATATATTAGGAAAGGAAACTAAAACTGCATGATAAAACAGATGAAAAATTTGATATAAGTAATTACAGTGGACTAATGGAAAGAGCTATAAATTAAACTCCAATAATTTAAGGGAAAATATATAACCATATCTGCAATTCCTAAGATAAATATAGCATATAACAAATGTTGGAAATGCCATAATAAAGATGCAACATTTTACTTGTGATGAACATGCAAATATACTGTATTCAAAAGTACTGGAAAGAAATGCATCAAAAAATCGAAAAAATGTTAAGAAAAAAATTGAACAAACCACAGATATTTCTATTACTCATAGTTTCAGACAACATAAATGAAAAATATCACAAGTTACTAAGTTACATGTTGACCCCAGCAAGCTACTTTGCCTACAATATCAAATTATATTGGAGACTAGGAGACTAAAATTGGAGAATATGCTGCCATAACAAAATTGACATTATATACCAGTGATGGCGAACCTATGGCACGCGTGCCGGAAGTGGCATGCAAAGCCATCTCTCTTGGCATGCCAGCTGTCACCCATTTCTCTTCCAGATTCTGGCGCACACATGCGCACCGGCCAGCTGGTCTTCGCACATGCAGGAGTGCCATAAATTGAAAGAGCAGCTCCCTGGCACGCATGCACACTGGAAGCTGAGCTTCCGGTTTCCGGCACGCCAGCTGGTCTTCGTGCGTGCATGCATGCCAGAAACCAGAACACCAGGTGACTGGCGCACATGCGCACACTGGAAACCAGAAGCTCAGCTTCCTGGCGCATGCATGCACACCGGGGAACTGCTCTTCTGGTTTCCAGCATTCTCCCGCACATGCTCCCGTTTCGGCACTTGGTGCTGAGAAGGTTCACCAACACTGTTATATACTCACAAGAGAAATTTAACTAAATTCAAGCAGGAATGGTTCCAATATATACAATATATTGCACAGCAAGGCATTCAAATAGAAACTCAAATAGAAACTAACAACTATTACAGTCTAAACTGTGGCAAGGGGTTAAGGATACAAATAGAAGGGAAGGGATCAATGACTAAAAAGTAATTTATCTTCTTTTTTAACTATAATTTTTTAAAATGATGAACTTTACTTTTAAACATTTGTCCTTTGCCATTTCTTATAAAAGAACGTTTTATTGAAATACAAACAAGGAATCACAGCACATAATGAGGAATAAAAAGAGAACAAAAAATAATAAGCTAAAAGGAGTTTCTTTCAGTTAAGGACTTTCCAGATAATACAAAGCTTACAACCTGTTGTTAGTAAGCAACTCTCTTGGATTTGTCACAATAGCAACCAATTCATATCCCTATCTGTCTCTCAGTTGCAATGACACTATAATGTTTGTGACAGATCAGTGGCAGGCACAGATACACTCCCTGCAGCTGAATAAAGATGCTGCCACCCTTAATGGCACACAGCCAATGTTCTCATTGTCTGGGGAGGACAATAAAGTGATTAGTGATGTGCTGTGTTCTTTGCCACGTTCTTTGCTCTGTTGTGAGAACAACTGTAACTTCTCCAACTTGCCTTCTCTCATTAGAAAGGATAGACTTACGGCATACTGCATGCTTAAAGAATCATTGTGCCATCATGGTCAATGAAGTCATTGCAGCATACAGAATAGACTGCTAATATCTCTGCTTATCTATGGCACAGGAGAAGTCAGTAGCCATACCTTCCAATCACACTGACTTCTTTGTATCTTAGTTATAGCTAGTGCTAATAAGTGTTGAATTCTTTTGATATTTATGTTATTATTAATTTATGTTAATTTTTTTTGCTTGTTATGTTGTTTTTCTTGTTTCTTAGCCATCTTTAATACAGAATGGGAACTCTGTCATTAAGTGATGCAGTTATAAAGCACCATGTCACACAATAGTGCCAACTTATGATAGCAATTCTGACAATTCTAGTTGTGTTTTTAAGCAAATCCTGTGAGGTTGTTAGGCACATCTTCATGGGATGGCCATTTGTGGCCTCCAGAAAGCTTTCCAATTTACTTTGTTTGTTGGAAACCACAATGAAGGTTGCAAATGGTGATCAGGTGACTATGAGATGCTGGAATTGTTGTAATTGTGAGCTGGTTACTTGGAGTCTAACTCACTTGACTGTGGGGACATTACAATGACCACAGCTTCAAGGATTAGGCATAAGTCTTCTTGTTCGGTGCAGTCATTACTTTGAATGGTCAATGAATGAAAAGTTGTTAATCAAGGACTACCTGTACTCACCCAATGTAGAAAGTATGAAACAAATAAACAAATATCAAATATTCAGCTACCGGTATGTTTAAATAAGCTTAGTTCAGTTCAATAAATATTCTAAGCATCTCTTCAGAGTAACAGTGGAGAAGAAATGGGACAAAAGTTCATTAGTTTGAAAGCTGGACAAATGATGCTTTCAATAGAAAAGAATATCTGTTGCCAGTGTTGAATTGTAGAGTTCAAGGTGCTCTCCGAGCTTGGTTGGTTGTTTGCAAACGTTCCATTACACAATGATGTTGAGAATTGAAATGTCTATAAGTAAACAACCAAGCTCAGAAAATGTTACTGAGAGCATAGGTATGAAAAAGCAAATGCCCAGTGGGATTGCTATATATATATAAAAATTCAACCTCACCATTAAACTCTGATTCTACAGTATGTTTGTAAAATTGGGTATGGGAAATATGAGGCTGCAGGTGTACATATGTCTTCCGGAAGAATAGCTTTAGAGTGAGAATTTCAGCAAAAAGAAAAGGCATATTTGTATATCCAAAAAGAATGCATATCTTGTGGTTTAAATCTTTACATCTTGTGATCTCAAACCAAGATTAATAGATTTAGATAAATACATTCTGCCCAGAGATATCATTAAGCCACCTGTAAACCAAATTATTTTCTTAGAGGATGGACAATATGTTTGGTTACTTTGAATGCGTTGGTTCCAAAATAGAAAATGTTTCGTATTTATTTTTGTATGTATATGATGTATTTATTTATTTTTATATGGTGGCTTTCTTTCTTTTCTGATTTAGTGTTTGTTTTATGCTGTATGCTGCCCAGAGTCACACTATTTGAATTGGGTGCCATTATAAATATCAAAAATAAATAAATAAAATCTGCAGTTGTCTACAATATGCTGTGTCAGAACATTCTTCCATTTCATGTTGTTTAGACATTTTTCTGTAGTTTATTTCAAATGACTTACTGAAGTTAGTTTTCTAGGCAGGTATTCCACCATGGTTGAAGGCAATTGCAGAATGATTCCCCCCCATTGCTAATGTTTTATAAATGTTATTGTACTTTTAATCTGTTTCTCTGTCATATTTCACTTGATGTCTTACCAAGATTTGTCCATCACTTTTCTGTCAAGCCTAGCAATGCTGGGAATAGCCAAAGTAGCAATAAGGGAAGCCAGAAGCAAAAATGGCATGGATTGTCTCTTATTCCTTTCTTTCTCTTTCTCCCATTCATCACTTAATGGGCTGTCAGAGAAAAGACAATTTATTTTTGATATCTCACCATTCATCAAGATTTTTAGAATTAAGCTGAGGTCCACATAAAATAAGACCAAGGGCTACTTTGGGTTCTAGAGTTACAGACTGTCCTCCCTGCAGCTGGTATGCATGGTCCTGCATAATTTGTGCATACACGTATACATGCAGTTTTGAAAGAGCTTCTGACTTTCTGCAGCTTGTTGGACTAGATGATCTTCATATCTTTTTCATGCTTGAAGCATTCTGACTTTATGAAGCAGATTCCCATATTGATTGCTTAGCTTCAAGGGGGTAAAATGCAATTTTATTTGCTAGACTGATCTGAACCACTTCTCTCTTTATATTGCATTATATTTTGTCCTCAAGATATGGTTATCAAAACCAGTTTGAGGCAATTTTATGATGCAATCTTTCACAAAATGCTTTCCTGCCATCTCCCAGTAAACTTTACTGAACAAGACGAACTACTATTATAAAGACAACTTTTATTCAAACTTTCCTGCATTTACAAACAGGATTTCTGACTGCACTGAATTATCTATTAGCTGCATATACCCCCTATTACATACTGAGGTACGTAGTAAATTTGCATAGCCGCCGCTGATTGGCCAAAATAGTAGCGGCAGATTTAAACGCCTGTCACTGGTCAGCTGAACTGCAGGGAAACCTTTAAAAGTGGCTTCCCTGCCTGCCAGTTCTGGTTACTTGAAGCTGGCCTGCTAATAAAGTTGATGAACTGTTCTACGGCTCGCCTCTCCTTTCCCGCGCGCTAATCTAACACCCCCTCTCCTGAGGTCAGGAGAATGACTATCCAGTTATAAAATAAGCTTTTGTAAGAAGAGAAAATTTCTTAGTCCACTCTTCCACTCTTAGTCCAATACTTGAACCACTTTGTCTAAATTGTATTTATAATTATAATATGAATGATGAATACGTGTCCAGGATAATGCTGCAGGATCCAATTTGAGGCGGTCGCCAGAACCAGAGGTTTTGACTTCTGAAATTTCAGACCCGTTCTGGAGCCCATCATGCTGAAAAGCTCAGAAAAGTCTGGTCCCAGTGACCGACCAGATTGGATCCTGCATAATTATAATAGTACATTTGGGAATATACAAATGAAATTGCTAAACACTAAAAATAGAACTGAAGGAAAGTGTGTGTATGTATAAATTCTATCTGGCCTCTTTTTTGCATGCTTTTTTAATAGAGATAATTTGTAGCGACACCTTTTCCTCCTTATCTGCACTCAATTTACTTACCTGAACTTTCTGGAAATGCTTCTCAAGAGAAGTCTTCAAGCTCATTCATAAATGAATGCCAAAATTGTCTCTAATTGCCTCTAAACAGGATCCTTTCAAGCTATTTCTTGCTCTGGGTGATAGAGATGGTGGAGTTTCCAAATCTCCCGAAAGATTGCAGAATAGGTGTACATGCAGGGAGTGGTTTAAAAAAAGTCAAGTTAGCAGCTATGATTATGCAATCAAAGTTCCAGCCCTCTTTAAATCTGTGTTGCAGCCTGCAGATACACCTAGGCAAAGAAACAGGAAGAGAGAAGAGATTGGACAAGGAGATGCTGAAACGAAGGCCGTTACATTTGTTTGAGAGTCAAAGGTACCTGGACTGAGAATTGGAGATTCTAGTTTAAAACTTTACAGCCAGCCAAGAAGAATTAGTCTGTTTCAGGGGTGGGTTCCACTTACCTTTGCCACCGGTTCGCATTACGATGTTTCGTTCGCTCGCTCGCGCGTGTGCGTGCATTCCCTTGTGCAATTTGGCTTCTGCGCATGCTCAGAAGCAGGAATCAGCTTGAAACACAGCTGAGGAGCTGATCAGCTGTGCTTCAGGTGAAGAAATAAAGGTCAGTACTAACCCGCAGGCCGGCGGGAGGGCTCATTTCAAGCAGCAGAAGGGGGAAAATTCACAACCCCCAAAAAAGATGGCGGCGCACACAGACCGGCACCAACAGTGACATCACCAGCGGGTCGCTACCAGTTCGGGCGATCCGGTCCGAACCAGGAGAAACCCACCCCTGGTCTGTTTCAGCTGAAGCATGAACAAGCAATGCAAATAATAAAATATCGTAGTAGCCAGTGAAGAGTCTGAGAAAGCCTGTGACATTTTCTTAAATCTCCAAACCGTGATTTAGAAATGGAGATATGACTGGATACAGATATACTTATCCTTAAATTATGCTCATTGAATTTTATATCATTTTAGTCCTTTTGCTGTAATATGTCATGCTGCTTTTACTGGATCTGCTCTAAGCATAACTAAATCTAGATCTGACTTATAATAGCAAAGTGAGTTTTATAGCTGAGCTTTCTACTGTTAATTTTCAAAATCTCAAACATACTGATGAAGTCTCAGTCCATGAATGTTAAATATATTTTTGGGGTGTGTGTGTGTGGAATGGTTCACACTAGTTTTCAGGTCCCAGAAGTTAAGAAAAGAGATAGGATGGGGTAAATGAGATGGGAAAGAACGGACAACAGATATACTGAACTGAACTGAATCAAAACTACATTGTTCCCCTTCAAGTGATTTATCATAAATTCAAAAAATGTGTTAAGGAAAGAAAAGAAAAGCTTTTGAGTGAGCTCCTCTCACCCACAATCATTTTCAAATAAAGAGAGAAAAATAGAGGTTATATACATTCACAAGGGAGTTGAATTACAGTAAACATACTATCACTTTAATTACTGAATGAAATGTTAGGTGCACTAAAATCATTATAGCATTTTCTAAAAGAAAATATTATTCACTTTTACTTTGGGGGCATAGGCATAAATGGTACCAGTTCTTTAAAAAGTACATTATTACACTTAGATTGCTTTCCAAATTCTCCCAAAGGTTATTATTATCAATAATCTGATGGACTTCCAGCTGAAATAGCAATATTAGCTAAAACAGAGTCATACGTACAAGGCTTCAGTTGTTCTCTCTTTGGAAATGTGATGACTTGCCTTGATTATTGGAAATGTTGTGGCAAAAATGATTAATAGTGTTTTCTTCTTTCTTTTAATTTGTAATCCAAAGGATAGGATATGTATGTAAGAATCATATAAGTAGCCACTGTTTGTTTTTGAGAATGTCTGCCTGGAAAACACAAATGTTTGTCCTAAATTGAGCTTTAAAAAAGCAGACAAAGCAAGTTTGAGAGCTCTAAATTGAAATATTCATGCATCACTTCCATGACTTCTGTTGGACACTGCCAGTTGAAGGGTGTTTTTCTCTCTGCAAAATAGCCAAATGATCTGCTGGATTAGCCTGTGTGGAAGAGAAGGGCAATAGCCAAAATGAATGGAAGCACTTGAGATAACACAAGGGAGATACTGTTGCTTCAAACAATACCATAAAACTGTCCATGGTTAGTAGGGAATGAAAACAGGGCAATGTCCATTTCTGCCCCTCAAATAATGCTGCTGGTCTCTCTGGCAATGGTGCCACATACCTCCCTGCGACCAGTTAGATCACACAGGGCTGGCCTACTCCAGGTCCCGTCAGCTAAACAATGTCGGCTGGCGGGCCCGTGGGTGAGGGCCTTCTCTGTGGTTTCTCCTACCCTCTGGAACCAACTTCCCCCCTAGATCCGGACTATCCCCACCTTATTGGCCTTCAGAAAAGCCGTGAAGACCTGGCTTTTTCGGCAAGCCTGGGGCCAATGATTGTCGATGCTGGCCTCGTAATGAAAGGATTGAATGATTGAGTTGACTAAATGTTTTTTATATATTGTTATACTGTACTTTAACTCTGTTTTTAATTTTTTTTATACTGATGTTATTTGTATTTTTGTTAGCCGCTCAGAGTCCTTGCAGAGTTGAGTGCCATATAAATGCAAGAAATAAATAAATAAATAAATAAATAAATAAATAAATAAATAAATAAATAATAAATAATAAATAAATAAATAAATAAATAAATAAATAAATAAATAAATAAATAAATAAATAAATAAATAAATAAATAAATAAATAAATAAGGTAGTGTGATGAGCTGAGCTGAGCCTGAGCTGCCCAAAATATCACCTGTCTCTTTTAAAAAAAGTTCTTGTTTTCCATGCATTCGTGCAACATATTGGATGTCTACACTATGATGATGTCCCTAGCATGCTCAAATACAATAAAGCTTAGAATATGGGTTTTTGAAATGTGGGTTTAAATTTAAAGTTCTTTTAAAATGCCTATTTCCTATTAGACTAAAGATAGACACCAATTAAAGAAGAAAAATCACAAAAGAGCTACTATTTAAATGAAACAGAGTAACAGAGTATATTGAATATTATTAGACTAAGGTCATTGATATATGATTGGATTAGTTTTGTTAGTGTGCATTAAATCTTGTAATCATTCCTAAATAGAGGCACCATCTGGTTGTCAAATGTACTATGAAAGAGCACTAAATCATTCAGCAAGGAAACACTTGAGTACTTTCAGACTTGAAGGATATGTGCTGCTTGGGCTACTTAACTACAAACCCCATTAATCTTCTAGACCAGGGGTCAGCAACCTGCGGCTCTGGAGCCGCATGTGGCTCTTTCATCCCTCTGCTGCGGCTCCCTGTCGCCAGTCAGCTCCACAATTGATAGGGCTTTCAGTTAGGATAGGTAGAGGAAAAAGGACGTCACTCTAGGAGGAGACTCTATGGTGGGGGAAACCGGACTTCTGGTTGGCTCCAGAATTGAATGGGGGGCTTCTGGTTAGGGCTTTTGTGGCTCTTTGAGTGTTTTAGGTTGCCGATTCCTGTTCTAGACCATAGAACCAGTACCAATGGCCATGGGCAATATATATTAAAAATATACACCCATTCAAAAATGATTTGTAAATATTTGCCCTTTATTTGGCAGGATTTGGAAAGCAGTAGGTTTATGACGGCATTTAATGGCTTCCACAATATGCTGTCTGAGAACTCAAAAGGACTTCTATAGAGAGGGAGAAATGGTTTAAATGCTTATATCTGATACTTTCCACTGCTGATTTTTTAACACAAAAGACTTTGCAAGGTTTGTTAAGACAGAATTACTGAATTGCATCTCTAAACTCTCCTCCAAATAATACAGCAGTAAATCCATAGTATAAATGAGATCCGTTCTTTCAAAACCATTAGGAGTAAGCAGAAAATCCAACAAGAGCTTATTTAAAGTAGGAGGCAATGCTTAAGACTGGTAGAGCTAGAAACCAAGTAATCCCCCTGCTCTTGACTCATTTTGTGTACATGTGCACACCAGACAAAACTGTAGGAGCTAAAGCCGCTTCTCTTTTTTTATAACCTTTATCCTGCAGAGATAAGAGCGAAACCAAATCAAACAGAAGGGTTTCAATATGTGGTGCTGTAGAACTGCTAAAATGAATGACATTTGTCCCCAGAACAGCTTAGCCCAGGGATTCCTAAATAGTAGGTCATGCTTGCCAGCTGATGGGGTCACTGTACACTCATCTTAGAGATGGCTAAAAATCTCAACTGATTTTTCCAAAAATAGGTTTCCAGCCTGCATGGCTGTCAGCTCCCGGCAATAATGCTAGAGTGCAATAAATGTTTTGCGACAGTAAAAGTCAAATAGAAGTAGACAAAAATGGAAAATGTGCCTATGACAAGTACATAGCTGATCATTCCCTTATGACTTTGACACAGTAAAAAGTCATATATAACTTGATTGTTATGAAGTGGATGAAAAGCTTGTTGATATGTACTATATCTTTCTTTTCACGAGCTTTCGCCAAAGTTGTTTGGTGGATGATGAATATAATTGAGTGATCTGGCAAATGGCTAATAGAGGTGTATGTGTGTGTGTGTGTGTGTGTGTGTGTGTGTGTGTGTGTGTGTGTGTGTGTGTACTATAAAGTGGATTGTTTTCTCTATATTTCTTCATGTAGTCACATATATGTATTTTAAATAATAACAAAATGTCTCCAAAGAAAGCTTTCTGTCATGCATTCTCTTAATTTTAATACTGACTTTTTCTATTCTCCAATCAGTATGCAGAGACAATTTGATCATATGGGAGGGGCAGTTCAGAGCTTTCATTTAATTCCTGAATTCAGAATAATATGGAGAAAGCAACTCAGAGTCCCTGCTGAGTTGAGCAGCATACAAATATAAGTAATAAATAAATAATAAATAAATAAACTCTGGATAAATCCAGTGATATTTCGAACTTTTCCTGCTGGAATAATGTTGTGGATGTATAGGATCATCAGAAGTTTCGAATTAGTTTGGTTTTGTGACAAAGAAGTAAAGCCATAAGGAGCAAATGATAAAATCAAACACTTATACACTTCCACAATATTTCCACCTTCAGATGATATGAGACTGAAGTAATCAATGCTTTTAGACTTCACTTTAGGCTGTGTTTATCAATATAAATACTTAGTCAAGCATTTAGATTAACCAAGTCTTCCTTTACTGAATAGAGGAACAATTTTGCATTGCTCCATTGATCTGATTTGGTAGAAGCAGCCTTAAAAACTAGGGCGGTTCTTGGTATATAAGAGGTTCTAACTTACCTTGCCGCCGGTTCACTTCCTCCCATGCCGTGCAGTGCCAAAAACCAATCTTCTGCGCATGCGCAGAAGCAAAAAACAGCTTTTGTGCATGCACAGAAGCCAAAAACAAAATGGTGCCACTACGGCGCCGCCAAGAGAGCCGGTTCAGGGGCGTGGCCACCTGGCAATCGCTTCCAGTTCAGCAAGTGGGGGAAATTCCCGCTACCGGTTCTATAACCGGGAGAAACCCACCTCTGGTTATTACTAAACTGTATTTGACCTCTCTATCCCCTTCCAAAGCTCCACCTAGGCAAAATTATTTGGAGATTTCAGTAACTTCAAATGACCCAATAGGTGGATATTATTCTGAGATTCTGTTAATTTATTGTTCTCAAAATTGAAAATATAGTGAATGGATCTGGAAAAATATTAAGTCAGGGTGAGAGCTATGATATATGTGATGTCCACATTATGAATACACTAACTTTCCAGGAATTAACTTCATTTCACTCAAGAAATATTGAACTATATTATTGCATGGAAACATTGTTGTCTCCTTATATGTCAATGGAGATTCTCTTTTGAAAACATTTAATTTCTTATCCAAGAAGCTTCTTCAGTTCTAACTCTTTCTCTTCTCTCCTTACACTTTCTAAGTGTTGTCCAAATGTGGAAACATTTCATGTTCCCCAGTGTTTTTCCTCAGTCCAAATTGAGAAAGAATCTACTTGCTTCTTTCCTTAAACCATAGCAGAAGAAGAATAGAAAGCATAGACTGAAGTGACATATTCCTTGGATTAGATAAAGTAAGAACTCTTAGATCAACTAGGGAATTCTGTTCTACAGTCTTATTGTGGACTTTTGCATTTGGCATTTCTTAAATTGTCACTTATCTAACTTATAGTTCCTTATCTTATTTTAACTAAAATCCCTTATACTTAAAGCAATCTCTTTCATTTTTAGTGATTAGTTAAGAGGGAATTAATAGTTCTCACTTGAAAATTTTCTCCTCAATATCCCATTTTGTAAAAGAAAAAAATTACCCTCATCACCCTCCTCTCAAATTAGTTATTAGCAGAACAACCAGCAATGTGCACACAGTATGCTGAAAAGTTTAATTTAAAAAATCCTTATGCTATACACAGGGGTGGGTTCCAACTTACCTCACCGCTGGTTCACTTCCTCCCGTGCCACGTGGCCATGCCTCGTGGGTGCATGCGCAGTGCCGAAAATTCAAACCCCCCCCCCAAAAAAAAGCCAAAAACAAGATGGCAGCGCATGTGCAGTGCCAGAATCCCGGCTTCTGCACATGTGCAGAAGAAAAAAAATCAGCAAAAAAATTCCAATAAAATAAAATAAAAAAAATAAAAAAAGATGGTGGCCTCCATGGACTGGCACTGACAGAACTGGCTGTGATATCACTGTGACATCACCAGCGGTTTGCTACCGGTTCTATAGAACTGGTGCGAACCGGGAGGAACCCACCTCTGGCTATACAGATTCAAAAACTAGTTAATTAATACAGCAAAAATCAATAATATGTAATATAAAATTTACCATTGATATTATTACAGTTACTGGTGTGAAATTGGTGAATTTCTTACCTGAACCTAAGTTTTGATTATTTTCATTTTGAAATTCAAGTAAATATAAATTTACTTGAAATTTTGGGCTTAGATAGCTTAGAACTTCGTCACCTTCGATCTGACCTAAATGTAGTTCATAAAATCATCTGCCACAATGTCCTACCTGTCAATGATTACTTCAGCTTCAACCGCAACAATACACGAGCACACAATATATTTAAACTTAATGTAAACTGCTCCAAACTCAACTGCAGAAAATACGACTTCAGCAACAGAGTTATCAATGTCTGGAATACACTACCTGACTCTGTGGTTTCTTCCCCAAACCCCAAAAACTTTAACCTTAGACTGTCTACAGTTTACCTCACCCCATTCCTAAGAGATCTGTAAGGGGCGTGCATAAGCACACCATTGTGCCTAACCATCCCTGTCCTACTGTCCTATTGCCTAATTTACCTGTACCTACTTTGCTAATGTTTATGTTTATACCAATACCTACTATCTTGTACATGTGTGACAAACAAACAAATAAAATAAAATAATTCCAGGATCAAGAACTACTTCTGTGTTTTAAATTTTTACCAACTGCTTTATTTACCAACACATTGGTTTTGTAATTTGACTGGCAAATTTAGTTAGCAGGTAGATTACCATGGTGTTCTTTGACTATGTTATTCATGTAGAAGGAAACAATGACACAAGAGGTAAAGAAGCTGTGCTTATTAAGATCAGTTTGGACTCAGCTGGAAGTAAAATAAACTTAGTAGATAGCACTACATATGACATGGGAAAGTTTAATTAAAAGAATTTCCAAATCAGGAAAAAGTTCAGTAATGGCAGGAAAACCAGGAGATCCGTTAAAGATGTCCCTAGCTAGTTGAATGTTTTTCTGCAATACACTCAACATGGGGCCAACTTTGAATACCACTCACTGGCTGCATTTGATATAAGCTGTAGCAGTTGGTCTCTTAACACATAGAAACTGCTGTACAAAAAGAACACCAGTGCTGCAGGCTCTCATTGGTTACCAGTAGGTAGTTCATTAAAAGACTTTTAAAGGTTAAGGTTATTATTAGTCAGGGACACCTAGTAATAAATTTTTGATATATTGTTTTCATTATTGTTTTGTTTCTCTAGATTGTAACTCACCATAAATCTTTAGGGACTGTGACAGTATATAAATGTAGAAAACAACTTCTCTCTCTCTTTCCTCTCTCCCTCTCCTTCCCCTCTATCTATCTATCTATCTATCTATCTATCTATCTATCTATCTATCTATCTATCTATCTATCTATCTATCTATCTATCTATCTATCTATCTATCCATCCATCCCTATCTATCTATCTATCTATCTATCTATCTATCTATCTATCTATCTATCTATCTATCTATCTATCTATCCATCCATTCATCCAACCATCCATCTATCATCTATCTATCTATCTATCATCCATCCATCCATCCATCCATCTATCTATCATCTACTGTATCTATCTATCTATCTATCTATCTATCTATCTATCTATCTATCTATCTATCTATCTATCTATCCATCCATCCATCCATCCAACCATCCATATATCATCTATCTATCTATCATCCATCCATCCATCCATTTATCTATCATCTACTGTATCTATCTATCTATCTATCTATCTATCTATCTATCTATCTATCTATCTATCTATCTATCTATCTATCTATCTATCTATCTATCATCTATCCATCTATCTAGTATATATTGTGTATACACACATACACATAATTTATATCTATATCTACCATCTTCCCTAAATATGTCATTTGAAAATATGAAGGATAAAACCATCTGACTATAAATGATAACTGTAAATTTTTTTCACATTGCTGATGAACCCCCTCAAAACCCTTGCTGATATTCTAATCTTTTTTACAAACTGTTCAGCTTCATGGTTCATGTTATTGTACTTAATCAGAAATAAATCTTTAAATGAAGGTATAAATGGTAATATTCATATTTTATAGAAACAATAAATCCTAAAAGTATGGTAATAAGCCTAACTGATCTCACAGCTGGGCCTAAAATATGTTGTCATATTTGTCCTATAAAAATAACACAGTCTTTTAAACTTCAGTTTATAAATACCTTTCACACATTTAGTTAAAAAACCTAAACAGATCAGAAACACACTCCCCTCTTGGCATAACCTCTTCCTTTTTCAAATTCCAATGGATCACACCAGGAGTGGGTTCTAACTTACCTTGCTGCCAGTTCGCTTCCTTCTGCGCCACGTGGCTGCACCTCATGGGCGCACGCATGCTTCACCTGCACGCATGCTCAGTACCCAAAAATCCAAAAAAATGTACCAAAAACAAGATGGTGATGCATGCACAGTGCCGGAAACTCGGCTTCTGCGCATGCTCAGAAGAAAAAAAAATTCAAAAAAAAATTTTTTAATCATTTTTTTAAAAAATAAGGTGGCGGCACCCATGGACCGACACCGACCGAACTGGCTCTGTGACATCACCATGACATCACCAGCGGGTTGCTACTAGTTCGGGCGAACCGGTCCAAACCGGGAGGAACCCACCTCTGGATCACACTCAACAAATGTTGCACACTCACAACAAATGCTCATAGAACTATACTATCTATACTTGTAAATCTATTATTTCTTAGACTTCAGTTACATGGAGTAACTGAAATGTATAAATCTTAAAATGCTTCATGTATGGCAGAACTTTTTCCAAATCAACTTAAACAAAACATTGGAATTTGACCACCTCAAAAATGGTAACTGACAATTCTTTTGGAACTCTTTTTGTTGTATAAAATAGGTTATTTTATAGTGCATCAATTTCCTCTATTTCTTGAGCATTGTAGTTGTTCTGCCAATGACATTTCATTGCAAGGACAAGTGAAGAAGTAAATATCCTAAGTATATTGCAGTTGGTCAACATCGGAATCTATATTTTATATTATTTATATAATTAGCAATGTCCTTGGTGTCCAGGATATAAATAGAATAATGGCCATGCTTAGAATAGCCTGCAAAATTGTTCATTTTATGTTGCTTTCAAATGAGAATATCAACATGGATTGATTTATCCTTAATGTTAGTGAACTAGCAAAACAAAACATATGCTTTTAATATAATCCATATATGTTTGTGCATCCATATGTATGTACATATATAACGAATTTGGGGCTTTGTGAAATCAATTAAAAATATCCATTTATCTTTTTATTGAGATGCATATGGAACAATGTTTTTTTTTTTCAAATTATGAAACTGGTCTTCTTGGAATAATTATTGGTGGAAAGGCCCAGTGTAAAAACCTGGGTCCCTTCCTGACACTATCCAGAGTTCACAGCAGATATTTTTCTTTGTACCCTAGGAAAGAAACATCTGAGGATGCCTAGGATTGAACTCTCAACCTTCTGAGTAGGAAATGAATGTCTTCACCACTAGGCCACTATGCTGTTCACTTACTACCTTCCTCTAAAATATATTCTATGAACTATTAGGGACGGGCTGCCTTCACCCTCTCACACACATGATATTTGTGCTGATTTGCCTGTTACCCTCTGGAATGCATCCCTTCTCTCCTGGAAATCCACCTCCTTACTATATTCCATCACACCAATATACACAAAAATCCATATTGTTATAAAAATAGTGTTTTTTAAATTAGTCTCTAAAATATGATGACTCCTAACTTTGCTATGGATACATTAACAGCTGAAGGTTGCACTGAAGAATCCTTGATAACTTTTTTTAAAATCTAAAATTAAAATGGATCCTGCAACATGAAATAGTTCCTTCTCATGACAATAACTAACAAGTTTAACAACAACAACAAAATATTGGTGGAGATTACAAGTGCCTGTAGAATAGAAAAGAATAATTTATCCTTGTCATTACAGAATAATGCACACACGGAATAAATGCATATATGTTATTGGATTATTTTCTATGAACTCAATAAAATATTTTCTATCTTTATGTAAGTGGGAGCATCTCTCACTCTAGATTATAAGCAATGATTCCAAAATGAGACGTTGTACTTACCTGAGACTTCCATTCTCGTCGGGTGGATCTAACCGCCAAGATTGGGTATTGGCACAGCCTTCTAGCCAATGGTGACTGAGTCTGGAAAAGTATAAAAGGTGGCTCTAGGCCTAGTTCCCCCTCTTTTGACGAGGGACAAATGCCAGACTCGACGTGCCATCATCAAACACATTTTATTAACTTTCCAACATGGGAGAACAATAACGTTGCTAAATACCTAGCCTAACTACCTATATGCAGGGAGGAAAAATTCAATCTATATTGCTACACCTATATACCTAATGATCTATACAAGAATTGAATCCCCTTGTCCAGCCAGAACACGAGTAGAAGGGAAGGACTTGGCGGCTAGCTCCACCCGACGAGAATGGACGTCTCAGGTAAGTACAACGTCTCATTCTCCATCATGGGTGGAGCTAGCCGCCAAGATTGGGACATACCAAAGTAATTCAGTCCCTAGGGTGGGCCTCCTGGTTCTGGCTGGGGCCGCCACCCTCCAATGTTACCTGTTCCAGTACCCTGCGCCCAAGTCAGCCTCCTGAGAGGCAAAGGCGTCCAGTCTATAGTGCCGGACAAACGGCATTGGAGATGACCATGTGGCCGCTCTGCAGATCTCCTCGATGGAAGCCCTCGTGTTCCAAGCTGCAGTGGTGGCCGCACTACGTGTGGAGTGGGCAGTAATTTAATTTAATTTAATTTAATTTAATTTAATTTAATTTAATAGATTTGTATGCCGCCCAACTCCCGGGGGACTCTGGGCGGCTCACTGCATGTCAAATCCATTACAAATAAAAACATATAACAGTTAAAAAGATATAGAAATTAAAAAATCTCAAACATTCATAACAAGTAATCCTGGTGGGTCGTGGTAAAGACATCTGTTCATATGCAATGTTAATGACAGTACGAATCCACCGACCCACCATGACTGAGGATGCTTTCCGCCCCAATGAAGAGTGGCGGAAAGATACGGACAAGGCCTCGGTTTTGCGAAAGGCAGAGGTCCTTTGTATGTAAGTGTCCAGTGCGCGCCTCACGTCCAGGAGGTGCCACTGTCTTTCAATGTCTGAGGATGGAGAAGGGTAAAAGGAAGGTAATACCACCTCCTGAGCCTGGTGAAAGTAAGAGTTTACCTTTGGCAGAAAGGTGGGATCCAACCGCAATACTACCCTGTCCTGGTGGAAAACACAGAGGTCACTTCTGATGGAAAGGGCTGCCAGTTCGGAGATGCGACGGGCAGATGTGACCGCCACCAGGAAGACCACCTTGTACGTCAGGTGGCCCAGGGGAACGGATTGCAAGGGCTCAAGGCACCCCCGTGAGTGCTAGTAACACTTTGGACAAGTCCCAGGTGGGGTACCTGTGCACCACAGGAGGGCATCTATTCACTGCATCCTTAAGGAACCTGGAGATCAAGGGGTGAGCAGAGAGTTTTCCCAGAGAGGGGCAAAACAGCGCCATGGATAGGGCAGCTATTTGGCGTTTGAGGGTGCTTGGGGAAAGACCCTTAGCTAGCCCCTGGCGTAGGAATTGAAGGACGTTTATGACCGAAAGATCCAGTGGGGAATAGCCCTCCCTAGCACACCAGGAGCAGAAAACCTTCCAAGGGGCTGCATAAATACATTGCATGGACGGTCTGCGAGAGTCAAGCAAGACCTCCATGACGTCCACAGGGATCTGACAGCTCCTCAGAGTGAGCCGCTCAAGCACCAGGCGGTCAGTTGCAACCAGTGAGGCTCTGGATGCTGCACTGACCCCTGGACCAGCGACCACTCTGTCGGAGGGATCCTCCATGGGGGTGAGACCGACAGGGAGACCAGGTCAGCATACCGAGCTCTCCTTGGCCAGTCGGGTGCCAGAAGTACCACCTCGGCTCTTTCCTCCAGAAGTTTCCGGATGACCTGCGGAATGATGGGGATGGGGGGGAAAGCGTAAAGCAACCCCTTAGGCCAGATGCAGCGGAGGGCATCTACTCCTTCCGCCCCCTGAGTTTGATACCGGGACAGAAACGTGGCCAGCTGGGCATTCCCCAGGGTGGTAAAAAGGTCCATTATTGGCTGACCGAACCGACCCACAAGTTGGCGGAAAAGATCTGGGTGCAAACTCCACTCAGAATGGTCTATCTGGTTCCGGCTGAGCCAGTCTGCCCTGATGTTGTTTACCCCAGAGATATGTTCAGCAGAGAGAGACAGTAGGTGTTGCTCTGCCCATAGCCCCAACTGCATGGCCTCAGACATCAGCTGTCCGGACATGGTCCCACCCTGTCTGTTTATGTGGGCCTTGGTGGCCACATTGTCAGTAAGGACCATTACATGAGAGTTTTCCAGAAGAGGCCTGAACTGCTGCAGGGCAAGGAACACAGCACATAGTTCCAAAACGTTTATGTTGAGGGTCGTCTCAGTTAATGACCATGTGCCCTGTGCCACCTGTGCCTCCACGTGTGCCCCCCCAACCCGATAGGCTGGCATCGGTGGTGACTATGATTTGTCGTGGGGGAAGGAAGCAGGTGCCCCTGTTGATTGCAGAGGTGGTCCACCAAATCAGTGACTTCCTGACTGAGGGCTGGAGTCTCACTTTGACTGGGGAATGGGCTCTTCCCTGATGCTGGTAGGGGAGAAGGAGCCCTTGGAGGTCCCTGGAGTGTAAGTGGGCCCATGGGACAATATGAATGACGCATCACCACCATGGACCCCATTGACCTAGCTTGGACATCCGCTTGAGATGCTGATGATTGAGCAGCAGGTTGATTTTAGCTTGTGGGTGGAGCTGTCTGGAGTGTGGGGCTATCTGGTTCCAATGCCAGAGGGAGCTAATGATAATTCCCTGCATCCAGGGAACTCCTGTCCCCTAGGTTCCCCTTCCTGGGGGATGCTAGGTAGGAATGAGTAGGGTAGAGTACTCTGGATTGGGTAATTTCCTTTGTAAAAGGCATCATTTTAAAACTCAACTCCAATTTACAAATCATGTTCTCTTTGTCTTAAAGTTCAGTTCATGAAAAACTGATATTTTCAAATACTGGAAAAAATTGATAGTTTGTATATAGTTATATACATTGTATATAGTTCCAGTTATGCTGGGCTCACAGACTCCAGAAAAAAGCTTGGTTTTGAACTGTTACTGGAGTGAATGCTCACTGGGCTGATTTGTTCCTTTTATGTGAGATCAGTAACTTACTACTTCTAAATTCTGCTGAAAGCCCTTGTTCAAGCCATTTTTAAAATATAGATAGAATCTTCATTCTAAGTTGATGCTTTAACAGGTACTCCTGAGGCAGACCTACAGGCAGCTAGTCTGAATTTTTGTCAGCTCAATTAGAATAACAGTATCCATATTTATCTAAGGCCTCTGTCAACAAGGTAGGCCTCAGAAAGGCCTGGGTAAATTAGTAGGTCCAAACAGTCACTTAAAATGGCCACCGCCCTTAAATGAGGCCAACAAGATGGCATTTGCCCTTAGTTGGTCTTTCAAAATGGCCACTGCCCATATTAGGTCTTAAAAATGGCCACCGGCAAGAAAGGGCATCCAAAATGGCCACCGCCCTTGATGTGACTTCAATATGGTGTCTGCCCACTTTTGGTATTTGAAACAAAAAGGCCACGCCCTTAGTGCCTTCAATTCTGAGGGCAATCAAAATGGCTGCCACCCTGTGGGAGACTTCAAGATGGCTACCGGCACTCTCAAAGACTGCCTGCACACTTACCAGGCTGAAGACAAGCAGAGCAATGCAGAGAAGCTCAAATGGAAGCAGACGGCCCAGGCACTAGAGGCAGGTACCGACAGGGCCTTGGATCAAAGGAGCCTTGTCAGATTGCTGGCTCTTGTCAGCCATTGCACAGAAGGCAAGTTAAATAAAGGAGGCCTCAAAGGAAAGGAGAAATTTTTTTGAAGTGGGCGGTCCTGTGTAATTCAAAATAGCGGCCACCCACGAGGCACTCCTAAAATGGCTGACTGTCTCCTGAGGCAATTAGTTCCAGCAGAGGAGAAAAGAGTCTGCTAAGGCCTAGCCACTGACTGTCAGTTTCTGGGTCCCCTGGAGTAATGTGGATGGCAGAGATCATCTTGCCTGGGAGGGAGGGCAACAGGTTCAGTGGAGCCGAAGTTTGGCACAGAACTAGCTGTGCTAAGTCCAATAGACTGTCTCTCCATTCCTGGGACAGGTACACCTTACACTCCAGTGAGTCAATAATGGCCCCCAGATGAACGATTCTGGTGGAGGGAATGAGTTGGCGCTTGGTCCGATTGACCAAGGAACCATGATGAGTGAGGGTAGTGAACACCACCTGGACATCTCTCTCAGCCTGAGAAGGAGAGGCAGAGGAGATGAGGATGTCATCCAGGTAGCACTGGACCCTGATGGGAATAGACCGTAGGTGGGCGGTCAGGGCAGCCAGAACCTTGGTGAATACCCTTGGTACCGAGTTTAGGCTGAATGGAAGTGCCCCATATTTATAATGCACCCCTGCATAGCACAACCATAAGTATTGGCGGTGAGATGGCCGAATTGGGATGTGGAGGTAAGCCTCCGAGAGATCTATGGATGTGAGTAGATCTCCCTTCAGAACACTTGCCAGAATTGATTGCAGTGTGTGCATTTTGATTTTGTTATGTCTGATGGCAGCAGCCATGCGGTCCTGTGCTTCCCTGGATTGAAGGGGATCCCCCCTGGTGACCTGTCTCTTGTGCCCCTGAGTGGGACCCTCGATGACCGGCTGGGGACCCCAGACCTCAGGTTCAGCTCTGCCCAGTGAAACGTTGTCCAGAGACAGCGTGTCAGGTGATCGAGCTGGGTGCTGGCTACAGTTCTGTGTTGGAGCAGATAGCGAAGCCCGATGGCTCCCTGAGGCTGGCTGACCAGATGACTTTGCTGAGGCCTTGGACTTGTGTGGTCTGGCCGTCTGGTCTGGGGATTGTGCCCTAAGGGGAGAGCGATCCCTAGATGGGGAGGTTTGGGTGGCCCTTGAGGGGCTCCTGTCCTCCGTATTGGCCCTGTGAGACTTTGTCTTGGCCTTTGCCTTTGATGGCTTGTCTGCCATTGCTTTCCTGTGAGAGGAAAAAAGATAAGAAAGGAGAGGGAACAAAACAGGTCACAAAGGCTTTTGGCCCTGTGGGTGTGTCTGAGTGAATCCAAAATGGCGGCCGGCCATGAGGTCTATTCAAAATGGCGGTCGCCTCCCCATGAGGTAAGTATGCCCAGGGCTGACCTCCCTCTGGGGCTCACCAGACCCCTCAACCCCTTTGGGGACCCCCTCGGGACACAATAGTGGCTTGGGGGGGGGTTTACCCTCTCTCAATAGGTAGATGCAGCAGACGTTTGTTTCAGGCCTCCTGAACGGCCGCAAGCGGTTGTGACAGGAAAGGCTCCCTCAGCTCACAGAGTCAGTCAGCAGCAATCCATCCTCTTCTGAAGCTCGTAGGCTGCTGCTCTTTAGCGAGGATGGCTCCAGACCCCCTGTCTCGCCACAAGTGGCTTGCAGGAAGGGCTGACAGGCAGGCAATCGAGTTTTAAAGGTCTCAGCCGAGCTGTGGGTCAAGGCTCCGATCGGCAAGTCTGTTAAGTTGTTGACCTCTCTGCCTGTTTTTGGAGGTTTATTTGCCTTATAAGAGATAGTTAACCCCTTAGAATTGGGGGACTACTCGTTGGACCGCTAATTGCGCTTATTAAGGAACAGAATTAAGGCCAAATATGGGCAAGTAGAAATTGTTCAAATGCAAATAGAGCCCAGGCCTGCGCAAAAACTGTCACGAGGCAGTGAGTAAGGCCTTCCTCACGCGGTCATCCAGGATATTCGGCAAATAAGCTTGCCAGCCTCGTGCAGAGCCCAATTATAGGTGGTGACAGGGGTCACCACAGTCCCAGGAGGTCAAATTTGGGACCGTTCCCACTCCCTCCAGGCCGGAAAAGGATGTTATTTCAAAGGTGGAATTAATTTGCTGATGGATTGGGCCTCGGCTGGAGGGGCGAGCAGCAGCAGGCCTAAGGCCTAGCTGCCTCTCCCAAGGCTAGAGAGCGATGGTACCTGGGGCTCGTTAGGGAACTTACAGTTCAGGATTCCAAGATTCAGGAACAATTAAGGATAGATACTCGAATTTTTGATGAAAAAGGCACTAGTCGTTGGCTATGACTGAGTCAAAAGAGGGGGAACTAGGCCTAGAGCCACCTTTTATACTTTTCCAGACTCAGTCACCATTGGCTAGAAGGCTGTGCCAATACCCAATCTTGGCGGCTAGCTCCACCCACGATGGAGAATGTGTCTAACAGTTCTAAAATTGAATGGGTGTTAGAAACAATGCAGTGATCTTAAGGTGCTATATCTGGTTTAGGTACTTTGAACAGAAAATAAAATAATGCAATGTTTAGTGTTTTATTGATATGAAAAAGAAAAATGTTTTCTTTCCTCTACCCTAGTACCAGTTCCTCTTGTACTAAAATCCCAATGATGTCTGGAGTATCTTTTGTGGATGCTTCAAGAGTAGCTAAATAAAAAGAGATTAATCCCCTCCCTTATCCCTTTGTATATTCTAAATTGTGTGACAGTCGCTCACCTTTTAACCACAGATTTAAGGGTAATTTATTACTTTTGGGTTCTTTTCCTACAGCTGAATTAAAGTGCTATTTGCCCCTCCTTGATTGGCAGAAAACTACACGGTTATAACATTTTTGGTCTCTACCACCAATCCCTTTCCTGCCTCTGTCACATCTGTTCTGCATCACTGTTCCAAAGGCTGTGGTTCTCATTACATGTGTGCAGCGCATGATAAACAGACCAACTTGTTGAGGCCTCTGACTTTGCTGCCCCCCTTCTCTTCTTCAACATGACAACAGCCTGCAGAAAACCCCCCACACTGCAGTAGGAACAGGGTGGATTAGGTACCATGACACTTCCAGGCATCTCTACACTACTGTACCCTCTCTTTTCCTTCTATTGCATGACACAATTTTTACAGACCGTTTTCAAAAGCCAAGCCAGGAATTACAAAGGGAACAGAGTCACCTACAGTGTGTCTTTAAATTGGTTCTTGGTTTTATTTTTTTCACGGTTCTATATTGCAGCAGAATTGGCAAAAAGGGGGGGGAGAAAACCACTCACAATTCCATGAGGTGGTCTAATGCTCTATTGCCAATGCACTCAGCCACCATCACTGCACTGTGATGCTTCTTTGTTCAAAAGTAATGTAAAATCTCCTTTAAGTTGAGTTCAGGCAATTCAGGTAGTTTTCTTTGCAAAGCAAGGAAGTGAGGCAATGATTGAAAGAACAAATCTTTGGGGAATGCATTTCATAATGGTGGCATAAAAAGCTGACCAAGGACCAGAGTGGTGCACTTCTGATTCCATCAGCCTAAAACATCCAGTACTTACTTCTCTGATCATTTCAAATGCTGATCACCACTTTTTTCACATCTTTGGTCTGCCATTCAATAGTATTGGGATAAAGGGAAGAACATTATTTTAACATTAGTACAGCTAAGAATGATTACCTTACTTAAGCTGTCTCTCATGGAGGCTAGGAACAAATTGATGGTCACATTGTGGAGATAAGAGGTTAAATGGATGTTAACCAGGAATGATTGTGGCAGGTGGCTGGTTTTAAGTGGGGGACTTAGTAAGACTTCCTAAGGCAGTTTTCTTGTGCTTTTTCATGTCATACCAATTCTGTAGATATTAATATTTATTTATTTACACGTTTCTTATTCTGCCAACTCATTTAGACTCTGATCCAAACACTCCCAAAACATAATTCTCACTTCCCAAATTAAACACTCACAAATAGTTGTCTAGCCACTATTGGGTTAATGTTTGAATATTAAAAAAACAACAACATAGCTCCAATGCTTTTGGAGTGAAAATTCAGACATACCTATGGGACCAAGTGATTTGCAGGGGTCTCCAACCATGGCAACTTTAATACCTGTGGACTTCAACTCCCAGAATTCCTCAGCCAGTAAATCTGGCTGAGGAATTCTGGGAATTGAAGTCCACAAGTCTTAAAGTTGCCAAGGTTGGAGACCCCTGATTTACAGGACCATCTATCCCTAGTGGTGTCTACCTGTCCTGATAGATCCATAAGAGAGTGACACTCCAGATCCTTTCTTAGGAGAGTGTCTTTGTTATGACTCAGGAGGAGATCCCACCATCTAGAAAATCATTTCCTCAGAATTAGACTTCCCTGACTCTGCTGGCCTTTTGCAACAGGGGTTGGTTCCTGCCGGTACACTCTTACCTGTTGGTCGCCACAGAACCGAAGAAGCCGCCATTTACATTCTTTTGCCCTCTGCGCATGTGCAAAGAGTTCGGCTTGCGCAGAGGACAAAAGAATGCAAATGGCGGCGTCCAGGCGGGTGGGGGAAAGCGGGCGGGGGAAGCCCCACGCTGCGAACGCCACCGGCTTCTTCGGTTCTGCGGCGACCAACAGGTAAGAGCGTACCAGCAGGAACCCACCCCTGTTTTGCAAGACACTAAAATACTGGTTATGCCACTGAGCTGGTGGGGTCTCCTGATAAGATGGGTGAGCCCTTCTCATGGCTTGTTTGAATGTTTGTGAATCTCTTGGCTGCTATTTTTTAAAAACTTTAATTGGTTTTTACTGTTTTTATTTTGTTTTAACTGTGAGTTACCCAGAGTAATGTACAGTTTATGAGTTGGGCAGCCTATAAATTTATTAAATAAATGCAAACTTTTGGGGAAATCCACAATGTTGGTGCAGTATTGAGAACACTTGTTTTCTGGGCTCCCATAACCTTTTACATAAAATTGTAACCAATCTGTTCTGCATAAGCTTAAAAAATAGGCAGAATCATTTTCTCTCAGGCTGTCCTTGATATGGACTAGCATTGCATCAGGTACCAGTGGTTTCTATATTCTTAATATCCTTACATAAACTTATATGTTCTCATATAACATGACATGTAAGTCATGTTAAGACCACACTTGGAATATTGCATCCAGTTTGCTGTGGCCAACTCGCCGCAGCCATCTTGCCGCAGCCATCTTGCTGCAGCCAACTCACCCCGGGACAATTTGCCATGGGATAACTCAACATGATAAATGTTATCTGCCACTATTTCTTCAACATTATTTCCATTTTTTCCAGAAACAGTAGTAGCTAACATTTATCACATTGAGTTATTCCATGTGGAATTGCCATCCCTTGTCCCATGGTGAGATGGTAATGGTGAGATGGCCACGGCAAGTTGTCCTAAACACCCCAGGATATACACTTGGTTTAAGGAATTGCAAACAATTGTCAAGTGCATAGCTATGCTGCTCTAAAACTTTGTTGTTATTATTATTATTATATTACTAGCTGATAACTCAGCATTGCCAGAGTATTTATAGACGTGGAAGCCTTTGTCTGACAGGGAGCCATTGAGAGGGGCCTTTCTTCCCCCTACTCCCATGCCCATCATCACTGCCCTCTCCCTTCCCCTTCCCATGTGCTCCTCTTTCCTGCCCTTTCTAATTCACCAGGGGGTGGCTTCTGCCAAGAGAAGGGAACATCAGGTGCTTCCCCATTGGTCCACTGGAGGGCAAACGTCACGGCTGGCTTTCCAGAGGAAACTGCGAAGGACGTGACATCACAAACAGTTGCCACTCTAGGATGCTGCACTTGCTCTCTTTAACGGCCCAGGCGTTCCACAGTTATGCTGGAACACACACACACACACACACACACACACACACACACACACACACTGAGGGGTGCTAGGGGTGTCTTACCCCCACAGTATTTCTTTCCAGAGGATCTGGAAAGTCATCTATGTACCAAGTTTGGTTGAAATCGCTCAAGGCATTCCAGAATTATGCTGGAACATACACACACACATATCCATATATATCCATATATATCCATATATATCTATATCTATCTATATCTATATCTATATCTATATCTATCTATATCTATATCTATATCTATATCTATATCTATATCTATATCTATATATCTATATATCTATCTATATATATATCTATATATATATCTATATATCTATATATCTATATATCTATATATATATCTATATATATATCTATCTATATATATATCTATATATATATCTATATATATATATATATATATATATATATATATATATATATATATATATATATATATATATATATATATATATATATATATATATATATATATATATATATATATATATATATGTAGGATTTTTTTTGCTGATAAATGAAAATAAAGGGAGACTATTATAGATCTATTTCGAGCTTATTTTGCTCTCGTCAGATAGCCATACCCCTTACTGGGATTTGAACCCGGGCCGGCTGCCTTGCAGTGCAGCAACTTATCCATTAGGCCATAGGCTCTGTTCCCAATCAGCTCTTTCACCAGGAAAGGGTTATATATGTTTTTCTGTCGTGTTATCCTGGTGTACCCAAATATGGGAGAGAAAGCATCACAGCTTTCTTTTTGCCTTTCAGCCCCGTCACAGGGACCATCCAGGCTGATTTTAATATAGCCGACACACTAATCTATATGTGTAGGATTTTTTTTGCTGTACAGGTTTTTTAAATAATACTGTTTGCTTTCATAGAATCATAGGGCTGGAAGGGACAATGAAGGTCTCCTAGTTCATCCATACCATCTCACTATTTTATTCTCATACCATTTCAGACAAATGGTTGTCCAATTTTTTTCTTGAAAACCTCCAGCAATGGAACACCCACAACTCCGGAGGAAAGCTGTTCCATTGCTTAATAACTCCTACTGTCAGGAAATTGCTTCTTATTTCCAATCTGGATTTCCCCCTGATGAGCTTCCAACCATTGCATCTTGTCCTACTTTCAGGTGCTGTGGAGAATAAATCAATGTCTTCTTTTCTATGGCAGCTTTTCATGTATCAAAAGATTACTATCATGCCTCCCCTTGATTTCTTTTTTTTTAATGCAAAACATCCTTAATTCCTTTAGCCATTTTTTCATAAAATTTAGTCTCCAAACCCCTTATCATCTTTGTTGCTCTTCTCTGTATTCTTTCTAAGGCCTCAGCATTATTTTTGTACTGTAGTGACCAGAATTGTACACAGTATTCCAAATGTGCCTTCTAGAACAGTGTTAACACTTCCTGTGGTCTTGATCTAGTCCTCTCTTGATGCAACCTAGGAATACACTGGCTTTTTTTGTTAACTCCATTGTTAGCTTTTCCTTTATTTATGGGTAGCAGGGCTTTTGCATAAGTCATTTAATTAATGATAATTCAGACATATAGCCAGAAACTGCCATTATATTTCTTTCCATTCTACCATCAAACTACTACCCTGTTTCCTCCAAAATAATCGGGCTTTTGAGTGCATGGCAATAAGGCCAAGCACTTATTTCAGGGTTAAATATATATATAAGACAGGGTATTATTTTCAGGGAAACACGGGTAAATTGTTTGCTCTGCTTATCCAGAGTACAATCTCTTAGTACCTTGCACTATGTTTTGTGAAGTATATAACTAACCTTGATTGTTTCTTTCAGCCAAGAGATCCTCCATATTTATTGTCACGTGGTGAATATTGCCAGTTGTATGTATATGCAGGGTGATGCATCCCTATTCTAATATTATGGTACATTCCATTACAAGCAGAACTCGTGATGTGATCTTCTACGCATGTGTGCATTCCTGATCCTCCATTAATCACTTGTGGTCTGGCTATGACCAGAACGGTCGCATTTAATCAGCAAGAATGTAACTATTCAGAATTTATTGTTTTTGTACCGAAATAAATATTTTCTATTAGACTTTTAATCTCGGTTTCATTTCTAACTGTCTGGATTCCAAGAAAAGATCCACATCACCTCTGTGAGATTTATTCTCACCTTAACATTTATGCTTTTTAGTTCAGATCTAAAATTAAACTGTGGTTTGCTAGGGTTATAAATTTATTCCTTACAATCAAAGGAATTCCTTTCTAGCATTCCTTACTCAGATGCCTAAGCTATGTTTCCATAATCAGGAAGAATTCTGTATTTATTTCCCTGAACTTTAATTTTCCTTACAGAACTATATAGCCTTGTATATTCAGAGAAACATTGATGCTGATAAAGGATGTGACAAATTAATACCTGTTTATATATATATTCAAGCAAATCATTTTAGTACCTTGAAAGGGCTGTATTATACCTATAAACTGCTGGATTTGAGACCAATATAACTGTGTAGTAAGGAATTTAAGAGTATTCCCTATGGGGAAATGTTTCTTGTTGTGAATCATTTTGCTGTAGTTTTACAGTTTCAGTATGACAGAATGGAAACCAATAATTTCACATGATGAATCTGAATGCACATATATTTTGTCTGGTAAGTCATTATTTGATGCAGATTTCTTTGAAGGACTTGATAAGCATGAAATGGAAGCCTAAATGGTTATTCAAGATAAACATTCACCTCAAACAGCACTTTTCCATCCTTACAAAATATTGTATCCTCTATGAACTGAACCTGATATCTGTAGCAGTGGTGGGATTCACATTTTTCTACCACTGGTTCTGTGAGTGTGGCTTGGTGGGCGTGGCTTGGTGGGGCGGCACCTGGCTGTAAGTGACATCAAGTTGGCCATGCCCACTCAGTCACATGACCCCACACAAGCCACATCCACCAAGCCATGCTCACATAACTGGCAGAAAAGGCAGCTCCTGCAGCCTGTCCCTTTATGGTCACCCTCCCCCTCACATTGAAGTGCCTTAAAGGGACACCGCAGTCCAGCTGCCTTCCGAGCAGCTCTGCTGCAACGCTGTCTCTCCGGCTCAGCAGGCCGTTCCATTCTTCCGAGGTAGGTAAAATGAGGACCCATATTGTTGGGGGCAATATAAATATACATTGCTTACTGGTGTAAACCACTTAGAGAGTGCTTGCACTGTGAGGCGATATATAAATCTCACAAAATAAATAAATAAAATAAATAAAGAAGAGGATGGCAATGACAGTGACAGGACTTCAGACCTCTTTTTTGGCCTGTAGTTTTTGGTGCAAGAAGCCTGCAGCCACTGCCTCTTTTTCGGCGCAAGAAGCCTCTTTGCCAGCAGGAACCGAGCCGGCAGCAGTGGCTGGAGGCTTCTTGCACTGAAAAAGTGGGAGAGGCATGGAGGCAAGGTGAGGTGATTAGCTGGACCACGTGGTGAAGGCAACATATACAGGGTGTTGCGGGGCGGGGCTGGGCACTGGGCAGGTGGGTGGGGTGGGTGGCTCAGGCAGGGTGAGGCAAGGCAAGCTGTGAGCAGGCGGGCAGGGGTGACCGGCGACCGGGTGACCGGGCTGGCAGGGCGGGGCCAACCAGAGGTGGTATTTGCCAGTTTGGTGAACCAGTCCAAATTTCAGCTACCAGTTCACCCAAACCAGTCTGAACCGGCTGAATACTACCTCTGATCTGAAGGAAATTGAGAGTTTAAGAAAAAATGTTTTTTTTTACATATTTAATAAATGTTCATTGGATCTTATGCTATTGGAAAGAGAATGTTACAAAGAAAAGAATAGTTAAAAATCAACAAACAGATATTACCAAGTTTGGTTTGCTCAGGGTAGAATTTTACTAGAAGGCATAGAACTACAATTAAACCATGTTATTAAAAATTCCTAGATACATCTGAAAAGCAATTTAGGTATGGAAAAACCAGGAAACATCAAAGGAGCTAAGTTGCTTATTTGTACAATCATTTATATACCTGAGTGAATAAAAGAAACAAAGTAGTGGTTCGATTTAGTTAATCTTCTCAATGTCATGTGTGGGAATGGATTTATGAACTCTCTGATACCATTATTAAAGGCCAGGCCTTGAAGACCACATTTTCATGATATATTATGAGACAGAAATTCTGAGCAGAAGGAATGAAATCTAATGATAAATATGACTCACTAGAAATACCTTTTTAAAATCAAATATTGAACGTAGGAGATTCTTCAATTCCCACATTACTTTATAATGACTTTGCGATAAGGGTGAATAACTAAAATCTTCTCAAGTCAAGTTCAACTCCTTTTGATTTTATGGACATATTTTTCCTGCTTTCTTGATTAAAGAGTGATTTGTCACTGTCTTCTGGGATTTTCTTCTCTTTTTAATGTTTTAGTGTCCCAAGCCTAGCTATGAGAAAATAATAGTGGTAACTTTTCTTATGTCTTTGTTTGGACTAAATCTAGATTTGTAATATAGGATAATGACTGTTACATCAAAGTTCTTGGAAAAATTATGTAAGGATGTTATGTTACATGATGTTATGTTCTGTTCTGTTCTGTTCTGTTCGGTTCTGTTCTGTTCTGTTCTGTTCGGTTCGGTTCGGTTTGGTTAGGTTTGGTTAGGTTAGGTTAGATTTTATCATAGTATGTCAAAACAACAGAATAACAGCATTGGAAGGCACCTTGGAGGTCTTCTAGTCCAACCCCCTGCTCAGGCAGGAGACACTATGACTATACCATTTCAGACAAATGGTTGTCCAATCTCTTCTTAAAAACTTCCAGTGTTGGAGCATTCACAACTTCTGGAGGCAAGTTGTTCCACTGATTAATTATTCTGTCAAGAAATTTCTCCTTAGTTCTAGGTTGTGTCTCTCCTTGATTAGGAGTTATGCCTTCAGGTGCTTTGGAGAATAGCTTGACTCCCTCTTCTTTGTGGAAACCCCTGAGATATTGGAACACTGCTATGATATCACCCCTAGTCCTTCTTTTCATCAGACTAGACATGCCCAATTCCAGCAACTGTTCTTTATATATTTTAGCCTCCACTCCCCTAATCATCTTTGTTGCTCTTCTCTGTACTCTTTCTAGAGTCTCAACATCTTTTTTACATCGTGGTGACTAAAACTGGATGCAATATTCCAAGTGTGGTCTTAACATGACTTACATGTCATGTTATATTATGAGAACACATAAGTTTATGTAAGGATATTAAGAATATAGAAATCACTGGTACCTGATGCAATGCTAGTCCATATCAAGGACAGCCCGACAGAAAATGGTCATGGCGGGTTAGACATGGTGAGTTGGCCACAGCAAATTGTCCCATTTTGTTTCCTGGGACTGCAGAGCAGCTACACTAAGCATTTGTGTGAAACAAAAGTGCTTTAAAAAGTCACAGATTGATACTGCCTGAGATCTCTGCTTGCTGTAAAACATCTAAAGCTATTTGTTGGCTTTTCTTATGGTATTACAGCAAGTTGGAGCTCATATGCATATTTTTCCTAAGCCTAAATGAACAAAGAGATGTAAAGATTCATAAAAGCAAATTGGAAAGTACACAAGATTGAAAAACAAAAAAACAAAACAAAGGATGCTTCAGAATAATTTTGAACACATCATCCTTGATCTTTTTAGTTTAAATGCCTCTTCTGATTGCTAGCATTTTACAAGAAATAGTTTTTACTTTGCTTCAATGCAGTATTTAGATGTGACCTTGGCTATTTTCTTTTCAGTTCATTTGAAAAAGAAACAGAAGGGGGGAAGGGGGGGAATCTTTATAGTCAGATATCAGAAATAGCATTTTTTCCTCATACACTTGCCTTGTTTTTTTGTGTGCTTACTTTTCTCAGAATCGTGAATACATACGCATGCAATCTATAATTCTGAAAAAAAAAACAGGTCTAGCATCACATTAACCTCTTTAGTAATACACAACACACATTTTTAAATATTGGGTTTTTTTTTTACGAAAAGCTGTGCTGAATGAAAAAATAATCAGTTTTGTGAATTAGCCAAGAAGAATATTTAAGCATGTGACCTGGGTGGATACACAATATTGTTTGACATCCGACCTCTGTGTAGGAACACCAGCTTTTAAGAAGATAAAAGTTCATACAAGCATGGCCCAATTTGGCTTCTTCATCCAGCTGTAGTGCACACTCAGCGAAGAGTGCAATAGAGCAGCAACAATGGTAATGAAAAGAAAGACAAAGTAGTAGACCCTGTGTGAAGGGCTCGAAAGATAAAAACAGAGGGAACCTCAAAAGGCTGGCCCCAGAAGGAAGGGGATTTTCCCATCTCTCTCTTTTGACTCTCCCTGACATTCCTTCCAGTTCTGTGCAGTCTGTTGTGTGAAGATTCTCCAACTAAGCATCCTCACCAGGTGACAACTGGCATCTTGTCCTACAGAAATCCCTCAGGACTGGTATAAAAAGCTGCTGTTCTTCTTTATACTTGTTACTCCAAGGGCGCCTTCTGAGCAGGACAGCAGGACAGCAAGCAAGTCTAGAAAGCCTTGAGTGCAATAAAGTACGGGCCCCCAACCTCCAGTCCGTGGACTAGCACCAGTCCGCGCAAACAAGTGAAGCCCCATCCGTGGGATGCAGCAGCATGCAAAACCATGACCCCTCCGGTCCACAGAAAAACTTTTCTCCACAGAACTGCAATAAAGTATTTGCTTTGATTGATGAATCAAGAAAATAATGAAGGAATCTCTCTCTCTCTCTCTCTCTCTCTCTCTCTCTCTCTCTCTCTCTCTCTCTCTCTCTCTCTCTCTCTCTCTCTCTCTCTCTCTCTCTCTCTCTCTCTCTCTCTCTCTCTCTCAACCTTGACAGGTAACTTCTTCTTGTGCAGGAATTTCAATGTCGCCTGAACCTGCTGTAACAGAAGTAGCTATATCTGCTGTGCTGTTGAAGCACCTTGATGCACTTGGACTGCCTGTTCTTATCCTGTTTCTTTGAAGAGAGGCAGTGGAGGTAATTACGAAAAAATCTTTATGTGAAGCCTGTTTTATTCATATATTTCAATGGAATAACCTTTGGGTTTCTAACTTGTCTCATTAGTGCTGCTAAGGAAGTTTGCCAGAATGTTTAGATACCTTGTTTTCTTTCCTTTTATATGTATATACAAACCTTGTGTTTTCGTTACTAAGTTTGTATCCCCAAGCATAAAAATACAGAGCATTTCCATTTAAAATGACCTTTCCTACAGAACCATTTTTTCTTCCAATTTCTGTAGAATCATAAAATTGGAAGGTTCTTTGGAAGTCAACTATCAGCATAATCTAGCATTTTCAAAGCAGGATAAAATCACTCCTGACAAATGCGCCTTCAAATTCTATTTAATTATCTCACATATTTGGAAACATGCTCATTTTTAGCCAAAATGTGCTTCTCTGGGGTTTTTAAAATCCATTAACTTTAAACCTATCTTCTGGAACAGCAGAGACTGTATCTGTTTTCTCTGCTATATTGTCACCTGCACATCTGCTCTTCATTAAATGAAAATACTTGAGTTCTTGAAATGATTCCACACATGACTATAGGACTTCCTCAGGCCCTATCTTGATCAATTTTCCTCTGGACTCTTCCAGTTTTACAATGTCTTTAAAATGTGCAATCCCAAAACCACAAACCCCAGGTGTGTCTTGGAATTCTGTTTAGATCTAATTCTTATACATCAAGTGTACACACAAGTAGAAGAAATGAGGATGGATATTGGGTTCTTCTCCTTCAAGACTATTCTGGTTGCCTTCATATGAAAAAGATTTGTAGATAATTTGCAGGGAGAATGCCTGAGTTGGCTTTCCTGTTTCCATGCTGAAGCACTATGCTTCTGTTACATCAGACACGCTTTAAGACCATCCTATCATAACTGTGTCCACAACAGGGGTGAAATACAGCAGGTTCTGATAGGTTCTAGAGAACCGGTAGTGCAAATTTTGAGTAGCTAGGAGAACCGGTAGCGGAAATTTTGAGCAGTTCGGAGAACCAGCAAATACCACCTCTGGCTGGCCCCAGAGTGGGGTGGGAATGGAGATTTTGCAATATCCTTCCCCCAGGAGTGGGGTGGGAGTGGAGATTTTGCAATATCCTTCCCCTGCCACGCCCACAAAGCCACACCACGCCCACAAAGCCACGCCCACAGAACTGGTAGTAAAAAAAATTGGATTTCACCACTGGTCCACAAAATCTTGGTGCTCCATCTTGGTGCTACTTGACCTCTCAGCAGCTTTCTATACCATTAGCCATGGTATCCTTCTGCAACGGCTCGGGGAGATGGGAGTGGGAGGCACCGTTCTGTGGTGGTTCTCCTCCTATCTCTCTGACCGGTCACAGTCAGTGTTGGCTGGGGGACAGAAGTCGACCCCGAGACCACTCGTATGTGGGGTTCCTCAGGGGTTGATTCTTTCCCCTATGCTTTTCAATATCTACATGAAACCGTTGGGTGAGATCATCGGCATGGTGTGAGGTTCCAACAGTTCGCTGATGATACTCAGCTGTACATGTCCATCCCATGCCAATTCAGTGAGGCAGTCGATGTGATGTGCTGGTGTCTGGACGCTGTAAGGGTCTGGATGGGGGTGAACAGGCTCAAACTCAACCTGGACAAGATCGAGTGGCTCTGGATGTTGCCTCCCAAGGACTTTGATATCTGTCCCTCCTTGGTTCTGGGGGGGATTTGATCCCCTCAGAATGGGCTCGCAACTTGGGGGTCCTTCTGGATCCACAGCTAAAATTGGACCAACAGCTAACAGTTGTGGCCAGAGGGACCTTTTCACAAGTTCATCTTGTGCACCAGTTGCGTCCTTTCTTGGATCGGGAGGCACTACTTACAGTCACTCATGCCCTTGTTACGTCACGTCTTGACTATTGCAACGCACTCTACATGGGGCTACCCTTGAAGAACGTTCGGAGACTACAGCTAGTGCAGAATGCGGTGGCGCGTGTGGTGATGGGTGTCCTAGATACACCCATGTGACACCCATCCTTCGCGAACTGCACTGGCTGCCCATAGGTCTCCGAGCGCAATTCAAGGTGTTGGTGATTACCTTTAAAGCCCTACATGGCTTAGGACCAGTTTACCTCCGAGACCGCCTTCTCCAACATACCTCCCTAAGACTGATTAGAGCCCACAGAGTTGGTCTGCTGTTGTTCCCGTCAGCCAAACAATGTCAGCTGGCAGGCCCACGAATGAGGGCCTTCTCTGTGGCAGCACCGGCTCTCTGGAATACACTACCCCCCCCCCGGAGATCCGCATTATTCCCACCCTGCGAGCCTTCAGAAAAGCATTAAAAAGCATTGTCGACAGGCCTGGAGCCAATGATTTTAATATAACACTCTTTTTTAATTATTATTTTAATAAAAATTCTACCTTTTAATTGCTGTATTTCATGAGTTTCTTTTCAGAAAGTGATGCCTATATAGTATTTCAATGTGTTAATTAACCACGTCATTCTGTTTGCTTTCCACATTCTGTACTAAGAGTGAAAACACTGCAACACTCCAGATTTTGCTTGTTTGTTTTTCTTTTTGGTAGCCTCTGGATGCCCAAAGTGGATTTTGATCCAACAGTTGCTGAAAAATGATAAAAGCTTTCCTTACATTTTTGGTGGAAAACACAAGTCCTGGAATGGACAACACATCGAGAACTCAGAAATAGAAAAGTTTGACATATAGTTTTGCTCCAAGAAGTGTTGCCAAATTTGAATTTGAAAATGACAAAAGAAGACTAACACTGTATCTCTATTTCAGATTTAAAGCAAGAGTTATTCAATCATTTGTATGCAACATTAGTTAATAACAATTTTGCTTTTGCCATGCAATCTTTTTTTATATTATAGTTCTCAACCATTTTATGCTATTTTAGTTACTGCCTTCCCTTAGAGAAAATAATGGGTATTTGCATATATTTCATTTATGGTTTAGATTTAGAAAGGCCTGCCTGCTTTGTTATGAGAAGATATCTCTGCCCTTGTAAGACTGGTGTGATATAAAGCAATTATTATTATTATCCTCTTATTCTGCCTGTTTAATAAAACAGGTTTTGGGAAGTGATTACCATCCCATTTAAGGTATTTTTCTGAATATGAGTGTTAAGTTTCTCATTTTCTATCAGACCAAAGGTTGAGCATCATCAGTTGTGTGGCAACATTTCTTGTTTCTGTTCCTGAAACTCACTGTACATGTGTCTGCTGCTCCTGAAAGTAATTTAAAAGCTGTAGTTAGCCTAAAAAGCAGCAGCTTGCGATGTAAAGTAACACCAATTTTGGGGGTGGGGGTGGGGGCAGAAACTACACTGGTTGCCAGTAAGCTTCCACGCCCAATTCAGGGTGCGGATTATCATCTCCAAAGTCCTTTATGTTTCAGGTTCTCATTACTTTCAATCCATCTGGTTGATGTAGTATGTGTTCTTTAAATTTGGTATGGCCGGAAAGGAATGCTGTGCATCCCTTTCATCAGGATGGGAAGTACTGGTGCCTGGAAGCAGACCTTCTTAGTCACAGCCCCCTTGCTCTAGGCAGGGGTCTCCAACCTTGGTAACTTTAAGACTTGTGGACTTCAACTCTCAGAATTCCTCAGCCAGCTTTGCCTCAACTTTCCTCAGCCAGCTTTGCAAAGCTGGCTGAGGAATTCTGGGAGTTGAAGTCCACAAGTCTTAAAGTTGCCAAGGTTGGAGACCCCTGCTCTAGAGCAGTCATTCATGTGGTCAGATTGTCCCCTTCTTTGTTGCCATTCCAGAAGATCATGAAAAAAGTTCTCAAGAAACTTGACAAGAGCTTTGTCTTATTCCTGCTTCTTGTTCATGATTCTTGATCCTTAGGCTGGCTGATTACCTGATTTGGCATCCTGTGACTTTTGGAACATATTTGGAATACACTATTGCTGCTGCTGCTGCTGCTGCTCCTTCTTCTCTTTCTTCAGGCATTTGAATTCCATTCCTGTCTGCTGTTATCTGCCTAGATTGTGGTAAATAATTCTGCTTCTGAGTAATGAATTTAGGTATGCATGTCAGCAACCTTCAACGGGATACTTTCTGAATCATAGATGGTTTGTATAATTTCCCATTCACACATACTCAAGCTTATTGTGAAGTACTTAATTCATCAAATGTATTCATTGCCCATCTCATTATTTGAATGATATAGTGATGGCGTCCATTTCGTGAAGCTTTATCCAAAAACCATATTTTCTAACACCTGAACTGGAAAACTCCAGTTCAAATTGTTGAAAGCTTTTTCAGCATCCAAAAAGAACAAGGCTGTTTGTCATGTTTGAGGCTCCCAATATTCCAAAACATGCCTCATATTGTTGCTCAATTTTCTATTGGGGGAGAATCCAGACTTAATCTTTATAGATTATATGTGGTAGAAAAAAAAATCTTACCTTTTGCTGTTTTATTTATTACATTTGTATTTTCAATTTATAAATTTATGTCTGTATGTTGCCAAGAGCTTGACAAACGTGCAGCCTCCAGAAACTTTACTTATAACACAAAACACTAGAGATACAAAACATGGAAGGCAAGTCCCTAAGCTATGTCAAACATTTTAACAGATCAACATGGAAAAAGGATTTTTTGTGCGTGTGTGCAAACTTCCTTCCAAACCTACTTTACAAATAATGAAGTGTAATAAGCTATTAGATTAGATGGTAATAGTTTCTTACAAAATGGGACTATATATTTAAGGGCATTTCTATAGTACTTCAATTTTACGCTACTAATGAATGTCAAGTTCTTCCAATGTTTTTAAAGTTTAGTTGTTCTCTGACTCACAGGCAATTTAAAAAGTTTTCCCTCACTGAGTAGATACAGAGTTGAACAATACCTCATACTGTAGTTCTCCTTTGCAATGGACTTCTAATTTCAAATGATCTGCTGAAGTGAGCAATTTGCTGATCACAGAAAAGTAAAGGCAATGAAACCTAATTATTCCTATGACATGGATTTTTTAATGCAATTTCTGATAACCAAAAAGAACAATAAAACAAAAAAACTGAGGCGGCCTGTTTCCCGAGTAGTACCAGGGGAGGGCATACCTCAAGAAGAGTTAAGACGTCCTGAGACAGCTGTTCAAAGACAACAAATGTATATGGAATTGTATGTGGAGTTCTTAATCTATAGATTGTTATGGAAGTATTTTTTTTCAAGTCATACTTACTCAGTAACAATAACAAAAACTCCAGAGGGTGGGGAAGACAAAGAAACAGGAATCTTATGGTTCAAGGAAACCCATTCCCACAATTTCTTAATAAATTACTAATGGCAATCTTGTGCATGCTTTTCTGTTTAGCCAATGCTTTTTATTCATTTCGCCCAATGGAATGCTGAAAATAAATTATGAAAGGGGCAGCAGGACTCTGCCCATTTATTTGTCCATCGGCAAGATAACTCCTTGTAGAAAGAATAAAATTCATTCTTTACGACAAACTTAATCTTAGCAAATGAATTTTTCCACCGGAATTTCTAATGGACCCTCCAGCATTTTCATTGTTATGTCAAAGCTTTATGTCTCCGTATATCTACGATATCCACATTGTTGACAGGATCATTTTTTCATTGTATTATTTGAAAGATAGGCAGAAAGTAGGTTAATACCAATTAATAGAAGCTTCTATGATTTGCCTATTAACAGTTGACTTTGCAGTTCAGCAACCATTTCTTCTATCTATCTATCTGTCTGTCTGTCTGTCTGTCTGTCTGTCTGTCTATCATCTATCTATCTGTCTCATGGGTGGGTTCTACTTACCATCCCCACCAGTTCGCATCACAACAGAAGTGCACGTTTTGCGTGCGCTCATCACTTCCTAGAAATGCCCTCTGCTCATGCGCAGTACTAAAAAAATGGCTTCTGCACATGCGCAGAAGCAAAAACCAAGATGGTGGCGCCTATGGCGCCGCTGAGAGAACCAGCTCGGGGGCATGGCAGGCTTGGGTTGCTGCGAGTTCCAGCGACTCAGGCCACCATGTTACTACTGGTTCTATAGAACCGGTCCAAACAGGGAGGAACCCACCTCTGATCTGTCTGTACATACATACATACATACATACATACATACATACATACATACATACTACATACATACACACACACACACACACACACATATTTCTGTCTCTCCATTTGTGTGTGTGCGCATGCATGTTATGGAGAGAGAGAGGGAATATAAACATAACCACGTACTCATATCTATACCCTGTTTCCCCCAAAATAAGACATCCCCTGATAATAAGCCCAATCGAGCTTTTGAGTGCATGGCAATAAGACCAAGCGCTTATTTCAGGGTTCAAAAAAAAATAAGACAGGGTCTTATTTTGGGGGAAACACGGTATATATCATACATCCGTTTCTTCATATACACCGAGATGTAATTTGCCAGTCCAGCTTATGTTTTCTTCAGCTGTTGTAAAGAATAACTTTCCAGGTTAGATATTTTTTAATATTAAAAAAAAATCCAACAAAAATATTCTCATCGACAGCATTTGAACCCTAAAGCCTATAGCCTATAGCCGTGATGGCGAACCTATGGCATGCGTGCCACAGATGGCATGCAGAGCCCTCTCTGTGGCCACGCGAGCCGTTGCCCCAGCTCAGCTCCACCGCGCATGTGCGCGCGCCTCCCGCCAGCCAGCTGGCTTTCGGGTCTCTGCCGCGCATACATGGGGGTGCGGTGCATGCGGAAGACACGCGTGCATGTGCAGGGGCGGGGCGCATGTGCGGTGGGGTTGTGCATGCATGCGCAGGTGGCACGGGGGGTTGTGCATGCATGTGTGGGGTCACGTGCATGAGCAGGATGGAGGGAGCCTGGGGGGGTCATGGGGCACACACGGGTGGGTTGCATGTGCATGTGCAGGGTGGGGCACGCAGGGTGGGTTGCACGCGCTTTGCATTATGGGTGCGCGTGTGTTCACTTTTGGCATGCAGCAACAAAAAGGTTAGCCATCACTGGCCTATAGCATCAGAATCTCATATAGTGGTTATGGCACCAGGCTAGAAATCAGGATATTGTAAATTCTAGTGCCACCTTAGGCATGAAAGCCAGCTGGGTAGGGGCCAGTCACTCTCTCTCTCACCCAACTGAACTCACAGAATTGTTGTTGTGAAAAAAAGAGAGGAGGAAAGAGGATTATGTATGTTTTCCACCTTGAGTCATTTCTAAATAATAAAAAAAAATCCAGGAGATACATTTAAATAAAACAAACAAAATTCAAAGTATCTAAGAGTCTTTCCAAAGCTTTGTCTCCATGCTTTTTAAAGTTCAGCTGATCCTTCAAAAGGGTAGAGTATGCTGATTCTCAAATTATCCTCACATGTCCTCTAATGTGCAAATGCTGGTGTCTTGGTTCCTCTTTTATTCTAACCCAGAAAACATAAGCATCAAACACCTGCTCACATTATGATCACTGTTACCTAGCAATGTAGAAAAAAACCTGCCCAAGGTTAAGTGTGGCTGTTTCCTTCCTTGCCAGGGGGTGAGGTGAGCTTGTGTATCCTTTCTTTAATATAGATGCAGTTCATTTTTCCTAGGAAAGTGGCTTTTCTTTCTTTTTTTTACTCCACTGGGTCATTCTACTTTTGTTCCACATACTAAATTATTCTTGCCCTTTTCTCTGCATCTCCCCAACAGAAGATAATTTGGGTTCTGTATCACTGTGTCGTGCTTCCCTTTTTGGGACTGGATTTTCACAATCATATCCAAATGCAGTTCTTTCCCATTTTCCCTCTTGCTAAAAGTACACTTTATAATTAACCATCTTTCTTGAGACTCCATTAAATACAGTGAAAAACATCCAATAAAAAGGGGGAGAAACACCTCAATTTTAACATAATAACAGAGTTGGAAGGGACTTTGGAAATCTTCTAGTCCAACCCTTTAATCAAGCAGAAACCCTATAGCATTTCAGAAAAATTGTTGTCTAGTCTCTTCTAAAAAAAACTTCCGTGTTGGAGCATCCACAACTTCTGGAGTCAAGTGGTTCCGTTGAGTAATTGTTCTATTGTCAAGAAATTTCTCCTTAGTTTTAGGTTGGTTCTTTGATTAGTTTCCATCCACTACTTCTTGTCTTGCCATCAGATGCTTTGGGTAATAGGTTGACTCCCTCTTCTTTCTCATTTCTGTAACAATTAAACAGCCAGTAGTAAATATGGATCAGATTCAGACAAACCCTGAATTCATAACCATATTAGGTTTATTTTGGTTAGGTTTGGTAGATGTCTCAACTGGATTTTTCTAAAGCAGATTAAATCTGACAGTATCTGAAGTTCTGTTTGGGACTTAAGAGATGCACAGAGTTACAGATACGTTTTTCAAAATTGATCATATTGCAAATAAGTTATATACAATAATGATTTTCATCAATAGCCAACAGAGGAGTCAGTTATCAGATAAGGAGTGAGATATCTGGCCGTAAATTAAATCAGAAATCATAGATCTGACCTGGTATAATAGCTGAAACCAATCTTACAGGTTTTGTTCAAATAGCAATCATGACATATTATATATAACAATAATTTTATCTTAAGAAATATATTCACAGCCAACCAAACTGGAATGTAAAATAATCCTGATAGAGAAAATGGGGATGAATTGTTTTGTTCTTTTCCTAAAATGTATGCTATGAAATCATGGAGCAGATTCCTCTGTCTCTCAAATCCAGAAAAGGAATATAGATAAAAGTCTATCAACTGAAAGGGTCAAAGGAAAGGATTTAGGATTTAAATCTTGGGGTTGATGTACACATAAGAGGACTTGGCTCCTGTGTTGTGCATTACATAGATCATTTCCATTTATACATTTATATTTGGGCCACAGAGAAAAAGTTGGAGGTTTCCTATGATCCTGAGACAATAGGTTGTTTGCTTCTGATCTAAGCAGCACATGGGTCAGGACATTTCCTGATAGCGATTGTCCTAAAGTGAGTGGTTAGCCTAAAGACAGGGCTCTCTCTTTTGCCTCCTCACTAGCATTGCAGCCATCAGTAGGCCTTTAGCTGGCATCTAGGGAGGTACTAATACCACTCTATAAAGTCTTAGTTAGACCACACCTAGAGTACTGTATCCAGTTTTGGTCACCACACTACAAAAAAAGACGTCGAGACTCTAGAAAAAGTGCAGAGGAGAGCAACCAGGATGATCAGGGGACTGGAAACTAAAACATATGAAGAGCGGTTATAGGAATTGGGCATGGCTAGTCTAGCGAAGAGAAGGACCAGGGGAGACATGATAGCAGTGTTCCAATATTTGAGAGGCTGCCACAGAGAGGAGGGGGTCAGGCTATTTTCCAAAGACAAGGAATAATGGATGGAAATTGACCAAGGAGAGATTCAACCTGGAAATAAGGAGAAACTTTCTGACAGTGAGAATGATCAACTAGTGGAACAGCTTGCCTTCGGAGGTTGTGAGAGCTCCAACACTTGAGACTTTCAAGAAGAAATTGGACTGCCATTTGTTGGAAACGGTGTAGGGTCTCCTTCTTGAGTGGGGGGTTGGACTAGATGACCTACAAGATCCCTTCCAACTCTGTTAATCTGTTAAATCTGTTAAATTATATGAAGTTCTGTAACAATATGACTCTGTTTCTTCTTTGTGCTAACACTGTCCACATCCATTACAGTAGAAAATGAATATGCTGTAATGTCTTTTCTGGGCTTCATTTGGTTGTATTAAATATTAATTCATTACAGAATGCAAGGAATGATCGCATGCTTTCTAAAGCTCTAGCACCTCATTTTATTTTCTGCAACTGCAACTAATATCAATGATACTAGAAATAAAAGTGACTCATTAATACAAATCCTGAATGTCTTAAAAACCTAATCTACCCTTAATAGTTGAAAGAATCTTGTGGATGGATTGTTTCTACATGCATGCCTGCTGCTGTCGTTTGCAGTAAATTTTAACTACATTTTCATATTTAGTTGAGTCAAGAGGAAAATGATATCTTGGAGATGAAAATGTTAGGTCACTGAACAGGTCACAAGAGATTAAAAAATGAAAGTAGGTAAAAATCAAGATGAGGTAAAAAGAACCATCCAATTTCTGTGAAACAATTTAAAAAAAAAAACGGAGCCATGAAAACAGCCTCAGAGAAAGAGAGCTGTTTATTAACATGCTCTAGTCCTGAATCCGGCTATTATTTCTTCTTAACACAAAGTCTAATTGGTGGAAAAATTATATATTAATCTGTCTGATGAGATGATGGTATTAAGTATGGTGTTTTAAAAATGCAGGGGAAAACTAGAATAAAAATCAAGGGATAGTAAAAGATTTGAGAGATCTTTCAGATACACCAGGCTTAACCTCAATAACAAAGAATTATGTCAGCATTTTGAGTGTCCTATATTCAAGAAATCAGACTTGCAAAATCTACTTCTAAGTGCTGAATTTGAAAAACTTGCAGAAAAGAAATGGGTACATAAATGCCATCATTGTGGTGAATTTGCTGGTCACGTTAAGCAGAGTTTTAGGATTAAGAGGTTTCTTTCTGGAAACTTCTTCCTATGCATCCTTTGGCCAAAGCAGGGTGAAAAAGTACAGCAGAGATCAGTTAACAGTGCTAGAATCACAACTATCTCTCAGATTATGAAGAAAACCTGGCCCCGAAAGTGGGATAGAAGTCCTGCAGGGTGAAATGGTTCTAACAGGGCTTTTAAAATTGAAATTATTGTCAAGGCGGGAAGAGATATAAAGATGGGAGGAAGTGAGAGGGAGAAATGAAGATATCACTAGTATCTTGAAACTACTGACTTCTTCCTATGCATCCTTTGGCCAAAGCAGGGTGATAAAGTACAGCAGAGATCAGTTAACAGTGCTAGGATCACAACTATCACTCAGATCATGAAGAAAACCTGGCCCCGAAAGTGGGATAGAAGTCCTGCAGGGTGAAATGGTTCTAACAGGGCTTTTAAAATTGAAATTATTGTCAAGGCGGGAAGAGATATAAAGATGGGAGGAAGTGAGAGGGAGAAATGAAGATATCACTAGTATCTTGAAACTACTGACTGCTAAAAGTATATTCAGGGTACTGTTCTTCGAAAAACGTTTCAAGGCCTGGAAGCCCAATGGGCATTGGAACAAGTTCTTTAATTGGCCCAGACCTCTCTTCAAGTAAGTAGAGAAAAGCGTAAACCATTCATTTCTTGAATTTTATTTGAACAGCATTCTGGGAAAAGATGCTCCAGGTCACCTGAAATAGGTATTTACTGCTTCATTTTTTCCATGTTGTTGGAGATTCCCTTGCTTTTTCCAATAAATTCTGTGGTCCATATTCATCTTATGTACTTTGAGGCTACCGCTATGTACAGACTCTTTATAATAAATTACAGTATTTGTTCATCTAGCCCAGTGTAACTTTCCCTTCAATGATTCAAGGAGATTTTTCTTTCCTTTGTTATCTTAATCCTTTCAAGGGATGGCAGGGATTAGAGTCTGTGGTTTTTTTTTTTAAATCTAAAGTGTACATTTTACTATTCTGCTCTAGCAGTTGCAGAGGAGGGGGATTCTTCAGCACGAGCTGTCTACACGAAGCCTCATTTATAGTTTGACAAGAGAACTTAATTTCTTAGAAATTCATGACACAAACAAGGAATGTTGCCCAAGCTAAATATCTACTGCCTAAGTTTCAACTTTTCCACATCATTTGCATATCAGTCATTTAAGGGTCAATGATACCATTTGTAAAAGGATGATGCTAGCTTAAATACAAACTAATTACAGTGAAGAATGTTTACTTGGCAACCCTTATGCCCCTTTAGTATACATTTGAAAAAAAAAGCCAATTAGTGTAAGGAAATACAAGGACAATGAATGAACTGAACCTGTTCTTGTCACACATCATAAGAAGATTTTTAAAAGTTGTCTTTAAGAAATGGGGAAAGAGGGATAAACAGAATATGTGCTTTGACATGACCAGTCTCCATCCAATCATCCAAACAACAGCAAAGGATTTAAAATTCTTTGCCATACTCTCAAGTAAATGATTCAGAAAGTCATTTACCTTGACATCATTCTAGATAACTCTCATTCTTTTGGTTTAGGAGTGCATTAGAGAACAGATCTGTACAATTAAGTGAATCCCTTCATCTGTGATGTACATTCTGGTTAAGAAAGTCTGCTTTATTACAGAAATCATGAATGTCCTTGAATGACCTCAATATTTATTGCACAGTGCAAAAGATTTGTATGTGCACAATTTTAATTTTGAATCTTGTGTTATGCCTTTTTTGTTTTCATAGAATGCATTGGAAATTAATTAGCATATTTTTCTTCTCTCCCTCGCCTTGTGGGGTAGGGGCCAAAGCAGTATGTTGTACTGCATTTATAGCAGTAGTTAAAGATAAAATAACAGACCAAAGTGTATATGATTTCTGTAGTAAAGCAAGATAAAAAAATATGGAAGAGAGTCACAGAATAGGTATCTACTAGAAGAAGAAATTAGACTCTTGGCCTAAAAATCTAAAGTATAATTGGCTAAGTAATGGTTTGGGAAAGACAGAAAAGATTGTGCTCTATCAGATTTATTTTCTCAATGTAATAAGAAAAATGCTAACTATGAAGATCTTGACAGAAAAACTTTGCTCCAGTTTAAAACTGCCTCTAGACTTGTCTGATCAGATAGTGCTGGCCCATTGGGTATTGAGCAAGAATTTCTGCCTTATCTTTGCTTGGGGATGTTATCTCCTATTAACAAGAACACTTGCTTCTGCCATCTCCTGGACCCATGCTGCCATATGAAACAAACAAACAGCCTTAGGTTTTGCACAATGGTTGGTCGTCTACTGAAGAGAAAGAGAAACAGATAATTCTTGCCAATGTTACTCTCACCTGCTTTGGCTAAGTTACTCTGCACTCTCAAAAAGTTACAGCTATCTCAAAATCATCACAACAGCCCTAATTGTCATCTCCTCCTCTTTCCCTAATCTTTATTATTTAGAATGGTATCCATGAGGTAAGGAATTGTCAAATAGGCAAGATAGCAGAAAGAGCATTGTAATGAAAGACATGGATGCAACATTGACCCATATACAAAAGGGTGGAACTTGCATCATGGCATTGCTTCTGTCAACTTGCTTCTTTCTGATCTAACCTATTTGTACCACTAGATATACCGTCACAGAATATATATTCACAGCATAGAATCAAAAATGGTTCTAGAAAACCCAGCAATTATAAACCATTCAAAAGTAAACACCTCACAATTGCAGGTTAAATAGATGCATTTTAACCTATGGATGAAACTGATACTTGGCAATTATTTCTTCCTGAAACAATGTAGGTTTGTGTCTGCTGCCATTACACCTTGTAACTAGTCTTGTAACTAGCAACATTTTTCCAGGTCCCAGGAAATTGTTAAGAGCTCCCATCACATTTCTGGTTGAGCTTTTGCAGCCCAGTCTTCATCTATGATGATTGACTGTGTGCCCTCAAGTTAACATCAACTCTTAGATTTCTCCTGGATCACATACACATGCATTCCCAGGTTTGGCTCATAGACACTTACTCACACAAACATATCCTGTTAAGGCATATGGGTCGTTAACCAGCTTGCTTTCTACCTTGCTTTTCCAAAAAGGTAGAGCAGACAGACACACAGCCAGGAAAAAATTAGGAACATACATAAGTCATTTTCAAGTAAAAAAGAGTTACAACATGTTCTTTGGAATACATGGACCCAGTGAATTTAAAGTAACAACAAAATTTTTCTGGTTACAATGTACATTCACTCTTCCTTGCACATACAGACACATATAGACACATCCATACTCATCCACACCAGCGGTGGGTTGCTCCCGGTACGGCCCGGTTCTAAGAACTGGTAGTGCCGGCGATAGGAGGCTCTGCATACCCACCCGGGCTGCTTCTGTGCAGAAGCTTCTGCGCATGCACAGTAGCATTGCGCTTGCGCACAAGTGTGTGCACGAACCGGTAGTAAAGATTTTAGAACCCACTATTGATCCACACTTACCCCCAACCTTCTCAACTAGACTGTCAGGCACTAGCTAGAAGCATGGAAACTACCAAGGTTGGATCTGAAGATGGTTCAAGGACTGGACAGGCTTTAGGGCCCCTTTTTATCCCCAAAAGATTTTGCTTTGTTGATTAGCTGAGATTGGCTGGTTTTCCATGTGCTAAAGTCCAACTTCTTCATTTGTTTTCCTTTGTTTCCTTAATGACTTCTTTCCTGCATATCTACCTCCCCGAAGAGATTTTTTAGACATATTCCTGTGATTTTGTTATCACTGTTTATGTGCCTGCTTCATCTTTAATTGTGGCAGCTTCACCTAGTCCCACACTGGATTTTCAGAACTTCTAACTCATCCCTGCTATAGTGGAGTCCATCCACCTTGCTTCTAATCAATTTTTTCTTTTTTCTTCCACTTTTTCCACCATTATGGGCTTCCCAAAGGAATTGGGTATTAACATGTTGTGTTCAAAATATGATAATTTGAACCTAGGACTAAATTATATTTGTGCCATTTAAAGAAAGTGACAAAAAGGAGTTGTATGTCCATATATAAAGTGAGTCAATATATGTTGTGCGCTCAAAGTTTCTTTTTCAAAAGGCAACTGAACTTTGTTTTTCCTTGAAGACATTTCGCTTCTCATTCAAGAAGCTTCTTCCATTTCTGAGATTCTTGGATGAGAAGTGAAACATCTTCAAGCTAAACAAAGTCCAACTGCTTTTTGAAAAAGCACCTTTCGGACATGCATGACTAAGAATTTCCATACACATATAAGTTGTGAAGTTATCAATCAACATTTTTTCCCTTGACTATTTGGATTACTAACTTGGACAATGAAGATATGTACTCATTCATTGTTTCATCCAGGGACTAATACGATAGGCTCATATGATCTTGCTATAGAACTGTTATTACCACTTTCTCTATTTGTGGCTCCATCAACCACTTCAAAAAAGGATGCTGTACTTTTATTTTTGATCTTCTTAATATTATAAAATAATTTAAAGTAATTGAACATTAAATTGTTTTTTTAAAAAAAGAATTTTGACAAATTAAGAATAGATCCTTTTTTCTGCATAATTCAGTTTAGGACCATGGTCTGTGAATACTGTCTGAAAACTCATTGTATGCACAATCATCACAAATTATTTGATGTCCATATTTTATGACTGATAACAGGAAGCAATTATTGAGGGAAGTAAGGTAAAGGGCTTCCCTTTGCTAAATATGTTCAAATACTGATTGGAGAGGATTTTTTGGGAAACATTTTAGCTGGGTTCCATGGAGTTTAGAGATGAGAGTAGAGAGCAAATTAAATGCCCTTTCATTTCTAGGATTCTAGTTACATTTTTGATCTCAACATTTCACATTTAATCATATTTGTTGCTTAGTAAGTACCAGAGTTTAGGATTTGATAGCTCTGTGAAATAACATTTAATAATTATATAAGATACGGTAGTATCTATATAATCTAAGGTTAGAATCACAAGCATAATTGTTTTCCCAGTACCAAGAATCACAGTCTGTTCTGCCTCAAATGTCATCTGTAGAAGGTGTATGTCTTCTCTTTTACAATAAGGTGTTGTTCTGAAGTCTTGTTTTTATGTGTTCTGTTATTACTTGCAGCTTTCACTGAGTCACTATCAATTTTACCTTGACCTACATAGCATTTGAAGCTTAATCCAAGATACATTTCTTTTACAATTTTACAGAGATATCACCTTGCCTAAAGGACTGGGTTTTTTTCTTTTCAACCAACTCATATACAAGGATCATAGCTTAAAAAGCCTACCAAACTTTAAAAAAAAAATCCAGCTGCAGATTTGAAGGTGTCAGTAATAAAGTATAACTTCCATCAGATTTTGATGTCCAATAAAAGCTGATGGCAGCAAATGTAATGCAAACACAAAAAAATGTATTATGCATTACATAAACTTTATGCTCTCTACCTCATCACTCTATGTCTGGAGCACCCTGATTTCCTTGATTGAACAAATCAGTATCTGTGTATTTAGTGTATTCACTGGTTCATAGGAAATTGTAATATGTCCTGCAATTCTCCCAGTTAGCTGCAAGGTTAAAGTGAGCTGAGGTTAAAGTAACCTTCTTTGGTCAACTATGACATATGAATCTTACAGAAGAGCCGTGGTGGTGCAGTGGTTAGAATGCAGTACTGCACGCTAACTCACTGCCCACTCCAGGAGTTCGATTCTGAATGGCTCAAGGTTGACTCAGCCTTCCATCCTTCCAAGGCCAATAAAATGAGGATCCAGATTGTTGGGGGCAATATGCTGTCTCTGTAAACCACTTAGAGAGGGCTGTAAAGCACTATGGAGTGGAATATAAGTCTAAATGCTATTGCTATTGCTATAACCCAGACAAATATGGGACAGTTCCCAACCCTGTTAGTTAGTCCTCCAAGTGTTGGAGCTAGAAAGGCAAGTTCTCTTTCATGGAACACATTGCCTTCCATAGGGATAATCTACAGGAGCCAATAAATCTTCTAGTATGATTGTGGGCTGAATTATGGAGAAACACAGCATTGATGGGTATCCGTTAATATATTCTGTTAGTATATTCTGCAAAATGTCATTGGATTGGATTTTGCCATCACCTTGATCTTTTCATAAATCTCTAAATTCAAAATTGAAAACTAATGATGTGAAGTAAATTTCTTATTCTGCCTTGGAAGCAGCTACAGGTCATGTTTTTCCTGATTTGACTGCAAACTCAGACTTTGGTTTGCATAAAATCAGAAATCAGATAGGGATTTGAAGCATTGGAGAAGAGGATGAGGAGAAAGAATACATGAGAGTCCACTGTTGCTGTTTTGTAGCAATTAAGTCTCCAATAATTACTTAAGACATACTCATTAGATTAGATGAAAGTTTGTCCCCCCCACTGAATTTTAGTATGGAATAACTAAATTGATTCAATATGTCAAATCAAATCAGATTCAAATTAATTTAAACATTCAGTAGAGTCCTATGCACATAGTCACATATATTTATGGCATCTAAGATTCCATGGAATTAATTGGAATCAATTTGATACATCAATTTATATGTTTGATACAAAGTAATTTTGAATGGAATCATGGCTGATTAGCATATCTCTAACACACAATGTATCATTCGGTCCTCCACGATTTAGGCACCTAGTTGTGTAAAATTTGTTCAAGAAATGTGAGTTTTTATTTTAAACTTGAATAAGGGTCTTCTGTACAATGATAAGTCACTTTTATAGCCACTTTTCAGCCAGTAACATTTTAAGAATACTCCCTGAGATTCGGGATGTAATAAACAGCCATCAATATCACTAATATTGATAGCTGCCCTTCCATTAATTTTGGTTCTCCTTTAAACCATCCAAACTGGTGGTCATTACTGCTACTGCAACATTTTGTGATGTGTTAATCATTATTTCCTTCTGACAGCTGTGAATGTCCCTGCATTTACATGCAATGGATGTTCCTGATTTCTGATATTGAGAGAAATGAAGAATAACATTGCCATTGTGCAATTGCAGTGCTGCCTATCTGTAAGATTGTTCTGTTTGCAGGATCCAATCTGGGTCGGTCACAAGTACCAGAGGTTTTGTCCCCCAGAGCTTTCGGACTCATGCTGGAGATTATCTTCTGGGAAGTTCTCTCTAACAAAGTTTGTGCTGTTCTGTGTGTGATATTTATAGTGCACGTTGTATGTGGCTTTTTAGATGTTGATTGGGGTGTGTTGATGATTGTTGTGCTTCTCCAAATGTCTACAGAATGTTATCACTAGTATTTATTTCCTATATTTAGGATAAAGTGGATTTTTTCACGGACATTGTATATGATGTATGTGACGCAGCATAAACCTTTTGGAGCCACATTTAATCATGCAAAAATTATGTCCTGGGAATTTATGAACACACACAGAGACACTCACATGTTTTACCATTTTTACATAGACATTTTGTTAGTTGCGAAGTCGTGTCCGACCCATCGCGACCCCATGGACAACATTCCTCCAGGCCTTCCTGTTCTCTACCATCCTCTGGAATCCATCTCAGCTCACGCCTACACCTACATAGACATATGCATGGATAAACCAAAGTGTACTGTTTTTGCGGTTGTTTCTTCTACTTGCATTCACTGAGATACAGCTATTTTTCAAAGCCTATAAGATATTAGCCACAATAGAAATGCATGAGGAGGGGAACCTGTAAGTTGCAACCTATGGGAGAATTTATACTAAATGACATCTCTTCAATAAATGTAAACAAAATGAAACCTAATGATAGCTTTTCCCGCATTCAAACTCTCTTCTGTCCTTCCAGGAATAGGCTAAGCTAATTTACAGCCATCTCTTAGAAGTAAATTAATTCTTCATTCTGATTTGAAGAAAATCACATAATGACTTGGAACCAACAACAAAAGCTACTTTGCCTCAGGTCTTTGGGAAGGTGAATTAATTGACTGTCATTCACGAGGAATGGATTTATTTGAGGCAGGAAAGCTGCTCACAAGCTGAAAAAGAGGTTGCCTGAAATTGGGGGGGTTTGCTACCAATTATTACTGCTGAATCACAAAAAGAAATATTTACAGCAGCTGCTTACTTTTAAGAAAGCAAGATGTATGCCTAAATCGTAACAAAACACAAAAGAGAGAGAAAGGAATTTCTTAATAAAAGGGGAGGTGGGAGACCTTTCTTTCTCTTTATTTATGAAAAGTTATGGGACATAGAAGCCCAAAAGATAATATATTCCTTTATTGTGCAGATTATTGACTTTTTTCAACATGGTTTTTCACTCAGAACATAATACATAAAATTGCTAGTAATGAATTTTATGATGGAAAATCAGTTTCTCTGGTTGGTCTGGCATTTTAAAATAAGTATAAAAGTCTGTATAATGATTGTATAATATGTTCATCCTTTTGATGATGATGATGATGATGATGATGATGATGATGATGATGATGATGATGATGATGATGATGATGATGATGGTTGTTGTTGTTGTTGTTGTTCATCACACAGTCAGCCAGATGTTCAACTGGGCTTGGCATTTTTGTCTACCTATCGAGTCCTTTTTGAGGACCTGGGATAGGTAGATAGGGATATTATTAATAATTATTATTGTTATATTATTTTTATTATTAATGTTTAGCTCTTATTACAGTCAAAATATTTCATTTCTATCTCCAATTAAAGCAGGGAAACAGTTTTGAGTATGTCCAGATTCTTCTGATTTCAGTTCACTATAGTTTCCACCTATGGGTTTGTTATTCCCAAATGGGTTTCTTAAAAGAAATAAGGATTTGTATAGGCCAGGGGTAGGCAAAGTTGGCTCTTCTATGACTCGTGGACTTCAACTCCCAGAATTTCTGAGCCAATCATGCTAGCTTAGGAATTCTGGGAGTTGAAGTCCACGAGTCATAGAAGAGCCAACTTTGCCTACCCCTGGTATAGGCTAATCAGAAAAAGTGCTACCAGTCTCCTCCTGATTTGTTTGCCAGTATGGACTAAGACAATTCTCCTACTCTGCAAAAGAAGCAAAGCACAACAGATTGCAGAAAATTACCTCATAGCTTCTTCCATCTATATCTTATTTTTCACTTATCTTCACTTCACAATTGTTATGAGTAATATTATAGCCTTCTCAGTCTGTCATTATTGAATGTTTAGTCATTCTGAGACCTGGAATCCCACTATTTCCAGATTTTAAAACAACCTCACTACTTTCTTCTCCATATCTCCATAAGCAGGCACAATTTAATCAAAGTCCTTTGTTTGATATGCAAATTGGAATTGATATATAATTGGAAATGGTATTTCAGCCTATATACACCTAACCATTTCATAGAGATATGAGCAGAAGACTTATTTCTAGGTCCTTCCAAAAGGGAAAGTCAGGTGATGACTACAAGGAATGATTCTGGTGGGGAAACTAGAGTTTTGGATACTATTATTAAACCTACTTGCCTATGTTCAAATGGCCAATAAATCATGCCCTTGTTTTATTCTGTTCTTATAGTTATATTTTCCTGGTTCTTTTAATGTTTTCCAGTCCACCAATATCACTATTTTATAGCACACGTATATTTTAGTACTGCGCAGGCATGCACGCCGGCACGAAGCATGCCCGCGGCGCGCAATGTGTGCGTGCCCACATGGCGCATCCCTGAGCAAACCGGCAGTAAAGAAATCGGGAACCCACCCCTGTCCTGGGCCCTTTCTAATTGAACTCAGCTATCTTCCAAATAAATTTACCAAGGCATAGTGCCTAGAGACTGGCCAGATGATTGAAGTTTCTTACAACTTTTCTGAACAAGAAATTTTTAAAAAAAAATGCATGCAAGCTACCTTTAGTTATAGATCAGTAACCGATTTTGAAGGAATAAAAATTTATTCTGATTTGTAATGCCTTGTTTTGCATTCCAAGTGCAGAAAATTGTCCAGAAAAGCAAAGTTCAAATTATTTATTAATCATAATATCTGACCAATTTTTTGACTCCCGAGTTTCTGATCACTACATAATGATTGCAAACTTGTGGTGGACTTATCACAGCAAACCTCTGCTTCTGCTTTTGGGTAATTGCCTCTCTTATAAGCAGGAATGATCCATGATTACGAATGATGGAAATTTCCTATGTTCAGGCTCCTCAATTATAGTAGCAATTATCATGTAAATGATGTGATGTGAACTCTTCTTAAATGCCAATGATGTAGTGACTATTTAGTAGCCAGTGATAAAAGCTTTTCCGAGACAAAGATCACTTGCCAGTCTCTGCAGGCTCCAGCATCCTCAATTAAAAATTGTGTATTTAATTCTGTGTCATTACTGAAGAGTTAGAAAAGGGCCATATAGTGAAGCTGGTGGAATTTATTTGTTAACCCTTGGATTACTAATGTGTTTTTGCTTTTGCTTCACAACAAAACACTGCTTTTAAAATATTATTATTTATTATTTGTTAAATTTATTTGCCACCTATCTCAACATGGGGCTAGTCTAGGCCAGGGGTCTCCAACCTTGGCAACTTTAAGACTTGTGGACTTCAATTCCCAGAATTCCTCAGCCAGCTTTGCTGGCTGAGGAATTCTGGGAGTTGAAGTCCACAAGTCTTAAAGTTGTCAAGGTTAGAGACCACTGGTCTAGGCGACTTACAACAATAAAAAGGAAGAAACGAAGAGTATAAACCGAACTGAAGTAAATAATAGAACAAAAAAATAAACAATGAAAAACTATTCTTCAAAACATCTTTAAAGAAAAACAGGTAAGTCCAGTTGTATCTTGAAAAAGCACCTTTGAGACAACTATGACCTGAATGACTGAGAATCTACATAGAACACATCAATAGGATAACAAAAAGACGGGTAAAGAGCAGAGAGCAAAGTGGACGTGGAGCCTGTCATCAATCCAGCAACCACCTTCCAGTATGAACTCCCCTATCTCATCCCCAGGGCAACCAGCAGAACCAGGTCTTCAGGCTTTAGTGGTAAGATTGGAGGGAGACGCAGATCTTACCTTAGGTGGTAAGATGTTCCAAAGGGTGGGTGCTGCAACAAAGAAGGCTCTTCTTCTGAATCCTAATAGTTGGAATTCTTTGGCCTATGGGATCCAAAGTAGGCCCTCTCTGCTGGCATGAGTAAGAGGAATTTGTCCTAGCAGAACAAGGTGATTCATCAGGTAGCCTGGACCTTATGCCATTAAGCGCTTTAAAGGTTATAACCAACACATTGAACTGCACTCAGAAGCAGATGGTAGCCAATGAAGTTTGCAGAGCAGAGGTACCGTATAATATGAGCTATCATAGGGGTCCAAAGACTGATCTTGCTGCCACACTTTGCACCAGCTGAAGCTTCCGAATGGTTTTCAAGGATAGCCCCATGTAGAGTGTATTGCAATAGTCCAGACAAGAGATGACCAGGACTTGAGTAACTGAGTGCAGGAAATCACAATCCAGGAAAGGCCACAGCTGGTGCAGAAACCGGAGCTATGCAAAAGCTCTCCTAGGCATGTCCATCACCTGCTCTTCGAGTAGGAGACATGAGTCCAGGAGAACCCCTAGATTGTGAACTGGGCCTGAATGGTGTAGAGCAACCCCATCAAAAGCTAAGGATAACAAATACTCAGATCCTGAGGCTCCATACACCTAAAGCACTCAGTCTTGCCAAGGTTCAGTTAAAATCTATTGTCTCCCAGCCAGATCCCTACAGTCTCCAGGCACTGTAGGAGGGCAGTGTTAAGTATTGAGTCTGCATAGTTTACTATGTATACTACTGTTCAAGTGGGAAAATTGAGACTGCTGATTGGTTGAGCCATCTGACAGCTCCCTATAAAAGGGGAAGCTGTCAGTCTGGCTCTCTGCTGGATCTTGTATATAGTTACAATAAAGAGCTGTTTGTCTTAAGCCTGTCTCAAGCCTCTTCAGTCCCAGGACTCAACAGGCAGAAACAGCCTCACTCCAGTCAAATATTTAATTGTCATGGGAACTTCCATTGGAAGCTGTTCTGGTGAAAGTAATAAATAAAAATTGCTTCCAAGAAAGATACATTGATAACAAAACATTGTATACATGCATTCAGAAGTCAACTCTCCATTCAGTAGGCCTCGCTCTCTTACACATACATTAATATGTATTACTTTACAGCTTTTTCTGTAAACTATTAATTCAAAAGGAACTAAGATTACACAGTCCTGCAGTTACAAAGACCAGTTGGTTGTTAATTTATTCCAACCTATTCAGACAAGACTTTGATTGCCTTATGGCAATGTTGTTGACCAATATAGATTTATTTGAGTGGAAGGTTGTGGTATATGGTGGTGACTGCATGCTCTGATAGTTCTCCGGCCGGAATATTAGTATTTAAATGATGTCTATTCCTTTCCTTTGACATTTATAATCATAATTTTGCCTTCTAATAGTAGCATAATGTCCAGCTGCTGTAAGAAAGCAATAAAAACTCATTTATGAACAAAGGAAGTGAAACAGCTGAAGAAAAATGAAAAGATATTTCATGCCATTAGATAGCCATTAAGGTTTAGGAACAAAAAGAGAAAGAAGAGAGATGAAGTCAGTTGTCGAATCTTAAAAGAGGAAAATCGAAGCAGGCATTCCAAATTCAGAAAACAAATTTAGAAATCATGATCTTATGAGGGGTAAAAATATATTCTAAAAACCTCTGTTATTGTCTGCAAAGTATATCGTAGAGCAGAGGAGCTACATTCACCAGTACAGTAGGACTGTTTACAAAAAGTATCATCAAAAGTATCACCGTAGCAGTTCTACCTTGGCACCCCTCCAAGCCTCTCTGAATGATTTCATCATATTAGTACACTTCTGAGGGGTTTTTTGGGAGGTGATCCCCAAGATGAGAGACTGAGAGAAAAAAAATCTAATCCTTTGTGGAAGGAACCCAAGGTACTGCTTAAAAAAAACTAGGAAGTCTGAGTTAATTCTGATGACAAAAAATTCAGCTGTTAAGTGTTTTTAAACCAAAAAGAGTCAAACAAATAGAAAAAAACCATCAAATGCAGAGCAACAAAAAAAAGAAACAAATGAAGAACTAAATGAAAACTTAATTTATTGACAAATATTTATCTTCTCTGGATATTTCTTTAATTCATGTTCTTTTCTTTTTACCTCATCCAAAATAGCTTATGCTTTTTCTTCTTTTTAAGCTTACTATTATGTTGTATAAAATACCCTTTAATTAAAGCTTTGCTTGCATCCCAAATTGTTCTTAATCAGTCTCTTTATATATGTTATTTTCAAAAAATTCATTTATTTTTTACAATCCTCCATTATTGCCTCTTTTTATAGCAACGTTTTATTTAGTTTTGATCTGAAGAACTAGATTTTATTTTATAAACCAAACTCATGAATTTATGATTTATGGTTTGGATGATTAGACTCGATAGATTATAGAAAAAAGAGTTATGTTGCAACCATAATGTAGGACGCAAATATATAATTGCAATTATAATACTGTACAGAAGATTAGAAGCCTCTTTCATGTATCTTTTCCCCTTCTTTTCTATTTTTCTTTCTTTTTCCTTTCTTGCACTTTTAGGATGCAACCACCTATGACAATAACTTGATGAGATCTGATTTGGGTGAGAGATGAGAAGTTGAGATGTGGACTCCTTGGTGCTCTCTGAGTTTGATTGTTTGCTTGTAGACATTTCATTAGCTCACTAGGGTTAACATCAGTGGAAGTGAGTGTTGGATTTGCTTCCTGTTTATATACATGAGATTGTTCTGCCAGTGTTGGCAGGGTATTATTTGAACTGTACAACTGGGTTACAGAAACAAGCAAGGAATTCTAGGTTGTCTTCTTATGCTCATGGTCTTGCATCTAGTCTCAGAGATAGCTTTGCCTAAAACTCTGGGTCATAGAGCCAGAATCCTATAATCCCAAGAAGTTAATTGCCTCCATGGGAAGCATGAGGTTTCTATAGGTACAGTTATTTGTGGCCCAACAAATGTAGGTGGTCATACATTAGACTTCACAATGTCCAAGAAATGCTAGTTGTTGTAAAAATGAAGATACGGTAATTCCTATCATCTCTTTGCAATGCTTAGATGATGTCCTGAAGAGAATAAAGAGAAGCAAAGGAAGATCTGTTACCAATGAGCAGATAAACATTGTAGAAGTCCAAATTATGGGATCTCAGGTAGGCAACACCCTAATTCACCTACTAGATCAAAGAGGGAGAAAAGGAGGCACATTCAGACTTTCAAGATTCTATTATTATAGCAATAGCTATAATAATAATATTGCTATTATTATAGCCAATCTGAACAAAAGTAGTTTTAGGTCTATGTGACATCTGTTTCTTGATCTGGTCTACTTTTTAAAGTGTCATGCCCTGATCCAGATTTGGTTATCACCCCTGATTTCCAGAAATAGTTTGTGCCAGGTGGCTGATGGGATTTTATTGGTTTCCAGAAGCATTCACAGAGTATCTCGGCAATCTAGTGAACAGCTAAGCAATGGACAAGAGTATCCCTCTTTTATTTATTTATTTTTTATTTTCTTTATTTTGTCAAACATGTACAAGATAGTAGTTGTTTGTATAAACATAACATAAGTAAAAAAAAGTACCGATAAAAGAGGACAATAGAACAGTAGGACAGGGACAGTAGGCACAGTGGTGCGCTTATGCACGCCCCTTACAGACCTCTTAGAAATGGGGAGAGATCTACTGTAGACAGTCTAAGGTTAAAGTTTTTGGGGTTTGGGGAAGAAACCACAGAGTGAGGTAGTGCATTCCAGGCATTGATCACTCTGTTGCTGAAGTCGTATTTTCTGCAGTCGAGTTTGGAGCTGTTTACATTAAGTTTGAATCTATTACGTGCTCGTGTATTGTTGCGGTTGAAGCTGAAGTAGTCATTAACAGGAAGGACATTTTGGTAGATGATTTTATGAACTACATTTAGATCAGATCGGAGACGACATAGTTGTAAATTGTCTAATCCCAATATTTCAAGTCTGGTGGAATAAGGTTTTCTGATCTGTTGCAGTTGATTTCCTGAGGACATTCAAGAAATGAAGCAGCGAAAACAATAGCTAGAACACCAATGAAGAAGGCAAAAAACGGATTCTTTCTGAGCATAGCTGCATGCTACAAGTATAGGGCTACATTGGTGTGGTAATTAAGGCAGGCTGTTGTCCAGCATCTTGCACAGAAAATTCAACAAGATCTTTCAGTTGGTCATTGTAATCATTTCACACAGCACTTTGACAAGAAGTTGCTGAGATTTGGCAGAATCTTTGCTCTTTATGGGAGGTGATCATATTATCATGGCAGCGTTATGTGACGTATCAGGACTCCCCCCCCTTTGCTAAACCGGATGTGGGCGTAGCTAGCGCGTGATGCATCCGGCCCACAGGCCTGGCATTTGACAGCCCTGGATTAGAACTTCATCTTGTCCTATTACTTGGGACTCCTCCTGTGGGGACAGTGGTATCTAGATTACCCACTCCCTTCTACAAGCTGCAGCTGTGCCCTTTCTGAATCCATAGTGTTAAATAGGTGACTGTCAAGGAATATTTATTGGAGACAGGATTGTGAGCAGCTTTGAAAAAGACTGCAGTAAGCCCCGTGCTGAAGAGATCCTCCTTGGATTCAGCATTCCCTTTTTGAGCAAAATTGTTGAGACGGTGATGGAGGATTGACTATGTAGCACCCATGATAAAACGGATCATCTGGATTTATTTGGTTAGAATTAAAGTCGAAGTATGAGATCAAGATGACATTAGTCACACCTACTAATGACCTCTCTAACTATCTGGATCCCTTGAGGTGAGGACTGCGGACATACTTTAAATTCCAGGCTATAGGGGAGATCTTACCCCAATGGTAGCAGGCTGTCAGGGTCTAGATGGGACAGAACAGGCTGAAGCCTGTCAAAATAGAAGTATTATTTGTCAATTAAGAGTCTCCATCAATATCAGCATTATTTCTGGATGGGGAGGCACTATCCCTGAAAGAATAAATTCTTTATATGGGGATCTTTGTGGATTCATGCCTCCTCCTGGTATAGCAGCTGGATGCCATGACTTAGAAGGGCTTTTGTCCAGCTTCACTTAGTGCACCAATTATAACTTGCAGAAAAGCACTTTGCCACAGTAACTCATGCTGTTATTACCCTTCCAGACTACTGCAGTGTGCGTTACATGGGGCTACCTTTATTAACTACGTAGAAGCTGCAGTTAGTCCAAAATGCAGAGATGTGTGTTAATAAGTTCTGATTGTTGAGGACATACAATATTACTTCTATTACTTCTATGGCCCCAGTACTGGGTATGAATTCACTTCTGGATGCAACTGGGTGCCTTATAGCTTGGCACCTAGGTCCCTAGAAGACTGCCTGCTTAAAACTGGATCAGCCCAACCTTTTAGGAAATAAAGATAAGTGAATTGAAGAGGTATAGATTTTTGGCTGGCAGTGCCAATCTTCTGGAACAGTCTACCTGTAGATATCAGGTTGGTACCATCCCTGATTATATTTCAGGAAGATATTGAGGTCAAGCTATACTTTAGAAAATTTAAATTCTTTCAGGGCCATCTTTTGCTTTTGTTTTGTTTTTATTTCACTGTAATTAAGTTTTGTTTTATGTTTTTAAGCTTGCTGTGGCTATTTTAAAATTGTTTTCTATTATGTAAACTGCCGAGAACCAAATTGATTGCAGCAGGATAGAAATGTAACAAATGGACATTTAAAAAACCCAATTTATTTTATGTTTCTCTCCTGTTTTTCCTAGAATGTAGAGTGGTATGCTGCTCATTATTTCATAATGAAAGCTCTGTGAAATAATTGTGTTTCTGAGACAGACAAAATTGTTCAAATTAGTCTAAAAGCTTTACTATTCATGATCTTAAACCTAAATTTCAAGACTCTTGTCACTTATCTACAACCAATATGGATAGAAGCCCTGTCTCTTAAGCAACACTTGATAGACTTCTTTATTGGCTTTTAGAATAGTATTAAATCCCATAATTATTCCACTAGCATTTGTGACATTGTTCTTGTGGTTTCTTTAGACTTAATATAGCTTCATCTAAATCTACACTTCCTTAACATCATCATCATCATCATAACAATATAAGAAAATATTCAGTACTGTAAGCGCTAGCATTGTCTTTGTCTTTATTACTGCATTTATGGCACTGAATTTGAATGGAAAAGCCTGGGTTCAAGTCCAATTCAACCAGGAATCCAATGGGTGGGCATGATCGAGCCATTTTCTCTTAGTCCATCCTATCTCCCAAAGTTATGTTGTGGGAAAATCATGAGTTGCAATCCCCTCTGTATCTTGCATTGACGTCTCTAAGAGAAGGCAGGACATAAATGCAGTAAATGAAAACAACGTGCATTTGTAAATATAAAATAGTTCATTTTGTTAAAACCTTGGGATTTATTCTGATGATCTATGGCAGGGGTGTCAAACTAAATTTCATTGAGGGCTGCATCAGGGTTGTGTTTGACTTGGCGGCCAGGGTGGGTGTGGCCAGGGTGGGTGTGGCCAGCTTGATGTCACTCGTGTCAGGGGCGTCTGCTGTGGCCTGAGCGCTCTGCCAGTGAAAACAAGCTCCCACGCAGCTCCTGAGCTCTGTTTTCACTGGCAGAGGGTGGCAGTAAGCCGTCACGGCTAAAAATGGAGCTTCAGGAGCCCAGCCCTTTCTCGCTGGCAGAGGCACTGCGAGCCAGTCCTTTGCTGTTTCTAGGGCGGCCAGATCTAAACACCTTGTGGGCCAGATTCAGCCCCCGGGCCTTGAGTTTGACACCCCTGATCTATGGAAAATGGAGACTCCAAGGACCCATTTAGAAACCTGAAATAAGTAACAAGATTAGTGCAGCAGTAAGAACCAAATAATAAGATGAAAAAACAATGAGTGTTGCTGCTTGGGAAGGAAGGAATCACTGCACAGAGTAACATCACTCTAAAAAGGGTGACTTGAAATGGCCCTTTTTGTTCACTGCATCAAAGATGCTGTGAAAGAAAGTTATTAATCAAAGCTGGATGGTTTTCCTGCTGTTTCACAGAATTGTTCTAAAGACCTCCTTGTTTAAAATGGGGTTCTGTTGACAAATTTATGACCTTTATCAATCAAACTCTGCAGTTCCAGTGATTTCCAATCAAGAGGCAATTGTAGAACATTTTACTTAAGCAGAACACATTTTGTCAACAATGAAGATTTGTTAGAAGTGGGATAAGAAAGTGTAGCACATCTAGACTACTAGTTTCTTGCTATGTTAATGCAAAAGGGATAACTTGTATTACATTATTATAGACTATTGCTTACTTTCTGGGCCAATGTTGAGATCCATTTTCATTTGCACAGAGGACATAATTAAGGGATCTATATGAATCAACTTGACTCAAAGAAATTTGGTAAGGCTAAATCTGGTTCTTTTCAATATTGAAGTGTAAACCAAGGAACTTGTGAAACTAAGCCAGATGTTATTGGTTCACTAACTGCTATATAATACCATTGAACGATGTGTGCTCACATACAGTATATTGCAATGGAAATATAGGAACAATACCTGGAAATTAAATTTGGTATTACATAGTGTTATATGCAATTCAGTTATTATGCAATGCTTTACTGGCCCAGCATACAAATAAGCAAATTTAGCTCAAAGGCTAAATTTATACCTCTATAACTCTACAGATGTATTTATACTCTATAGATGTATAAATTTATACATCGCTACCTCTGAGACTGGACTTCCATATTCAACTTCATGAAAGTGATCCTTCAAGTCACTTCTATTAATTTCACTTGGTGCCATCAAGTCAGGTAAAGCACCTGCTTTTTTTTTCCCTCTTCCCCAGCCATGCCTTTTCATTTTACATTATGCATTGTAGATTATAACTCCTGTGGACAAGGCCTGTTTTGTTTTTCTTGATTTTATGCAGGATGCTATGTAAATCTTTGGCCAAAGGACAGAATGTTAAAAACAGCAAATAAACAGCAATCCTATCTGAATCTTAAAGCACTTTGTAGTTCAAGCCATTTTTCCAAGTATGGAATAGGATGAGTTGCAAGTCAACCAGATAGCCAATATGCACAGTAAAGGTTGGGATTGAAAGGAAAAAGGGGCAGTGAAGGCTATTCGAATTTTTCAACAATATTTAACAGCAATTTTCAAGTTCTGTAAGATCTTGCTTCAGGAGAGAAAAGGATTGTTCACCCATCCGAGTATGGAAAAATTTCAAGATGATTGTGGGTAGTCTACTTAGCCAGATATGTTATCTTCTATTAAAGTATTTTTCCGACTTCCGGTGGTGACGTTGGGTGGTGCAGAAGGAGAAGGACGACCTCTGTCCTTTGAATCTGCTTTACTTCACATTTGGAGACCTTTTGGGGCACAGAAAGTTTGGAGGACTTGGTGAAGCAGAGGGGCATCCCGAGTGACAGCGTGGAAGAGAGCAGCTGCCTGCTGCGGCAAAGGGCACCCTCTTTAATCCAGTGTCTGGTCATGTTAGCCTAACATGGCGGACCCGAAGCCATAACTAACCACAAAAGACTTGGAAACAGAATTATTCAAGCAGACTATGCCTGATCTAAGAGGGTGGAATCCCATATTCGCTACGGAGAAAATCCAGTGAGTGGTCTAAATCTTTATGGCAGGGCAGGCGGAGGGTTTCGGAGTGGCGTGGAGTATTCCGGATGCCGGAGGACACGACATTTGACTTCCTGCCCCTGTAGTCCTCTTGGAAACTAGGAAGAGCCCCTGGGCTAGGCGAGGGAAGGGAGGGCGAGGGACAGGGCAGTCAGTGATGGGACAGGGAGCTGTGGCAGAGGGCTCAAAGAGCCGCTTGTGGCTCGCGAGCCGCAATTTCCGACCCCTGTGTTAGAGTATTATGAAACGCATCCAGAAAAATAAGTGGCGCTTGTTTTCCTGGATGCGCAAAAGACAATGTAATGTATATAATTCAGCAAATCAGGGAAATGAAATTCGGAGAAAAATTTGAACCTCTACTTTTCATTTTAACCTTAGAAATATTATTAAATAAAATGACACTAAAGCAGAAAAAAACACTTAAGAAGAATTGGGATTACAAATTACTAAAAAATTTAAATATCTAGAGATTAATTTGACAGCTAGATGCTCCTCAATTAAGGAAAACAATTACATGAAATTAGTGCAACAAATAAAAATTGATTTAGAGAGATGGGGAACATTGCAATTATCTTTACTAGGTCGGATAGCAATCATAAAAATGAATATTCTACCAAAATTACTATATGTCTTTCAGACCATACCAATAAAATTGGATAAATTTTTTTATTGATCTAAACAAAATGATTTTGAAATTTATATGGCAAGGCAAGAAGCCGAGAATAAAATTAATCGACCTACAAGATAGTAGCAATAGCACTTACTTATATACCGCTTCATAGTGCTTTACAGCCCTCTCTAAGCAGTTTACAGAGTTCAGCATATTGCCCCCAACAATCTGGGTCCTCATTTTACCCACCTTGGAAGGATGGAAGGCTGAGTCAACCTTGAGCCGGTGAGATTTGAGCAGCTGAACTGCTGAACTGCTGAACTGCAGTGCTGCATTTTAACCACTGCGCCACCTCGGCTCTAGTAGAAGTAGAGTCGGCTTTGGGCTCCCAGACTGGAGAGTATACTACAAAGCAGTATTATTGGTATCGCTTAGAGAATGGATTAATTTGAGGAATAGAGGGATATTGACGCTGCAAGGCCACGACCGACAAAAGGGATGGCACGCATCCTTTGTTTTTAAGAAACAAAGAAAATAAATCACAAAAATATTTCCATAGACATATGATTAGAGATTCATTGATGCAAATATGGCAGGAGGTGAAGAAAAAACATTATTTGAAAATTCCTAATTGGCTGTCCACTATGGAGGTGATGACTTATCCAAATACGATTGATATGAGTAAAATGGTTAAATATAAAGATATCTTGGATGGGTTTGGGAAATTTAAAAGTAGAGAGGAGCTGGAAAAACAGGGCATAATTATAGATTGGTGGCCATGCCTTCAACTCCAATCAAGATATAAGAAAGACAGTGAAGAAATTGGAATTGAGACAGAGATACAACAATTAGATAAACTTTTGAAGGGGCCAGAAGAAAAAATGATTATTAAAATATATAACTATTTATTACAATTCGACAGGGCTGAAGATATAGTAAAAGGGACAATGATAGCATGGGCGAAAAACATGGGACATAACATACATTTGGCTGACTGGGAACAAAGTCCTCAAAACTAGCGAAGATATATCCCAATTTAAATTTGATTTGTTGGAAATATAAAAAAGAGCAAGGCACCTTCTTTCACACATGGTGGTTGTGCCCTGAAGCGAAGAAATCCTGGAAAAGGATACATAGTTGGCTACAAGAAGTAGTAAGGTTAACAGTAGAATTCACCCCAGAACTCTTTCTATTAGGAATATTCAAAGACAATATGACAAAAATATTAAGTACTTGATTTTACATATTACAACTGCTGCTAGAATCGCATATGCGCAATATTAGAGAAACCCAAATACACCCACTGAGAGTTTGATACTTAAAAAAATATTTGAATGCGTGGAAATGGACAAACTAACAATAGAATTTAAAGGACAAAAAGATTCAGATTATTATGTAATATGGGAAAAGTGGTATGATTGGATTGATGATAGAAAGATGAAGAGAAAGTGTGGGAAGAAGATGTAGAATTAGAAAATATTGTAAGATAATGTATAAACTGTATAAATATAAAAATAATGTAAAAAAGGCTGTAGATCTGCTTAAAAACTATTGTGGTATGTAAAATGTGAAAAATTTAATAAAGATATTTTAAAAAAAATAAAGTATTTTTCCTATCATATATATTCTTCTGAAGTTCAATAATTAAAAGGATAGCATCCTCTGTTTTCTCCATAAACTAATAAGGTCTCCATCCTCATATGCCCCATTATTAAAAGTCAACTATTTTATTCAGAGCCTCAACATTTCTTTACAGTCTATTATGGGGGAGTGTGTTCCATAATTATCAATATTGCTAATTTTATAGCCAAAAAAAGTGCACCATCTGTCACAGGCATCTGTGCATGGCTTTTGAATTAAGTATATCGCCAAGGAGAGATGGTAACTATACACTGAAAGGATGTATGTCGATAGGTGGACATCCTTTATTTAAGTGGATAAAGGAAGAAAAATAGTTTTCTCATGCTCAATAACCTAAGTAGAACTATGCAGTTTGTTCTGTGAATTGTCAGCTCAACTAAATACAGCTGCTGAGGAAAAAGGTAGTTTGATAATATCTGGATAGATTAAAAACCTTCTTTGGACTTTTTAAATCTGGAGATGATGTATAAGGAGGAAAAGTACCTCAAGACATTTATTTATTTTATTAATTATTTATAACATTTTATATAGTCACCCATCTTATAATAAACTCTGGATATTTCCCCACCAAAGATATAATATCCACTAGTCCAGGGGTGTCAAACTCAAGGCCCAGGGGATGGATCTGACCTGCGGGGTACTTAGATCTGGCCCATGAGGCCACCCTGGAAATAGCAAAGGACCAGCACACGGTGCCCTTGCCACCGAAAATGGAGCTTAGGAGCCAGTTTATGCTGGCAGAGCGCTCAGGCATCCACAAGCACCCCCAACGCAAGTGATGTCGAGTTGGCTATTCCCACCCTGGCCATGCCCACCCCAGGCCCCAAGGTCAAACACAACCTTGATACGGCCCTCAATGAAATCGAGTTTGACACCCCTGCATTAGTCTCTCATTCATTGCATTATTTTTTTTCTCCACAAGAAGCAGCAGAAGTTACTGTCTTCTGTGTTAAGGCTCTCTCCTCCACATAGAATTCTGATTTTACAGAATTCTATATTGTGTAGAAATGTTTCAAAGTTACTCTCTGTATGAGGATTTGAATAGAGTTAAAACACTTTCTTTGCCTCCCTGAGTGTAGATTTTGAATGTCCAAAGAGCACTTATATTTCAAAAAGTTAGCTTTGAGAAGTAAAATACCCAATACAAGGCACAACATAACTATACTAGTGTTCCATGTTTATGAAGCCACTATACAGCCAGGATTTTAGTTAACAATATATACATCTCAAGTACTGTAACAAATATTAGTAGGAACAATTATATGATATCGTTGAATACTCATATGATATTGTTGAATACTCATTGCATAAAACTTTGTTCTATATTTTCTTCTCCTTAGACTTTTTGTCTTTGTCAATGTATATTTATATTTTTATGTTTGTCATCTACATTTATTTAAAAAAAGAGCCGAGGTGGCGCAGCGGTTAGACTGGGGTACTACAGGCCACTTTAGCTGACTGTGATCTGCAGGTCAGCGGTTCAAATCTCACCGGCTCAAGGTTGACTCAGCCTTCCATCCTTCCGAGGTAGGTAAAATGAGGACCCAGATTGTTGGGGGCAATTTAAATATACATTGCTGACTGGTGTAAACCGCTTAGAGAGTGCTTGCACTGTGAGGCGGTATATAAATGTCACTAATAAATTTATATCTTGGATTCTTTGTCTTCTTCCTTTATAACCAGGCCAGCTATAGTCCTATTCCTATGGCCATGATAACGAAAGGTTCATTATTTGGTGACACTGTACATTGAATGGTCAGCCAGACATGGGTGAATGTGCATATAATTTGTCAGCGATATTTTTTTTAGGAATCAGCCACATCACATGAATATAACAATCTTTGTCCCTTTTGTTGCATGCTGTGTCTGTTGCATTTCAAAATGGGAAAAGATGAATTTGAGAGAATGTGAAACTCTGAAAACAAAGATTCACCAGGCACATCTACAAACTGTCATTTAGTGGTACTTTTCAATTCAATCAGAAATGATGACCAGATTCAGATATGGAAAAGTACCATAATATATACTTACAGTATATAAAATGATATATGAGAAGCAGGAAACTATGTGAGTACACATTTTATCAACAAACATATGATGCTACATTATCCATGTCCTCTTTAATCTAGTTGGGGGGCCTGTTGAATTAAAAAGTTTTCCTTTGCTTTCATATAAGAAAATATTATTATCTCCAGTTCTTCAATGTGATTGCAGTGAGAATAATTATCAATTACACTAGATTTCATACCCAAACCCAGGTCTTCCATAGCTTCCTGTGGAACCCAGGATTTTCCAGACAACCATGTAATCCTAGTACTTTCTCCTCTGATCTCACCATATTATCATAGATAATCTATCCTTGCAGGAGTGAAGTTTTATTAGTAATTTGGGAGATGCCCATCAAAAGTTCCTTCAGAAATGTCTTACAGCCATATTGTTGTTTTAAGAGGAATTTTTTCTCTTGTGAGTTGGGATTCTTTTCTCATTCTACTTTTGAGATCTTATCATATTATCGTGCTGGCATGCTTAAGGTACATAAATGCATATTTGCTCACCCCTCAGCGTATCCATTTGTGGAATATGGAAAAGCAGATAATTTGGAAGACCTCCAATTCCACATGTAGCCTGCTATTTACAGCAAAATATATTTTTCTTACTACATGTTATCATACTATCAGTGGTTGTCTGTTTCTGTAAGTATTTAATGCTACATTTCTATGTTAGTAACAAACATGTTACTCGTGTTTGATTTTTTTTTATTAAATTAACTGTCTTATTCATATCTTGCCTCTTATTTTTTGGCTTAGACATCTCTGCAAAACTAAACGTATTCCTAGTTGCTTTGATATAACTGTTAGGGATAGGATAGTACCTGGTTTTCTATTTATAGAATAAAAGCAAATGCATAATAACATTATTGGGAACTTAATTAAAAATGTCCCTTCACAAATTCTGGAAAGCTCTGCAGTTATTTTTCCATGCTAATTTTCTTGCCATTTTGCATTCTCTGCCTCTGATCTGTCCTGTGGGAATCTCATGGTAGCTGAGACACCTGCTCTTGGTATTGCTGTAATAATTCAAATTGAGGGATATTCTAATAGTTATAGTCTTTCGCCACACTGTGACACAGAAAGAGCATGATAATGGCATAATGCTTTATGCTTTCCAAAAAATTTAAAAGAAATAAAAAATTTAAAAGAGTAAGTTGGCAAGAAAACTAATATTTTTTTATGCTGGGTGTGGCAGGGGATGTGAAGGAAAATAAGCTCTGACCAATGAATTATGAAGGTCTTAGCATTTTGGTTTATGCCAGATTGGAAATCATCATCTCAATTATAATTTTACTAATACTTAATGCATGCTCACCTTGGGCCTGGGCCCTGTTTTGGATGCACTGAGTGAATGTCAGCCTGTGGAAGCAGCAAGAGGTTCATCACCTGAGGCTGTCTCCAGCCACAATCATCTGAAGCAATTGAAGTGCCTGCAGTTGGATAATGAGGAACCTGGTACTATGCAGCTACCTGGTCCCCAGGTGTGCCATTCTCTGGATCAAAAATGCTCAGCGCATTTTCTCTGCCAGGAGGGATAGTCACTATCTGAATTAGATTCTGCTGGTGATGGTTCCATGAAAGGGTCATTGCTGCCCAGCCATAATCCATTGGAAAACCATACTCTGAGTACCTGAAGCCTTGAACCACTTGCCTTCCCAGACTCTGACATTTTAACTGGCTGACAATCTTTACATCAATGCTTAGAACACAGGACTGTGATTTGACAAGGCTTCTGCACACTGCTTTTGACTTGTTTACAACTAAGTTCCAAAGCACATGGGATTTTGCTAATATGTGGGAGGCTGCACACATGCGCTGCCTGCCACTGCCAGTGTTTTGTTCTAAACCAGAACCAACTCTTGAAAGCTTTTCTGTCCATGCATGCTTGGCCTGGAATGGGGGATTTTAAAACCTGATATAAGTGTGCTATTATCTTTTAATACAGCTAGCCCTTGATTTAAGATCACAATTAAGCCCAGAATTTATGTTATTAAGCAAGGCAGTTGTTAAGTGAGCTTTGCCCCATTTTACAACCTTTCCTGCCACAGTTAAGCGAATCTCTGCAGTTGTTAAGTTAGTTAACACGGCTGTTAAGTGTATCTGGCTTTGCGCATTTACTTTGCTTCTCAGGAAGTTTGCAACATATGATGCCAGGACACAGCAGCCATCATAAATACACCCCAGTTGTCAAGCATATGAATTTTGATCATGTGGGAATGCTGCAATGGTCATAAATGTGAAAAACAGTCATAAATCACTTTTTTTAGTGCCACTGTAAATTCCAATATTTGCTAAACAAATGGTTGTAAGCCAAGGACTACTTGTACTCTTCTGCTAACTAAATACAGATATCTATTAAACTCTGACAGAAGATTATTTCTCTTCTTTCTAAAGTGTGGATGCAAGAAAGAAGACAGAAGAAGGCTACCTCTAAGCAAATCAGGACAGGGACATATATTAATGAATTGACATGCAAAAACATCAGGCCAACTCCCTTACTTTTTACTGTTAACAATCACTGACATCTGATATTGCCATTTTATGATGCCATTTTATCATACTGCAAAATGTAGATGTGTCTGCAGAGAAATGCCTGCAGGGAGAGGGAAGGAGGTCAAATAATAAAATGCACGCTGTGATATTGCAACATCAACTCCACCATTTTTGTATTTATGATGTGTGTCACATACAAATTCATAATGAGCGGAGTTTGTGTTGTTAAGTCATGATGAATGCTTTGACATTTTGATAAAATCTCTGTTGCAGATGCTCCTGGGCCTTGGCATATTCTTGAGTAGCTCCTTATTGAAGTAAAATAGACCTTGAGTTTTACATATTTGGTATAATAGAGCAGTAGTTCAGAATTATTATTCAGAAAATAGTAAGAGACATTAATTTTGGAGATTTTGTTTGAAGTCTGTTCAACCACACAAGTACAATGAAATCCACAATGATTATTATACTAGATGAACAAGAGAAAAGTTATAAAATACCTTTTAAAGGCTTTTAAAATACTGTGTAATGGATTCTGATATGTTAAATCAGATTTGGGAGACTTAAGACTTTAAAGGTGTTATGGGACTTATAATGCCATCAGTATCAGCCAGCATGTGCTATGACAATGCATAATGGTCCATAGATTTCCAACTTTTGATTTAAAGCTATTATCCTGATATAACTAATTTATGGAATATCTGGGTAGTTAACTGTTTGACTTCATATATCCCCAATTTACAAACTCTCTTGGAGATTTGCAATAAAAATAATCCTTAGGTTTTATATTTATCACATTTTATTTCAGGAATGTTTGGGACTGTGGACATTATCAAATGAGAATGATTCATTTCCAAAGTTCTTTGCCAGACAGAAAATTATGAATGAACCATTGTGCCAGTAATTAATAAAGATTTGGAATACCTTTCCACCATTCAGTGTACTGAAACTCTAAGCCATATTCAACTAGGTAGTCTTCAACTTACCACCACAATTGGAACCAGAACTTCTGTTGCTAAGCAAGAGTTGTTAAGTCAGTCTCCTTTTTTTGCCAAGGTTGTTAAGTGAATCACTACAGTTGTTAAGTGAAGTCATTAAGCGAATCCAGTTTTCCCCCATTGACTTCGCTTGTCAAAAGCTGTCTGGGAAGGTTACAAATGGTGATCATATGACTCCAGGATGCTGCAACCATTGTAAATGGTTGCAGCACTGAAATTTTAATCACATGACTGTGGGGATGTTGCAACAGTCATTAAGTATGAGGTCCAGCTGTAATTCACTTTTTTTCCGTGGATGGTCAAAAGTCAAGACCACTGGTATAACTGCAAAGAACAGGCACCATGAGCAAAACTGATCTTAGTTTTATAAATCAACATTCCTGATCAGAGCATTGGGCTATGTGTGTGGGTGTAAAAAAAAAACCCTCAAGACTGTTACTTTGTGATTGAAGCCCCATCCCTTTTTGACATGTCACATTATATCAAACATCAAAGAGTGATGGAGCTTCAATTACATAGGCACTATCTTGACTTATTTGGTTTCTCCGCCAACCCAGTGATTGTCCCTGCTACCTGCAATATTGGAGCCATATTAAAAAACAAACTGCTACTTCCATAGTTCTACAATTCTGTAGGCAGGGCAAGAGTGAGAAAAAAGCAACATTTTTGCTTCCAATTGTTTGGGAGTTTGATTTTATTGGTAGATCTTCTGCTGCCGGGGGTGGGGGCTATCTGTGGATGGGATTGGCAGATTCTTCTGAAATAGCTCCTTTCTTGACCATAGAGTTTTCCAGAATAGCTGGAAAGATTTCTGAGGTGGAAACTCCTTCCATCGTGGTACCACTGTCTCTTTCCTGATAGGAGGAAATCCAATATAATCTATGGTGTCTGGAACACTTTTATAGTATAAAAACACCAGTAACTTCAAACTTATGAAACTAATGTCCTTGGCAGTTCACTCAATAAGCCTTAGTTCACAAAAATATGAAACAAAAATAGATCAGCAAAATTACTAGAAAATTGCTTCAATTTACAAAATCCATCATGCCCTCTCTCAGGTTAATCGATTTGCACTCCAAACTCCAGTGCTTCCCGTCATTATGTAATAAAAGAGGGCAATAACATTATGAATGTATAAGTGGTACCTTCAATGACTGGAGTTGTTCCAGGCCCTCAGTATAAAAATCTGAATTTAGGTTATTTTGGCCATTAATTTATTGTTTAAAGCTAAATTAGCATTATAAACATAAGGTCCATAAAATTACCACCTTGGAAGGGCAGGTCATAACTTTTCATATGGCATTTGAATGAATAGTCTTCCCATTATATGATTTCATTTACATTTCTTTCCCTGAATGGAGCTTTTCTATTAGCAAGGGCATGGGATCAAAACAATAAAAGTATGAGTCCAAATTTACTATTTTATACTTATCATGGCAACGAATACTATATGTACTGTTTAACTTTAGCCAGCATGATTTTTACACATAATAAATATAAGGGCATCTGTGCAAAGACCCTATTATGTCTTTGTAAAAAGCCACTGGTGGGAAGATGTATTTTGAATGATGGCCCCATAGAATGAATTGGTGGCAGTGTTGTATCCCAGAGTAGAATTAAAGGAATTGGTTCTTTTCAATATCTAGCAGTGGAAAGAGAACCACATGATCCTCTACATCTAAATCACATAACCATCTACAAACCTTGGTAGTGCAAATGCAGTGGCTATAAAGCAAAGGACCATTTGGTTAGTGTATTATGTTCAGATACGGTGCGACTTTTAAAGCTTCAAAAGTAATCTGCCTTTGGAGGAATGCAAAACCTTCCATCTCCCCATGACACTGTTTTCCATAGGAATATAATTTGTTAGGACTTCAACATTTATGGTAGCTAACAAACCAGAGGAACACTGCAATTTTTGAAGATCCTATATCTAGGAAAACAGCCACATCTGAACTATTAATAAGGATGAATAAACATTTTCTAAAACTTATTTTGTAATTTTAAAAATTCATACATTTCATAAAGGAATATTCATAGATTTCCTAAAGGGATAAGGAACTGGATAGATTTTTTAAAAACGTGGTAGTAAAACTGACACATTCATCTGTCTGGCTATATTATTCTGAATTTTAAATCTAGAGTTGAATCCCTAGATGTTTCAGTCCTTAATTAATTAATCCCTCACGTTTCAGTCCTGAATTAAGACTGCCATGATCTTTAACAGTTACATCACAGGTTTCTCTAAGGAGTCATTGGTGCTTTTTGAATATGATTGTTTGTTACAGACATTTCATTACACAACTAGGTAGCATTATCAATGCAAGTGAATGTGAAGTTTGCAATTTGTAAATCACAATATTTTCTCTTTTTTTTCTAGCTGTTTCTCTTCAATTCGTGCATCACCTGGTACTACAATATCAATGAACCATACTATTTTCTTTTCCACAATAGCGATATCAGGTATGTTGTGGTCCAGATGTCTGTCTGTTTGGTTCTGAAAGTCACACAGGATCTTGACTTGCTCATTTTCAAGAACTTTCTCAGTTTGGTGTTCCCAGTCATTTTTGCTGCATTTGGACCCAAACTTCTTGCAAAGCTTCTAATGTATAATTCCGACAACTCTATCATGATGTAGATAATCAGTCTGTGAGATTTTGCTGCAGCCACTGAAAAGATGATCACCTGTTTCATTTTTCTCATTGCATAAGCAACATTTGCTGTTGTTGCTGACATATTAGATTTTTGCTGCTCCCTGTTCAATTAGTAGTGACAATAAACTCCCGTTCCAAGTATCCCCGAGTCTCCTTACAATGTGACTCAAACTTCTGCGTTATTTCTATGAGTCGTCTGGTATAGAAAGAGCATCTGCTGAAGAGGCATAAAGTGGCAAACCAGGGATCATAAGATAGCTAGATGAAGATGGAGCTAAATTAGCCACCCTGCTGCTTGCCTTAACTTTTCATGCTGCTCTTAATGTACAGTCACAATGTGAGATGGTTTCTCAACTCTGAAGCTAAAATTTAGAAATATGTCTGCTCAGAAGAGTAAATTACAGCATTTAAACAAGTGCCCTATGTTATCTGGATTAGCAAACTCCAAAGTCATTGGAGCTGAATGCCATTTTTATTACATGGATCCTTTAAGTAAGTGTTTGCCAATGGTTCAGGAGAGAGAGAGAGAGAGAGAGAGAGAGAGAGAGAGAGAGAGAGAGAGAGAGAGAGGACATTGCAGGGCTCTGTCCTAGTCTGTGATCTCCAATAATGTTTGTTTCAGAAAATATGGAATGAAGTAGTACGCAATTGACAAAGAATGTGAAATAAAGGCTAACTTCATAGAAACAGAAATAAAATTCACAGTAATTCTATTCCATGCTGAGAATTTCAGAAGTACGTCTACCACACACCATGTTTTAAGAAAGATTCTAATAAATTGGAGCAGCTTCAGAAAAGTGCAACACAAATAAACAGGGGATTAGAAATGAAGACCTATAAGGTAAACTTGAGAGAGCTGAGCATATTTAGCCTTGAGAAAAACAGACTGAAGGCAATAGAATCCTGCAGAACAAAGCTATCATCTGCTCTCTAAAATGTCAAAATACAGGAATAATGAGTTTAAATTAGAGAAAGCCAGGTTTTATTTGAACATAGCAAAAAACATGCTAATGGAAGGGAAATTAACAGAAGAGGCATATGGACCTTTGACAAAGTAATTGAAATAAAGGTCCATCTCAGTTCTTAATAGTTACATGATGTCTGTCTAGCTGAAATGTTCATAAAACATGAGGCAATAGGTAAGTTCTGAACCTCTCTTTTTCCTGTGCAAACTTCTAGCTTTTATTATTTTTATGAATTGGTTTCAAACATGTTTGTGTTGCAGTAATTTGTTCAAAAGGCATGTTATGGATATTTATGGCTTACAAGGTATAATAAAAACTACCATTAATAACAGCACCAGATGTAACAAATGTAATAAATGTAAAACCCCAAAACTAAGTTACGGTAGTAGCATTCAAAAGTTGGGAAAAATAAATATAATTTGAATCCCCCTCTTAAACTGTTAGAGGATTTACTTCGAATTCAGTGGCACCCTTATTCTAAAATTTTATCTCGGCCACAAGTAATGAAATAATTATCCAATTGCTGGGAATACCTGGATCGACAGACGTATGACTAAAATAAGTCTGATATTTATAATAATAATACTAATAATAACAGAGTTGGAAGGGACCTTGGAGGTCTTCTAGTCCAACCCCCTGCTTAGGCAGGAAACACTACACCACTTCAGACAAATGGTTATCCAACATCTTCTTAAAAACGTCCAGTGTTGGAGCATTCACAAGTTCTGGAGGCAAGCTGTTCCACCGATTAATTGATCTAACTGTCAGGAAATTTCTCCTTAGTTCTAAGTTGCCTCTCTCCTTGTTTAGTTTCCACCCATTGCTTCTTGTTCTACCCCCAGGTGCCTTGGAGAATAGTTTGACTCCCTCTTCTTTGTGGCAACCTTGAGATATTGGAACACTGCTATCATGTCTCCCCTGGTCCTTCTTTTCATTAAACTAGACATACCCAGTTCCTGCAACCGTTCTTCAAATGTTTTAGCCTCCAGTCCCCTAATCATTTTTGTTGCTCTTCTCTGTACTCTTTCCAGAATCTCAACATCCTTTTTGCATCGTGGCAACCAAAACTGAATGCAGTATTCCAAGTGTGGCCTTACCAAGGCATTAGAAAGTGGTATTAACACTTCGCATGATCAGTCCCAGTAATTAATATGTCTCAGAATCAGGGATTGGTAGAACCATCCAAAACTCTCCTTGAATACAGCTAAGGCTCGTTGAAAATGTTTTGCACTTGTCTTATTAAAATAAACTCTTTTGGCTGTTCTTCAATTTTGATGCATAATACCTAAGGACTGACTCTAAATTGCCTTTAAAGTTGATTTAGCAAAATTATAAAATACCTTTACCTTCTGTTAACTAGTGTGTTGTGAATGTGGCCTGTATGTAAACTACAATCTCATAATACTGTGACGCTGAGAAATGGCTCAGTACAGGGATTCAGCCCATCCTCTTCTGGATATAAAAAAGCTTTGATCTATTTAAAGGAATAAATGTATATGAAAATATCCCTGGGAAAAGATTGGGGGCTTTCATTTCAGCGTCAGATTAATAGAATAGAACAGAATTCTTTTTTGGCCAAGTGTGATTGGACACACAAGGAATTTGTATTTGGTGCATATGCTCTCAGTGTACATAAAGAAAAATAAAATACATTCATCAAGAATCATAAGATACAACATTTTGTGATAGTCATAGGTTACTAATAAGCAATCAAATCATATTAGAAAACAAATAAAACTATAAATTTTAAAGATACAAACAACATGGTTATAGTCATAAGTGAGAAGAGATAGGTAATAGGAAGGATGAGAAGAATAATAGTAATACAGTCTTAGTAAATAATTTGACTGTGTTGTGGGAATTAGTTGTTTAGCAGAGAAACAACTAATTCAGGAAAAATGTCATTGTGTCTAGTTGTTCTGGTGTGCAGTGCTCTATAGCGTCATTTTGAGGGTAGAAATTGAAACAATTTATGTCCAGAATGTGAAGGGTTGTAGATATTTTCACAGCCCTCTTTTTGACTCGTGCAGTATACAGGTCCTCAATGGAAGGCAGGTTGGTAGCAATTGTTTTTTCTGCAGTTCTGATTATCTTCTGAAGTTTGTGTCTCTCTTGTTGGGTTGCAGAGCCAAACCAGACAGTTATAGAGGTGCAGATGACAGACTTAATAATTCCTCTGTAGAACTGAATCAGCAGCTACTTGGGCAGTTTGAGATTTCTGAAGAAAGAACATTCTTTGTTGTGCTTTTTTAGTGACGTTTTTAATGTTAGGTATCCATTTTAGATCTTGTGATATGGTAGAACCTAGAAATTTGAAGGTCTCTACTGTTGATACTGTGTTGTCTAGTATTGTAAGAGGTGGAGTATAGGAGGGTTTCTCCTAAAGTCTACCACCATTTTTATGGTTTTGAGTGTGTTCAGTTCCAGATTGTTCCGGTTGCATCATAAGGTTAGTTTTTCAACCTCCTGTCTGTATGTGGAGGGTTTCTCCTAAAATCTACCACCATTTCTATGGTTTTCAGTGTATTTCATTCAAGATTGTTCTGGTTGCAACACAAGGTTTGAGAATGTTTGAGAATCTTCAAGAAAATTGAGAAGTAGGTCAACATTTGCTTTACAAAGCTGCTTTTCCTGTTGAATTAGATACATGCATTATTATTACTGATCATAAGTTGAGTACTACTTGTATGTTTATAGTCTTACAATTTAAATTTTCTATTTTGAATTAATTTTTCCATTACTAATTCTAATAATAATAATAATAACATAGTTAGAAGGGACCTTGGAGGTCTTCTAGTCCAACCCCCTGCTTAGGCAGGAAACCTACACTAATTCGGACAAATGGTTATCCAACATCTTCTTAAAAACTTCCAGTGTTGAAGCATTCACAGCAAGTTGTTCCACTGATTAATTGTTCTAACTGTCAGGAAATTTCTCCTTAGTTCTAAGTTACTTCTCTCCTTGTTTAGTTTCCACCCATTGCTTCTTGTTCTACCCTCAGGTGCTTTGGAGAATAGTTTGACTCCCTCTTCTTTGTGGCAACCCCTGAGATATTGGAACACTGATATCATGTCTCCCCTAGTCCTTCTTTTCATTAAACTAGACATACCCAGTTCCTGTAACCATTCTTAATGCAAAGAGCTTTATCTTAATTTTTGGAGAAAAGTAGGCACCCGATAGTGGTAGTTTTCCCAGAAAAATACTAGTAGGATGATTAATGTATGTATGATGTTGAATGGTTGTTGATGATTTTTTATATTGTGTTTTAATTTTTATACTGTTTTTAATTAACATTTTAGATTTTGGTTATTCTTGTATTTTTCACTGTTGTACGCCGCCCTGAGTCCTTAGGGAGTTGGGCGGCATATAAGAATTCCAAAATAAATAAATAAATAAATAAATAAATAAATAAATAAATAAATAAATAAATAAATAAATAAATAAATAAATAAATAAATTAATTAATTAATTAATTAATTAATTAATTAATTAATTAATTAATTAATTAATTAATTAATTAATTAATTAATGATCATTAATGTTGATGATTATTTTAAAAAATCCCATCAACAACAATGTCCTTAAGTCACACTAATATTCTTATAATAGTCCATTTCCAGAATCCACTACATTACAATGAAACAAGAAGGTCTAAAAATACTTTCCCGCAATTTTATGGTTTTCTTCATGCTTTTGTTTTTCTCCATACTCCATGTAAATGTTGCAGGTGAATTGCTAAATTTAGTCAAGTCACTGCCTTGTTAAATAGGTCAAGTAGCAAGTAATGGGAAAGATCTTCCATTAAGTATTGTTTTCACTGTTTTAGCTTTGCTGCAACTGTCCAGAATCACTTTTGGTGAGATGAGCAGCTATATAAATTAGATAAATAAAAATAAATTCAAAACAATATCTGCCTGGACCCCAGGGAGCAATTAAAAATTGACTTGGCAAAGAGACATTTGCCATATGACTACGAATGTGAAAAAGTATAGCACATTTTATTTTATTTGTATAGCACATTTTATTTTATTTAAGATACTTAGAACCACAACAAAAATATAAATTAAAAGAAAAATGGAAAGAATCCACTGAAAGAAGAAAGAATGTCTAGCTTCCAGTTATGATCAGCTGTTGTTGGGGAATCTTTGTTTTTATTTCAGTCACATCTGTGATTTCTGCCACATCTGCCACATCTGCCACATCTAAAATTGTGTGTTAGAATAAACAGAGGTTTTGATATTTTGTTAATATCCAAAATGCTAATTCATGCCAATAAAGTTGTCAAAACAAGCCTTGAATGTTTCATTGTCTGTCTGTCTTCTGTCTGTCTGTCTATATTATCTATAGCTAACCACACACACAAATGACTTTCCTTTGAATCCAAATGCATAGATTTGTGATGCTAAATAAATATTTCATAACCTTAGCCTTCATTTACTATTAGGACTTGCCAATGCAGTTTTAATCTATATTTACAAAGTGAATATTATTGCTCTGTTTCACTTCAGTCAACTCTCCATTAACTGCATTATGAATTGCTTTACTGTTGTTGTACAAGAAAAAAAAACCCATGTAATTTGTGTACATAATAATGCCTTAGATTTTTTTTTTTCCAACTGTGATGCGTTCATGCAGTCCTGGACTGGGATGGAGGAGCAAGATAGAAAAACAATAGTTTTTCCCTGGAGTGTGTCTTATAACTTCTAAAACTCTAGTATTATATCCTATCATGCATACATTTTTATATTGTTCTATAAACAAGCAATTGATATTTTCCAGATGTATCCTATTATAAAGCATGAGTGGCTTTCTTTCAGGAAGTTGTTTAATTTCTTATAGTTCTCTTTTAGGCAATAAGAATCTCTCTCTGCAAGTCTAATTAGAAGCAATTTGGCTTCTGCAAGCATACGCCTATAACTGAGCTATTTTGCAAAAATAATGTCTTTCTGTGTGCTGATATTGATACCCTGAAGGAAAAAAAATCAGCATTATATTACCTTTTTTTTAAAAAGTCTTAATGCAAAGACCCATGGTTTTGCCTTTTGCCACAGTTTCAGGGGAAATGCCCGTCCTTCTCTATTCCATATAGTGTATACAGAGGAGAAGTGAGTATTCAAATCTTGACAGACAATTGATTCGTTTGATCAATAGAGATCAGAGGTGGGTTCCTCCCGGTTCGGACTGGATCGCCTGAACCGGTAGCGCCCCGCTGGTGACGTCACTGAAGTGGATAGACCGGTGCCAGTCCGTGGGTACCGCCATTTTTTGTGTGATTTTTTAAGCAAATTTCTTACTGTTTCGAAGGTTTTTCCTGTTCTGCTGCTTGTAAAAGGGTCCTCCCGCCCACCCCCAGGTTTAAACTGATCTTTATTCCTTTGGCTGAAGCACAGCTGATCAGTTTCTCAGCTGTGTTTCGGGCTGATTACAGCTACTGAACATGCGTGGAAGTCAAATTGCACGAGGGAATGCATGTACGTGAGTAAAGCAAGCGCGCGTGCACAAAACATCGTGATGCAAACCGGTGGTGATGGTAAGTGGAACCCACCCCTGATAGAGATCATGAAAATAGTACCTGAAACAATATCTGAAAAACTGATTTTGATATTCCAGATGTATCTAACAGAAACTGAGGTGCAGAAAAATGGGATATATTTAACAAAAGCCCAGAATTTGTAGTTAGTTCAGCGTCCACTTTATTTTCATCTTCTTTCTTCCTTTCTCACTTATCATATAAACTGCAATAGACAAAACCAAACCAAAAAAAACTTCTTAATGCTGTTGTTATATGACTGCAGTACAGTAGTGGGTTCCTACCGGTGCGCTCTCCGCCTTTCTTCGCCGCCGAGCCGAAGACGCTGGCGGCGTTTGCGGCGGGGGCTTCCCCCACCCGCTTTCCCGGGATGCCGGGATGCCGCCATTTGTGTTCTTCTGCACTCTGCAGAGTGCAGAAGAACGCAAATGGTGGCATCCCGGCGTCCCGGGAAAGCGGGCGGGGGAAGCCCCTGCCGCAAACGCCGCCAGCGTCTTCGGCTCGGCGGTGAAGAAAGGCGGAGAGCGCACCGGTAGGAACCCACTACTGCTGCAGTATGATTCTTTCTATATGATGCCAATGGCTTCCTATCAAACATAAAGCAACTAGGTGTTCAAGAAGAAAAGGGAAAATACACATTCATAAGCAAAACCATAGAATTAGAGCTTTGGGAAATGGCCTTTAAAAGGGTACTCTGCCCCAATATAAGATCAGTACATACAGTTTACTCCATGATGTAACAGCAGAGCAAACAATGTTTCTGGCTTCCCATAAAGGGTCAAGTTGCCCCTTAACAGCTTCAGTGGCAGCTATGCCAGCTGTCCTTGGTCAGCTAGTTCAAGAAAAACTATTAAAAAAAACCCCACACAGTACAGATATAAACTGCTTCCTAGGGAGAAACATATTTAATACTATCATGAATATAATCCTATAAATTACCATTTGTCTTATTAAAGTTCAAGTCAATTATTAATCCCTATTAGCTTCAATGTAGTATAAAAGAAATGATCCTAAACTTCAGCCTTTCCGTCAATGAAAAAATAATGCTGAAGGATACTGTATAAGGCAGCATCAATAGGATATTGAAGTTAGATGACTGTATCTTAACTCTGCAACTTTTATATTTTCTGGATTCTTTTATCAGTCTCACTATTTCCAATTGCATTCCCTTACTTAGGGACCCCAAAATGATGTAGGTGGCATAAATCCATATTTAATTTCATCAGGAAGAACAGGCTTAAGTATTTTAGTACACTTTCTTTGTCCATAAAAATCACAATGAACTAAAATGGGAAGCATCTTGTAAGATTCCATTTAAGCTAACCAGCATTCTTTACCAATTTCAATATAAAAGCATTTTTACCAGCTGCAACTTCCAAATAGTCCTCATTTTATACCAGTTGTTACTTGCAAATAGCCTTCAATGTAGAGTGCATTTCAGTAGTCTAAATGGGTGGTGATGTAGGCATGAGGTTTCCCCAAATGGTTATGAAATAGGTAGACCAACTCCCTCCAGGCGCAGCTTGGCACACACAGTCTGTTAATTAAGCAGTAGTCATGAATCCAGGAAGACATCCAGGAATTGGCCTGCTCTTTCAGAGGAATGCAACTCATCCAGAGAAAACCCTGGAACAGGCAGAGAAACAATCAATCGCTGGGCAAATCCATCTGCTTTGTGTTTATCCTCTACTTGTTTTGTCCCATTCATACCCGCACAGCTTCTGAACACTAAGTTGTCTTTGTCTTGGCCAGAGTAGCAACATATTTATTTTATTTTATTTATTTATTTATTTTTGTCAAGTACGTGTTGGTAATATACATAGATATAACATTGTTTATATACATAAGATGAGTACTGATAAGAAGGAACATTAGGACAGGGACGGTAGGCACGCTGGTGCACTTATGCACACCCCTTACTGACCTCTTAGGAATCGGGTGAGGTCAACAGTGGACAGTCTAAGAGTAAAGTTTTGGGGGTATACTGACCAGTATACCCCCAACCAGTATACTGACAATACATCATCCCAACAACAGATGACTTCTCCCAACAGCCATCTATGGCTCCTAACTTCATGAGTGAAAGAGAATTAATCCATGGAGAACTCTACAAGAATCAATTATTCCCTCCACCACTGACTGGAACTACAAACTTGGAAAAGAGTAGAATTATTGTAAAACATTGCCTTGAAAATGGTCTACTACAGGGTTGTCAAACTCGCGGCCTGCGGGTCAGATGTATCACATGCTGGCCATGCCCACGTCCGGTTTAGCGAAGGGAAAAAAGTCCTGATACGTCATGTGACACCACTGTGATGACGCGAGTTTGACATCCCTGGTCTACTAGAAGTTATCATGACTATTATCTCAAATTATCATTGTTAAAACAATCCATCCCAAGTATCATAGAGGCAGAAAATAGCATTTAAAACCTAAATACATTTTAAAAGTATAATTTAGTAAAAAAAATACTTGAATATAAGAGGCGCAGTGGTTAGAGTGCAGGACTGCAGGCTACTTCTGCTGATCACTGGCTGCCAGCAGTTTGGCAGATCGAATCTCACCAGGCTCAAAGTTGACTCAGCCTTCCATCCTTCCGAGGTGGGTAAAATGAGGACCCAGATTGTTGGGGGCCATATGCTGACTCTGTAAACCACTTAGAGAGGGCTATAAAGCACTGTGAAGCGGTATATCAGTCTAAGTGCTATTGCTATTGCTATAAAGAAAATCTAAAATAAGATTTTAAAACCACAAATTCCTTTAAGGTCTGTTAGAATAACACGAACTGCAGCATAAGGCATAGTATCAGTGTTAGCATCAAATAGTGTGCATGGTTTTGTAACTGGCTGTGTAATATGTAATTGCAGCACTATAAGTAGGTGCTTGTTGCTTCATCTACATCTGCCATTCTCTCTTTCCTTCTTTGCAGTCCAGACAGGAAATAATTTATGCATATTATTGCAAAACTGAAAGAAGCCTGCTTTATTTTTCAAGAAGATTGGATATTCTTATGCTTATTTATCTAGGAATAAACCTCATTAAATCAAAGAGAGATTAAAACAGAGGACACAATTTCAAATTGTAATCAAACTGAACTTTAAGGGGGAAAAATCTTTCAGTCAGTAAAAATGCAACTTCTAGTTTTTAATTAGAAATGAAAATAATCTTGCAAAATTTTGTTTGCTTAAATTTATAATGTAAAGTAGTAATCTCATTTTTAAAAGCATTAATCTTTTCATGATTATTAGCTTCATTCTCTGTCTTCCAACAGAAGCAGAACTTTAAAGTTTTTTAACCTTGTCATTAACTTACCAAAGCAAGGACTTATAATTCACCACAGGATTCTAGCAGATGATGCCATGAATTAATCTCTGAGAACAATCCTCAAGATTGTTTTCCCCACAGTATATCACCAATCACAAATGGAAAATTAGGGGAAGTTTTCCAGCATTCAAGATTCATTTCATCTCCAAAGGCCTTTTGGTAAGCCAACATTTAAAGAACCATGGAAAAATGCACTGCATACATCTTAGCAGAGGTGGATTCCTGCCAGAGCTGCCCAGTACACAGCTCCGGTAGGGAGCGGCCGATTGCGCAATTTGTGCGCGACCGCTCCGGAGCCCTCTCTGCCGTCCACCGCGTGTGTCGCCATTTTTTCCATTGATTTTGGGTCAATTTTGCTTCTGCGCATGCGGGGAAGCAAAATCGTGCCAAAATCTCACGAGGGGACGCGCACGTGTGAGAGATTTCGGCGAAATTTTGCTTCTGCGCATGCACGGAAGCAAAATTGCACCAAAATCTTACATGCATGCGCATCCCCTTGCGGGATTTTGGTGCAATTTTGCTTCCATGCATGCGCAGAAGCAAAATCGTGTGAGGGGGCACGTGTGCGTAGCGAGTGCGTCCATGCCCAAAGCGAGCGCACCCATGCCCGAAGTGTGGAGATGCGCGCGTAGCGCACCGGCACTGGTAAGAGAGCAACCCGCCGCTGCATCTTAGGACTTTAAATTCTTTCACAGAAGGTTGATAACTTGAGATAGTTTGGGATCTAGATAATATTAGAAGTAAGGTCCCCTCCAACTCTGTTATTCTGTTTTACTGTAGAATAAATATTAGGATTTCCTTAAGTCAGCTGCTGATTTGACTACAGTATTACAGAAATTTGCCATTGACTCCTGGGATATTTTTTCTCTGTTTTCCTGCTTTACTTTCCAGCAAATGATTTTCTGACTGGTCTCCCATCCAGGTTCATATCCAATCTAACCCAGTTTAGTTTTATATGCAATCAGCCAAGGTCAGCTAGCTGCTGGCACATAGTTTGTATTACAAATATAGATTCCTCTCTGTAATCAGAAATACTGTAAGTATATATCCTGGCTCAAATTGATACCTTTTACTTTATAAATCAGTATGTCTCTTAAGCTTGATTATTTTCTTTTTATTGAGATTCTGACCAGTGCTCATGACCAGCTGAAAGCAATAACTTTTGGTCTGGCAGGCATTTCTTGGAATAATTACCATAGTCAATTAGCATAAGAATGGTCCCACTACATTAAGAGTCTGGCAAGGAGGAGGTAGACAGATAGTTGGAAATTCATAAAAAGTAAATAAATGTTAAAATGTTTGTTTAGAAAAGATCCAGTTATTACTCTTTTGACACCTGTACCCTGTGAAAAGCATTTGGATTAGTCAATTAGAAGCTCAGCCAATAGTGTCATAAATAATACTATTTTTTAAAAAAAACTGCTGTAGTATAACAATTATGTCTATATTTAATTAGTCTCTATTTATCTAGGGATGGGATTAAAGGTCTTGACTAGATGTGTTCATTTTATTCCATAATTCAACAGTCATTCTAGATAAAAATGATCCTGCAGTCTTAACTATTCAGTTTAATATCTTCTCAGTTTGCAGATGGTGCTCAATAGCTATTTTCTTTTTCTGATTCTTGTCAAGTGGAACAGTGGTGGGTTTCAATTTTTTTACTATCGGTTCTGTGGGCGTGGCATGGTTTGGTGGGCATGGCAGAGGAAGGATACTGTAAAATCTCCATTCCCTCCCCACTCCAGGGAAACGTTACTGCAAAATCCCCATTTCCTACCGTTCAGCTGGGACTCGGAGGCAGAGAATAGATGGGGCTGGGCCAGTCAGAGGTGGTATTTACCGGTTCTCCAAACAACTCAAAATTTCTGCTACCGGTTCTCCGAACTACTCAAAATTTTAGCTACCAGTTCTCCAGAACTGGTCAGAACCTGCTGAAACCCACCTCTGAAGTGGAAAAGTTATTCTAAAGTTTGTATAATTTTGAAATATATTATCAGAATTGATTTTGGGTCAATTTATGTATATATGAGCTGATTGGTTGCTAAGTTTTGCTATTTCCACCAGAGGTGGCATTCACTTACTTTCCCTACCGGTTCGCAACTGTGAGCGTGCGCACGTGCATGCTTGCTTTTGTTGCACGCATGCCTTCAGCATATGCATGCGGCCTTCTGCGCATGCGTGCAGCCTTCTGCACATGCGTGCAGCCTTCTGCGCATGCGTGCAGCCTTCTGCACATGCGTGCAGCCTTCTGCGCATGCGTGCAGCCTTCTGCACATGCATGTAGCCTTCTGCGCATGCGTGCAGCCTTCTGCGCATGCACTTTGCTCATACACACAGCTTGCATGCATGTGCGTGGCTTCAAAACATGCCTAAATAGGACGGCATAGCGCCGGGGCAAGTGGGGCAAGTCGCCACTACCAGTTCGCCTAAACCGGTCCGAACCAGCTGAATATCACCTCTGGTTCCCACCCAATACCAATGCAAGCTCTGCCTATACTACAAGTGATTGTTTCCATAAATCATCCAAGGATTTGCCAAGGCAAATCTAATATAATCCTTAAAATCTAATGTCTATGTAATATAATATATAGTATTATATATAATAGTTTTTGACCATAATAATGTATGGTTCCTCATAAATCATAAATCTTGGTAATGCCACACCTGCATACCATTTAATATATTGCCTTTTGTTCTTTAAATTGTTCAATTTTTCCCCTTAAAGATCTCATCAGCAATATGCAACCACAATTTGCTCAGTCTTCGTGTTTCTTAGTCAATCACTCTTTGTTCACATATTTGTTTACATAATTTTTCAATGTAATTCTTTCATACAGGTTCTTCATTTTTATTCTATTATTAATAGAATAAATAGTAATAATTCAACAGCCATCCATTCCTGGTTCTGTCTTTTCTTGTTTTACACATGAACTACTTAAGAAAAGTTTGTGTGCATTTTGCACTTAATATGTATTTATGTTTCTCCTGTCATACTTAATTCTTATTTCCATAGAACAAAAATGGGTAGAAACACATTGATACATATTTATTTATTAAATTTATATATTTATTAATTAAATTTATATATCTTGCAGTTTGGGGTGACTCTAATCATTTTTGCTTCTTTCAAAAAACATTCATCAAACGCTGTGGTGGATGCACTGGTTAGAATGCAGTATTGCAGGCTAACTCTGCTCACTGCCAGGGGTTCGATCCTGACCAGCTCAAGGTTGACTCAGCCTTCCATCCTTCTGAGGTTGGTAAAATGAGGATTCAGATTGTTGGGGGAAATATGCTGCTTAGGTAAACCACTTAGAGAGGGCTATAAAGCACTATGGAATGTTATATAAGTCTAGGTGCTATTGCTAAGTGCTATTCCCCTCAACAGACCATATACTACCTACAATATTTCTATCACAATGCCTTAAAATTTCTGCATCCATTTTCTTATTTTTAATTAACAGTCTATGTTGTACGCCGCCCTGAGTCCTTCGGGAGTTGGGCGGCATATAAGAATACCAAATAAATAAATAAATAAATAAATAAATAAATAAATAAATAAATAAATAAATAAATAAAGGTATATATTTTGCTCTCTTTTTCACCATGAATGTATAATGTACTGTAATTCACTGCATTTTCTCTTTTCTAACATAACTACAATAGTACATTTCATACATTAATTTTCAATCAATGTAATATTCACTGACAATCATTTTGGTTTCCAGCCAAAAGCATAGCACCTTCTGCATGCCAAAGTATAAGCATATTCCCATTCCTAACTGACTCACATCTAATGTCACCGCAAGCATTCCTGACGCATTTATTCAGAAACTCACTAAACAGCCAAGCGGGTATCACACATCCTTGATCCTTACTCTATCCTCAGTGTTGGAACTGTTTACTAACATTCAATTTATTTTCACACAAGCTTTACTTGCATCATCTACCACTTTAACTGCATTAACCTTCAACTCTACATTGGCTGGCATAAAACATTTGAGAATTCAAGCCCATTAACTTTATCACGTACTGCCTCTAAATCAACAAATGCGCTCTACGGTTTCTCATATCATATACAGGTATTTATCAAGGACCTACTGAAGAACAGATTTTTCAAAAGTTTACAGCACTGCACGTGACAGGGACTGCCATGATTCCTGTCTGGAAGTAGTCCCATTGGGTGGCCCTTAGAAGATTGCTTAAGTATTATTCTTCCTATCAACACTTCCCATTTTTTCAGCTTTTGAAAAATTAAAGGAACCAAGGTATATGAAGGATGACTTATTCTAAGAACTGTAGACAAATAATTTCCTCTTTGGTGAATGGCTCAGATTTGTTTCTAAACGCAATTTCCTCTTTTGAAATATAAGAAATGGGGAAGGTATTATTTTCTCATGCCTATCTTTTCTTTGAAAAGGATTAAAAGTCATTGAAGCTAGAAGTATCTCATGAAAAGCAGACTTTATTTTCTTTTCTGAGTTTTTTTTTTAATAACCTCCTTATAACTTCCTTATTTGTATTCAGGAAAGCACCGATGATCATAACTCAACATTTGATATATCTGACAGTTATTATGGCCTGACTTTCAGGATCAGTCTTAAGTTGTTTGATCTCTTTTCATGGTAATAGCTAAAGTCCTGCTGGTTCAGGCTGGACCAAGTCATCAAGAAGCAACAAGTTTTAATCTACTGAATGAGTCATATTTTTTTTAAGAAAATTGCTCACTTCTTTCTAAAATTGCTGTTATTTCCATCAGAAAGAACATAATTTTTCCTTTCTAATAATCAAATGAAAACCATGTTTATATATTTATCAAAACATTTAAAATAACTTAATTGTCAGTGGAATGATAGTCATTATCTCTTTTGCTTCATGTTCTCAATGACAGAGAACAACCTGCAGTTGATTCACAGGAAGTGTAAATCTAAAACGGCTGATTTGTGTTTGAGGAGCTGAATTCTAGAACTGCAACATACATTTAAGTCCTTGGATAATTTACTTGTTCTTCGTTGTGGTAACCACAATCCTTTTATTTCCAATTCCAAATGTGCCTCTTCCATCCATTGATTATTTCTAAGTGGAGCTCAATCTTTTGTATCATTTTTACAACATGATAAAGTTAGGTTGACATTTCCACAGGGTTTACCTCTTCTGGTACTGACACTCCCTTTGTAAGATCTGCTGTGACGTCTTTTCTTTTGCCTTAACTGTGGCACAGGCAAACCTGGGACAAGAGAAAGGGCCTTCTCATTGCCTTCATTTAAATTCTGGAGCTTTGGGAGGGTTGGTACCAGGGGTGGGTTCCTCCTGGTTCGGACTAGTTCGCCCGAACCAGTAGCGGCCTGCTGGTGATGTCACGATGACATCACCAAACCGGATCGGTCGGTGGCAATCCATGGGCACCACCATCTTTTTTAAAAAAAATTCGAATTTTTTTTTTGAATTTTTTGAATTTATTTTTTCTTCTGCACATGCGCAGAAGCCAGGTTTCCGGCACTGTGCATGCGGTCGCCATTTTGTTTTTGGCGTTTTGGTGGTGTTGTTTTTTGCATTTTGGAGGGGGGTTGTACTGCACGTGCGCCCACAAGCGCAGCCACATGGCACGGGAGGAAGTGAACTGGCAGCGAGGTAAGTTGGAATCCACCCCTGGTTGGTACCCTTCTTTCTGGACGATGGATCCTTTTTAAAGAAAGGCCTTGTCTTCAAGTCCATTCTTGCCACTATTAATTTCAGGAGATACTATCTCCTTCTTCTACTTGCTTCATCAGCTTTATTGGCTACTTCTGAAATTTTTGCTGAAATGCTATTACTGAAACTGTATTTTTTTGCATTACAATTGGGTTTGGTGTTTTTTGGGGAGGTTGTCTTTTAAATATTTTCACTGGTTCTGAATTTTATTGGACACCATGAGAGATGCATGTACATTTAAAAAAATGACATGCAAATTTATAAGTAAAATAAAATGAAGTACCAACATTTGGAAATTTATAGTGTAAACATCTCTTAATTGCTTGTTTTCTAAAATGTTCAAAAGTCAGATAACTGCTGTGTTTTGATGGCAGCATGACATTTTCATATAAAACTAAAGCAGAGCTTTGATTCTAGACAACGGTTTTACTAATATCAGCAAAACTTGTAGAGATTTCCCAGCTATTTCTTTAATGAGAGCTTTAGCTTTTAAGGAAGGAAGATGTTGATTTTCATAGTGAGTTTGACTTTGAAAGCCCAACTTGAATTGCTTTGCAGTTATGTCAAATATTCAGAGAAATATTCATAAAGCACCTGTCAAGGAAAGTTTTCAAATGCCCGTTAAATAAGAGCTGTGCTGAATATGCTAATCATACCAATGCATGGTTGGCCCTGCTGTAAAGGCAACATCAAGAACTATGCAGAGGGTATGATGTGGAGAAAATGCTGTAAGTGTTTACTCACAGACAAGAACCAATCAAGCAAGGTTAAACAGGATGACCTTATACTGGCATACTTTCTAATTAAGACAATGAGGTCAGCTTTCTCTCTGTTTTGAAAACTAGCTAAAGCTCACTGTAATGAACCATCACAAGTGATTCAGTGCTCAGGGCAGTTACAGAAAGAGCTGATGAAAGCTTCTGGATGGTTCATTTTCCTTCTGGAAGTAATATCTATATATTTCATGGACTGGAATTAAAGTGCTGAAGTTGACACATGCATCTTCTTTAGAGGGCACAAAGAAGTGGTCTTGGTTCAAACTCTGAAAATGGATGATGTTTATACTGCAAGAAACAGGAAGAATCAGAAACAGCTTTGGTGTAGCTTTGTGTGTATGTGTGTGAGTACATTCTCAGCTATTCTTGGTTACTATAACCAAGCAAAACCTTTTGGGAAAATCTGAAGCTCCACAACACTGCACATAGTTTACATTCATGTTTTGCATCTTATACTTCCTCACTGACATCTCCACTTTGAGTTCAGAAAGGGTTTCTATTAAATCCAAAAAAATATGCTACTAGTCTGCTGAGAACAGTGAACTAGACATGGCAGTTGTCTTGGCATAGGATGCATTCTTATGGTCCCATTATCTCAATACTTGTTCATTTCACTGAAAAGTAATAAGCAAAGAAGAAGAAACAAAACTGTGTCACAGAGGAAAGACAGAAGTCAGATAATTAGATGACTTAGCCAACTTCTTTACTCCGAGTGGAAATAGTGCTCCATATTCTCAGACAAAAAATTTCCCCATAATTTGCTATTTGTTTCTTTTAATTGGGTATGGCAATCAACTACTCTGCTATTATAATACCACTGCTATTATGATATCAAGCTATGGCTTAGGAAATTTTCTACAAGGTTTATGAATAGAAATAGATACTTGAGTTCTCCAAGAAAGGCAGCAATCTTCAGTGCTTTCTGAAGAGCACAATTGCCTTCTCAGGTAACAGGACACACTACTGAAGCCCAATAGCTTATTTATAGCAATAGCACTTAGACCAGTGTTTCCCAACCATGGCAACTTGAAGGTGTCTGGACTTCAACTCCCAGAATTCCCCAGCCAGCAAATGCCACTGACTTAGACTTATATACTACCCTGTAGTGCTTTACAGCACTCTCTGGGCAGTTTACAATGTCAACATATTATTGCTCCCAACAAATCTGGGTCCTCATTTAAATGACCTTGGAAGGATGGAAGGCTGAGTCAACCTTGAGCCCCATCAGGGTCAAACTCCAGGCTGTGGGCAGAGTTTGTCTACAATATTGCATTCTAACCATTGAACCATCAGGGCTCCTGATATTTCCCATAGGATTAACTGAGGACAGGAAGACTGAAGACTGCTAAACAAAGGACTACAGGCACATATAGCTTAGAAAGCATCAAGCCCAACCATCTGATCAATGCAGAAAAGAGGAATTCTAATTACCCTGATATTCAATACTCTAGCCTCCCCTCAAACACAACCAGTGAAGTAGAGGACACTACTTCTGTGGATAATTGGTTGCATCATCAAAATGGTCTGTCAGTAAGTTTTTCTCCCTAATATTTACCATATTTTTCAGAGTATAAGATGCACCTTTTTACCCCCAAAAAGAGGGTGAAAACTTGGGTGCGTCTTATACACTGAATGTAGCCCCACCCAGCCACCCCCATCCTTTGGCCTCTGCCTCCCAGCAATTTGCCTCCTTGCAGCAAATAGAACAGAGCCTGTTAAGCCAAGCAACTGATTATCAGCTTCCCGACCCTCAGCTTGAGTGAGGCTGCAGGCTGGCCAGTCACGTGCTAAACTGAAAGTGAAACTAAAGCAGCAAGGAGGCAAATTGCTGGGAGGTAGAGGCAGAGGCAGAATTTTATTTTCTTGTGCTAATCAGACTGCTAAAACTGGATGCAAGGAGGTAAGTAAATAACTATAAATGTCTGTAGAATGTTCAAATTATTAGACTTATTTTTTAAAGACTGCTTTATCATTGTTCTAGACAACTTAACAAAATGAAGAAGCTTTTAAAAATAAATGCTTGATCTGAAGACGCCCAGTGCTTTTGTATCTTCTTTTAAATAGCAGAGAATAATGTATACTTCCAGAAAGCCACATCTATTTTAACAGTATCTGTACAAGTATAGTCTGAAATGTAACAGTGTCCTGTTTTAGTATTAAAATAAGGCAGCTGAGTTAAACCCTGACTTAGTCATGTTTGGAATAGATCTATTAAAATAATTGGGAGGAGTTAGTGTGACTACATTTAAGAAAACTTTCTGGCATTAATATACTACCATAATGTACATTTCTCCAATTCTTTGCTATTTCTATGGGTCAGGCACACATGCACAGAAATACACAGCAAACAGTGTATATCATCTGTACTGTTTGCTTTTGCTGGGAGGCAAATTGCTGGGAGGCAGAGGCAGAATATTTTTCCCTTGTTTTCCTCTCCCAAAACTAAGGTGTGTCTTATACTCCGGTGCGTCTTATACTCCAAAAAATATGGTAATTGGAATGTAGCTTAAGTCCATTATTATATATTCTGTATTCTTAGATGATAAAATATACATCTTAGCATTATTTTGTATATAAAAGAAAGAGGTACTTGAAAAGAGCTATCAAATCTTTCCTAACTCTTCTCGGGGCTAAATCAGGGGTGAAATCCAGCAGGTTCTAACAGGCTCCGGAGAACCAATAGCAGAAATTTTGAGTAGTTCAGAGAACCGGCAAATACCACCTCTGGCTGGCCTCAGAGTTGGGTGGGAATGGAGATTTTGTAATATCCTTCCCTCAGGAGTGGGGAGGGAATGGGGATTTTGCAATATCCTTCCCCTACCATGCCCACCAAGCCACACCCACCAAGCCACACCATGCCCACCAAGCCACGCCCACAGAACCAGTAGTAAAAAAAATGGATTTTACCACTGGGCTAAATGTTCATATGTTCAATCTGTCTTTACGCAATGTAGTTTCTAAACTGCTCCTCATTTTCACTGCCTTTCTCTGAACTTCATCTAACTTTCTTCTAATAAAGTGTCTCAATAACGTCCAATTATATTGCACTTTACCCATTTTCTCATACATTCTCATGCATACAAAGCAGTCAGTATTCCATCAGAACCCAATATGCCAAAACAAGAAGAAAACTCAAAAATCTTCTCAAGCTGATTACTGATGGAACTGAATGTAAGTTTTTCTGCATTCTGCACTCTTAGATTCACTATATTTCATTTGCTTGGAGTCAACAGTGGGAGACAGATGACAAATATCTAAAATGACTAGCATCAACAACTAGTTACTAGCTTCTGCACAATCTATACACAGTATTCATCTCAGTGCTGATTGATAATATAGTTGATCAAAGACATAAGCCACCTTGCAGTGCACTGTGTATATGACTTTACAGCTGGAATCAGTTTATTTATTTATTTATTTATTTTGTTATTCTTATATGCCGCCCAACTCCCGAGGGACTCAGGGCGGCGTACAACAAAGAGAAATACAAGAATAATCAAAAATTACAAAGAATTAAAAACAAGTACAAAATTTAAAACGGTTATTTAAAACAGCAACATCCATTCAGCACATACATACTTGGGGGGTAGGCTCAGGTGGAATTAAGCTGTCCCCCCCACCCCACTAATTAGTCTTTGAGTGTTGATTCTCACAGGAAAACAATGTTGATATAGAAAGATTATTTGTCAGAAGAGAAGCAGAAAGGGTCTGGGATTCAAACCCCACTAACATTTTCATATTTTGAACTTCATTAAAAATTGTTAATTTTGTGATTAATTACAGTCTTTTTATTTTGAGAGGATGCTAAATGATTGAAATGGAAGTGATTGGTCTCACAGAGTCCTCTAACTCTTAACACCATCTTTAAAAATACAACAAACCCAAAAACCCAAACAAATGGTCTAGAATTGGTATTATGGAAGATTTGGGCACTTTCCCACTTTATTTTACCTTTAATTTTGAATTTAAAAATACTCCAAAGTAGCTATTTTGCTATTGAATTTCAATGACATGATATTGTGATCTCAGGGTCACATTGAGATGGCTGGATACCGTATTGCAAAGAAAAGTTTAAGGCAGCTTATTTAACCTCCTCTTACTCAGCATAGCCTCAATGTAATACTAAGATCATATAAGAGCGGAGTTTTAAAAAAATATTTTACTTTTATTACTTTGAACTTTTGAATAACATGTTATAAGAATTTGGTGGCTTTCCTGAGTTTGGAACCTGGAAGACTTTTTCACTTTTAAATTGATTACCTCCTCCAGGTGTAAAAAAAATGAACCCAATTCTATTGAATAATACATGTATTTTTTCTATTTTTAAAATTCACACAATAGGGACATAGCAATAGCAATAGCACTTAGACTTATATACCGCTTCATAGTGCTTTACAGCCTTCTCTAAGCATAATTAGTCTTTTACCTAAAAAAAGAGAAATCACATAACCTTACCAACGTTAGGCATTCTAATTAACAATATAGATGATAAATGATCATAAACTCTCAATTTTGAAAGGAAATGAAAATATATCATCAGTTCTTGCAATCTGCTTTAATTTTATTTATTTATTTATTTGTTTATTTGTCAAACATGTACAAGATAGGAGGTGTTTGTATAAACATAAGTAAAGAATTACAGATAAATGAGGACAATAGGACAGTAAGACAGGGACGGTAGGCACAGTGGTGCACTTATGCACGCCCCTTACTCTGTCACCTTTATATTGTCAAATGGTTTTCTACTTACTATTTCTAATAAAAGTGGTTTGTCATCTATGGTTATTCAAGATGAATGTAACATGAAATACGGTGGGAAAAGTTTATTTTCCATACACGTACAATTTTCTTGTTAATTCTTCATTTTTTTCTTCATAATCTGCTCGTACCTAGCTGAATTGTAACAGAGTGCCAGACATTCTAACTACACATTGTTTTATAATGGCAACAACATGCCTTTTATTACTAAACAAAGAGAAGTGTTTTTTGCCCTTAAATCAGTTTCTCTTAAATTGCAAGCTGCAGCAGTTTAAGTGAAACTGGTTTAACTAGCAAGTTGCAAATAACTTTGACGCCATTTTTTCCCCCCAGCGTAGCTGCATGGGATAAAGTTAACAGCCTATTTTTGTTTGTTTTGCTTTCTGAATGCTTTAAATTCCTTCTCCAACTTTTACAATTTCTTCTGCAGAGTAAGCATCACAGCAATCAGAGTTTTAGTCTGTCCTTTAGGCATGATTGTCCTCCTTTAAAAATCAAGCACAATACATTTAAGAGACAGAGGTGATAGGAGAAAATATCTCATTGTAATTATATTTGAATGACTTGTCCAAGCAGAATTTATTTTAAAAGCAAGGGGACTCTGGATTTTGAATTGTAATAGCCACATAATATATATACCAGCACTTATAAAATACTTACAAAGAGATATTTAAAAACAGATTTAAAGTGTTCCTGTTTTAGTCCATAGCCTCCATTTGCTAGCTTCTGCTATGGCTATACCATTCCATTCCATTCCATTATATTCTATTCCATTCCATCCCATCCCATCCCACACCACACCACATCACACCACTCCACTTCACACCACACCACACCACACTACACCACTCCACACCACTCTATGTTAAATCCAGAGCTACATTATTGGCTTAGCATTTGATGTTCCCTCTCCATTTTTTTTAAAAAAGAGACAACTATCAAAATGGGGTTAGGTAGCTAAGTGGAGAGAAATACAATGTGCCATACTTTATTGCTTATTATTGTGGAATTCCTTGTCAGTCAATACTGAGTTTGCACAAAGCTGAGATTGGATAAATAATTCTCAGGATAGTTTGCTATTCTCACAGAGGTTTCTATAATTCATAGCAGAATGATATCCTATTCAGCATTAGCTCCTACTGTGGCATCATCCTCCTGTGACAGGAGTTGGAATAACTCACTACTTTTGAGCTCATTTCTATAGGAACAAGAAAATGTTAGTGTTTATATTAACACAAATTATTTTTCTTCTACATAAGTTCTTTGAAAATATCAACTAAATATCAACTTTGGACTATAACTCATCAACTAAATATCAACCTTGGCCTATAACTCATCAAAAAGTCTTAAATCTGAATCCAATCCTCATTTCAGTACCTAATAGTGATGCCTTGGGTATAGGAACTAAGGATATGAAGACACGCAACCAGAGACAAACTTTTTTAAAACTATTCCTATACACCTACCATGCAAACATTCCTGCACTGAAATCGGTACCTTAAAAATTGGTTTGTACATGTGGTAAAATACATTTCCTCCCTTCTCCCTCAAGTTATATGAGCCTCATCAAAGCTCTTGCCTCCACTTTCCCAGTTGCTATCAGATGATGTGACATGTGTGACCAAGATGGAAGTATACCCACCAGATGTTTCCATAATATAATATATGGAAGGATAATAACATATTGTCCCAGTTACATGCAGAATCCCCATATCAAAATCGCTTCTTTGCACCCAAGTTGGAACTGTAAGGAGAAGATCTGGTATACAAATGTTGCTTTCCTCAGAATTGTTCCATATGCAAGACACTAAGCTGATAATTAAAACTTGATGACTCAATCTCATTTCTGGGAACAACAATACTCTGTAACCAATATTTAATGCTAACTAAAGACTGCAAAATACTATAATATGCAATGGAACACTCAGAAGTACTCACCAGACCTTTTTCCATCATATAAATGAGTAGAACAAAATATCAAAATATAGCTATACTGCCTTGTTAAAAAAAATCTACAATCTAAACTGATGGATAGATCCCATTTTGGGGGATCTAGGGGACTCCTTTTCCTCCAACTTTTAGGATGCAAAAAAGTTTTCCCCAAAAGAGATATCTTCTCCAGCTAACTCAGTCTGAATTAAGGAAGGGTAGAGGATCATGCATATTTCCTTCCATGGACAAATCAACGCCAAAAGAATCCATTTTACCTTTTTTTCTTTCCCGCTCATACAATTTTTTGCAGTCCAGATCTGGAGCACTTCCACATTACTCTCATTTCTACCTACCTAATTTCCATAAAACATTCCTGAGCCAATTCATAAATGCCTCCAACAAGACTTTTAAAAAAAACCATGATAGTGGTCATGATTGCACAATCAAAATCCTACCCCTTTTCAATGTGTGTTATGTAAAAAGGAAAATATTTTCAATTGCACATTTATGGCTGACTTCTTCCCATTTTTTTAAACCTTCTATGGGGATGCCCCAGAACATTCAGTCCCTAAGAGGAAATCCAAAACCATTCAACTCACACCTCAACTCATACTAGTTCTGGAATGCTAAAATCCCTTCACTTCCATTCCACAAAAGAGACAAAAATACATTTTGATATTATTCTCCCTCACCCTTATATTTTTAGATTCATGAGTGGTTGCTAATGTTTCTCAGCATAGTATGAGTTGAGAAGTGGGATGACGCAAGAGTTTTAGCAGAAAAATGACAAATTCTGCAGGCCTTGAAACAAAATAATTTCCATTAGTGCAATTTCAGACACATTACAACTAAGGTGAGATAAAAAAAATAATTCACCTGCTGAATGCAGATATGACATACCTGGAGCTGATTTGCAGGGTCTGGAATAGTGCAAATTTCTAGTTGGTCCTTCAGAGAAGTGCCTCTTTGTCATTCACAATATTAATTCACCTCATGAAGCACATAAACATGTGTTGTATGGTGGCTGTTTACCTGCGGTTCTACTATAGCCGTGATGGCGAACCTATGGCACGCGTGCCACAGGGGGCACGAGGAGCCATAGCGGAGGGCACACGAGCGTTGCCCACCGGCAAACCGGAAGTGCGGAAAAATGCACTTCCAGTTTGCCAGTGAGCTGTTTTTTGCACTCCGGAGGGTTCAGGGAAGCTTCCTGAAGCCCCGGAATGCAAAAAATGACGAAACGTACAAACCGGAAGTGCGTTTTTCTGAACTTCCGGTTTGCCCGTTTCATCGTTTTTTACCATCCCAGGCTCCGGTAAGGCCTTTGCGCAGGGGTGGGGGGTGTGTGTGCATGTGCAGGGGGCAGCATGGGGGGTGCGCATGCGTGGGGGGAGGGAATGGGTGTGGGCACACGAGCACGTGCTAACGCGCGCACCCCCCCTTTTTGGCACGCGAACCAAAAAAGGTTTGCCATCACTGTACTATAGTTTTAAATATAATAAATAAATTTGGGTAATTATTTATGAGTTAGCTGGGATAAGTTTATTTGTAAATGGAACCAACTCTCTCTTGTAGATTTTTGCCTGTCATGGACCACTTTATGGCTCTTTCTCAGACAAGGAGGAAGAATAAGAATGGGGGCTAGAGAAAACTATTTTACTTGGGGGAACTTAGTAATTAAATTTGAAATGCAAAATAAAGAGTGAAATGCAAATTAAATGAAGTCTAAAATAAGTATAGAGAACAGACAGAGAGAAAGAAACTGTTTTAAAACATGCTATATTTAGGAGCTTGAGTAGCAAAAGGTTGAGTAGTGCTTGATATGCTCAGGTTTTTCAGTACTTTAGTTCAGTGGTTTTTTTAAAAACTTGGTAACTTTAAGAACTGTGGCTTTCAACTGGCTAGGGAGTCCATACAGCTAGCTGGGTGTCACGTAGTGAATATTGTCAGTTGCGTGTCTATACAGGATGATGCACCCCTATCCTAATATTATGGTACATTCCAATATAAGCAGAACACGTGATATGATGAGTGTGCATGTGTGCATTCCTAAACCACCATTAATTCTCTTCTTATTTAGCTGTTGACCTGAACGGTCGTGTTTCTTAGCAAAGATGTAATTATTCAGGATTTATTGTTTTTGTACCGAAATAATATTTTCTATTACACTTTTAATCTCGGCTTTATTTCTAATTGTCTGAATTCCAAGAAAAGATCTAAATCGCCTCTATGAGATATTATTCTCTCCCAAACACTGGGGGATTCTGGGAATTGAAATCCGCCCATCTTAAAGTTGCTAAGTTCAAAAAAAAACCACTTTCATTTGTTTGAGACCTTGAGAAATAAGCAACATACTTTGCAGAAGGAAGACTGCCTTTAGGAAAAGCTGAGGCTCCTTTGAGAATTACCATGCAATTGTCAAGAATGTCCTAAAATGATGTCAGAAAGAACCAGACCTTTAAGCCTAAAAATATCTTTCGTGTTGTTGGGCAGTGTTTGGCAGAAAAAGAAATAAGAATCAAATGTGGAATGAAAAAGGATAGAGGAGTACACATGCAAACTTCAAAAGCTTGAGGTAAGAGTACGGGAAAGTTCCAATCTGGAGATAGAAACTCTCCCTATAGGTTAAAGAGAACATTCAAAATATTGTTTTCCTAAGCCTTTCACATGTGGTTGAGGGGTTAAGGGTAGTGGATGTGTGGTGCAGCACAGTAGTCCTGCTGATTAATGTATAGTGTATAATTCGCCTTCACATGGAGAATATTTGAATATTTGGAATGTAGAACCATGTAAATATATTCATGCCAAATCGATGGTAAGAGTCAACAGCAATGTGAAGAAGTCAAGATACCCTTCTGATGCCTACATGGAGCGCACAGCATTATAATGAATTGTATAATTTTCCAAATCTGTTGATTTATTAATTGCTGTTTGTTGTTACTGGTATGTTCTAAAGCAGAGGTAGGCAAAGTTGGCTCTTCTATGACTCGTGGACTTCAATTCCCAGAATTCCTGAGCTAGCATGATTGGCTCAGAAAGTCTGGGAGTTGAAGTCCATGAGTCATAGAAGAGCCAACTTTGCCTACCCCTGTTCTAAAGCAAGGAACAGAACACTGATCACTGGGATAGAAAGCCGTTCAAACTCTACCAAAGCAGGAAAAGAGATAAGTGTCTCCATTTCCAATAATGAGTAAAGAGGCTAGGTGAGCTTTGCAAATGCAAAAGCTTTTCAACATGCAAAAGCTAATATGGAAAAAAAGGTACTTGACATGGTCTAATTGATAATTAGACTGATATCTTATGGCATGATGTTTTGTGTTGTGTTGTGTTGTGTTGGTATCTAAGTTGTCTTTTACTTTGATATCTAACACATGAATTTATTGATTTCGTATTGTTAACCTTAGCTGATTAAAAGGGGTTGCTCCACTATCCTATTTTGGAAACTTTCAAATAGTTCAACTTTCAAATTTCATAAAAGACATGTGATACAGTCCTATGGATATATGAAGGAGAAGGCCTGAGAGCAATCACAGCATTTGAACTTATATTTTCATTGAAAATAAGTCTGCCAGTCTGCAGTAAGAACATTACTCTAAATCTACGGTGCAATTGCATTTGGAATATTGCTACAGTTTTAGTTGTCATCTCTGAAAAAGGATAGAAAAAATGCAGAAATGACAAAAAATATATTTCCTTTGAGGAAAGTTGATATACTTTGGGGTTGGTTTTTTTTTAGCTTGGAGCAAAACTAGGCAAAGAGAAACAGATATATGAAGTCATTCATAATTTAGAAAATACTCTCTTTTAGCAAAATATATATTTTTCTTCCTTTCCAATAATGTTAAAACTTGGGGTCATCTGTTGAAATAGGGGATTCAGCACTAATAAAAGGAAGCATTTTGTAAAAGCACTCCTTACTAGGCCACAATGATTTGTGTGGAAACAAATCAGTGGTGGGTTCCTACCAGTGCGGTCCACTCTATAGCACCGGTAGTGGCCCGCTGGTGACATCACAGTACCGGTGCAGTCGGTTGCTGGTGCCTGGGCACCGCCATTAAAAAAAAAAATTTTTAAAATTTTCTTCTGCGCATGCCCAGAAGCCGAGCTTCCGGCACTGCGCATGCGCTGCCTTCCTACCCCACAGTGAGTCCAAGCAGGGGAGGATGGCTGAGGGAGCGCGTGAGACGCTGAAAGAACGGGCGACAGGACCTATCTCAGTTCTCCTCCCTTCAGCAGTCCGAGAAGCCACGAACGTGCGATGATGATCCCAGGCATTTTCGCACCTTCGAGGCTTCTCGAGCTGCTGAGGAGAGGGGGAACGGGTGGCAGGAGCCTAGGATCATCGAATGGGGAGAAGCATTCAGGCCGGATGGAGCCTCCTAGAAGAACCGCTGCCGTGGTCTTGCTGCTCCCGCTGCGGGGGGCTGCATTGCGGGTGGGCAATGCTCCCCCGTTTCTCCGGCCACTGCCAAGCTCCCGGGGCCCACGCCCACCCGGCAAGCCACACCCACAAAATAAGCCATGCCCACAGAATGGTAGTAAAAAAATTAGGAACCCGCCCCTGAAACAAATGTATTGATTTTATGTTGAAAATTGTTTTAATGACTTAATAATTGTAAGTTGCCCAGACTCTAATAAGTAGGTAGCATACAAATTATTGCAAATGTATAAACAAATTCATAATTGAACCTTGGAATCTGGTGCCATTTTGTGTGCTGATGGTTTTCAGTTAGATAATTTAAAAGCCATTTTCTGAACGATGGCCTTTGGCCTAATTTAGCAAGCCTTTTTCTTATGTTCTTGATAATAACTTTTGAACTGTTTCATTTTCTCTATAGAAAAAATGTATGACTGTAGAAGATAGCCTTTTTGAGCACTTTAAATCATTTTAAGATTTAACACAATTAATTTTTTCCCACTGTAAATAAATACATTTCCCTATTGAATGCCACTGCACTGCTGGAGTGGGGATCTAGAGGCTGTAAAATAGAATTTGAGAATAAAAGATGCCCCATATGTGGGATGCTCCTGGATCAGGGGTGAACTCCTCCTGGTTCGCTCTTACCTGTCGGTCGTCACAGAGCCGATGGAGCCGGTCACGGTCGCGGCGCGGGGCTGCCCCCACCCACTTCCCCCCACCCACCTGGATGCTGCCATTTGAGTTATTTTGCCCTCTGCACATGCGCAAAGCATTCTGCATGCACAGAGGGCAAAAGAACTCAAATGGCAGCATCCAAGCGGGTGGGGGAAGCAGACGGGGGCAGCCCCATGCCGCGAATGCCACCAGCTCCATCCGCTCTGCGACGACCGACAGGTAAGAGCGAACCGGGAGGATTTCACCCCTGTCCTGGATAGTCCAAAATTGTAACTTCAGTTTTGACCAGCAGTGACACAACTATGCTGTACACCAAAATAAGAGCAACAGGGAGCCAATAATTTTCCATTTATATATCCTTGCCCAAAGCATCACATTTTGGAGGATAGACCCATTTGATGTGAGTTTATAATTTTAAAAGTTTTGCTGGTAGACATCCTATGATAATCATAATTGTCTAATAGATTATTAGGGGACTGGAGGCTAAAACATATAAAGAACGGTTGCTGGAACTGGGTATGTCTAGTCTTATGAAAAGAAAGACTAGGGGTGACATGATAGCAGTGTTCCAATATCTCAGGGGTTGCCTCAAAGAAGAGGGAGTCAGGCTATTCTCCAAAGCATCTGAGGATAGGACAAAAAGCAATGGGTGGAAATTAATCAAGGAGAGAAGCAACTTAGAGCTAATGAGAAATTTCCTGACATCACAATTAATCAGTGGAACAACTTGCCTCCAGAAGTTGTAAATGCTCCAATACTGGAAGTTTTTAAGAAGAGATTGGATAACCATTTGTCTGAAGTGGTGTAAGGCTTCCTGCCTAAGCAGGGGGTTGGACTAGAAGACCTCCAAGGTCCCTTCCCACTCTGTTATTCTATGTTCTATATATTCAAGTAGAACAATGGGAAGTCTGTAGATTCTGAGCACAGCTTTCCATTGCATAGTTTGCCATGTGAATACATCAGCAAAGACAATTTTGAAGTTTTTTTTTTGTAATGTGTGAACTGACCTTGATTCTCACAGTATGAAGTTCAATGCAACAATATGCTGTGATTATTACTCACTAGTTGTCTGATTGTCAGGAGTCTTGCTTTTATAAGACAAAATTCTCTTGCTAGACTTTGTTAAAAATTGTTATAGGCAGCAGGAGTCACAGGCACTATTCTTGGTTGCCATGACCACTGAATTACTTATACATCAACCATATTTCCTACTTAGGAGCAAGATAGTGAGGGGGAAAACTCATAAAGCAACATTTATCAGCGGTGCATTAGCTGAACACCAGTCTCCATGTAAGTTTCTAGCCAAAATTTCCCCATTTATAATTCTGTAATCCAATTCTCTCTTGGACTTTTTTTCACATAATTGCCAGTTGACTGCTAGCAAGTCAGATGGATGTTAAGTGTTGTGGGTAAGCTACTTTTGTCCACAATGGCCATAGCTGAAAAAGATATTCAATATCACCTCATCCTAAGTAATTTATCTTTCTTTAGAGAAAGAGTGCAACCACTTCTAGATAATATACTATCACTTACCCTGTTTCCCCCAAAATAAGACATCCCCTGATAATAAGCCCAATCGGGCTTTTGAGTGGATGGCAATAAGGCCAAGCGCTTATTTCAGGGTTCAAAAAAATATAAGACAGGGTCTTATTTTTGGGGAAACACAATATCTCCCAAATGTTCATTTGCAAGACCTCCATCTAACCAGGATTCAGGGACCTTCTTTTTTTCCTTTAGCTCACCACTTTTTTCTGATGTTGATAGAGCAATAGGGCCTCTCTGGATTCAGATTTACACATTGAATTGGGTGTCATATGCATTTTGATACCAATTACTGGCCTTGGGTTTCAAAATGGATTCCTGATAACTAGTGCAGAAACTTTTTCACCACTATAAAACAGGATGAAAATTGATTCGTAGATCAGCAAACCTAGTGGCCTTAGAGAATGAATGTAATTGCCTAAACTGAATCAGCTTTTGGTCTGCTTAGTTCAGTGCTATTTTTGTTATCTGTCAGCTTTTTCCCCTCCTTCACTCTCCTGCTCATGGGGATTCCACACAAGCCTTCTTCATGTATGTGCATCAACCCCAGAGCTTCTCTTGGGATTTATTGATTTCTAGTGCCCTCATTGCAAAGAAAGGCCAAAATAGAAAGCAATGCAAGTGAAAGGAAAATCCAATTCACTAAAAGCTCTACAAATGTTCCAATGAGAAACATTTTTAAATATCTTGTTAGAAAACTGTGTATCATTAAGGCAGCTTGGAGTCCTTCCAGGGTAGCAATATTGGGCCTGTAGCAGTTCTATTTTAAAAGCATGAGATAATTTTAGAATAAGAAGGTCCTTTACCCAGGGAAATATTCTGATTGGTGGGAAGTGAAGGGACTGAGAAAGTACAGTGATATTAGACTTCTACTGCCCTCTCATTATTTCTCAGTGCTTGTGGACACTTTTCTTGAATTTTCCTAGATATTGATGTCTGGTTGGCTTGTAGATTCCTCGATTCACTTCCCCATTTTTAAAACATTGGAACAATATTGGCTCTTCTTGAGCCTTCTGGCACTTTTCCCATGCTCCAAGATGACTCATAAATTTAAGTCAGTGACTCTAAAATGACATCTGCTAGTTGGATTATCACTAGTTAGTTAGTTAGTTAGTTAGTTAGTTAGTTAGTTAGTTAGTTAGTTAGTTAGTTAGTTAGTTAGTTAGTTAGTTAGTTAGTTAGTTAGTTTTGGATGGTCCAATTTATTTATTTAAAATGACCATTTCCTTTCCTGTTTTATTGTGCCTTCTCTTCTGCACCATGTTACATCTTCTGTCATTTTGAATCACTTTTTCCTTTTGAAAAAAAAAGGTGGGGGGAATTAAGCAGTTCATTGTTTTCCCTGTTGGCCATCATTCCATCAATCATTATGAGAATGTAAAATCGTTATAGCGTAATTTATTCTCCATCATTATTATTTTGATGATGTTGTTTTGTTTCATTATATTGCACAAGGTTCTACAGCCTATTGTTAATAATGTATGGCACTTCAAATGCTATGTTAATATGATTTGACTCAATCATAGTTAGTTGGCACAAAACACCCCTTTTGGATGTCTTCAGCAGCTAGATTGACTTCAATTACCGTTTTTGTTGATTCATGGAACCAAATCAATTATGCTAACAATAAGAGAGATAAAAGTGTGTAGAATGATTAGAGAGCATTTTAGAATGAAGAGTATATTCCACATTCATGTCAATGAAGCCTCTCTCTGAACTGTGATACAAGAACGGAACGTGGTTGATTGATTAGGTTAATAAGAATAGAACAAACATTTCTCCCTTCCTGTTCAGCTTGTTAATAATTTCCCTTAAGATATTAAAAGTAGCATGGAAGTTGGATAAATATGTTGTACAATTTTGCCCTATAACCATCAGTGAGAAGCAAATTGTGATGACCTAAGCAAGGTCTTGATATTGCTGCAGGACCTGCTGCTTTATGTTGTCATTGGGGACCACCTTCTGAAAATTGCAACTAATGAGGCATGCTGCTTTGAGAAATACAGAATGGACATTTTAAAAAACACATTGAAGGAATGTAGAGGAGATGGACAGGTGAAAAAAAAAACCTCTTGTCAGCTTCCTCTTTCAATCTGTTACGTTTTAGAGATCCTAAATGAAATCTATGTTTGAGTTTGCTTTGTAGTCACTGGCTAAATTCACCCAACATACTTAGCTTGTTCTCTGGATTAAGCTATTTTCTCACAATACAATGAACATAAACTAATGAAATGGAGGAAGTCTTGAATGATGAAACCATTCAATTCATTCAACGTGCTTTAAGATTTCACTAGTTTGTTTACATCAGCTACATTTCCATAGCATACATTTCCATTTTCAGCTTTCCATTCAGACTGTTCATGAGCCACTCCCCGTGAAGTAGTCGGAAAGCAATTTTCTCATCTCTCATCTCTCATCTCATCTCTCTTACCTAGCTCCTTACACATTATGAAGGAGAAATGTAGTAGGCGTTACACTGTGTAATGGAGAATATGTTCTCTCTCCTTCGCCTTCCTCCCCATTCCCCATTTACTTGTGAGGAATTGCAGATTTGTCCATGAATAAAAGGAAACTTCAATTTACAGAAGATCAACTCACAATTCTGTAGTGGCTGAAATATGGTTTAATGCTTAAAGCAGGACTGAATGAGGGTGATATCACTCACTCCTTTCTTTGGGCCCAAGTGCTTTTCTATAAAAGTTTAGGGTAAGGGGAAGCAAGGGAAACTAGGTGGGAAAAGAAGAAAAAGACTAGATTGTGCCCGCGGGAGTTGGGCAGCCTATAAGAATAAAAAACAAACAAACAAACAAACAAACAAACAAACAAACAAACAAATAAGTAAGTAAGTAAATATATATATATATATATATATATATATATATATATATATATATATATATATATATATATATATATATATATATATATATATATATATATATATATATATTAAAATTACCACTATCATCATCTATTCCCCATGTCCAATATATTGGCCACCCCTTTTCTGTATTAATTTTATTGTTTAACCTGAAAATATTTCACAACGTTAGAGAAGACACCTGAGAATACTGTGGACAGCCAAGGAAGCAAAGAAATTGCTCATTGAACAAATCAAGAGAGAATTCTCATTCAAATGAGTAGACTCAAATTATCCTATTTGGGGGCACACATTATTGTATGCAATGGCATATCTGGAGAAGACTTTAATGCTGGCAAAGGTGTAAGGATAGAGAAAAAGATGACCAGCAGCAAAGAGGAAGGACTCAATTACAAGGGTGATGAAGAAAGATCTAAAAGACCAGTTTAGTGATTTTTGATGTTTTCCATCAAATCATTTTCATATGCTAGTGGTCATACAGTCAATCAATATTCAGAAAACATTTAATACATTAATTAATACATTTGGAAATAAAAATGTCTTGGAACTGGCATGGACAGTCAGTGGTGCTTAGCAGGGGTGGGTTGCTTGTTCTTCATGCTACCGGTGCACTGTGCGTGCATCACCATGTTTTGGCGCATGCGCACTCGCTATGCGTGCATGCCTCCTGCACATGCACGGAAGCAAAATCTCGCAAGGGGACGCACACGCGCACATGATTTTGGCGCTTTTTTTTGCTTCCGTGCATGCACGGAAGCAAAAAATCACCGAAATCTCACGCGCACGCATGTCCCCTTGCGAGATTTTGCTTCCGCGCATGCGCAGGAAGCAAAATCAGCCCAAAAATTCCCAAAAAAAGATGGCGCCGTGTGGCAGACCAGTGAAGACGGCACCGGAGCTGTCGCGCGAAAATAGTGCCATCTGCTGTCCGCTACCGGTGCGGTAGAGTCGACCGCACCGGTAGGAACCCACCACTGGTGCTTAGTCTCTTTATGATCTGATGATCTCCTGATTTATCTCCTGATTTTCCTGTGAAAATTTGGTCCTGTTTTTGAGATTAAACTCTCATATCCTATAAGTCATTGACTTTGTGATGACAGTTTTGGTTGATACGGTTGACATTGTCTCCCTTTTAAAATAGACACATAACATATACCCATCTATATTCATTCCCTCTAAAGCACTCAGAGAGATAAACATGTCTCATTGAAGAGCTTTTCTTCATCTTTTTCAAAAAGCTAGCTAAGTCTTTTCTCTCCCCACCCCCGTTTCTTTGAATTCCTAATGCAACAGCATCTGCTCTGTGTTCTTTTTTAATAAGGTGACTAGAATGTCATACATTATTCTAACTTACCCTCACTAATCCCATATGTGGTGCTAGAATAATTTCTTTCAATTTATATCTAATGGCTCTGTGCAATCCAGTACTTCCATTATTAATTGCTATGTACAAGGTTTTAGAATTTATCAAGAGACTGCACAGCAACCTTATGCTCTGTGTTTTTAATTTGCTATGTTCCCTTGTGAACCTATTTTGGCTCGCCAGTATATCACAGTTCCAGCAAACGTGGGTATTATCTTGGCTTTATTCATTAATACGCTAATTTATTGTTATAGCACACAAAGGATTTGCTCTTAGAACTTGAGCAGCATAAGCATAGTCGTTAGACATTATCAATGAAGTTGGGTCAGTTGTGAAGAAAATGGGTAGGTCCTTTTGTCTTTTGTGACATGCACTGTATGAAATAATTTACTTTAATTCCAGGTTTAGCACAGGACTGGTTTAAAGCAAGGATGAGCAACACTTGAGAGGCTGGGAACTGCAGTCCAGCCTCCTGATCTTTTTGGAGTGCTGCAGAAAGCTCCATGGTGATGTCTTGGTGATGTGGAATTTTTTCCCCTATAGTTGTTAAGAGTGGGAATGGGAACATTTTGCCCATCCCTGATTTCACCTAAGACCCATGCTCATACTAAGAATTTCCTTCCTCTTCAGTAGGTTTTCATGTATCAGCAAAAGGGACCGCAAAGTCCTTTTCTGTACATTTAAGAAAGCAATGTTGGGGAAGCAATATTATATCACAATATATGTGTCTTCTAAGAAGTCTTTGCCGCCGCCCTCCCACACAATTCTTTCCATTGCACATCTGCTTGTTTTATGGAATTGACTCTTAGCAGCATGGTGGGGTATTTCACACAATTATATGCATTAATTTATAACTGTAATTGCAATAATTCTCACATATTGTCTTGGTAAAGTGAAATGTTCATGTCTTAATAATATCATCTGTTTGTGTAAATTGCATTTTTATTTTATTCCTAGGACACTGTAGTATTCTGATTGGTATTGCAAATTGAGATATGGAACTGATAGGTGTCAGGAACAATTTACACTGTGCAACAAAGATGGACGTATATCAAGGTGTTACACAAATCCATAGGCAAAAGCAAGAAATAAGATGTTTTCAGAACTCATCAGTTATAATGGAAAATATATTGTGGACAACACAATATATTTGTGTTGAGATAGGGAGTTTTTGTGCAAAAGTCATACTGCATCTTTTTGAACTGGAAAATGATGGCAAGCAGTTTGAACACAAGACTTGAAGGAAATAAGAGAACGGTGGCAATATATTCTACAAGCAACCAAAAAAAAAATCAAGTTTGGGGTTAGATTAATTTTCTCTGTCAAATATGTTATTTTAATTTGCAAAATAACAGCCAGAGGAATATAGTCTTTAAAATATTTTTACCTCCCAGTCTGCATTGGTGAAAATAAATGACTTGTGACAGAAGGAATACTGAAAAGCTTTGGTTATGTGATGTTTTGCTGGGAATAAATATTCTTCCTTTAGGTTGTTTGCTTTGCATTTTATTTATCATAAAAATGTACTAAATGCTGAAAAAGGCTACTTGCTTGATTAATGATCAGAGATGCATTTTGATTTCAGCTAACAATGCTGACCCTTTAAATGTGCACTTATAGGCTAGCTAACTGTTTACACCCATTAAATGATATGGAATATAAAATCTTCTAAAATCTTTTTAAAACCCTGTCAATTTAGGACTTCAAGCAAAGTTTTTCCTTGTATTACTAAACTTTGAATTTCTAAATTCTAAACCTTTGTTTATTCTAGTTTGGTTTTCACAACATTATAACCAATGTCTATGATCTAGTAATACTTGAATTATAAACTATCTAATGAAACACAATTGTTTTGTAGTGAATGTAATATCTTAACTGAATTGTAGTAGCTCAGTCAGTTGAGGTCTACTGCAGCATTCACTTGGAAGCAATCACTAAGGATACTGGATGTCTGCCAATCCTCTTTAGCCCTGCAGTTTGGAGTCAATCTAAAAGAAAGATGGAGATAGTAATGTAAACCATGTACTATTCAAAAGACTTCTGAGTAGACATGTATAGGATTGCACTGACAGTCTATAACTGGGAGATTGGGACCTACAACTGGCTTGAACTCTGTCTAAGAAGGGTTTGTACTATTACTATCCCTTTACATATCCGTATGCATGCCTACATATATGCAGAGTCTAAGTAGAATGGGGAAAAATAATAAACACAGTAAAAGATAAGAACTGAATATGGTTAAAAATTATTAAAAGGAGTTAAGGATGGATTCAGAGGTGGTATTCAGTCTGTTCGGTAGTAGCGACCTATCCCCCACCCCGGCGCTATGCCGTCCTATTTAGCCACATTTTTAAGCCGCACACATGCATGCATGTGCGCTCCATTTTCGGTGCTGGGCGAATCGGTAGGTAAATTATGTGAATCCCACCTCTGGATGGATGGATGGATGGATGGATGGATGGATGGATGGAAGGAAGGAAGGAAGGAAGGAAGGAAGGAAGGAAGGAAGGAAGGAAGGAAGGAAGGAAGGAAGGAAGGAAGGAAGGATACTTAAAAAATACTGTGAACTAACTTTAGAAGTCAGTATTAGCTGCGTAAAAATATTGGAACAGACAGTTCATAAGGAAAACTCTTAACTATAACCTGGAGGAAAGATCATCTGGTTCTAATATAGCAAAGGCAAAAAATATTGGACGGAAATACACACATGGTTGGAAAAAACGATAAAGCAACATATAGATCTAAAACCAGAAATATTTTTGTTGGGCATTTTATCAGAAAAGTATGATAAAGGGACTATATATTTGATTTTACATGTGCTAACTGCAACTAAAATTGCATTTCCACAGCAATGGAAAAATGAAGAGATCCCTATAGAGGAAAATGTAATTAAAAAAATATTAGAATGTGCATAAATGGATAGGTTAACACTTAAAATTAAGGAAAAGGAAGAAACTGAATACTTTTTGACATGGAACTTATTTTATCAATGGTTAGCTAATAAAAACATAAGTTAGAAACATGGAAATATAAGAAAAGGACTAGTGTTATAAGGGATATTTGTTAAAATGGATAAGTAAATATTATTATTATTACAATTATTACAATTACAATTACAATTACTATTACAATTACTATTACTATTACTATTACTATTATTACTATTATTACTATTATTACTATTATTACTATTACTATTACTATTACTATTACTATTATTATTATTATTATTATTATTATTATTATTATTATTATTATTATTATTATTATTATTATTATTATTATTATTATTATAGAATTAATACCAATGCAATGAACATTGTTGTAAACATTTTTATTATTATTTCCTAAAATTATTTGTACCCAGATAACACACTGTTTAACTGAAAATGGATTTTTAATATGTTATAAAATAAAATATTAAAAAAACTAAATAAGAATACTGTGAAGTAACTTTAGAAGACAATATTAGTTATGCAAAGATATTGGAACAAACAATTCATAAGGAAAAACAACTATAATCTGGAAGAAAGATCACCTGGTTCTAATATAGCAGGAGCTGATAAGCCTAGAAGTTTATTTTAGAAGGGAGCAATCATTTTCCTAATTCAATAGATGACAACTGGTCTAAGACCAAAACATTATCTTCATAAATAGGTTTAATTCTACTGTTCTTGACTGCCAAACCTACCCTTTACAAACAAACATTATTTTGCATTTCTGAATGTATACTGTATATATCACATTTTGGTCTGATATAAGCAGTTTTGAAAAGGACATGGTTTGTGTTTCAAACAAAGTTAGAATAGAATAACAGAGTTGGAAGGGACCTTGGAGGTCTTCTAGTCCAACCCCCTGCTTAGGCAGGAAACCATACATCACTTCAGACAAATGGTTATCTAGTCTATTCTTAAAACTTCCAGTGTTGGAGCATTTACAACTTCTGAAGGCAAGTTGTTCCACCGATTAATTGTTCTAACTGTCAGGAAATTTCTCCTTAGTTCTAAGTTGCTTGTCTCCTTGATTAGTTTCCACCCATTGCTTCTTGTTCTACCCTCAGGTGCTTTGGATAATAGTTTGACTCCCTCTTCTTTGTGGCAACCCCTGAGATATTGGAACACTGCTATCATGTCACCCCTAGTCTTTCTTTTCGTTAAACTAGACATACCCAGTTCCTGCAACCATTCTTTATACGTTTTTTTAAAAATAAATTTTATTGATTTTCAACCTTTTTCTTTAAAATAACAGTTTCCATATGTGAAAATGAAAACATTGTGTATGATTGTAGAAATGCTTTAGGAAATATGGAAAGCATTCTTTATATGTTTTATCCTTGAGTCCCCTAATCATCTTTGTTGCTCTTCTCTGCACTCTTTCTTAAGTCTCAACATCTTTTTTACATTGTGGCGACCAAAATTGGATGCAGTATTCCAAGTGTGGTCTTACTAAGGCATTATAAAGTAGTATTAACACTTCACGTGATCTTGATTCTATCCCTTTGTTTATGCAGCCTAGAACTGTGTTGGCTTTTTTGGCAGCTGCAGCACACTGCTGGCTCATATTTAAGTGATTGTCGACTAAGACTCCAAGATCCCTCTCACAGTCACCACTATTGAGCAAGGTACCACATATACTGTACCTGTGCATTTTGTTTTCTTGCCTAAATGTAGAACCTTACTTTTTTCGCCATTGAATTTCATTTTGTTAGATAGCACCCACTCAAGTCTGTCAAGATCCTTCTGTATCTTAAGCCTATCTTCCGAAGTGTTAGCTATTCCTGCTAGCTTGGTGTCATCTGCAAATTTGATGAGTTCCCCATCTATCCCCTCATCCAAATCATTGATGAAGATGTTGAAGAGTAGTGGGCCTAAAACAGAGCCCTGGGGTGCCCCACTGCATACCTCCCTCCATGTAGATGCAGTTCCATTGAGGACTACACATTGAGTGAAGTTGGTCAGCAAGTTACGAATCCATCTGGTGGTGATGCTGTCTAACCCACATTTTTCTATTTTATCAAGTAGTTGGTTATGGTCTATTTTGTCAAATGCCTTACTGAAGTCCAAGTAAATTATATCAACAGCATTCCTCTGGTCCACTAATTTTGTCACTTTGTCAAAGAATGCAATAAGATTAGTCTGACATGATCTGTTTTTGACAAATCCATGTTGGATTTTGGTTATTTCTTTGTTTGTTTCTAGGTGTTCGCTGATTCGTTGCTTGATTATCTTTTCATTGAGGTCAGGCTGATGGGTCTGTAGTTTCCTGGATCTATTTTTTTCCCTTTTTTGAATATGGGAACTACATCAGCTCTTTTCCAGTCCTCTGGCAGTTCCCCTGTGCTCTTTGGATCTTTGAAAGATATAGTTCAGTGGTTCTGAGATCACATCTGCCAGTTCCTTCAGAAAGTTATAAATTAAATTTAAAATATTTGTGTAAAGCTAAGAGCATGTTTTCAGCACCATTTTTTTCTTAATTTCCATTTAATTGTGTGATTGCTTATTAAAACAAACTTTTATTTGAGCTTTAAGGTAATTTCCTAAATGATTAATCTGAGAGCAGGCTAGCTAAAATTGCACATTGAGCAGTCTTTTTATCTGTCTCCATGCCATACTGAGAATTTGTCAGCTTAAAAAAAACTTTCTCATTAAATTTAGGTTGGGAAAACTCTGAACATTGCATTTGAGGAAATCTAATTTGAGCAGTACACTGTCATATCTGATGACATGAAAAAGTTATGTTCTTTCTGCATAATATTTGAAGCACTATATGCAATTGCAATATGATCTCCAAGTTCAGAATTATTACTTTCACTGACACATGGAGTATTTTGTCCAGCAGTTAGCTGAGTAAGACTAAAAGAATTTGTTTCTTGACCATAAAATCAAAACCCAGCATAAGCAGAATCAGAATAAATTTTATAAAATACTAACACTGTATATTGCCAAATCCTTCTTAAGCAAATGGTGAAAGTATTTTTACTATTGCTGTGTGTGTGTGTGTGTGTGTGTGTGTGTGTGTGTGTGTGTGTGTGTAGATAGATAGATAGATAGATAGATAGATAGATAGATGATAGATAGATAGATAGATAGATAGATAGATAGATAGATAGATAGATAGATAGATAGATTAGTATAAAATGTTTTAATATTACGTAGAAATTTATAGTTCTCTTTGTTTATAATGTTTAGTTGTGCAATAACTTGAAAGCCAAACATATAAAATATTTTATGTTATTCTGGGTCAGAATTGATACAGATTTATTATGTAGACACAGATAACTAGTCTAGCAGCTGGAACACAAAATGTTCATATTTGTTTGTTTGTTCTTTACTTAAAGAACAGGGGGAAGATTAAATGAAGTACAGAGTTGTAACAGAGTTCATATGACATTCCAGTATTAGTATCTCTGCTGCCAAAGCAAGCAAAGTTCCTGTTTTCCGGAGATGAATTTGTGCAGTTTGCAGTAGGTGTACCACAGTCTGCAGCTCAGTCTATCTACTCCAGGGGTGTCAAACTTGCAGCATCATATGACTTTTTTTCCCCTTCACTAAACTAGGTGTGGGTGTGGCCAGCATGTGATGCATCTATCCTGCGGGCCGTGAGTTTGACAGCCCTCATCTACTCAGTAAAGTTAGAGAAAACAGGTGACACGGATGCTTTTTAATCAAGGCATTTTTTTTCTTGATCCAATTTAAATTCCAGGTCTGCAAAATTTCTGAATCCTTCAAACTATTTTTATATTGGATTAGTGAGCCATCACTATTTCTACTATGTCAAATAATTAGCACACTTACAATATCTAGGAGTAATTTCATCAATGGATGCAAATGTGCTCAAGTGATACTTACACACTACAATGCATCTAGATATAACTACCATTTCAATAAATGCATGCATGATGTGCTTTAATGTGGGGAATATTTTTGCAGTGATTTTAAATTACAGGTACTTCATGACTTGCAACCATTTGTTTACAACCACTGTTCAAAGTTAATAACTGCATTAAAAAAGTGGCTTATGACTGTTTTTCACACTTACAACCATTGCAGCATCCCCTTGGTCACATGATCAAAATTTGAACGCTTGGCAAGTAGCATGTATTTGGGATGGTTGCAGTGTCCTGTGATCATGTGATCTCCTTTTGCGACCTTCTGACAAGCAAAGTCAATGGGGAAGCCAGATTCACTTAAGAACCCAGTGACTAACTTAATAACTGCAGTGTTTCGCTTAACAACTGTGGCATGAAACATGGAGCAAAACTCACATAACAACTGTCTTGCTTTGCAACAGAAATTGTTGCAAGTTGTAAGTGGTTGTAAGTCAAGGACTACCTATACTTTTTAAATTTGATAGACTCGAAGAACCTTATGAACACAAAATTCATTAGCAAAATAGTACATATTATTTTGTTCATTATTGGTCTATTATTCCTTTTGCAAGAAATTAGACCCTGTCCAGCTTGAAAAGTACAGTAATTTTATCCTTGTTTTCATTTCTTGCATAGAACCAAGAGAAAACAGGTTTAGAAAAATCATCTAAGATATATTTGATTGGGCTGTACCATTCATGCAATTCTAACTACCGTAGTTTTCAGAGTTTAAGACACACCTTTTTCCTCCCTAAAAGAGGCTGAAAATTTGGGTGCGTCTTATACTCTGAATGTAGTTTTTTTCAAAGCTTTTTTTTCCAGCTCTAACAAGGTGCTAACGATCTTCCCCGCTTCCTATTCCGTCCGAATAAGTTTTTTACCAGCCCTAAGTCCTTGCAGGCTTGTTTTCATTCCTACTCCCTTCAAATAATATTTTTTTCAGCTCTAACCAGGGGATAAAATAATGTGCTGAAGCTGAACAGACTAAGGACGCTAGCCAGATGAATACCTGGTAGGTAGATGTTTTCCTTATTTTCCTCCCCCAAAACTAAGGTGCATCTTATACTCCGAAAAATACGGTATATTATAATTTCCTGATATTAGTAAAATGTTTTCAGGAGAACATAGGACTGTCGATAGATGCCATATAGAGAATCAAACTATTACTGAGACCATTGCTGTCTGACAGATTTTTGTCAATCAAACAGAATCTTAGCTTGGGTTGCTGGGAGTGGACATGGACTTTCTTACAAGCAAGTATATAATATGGTACTGTATCACACATGAAGCATCTGTAAGCACACATAAAGCATCTGTTTACAGCTCTTTAAAACAGTTGTGTCTTTTCTCTAGATTGCCTTGCAGACAGATGCTGTGGACAAGCTTCAGTACTTAGTTATGCTTCTAGGACTGAATAAAAGAGCTATTCATGATAGCTATTTTCAAGTAGATTTATGTTTTCTTCTTCAACATTAGATAGCATTTTATATTTTGAAAGAAACCACCTTTTGGCTGGTTATGTGACTGAATAAATATGTTCATTTGCCAAGGGACAGAGTGCACAATGAAATAACAGAAAGTGAACCTGATCTGTTCATCAATAGTTTCATTAGCAGAGGTGTGCAAAATTTACAACAGGGAAACAAACAGTCCACAGCAAAGCTACAATTGTAGCTAATTTTAATAAAAATCTAATCTAATGAAATAGTCACCAATTTCAATATATCTTTTTATACACATACTGTAGTTAAGCAATAATTTCACTGTATAATATAATAAAAAGAATGGATGTGTTCTGGATCCACCAGCTAAGGGACAATGACTGGTGGGTTCCAGAAGATAGCACCCAATCTATGGAATATTCTTCCTGTGGAGATTAGGTTGGCCCCAACTCTGCTGGCCTTTTATAAAGCCCTGAAGATCTGTTCTATCTCTAGGCCTGGGACCCTGAGTATATAAGAGGCTCCATCTCTAGGTGGATGACTTCAGTTGATTAATTGACTAAATAAATAAATACATACAATGAAAGTTATGCCCTTCAATCTGAAATCACATGCATCTAGGGTAAAGGTTCTTGTGCTTTGGTTTTCATTATACTTGAGTACTGAAGTATCATAACCTTGTTTCTCCCATCCCATTTCCATTCCTGTAGAGTTGTGGTCTCCAAACTGGGCAACCTTAAGACTTGTGAACTTCAACTCCCAGAATTCCTCAGTCAGCCATGCTGTAGAGCATCCAGCATTACTTTTAAGAATCCTAGCTAAGGTGTATTCAATTATTTTGTGTGTTCGACAAGAATAGGAGTGGGGAAAAATAAACATATGGAGAGACATCCAACACAGTGTATTCTATCATATAGATGGTCACAAGTCAACCACAATTATAAAAACAATAAACCAAAATATGACCCCAGTTCTGAAGTTCATAAATTTAGGTCTCTCTTAAAATGTCACAACTAGCAATTCAACCATATAATTCATGGTATATAATCCTTTATGTTTCCTAGTGAAACAGTACGCAACTGAAAGAACAAAGGATTCATGACTGGTCACCTATAACCTTGATGGAGAGAAGAAAGAGAAATCAATTCTGTAAACTATGTGGTTTATGGCATGGAAAATAAAATATTTGGTAAATATAAATCTAAAAAGAGAATTGAAACAAAATATTGGGTACAGACAGCTGCTGCTGAATATATTTCATTGCATTCCTCGTCAACATGGTTTTGTGTCATCTCCTCTCTCCAATCTGTCACCATTTGGTGGCTATGCACATATTTAATCTTCATTGGACAGATTTCTGGTTTTGTATGTCCCTTTAGCTCTTTTTTCTTTAAAGTTTTTTATTGTGCCACAAATCTTAGAGACTTCCTGAAGCACTTGATACCGCCATTTTGTTGCAGCCCTGTTTGGGCTTCATAAAGACTGGCATTTACAGAATTGAGGTTACATTTAGTATATTGACACAATGGTAGAGAGATTTCTTTGTGGAACCCAAGGTTAATTAATATTTTCTTCTGTAGTCCCACAAAAATTGTTTAAAGTTCTAGTTATTCCATATCTTCCTTCAAGATATGGAATAACTAGAGACCTATCAGCCTGACCTCAATACCAGGGAAGATTCTGGAAAAGATAATCAAGCAACAAATCAATGAACACCTAGAAGCAAACAAAGTAATAACCAAAAGCCAACATGGATTTGTCAAAAACAGATCATGTCAGACTAATCTTATTGCACTCTTTGACAAAGTGACAAAATTAGTGGACCAGGGGAATGCTGTTGATATAGCTTACTTGGACTTCAGTAAGGCATTTGATAAAGTAGACCATAACCTATTACTAGATAAAGTAGAAAAATGTGGGTTAGACAGCAACACCACCAGATGGATTCAAAACTGGCTGATCAACCGCACTCAACGAGTAGTGCTCAATGGAACTGCATCTACATGGAGGGAAGTTGCAGTGGAGTACCCCAAGGCTCTGTTTTAGGCCCAGTACTCTTCAACATCTTCATCAACGACTTGGACGAGGGGATAGATGGGGAACTCATCAAATTTGCAGATGACACCAAACTGGCAGGAATAGCCAACTCTCCAGAAGATAGGTTCAAGATTCAGAAGGATCTTGACAGACTTGAACATTGGGCGCTATCAAACAAAATGAAATTCAATGGTGAAAAAAGTAAGGTTCTACATTTAGGCAAGAAAAACAAAATGCACAGGTACAGTATATGTGGTACCTTGCTCAACAGTAGTAACTGTGAGAGGGATCTTGGAGTCCTAGTGGACAACCGTTTAAATATGAGCCAGCAGTGTGCAGCAGCTGCCAAAAAAGCCAACACAGTTCTAGGCTGCATTAACAGAGGGATAGAATCAAGATCACGCGAAGTATTAATACCACTTTATAATGCCTTGGTAAGGCCACACTTGGAATACTGCATTCAGTTTTGGTCGACACATTGTAAAAAGGGATGTTGAGACTCTGGAAAGAGTGCAGAGAAGAGCAACAAAGATGATTAGGGGACTGGAGGCTAAAACATATGAAGAACGGTTGCAGGAACTGGGTATGTCTAGTTTAAGGAAAAGAAGGACCAGGGGAGACATGATAGCAGTGTTCCAATATCTCAGGGGTTGCCACAAAGAAGAGGGAGTCAAACTATTCGCCAAAGCACCTGATGGTAGAACAAGAAGCAATGGGTGGAAACTAATCAAGGAGAGAAGCAAGTTAGAACTAAGGAGAAATTTTCTGACAGAACAATTAATCAGTGGAACAGCTTGCCTCCAGAAGTTGTGAATGCTCCAACACTGGATGTTTTTAATAAGATGTTGGATAACCATTTGTCTGAAGTAGTGTAGGGTTTCCTGCCTAAGCAGGGGGTTGGACTAGGAGACCTCCAAGGTCCCTTCCAACTCTGTTATTATTATTATTATTATTATTATTATTATTATTATTATTATTATTATTATTATTATTATTATTATTATTATTATTATTATTATTATTATTATTATTATTATTATTATTATTATTATTATAACATCTCTACAGGATTCAACCGTGTATTTCAAAATCAAAGCATACAAATATTTTTTTAATTTATTTATTAGATTTTAACTTTAAAACCATACATATACATTCATATTCTTCATTTCTGTGACATCGACAATTAATTGGTTATTTATATATAGCATATATATTATTCCATCACATTTACATTATGAGTAATATTTACATTTACATTTATATAAACATTTACTTATTTTTTCTGGTTTCTAACCAGTTGTACAGTTTTCTCCATACTATATAGTATTCTTTTTCTTCACGATTTTGTAGTTCTAACGTCAATTTCACCATTTCTGCGCATTCCATTATTATTTTTATTATCATATTTTCCGGGGGACAGCTTTCAGATTTCCATACTTGTGCGAAGGCTATTCTAGCTGCTGTCAGAATATGTATTATGAGATATTGAATTTCTTTAGCCCATTGTCCTCTAATGATTCCTAATACATACATATCTGGTTTAAATTCAATTTGCACATTTGCTATTTCTTGGATCCATGTTTGTATCGTACTCCAGTATCTTTTTGCCTCTGGACAGGACCACCACATGTGATAGTATAAAGCATACAAATATTAAAGGAAGAGAGAGACCTGCAGTCACAGGGGGTCTGGGCTATTCCTTGCTGCAATTTCGGTCCAACTTGATGAGCCCCAATAGCAGCCATAGCAAAGAAAGGGAAAAGTCATGAGAGATAATCATCCATTCCCCCTGTCATACTATCCCCTCCTTTACACATCCTAAGTCAAGCACTGCCATCAGTTCTCTCTTCTTCTTCTAATCAGTTGACTTGCCTAGAAATGGAGAAAGGTTATGTCAAGCCATGTGATATAAATGGAGCCCTTGCAGGCCTTGATAGCTTCCCAGTGCTCACTCCTAGCTGGTCTCTTTCTATTATCCTAACTCCCTTGGGATGTTCATGCCTACTATTTTGGTGCAGTGGAAAAAGCAGTAGTGACTTTATTCTTGCACACCAACTGATTGCCATGGCGTGTGGTCTGTCACCATCGGGGATTTGAGAGGTTTTTATTGGAACTCTACATATATGTTCAGATCATAAGCAATGCAGAAGCTTTCAATTCAGTAAGTCTTTAAAATGAAGCAGGAGACTTGTTTTTAATCTGATGCCAGCTTTACCCCTCAAGAACACCTCTTCAGATTGAATTCATCTTCAGGGTATCAATAAATGTGTTTCTTCCTACTTTATGAATGCTGGGTGCTCTGAAGAGGAATGGAAAACTATTGAAGCATCGTCTAGGGAATATGCAGATGTTCTTCATATTACGATTATTTCTATTCTTGATCAATATGACTTAGTAATAATATTTACTTCTGTTGTTGAATCTTCCCAAGAGCTTTCTTTCAAGTATCCATAAATAATTGCTTTTCTAACAACTCTGGATGTTTCTTTATAAAGGGACAAGGAAGCCATTTGTCCTATTATAGATTATTCTTTCGCTTAAATATCATATTTTTCGGAGTATAAGACGCACCCCCCTAAAAGAGGCTGAAAATTTGGGTGCATCTTATACTCCGAATGTAGCTTTTTCGAAGCTTTTTTTTCCCAACCCTAAAGAGGTGCTCTTCCTGGCTTGTTTTCATTGCTACTCCCTCTGAAAAAGGTATCTACCCAGCTTGCAGAATTTTTTCATTCCTACTCCCTCCAAAGAAGTTTTTTTCCAGCCATGAGTCTTAGCAGGGTTGTTTTCATTGCTATTCCCTACTTCCTTGTTTCAGCCCTAACCAGGGGATAAAATAATGTGCTGAAGCTGACCAGACTAAGGACACTAGCCAGATGAATACCTGGTAGTTAGATTTTTTCCCTATTTTCCTCCCCAAAAACTAACGTGCGTCTTATACTCCAGTGCATCTTATACTCCCAAAAATATGGGATATCTTTCTCTGTAATTTCGGTTTAGCATATACATCATCCTGACCAAATGAGATAAAATATGCTTTTTTAAAATACATGTTTTTGTTTGCATTCACTTTTCCCAAATATGCTTTTTATATGCAACAATGGTGAATGTATACATTTGGGAATATGAAATTAATGCTGAGAAATATTCCTGAAACCCTATCAATTATGGCAAGTAAAAATATTAAAATCACCTAGCTTTTAAAGAGGTACTGTACTCTAAATCATTTCTTTTGTATTCTTTTAGTTTTAAAAGGAAAAAAGAAGCAGCTGCAATTAATGCTTCTGAACCTACTACATTTTATCACTTGATAGTACGTATTGCACAAGACTTATCCTTTCCTATTAATGCATAGGTGAGCATCTTAAACGTTAAGCTAACTTTATTCCTAAAAACCATTTTTCGTAATGGTTCCCACTTCTTAGATCTTATTAGCTTGTACAGGCTTCATAGAATCTCTTTTTAAATCTACTTTAAGTAACCTAGATATAATATGCACATGGCTATTATTAGAAATTAGATTATTTTGCTCCCCATTCTACAGAATTCAGAGAAGGAATTAAATCTTAGAGATTGACAACTTGTTATTTATAACAATATTTAAGTGGCATTCAAACAGATAAAGATCCACACCACCACCACCATCACACCCTGGGACAAAATACTGAAGGCAATTTTTGGTTATTGAATTATATGTGTATGTGTGATATATTGCTTCAATTAGCATAAGTTAGTATCACTGTCCGTCCATGGTGCTTAAGAGTAAAATGTTCTAAATTCACTGCATTCTGTTATACCTATACCCGTTACCATCACTGGTTTGGTCTAGTAGACATCATTCTAGAAAGCCTGAGACCATGGGTTTAAGTCCAGCCTTGGCCATGAAAGCCAGCAGGTTCACCTTGGGCCAGTCACTCTGTCACAGCCCAAAGCATCTCACAGGGTTGTTGTTGTGGGAAAATAGAAGAAGGAAGGTGTGCTGAATAGCTATTGAGTTATTAGTAAAAACAATTATTTGTTTTATTTAGTGTATGGCATTGTTACATTAGCCAGGAGACTACAATGCTAATGCAGAGTAGTAGTTTGGCTGCCTGTTTACCAATTCTGTTTGATATACGCTTGCTTGCTTCCCACAGTGTGCCACAAGAGAGCGAGCTAGCTTTGCACCAGAAAGAAAGACAAATGGCTCTTCCTGCAACTTTCTGCGGCTTTGGTGGAGGCCTTCTCCCTCCACCAAAGCCGCCTTGCAAATGGGCATCACAACTGGAAGGGTTCAATGCTAGCAGGATTCTAACCACCACACAAAGTGCCAGCTTATCTCCCCACTGAAGTGATACTTATTCATCTACTCACCAGGGATGGATTCCACTTACCTTCCCTACAGTGGTGTGTTCCTACCGGTGCGGTCCACTCTATAGCACCGGTAGCGGTCCGCTGATGACATCACAGTACCGGTGCAGTCGGTTGCCTGTGCCTGGGCGCCGCCATTTTTTTAAAAAAATTTTTTACATTTCTAAAAAAAATTTCTTCTGTGCATGCCCAGAAGCCAAGCTTCCGGCACTGTGCATGCATTGCCTTCCTACCCCACAGTGAGTCCAAGCATGGGAGGATGGCTGAGGGAGCGCGTGAGACGCTGAAAGAATGGGCGGCAGGACCTATCTCAGTTCCCCTCCCTTCAGCAGTCCGAGAAGCCACGCCCACCTTGTCACATGGCCAGCAAGCCACACCCACCCGGTCACATGGCTGGCAAGCCACACCCACAAAATAAGCCATGCCCACAGAGTGGTAGTAAAAAAATTAGGAACCCGCCCCGCTTCCCTACCAGTTTGCATCGCGACGGAAGTGCGTGTTTTGCACACGCGTGCTTGCTTCGCTCGCGCGTGCGCCCCCATCACATCGCACAAATGACCCTCTGCACATGCGCAAGACGCGGCGACCAGAGAACTGGTTCGGGGACGTGGACAGCCGGCCATCGCTGCCGGTTTGGCGAGGGGGTGCTAATTTCCACCACCAGTATGGGCGAACCGGTCCGAACCAGCAGCAACCTACCACTGCTACTCCTGTAGAACATGCTTTCAAACTGCTGATGGGAGCTCACCCTGCCAGATGGTGCTAGGACTCAAACCCCTGGAGCAACCACCATCTCCAGCCTCCTTAAGTCACTGAGCCACCACACCCCTCTGTAAAAATGATAAAGGTAAGATATGAATAAACGAACAAACAAGCAAACAAATAAAATATTGAATATTGTGATAATTTGAACATTGAGAATTAAGCTGTAGATTCGTCACTCTGCCATACAGTTGAGGATATATATATTATTTGGATCATAAATTCTGATGTATAAGAGAACATATAAGGATATTTTGCCAGTTAAAAAATAAATGTATGCATTTTATTTAAGGGGTTAGAAGTAACAACTTGATTAACCAAGATACGATTGCTGACTTTGGTAGTTTTAAACATTCATGTCGCTTCAAACTATTGTATACACATACATTGCAAATAACAATATTGTATACAATAGTTCTGTGCAGTATTATACAGTATTAATAGAAACAACCATTATTCCACCTGTTTGTTTTGTGTTGCTTTACCTTTTTGGGTTACATTACAATAAAAATGCTGATGCTTGTAAAATACAGATCATGGAAAATATTAAATCAAATTAGTCTCTGATTGAATAGGTTTAAAACGCTTATGATAATATTTGGGTAGAATTTTATTAAATCCCTGAATACTACAGTGCAGAGCTAGTTAAGGGTAGAGGATAAATTATAAGAACTAAAAATTCAGTCCAAGGCTAAGGTGCTAGCTGGGAATTCTGGACCAGTGACCTATACAAAGACAATTACATTTTTTTAGAAAACCTGGACTATAACTAGGGAGATTCAAGTTCAGTTCCTTTCTGTTTTTTGAAAGATTGATGATGGAGTTTCATTAGTAGCTTGAGTTTTTTTGGGCAAGATTGTAGGATATGTAAACAGACAGTGGCACCTCAATTGAGTATGAGTACCCAAAAACAAGTTTACTGGTACCAAAAGAAAATGTAAGAAGAGAAGTCGCCAGAGTTAAATCCAGTGAGGATTTAAATTGAGAAGCTGCCTTCAGGGAACTAGCATAAAACTGTGTAATAGTTTAGTCCTTTGTGTTGTATCTGGGATGTTTCACCTTCACGATGTCTACTGAGGAGAAACTTGACAAGCAGTCAGCTTGCCAGTGTTGCATTTGTGATCTGGGACTTTATAATCTCTTTTGTGGAGTCTCTCTTTCTGCATACAAAGAAATAAAGGTATATAAAATGAATCTATATTAAGTTAAATCAAAGTGCATTTAGATGAAATTGAGCATATTAACCTATTTCTCCTGAGGTTATACTGTAGGCTGTAATCATGGGAGTATGTCTGATTGAAAGAAAATGAAATATACTTCTGATTGGGCATATATCAGATTGTGCTGTTGATCACTTGTAAACAATGTAGTAAAAAATGATGCTTTCTGAAAATGCAGAAATGATGGCTTATTCATGTGTTCATCAGTCCAAAATTCTAGAGAATGCATATTACATGTGCCATAAATGAAAAATAACAAAGAAGATGGAAGAAAAGGTAAGATTTAGTTTAATGATCCATTTTGTAAGAATATTAACTCAAGGTGGATGTGAATTTTAAGCTTAGAATTCTCTCTTATATACATCTCAGAAGGTATGTATTTAACAAATTTGAAATGTATTTTAATAAATTTTAAAGCATCAGTACTACCGTAGCAAGTGTCCTTTCCATTTGAAATAAATATGCATTACCCCCACAATAGTCTTGGGGAATGGAGACATAATTGAAACATTAAGCAATCCAATATTTTCTGCTAGCTTTGCAATCATTCTAGAGACTTTTTATTTTATTTTATGCCTCTTAAGAAATATTAATAATTTAGTCATAATATATATATTTATATAGCCAATTCAATTTATTTGTTCAATTTCATTAGCACCCCCATCTCAGTCTAATGTATCTTTTCTTTTATGTACACTGAGAGCATATGCACCGAAGACAAATTCCTTGTGTGTCCAATCACACTTGGCCAATAAAGAATTCTATTCTGTTCTATCTATTAAAAGCCATTCAGTCTTACCTGGATTAAGTTGGAGCCCCATCCAGGCCCCTACAGCTTTCAGACATAGGAACAAGACATCCATGGCATCACTCAACAGGCCAGGAGTAGAAATATATAGCTGTATATCATCTGCATATTGATGGCATCTCACTCGAACCATCAGATCACTTCATCCATCAGTTTCATGTACATATTAAATAGGAAAGAAGAAAGAACCAAACATCCTGTGAGGCATCCCACACAGTATGGGCCATGGACTGGTTCTCTTTCTTTCTGCAACACTGACTGAAACTGGTCTCAAGGAAAAGAATGCAAGCGATTTTATCTTTCAGATGTCTGGCACATTTGTCACAATTACCCCATAGTGATCTATGATATTATTCCCTCCTAGGTGGGACTGAATTACACATCATAGGGCCACCAAATGATTATCTGTAGATGAAACTAATGGTGGAGAAATAGTTACATTTCACCAACCTTATGATCCTGAGGTAGGCTCTAATAATGGCTATAATTCTTGTTTGATGGTCTTCGCTCCTTATCTTCTGTCCATCGGATATCCAACCAGTAACTGGAAAGGGCTGGACTAAAAGAAAGCACTGAGGCACTAATCATAGCAGCATTAGAACAGGCCTTAAGCACCAGATCCGTTGAAGCAGGGGTCTACCACACTAGACAAAACCCAAGAAGCAGACTGTGTAGAGATACATAATGGCAGGGGGCAGAGGTGGGTTCCTCCCGGTTCAGACTGGTTCTATAGAACCGGTAGTAACTTGGTGGCCTGGGTCGCTGGAACTGGCAGTGACCCAGGCCTGCCACGCCCCTGAACTGGTTCTCTCGGTGGCGCCGTAGGCGCCACCATCTTGCTTTTTGCATCTGCGCATGTGCAGAAGCTGTATTTTTAGCTCTGCGTATGTGCAAAAGCTCTGTTTTTAGCACTGCGAATGCGCATGCCCATGCACAAAGCACATGCACAGCACGCAACGCATGTGTGCCGGCGTGTCGCATCACTGAGCGAACCAGCAGTGAAGAAAACCAGAACCCACCCCTGGCAGGGGGCAAGATGCAGGCAAGAACAACATACACTGAGCAGCATAACCAAGTAGCTAGCATTGTGCACAGGGACATCTGTACAGTGTGTGAGCTAGACCCACCCAATCCAGATGTGAGAAAGTGATAAGTTACTAAAATTGTTTATATGTGTTTGGATGAAAAGGGAAATAATTTCTTTACATGTTTTTCTTTTTCTTTATTATATTTTTTTCTCTTTTTCCCCTGCACTTTCTATTTTTTAGAAAGTTTTTTCTTTTCTTTTTTAGTTTGTATTAGTTTTGTATTATTGTAATTGTGAATTTTTTAAACAATCTGCTATTTGAAAAATTGTACATGAAAGTATAACAATGCTTTCTTACACTTGGCTTATAAATATGTTACTGTTGCTACTCCAACAATGTATTTCTTTGTCATTGTGTGTTTAGGGTCCATTCATATGTGATGTTATGATAATTAAACTGTTATAAAATTGGAAATCGTGTCAGGTCATGCCAAATAGAAAGGACTCTGAGAAAATGCTATATTAATTTGCTAAATTAAGCCCTATTAATAGATTCTTTTTAAAGACACCAATAATTTGAAACCAGCAGCTCATTAATAGTTGAAATCCCAAAGGTTAGTATAAAACTAAGTTAATGGGTAAATCCCTTTGCAGCCTTCAAAATGTGGGTTCTCCCTGCCCACAAAATAGTTCAGAGTGTTTTGTTTCCAGCATCCATCAGAGAAGTGAAGATATAATTATTCTAACACCCTCACTTAATTAATTATGCAAATTATCATGCACCTCTGTGTTTTTCCTTGTTTGAATACATAATTCTATATTTATGAATATGTATGACTTGCTGCTTGCCACACTGCCCATTGCAAAGTCAGAATTTCTGGGAAATTCGGTGCGCCTGTTTGTTTTAAATTGCTCAGTATGAAGAAATTAATACCATACTTACTCTGGATGTGGGATAATAAATTTGGTTGATTCTCCGATTTTTTCTTTTCTTTACAGAGTTTCTGCCATTTGTATACTGCCTCACTCCAGTTGGACTTAATGAATGTATGCATTAAAACTTCAGTTTCGAGTTTAACTGACTTTAGAACAAGTTACAATTTTTTCAAACCACACACGTATATCCACTCCCCATTGGGTTTATTGTATCGATTCCCTTTATCACAATTGCATAATTAACTGAACAATGTAAATAGATGCAAGTAATACAAATTTAGATTTAATAGGCATTCAGATTTAACATGGGTCCACTCTTTTTTAATAGTTTGTCAATAGTAACTGAGGTTTTGCTGCATATAGTGATGTCTCATTTCAAAAGCTAGGGACAAGTGTATGTGTATTGTAACAGCAGAGAGAATATACTTCAGGCCATTTATTGGCTGCCAGCTGAATACTAAATCCAGCCGCCTAGAATCACTGAAAGTGAGTAGGCAGCCATATAAATTATCTAAATAAATAATAAATCACACATCACATCACAACACAATCACACAAGTATAATGCAGCCTCTTTGTTAAAGTTGACCAGTTTTTGATTTGGTAATTTTTTTGGCTGATTAGTTGGGGTTCTTGGAACCCTGTGGCCTTGGTTGCTTTGTGACAGATATTTCATTATTAGGTTAGGTAACATCATCAGGGCATAAGACTAACGTTTTTGGGTTAATTATATTTGCTGCAGCAGCTAGCCTTGCCAATCTTAGTTGGAATGGATATTTTCCTTGATAGTTGTTTAATTAAGGTATTTGTTCTTTCCTGATCTGGAGGTGTTTCCTGCTTATTTGGGTGCCGGTTATTAGGAAGGAGCTAGACTATTTGGTTATATTTTTAAATGGTACATAGGTAAGGTTTATGTGTTTGTTAATGAGTAACATATCAAAGAGCCAGACTTTCAGGAAAAATCTTAGCAGTTTTTTATTTGGCTTGATCGAAAATATTAACAGTTTGAATTGTTCAAATTATTGAATTGATCTATGTGTTTGGAAATTAAGAAAATTCTAAGATTGCTTGTCAAATTTATATGGCCACTTATCTCATAAAAAACAATTCTGCCTTCTGACTATCTTCTGACTGATGTTCGTGGATAAGTTCTGCTAGTTTTCTACCTGTCTTACACAATGTCTGTTACAATCCTTACATTATACTTTATAGATGGCTCCAATTTTACTTCTTTGATTACTGGATATTTGGGTTTGTTCAAGGTCTTTCAAGAAATTTTGCGCAATGACACCGTGAGCTTCTAATAATCTGTTGGTTGTCTTGAAAATGTTTTGGGTCTCTGGGAGAGTTATCCTTTTAATAGGCTAAGACAGTTGAACGGTGAATTGTGAACCTATAACTTTTTAATGAAGATGCATCAGTAACCATTGTGTTGGAAGATAGTTTCTTTCCTCTTTTGGGAATTCTGGAATATTTCAGTATGGTTTTGTTCATCTGGTATGTTTCTCCAGTGCCTATACTGGATATTAATACTAGCCTCATGTGTTAGATGATGACCTGTGCCACAAACAAGATTTAACAAGCACCAAGTTTGCCATTTTAGAGTGCTCTGTAATTTGATATAGTCTTCCACATATTAAACTTCTTTGCTCTTCTACAGCCATTTGATGCTTCTAAATGTTGCGTCTGAGTCTCAATTATGAATCCTGAGATGGATGATCCCAAATCACTCTGATTTGTTTGTATTTTTGTTAAGACTGGTGACACCAAAGAGATCAAAGCAAGGTCTTTGTTTATTGCCAGTTTGAAAGGAGAGCAATGGAGCACTGATTAATTGGCACATCTCTGTTATTTATTGACCAGAAAGGGAAATCACTTGTTGGCTGATACTTCTTTGTGAATTCCAAATTTTGAAACATAAACATATGAACATATTAATTCCATTTTTGTGTCCACATAATTTAAAGTATGAATAGCATCTCAGCAGATTTGGTCATTGTTAAAATATCCCAGGTTTGTCTTATTTTAGACTGAGGACACTTGGAAAGTGAAAAGACTGCTTATCCAGCTTTTAACTGTGGTAGAAAGTTGAATGACCACATTTAGCTATCTTAAAGAGCCATAGAAACCAATGATCTGCAGTGATTAATTAGGAAACCAGATACAGCCACAAGAAAGAGATGAGTAAGTATATCTACAGTACATTATTGCTGTCAGCAACTGCAGTAATGATCCATATGGATGACTTTGTTCTGCATTGCTGGAATTTTGCATCTTTGAAGACCTTTACTTAGCTAACTTCTTTCATGCTAAAGTTATTTCAACATCAACTTTCAAGGTTCTTTGTCCTCCTCCATACCTTCCCACACCTACCGTACTTTCTATCCTATTAAATATGCAGTAAACTTTACTTTGTACTTTGGCTACGTTCCATCAATAATATTTCTTTTTAATCTTCTTACAAAATGAAATTATCAGTCATGGTTAGTGCTCCAAATATTATGTAGCTATTTTAAATACTTGAGTTATCAAGCACTAACCCAAGTTGATATAATATACAAGGAACAAGGAAAACAAAATATTTATAGTCATAACACATTTATCCTCATTTGCAGAATGATACATAGCCTCTTTATAGTCCTACAAAATTTCTAACCATTGTAATTATCGGTATTATCTTAATTTTGTTCAAACACATCAGGGATTATGTACAACATTTGTTTTCTGTTTCACATTCATATGTTACTGTTTCAGTGAGATATTAATAGTTTTGGCCTGTTTTGTAAGAGGCTTCACTTTCCCAATTTACATAATTCGTCTTTTCCACGAGACAGGGAAAAACATATTATTTTTGCCTTTCAAACATTTTGTACTGCTGCAGACTCAGAGATTCCTCTTATATCCAGCTATGTTGCACAACATAGATTGGAGCAATATATTTCAGATTTTTTTTCATTCTCTACTCCATGGCATGATGTTGATATTTAAAGTAAAAAAAAAAATCACAGAACTCCATCACTCAATTTCTGATAATAAATGTTAATTAAACACTTGACATTTTTGCCATAAACAATTGACATTTTTATGCTCTGACATAAAATGTTTATTATTACTATTGATAGGCAGCTCCATACTGTATTATTTAAAAGAAAGTGATTTGTTAAGGCAGATTGCATAAATGTATTTTGACTTTTCCTTTTCCTTTATTTTAATAGCATGCCAGGTGTCACATTTGAAAAAAAAATGTAGACAAGACCAGAACAAAATCTAAAATAGCAATTGCACTTAGACTTATATACCATTCCATGGTGCTTCTCAGCACTCACTGGATACCGTATTTTCGGAGTATACGGCGCACCTTTTTACCCTCAAAAAGAGGGTGAAAACCTGGGTGCGTCTTATACACCGAATGCAGCCCCACCCAGCCACCCCCACTCTTTGGCCTCTGCCTGCCAGCAATTTACCTCTTTGCAGCAAACAGGGTAAAGCACAAGAAGAGCACAAGAAGAGATAAACTGCCTCCCGACCTACAGCTGACGGAGGCTTGCAAGCCACGTAGAAAAATGAAACTAACTACGGTGGCTGTAATGTGACAAATTGCTGGGAGATAAACTGCTGGCAATATTAGACTGCTAAAATTGAAAGGAAGCAAGCTATACCTGCTATGGCTCAGAGCTAGAGCTCTTGCCTCACAATCAGGAAGTTGTGAGTTCTATAATGGTAGAGACAGATTCTGTTAATATGTTATTTTGTTAAATGTTTGTAGAGTGTTCAAATTATTGGACTTATTTTTTAAAGACTGCTTTATTATTGTTCTAGACAACTTAACAAAATAAAGAAGCTTTTTAAAATAAATGCTTGCTCTGAAGAGGCCCAGTGCTATTGTATCTTCTTTTAAATAGCAGATAATACTTCCAGAAAGCCACATCAATTTTAAAGATCTGTAAAAGTATAATCTGAAATGTCTTGTTTTAGTATTAAGTATTAGTATTAAGTATTAGTATTAAAAGAAGGCAGCTGAGAAACCCTGACTTAGTCATGTTTGAAGTAGATCTATTTAAATAATTGGGAGGAGTTAGTGTGATTACATTTAAGAAAACTTTCTGGGATTAATATACTGCCATAAATGTACATTTCTCCAATTCTTTGCCATTTCTATGGGCCAGGCACACATGCACAGAAATACACAGCAAACAGTGTATATCATCTGTACTGTTTGCTGTTTGCGGTTTGGCAAATTGCTTGGAGGCAGAGGCCTTTTTTCCTTGTTTTCCTCCCCCAAAACTAAGGTGCGTCTTATACTCCGGTGCGTCTTATACTCCGAAAAATACGGCAGTTTACAGAATCAGCGTATTGCCCCTAACAATCTGAGCCCTCATTTTATCAACCTCGGAAGGATGGAAAGCTGAGTCAACCTTGACCCTCATCAGGATTGAACTCCAGACTGTGGGCAGAGTTTGCCTGCAATACTATATTCTAGCTACTGTGCCACCAGGGCTCCTTTGATTTTGTTTTCCCCCCGACAGCCAGAGAAACCTAGGCAAAAAGCCAGCCCTCACTGGTACCCAGCTTCACCAATAGTGGGCTTGGAAAGGGCAATTGTGAGCTTCCACCTGCTGGGAAGGGGAGGGACTGGGGAGGGAGAGCACAAGCAGTGGGAGGAGGGAAGCCAGACAAAGTGGTGAGCGAGGGGCATCTGCAGCATGCTGTAGCACATGCACTTTCCCTCAGCCAGGCAGACTTTCTAAGGAAGGGAGGAAAGGAGAGAGAGAGAAAGAGAAAGAGAGAGAGGGAGAGGGAGAGGGAGAGGGAGAGGGAGAGAGAGAGAGAGAGAGAGAGATTGGATCTTTCTTTCTTCCTTTACTCCCCACCCACCGGAAACCCCTGGATTCCCTCCCCAACACCGCCTGGCCCATACAGGTACCACCCACATGAGTGACATACAGTTGGCCATGCCCACTCAGTCACATGACACACCCCAGCCACGCCCACCCAGTCATATGATCACCCGGCCACGCCCAGCCATTCACACGACCACCTGCCACACCCACAGTCACATGACCATCAAGCCATGCCCACCAAGCCATGTCCACCAAGCCACGCCCACAGAACTGGTAGTAAAAAAGTTTGAATCCCACCACTGATTCAGAGACCTGTAAAGTGAATTATTTCTAAAACTTTCTGCAACTTCCAACCATCACAATAGACATAAAGGCATGTATCACATTCGATCCTGGGTTAAAAGGTTAATACATATGGTGCATGTATGTAAGAGAAAGAAAAATAATAAAGAATGCTTTGGCTAAATTTATAGAAAAATAGTCAGGGTGTAATAGCAGAATTGGGTTGCTCTGCTAGAGTATTATATTTATTGGGTTCTTATAGAGGGTAAATTGATTTAATAGATATTCTTGGTTGAGTAGAGAAAAATGGAGAATAAATGTTTTGTGATTCTTCTATTATTTCTTCTATATTCATTGTTATTGGAAGGCTATATCCTTCAAGTTTCTTTTTTAAAAGTTTGCCATTTGCTGTCCTCTTGCTCTGGGTTTTAATTCATTTGCAAAGGAATAACTCGGAACTCTCCAGTGCTTTTATGAACCTGAGGAATATTAGAATTCTTTACAAGAAGGAATCCTGTATTTCTTTTTATCTTAAAAAAGATTTCTGGCTGTCCTGATACTCTCATACACCATAGTACATCATGTTAGGCTTTCAGCGCATAATCACTGGATGGACTGCTATGTTCCTGGTATTTATTTACATATGAGTAAAACTCTCCATGTAACTGGGGACAGTGAAAAACTCTAGCCTTTAAGACTGTTCAGATCTGGAAACAGATTCTAAAGGAAGACTAGAATTAAGCTTTATTTTGCAACCTGATTGAAGTTCTTGGTCTCTCTGAGTTTGGTTGTTACCAGCTAGGGAACATCATCAGTGCAAGTGAGCATATCAACAGCTTGTTTATATACCGTATAGTAACTTCCCTGCCAATTTTAATAGGAATGTGTCTTTTTCCTTGGTGGTTGCTTGATTAGAGTATTGTTCTCTGCCTGATTATTTCTCTATTGTTAATCCCTGTTTATCTGAATGTTGGATGCTTGAAGGGTTGTATTCTAGTTTCATTGCTAAATTTTTTTAAATTCTTGCTTTTGAATGGCATGTAAATGGGGTTTATCTCAATATGTCTATTGATGGCTGATTTGTCTAAATGCCTAACTTCTTTAACATTTTTGGATTCAGGATGCTAATAAATGGTTGAATTTGTATATATGTTATACTGTAAGATTAAGGAGTTTTCATCAGAGATTTTCTTCTATTAGAATGTTATTGAGCTTTTCCACCTCTCTTTCCTATATCCCAGTGAGTTATGGCAGAGCCAGCCTGAGTTTCTTCCTAATATTATCTCGTTGAAAGCATTCTTTAAGCCCTTTTTGTTTTTATTGCAGCTTCCAAATGCTTACCTTAAGGCAACCTCCATGATTCTACAAAACACAACTCAAGCTGAGAAAAAACATTAAGGACAGACTGCTCCATCCTTTTTCAATGAAAATAACTGGTGAAACAGTGCATCCTGGGAAAAGTTTTGAATCAAAGTAGATCCATTTTGTTTTAGTGGTTAAGGCACCTGGCTAGAAACCAGGTGCCTTTTTAGTTTTAGTTCTGCCTTAGGCATGAAAACTGGCTGAGTGACTTTGAGCCAGACTCACACATACTCTCAGCCCAAATTAACTCACAGGGTTGTTGTTGTTGTGGGGAAAATAGGAAGAAGGAGTATTAAGTATGCTTGTTGTCTTGAGTTAAAAAATAATAAAAACTGGATTTAAAAAAATCTTTAAAAAATGGACTAACTTAAAGAATGCATCCAAAATCTGGAACCTATTACCTGGGAGATTGAAATTTAGCAAAGTTGTGGTCCCTTCAAAGCTGCCATGCTGCCACACTGTCTTGTCACTGTGGTCCAGCCATGGTCATGTTATCATTATTTCCAACATTCCCTGTCAGCTTTCCATAAGTCAATAAGAAAGTCAGCAGGAGGTGATGATACATCCTTTGTTAAATGAAAGGCATTTACATTTCCTCTTGCTACACCTCTTTCTTCTTTAATAAACTGATGTTTACTTCTTTAATTTTCAAGCCAATAGCAATTTACCCATGGTAATTTTGTTTCTCTGTTTGGGTAAGGAAATATTTCTGAAATGATGAAATGATGGGTTGTCTACAGGGGTGAGTTCTAAATTACCTTGCTGCTGGTTCGCTTCCTCGCATGCACAGTGCCGAAAAATAAAAATAAAAAATTCCCACCCCCTAAAAAGCTGAAAACAAGATGGTGATGCATGTGCAGTGCTGGAAACCCGGCTTCTGTGCATGCGCAGAAGAAAAAAAACCCGGAAAAAAATTCCCCCCCAAAATTCCCAAAACAAATTCCAAAAAAAATCCCCAAAAAAAGATGGCGGCGTCCACGGACCAGCACCGACAGAACCGGTTCTGTGACATCATCATGACATCACCAGCGGCTTGCTGCCGGTTCAGGCGAACCGGTCCGAACTGGGAAGAACCCACCTCTGGTTGTCTAGCTAGGCTAAAAACTGAAGATTATTTTCTCAATAAAGCAAAAACCTCTCACTGAAGAATGGAATAATTGCGACTTTATGGCCAATGTTTATCAAAAAGAAACAAAGCACAATATCGAACTACTTTCCTTTTATTATAATTCGGTAGCGAAGAGTGAAAAACAAAATGCCACAATCATCCTTGTTTGTTACTATTTGTTGGATGTTCATCCATCTCACTAATGAGTACTTTTATTAATTGGTTTCTCTTCAGGTTATATACTGTATTTTTCGGAGTATAAGACGCACCTTTTTATCCCCAAAAAGAGGGTGAAAACTTGGGTGTGTCTTATATACCGAATGTAGCGCCACCCAGCCACCCCCATCCTTTGGCCTCTGCCTCCCAGCAATTTACCTCCTTGCAGCAAACAGCTTGCAGAACCTGATTAGCACAAGGAAGTGATTATCTGCCTCCAGACCTACAGCTGATTCAGCACAGGCAGGCCACATGCTAGAAGTGAAAGTGAAACTAGCAAGGAGGCAAATTGCTGGGAGGTAGACTGCTGGCAATGTTGGACTGCTGAAACTGCAAGGAGGTAAGTAAATAACTATAAATGTCTATAGAATGTTCAAATTATTAGACTTATTTTTTAAAGACTGCTTTATTATTGTTCTAGACAACTTAACAAAATGAAGAAGCTTTTTAAAATAAATGCTTGATCTGAAGAGGCCCAGTGCTATTGTATCTTCTTTTAAATAGCAGAGAATAACTATACTTCCAGAAAGCCACATGAAATTTAAAGATCTGTAAAAGTATAATCTGAAATGTAACAGTGTCCTGTTTTAGTATTAAGATAAGGCAGCTGAGTTAAACCCTGACTTAGTCATGTTTAGAGTAGATCTATTAAAATAATTGGGAGGAGTTAGTGTGACTACATTTAAGAAAACTTTCTGGCATTAATATACTGCCATAATGTACATTTCTCCAATTCTTTGCTATTTCTATGGGTCAGGCACACATGCACAGAAATACACAGCAAACAGTGTATATCATCTGTACTGTTTGCTGTTTGGCAAATTGCTGGGAGGCAGAGGCCTTTTTTCCTTGTTTTCCTCCCCCAAAACTAAGGTGTGTCTTATACTTCAGTGCGTCTTATACTCCGAAAAATACGGTAACTCTTTCTCCATAGCTACTATATTCTCTTGAAATTATTGTCTGTATCCATCTCACAGCACATTAATATAGCATTCAATCATACTGCCCACTAAATGATAAAGAGGGCTACGATTCTATTTTCTGAATCTGAAACATTTTAAAGTCTTTCCATGTCTAATATCATCTTCAACTCATTTGAGTATAATATTAGCACAGAAACTGGATATAAACCAAAGTAGAATTAATTCTGAAATATCTTTTCTTATTCTTTTTGTACTGTGTAGGCACAGTTGGCTTAAATGCAATAAAACTCACAAAAATCTTTTATAGCCATAACTATGCAGACTATTATAATTCCCTCAATGAAGTTTCCAATATTGCATCTTTCATATTGCATTGCATAGCTTAACTGCTTATAGTGTTGAACAGCCAGGTACTTAAATATGGTGTTTCTGATAGCCTATTTTTCTATAGGTTCAGTAAGAGTGGAAGATGCGAGATTTGGAGCCAGTTTTCTATTTGGAAGATCACTGGTGTGGAAAGAGGGAAAGAGCGGTTTGTTTGTTTGCATGCATTATCTAATCCACATATATGCAGTATAGAAAAACTGGAAGAAAATACTTTATGCATTTCATGAAGCAGATTTTGCTCCATGAAATTTACTAATAAGGCATCCTATTTGTTTGTGAGACAAATCAATCCAGCCATTTTTCTGGAAATTGCCATTGTATTCATTTATTCTATTTTACCCAAGCAAGAAAAGGCATAGGTTTCATCTCCTAGGACAGTGATGGGGAACCCATGGCACGCGTGCCACAGGTGGCACACAGAGCCATATCTGCTGGCACGTGAGCCGTTGCCCTAGCTCAGCTCCAGCACGTATGTGCGCACTGGCTAGCTGATTTTCGGCTTACGTGGAGGCTCTGGGAGGGCATTTTCAGCCTCTGGAGGGCCTCTGGGGGGTGGGAGAGGGCGTTTTTGCTCTAGGGAAGCTTCTGGAGCCTGGGGAGGGCAAAAAAACGGACCTACTGGGCCACCCAAAGTCAGGAAACAGGGGAGTGGGGAGGATCGTGTGCACATGTATGGGGGGGTGGGGCAGCATTGAATTATGGGTATGGCACTTGAGCGTGTGCAATAGCGCTTGCGCGCTTGCTTTTGGCACCCAAGGAAAAAAATGTTCGGCATCACTGTCCTGGGAAATCTAACTAATTTGTTAAGCAGTAGGACATTTATTTATTTATTTTATTTATTTATTTGTCAAACATGTATAGGATAGTAGTAGTTTGTATAAACATAAGTAAAAAGTAACGATAAAAGAGGACAATAGGACAGTAGGACAGGGACAGTAGGCACAGTGGTGCGCTTATGCACGCCCCTTATAGACCTCTTAGAAAAGGGGAGAGGTCGACTGTAGACAGTCTAAGGTTAAAATTTTTGGGATTTGGGGAAGAAACCACAGAGTCAGGTAGTGCATTCCAGGCATCATTCCATACACTTCTCTGTATGTCTTTTTGTTCTGATTTTAAAAGAACCAAAAGATTGATTGTGTGAATATTACACCTTTATCTTTGCTTCCTTGAGGTCTTCCCTGTTTATATTTATACTTTCCTGTTTGATTTTTCCCCTCTTTTAACAATTAATAATTTTATCTTATACTTCATCAGTACCTTGGTTTCACAGAGGTCTAGGTTTAAGTTTCCTGCTCAGTCTTGGAGCTGGGTGACTTTCAACCATACAGATGAGACACACATGTATACAGTCCCCAAAATGACAAATAGCAACTATGAGCATTCTACTTCATAGTAATTTGACACTGGCAGAGTTTAATGCTTTCTAGCCTTACATTTTGCATACATACCGTAGTAGTTTCTGTGTGGCATTTATATAATACTACTGATCCAATATAGAAATCAAATAGTTTTGGGGTGGTTAAATAAGGAAGCAGTTCTGAGGAATACAACTGCCATTAGATAAGGTTATCATAATTATAATGCTCAAATAATATGCCTGTTTTAGATCTTCCAACCTTTTACCTTCATTATTTATAATCTTTGAATATCACATAAGTGATATAAATATTAAAAATGTTCACAGGCACATTCAGAATAATTGAGCATTATAATTCCTTTTCATAGAAAGAATCGTTTTACATAGAGACTATACAGGATTTTCATAGGGGAAAAAATCCTTTTATGATTTTCTTTAGCCACATATTAGTTTCAGCAAAAAATGTGAGAGGCAAAACAAAAATATAAGACTTGCCAGCCTATTTGGTAATTCTGTTATTGTGTGTGTTTTGATTTAGACCTTGAAAAACCTTGAATAAAAACCAATATTTTTGAGATGCCTTTATATAAATTCATCAATATACAGATAAAGTATGAAAAAAGGCAATAAACAAAACTGTAGCCAGCAATACTGATAAAGGAAAAAAAGATTAATCTATGCCTTATCTATTATTTTGTTCTTGGTGTATAATCAGTTTTCAATAGAATAGATTACTGTTTGCACCATATTTTTCTCTTTTCTTTCTCTCAGCCTTTTTTCTTTCACAGAGCACTTAACTCTTGTGTGTAACCTATTACGAAAAAATTATATCTATGAATTAGAATATATTTCATTTTGTGTTACTTGAATTATTATGTAATATCTATATCCTACATCCTATAGAAATTAGAAATGGTGTCAGCTAGAGGAAAACTTACATTTTCTTTCAGAATAAAACCAGGAGATGTATATCAACTAAATTTTTATCTATGTGTTTATAGATACTTATTGTACTTATAGTAGTTTACTTGTTGAAGAAAGTTCACTTCCATAAAAATATTTTCTCTTCTCTTCTCTTCTCTTCTCTTCTCTTCTCTTCTCTTCTCTTCTCTTCTCTTCTCTTCTCTTCTCTTCTCTTCTCCTCTCCTCTCCTCTCCTCTCCTCCCCTCCCCCTCCCCTCTCTTCTCTAGTCACTGATCAGAATCGAACCATTATTTAACAATCTTTTCCATTTATAGGACAATACTTCAAGTATAGCTATGTGTTCTATATTTAAAATTTATATAAACAAGCAGGCATAATATAAGTAAATGACTCTTTAAAATTGAAGTTTTGATGTTAAGGTTTACTGATGTTAGGTGTATGTAATATTGATTTTTTTTAAAGCTAAAATTGGATGGCACTTGATTTAATTCCTGTAACTCAAATTTCCTTGCTCTTGATTTAGCTATCCTGTACTCTATATTTCTTGAATTCAGTAAGCAGAAGTACATGATTTTTTTTTCTTTTTTACTAATTGCATAATACTATGCTGCTTAATTTAATAGGTTTTACTTCATGGTAATTTCCATTTTATGATAAAGGACACGATTTCAGTTATTAATGCAGCTTCTGGAAATTCTGACAAGTGGATAGATTTCAATTTATTTTCGTAATAGACATCTCTTTTTTTTTCATGAAGTGAATCACAGCCACTGACTACTTTTTGAAAACTTTGAGAATTGCATGAAATGAAAAATATATTTTAGTTTCCTCTGCTTAGAAATGTGGGCACATTGAAATGTATTATTGAATTAATTGATTTTTCCTGGGACACTTCAGAATGGAATTAAAGACATGCATAATTATGATTCCATTGAATGAAGTGACTGAGGAAGGACAATCCAGTGTTGATTGCAGAAGGTTAAAAAAAGAGGTCAAACTAGGACTGGATTTATAATTGGCTAAATCTGATGCATATTAGAGATATTTTTTAAAAAGTCAAACTACTCCAGTCTAGTATATGATTTTGGACTAGAAGCAGGAAGATGTGGATTCAAATAACTTTTGAACCATGAAATCTCATTGGCTAGTTTGGAACTACTCATTCTCTACTAACCCAGACTTGTTATGGGTAAAATTGGGAAATAGAATATGATGACTGTCCTTTTGAATTCCTAGAAGAGTGGTGGGAAATAAATACAACTGTTGAAATAAGTAATTTGAGCATCAGTCTCAGTGGTGTGTTCCTACCAGTGCGGTCCAGTGCGCCGTTCCGGTAGGGACCCGCCAATTGTGCAATTTGCGCGCGACAGCTCCGGTGCCGTCTTCACCAGTCTGTTGCACGGGGCCATCTTTTTTTCTGAGTTTTTGGCCTTTTTTTGCTTCCTGCGCATGCGCGGAAGCAAAATCTCTCACCAAAATTGCACGCAGGTTCACATCCCCTCATGAGATTTCGTGAGATGTGCGGAAGCAAAATCGTGCAAAATGTGATGATGCGCACCGGTAGCCAGGTAAGAGGAATTTCTATATTAACTATACTTCAGGCTTCTATATTAACTACAGGCTTCTATATTAACTATACATTTAATAGCTGATAACAAATGGTATGATCAGTATATGTTTCATGCATTAATACATATTTTAAGATCCTGGAAGGCAAAAGTATTGTCTTTATAATGAATAAAGGAAGTATCCAAAAGTGTGCAAAATTAAATATACAGTATATATTCAAAAACTGAATAAATGAAGTCAGGAATCAAATATGACTCCAGGGCCATTTGTTTTAAGTTTTTTTTCCTTATCCAAACACACTTCTTTGGTTACTGAGAGATTTTTTATTTATTTATAGAAATGTCTCAGTAACAAGATTCACACTTCCTTGCATCTCAGAAAATACTGATATGAGAAAAGTCCACCAAGGAAATCAACAGGAGTCCAAAGGAACAATTAAAAAAACCAGTTTATTTTTGTTTCTTTTGCAAAAGGTCCCCAAATGAACGGAGAATTATGAAGTCTCCGAATCAAAAGAGGCATCATCATCATATGGGCACAGCGTATAAATACAAAACCATGTCTTTGGGAAATAACAAATCTTACTCCTCCCATCCTATTGTTCAACTCCCCCCCCCCTTATGTAACACCTTGGCAGTCTATTCTGGTGTTTTCCAGCTTGGAAATTCCCTAAAACTTTACATCATTTGCACACTTCCTCTATCTAAGTCAGCATGTTCCTCTCTCACACTCTCTCAGCATAAATACTTCATCTCTAAGCACAAACATATCCTATTTATGAGAACAGAACAGCAGACAAAGAAAGCTGACATGCAGAAAATACATTTTGGTTATACAATATAATATGTCATAATAAAGATGGCTGTGCCATGGCTCTTGTTACATGTCTTATTTCTTACAAGAATAAGGTTCCATTTCTCACAACTGACTAGGGTGTATGTGGGCAAAACTGTTCTTAAGATATTATTTTTTTCCAAATGTCATTTGCTTAATGCAAATAGGAACGTGTTTCTATTGCATGATCCCATATATCAGGGCTGTCAAACTCCCGGGCGGTGGCCCGGATGGATCACACACTGGCCATGGCCACATCCGGTTTAGCAAAGGGGGGAAAAGTCCTGATATATCACGTGACGCAGGAGCGGGTTTCTAATTTTTTTACTACCACTCTGTGGGCGTGGCTTATTTTGTGGATGTGGCTTGCCAGCCATGTGACCGGGTGGGCGTGGGCCTCGGGAGCTTGGCAGCGGCCGGAGAAGCGGGGGTGGGCATTGCCCACCTGCAACACAGCCCCCCGCAGTAGGAGCAGCAAGACCACGGCAGCGGTTTTTCTAGGGGGCTCCGTCCGGCCTGAATGCTTCTCCCCATTTGATGATCCTAGGCTCCTGCCACCTGTTCCCCCTCCCCTCAGCAGCTTGAAAAGCCTCGAACGTGCGAAAATGCCTGGGATCATCACCGTGCGTTCGTGGCTTCTCGGACTGCTGAAGGGAGGGGAACTGAGATAGGTCCTGCCGTCCATTCCCACTCCCTTCAGCAGCTCGAGAAGCCTCAAACGTGCAAAAATGCCTGGGATCATCACCGCACGTTCGTGGCTTCTCGGACTGCTGAAGGGAGGGGAATGGAGATAGCTCCTGCTCCCCGTTCTTTCAGCGTCTCACGCGCTCCCTCAACCATCCTCTCCTGCTTGGACTCACTGTGGGGTAGGAAGGCAGCGCATGCGCAGTGCCAGAAGCTCGGCTTCTGGGCATGCGCAAAAGAATTTTTTTTAAAAAAAATTAATGTTTTTTTTAAAAAAAATGGCGGCGCCCGGGCACAGGCAACTGACTGCACCGGTACTGTGACATCACCAGCGGGCCGCTATCGGTGCTATAGAGTGGACCGCACCTGTAGGAACCCACCACTGACGTGACACTACCGTGATGACGTGAGATTGACACCCCTGCCATATATCTCAATGTATTCAACTAACAAGGATAGAAGTTGCTGATATGGCAGAATTGTTTCTTGTGTGTAGTGGCTGTGATCCACAATCATTTTGTGTGTGTGTGTGTGTGTGTGTGTGTGTGTGTGTGTGTATGTGTGTGTGTGTTTGTGCTTTCAAATCAGTGTTGACTCCTAGTTGTTGTTTGGACAAGTCCTTGCAATTTTTTTGGGAAGTTTTTGGGAAGTTTTTTTAGGACTGAGAGAATGAGAATGAGAGAGCATCTGGCTCAAGGTCAGTCAGCTGGCTTCCTGCCTAAGATGGAACTAGTAATCTCAGTTTGATTTGATACCTTAACCACCACACCAAACTGGCCTTTTAAAACCATAATCATGCAGAATTCTAATCTACATAAATGCTATAGGAGAGAGAATGTTCCTTATGGCAGATGTTTGCTTTGCGAGGTGTAGAGGTGACCAGGATAGCAAAAAATGTTTCTCCTCATATAAATGTTCTGCAGGAGAAGACCAAATTTCCATTAGCAACTAAATGCTAGTGTTTCTGTGACATTTTTCAGAGATATTACCTTCAGATGAATTTGGAAAAAAAAATATTGAATTGAAATGCTAGTAAAAAATCTATTTGGCAACTGTACTTTGGCTTGCTACAATGAATTATTTAATGTTTTGTGCATAACTTCAAAAAATAATTCCGAAAAAGTACTTTAGACCTAATGGAAGCACAGTACATTTCTGCTGTTAATTAAAATAGGCAGATCTCTTTATTTATTTCTTTATTATATTTATTAGCCACTAGCAATACAACTCTTGGTAGATAACATTTTAAATGAGTAAAAAAAACAATATTAGAATAAATAATGTATGTTCATACAGGACTCCATATCCTAAAAAAAATATCTATTTATCTACTATAAAATGATGGTTAAAGCATAGCAGAAACAACAATCTTTTAGTACCTTAAAACTGACAAATTATTACCTAAACTTTCATGAGCTGTAGTCTACTTTATTAAATACATGGAATATAGTGATAAAAATAGTTATTTATATATATAAATAATTGAGATTTATCTTTATAGTTTTACCATCAGAAGACATTTATTAAAATATTCTGCAGTATTTATTTCCATATTAAAAGACTCTAACGCCTATAATTGGCTAGTTTCTACTTTATTGCATGCTGTTTATTGGCACCAATAAAACCAATGTTTAATATTCTAAACCTATGGCATTTTATTTGTTTAAAATGTGTAGCGACAACAAGGAGAGATCTGAAGTTTCAAGTTCATGTTAATAAGAGATAGAATAAAAATGGATATATGAACTACACAGCAGATGTGAAAAGTCTTGTAGATGTTATGGATAAAGAGTAATTGATGTTTTTGAAAGACTCCAGGGCTTGGCAGCAGACAGCAGGCAAATCAGAGTCCTCTATAACACAAACACAGTATTAATAATTCTTTTCTTGCCCAGGGGAAGGAAGGTAGCTATTTTTCTAATGGTTGAAGAGTGTGGTTATATTTGTACAATACTTGTTAAATGACAGTGGGGAAAAATAGCTAAGTGAAGGAACCATACTGGCGATAAATATTTTTTTGAGAGTTACAGCCTACTGGGCTGGATAAAACCTTTGATGTAAGGATGCAGGATCCGATTTTTACATTCCATAGAATTCAGAGCAGGTGGGAGAGAACCTCTCCAAATAAAAACTAAAGTAATAATTTTGAAAGAATGAAATATATTCATGGAACTGAAGTTCCTATCTCCTACCAATTCATAGTCATTCATATGTGCTTCTCAGAAACCGTTCTAGAAAGAAAGACACCTGAAAAAAAGAGAGAAGTGGTATGGTGGAATGTCATTTTCAAAAAAAAAAAATGGTGAGCAATGGGAAAATTGCTTCATTTCTCATGTATGTAAAAGAAGTCCCATCAATAATATTATTCAAGGCAGGAAGATGGATTTTTACCGGTTAGAATATGATATCAAGTTTATTTCAGTATCACCTAAATGAGGATGAGGGGGGAGGAAAGTAGGAAACATATATGAATATTTTCTTCCCATTGTTCCCATGATAGAATATTTTCTGATATCCTAGCATGCCTTTGTAGGTCCTAAAAATATGCTGCAATAATAATTATACCCGAATCTTTTTTTATGGGATGCAGTGATGCTGACAGCTGGTACTTGAACACGCATTGATATTTATGCCCATCATTGTCTCCTCTGTTCACTAAAAATAGTGAACCACCATATAAATACCACACACAGAGTAGCCAAAGCATACACTTTGCTGGAGAGAATTTCCTTGAGAATGGGCTGCAGCATGAGTCCAAAAGCTTGGAAGACTAAACCTCTGATTCCTGTGACCAACCCAGATTGGATCCATTCCTGCAACATTATCCTGGGACACCTTTATTCGTCTTCATTGGATAGGGCAAATAATTTTAAATTTTGATAGCCTTGTTATAAATGGGGGGTGAGTGGGGTGCCAAAGGATTATTACCACTGTGAAAATGTGCATGACTTCAACTTGTAACAGCTTCAAATATAAAGTATTGCTTCAACAGCTTTAATTGTGATTTGGTTTCATGTAACTCACTGTGAGAAAAGTAATCTGATGAAATTATTGAAGCCCGTGATTCAGAAATTGGATATTGCTTCCAAATGAAAATGACCTTAAAATGCAGTAATGGCTCTCTCCGTTTAAAACTATTGTGGACTGTATGTGTCAATCTCCTACTCATTTGGCTGTGATCTCTACTGGATATAGAAAGATTTTGTTCTAACTAAACTTTAAACAACATGCAATGTGCACCTTTTCATAAACAAACTTGAAAATTGTCTAAATTCTAACAGGTGTGTAGATAAATATTGTTTTTTAATGTCTGGAATTTGCACATACTGTTTGGAATGTATTATTACATGTATGTAATAATGTATATATACCCAGTCATAAGTAAGACAAAGATCCTCTTTTAGGTTTGGATTCCTGTTTTTATTAGATGGTAACAAACATGAACAATTTAAATAATAAACCATACGATTCTAGGATCTAGATCAGTGATGGCGAACCTTTTTTTCCTCGAGTGCCGAAATAGTGCACGTGCATGCTATCACACGCGCGTGCGTGCCCACACCCATAATTCAAAGCCCCTCACTCACCCCACCCCCTGCGCATGTGTGCACGACCCATCCCACTCCCCTGTTTCCCAACTTCCAGTGGGCCTGGTAGGCCCATTTTTCGCCCTCCCCATGCTCCAGAGGCTTTCTTGGAGCTTGGGGAGGGCAAAAACGCTCCACCCCCACCACCCTGGAGGCCCTCCAGAGGCCAAAATCGCCCTCCCAGAGCCTCCGCATGAGCCAAAAATCAGCTGGCGGGCACGCACATGCGCACTGGAGCTGAGCTAGGGCAATGGCTCGCGTGCCGGCAGATATGGCTCCGCATGCCACCTGTGGCACCCGTGCCATAGGTTCGCCATCACTGATCTAGATCAAATGGGTGAAATAGTGTTAAAAACATTTGTTTGTCTTTCTTTGCCCTAATGTTTTTTTTTAATTTAAAATGTAATAAATGCCAAACAAACACACAAACAAAAAACAGACTTCAGGATTTCTAAGAAAATATCTGAGGCCAATATAGCCCTACACTGCAATATAGCCCTTGGTGCTCTCTGAGTTTCATGGATTTCCTGAAGACATTTCATCACCAAACTAGGTAACATCATCAACTACAAATACTCTCTTCTATTGATAGCCCTACAAAACGATACAAGTAGTTTTAGGAAACAAAAATAGAAGTTGACTGTTGCCTGGCACTATGGTTATTGCCAAGGATAATGACAAAGGGAACACGGTGTTGAGATAAAAAGCATCTTGAAGACTGCAAAAGATAGAGGGGAGAATCTTTATCAGGTTGTCTTCTGACAAATGAGTGTTTTGTGACTGGCAATGCCCATATGGCAATGTAACAGTTCATGGTTGTCATTTGTGAGCATTCCGCCACTTACTGTCAATATATCAAATATATCCATTGACTCAGAAAGCTTAGGGACTCTGATATTTGTACTAGAATCATTCTATTTAGATAAATACATAGATTTATTGCTGGGGTCCTCACAATGTAGTACCTGGGTAGCCTATTATACACGCCACTGCTTCCTTTGGCACCAGTCAGGCCCTGATTCCCCATATGACATGTTTACTTTATTCTAGTTACAAAATAGGGGAACCCGGCATGCTGGTAAGAAAAGCATCACCTCTAGCATCATTATTTCCTGGACAGATTTTCTGGAGGCAGAATAGATGCTTTTAGCTGTCTTGGAAAATAAAATGGGTAGTGGTTGTAGCCAAGCCCTGGATTTGGAAATGAGCCTCCCAAGGACAAAAGGAAGCTGGACTGATAGGGAAAATCCTGTAGGAGGAACACTAGAGAGAATAGCCAGTATATTCTGTTTAATCTAGGCTTTATAATTGATTGGGTCTCCTATGGTAACCATCTTTTGAATGGCAAGCTCAGAATTTCATATATGCCAACCAGCCCCCCAATTGGTATGGAGCAGTAGTAATGATGTAGCATCTGTAGAAGAGAAAATAGCAATTACAGGTTTCTTGGAAGTCATTATGGTACATTGACTTCAGCATCGCTGTTAATTCTCAAGTCGCTCTGATGTATTCATAGATGAATAATTTGAATGAGAAAAGCTTTAGCCAATTAACTGACAAAAATCTATTATGTGAAGACAGGAAGCTGTCACACAGCCGATTTTTCAAGTGTTTACCCACAAATCATGAAAGTGCAAGTTTTGTCAGCAAATGTGATTTATGCAATGGTAATGATCTGGCATGAAAAGATGAGAAGCTCTGGAGGTAGTAGGTAGAAATAAAGAATGATCCATATTTCTTCTGTGATTGCATTATGTTCACAGTTCCCTTCCTGCAATATGATTGAATTGTGCTAATTCTTCACATTTGACAGATGAATACCAACCACTCATCTGTACCCATCCAATCTTCCAACATGAATATAAAAGATACCTGCATGGCATTTCTCCATTACTTTTAATTGTTCATAGCACAAACGTAAAACTGTACATCTAAAAAGAAAGAAGCAGAATGGGAATATTAATGGCTTGAGAGCTCATGTTTCTACATATTCAAATAGAGCTGTACATGCAACCATTCCCTCTCTCACCCACCACCCATTATTCAGTTAAAATGAAAAATCAAAATTAGATAGATTAGATAGATGATAGATAGATAGATAGATAGATAGATAGATAGATAGATAGATAGATAGATAGATAGATAGATAGATGATAGATAGATAGATAGATAGATAGATAGATAGATAGATAGATAGATAGATAGATAGATATGTATACCTGCATAAAGTATGCACAGAAATGTGTATTTTAAAACAAAGTTGTTTAATATAATTTTTGTAACATTTATTTTTTTTAGAAAATCACCAATGTACATAGAAAGGCATACTGACATACGAGTGAAATATCATGGCTTTAAATAAATAGATATATGTTTTCCTTTTGAAAGGAATGAAGATATTTATTTCCTTGCATTTTCATATTTTCTGTTTGCTGATGTTAGAACATTTGAAAATCTTCTACCTCTTTTTATTCTTAGATTTTTACAATTTTTCTTTCAACAAGTTTTTAATTAAATAATGCAGTTGATTCTTAAATATGTTAGTGTTCTCATAAAATGTGTTTACATTCTCATAAAATGGATTAAGGAGTTTTTCAGACACGTAACACAAGTTCTAATTTTCTCTTAGATGAAAGGTCTTGATAGCTTGGATGACCTTTATGATAGCATATCAAAAGAAGGTATAATTAAATAAAATTATTCTCCAGAATTGAAATGATAGACAGAATAGACCAGTGATGGCGAACCTATGGCACACGTGCCACTGGTGGCACGTGGAGCCATATCTACCGGCACGCGAGCCGTTGCTCTAGCTCAGCTCCAGAGTACATGTGCACTCCGGCCAGCTGATTTTTGGCTCGGACACAGGCTCTGGGAGGGCGTTTTCAGCTTCCAGAGGGCCTCAGGGTGCGGGGGAGGGCATTTTCACCCTCCCCAAGCTCCAGGGAAGCCTCTGGAGCCTGGGGAGGCAAAAAATGGGCCTACTAGGCCCACCAGAAGTTGGGAAATGGGCCGTTTCCAGCCTCCAGAGGACCTCCGGAGGGGGCGGGGAGGCCATTTTTGCCCTCCCCAGGGATTGAATTATGGGTGTGGGCACGCGGGCATGCGTGATAACGAGTGCGCGCACGCTTTTCGGCACCCGAGGGAAAAAAGGTTCGCCACCACTGGAATAGACGCTCCTCAAGAGGCAGTGAAACAGATATCACTTTCTCCTTCACTGTTCTTTGCAGCTCTTTTAAAGAAAGATTTTCCATTTTCATGTTCAGTGGTCTGAGAAGATTTTATGGTATAGAAATAATAATTTGCTCAAACAAATTTAGCTCCCAATTTCTTTTGCTATTCTACCAATTATGCCTTTCAAAAGACACTTGCATGCCATCTGACTAAGATGGCAATGTATTTATGAGGAGGATAAATAATGTTAACGTGCTTTCCATGAAGGATATTAATATGAAGTATATCATAATGTCCTACAATGGTTCATGTAATTTTTTGACTGATTATATGTTTTTAAGGATAGATAAATTTACATGAAAGTAACCCAATCAAAGTTGAGCAGGTCCTGTTGATTTTACTGGGAGGAAATTAAATATATGTTTTTGATTTAGAGGTAGACAGAAAAGACTTTTTGAAATTTTCTAAAATATTCTTCCAGCAGAGAAGAAAATTCTCTATTTTCTTCCAGCAAGAGAGGAAATTCTGTAATTCACATAGTCTTAATTTACTTTTTGCTACTGAAAAATGAATGAGGTAAAGCTTAGGTTTATTTTATTAAAATATACAGTCATAGGCCAAAAATGTTGAAGTTAAAAAAAATGCATTACACAGCATCCAACAAAAGCCTATTTCCAGGTTAAAATCCACAGCATAACCTGGTTATCTGCATCTGATGATTCCCAATATAGATGATACTGAAAATACAGGATTTCCTGGTGACCAATGTAACTCAGCACTTTTTTTTTTACTTCTGTTCAGTCAAATCCAATTCTCAGAGACTGCTTGGTCCCTGCAGTTTTCTTGGAAAGGATTTTCAGAAGCAGTTTGCCATTGCTCTTCCCTAAACATGAAAGAAAAGCTAGCTTTGTGCCTGTTGCACTAGAACTCACAGTCTCCTGCTTTCTAAACTGATGCTTTAACCACTACTACACCAAACAGGCTATCAACTGAGAAATACCACACAGGATATACACTGGATAAAAATGGGGTGGGTTCCACTTGCCTTCACCACCGGTTCGCATTACGACATTTCACACAAACGCACTTGCTCCATTTGCGCGCGCGCGCGCATCCCCTCATGCGATTTGGCTTCCACGCATGCTCAGAAGCAGGAATGAGCCCAAAACACAGCTGAGGAGCTCATCAGCTGTGCTTCAGGTGAAGAAATAAAAGTCAGAATTAACCCACAGGCGGGTGGGCGGGCCCTTTTTCAAGCCGCAGAATGGGAAAATTTGCTCAAAATAAAAAAAGATGGTGGCATGCACGGACCGGCACCGACAGTGATGTCACAAGTGGGTCGCTACCGGTTCGGGCAATCCGGTCCGAAATGGGAGGAACCCACCCCTGGATAAAAACAAAAGATAATTTCCCCTTCAATAGGACTGGTGATGGAAGTCTATAAAACCAGGCGCATGAGGGCATTACATAGTATAACATCTGTATCTCTCTGTTCAGAGAGCTTAAGGGAATATTAATTGCATGTACCATTCTGATAGCTTCTATGTATATCTTTCTGTGACTACCAAGAACCACAACTAGATAGCTCTTAAATCTAATATACTGCATATAGTCATCTAAAGTACAATATGAAAGTCTGTGAGTTCAGTTCCCAGTAGAGAGCTTAAATGGGATAGCAGGCATCTGGCTAGCTCCATCCAATGATTTCCCAAAAAGATGAAACCTCAAGACAAGATGGACAGCAAATAAATCTAATAAATACAAATGTGGTACCACTTGGTGGTAAATACAAGTTTGTGTTTTTGAAAAGGCATAATATGAAATCATAGATACAGAGTCTAATTAAGTCAATGGATTTTGCTTTTAAAAAAGCTAAGGATTATGCTACCTAGCATTTTAAAAACTCTAAAATATGCAATATATCATTAAAAAGAAATAAAAGACTTGTACATCTTCAGTCTCTAGTCATTTCAGTAAATTGACTAATCCTACTCCACATTCTAAGTCAGTATTTGAATTTTCAATTTGCTGGAGTCTACAAATAAAATTTGATGCATCATTTTCATGTTGAAAATACACATATTGTTATAACCAAGGGAGCAAGGACTATGTGGATAGAATATAGGAAGTTATTTAACACTGTCAAATTACCAGCTTGTCTTGTTGGACATTTCTAATTAGCAATATTTTTCACAAAAGGTACAGGGATTCATGTCCAGCAGATAGAAGGAAGGAAAGTATATAGATCAGTGATATAGATACTCAGAAACTGGAACTTTTCAATACAAAGTATGCCTTTGCATAGTAGTTCATTGCTCTTTAATAGTTCCTTACTAATGAGGTGGTTACATGGAAGAGTAGCTAGGAATTATTTGGGGCATTTTAAACAACCCAAAGGATATATAAAATCAGTCCACCCTTCCCTGTCTTCTCCATGAGCCAAAGCAAATGAATTAGTCATCAAACAATTATAAAGTTTAACACTATATTGGAGAAGAACCTTCTCAGTTGGGAGGACAACTCAAGTGGGAAATTAATCTGGAATCATTATATAAATACAAGAGAGCAAGTTTGACACACACAGACCTCATGAGTCTTATCTAGTCTTTCCTATATGAAAGCTGACAGTCTGACAGATTCTTGTATATTTTCCCTTGTCTTCCATTTCTTCACAATTGTAAAGTTATGCTAAGCAAAAAGCTCTTAAAATAGGTATTTAAAAAGCCATCAATAAAAGATTTATTCTACATGGAGATTGTTAAAAAAAACCAAAAAACCCCAGAAGCACTGATCTGACGATGCGTTGCAGTAGCAGCTTGGTGACAGTTTGGGCAACATACTTATTCAACATTTTGACACAAATGTTTGCATTAAAGTGATTTGCACCTGCCTGAACAAGTAGATCAAGGAACATTCTTTGAATGTGAAAGCAACCATTTGTCATGTTTATAAACTTTAACAGACTTCCTTGTAAATTACTGGCTTTGCTAGATAGATCTCTGACTTTCAGCATAGAATTCATTCTTTTTATAGAATTGTGACAATTCACCACAGAAATCCTCAAAACAGTCATTCAGAATTTCCTTTTACCACTTAGGGGACATTTTCATGTTTTAATTTTTAATGACAGGAATGCTCCTTGTAACGCTTATATTTCAGCGCTATTTCAAAAGTGAACAAAGCGAACAAAACCCAGTGTGGCGGCCATGAAGTTACAGAATAACAAAAGATGGTAAGGATGCATTATTTTAGCTCTGGATAAAATGGTGAGCCATGCTAACCTAATGCTACCTTCTACAGATAAAGCTATATAAACTTCAGAACAAAACATAATCTCAAAAAAATGTCCTAAAACAGAACAGTACAATCTAGCTCCCAAATCTGTGACAACCTGTATTTAGTCATGCCTTTCTGTTGGCTCTTCCTGCAGCCACACAAATACAGCCAAAGCAATATTATAGGAGAGGATCTCTGTTGCTGGTCTGGCATTAGAGGCAAAAATCTTAAAATACAAGGGAAAAACAGGATAGAATGAAAAAATATGGGAATAATGGCTAATAACTAAGATGGATCTAGATACCTCTGGCTATTGAAGGCTGTTGGAAAGGTTGGTAAACCTGAATTAAATCAGATGGTGTTTACATTGCTAAAGCTTGTTAATTTGGGGACAACTCAAGAGAGTTTGCTTGTTTATATTTTACCACAGTCTGTAACCAGTAAGAAGAGAGTTGTTGAGCATGATTTAGAGAAGAATGCTAAGTCTCTTAAGAGGAGGAAATGTCATGTAGTCTACCCCACAAATGATCTCCTAAGAATTGAAGAAATGAAAAATTAAATGTTTTGCAAACCAGAGAAAAGCCAGCTGCCAGTCCAGATTCATAGTAAGAACATTGCCATCAATATCTGCAAACTCTGCTTTAACTTCATTAGGAAGTAGGTACAATTTGGAACTATACCACTGCACAAATATATTAGGCAATGGTATTAGCCAATACCATAGAACATAGGTCAAACTCGTGGCCTGTAGGCCGGATGTGTCACATGCCGGCCACACCCACACCCGGTTTAGCGAAAGGGGGAAAAGTCCAATATGTCATGTGACTCCGCCATGACGATAAGAGTTTGATACCCTGCCATAGAGTCTTTATATATCTAGGTACAAATAATAAATAACATTAAGGGGACATAAAAAAGTTCAGTTACCACATTACCACACAGTTACTTCAGATGGCTGCAGATATTAAAAAATGGGAAGGTACGTAAACCTTCATCTTTAGTCAAGAACATGTTAGCTAACGCAAGTAAGAAATGTGGCTGAGAAACTGGAAGCATATATTGAACAAACATAACTTGCTTGCTTGCTTGCTTGCTTTATGTCTGCTTATCTGAATGAAAAAAAGTTTGAAACAATGTTTAGCCCCAACTTTCTATCACATTCTGAGAATCAACAAACAGCCTTGCTACAAAGCTTCTAAAGCTATCCCAAAGTTACTGAAGAATTACTGTTTTTAGCATGGCAATGCCAATTCGATACTTGGTGAATAGTCATGTTAATTATACAATATTTAATAAGTTACATTTAGATTAAAATAAAACTAGATGTACTTTTTATCCTTAGCTGGCCTTGAAAGCTAAGCAGGATTAAGCATGGTTAATACTTGAATGGGAGAGTCAATGTCAGAACTGTATGCTGGATTGCAGAAGAAAAACACATCCCAGAAAGAAAGCATGACATGTCAGTACTTTTACCAAGAAAAGCTACATGCACTTATCCATAAAGTCATTAGGATTCAAGGTCAACTTGAAAAAGAAGTTACTTGTTTCATGATAATCTTGTACTCTTGCTGAGAAACTTGCTGAGTGAATTAAATCAAAAGAGTGCATATCAAGACCACTGTGATATAGTGGTTCAAGTGTCATACTAGAACTGAGAAGACTGAGGTTACAATCCACCATCGACCATGAAACCAACTATTGGACTACTTTTTGCTGGTCAGTTGTTTGGGGGGGGATGGGAGGAGGAAAAACTGTATATGCTACCTTGAGCTCCTAAAAATAAGATGGGGTATTACCGTATTTTTCGGAGTATAAGACGCACCGGAATATAAGACGCACCTTAGTTTTAGGGGAGGAAAATAGGGGGGGGGGAAATCTGCCTACCAGGTATTCATCTGGCTAATGTCCTTAGTCTGGTCAGCTTCAGCACATTATTTTATTCCCTGGTTAGGACTTAAAAAAACCTTCTTCGGAGAGAGTAACAATGAAAGAGCCTGCAAGCCAGTAAGAGCTGGGAAGATCGTTAGCACCTGGTTAGGGCTAGAAAAAACTTATTCAGAGCAAGTAGAGCAATGAAAAAACCCCTGCAAAGACTTAGGGCTGGAAAAACATTCTTCGGAGAGAGTAACAATGAAAGAGCCTGCAAGCCCGTAAGAGCTGGGAAGATCGTTGCACCTCATTAGGGCTGGAAAAAAGCTTCAAAAAAGCTACATTCATAGTATAAGACGCACCCAAATTTTCAGCCACTTTTAGGGAGGAAAAAGGTGCGTCTTATACTCCAAAAAATATGGTAATCTAAATCTTACTAAACAAACAATATTAACAAACAAGCAATATTATAAAGATATTTCTTAAAGGCCAAATGCCATCATATCTGAAAAACCTGTGCTTCCTTGCTTTAAGACTGTAAAGAAAAATAGGAAGAAGCAAAGTTTGTGACAGATGTGAACAGCAAATAAGCACAAAAGAGTTAGCCAGGCAGGGAAATGAAGGGGAGGAATAGTAAAGATAACACATGATCATTTTATGAATCCAGCTGCTGAATATTTCCTAATGCCAGGCAAATGTAATGGCATTTTAAATCATCTGGGGAGAAAAGGATTCATAGTAACTGGATAAGTGTGAGAGTTATCATGATAATAATCTCACATTAACTTTGTATAGGAAAATTATTTATTCTAACCTGTATGTCCCCACTTCTGGCACCAGATGGCATTCCACATGTTGATAAATACTGCCTAAAAAGTAAGGGAAGGATGAATAATTGCCACCTAAATATATTCCTCAAATGAGAATTAGAGCTGGCTGACAAGGATTGTCTGATTTTCTTGCAAAGTTATGCAGAAGTAACCAATCAAAATCAAGGATCTTTTCATTGCTAAACTTGCAACGATGCACAAAATTTTGAATATCTATTTACTGATGCCACTTTTGTAATGATTCTATAAGAAAGAATTAGTTAATCTGGAATATGCCAATTGTTTTTTTACTATACACTGATTAAAAACTTCCTATGCGCTGGGCAGATGGCATACTTATGAAGATATATGGTGAAAAGTTAACAAACGTTAAACAGATGTTTTACTCTAAAAAGGGGCATAAAGTGATGTGTATTGATAAAATACGTTGCTACAGGCCATCAAATTATAGTGTATGAATGCAAATTACTTGATTGTGGAGGTCTTCAGTATCTAATTATACAGACACCTACCACTCCACACAACCAATATTATTGTTGTTGTTTCCAGAGGAGTAGCTACCATAGGTTGATATTTTACAGCAAAATGTCTTGTGGCCAATTAAAGTCTTATGGCCCATTAAAGACTTCCAAACTTTCAAGGACTATAAACCACTTCATCAGATGAATGTAATCCATGAAAGCTTGTACCAGAATAAATATGTTAACCTTGTGCCATAAAATAGATGGAGGGATGGACGGACGGACAGACAGACAGACAGTCAGTCAGTCAGATAGATGATAGATAATTGATAGATAATTGATAGATGATAGATGATAGATGATAGATGATAGATGATAGATGATAGATGATAGATGATAGATGATAGATCAGTGGCTCCCAAAGTGGATGGTACTGCCCCCGGGGAGCGGTGGGAACACTTAGGGGGGCGATACAAGGCAAGGGTGGCAGTAGGGGGGCGGTAAGAGGGGCAAGGGGGCAGCAAGTGGTTCGCCATGCTTTTTCACTTGAAGCTCCCTCGCTCCCTCGCTCTGGTGTGCAGGGACGTTTTCTTTCAAAATGGACTGCCCTGCACACAAGAGCATGGAATGCGATGGACTTACAAGTGCTAGGTATGATGCCCGCCCAGCCCCCACGCAGCCCCCACCCAAGCTCCGCTCCGCCCCACCCCGCATGACTGGTCACCCCAAACTGCGCGCTATCTAGCACTTGAAGCTCTCTTGCTCATTTGTGCAGGGCAGCCCATTCTGAAAGAAAATGCAAGATGTTTTCTTTCAGAATGGGCTGCCCTGCCCACAAGAGCATGGAATGTGACGGAGTTACAAGTGCTAGGTACTGAGCATGGCACAGCGATGAGGGAAGCCGACCGCTCCCGAAGCTGCTCAGGAAGCGCTCGCAGACCTGCGGGAAGGTCCCGCTGCGGAACCTGCGGGTGCGTAGACTTTCCCACCCGGCATCCCCGGTGCCTAGCAACCAGTGCACGCAATTCAGCGGGCTCCACTCTGGCATGTGGCCTTTGGCCGCCGAGGCCTCCCCAAACTCAATGAAGAGTTGCAGCACCCCAAGCTGCTGATGTGGCAGCCGACCTTGATAGCACCCTGCGACCTGGTGCATGACCCGGAGAACGCTTACCAAGCCATTGGCCTGTGTGGGCAGTGGTGGCGGCCTGCCACGGCTGGTGGGAGGGAAGGGAAGGGAGGGAAGAAGGAGAGAAAAAAAAGAAAGAAAGAGAGAGGGAGGAAGGAATGAAGAAAGAAAGAAAGAAAGAAAGAGAGAGAGAGAGAGAGAAAGAAAGAAAGAAAGAAAGAAAGAAAGAAAGAAAGAAAGAAAGAAAGAAAGAAAGAAAGAAAGAAAGAAAGAAAGAAAGAAAGAAAGAAAGAAAGAAACATTTTGGTTGCTAAGCAAGAGCATTGTTAAGTGAGTTTCACCACACTTTACAAGTTGGCCATGCCCACCCAGTCACCTGACCACTAAGCCACGCCCACATGAGGTGGTGGGGTGGGGGCGGTGAGGATGAGTTTGTAGCACCAAGGGGTCAGTGGACTGAAAACTTTTGGGAACCACTGTGATAGATAGATAGATAGATAGATAGATAGATAGATAGATAGATAGATAGATAGATAGATAGATAGATAGATAGATAGATAGATAGATAGATAGATAGATAGATAGATAGATAGATAGATAGATAGATAATAGCAATAGCATTGAGACTTATATACTGCTTCACAGTGCTTACAACCTTCCCTAAATGATTTACAGAGTCACCATATTGCCTCCAACAATCTGGGTCCTCATTTTACCGACTCGGAAAGATGGAAGGCTGAGCCAACCTAATAATAGATAGATAGTGCATACTATACATACAAACAGTATGTACATACTTACTGTGACTTATCTAGTGTGTAAAATAATGATATTCAGGGCTGTCAACAATCTAATTTCCTTTCAAAATTAGTTTGCTGATAGAAAACAAATTATAGGAACAATAAAAATCGCATTCCTTCCTCTTCATTTCTTCCAAAATGACTATAACCTATTTGATTATTAGGAAATCAAGAGATAATGAATTCTCAGTCCCAGTAGGTAAATCAGGCCAGGAAATCAACTCCACATGAAAGCAAAAATTACTTTTATTGAGATTGGCCAGAATAGCAGAATCATGAAAGTCTGATTGTATTGTACCTCCTCTTCAATCTTATATTACAGTGAATTTGAGAGGTGTCTAGGTGTCACTGAGTCACTTCTAAATTTTATCTCATTGTTTTGGACTTAAAAAATTTTTTTAATCTCTTTTGCCTAGGTTCTTGCAAACCTCCATCAAGGTCATCTTCCATGCTGTCTACATGAAGAGGTCAGCTGGCCAAATTTAAATACTGGAACAGCATTGCCTTCCATATACTGTAAAGCTACAAATTATAAGTTTGAATCCTTAAATAATGTCAAGGATGATATTGTCCTTCCCTGTCTCGGTCAAAAATGTCAATACCCATGAAGTTGACATTACAGACAATTTAGAATGACTGACCTAATAACTCATTGTTTCTGTTTCGTCCTCTGAGTCATGATAAAATTCAGTGGCATTTCTCCTTTTTTAAGCCCATGAGAGAAATGTTGGGGAAACGACTTTGCTTAAACTTAGTCCTACAGCTACTTTCAGCTGGATAATTGCTTCTGCAATGTCATATTCTGTACCATAAACTGGTCACTAAAGTGCTCAAATATTAAAACAAATCTGTGAAACAAGCTGGACTGAAAGAAAGTTGATATGCAGGGTCTTGGTGCTCTCTGACCTTGGTTGTTTTCGTGGAGAAGTTTCATTACCAAAGTGCACTGATGTTGTTACCTAGTTTGGTAATGAAATGTCTGAAAGAAAATAACCAAGTTAGAGAGCACCACAGACCTCACAGTTCAACTTTTAAGTTACAGATATTGTCTTCTTGATATAATTGTATATGGGGGAAATTTTGGGAGATGTTATCTCCCTTGGATCGGGTTCGCAATTTGGGGGTGCTCCTAAATCCACAGCTAAAATTAGATCAACATCTTATGGCTGTGGCTAGGGGTGCCTTTGCACAGGTTCGCCTGGTGCACCAATTGCGACCATATTTGGAGAAGGAGGCTTTACTCACGGTCACTCATGCCCTTGTAACCTCTTGATTAGACTACTGTAACACGCTCTACATGGGGCTACCCTTGAAAAGTATCCGGAGATTTCAACTGGTACAAAATGTGGCTGCGCGAGCTGTGGTGGGTGTCTCTAGATACACCCATGTAACACCCATTCTCCGCCAGCTGCATTGGTTGCCCATTGGTCTCTGGGTGCAATTCAAGGTGTTGATTATCATCTTTAAACCCCTACATGGCTTAGGACCAGGTTATCTTCGGGACCGCATCCTACCTCATACATCCCTATGACCAGTTAGTCCCACAGAGTCAGTCTCCTCCAGGTCCCTTCAACCAAATAATGTCGGTTGGCGGGACCAAGGGGGAGAGCCTTCTCTGTGGGGGCTCTGAATCTCTGGAACCAACTACCCCCAGAGATCCGAACTATTCCCACTTTGCTGGCCTTCTGGAAAGCCATTAAGACATGGCTCTTCCTGCAGGAGGAGTGAAAATAGATCTTAATGCCCTCATGGATGACTGGTTTTTAACTTTTTTAATTTTTTAAATTGTTTTATAGTATTTGCTGATTGTTCTTTTTTCTGTTGTATGCCGCCCTGAATCCTACGGGATTGGGCGGCTTATAAGAACAAACAAACAAACAAACAAACAAACAAATAAATAAATATGCTAAAAAGATGCTGCCTAGGGAATGGTCAGATAAGAGAGGGCTTAGTCTGCAGTTGGTTAGTGTGCACATCAAGAAGCTCAGAAGGGACACATCCTAGTTTCTTGTGCTATAAAGAAGACAGTGGGAGATTTCAGGCTTGTAAGATTCTGTTAATATAGCCTTTGCAATACAGTATGATTAGCTCATCTGGTCATGTTTCCTATCTGGTCTTCCTGGGAAGGCTGACAGTTACCCAAAGTCATAAATTGAGCTTCTGTGGCTGGAGAGTGAACTAGAGTCAATTCCTAGACTAACACGATGACCGCTGGGTTTCCTTATTCTCTATGTCAAAATGATGGGTCCTTTTATGTGACTACATCTTTAGTACTCTGTTGTTTTGCTACTTTGCTCCCAACAATGTTGAAATCACAAATACACTGTGCATTAAGAAAAAATATGCAACTGATATTTAAAATAATATAAAAGTATTATTCTGACAGTCTCGAAGCCTTTTCTCATGCAAAAGAACCAATTACACACATATCTTTAATGGACCTTTTTAAAAATAGCAAAATTTGCCAAGATCACTGTTGTGAGGGGAGGTACATTTGCTTGTCATAGTATGAAGCTGATATATATACTCTCATTTACTGTCAAAAACTACATTACAGTTCGCTTCCCACTTCCATGCCATTTTCTTCCATAATTCCGAATGATAGCTAAAAATGATATGATAACAAACAATATTTTCAATATGAAATCTTTTGCTATTCCAAGCACAACTGATTTCAATAGGGTTGGATACTTTTTGTTTCTGTCATTATTTCCATGTTTGGAATTTTATATTAGCTTTACCCACTTTCTACCCTGTTTTAGAAGACACCCTGAAATTTATAAGGCACTATTATTGTATACTTCCAGAAATTTTAATTAATTTTAACAGCTCTGTACAAGTATAGTCTGAAATGTAACAGTGTCCTGTTTAGTATTAGAGTTAAATCCTGACTTACCTTGGAGTAGATCTATTTAAATAATTGGGAAGAGTTAGTGTGACTACATTTAAGAAAACTTTCTGGCATAATGTACATTTCTCCAATTCTTTGATATTTCTATGGGTCAGGCACACATGCACAGAAATACACAGCAAGCAGTGTATATCATCTGTGCTGTTTGCTGTTTGCTGTTTGGCAAATTGCTGGGAGGCAGAGGCCTTTTTCCCTTGTTTTCCTCCCCCAAAACTAAGGTGCGTCTTATACTCCAGTGCGTCTTATACTCTGAAAAATACGGTGTATGTATGTATGTATGTATGTATGTATGTATGTATGTATGTGTATATGTATATGTATACATATACAGTATATATATATATATATATATATATATATATATATATATATATATATATATATATATATATATATATATATATATATATATATATATATACAGTGTGTGTGTGTGTGTGTGTGTGTGTGTGTGTGTACACTGTAGTATATATATATATATATATATATATATATCAGGGGCGGGTTCCTAATTTTTTTACTACCACTCTGTGGGCGTGGCTTATTTTGTGGATGTGGCTTGCCAGTGACCAGGTGGGTGTGGCTTCTCGGACTGCTGAAGGGAGGGGAACTAAGATAGGTCCTGCTGCCCATTCCCCTGCCCATTCCCCCTCCCCTCAGCAGCTCGAGAAGCCTTGAATGTGCAAAAATGCCTAGGATCATCACCGCGCGTTCGTGGCTTCTTGGACTGCTGAAGGGAGGGGAATGGAGATAGCTCCTGCCGCCCGTTTTTTCAGCGTCTCACGCGCTCCCTCAGCCATCCTCCCCTGCTTGGACTCACTGTGGGGTAGGAAGGCAGCGCATGAGCAGTGCCGGAAACTTGGCTTCTGGGCATGTGCAGAAGAAAATTTTAAAAAAATATTTTTTAAAAAAAAATGGCAGCGCTCAGGCACCGGCAACCAACCGCACCGGTACTGTGACATCACCAGCGGGCCGCTACCGGTGCTATAGAGTGGACTTTTTGGGAAGAAAACTGCCTTTCATTTCAAGCATTGTTTGAAAATTCCAAAAACAGAATGTCTTTATTAAATCTCTAGCCAATTGATTTTTTTAATTAGCAGCTGTGCAATATTTACAACTTATTATAAGTGTAAGAGAGTGTAGAACTTGCTTAAATATTCTGTCTTAGAAGCCCATCTTGTTTCTGACACCTCTCCACATCTCTTGATATCTTCCTACTTGCTGCTTCCTGGAAATATCAGTTCACCATGAACCCAGGATAATTAAAATATCTGTAAGTTAAAAAAAGAATTGAAATAAACAACTGCCTGAAATAAAATGAAATGTACTATTGGGTAGACAAAAATAAGCATATCATCAACATCACAGAGTGAGAACTAAGGGACTGCCAAATGAGGTTCCTTGCCTTTTCTTTAATATATATGAGAATATGTAACTGAGTAGCATTTTTTAAACTGTTTTTTTTTAAATCTAGATGGTCAATTATCCTAATCACTAACTCTTCTCCTTTCAGCACTGCTGACTTAAAGCATTTTTCATTGCATCATCCAGTTATTCTTGAAGTGAAAAAGTTGGTCTACCATATTATTTCAGTCCATAATGATTGGAAGACCTTAGAAGATGCCATAAACAATTAAGCAAAAATGATCTTTATCAATATGTAGACGTAGTTATTTAAAAAGTTATTGGCAAATCTACTTCTACACACTCTAAAGCAGGGGTCACCAACCTTTAGGACCTCAGGGACCACTAAATTCATAATTTTAAATCCTGCAGAACACTAATATGATCTGCCTAATGACCAGCTGGGTGGGCGTGGCTAGGTGGTCATGTGACTGGGTGGGTGTGGCCAACTTAACATCACTCACATCAAGGGGCGCCTCAACGGCCTCTTCTCACCCCTCCCCTCCCAGTCATTCCTCGCCTGTCTGCCCTGGCTCCTTAGGGCCCCAATAGGAAGCAGTTGTTGAGTTAAGCAGCCCCCATGAGAAAGAGTTGGCAAAACAGCTGGCTCAGTTCAAATTGTATCTGAACGAGAAGGAGGCTCAGCAGAAGCACCTCACTGAGGACTATGACTATAGGCTTTCCAAGCAGAGGGAAGACCTGCGGGAGTGCAAGGCCAGGTACTGGCACCTGGAGGCTCAGAGGGTTGAGATGGTGAGCCACTTCCAGCCCATGATGCAGTCCCACTGGAACAAGGTCCTCTGGCTCTTCACCACCAACAGCACTTTCCTCCAGCCTTCGCCCAAAGCCCTGCACCCGGAGGCTGAAGCAGACCCCAAGTCAGAATTTCTGCCCCCCTTTACCCGCACAAAAAGACCCTGAAGGGGGAGACTCTCTGCAGCAACACAAATGTTCACTGCATGTATCTGGCCCAGGAGCCATAGTTTGAGGACCCCTGATTTAGTGCAATATAAAAAATGCAAATAATTTTTCTGCAGACCACCAAAATTTTCTCACGGACCATGAGTGGTCCATGGACCACCAGTTGGAGACCGCTGCTCTAAAGCACCTTTCTGGAACTGAATCTGAAGTGTGGCTCAGCACTAATCTTTATATGATTTCACAATATATGGGAAGAGCCATTAGTTTTCCAGCAAAGTTGTTAATTTAAGATTATGAAAAGAAAAGAATACTACCCTCCTGGGAGAAACTAAGTTGATTAAGTTAAAGCATGCCGACCAAGACAGAATACTACTAATGATCCTTGAAGAATTTGGCACATTCAGGATGAAATATAGGGTAATGTGTTCAGATTCTGGCAGTAAATGTAATTAAATTTATTAATAGGTCTAATATATTATTTTATGCAAATGACATTCTTCTTAAAATATCCAGCAAAAAAAACTTCAGATGATTCTCCCACTAGCTATGGCAATACAGCACAATGAAAAATAATTCTTAATATTCATTAAATTCATATGACATACCTTGTAGTGTCCATTTAAAAAAGATACCTCTGTTTTATGTATCTTAATGGTAAATTGATAGGAAAATATTTGAAAACAAAGAAATAGATATTTTATTTATTTGTTTGTTTGTTTGTTTGTATCCCATCTTCATTATTTTTATAAATAACTCAAGGTGGAGAACATATCCAGCACACCTTTTTCCTCCTATTTTTCCCTCAACAACAAACCTGTGAGATAGGTTGTGCTGAAAGAGAGGGACTGGCCAAAGTCACTCAGCTGGCTTCTTGGCTAAGGCAGGACTTGAACTCACAGTCTCAGGCTTTCTAGCTTGGAGGCTTAAGCATTGGAGCAAACGGGCTCTCAGTCAATATCGCCTCTTTAAAACAATGCTGAAGAGTCCATAAACCAATGCATGTATTGCCAATGCCTTCCAGATGTGATCCAAAGTTATGTTTTAATTCTAATGCATCTGGAAAGAGACAGGCTATGAAAGCCTTAAGTAAACTGAAGTTCAGTTTATTGTTATCTCAGTGTGAACAAGGCATGTAAAAGTATCTCAGACCACAGAAGGAAAAGGGTTCACTTCTTAGATTTTAGGATAAAAGGAAGAGACGGAAGAAATACTTTCAGTCTTGCAAGGTTCTTTTAATGTAACTTTACAGTAAAGATAGAGCTATGATTCATTGTTGTGCTTCTGTTGGGCTACTTCAAAAGGCTAACGCAAGACTCTATACTCATTCCTTCTGTACAGGTAGTTCTCAACTTTCAACAGTTCATTTAGTGACTATTCAAAGTCACAACAGCACTGAAAAAAGTGACTTATCACTATTTTTTCACACTTATGACTGTTGCAGTATCCCCATGGTCATGTGATTTACATTTGGATGCTTGACAACTGGTTCATATTTATGACAGATGCAGTTTCCCAGGGCAATGTGATCTCCTTTTGCAGCCTTCTGACAAGCGAAGTCCATGGGGAAGCGAAATTCACTTATCAATCATGTTACTAACTTAACAACTGCAGTGGTTCACTTAACAAATGGGACAAGAAAAGTCATAAAATGGGACAAAACTCACTTAACAAATTTCTCACTTAGCAACATAAATTTTGGGCTTAGTTGTGGTCGTACATTGAGGAATACCTGTATTCATCTTCTACGCTAAATCTTCAAGGGATTCTTATAAGAAAATATCTGTAGTACTGTAGTACTAAAAACAGAGGGAAACAAATCAGTAAGTTGTGCTATGCTGATGATATTTAATAGTTAAAAAATGCAACTGATCTGAAAGCTGTTGTAATAAAAATCAAGGATCACAGTGAACATTCTGACTAAAATTACAAGAAGGCCTAACAAATGACAACAAGAAGAGCAAGCAGCCTTAGAACTGAAAATGAAGCGATGGAAGTGATGGACAGCTTCTGTCCTTTAGGATCAACTATCCACCGTAAAGAAATCAGTAGTCAAGAAATTCACTGCAGACAAGCATTTGGAAAAGTAGTCACGAAGATCCTGGGACATGTCTGTACCAATAAAGATCAGGTTCTTGGTGGCAGTAGTTTCCCGTGTGTCCCTTTATGGAAGCAAAAGTAGGACTTTGAAGAAGCAGGACAGAAAGAGTACTGATGTTTTGAAATGTTGGCGTTGGAGACGACTCCTGAGAATACTACAGATAGCAAAGAAAACAAACCAGTGGATCATACAGCAAATCAATCCAGAATTCTTACTCAAGAAACAAATAACTAGGCTCGAATTATTGTATTTCTAAATTTGATAAATAAATTTTAAAAATTGGATACATCATGCAAAAACTAAGCTCAATTAAAAAAGCTAATACTACAAAAACTTGAAGAGAAGTGGATGATCAGCAATAAAGTAGGATTCTATTATAGTGATTCGTGCATTGCTGGAAAATCTGAAGAGCCAGTTGTGCATAGATTATCCTGGAATAGATCTATCTATGCAGTCAATGACAGTCAACATTAACTTGATAGTAAATATATCAATTGACTTCTGCTTCATTAGATTCCCAAAATTTTAGAAACAAAGTGGTTACATGCAGAGGAGGGTTCCGGTTATTTTCGCTACCGGTGCGCATCGCGAGCATGCGCAGAAGTGAACTTGTGTTCCATCGGGTGATTTCACCTCCGCACATGCTTAGGACAACATTGCAAACCGAAACACAGCTGAGGAGCTTCTCAGCTGTGCTTCGGAGGAAGAATAAAGGTCGGTATTAAAACAAGGGTGGGTGGGAGGGCTTTTTTCCGACAGCTCAGGATGCGGAGAATCTGGAAAAAGTGCCTAAAAATGACATCATCGCCAGGCTCCTACCGGTGTGGCGTCCCACACAGCACCGGTAGGAACTCACTACTGGTTACATGTATTTATTTATTTATGAAATTTGTATGCTGCCCATCTTCTCTACAAGGTGACATAGAGATTCCATAATTATGATTGAAGATATATTGATTAAAGATAAATAGATTAGTTACTAAGATATATTAATTAAAGACCATTCTTCAAAAATAATTTTCCATGAAGCTTAAAATGGCAAAGGAAAAATAGAAAAATAAAACTTAAAATCTGAAAAGCAACCTAACAATTATACTTAGAACATGAAAAAAAAAGCCCAAGCAAGCCATAGTCTAGAATTGGTTCAACATCTTTGCCAAATTCTGTCAACTACAGTTTATTCCCTTTCATCCATCTCAGAGGTCATTTTAAGAAGACACATACTAATAAACCATGCCCATCCAGAAGCACTGTAGGTACTTAATCACAAGCTATCCAGGCCAACTTCAGCTAGAAGTCTTAAAAGAATACTGTGCTTGATACTTCTCAGAAAATAAAAGTGACAAATTTATTATTTGTATTTTTATGTATTATTGGATTTATACCCTGTCTTTTTTGTGTTTGACAATCAAAGCACTTTTATACAGTGAAAAGAATACAAAGAACATATTCTGGCTAGGTAGAATATCTAAACAGAATGCAGTTTTCAATGTTTCAATCAAACAAAGAGACATATGTCACTTTTTAAAACAAAATTCATCAGGTACCATTCATCTTTGAGGATAATTGATTAATTTCCTAATATTCTATAGCATAGAATAGATATCCTCCACTCCACCATTATGAAGACAAAGGTTTCCTTCCACAAAATGGTTATATTTTTAAGGAGATCTGCTAATTTCTAATGAATACAAATTTAACCAGCGATTGCTTGAACTGATCGTGTATCTTTGGGGTGAATCATTTAGTATTTGTTCAGCATTAAGGGTAGTTCATATACAAATATATCTGAAATTTGATGTGTTGTCATGTAGGCATTCATTAATTTGGCTACTTATTGGCAGGTCTTTTCTGCAGATTCGTGGCATACAAAAGGCAGATCTGTTAGTGTCATCCGCTAAGACAATCTTACCAAAAACCAGAGTGGATTTAAATAATAAGTGTCAACAAGGATATCTGCAGGTAAGAAAACACAACCCAAATGTTGCTTAAGAATGGACATTGAATACTGGATGGTAATAACTAAGGGTTATAATAGGTTTTTTTTCTCTGTATGTCTGTCTTTTTCAGTATATTTGTCAGCATGTCTCCACTGAAAGAATTTTTTAGTTTCAAAGTTTGCACCATCAGCTAAGAAGCGACAGATTTGCTAAGAAGGATTAAAGAATCAACTCATGAGCCTTAATTCTGCAAGTAGTTTGTCCACAGCCTTACACTACAAACTAAAACATGACTTGACTGATAAAAAAGATGGCATCTTGGTCCAATGGAAGGAACCACTTTTAGTTGCTGAATTCATCAATAACTCAACTCACTATGACAGAAATTGCGGTCTGTTGTCTAGTATTCTTACAAGTGTCATGATAGCAAATACTATTTCTTTACTGTCACTGCCTGGAAGATTTTCTGATGAACTCATTTTGAGACTTCACCCTTGATCCAACTATTCCATACCCTGCTTCTTCCTGGGAAAAAAAAAATCAGAGAGCTGATAATATGTTCCAAGAGCCTTGTCAGAACTTGTAAGTAGGAAATGTCCCTAGATATAAAGTAAGCCTCAGAAGACATATCACACTAGTATTTCTTTTTCCTTTTGATGTTACAAGATTAGTTCAAGTCAGATGACATATTGCTCTAATCACAGTTACAGGAGACTATTTCTAGCATGTGATACAATTTAAGATTTGTTATGGAGGTTTTAAAATCCTCATCCATTCCTAATGAAGTAGCCTGCCAGAACCAACAGATCGGCAGCTGGGAGATGTCATTGGACAGCACATACTTGAATAAATTAATAAAACCGTAGTTGTTGACTGCTAGTGACAATGCTTACAGTTTTCATGGCAGGATTTGGAACTCTATCCATCAATTAGTGATTATATACTGGTTGGAAGAAAGAAAATGGATTGTTCTTATGGTTGGTTGCAAAGTCAGCCAGATGTTTAGACCGGATTTGGAATTATTGTCCACATATCAAGTCCCTTCCAAGGAACTGGGATAGGCAGATGTTGTTGTTTGATGGTGTTAAGGGTATTGTCACATGTGTAATTATTATAGTTAAAATGTAAATTTTGTCTCAACACCTAGAAACTCTGTGTGGTTTACGAACATAAAAACAACAAAACAGTACAAAAGAAAACAAAACCAAAGATAGCATACACACCCAGGTGGAAATAAAGATCAAGATCAAGAGGAAAAGGGGTTCAATTATACTTACTAAAGGCCTGGGTGTTCTACTCTGTTTTTCAACATATACCTAATATAAGCCATGTACTGTATAGCATATATTATATAAACCACAGTTATCTGTAGAAAGTTTAATAATGCTTTACTAATGAATTGCAAGATCACAAATGTGCTTTTCTATTGAAATGCTTGACATTTCCTATGTATATTTGAAAAAAATATTGACTTATTCATGTTGCTTCCGCTTCTGTTCTTAAAATGTACAGATAGATTGCATACAAAAGACAAAACATAAAATCCAATTGCATATGTCGCATAATGCAAGAATGCACAATCTGTAGCCTCAGGATGGCATTCTGCTTTTACAAAGTCTTAAGTGTTGCTCTCAGAGAGGAAGAGGAAAGCTTTATTACATAATGAAAGTAAAAGAGAGAGAGAGAGAGAGAGAGAGAGAGAGAGAGAGAGAGAGAGAGAGAGAGAGAGAGAGAGAGAGAGAGAGAGAGATGTATTATGATAAAGATGGAAAGAAAATACCTTGTACATAATAAAATTTCCAATATGAAATTCAGAGCATGTTAAATAATAAATAAATGCATTCTCTACTATTTCCTTTTATTTAAGCCTTTTATATACTGAGAAAGAAGCTAGGAAGGCAAAAGAGAAAAAGAAAGATAAACCTTTTAAATGATTCTGTGAAGATAAAAAAGGCTAGGCCAACACTGCCAATGTTAGTATGTAAACATTAATAACCAAGTTATACTATAGCTTTCTTTCATAGAGCCAGTGAATGATTCCAAAGCCATTCAGCTCTGCATCTTTTTGTATACTTTATGAAAGTGAATCAATCTCATTAGCCTGGTCTTATTTTGTTGCTCCATTCATTCAAGGAGTTCCCAATTCTTTTATATAGAAAAAAAATATTCTAATTGTCAATTACATGACTTTACATTCTAATAAGCATTGTTATGAATAAAAAGTACATTCATTTTGTGAACTGATATATTAATTCCTGAGAAAATGATATCAGCAGTTTTATCACAGTGTACTTGTATTACACAGCGTATAGTATTCCAGGTGGTGTTTTTCTTTTTCATTTTAATGAAATACAGTAATGTGACTTTAATTTTACCTTGATTACTTGAATCCAGTTACCAAACTAATGAATCTGGCTGGACTGCTGAATGACACAAAAGTAAAAGGAATTGTAGGTTGTGACTTGAAGGTCAGCCTTTGCAGGTTGATTAATATCATTTGGGAACCAATTCAGATAGAAACCATAATAGGGATGTTAAAATAGTAATCTTTCTCTCATTCTCAATACTTAAATCTTTTATGTAATGTATAAAGATTGTTATATTAGCATTTATGGAGGTTGTGATCTGATTACTCAGGTCCGGTTCTATACTTAATCAACTTTATAGAGTTACCTGAGGTGCCAAATTTTATGGGGCACCAAAATTGAAAAGATTTCTAAATAAACAATATGAATATAAAATCTGTTGATTTTCCTTGTTGCTCTGAATGTTTTCTTTCTACACTTTTCAAAAGCACTCGTCACAAAATCAGTTGAGTGGTAGTAAGCAGCACATGAATCATACCTTGGAAGTCACGAAAACAAGTTATTATTACAGCCATTGATCTCTGGAAGCTGATCATATGAAGCAAGACCAGGGTCTGATAGGGAGAGAAGTAGCAAAATTGAGTGGCTATCAGGTTATTGAAGTTATACCCAGAAAAGTACCGGTAGTAAAAGTGCAGTTTGTGTGACACTGCCTCTGCTTGAGGGTTAAATATAATTGTACAGAATTGTTGCCATGTGGTAACAATGGGTTCTGATGCAATTATTTGCTGTGATTCATAGGACATAAGGTGAACATGTCCAAAGAAAAAAGAAAAAAATTTTCCCGGAGCTGAAAATTGTAAGTTCAAAAACACAAAGTAAAAAAGAAACAAGAGGGCAACTTTTTAAAGTGAGCTGTGGTGGGTGTTGCCAGATACACCCAGGTAACACCCATACTCTGCCAGCTGCATTGGTTGCCCATTGGTCTCCGGGTGCAATTCAAGGTGTTGATCATCATCTTTAAAGCCCTACATGGCTCAGAACCAGATTATCTTCAGGACCGCATCCTACCTCATACATCCCTGTGACCAGTTAGATCCCACAGAGTCGGTCTCCTCCAGGTCCCTTCAACCAAACAATGCCAGTTGGCGGGCCCTAGGGGGAGAGCCTTCTCTGTGGGAGCTCTGGCTCTCTGGAACCAACTCCCCCCCAGAGATCCGAATCATTCTCACCTTGCTGGCCTTCCGGAAAGCCATTAAGACATGGCTCTTCCTGCAGGCGGAGTGATTGTGACTGTTGCTTGTGTTGTTTTATCGCTTTTAATTACTATTTTTCTATTGTTGTTTTTATTGTATTTTTTTGATACTATTTAGCTGTTCTTATATATGTTGTACGCCACCCTGAGTCCTCAGGGAGTAGGGCGACCTACAAGAATCGCAAATAAAATAAAAATAAATAAAATAAAATGAGCCAATGCCTAGGAGGCAACCAAAAAGTTTATGTATTTATTTACTTATTAATGACATTTACATGGTTGCCCATCTCATGGAAAGTGACTCTGAGCTGCATACAACAATCCAGTAAAACAAATGACTTTGCCTAGAGCAGGGGTGTCAAACTCATGTAGTCATGGTGGCATCATAAGACGTATCTGGACTTTTATTCCGTTCTCTAAACTGGGCATGTGATGCATCCGACCTGCAGGCCAGGAGTCTGACAGCCCTGGCCTAGAGCATCAAAATGTGTAGAGCTGGTCCTGGCTTAATTCAACATATATTTCTAAGCACTATAGTACTGGTGTTCCAAAAATCAGGCCAATCACAATATATTTTATAAATTAGTATATTTTTTTGTAGAGAAATGTTACTGTGCTTAGGAATGTTCAAAGGTCAACACATCAAACAAAGGTGCTTTTTCAAGAGGCAACTGGACTTTCTGGTTTTTGTTTGAAGACATTTCGCTTCTCATCCAAGAAGCTTCTTCAACATCAAACAAGTGTTTAGAAGAAAATTGCAACCAATCAAAACTTTAATGAAATGTATACAATAATTGTTTATGGGGCCTGAATTTTGTTACACCCTTTATATAATTGAATAAAATATGATGCTAAAGACACATTCTAAATTTATCTATTTATTTATTAAATTTCTACACTGCCCATCTCACCTAAGTGACTGTAGAAGGAGAAGAGGAAGAGAGACTGGGGGCAGAGTCAAGAGAGGACTAGTTAGTGGTTTAAATGTAGAGAATTTTTAGAATTGACATAAATCCTCAGTTTACGACTGTAATTGGGATTAGCAATCCAGTTGGTAGTCATTATAGTTGTAAGTCCATGGTTGTTAAACAAATGCTGTGGTTGTTAAGTGAACATTTGAATCGGCTTTTTTTTGCCAGAAACAACTATTAGAGCTCTAAAGCACTCAATCTATGTCCATCACCATTTCAGTCATAAAACAACCATTGTAAGTTGAGGGCTACAAATACCTTTCTTTTGCATTCAGATGGTCAACCTTGAATGGATGTTTCCTCCAAATAGTATCCATGCAGGAAAGGTGGGGTTGAAGAAGGTAAGTAAGCAACTATGGCCCATCAAATATTGCCTCTTTGTATAGGCATGAGGTTTTTTTTATAAAAAAGTTTTTTATTTATAATACAGTTAAAAACAAAACATGTAAACAACTAAACAAACAAAGACCAAAATACATAAAAGTAAGGTACTTGACGGATTATCCAGTTTGTTTATTTACATTTGATCATACCTTTTTCCATTTACTTTATTATCATATTGAATCTAATTTTAATACAATTTCTAAATCTTTCCAATCTTACTACTAACACTTAATCTTGGCTTTCCTTTTTCCCCACCAATCATATATTTTGTTCCAGGTTTCATAATATTCTGTCTCTGATTTATCTTTCAATTCTAGCGTTAGTCTGTCCATCTCAGCACATGTTAGTATCTTATCTAGAATTTCTTCCTCTGTGGGAATATCTTCAGTTTTCCATTTTTGGGCAATATCTATCTTCGCTGCAGTCAGGATGTGTATCATTAAATATAGTTTTTTTTTTTTTTCATATTTATCAGTTGTTATTCCAAGTAGGAAAAGTTCAGGTTTTAAATCTCATTCTGTTATTAATATTTCTTGCATCCATTGCTTTATTATTTTCCAATATTCCTGTGCTTTATGCCACTCCCACCACATATGATAGTATGTCCCAGGTAGCCTTTTACATTTCCAACATAGTGCTAAATTTTTTTTGTTCATCTTGGCTATCCTTGTTGGTGGGAGATGCCATCTATAAATCATCTTATAAAGATTCTCCTTATATGAAGTAGCTAACGTAAGCTTTCGGTTTCTGTGCCATAGTTCTCGCCAGGTGTTAAGGTCAATATTAAACTCAAAATCTCTGCACCATCATGTCATCGTTTCTTTTACTTATGTTCATCCCATAATGCTTGTTCTAGTAAATAATGGTATACTTTCCTAATCATTTTTTCTTCTGCTCCTAATATTATTTTGTCCAATTCCGTTGCATCCATTTTTATGTGTATAGGCATGAGATGTTGATACATGTACAAATGACCTTTGACCATGCTGTTACACCCACAATCCTACCTTTTGAACATTCTTGACCCCAGTGCTCACTTTGCAACTCTTACAGAGGGGAGGGAATGGCTTCTGTTCATCCCACTACTTTAACAGAACATTATGAAACCTCATCAAAGCAAAATGCTCCTTTAAAGGTCTTGGCAACTTATGCCTATGTTCCTGCCTTATAATGTCAAGAGCCAAATGATAGAGCTCTTGACATTTGTGCTCTTCTACAAATATCAGTGCAAACGCATAAGGTAATTCAAATTATATTACATTCGCCATTGCTTTGCTTTGCTGTGTTTGCCAATCCTCTCAGGCTTTATAAGGTGCATAGCAACATGTGCACAGGAAAGTGGCATTCACATATATTTATGGACTGTTCTTTAGTATTTAATGTCGCCAACGTAAATATAAAAAGTAGGCTATTTTTACTGAATACAGTTAGTTGCTCTTATTTGATCAGGACTCCTGTTGGAGCAGAATAACTGAAAGTCCTTGGTATTAAACATACAAAAATGTAAACAGGATCTGTTAATGTGAGTTGGTGTGAAAGGAACTAAATTCTTGTTTTCATTTCTCTGGACCTTTTACTTCTATGAAAACTTTTATTCAGGTGCCTTACTTGACCCTGAGATCAAAATATTTTCAAGCCCATTCTGGACAAGGAAATACTTCTCAAACGCTAACTGGGAAATATTTCTACATAGTGGTATAACTATACCAAATTGGCAAGAAGAAAAAACTGGGCAAAAGATAAAGTTAACAAAAAGAAGACTGTAATGAGGAGTTTGATCATTGTGAATCAAATCAATTGTAAGATAATTGATATTAGATTCCACTGAAATAATTTGGGGGGGGGAAGTCAGTCATATTTTAATTTTACCTCTATTAATTTCAGTGAGAATTAGGAGCATGTATTATACAATCCAAACAAAAAATAACTGAATGTAAGATGGGTTCCCTTGACAAAAAATATGATTAGACATGGGGAAAATATAAAAGAAACATTAAGGGATATAAAAAGGTCTTCCCATTTTGAGATAATTATTAGAGAGGAGGTAGATCTAAATAAAATAAAAAAGTAATTTATTTACCCCAAAAAAATTTGGGTAAATAAAATAACTTTATTATGATCTAATTCATGTTTTTTTATGTTTATTGTTTCCTCTACCACTACATTTCTTCTACATATTCAACTGCAGCTGAATAATTACAATTAAATTGAAATCAACTGCATATTTATCAGCCCAAGTGACTTGGCGCAAAAGAGAAAAATAGTTAATTTTTATAAAATTGCAGCTGAATTCAAAAGTGAAATGAAAAACATTATAGGTTAGATATAGTAAACACACAACAAACCTTTGATTCAACACCATTTTATGAATATTGAGTCCTGTAGTTTTCTTTAAAAATCTATTTTGGAGATCTGAAGCGTCCTCCCAAATAGATTGGGCTGGCAACTGAAATCAGAAGGAAAAAAATAAATGAAGATTGTCTCTCAGTCCTGAAAGTAGGTTTCTAATTAGAACTCTGGTTAGATTATTCATACTGCTTGAATAAAAATTCTAAATAATTAAAGCATGCAAAATGTTTAAAATACTGTATAGAAAATGCACAACATATACTTTTAATTTTTTTTTACAAGAAAATATATGAGACTTTCAGGAACAGTTTAGTTAATTAATGAGACAAATATATGAAAGAAATAATTATTCCTGTGATAACAAGTAAAATCAGTTTCAAAACATCAATTAGCAATAGCACTTACTTATATACCACTTCATAGTGCTTTACAGCCCTCTCTAAGTGGTTTATAGAGTTCAGCATATTGCCCCCAACAATCTGGGTCCTCATTTTACCGACCTCAGAAGGATGGAAGGCTGAGTCAACCTTGAGCCTGGTGAGATTTGAACAGCTGAACTGCTGAACTAGCAGTCAGCTGGAGTAGCCTGCAGTAGCTGCATTTAACCACTGCGCCACCTCGGCTCTTCATTTCAGATAATTGATATGTTTGATTTGCCAGCTTGAATTGGTTTAGAAAATCAATCCTATTTCATCAATTCATTGTTTGATTCAAATTAATTTCATTTCATTTGAATCAAACAATCCAGTTCAACTAATTCAGTTTGGATTTCCAACATGTTTAAAGATGTTTCTTGGCATGCGTAGAAGCATCTGAATTGTCTGAATCTATTTGGAGGTATCTAATTTGATTCAATGACTCAACCTGACTTTCTAATTCTATTCAAAAATCAATACAATTTGGAGATTCAATTACTTGTTGATAAATCAAATTTCCACATTAAAGTTTTACACAGTTTTAGAAATTACGATGACCTGCCAGTTTTCACTTGCATGAAAAAGAAGGGAGTTTACCTGCATATTTAATAGGCAATTTGGGGATAGTTGTCAAATTAAGTACGTACTTAAGAGAACATCGGTTTTAATCAGAGATTAACCCATTTCTTCCTGAGTCAGGTATAAGGAAAATTTATTGTTATTAAAGAATCTTAGAATTTTTTTTGGGGGGGGGGAATTAAGACAATTCAGATGCTTCAGTGCATGTAAATAAATTCATCTTACCAAATTGATCTGGATCAATTATCTGAACTGAATCAATGATTTGAAATGAATTTTGCCTGAATTACACTGAGATAATTACCACTTCCTTATGCTTATTTCAACATATAACTGAGCTCTTCCTAAAAGTCTTTTATATTTGCTTATGAAAAAAACACCTGAAGAATAATTCCCCATATCTCAGTGTTCCGAACACAAAGAGGCTGTAAAGACCCATCCACTTTTGATTTCTTCCCCCACTCCTCAATTCTTTCAATCAACCAATCTGTTACAATGAAATACCAACTCTACAAGGTAGATCAGACCATTATAGGAATCAACTCTACAGTAAAGCTAAAACTATTTTTATTGGGAGTGGTTATAATAACAGAATCTTGCAAGTTTGCTTGTGCTATATCTCCTTCCCTTCTCATACTCCTGTGAATTAACAAGGTGTCTGAGCTTTTCTTTTCTGCTTGTTTGGGACTTATGTTTTCCCCTTGTCAGTTTGGTAACAGATTTCATCATCTATCTACATCAAAGACACACACACACACACACACACACACACACACACATGCATGTACATAAGTACGTATGTATGTATATTTGGGAGGATGGAGTCAATGGCTGTGGGAAATAGGGGACATCGAAAAAAATGGCTTTTTTTTTATTCCAGGTTGGATGGTAGCAGTATGGCAGGTGTCCTGGAGTTAATAGTGGCTTGATTTGGATCTGCTTCTGGTTTAATCTTGTTAGTTCTGAGGAATTGGACAGAGTCCTCCCAACTGTACATTCTACCCATGCCCTCCTGGATGGCTAAGACCACCTGGAGGATGATATTTGGATAAGTCCAAGCAGTGGTGAATTTTCCTTGAAGTGGCCACAGTAATGCTTAAGGAGGCAGTAGTCACTTTCTCTTTAAGAAACCATTGCTGGACCTATTGCATTGGAAAAACTTCTGTCTTATCTCTAACCTTTCCTTTTAGAGAAGATTGTTGAAAAGGTGGTTGCACAGCAGCTTTAAAAGGCCATAGAGGAAGTGGGTTATTTAGAATCCCTTCAGTTGGGTTTCAAGCAGGGGAGGATTCCAGTTACCTTTGCTACCGTTGCGCATTGCGACATTTCGTGCCCACGTGCTCACTCCGTGCACGCATCCCATTGAGCAATTTTACTTCCGCGCATGCTCAGAAGGACGTTTCAGGCCGAAACACAGCTGAGGAGATGCTCAGCTGTGCTTCAAATGAAGAAATAAAGGTCAATATTAACCCGAGGGCGGGCGGGAGACTTTTTTCCAAAGCAGAGGATGAGGAGAAGCCATCCATACCCAAAAAAAAATCACCAAAAATTCCGATAAAAATTACGTCACCAGCGGGCCGCTACCGGTGCACAGTACTGGTCCGCACCGGTAGGAACCCACCCCTGGTTTCAAGCCTGGGTATGGGAACAAAACACTATTGATTTCACTTGTGGATGACTTCTGGTGGGTTCAAGGAATGTGTAGTGCATCCATTCTCTGTCTTCTTGATCTCTTAGTGCTGTCAGGGTCACTGATTATGGCACAATGTTGTGGTGGTTCTTTTTCTTCCTCTAAGGACAGTTTCAATCAGTGTTGCCAGGAAATAAGAGACATAACTGAAGACCTTTTCTCATAATTATGTTCTTTCTCATGCTTAACATCTGCATGAAACCATTAGGTGAGATCATGCACTGGCACAGGATTAGATACCATTGGTACTCCAGGTTGACCAAGTAACATTGGTGAGGTTCTTTCTCAGTGCCTAGAGGCTGTGAGGATCTACATGGGGAAGAACTGACTTCAATTCAGCCAAAGCAGGACTAAGTAAGTTTGGATTTTAACCTCCCCTGCATCTAGAGTTCTTCCATTTTTAGTTCTCAATGGGGAGGCACTACCCCAGAAAAAAATAGTGAACAATTTGGGGGTTCCCCTATTCTTGTGGTCCCTGTGTGAAGAGTAAGTAGTAGCCAAAATCAGGAGGGCTTTTGCACCAATTGTACCTTTTCCTGGATCAGGCATCATTGCTCACAATCATTCATGTCCTGATCATTTTCTGAATTGATTACTGCAATATTCACTATGTGGGACTGAAAACCACTCAGAAGCAGCAGCTGGTCAGGGATGAAGTACTATGGGCAATTAAAAACATACTTTGGTACATCCCCATTACCCACTGCTCCGTGATCTGCACTTGTTCCCAGTAAGGTTCTGAGTGCAATTCAAATACTGATAACTATCACTAAAGCCCATCATGGCAGGCTATTTATGAGAGAATTATTTTCACCAATTGTTGTTGCCTGGTTCTGACAGGGTCGACTCTGGATCCCATCTATTAAGGTGATCTTAATAGACCCAGAAAACATCCCTTTCGAATAGTATCTCTATTGCAGTGCTATCCCTCAATGAATATAGATTCATTGACATTCATGTAGCTGTTATCCTATTGGCATTTTGAATGTTGTCCTAGCATGGGGCCTGTAAATTGGATGAGCCCATCATTGTGATTTTCTTAGACTTGACTGTGACTATGTGTTTAAATTGATTGCCCTAGGGTGCCTCTATCATATTGTTGTGTCACTTTGTTTATTGACAGTATTTCTCATCTTTGTTTTGTTGGATTTTATTCCTATGTTTACTGCCCAGAGTCATGATTGTGAAATTGGTGGCTATATTAAATAAATAAGTCAAATGCTTTTATGCTATTTCAATCTCTCAACTCTTAAGCGCCTCACAAGCAAGTTTTACCTATGGATTCCTATATATTGCACCAGTTGAAATATTTGGAAAATCTTCTATGTCAGTTCCACGAAACTGGAGGTAATTAATTGAGGTAATTAATTCAAATGTATGCAAATTATATACAATTAGATCGGATAGTTAATAGCAAACAATTTTGCTAAGTGGACTGAAAATCACACAATGAAATCTAACAGAGACAAGGGTGATATTCTTCATTTAAGAAGCAAAAATCAAACATATTGTTATAGGATTGGAATTGATGATGGAAAAAAAGATTTTTGAATAATATTTGACTGCAAACTGAAATTTGAGTCAACAATATAATGTGACTGCAAAGAAGAAAAATGTCATTTTAGGCTCCTGCATCAAGAGAAAAAACAGTTAGAAATAATAGTTTAGTTCTACTTCATTTCGCTTTCATCAGATTCCAGTCTGAGTCCACCACTATGTAACACATTTTAAGAAGGATGCAAAGAAACAACAGGTTTAAAGAAGGACATTGTAGATGATCAAGCTGGTAGAAACGACATCCTATGGAGAGAAATTGAATGTACTGGACATGGTCGGTCCTCAGAAGACAAGATTACCAAACTATATGATTTTATTGTTGTTCAGTTGCTACATCGGGTCCTCTTTGTGACCTCAGGCCCCCTGTCCTCCACTGTCTCCCAGAGTTTGCCTAAACTCATGTTTATTGCGTCGATCACACTATCTAACCATCTAATCCTGTGCTGTCCCCTTCTCCTTTTGCCAACATCATGGTCTTTTCCAATGAGGGATACAGTAGCACCCTTCAAATACCTGAATGCATATCACACAGAAAAAAGAAAGCTCCAATGTGTTTTCTCATTCCAAAAGACAGGGCACGTAATAATGGTTTTAATTTCTAGGAAAGCAGATTCCAGTTAAATGGTAGAAAAAACTTTTTAGCAGTTCAACAATAGAGTCCATTATCCAGAAAACTGATGGATTCTTCATCACTAGAAGTGTTCAAGCCATCTGTCAGGGATGCTAAATTTCTGTTCTGTTGGATTGCATGATCTCAATATACCTCCAAATTCTATTGCACTATGAACTGGAACTCCCTGTATCCCTCACTGATTATCATACTGAGCTGTTTGGAGCTGAGTTTAGCTGCTGACTCTCTATCTCTCGGTTGAATTAATACTGTTGTGCCTAAACAGATATAGGATAGCATTTTTTAAAAAAAAATCTCTAGGTAGACATAATGTAGGAACATAGTACACTAAAGAGGTCCTGCCTCTAAAGGAAAAAGAGCCATTACTGAGAGAAGCGCTTTCTATTAAATGAAGAAGCATCTCAAATACTTGTGCAAATTGTTATTTACACAAATAATTACATTAATGAAAAGAAAACCTGCTTCTGTTTACTTGAAAGTAGTTTAATGTTTGCAAACCAAATCCACGACTTGAAATGTCAGAAAAACAAAACCATATGCTTTCTTGTGAAAAAGATTTAAACATGAAAAGGAACAAAAAGGATGCTGAATTTACAAGACTGAAGCAATCATTGTGCTACATCTGAGATCAAATATATGACTGATGCCTACAGTTCTTCAGAGGGAAGCTTCTTATCACAATGCATTTTTTTTTGTTCTTTAACAAAAAAAGAAAGAAAAAAGGAATGCCATTAGCACCCCATCTAGTTTGCAAACTCTACCCATTCAATCTCCTAGAAATTCCCTTGGCAAAACAGTTTAAGGGAAGAATAGGCTTTGCTGCATAATCTATTCTGTTTACAAGCTGAACAGAAGAAACAAAATAAAGCACTTCATTTTGAGAGATGTCCTTGAGCTGAGCAAGGACACACTTTGCAAAGATGTATTCAAAGCTATAAACAGAATATTTGGAGCAGTGAAAGAGTGGACAGTCATTCATTGCATTCATTGCTTATGCTGTCAGATTCTATAGTTCAGGCAACCCGCCCTTCTCTCCTGTGTTGCGGGCTTCCTCCATCAGTTCATCCTGTAAGTGCTTTGAAATTATGGGAATCCACCTGAAATGGGGCTGGATGCAAACTCTGAAACTAGGGAATTGACAGGCATGCCTCTGATGGTACTTAATGAAGCTCTGAAAGTTCTGAAAGATATCTGATTCAGTAGTTAGAAGAAGAGACTTAATCTGCAAGTGAATTTATGATGCCAAATAGGGGGGAAAAGGTTCTGATATTTGGTGTGATTCCTTGATTGCATTTTACCAAACACCAAGGGTGCCCTTAGTGTGAAGTTTTCTGTCACTTCAAAATAAATGCAGTGAAGAGGCAAACATGGATGGATGGATGGATGGATGGATGGATGGTTTAAAATTTAATTTGGACCACACTTTGTTTTGAAATAATTCATAGTGATAAAGAAAAGGTAATAAAAAAGGAGCAAGTCAAATAATTGATACCAAATTAAGCTGACCATTAAAGGATGGTCATTAAATTAAGCTGACCATTAATTAATGGTCAAATTAATTAAGCTGACAATTAAAGGATGGGAGCCTTCTGCTCCCATCCTTGAAGGTTCTCCAGTCAGGACTGAGTCTGATTTAATAAAATTAACCCCTCTACCTCGGTTCCCCCTGTTTTGATGAGGGACAAAGATCAGACTCCGCGTGCAGCTCCCAAACCAGTCAACATATATGCAATGACCGAAAACCCTCCGACCGGACCAGATCAATAAGCTTAGGGGGGGACTTGGAGGCTAGCTCCACCCTACGAGAAAGGGTGTATCAGGTAGGTCCAATGCCCTTCTTCATAGTGGGTGGAGCTAGCTTCCAAGGATGGGACATACCAAAGCAGTCTGTCCGTAGGGAGGGATATTCAGGTCTGGTCGGCATCCCCAAACTCTTGCCCAACCTATGGCAAGACCCGTCATCTGAAGCCCACCTCAGCCGAGTCAACGATGTCCATTTTATAGTGATGGGCGAACGGGGTTGGAGAGGACCAGGTGGCCACAGGACAAAACTCTTCAAGAGACACCCAGGTAGGCCATGCTGCAGTGGTTTTGGCACTGCGGGCCGAGTGCGCCATCACTCTGGTTAGTCGCGGTAAGGACAGGTGGTCAGTCCTGATTGGTCAAAGGGCGGTGTCTTCCCATCCCATCCTTGGAGGCTAGCTCCACCCACTATGGAGAAAGAAACATTCCTATGAAAGGCGAGAGCAATAAAATGTCCCAAGGTGCTTTTTTTCAAGACTTTCTTGTTTTTCTTTAAAGGAGTTTTGCTTCTCATCCAAGAAGTTTCTTCAGCTTTGACTGGATGGTGGGGAAGATATAAGACAGCTCTTGGATGAGAAGCGAAACATCTTCAAAGAAAAACATGAAAGTGCAGTCGCGTCTTGAAAAAGCACCTTGGGACAACCATGACCTGGATGACTGAGAATCTCCATAGACAATAGGCTAAAATATACATTTGGTAGGTTACTTTTTGTACATGAATTATCGGTTTCTGCAAGAGGCAACTTCTTTATGTTGAGGATTGCACTTTCTAAAGCTTGATGTCCCTGGGATTACTATTAGGCAGGATTGAGAAGTAGCTGCAACTAAGGAATGTGGGGATACTTTTCCCTCTGCCATTTTCTTCTATTTGCTCAAATAACAGAAAATAGGGAACAAACAAACAGATTTATTTTGCATAGACTTTTTGATCTTAATCAGAGATTTTCATATGATTAACAACCTGCACTCCTGTGGTGGGCCAAGTAGGGAAATCTGTGTAAGCCAACCCAAAGGGTTAGGGAAGGACAACATTTCTGGGAAGAGCACAGGTTCTTCTGATAAGCAATCATGGAAGAACACTGGCTATGACAAAGTTCATCTTCTCTCCCTGGCTGCTGTGTTCATATGGCACTGTTTTCAAAAATACATACAGATGTACAGTACATTTATTGAATAGCCCGAAGGCCTTTTCAAAAAAAAAAGAAAAACAGAACAAACAGGTACAGGAACAACCGTACAAAAATATATATGGTACATGCCATCAAAATTCAATGATATCAAAATTCAATAACTAAATTTCTAAAACTAGATAACCCAAATAAAATATCTTGTCTCTAACTCAGCTCATCTTTCTTACAATCAATGAAATTCTTTTCAATGTAGCTGGCTCGTACTGCTGTCATCCCATTAAGATAGCGAGTGAAAGACATACAGATGTAGAACCTCTACTCTGTTTTCCTTCAAATGAGACCTCAAAACTCTTTTTTGCATAGTCGTCTAAATTTTAATAACATTAGCTTACCATTTTCATTTTTTCAGTTGTTAGTAACTCAATGGACACACCTTTCATATAATAAATAAAAATTTTATATTATATACCAGGTTTTATACACGAAACTGTTCTCAATGGAGAAAGGAGTAGACAAATTTCAGGTATATTTCTGGGAAAAGAAAAATAATGTAGGAAGACATATATTTAGGAGACAGATAGACCAACATTTATTTCAGATTATAATCATTGCTAAAAAGCTACTGTATAGTGGGAAAGGGAATGAAAATCCATTCTATTTAAATGGATATGAGCCTCTCTGTGAGGGTAATGGTTGGTTTTTAAATATGATATATCAATAAATAGATTTTTGTATAGAAAATTTATTATGGATCTAAGAGCAATGTATCTTATTTGCCATAGCACTGCTACATGCTGATCGTTATGGAGTATGAATTGTGTTTGTTGATTATTGCTGTGTTAGATAACAGGACCACATGAGCCACAATTGTGCCATAACAATGCCTTGCACTACATTCCTTCCTTCCTTTCCTTTGGAAGATATCTCGGCCTATTATTGAATCTTGTAGGCTCATTTTAGTAAATACAGTACAACAGTTTATTCACAAAAAGAAAATGTCTTGGACAAACTCAGCTAGCAGCAAGATAACATTTTCTGTACTCCTGAATTTCACATTAAGTACCTTCAGCATTCATTCCAGTAAAAAAGAATGAAGCATTCTCAATGACCAAATAGTATTTACTTCAAGAATTTGTATAGTTATTTTGCATTTTGTATTTATCATGATTCAGCTTGCCAGGTTGTGAGAAGAATTTCAGCATACCCCTTATCTCTTTCCCTTTGTCTCCTGTGGTGTGGGCTCTTATATAGATTTTTTTCAAAAAAAAGTCTTTACCATTTAATAGTGACCTTGCATCCATCACATTTTATAGGGTTTACATAAAACTAGTGAGTTTAAGAAATATACACAATGTGCACAGTTCAGGAGAAACAAAATGTGTACGTGCCTGTCTGTCTAGCATATTTACTGAAATTAAATAGATAAATCATGAAGAATTGTTCTCAGTTGAGAAAGAGGTTTACTTCACATTATTTCCCTAACAACATATACCCAAGTTTATCCTAGTTTAAAGACGATTCCATAGAGTCATTTCAGCTAGATCCAGATTTTCATGTAAATTTCCAGAAGCATCTTTTGCCATTTGGAACTTGCCCCTTGGTCCAAACTGTATAGAATATTTGATTTATGATGTGATACAAACTGTTGGAACATACTGTGCCAACAGAGATGGCAAAACTCCAATCTCCAGATACTCCTAGATTACAGTTCAAACATCCCAGTTTGTTGAATTCCAATGATACCTGGAATGTGGTTGGTTTCCCAACCCTGGTCACCCTTAATGAAAATTCAGTGTCATAGTGCCCTCTAGTGATTAAAAAATGATTGCACGTGATTCTTTGGATACAGGTGAAAGAAAGAAATGCAATAGGTTGGTTTCACTAGTAAAAGTTTTTTTTACTAGTGAGCAATAAGAAGAAGAGAATCAGGATCATAGGTTTTACACTACTGGAAAAAAATATTGCTTTTTCTTTCCTTTTGGAAAATCTGCAGCTTTTGAGCAAATAAATGAGGAATTATGTGAAGATGCCACAAATCAGTATAAAGAGGTTGAAAGAGAGTAGACAGAAAAGTAATGATAGGACAGAGAAGGTGGAAGATTTGAAAGGGCATAATTGATGAAAAGATGGAGAGGGAGAAGGAAGGCTACATCTGGAGACAGGGAAGGTAGAAGGAACTAGAGGTAAACATACAAATAGGGAGTATGCAAACATAGCAAGTCTAGTGGGCAATGTTCAGGAACAAGTAATTGAGGCAGTTTCAATGACTGCACTAAGCTGCATGAAGTCTATTCCCTCCTAAAATGAAGCAACAATATCTTTTCTTACATCTCCTTACTATTCTCCAAGGAATCTCCTTTTTGTTGTATTTCCCAAGCTTTGTACTGTGTCAACATGGAAGGGAATTGTCTTGGTAGCTAAGTCAAAATTGTAAAATAGCTTTCCTTCAAATCGTCTTTATCAACAATGCTATACTTTAAATATTTCCATTTTGATTATGTCGTTAATTTGCTTAATGGCTTAATGGTAGATTTGTGGTAATGTGCGTAGAAAGCGGTGTTTTTCTCTCCTCACAGGAGGAGGAGAGAATTGAAGTAGAATTGAAGCGATTGAAGTAGCTAACTGGTCCACACACTTGCTGCTCGTCTGCCAATATACTGGTTTAAATTTTCTCACATGAAGTCACATGGAATGGAGCTTGACTTAAAGCATTTGGCAAAGCTTGACTTTGCCAAATGAAGATGAGGATTCCCCATGGTTCCTTGGAAGGCAGCTGAAATGTCCTCAGATGACCTTTCTCCTTGAAAGAATTCCCAAGAGTTGGCAGACAAGGTTAGTCAAATAGAGAAATCACAGCTGATCCACAAATAAATTAGCTCACTTCTCATATGCAGCCAATACCGAGAGATGTGATGCTGTTTTCAATCTGTTGTCTTGTGGAAATGTCCTTTTCAGCTGTTAAATATTGATGTACAGTAACTATTCAGACATTTTGATTGGATTCTGTCTTAGATATGTTTCAGTTTCTGCTTGCAGAAGAAACTTTTCCCAGGTTGCTTGTCTCTTGTTCTATTCACCAGCAGTGAACAGAATTGCAGCCCTTCTAAGAAAAATGGGAACTAAAACATGAAAAAAAGAACAACAGTAATAATTCTCAATGATGTAACTCTCAATAAAATTAAAAGCCCAATAAACTGTGTCATGAAGAATGGTGTACAGATTCTCAGACACATTGTCTCTCAGTTTCAACAAAGATGAAAAATGCAGGGAAAATAATAAAATGCAACCTATTACGTTGAACTGAATCTGGGATCGTTAATTCCTACCTTCTGAAGGAAGGATTCTGTTAAGTCCCGATACTGAAGAGGCTGGAGACAGTTGAGTAACTAACAGCTCTTTATTGTATAACAGTTAGATCCAGCAAAGGAACCAGCCTGACAGCTCTCCCTTTTATACAGGGCTGTCGGCTGGTTCAACCAATCAACGGGCTCCCTTTTCCCGCTCAGAATAGCGGACCTTGGAGTAAACAGTTTAAACTTAATACATAACAGATTCCCTCCAACTAAGGAGGAAATTCCATTAGACCAATGTTTCTCGACCTTAATAAATCCAGCGTGCTGACTGGGGAATTCTGGGAACTGAAGTCCACAAATATTAAAGTTTCCAAGGTTGAGAAACACTGCATTAAACACTATGAGGCTTGTTTCTGAATAAATATTTATAGATTTATACTATGAATCAATGACTTTCTAGAAAGTATTCCCTGTTGCATTTATTTACATTTCCTTTTATTTTGTTTTAGAGAGTGCTAACCAAGGCAGAAATAGATGATGAGCAAAATAACATACTCACTGTATGTAACACAGTAGAAAAATCTGGTGGAGTTATACTTTCAGAGAGAGGATTTCAAGTGAAATCAAGCTACATTACAATAAATAGATGCCAAGTACAATGTTTTTATTCAGGATTTTAGCCACTGAGCAAGACTATTTTTATAATACTAACATGTTGTCTCTCTCCATCTTCCCCGTTCACATATTTTAAACACCCTTCAGGTAACACTGTGGAACATTCCCACTGAAAATGGTAGAAATACAGTGGAATGTACCATATTATACGTGTTGAAGTCCACCCAGACTCCTAAAACCTCTTCTTCTACTAGTTAGAGAAGCCTCTCTAGAAATTTATCAGAGACCATAACTAATTGGAGGGGTGGAGAATGTATTCTCCAGTGATTTAAAATGCAGGCTGACAGCATGAAAGATTGCAAGTAAGGCAATAATATATGTTAAGGTGTAAGCTGAATTTGTTTGTGTGTGTGTGTGTGTGCGCACAAAGGGACTAATTAGGCTGAACAATTTCTTTTATCTCATGCTATAATAGTCTACAGGTCTATCTAGAGACTGCTAGCAGTCCAACCATAGGGCACAAACCAAAAATTAATTAATAGCGGTGTTCATTCCAGTTCCATTACTTAACAGATTTCAGTAATCCTCTGCAGGTATTGTATTCTCAGGCCATGATCGCATATAAGACAATGGGCTGTATCTGAATGTTTGCAGTTCAGATGTCGTAACCCTATTAAATCTTGTACATGGTGTTCTATCATAGAATTGTGAAGTTACAAGGGACCAACAGAATAATCTAGTCCAGTGATGGCGAACCTTTTTTCCCTCAGGTGCCAAAAGTACATGCGCATCCGCTATTGCACATGCGCGAGTGCCCACACCCATAATTAAATGCCTGGGGAGGGCGAAAATGGCCTCCCACTCCCCATGGAGGCCCTCTGGAGGCCGGAAATGGCCCATTTCCCAACTTGTAGTGGGCCCGGTAGGCCCATTTTTCGCCCTACCCAGGCTCCAGAGGCTTCCCTGCAGCCTGGGGAAGGCAAAAATGCCCTCCCCCGTCCCCCGGAGACTCTCTGGAAGCCAAAAACACCTTCCCAGAGCCTCCGTGCGAGCCAAAAATCAGCTGGCTGGCAATCACATGCACGCTGGAGCTGAGCTAGGCAATGGCTTGCGTGCCGGCAGATATGGCTCTGCGTGCCACCTGTGGCACGCGTGCCATAGGTTCGCCATCACTGATCTAGTCCAACCTCTTCAATAAAACCACCCTTGAGAGGTGGCTGTCCAACTTCTTTCTAAAAACATCCAGAAATGTAAAATACACAACTTTTGAAGATAAACTCTTTCACTGTTGAACAAATCCCACTGTAAGGAAGTTTCATCTTATATTTAAACAAACTCTGGCCCCTGATTTTTGGTCAAAGCTTCTATGATCATGGAAGATAGTTCCTGATCAATCGCTCTATGGCATCTTTTTATGTGCCTGAGCACTGATATCATATTTTCCCAGACAATGTCCCAAGCAACCCAAAACAATCCAATTAAATGGACCCCAAACCAGAGCTACTTTGCTGCCATATAATAGTCTTCAATGTTGCACAGTCCAGATTTGGGGCCCATTTAATTTGATTGTTTTGGCTTATTTATTCAAGGGATGCATCATCTCTCCTTTAATAACTGAAGTACACACAAAATATTGAAAACACTGTAAAGCCACTTTAAAATATGTAAGTATATACAGTACAACCAACTCTATAAACCACTAAAAAGAATTGTAAAAGTGATAAAACCAAGCAGCAATTTGAAAAAATTAGAGAGGCAAGAGAAGTATGACCAAACCAAGAGACAAATGACAACATATCAAAATAAAACTTTTTGCCAGCCCTCTTAGTGATATTAGGTTGATAGCAACAGAAGTGTTGGAGAGCGGGGGATGTTCAAAACACGCAAGATGCCAGTTGTGAGAACACAAATGAGGCTCCATTCTTTTGTATGAACAGGTATACATATTAAAAAGTATTCCACAATTTGGGCACCAACTATGAAAAAACTTAGAAATATGGACACCTGGAGAAGGGCTTCCAAACTGAATCTTAGCATATAGGCAGAAACAATATGTTTCAAATATTTATGGTACCAATAGCTATGGTATTGTTTAGGGGGTATATGAAAGAAAAAAAGATGTTTGTCATGAGCTCATACTGTAACTAAACAGCCTTATTCAGAGCATTCTGCTTAAATGGATCAGAACTTGGATCACCTTCAAAACCATGGCAGACTTGTGGACTTCAACTCCCAGAATTCCCCAGCCAGCATAGCTTAAATAAATAAACTAACTTTGTGCTGCTGCCTGCCTGCCTGCCCACTCTGGCTCTGCTGAGAATAAACGTTGCCCTGAATCATTTGGGCTGGAAAAAAAAACCCACCCACCTCATCCCTTTATCCACAGGAGTTGTCTTTCTGCTTTCCCTGGTTGCTTCCCTGATTCCTCCTGTTGCTTTTTTTTTCCTTCAGTAAAATTTTGCTTTGCACAGGCACAAATAACTCACATGGGGAGGAACTGTTGGGTTCTCTTTTTAAATTCAGCAGCGCTGCTACAAAACTGGGAGGTTTCCTCATACTGATTCTGTGTATTTCTCCTCGCCAGTCCCTTCCCTTCCTTTCCTGTTAGGAGAGCCTCCTGCAAAAAGGGCCAATCGTTGGTTTTTTTGTAGTGCCGGAATCAGGGAAGCAACTGGAGAAAGCAGAAGGACAACTCCATTGGATAAATGTGGGGGTGTGGGGGTGTTATCCAGGCCAAATCAGGGGTGAGTTCCAACTTACTTCGCTGCCGGTTCGTTCCCTCTCTTCCTTGCAGCATGGGCGCACCTCATGGGCGCGCACATGCGCAGTAACAAAAAATCTGGGGGAAAAACTAAACAGAAAAAAAAGATGGGGACCACATGCACAGTGCCAGAACTCGGCTTCTTAGCATGCTCAGAAGGAAAAAAAAATTTAAATTCAATTTTTTTTAAAAAAAAGATGGTGGTGCCCATGGACCGGCACCAACCGATCCAGTTTGGTGATGTCATCATGACATCACCAGCAGGTCGCTACCAGTTTGGGCGAACTGGTCCGCACCGGGAGGAACCCACCCCTGTGTACTGCATGAAAGATTTATGGTTTCTCGTACAGTTATTTTTAAAGTAAATGAAAGTCTTGAGATGGAAAATATGTTGGTTTCTAAGCTGTGTAGTTTCTGACCTGTTTCTTTGAAAATATATTAAACCAAATGGTGTTTTGGGTGGTGATGTAACAAAATGCAGCTTGATTTACAGGAAACTTTTGCAATAAACATTTAAGATAGAAGACCCTTCCTGTATTGGACTAATTGGATAATATATTAATCTATGGTTTATCAGTTGGACTTAATAGGGTCTTTTAAAATGGAATTTAAAAATTTGTAAACATCCTAACTCAGTATTGACTAATAGGAGTTACATATGAATACATACAGAATATAAAGGTTTTGCTGTTCACTTAGAAAATCTTTGTGATTTAGAGTGCATGTTTCATTGCCTGAAGAAATTATAATAGATTACAGTGTAGTTCACATATTATTTATATTTGTGTTTGCAAAAATAAGAACTATATAAAATAGCTTATTTATGTTGGACTTTGTTAGACTCTATTTTTGACAATGATAGAAAAAACAGAAAATTACTCTTTTAAATCAGCTAAAGGTTAGGATTATTTAAAGATTATTTTTATACTGTGTTGTGGAAATTAAATATTGGGTTTGCATCTCTTTTTCATTGTTTGCATTTCTGTTTAGATCTATAGATATAGTTAAAATCAGTAAAGTTAAGATCTGGGTGTGACAAGGAATGGCTGGGAGGGGATGGCCAGGTGAGGCACCCCTTGACATGAGTGACATTGAGTTGGCCATGCCCACCCTGTCACATGACCACCAAGTCACGCCCATCAAGACATGCCCACAGAACCAGTAGGGAAAATTTTTAGATTTCACTACTGATTTGTAGCCAGAAGAAATAAGGAGGTACAGCAGAATATATTCTTGAGCCCTGCCCCCTCTTAAGACATAAACTATGTTGTGTTCTGACTGACCTATAACTGAACCATAAACTTGTTTTGACTAGACGACCTCTGACTGAACTGTTGTTATTATGTTTATAGTTGAACTCTACCTGAACTGTTGTTGCCACCCTGGTCATGTGTTTGAATGCTCATACGCTATTGGTTGTTGTGTCTGACAGCTCCCTAAAAAAGGGCTATCTGTCAGACTGCAAGTTGCTGGTTGCTTGAGTGAGCTAATAAAAGAGCTGTTCTGAAGTCTGTCTCCTGCGATCTTTGCCCACAATTTAACAGTGGCGACGAGGGTTTGGGACCAGGAGAACGAAGACCAGCCCTCAAGCGCTGCAACCAGCCAGGCAGCACTAGCCACGTCTGCCTTCTTTCATCGGGATGTCCACCTTCCACCCGCCAGCGCCTTTCGACCCTGCCCATGAAAAATGGGACTCCTACATGCGGCGTTTTGAGTGCTTCCTCGAAGCCAATGATCTGCTGAGGCTGGCTGACAACAGAAAAAGATCTTTGTTTCTGAGCCACTGTGGGCCAGAGGTGTTTGACACCGCAGAATCGTTGTCTGCCCCAACCCCAGTTCACACAGTGACCTGGCAGGTACTCCAGGCAACGCTGAAGACACACTACGCGCCCAGCCCATCCAAGGTTGTCCGGCGCTACGAGTTCCGCCAGCGGCTGCAGCAGGAGGGCGAGACCATCAACCAATACATCGCCACCCTTCATAAAGCCTCCGGCCACTGCGAGTTCCGCGACCTGGATGACATCCTGCTTGACCAGCTCATCTGTGGCATGCAGGACATTCGCCTGCAACGCCGGCTCCTGGCTCGGCCCAACCTCACGCTGGCCACTGCCCTGGACGAAGCCAGAGCTGCTGAGTCCTCATCCAAAGCGGCCGAATCTCTGCACCGTTTCGCCTCCTCTAAAAAGGACACTAAGCCTCCTTCTGCGATCCACATGGGCTCTGTCGAGGAGTCTGTAAGCAGCGACGATGAGGTCTGCCGCACTGACCAGGTGCCCTCCGCCTCCCAAAGACTTCCTGACTGCTTGTGCCAGCTGTGGAGGGCAACACCCGAGGATATCATGCAGATTTAGGCACATTATCTGCCAACGGTGTGAAAGGAGAGGACATTTGGCGCGAGTTTTCCGTGCCATTCTGCCATTGAAAGACATGCATGTGCAGGAAAACCCTAGAAGCGAATCGTCAAATAGATTCGGGTGTGAAAACCATAGACCGCGCCAGAGAGCCTTCGCCAGGCAGCCAGAAACCAACCAAACGTTGGTTGCCCGACCTCCTTACAGACATTGTCCCGGAAGCTCCAATCCTCTTGATTGACTTGGCTGATTCCAGACTGGTCACTTCTGCTGAGGTGGCTAAACACACGGCCAAGGACCCCTCACTCAGAACTGTGTTGAACTGGGTGTTGAGGGGATGGCCAAAGGACCTGGTCAAGCCTGACCTTAAACCATACGAACAGAGATAGCATGAACTGTCAGAGCAAGGGGGTTGCCTCCTTTGGGGCGACCGAGTGGTCATACCAACTAGCCTGCGAGCTGGAATACTTAGGACCTTACATGAAGGCCATCCGGGGATTGTCCGGATGAAAGCCTTGGCTAGGGGGTACGTTTGGTGGCCAAATGTGGATGCAGAAATCCAAAATTGGGTTGGGTTATGCAAACCCTGTCAAGAGTCACGGCCTGCTCCGCCCAAAGCACCAGTCCATGACTGGGAACAACCAAAAAGCCCCTGGTCATGGCTACATGCCAATTTTGCAGGCCCCTGCCATGGCCAAATGTTTTTAATAATTGTCGATGCCTACTCAAAGTGGCTCGAAATATTTCCAATGGGTTCTACCACCGCTGAGGCGGTTATTAAGGTGCTCAGATGCCCTTTTGCCACACACGGCCTCCCAGACATCCTTGTAACGGACAATGGTCCCCAATTTACGGCCACCAATTTCGAGGGGTACCTTGCTGACCTGGGAATTCGCCATGCCCTGTCCTCACCATTCCATCCAGCGACCAATGGACTGGCTGAACGATTCATAAGGTCAGCCAAGGAAGCATTAGGTAGACTGGGCCCAGGGGACTGGCAGGCCGGCATCGATAAATTTCTGAGTACTCAGCACATAACCCCAAGTGCGATCACTGGCCGCAGCCCGGCCGAGCTCTTTATGGGTCGCAGGCTTAGATCCGTCCTAGACCATTTACACCCAAACTACGCCACTAAGGCAAAACCAGAGGTCACACAAAAAACCAGGGCCTTCTCCCTGGAAGATTCCGTATTCGCCCGAAATTATGCCAAGGGCCCCCTGTGGCTACCTGGGGTCATAGAAGCAATCTTGGGTCCACTAACATACGAAGTCCGCCTCCAGGACGGACGTCTCTGGAAGAGGCACATAGATCAGCTTCGCAACCGAGTAAAAGGGGAACCTAACAAACCTCAAAAGGTAACGCCCTGTGTTCTTCCCCTAGCTACCTCAAGCCCGAGTGTCTCGGAAGGTCGACCTGAGGAAGTGGAAGTCCAGCAGCGTTCTCAATTAGAACCGGTTTCCCCAGTCGCAGAGGCCACGCCCGATACATTCCAGGGTCTTCCATGCTCCACCCCAAGAGCAACAACAGACCTGTCCAAACAGGCTGCTGCCTCACCAGAGTCTGAGCTGCACAGGTCAGGGAGGGTTCCCAAACGCCCCGCCTACCTGCGCGACTATGTCTGTCAGACTGTTCCATCTAGAAGGGGAGGGGTGTTGTGTTCTGACTGACCTATAACTGAACTATAAACTTGTTTTGACTAGACGACCTCTGACTGAACTGTTGTTGTTATGTTTATAGTTGAACTCTACCTGAACTGTTGTTGCCACCCTGGTCATGTGTTTGAATGCTCATACGCTATTGGTTGTTGAGTCTGACAGCTCCCTATAAAAGGGCTATTTGTCAGACTGCAAGTTGCTGGTTGCTTGAGTGAGCTAATAAAAGAGCTGTTCTGAAGTCTGTCTCCTGCGATCTTTTCCCACAATTTAACAAACTATGTAATCTGTTACATTCTACTATTAAAGATATTACACAAGAGGTACAAGAAGTGACATCTCTGGACCTAAAGAAGCATATTCTATTATTCTTATATAAGCAAACATATAACTTGAGTTTTTATTCCGGTTCATCCCAAAACAATCCTTTGTGTCCTAATTTTGCTTAAAAGTAAAAGGCATGGCAATCTAGTTACTACCTAATCTGTTTGGTTCCTATCACCCAACCTATTAAATGAATAAACATTTTAAAATTCCCATAAGAAATCTTAGAAGCCACAGTGTGAGAGCACTTTTTTCCAAGTCTATCTACACAAACATCTATGGAAGCCCTTTTCAATATCTTTAGGGCCCTAGGCTGCGATAAAATGTTAGAAACAGACAGCATGATTCACTCCAGAACAGCCAATAAACAGGAAGGCCCAAACCCCCTTCTCTGGCTATTGGTCAGCTGTTTTTTCTCTTTCTTCTTCTAATGCATGAGCCCTGTCTTCATCTGGCAATCTGCCAGCAACAAAGTCTTTGGTTTTATAACTTACAACCGGAAAAGCTTGTCATCATCATTAGCAACACTTGTCAAATGCACACAGTGCATGCACATACACAAACATTTGCATTTGCTTACTAGCTACTTGCTTGAGAATGAAAGCTCTTAACATAAAAAACATACAACTGAAACTATGAATTTTAATTTCCCCATAGCTAAGAATTCATAAATAAAGCAGCAAATTCATGCTACCATGCAGAGAAGAAAATGAGAACGGTTTTGATCATTTCTTTCCTGGATCAATCTTCCAGAATGGCCTCTCAATGCAGCTGCATCCCCTTGCCCAATAAGCTAGGCTAGCCAGGGAGAGGCACATGTCAAAAACTCACATGCATATGATATGACACAACTTTCTTACTTGTATCAGACATTAGGATGCTTGGGTAAAATTGCCTCATTTGTGTAATAACTATTGTAATGTAATTTTCATTGTATTAACCTTATTGTGGCTAAAAATAGATGTCTGTGGTAAAAGGCCCAGCAATATTTGCACCAACTTCTGCACATATATTTAAAAACACTCCCCCCCCCAATCTCTACCACTATATGTCTTCTTCCATCACCTAGTCTTAAATTACTGAATTGTGAAAGGGATGCAGGCTGGATTTTCTGGAAAGAAAAAGAAAAATTGCATCAATCACAATTTATAGACAAGCAAGTCAGTTTTAGTATTCAGGATTTTTGGAATATTTTAAAAATGCTTTTGAAAACATCCCAAGTCCAGACAAAACCAGGATAATTTATTCCAAGATTAAGACAGATATCTTGGAATATGTGTGCTTGTTTGGGGTTCTCAACACTAGGAAATCATACATTTGTGCAGAAATACAAAATGCATAACATACAATAAAAACAAACAACTGTAAACAGCCCATTAAAACAGCATGTACAACTTCAAAATAAAATGATATGTCATCATTACAGATGTAAAATTTCCAGAAATTGAGCTTTATGCATTGGCATTGGGCATGAAAGATCCACCCCATTTACCAATCCACATCCAGGAGCTCAAGTTTTTTCGCCTATGCAGCATTCTCAGTGTACATAAAAGAAAAGATACATTTGTCAAGAATGGTTGTCATAGGGTTCAAGTAAGCAATCAGGAAACAATCAATATTAATATAAATCATAAGGATACAAGCAACAAGTTACAGTCATACAGTCATAAGTGGGAGGAGATGGGTGATAGGAACGATGAGAAAAACTAATAGTAATAGTAATGCAGCCTAGTGAATAGTTTGACAGTGGTGAGGGAATTCTTTGTTTAGCAGAGTGATGGCGTTCGGGAAAAAACTGTTCTTGTGTCTAGTTGTCTTGGTGTGCAGTGCTTTATAGCGACGTTTTGAGGGTAGGAGTTGAAGCAATTTATGTCCAGGAAGAACTTCGTTGTTTTTCCAGATATAGTACAACTTTCTTGACACATAGCTTTAAAAAAATATTTTGTTGCTTTTTGCATGGGAAAAGATTGTTTTCTTTGGGCAACTAAGGAGAGCAATCTTATATGTCAAGTCTTATATGTCTTATATATGGCAGCTAGTGCACTGATGAAGAGGTCTCTCGTTCACAAAAGATTTGTGAATGGCAGGTTTCACATGCTGCACTCAATCATGAGGTGATTTGGTTTTGGCCTAGCAAGATGTGCAAAGTTAGCATCTTCTGGACCATCTTGTCAAAATGGTGCCTGAAATATAATACATCAAACAAAGCTGGCAATGCAAGTCATTTCTATGTGCCACAAACATTACCTTTCAAGGAAAGTATTCCCAGAAGTATGGCATAACATAAATAGGTATCCTTTTCCTAACATTGATTTAGCCATAGTGGTTTGTTTGCTTTTGCTTTAGTGAGAAGTGCAAAGCCAGCCATATTAGTTTGAAGACCATGTTTCATGGCTTAGAGTTCAGGTGTGAACTGGACCACTTTGACTATTTCAACAAATCATGATGACCACAATGATATGATTGAACCCAGGATAGAGTTTAGATGGCATAGTGAACTTTATTGTACTCGCTTCTGGAAATTTGTACATAATAGCCACTTTCTAGCATAAAAAACAAGCTCTGAGCATTGTTTCATTATGAATCCTAGCAAGTCTAGTGCAATTTAAACCCTAGTTATACATGACACATACAAAGATAGAATCAAACGCCCCATAAGGTTTGCTGGTAATTCAATTTAAAATGGAGAGGAGTGAAATCCCCAGTCGAGGTAATTCCTCTTCAATGCCTTGCTTAATAGCATACATGGTCATTGCGCAAGAGATGAATATTGTGTTTGCTTTCTAAGTAAGCACTACTTAAAAGCTCATTAGCTCAACTCAAGCTCAGACTCTACCCTTTGGTGACACTATTTTGTGGTGTTTACTAGCAACTTGCGGACCTGCTTGTCAGAGTTATGCTTGAAGTACAACCTCATCAAACTGAGGTATGTTATCTTGGGAGGAAAATATGCATTTCTAAATCTTTCTGCAAATACGCAGAATTAATTTTTTATTTTGGTTCATTTTCTCTTCAGCCTGGCAAGTTGTTGTGTGAACAGAATAAATGATAACCATCCACTGCAATATTGGATATTGCTAAGTTGAATTTGTTTTGGTCATGTAATTTTGTAGCTTTTTGTCATCTGACTGAGGAAGAAGAGAATGGGTATATGCAATGTCCCTCTCACTGTCTCAAGCATCAGGAGACAGATTTACAGCATTGGTTGGTATCTTTTTCACCATTATGTTCAAGCAGACATTCGGAATGCCTTTATTTATTTATTTATTTATTTATTTATTTATTTATTTATTTATTTATTTATTTATTTATTTATTTATTTATTTATTTATTTATTTATTTATTTATTTATTTATTTATGGTTTCTTATATGCCGCCCCACTCCCGAGGGACTCAGGGCGGCTTACAACACAGGAAAAATACAAGAAAACCAATAAATTCAATTTAAAATCAAAATATAAAAATTAAAAATTTCAATATAAAAGCACCATTCAACCGCCAGACATACCCGGGGGAGAGTGTAGATGGAATTAAGCTCTACCCCCTGCCTGCAGGAAGAGCCATGTCTTAACGGCTTTTCGGAAGGCCAGCAGGGTGGGGATAGTTCGGGTCTCTGGGGGGAGTTGGTTCCAGAGCGCGGGGCCGGCCACAGAGAAGGCTCTCCCCCTAGGACCCGCCAGCCGGCATTGCTTGGCTGACGGGAGCTGGAGGAGGCCAACTCTGTGGGCCCTAACCGGTCGGAGGGAAGTATGAGGCAGAATGCGGTCCCGGAGATAACCTGGTCCTAAGCCATGAAGGGCTTTAAAGATGATGATCAACACCTTGAATTGGACCCGGAGACTAATGGGCAACCAATGCAGCTGGCGGAGTATAGGTGTCACGTGGGTGTACCTTGGCACACCCACCACAGCACGCGCAGCTGCATTTTGCACCAACTGGAGTCTCCGGATACTCTTCAAGGGTAGCCCCATGTAGAGCGCGTTGCAGTAGTCCAAACGGGAGGTGACAAGGGCATGAGTGACCGTGAGTAGAGCCTCCTTCTCCAAGTATGGCCGCAACTGGTGCACCAGGCGAACCTGTGCAAAGGCCCCCCTAGCCACAGCAGTGAGATGGTGTTCCAATTTTAGCTGTGGGTCTAGGAGGACCCCCAAGTTGCGGACCTGATCCGAGGGAGTCAGTTTCGCTCCCTCGAGAACCAAGGAGGGATAGTTGTCATAATCCTTAGGAGGCAATATCCAAAGCCACTCAGTCTTGTCGGGGTTGAGTCTGAGTCTGTTCCTCCCCATCCAGATCCTAACGTCGTCCAGGCATCGGCACATTACATCGGCTGCCACACTGAAGTCAGACGGGGTGGTGATGTACAGCTGGGTGTCGTCAGCGTACTGGTGGAAACACACCCCATGTCTGCGGATGATCTCCCCCAGCGGTTTCATGTAAATGTTAAACAGGATGGACGAGAGGACCGACCCCTGAGGCACCCCGCATAACAGGGGCCTAGGGGTGGATCTCTGCCCTCCCGCCAACACCGACTGCATCCTATCGGCGAGATAAGAGGAGAACCACCGTAAAACGGTGCCTCCCACTCCCAACTCGCCGAGACGATGCAGAAGGATACCATGGTCGATGGTATCGAAAGCCGCTGAGAGGTCAAGTAGCACCAGGATGGAGGAATTTCCCCCATCCCGGGCCCGCCAGAGATCATCCATCAGAGCGACCAAGGCAGTTTCTGTACTGTAGCCGCGCCTGAAACCCGACTGATAGGGATCTAGATGGTCTGTTTCATCCAGAAGCCGCAGAAGCTGAGTGGCCACCACCTTCTCCACAACTTTCCCTAAAAAAGGCAAGTTGGAGACCGGACGATAGTTCTTTAAATCAGCTGGATCCAGGGAAGGCTTCTTCAGGAGGGGTCTCACCACCGCAGCTTTTAATGACTGCGGTACGGAACCCTCCCCCAAAGAAGCGATGACCACCGCCCGGATCCAGCCGCGTGTCACCTCCCTGCTGGCAGAAACCAGCCAGGAGGGGCACAGGTCCAATAAACAGGTGGAGGCCCCCATTGCCCCCATGGCTCTGTCCACATCCTCAGGAGAAACAGGCCCAAACTCCTCCCACAACGGTGGACTAAGACTTGCCCCTGTCAACTCCATGGACTCTGCCCAGCCAGAGTCCAGGTTTGACCGAATCCGAGCGATTTTATCCATCAGAAACTCGGCAAATTCCTCAGCTCTGCCTTGCAAGTGCTCCTCGCTCCCCCCTTTCGCAAGGAGGGAGCGAGTCACCCTAAACAAGGCGGCTGGGCGAGAATCTGCGGACGCAATAAGAGCGGAAAAATAGGATCGTTTTGCCGCCCTTATCGCCACTAAATAAGATCTGATGTAAATTCTTAATAGTGTTCGGTCGGAGTCGGTTTTGCTGGACCTCCAGCGGCGCTCCAGACGTCTCTTCTGGCGTTTCATCTCCCGGAGCTCCTCGGTAAACCAGGGGGCTTTCCGGGATCCACTGCCGCGGAGAGGTCGTAAAGGCGCAATTCGGTCTAAAGCCCCTGATGCTGCGATGTTCCAGCCAGCCACCAGGGAATCAGCCGAACTGTGTACCAGGGCTTCAGGTATTTCCCCAAGTTCCCTCTGGAATCCTTCTGGTTCCATTAGGCGCCTGGGGCGGAACCACCTAGTCGGTCCCGCCTCCCTGCGGGGGAGGAATGGAACTGCGGAATCCAACCTCAGTAGGAAATGATCTGTCCATGACAGAGGGGTGATGACTATATCCCTTATCTTCAGATCATCTCTCCACTGCCCCGAGAGAAACACTAGGTCGAGCGTGTGACCACCCTCATGAGTCGGACCCTGGATTACTTGGGTCAGGTCCATGGTTGTCATGGAATCCATGAACTCCTGAGCTATCCCAGAGGTTTCACCAGCAGAAGGCAAGTTGAAGTCCCCCAGCACCATGAGCCTAGGGAACTCAACTGCCAAGCCGGCTACTGCCTCGAGCAGCTCAGGCAGGGCCTTACTTACGCAGCTGGGAGGCAGGTACGTTAAGAGAAGGCCCACCTGTACCCCTAAGTCCAACTTCAGAAGGAGCGTCTCACACCCAACAATCTCCGGGGCAGGGATCCTACGAGGATGCAGGTTTCCACGTGTTATTATTGCCACTCCTCCCCCCCTTCCCTGGGGTCGGGAATGATGCTGCACTGAGAACCCGTCCGGGCATATCTCAGAGAGAGCTACTCCTCCCTCCTGGCCCAGCCAGGTCTCAGTTATACAAACCAGGTCGGCCCCCTCTTCTGTGATTAAATCACGCATCAGGGGGGCTTTGTTGGAAATTGACCTGGCGTTAAGCAGTAGCATCCTGAGCCCAGGGCCCTGAACACCCTGGTTGCCAGGCACTCGGGATGAGCAAGATGGAACCACATCGGAGGGGCCGGAACAAGGGATCGCTTGTACACAGCGAGGTCTTATTCCCCGAGAGCGGCCCTCCCCTCTGCTCCCGCCATACCTGCCTCTTAAATAGCTTTGATCTGCTTGTTGCTTTATTAGACGTCTGAGCTTATCTTTTTTGTAGAGCTTTGCCTGTTTGGTTTAACCTAAAAAGCCAGAGTCACCCTTTGCACATGATTTATTTATTTTTATTTTATTTATTTATTTATTTATTTTTATTTGTAGATGTTCAAATTGGCCAGGTTCTTAGAACATGCTAAACCATAAACTGTGCTGAAAAGCCAGTATCTGGGATCAGCCAGATACAATTATGGTCTGGAAGGGAATACAAAATTTATTTGGGAGGCTTGATTTCTTTTGTTAGGAAGAGAAGAAGGCATGACTAGGAACAATCCAATATATGAAAGATACTTTCCTTCCATAAACCACTGTCAACGGATTCATCTTTCAACTTCTGTATACAGTATGTCTACAAATTCACCTGAATAATATTGGATTGCCCTTCTTACACCCCTTCATGACAGGGATTGAATTATGAAAATGTAAAACAATCTGTTTACTGACATCATGACACCACAAAATCTACCCTCAAAACAGATACTTCCTTCCTTCATCACTATCTTGGATTAGGCACCTCTTCAAAGCACGATTGAGGAAAAAATTTACAGACAGGGGGATTGAGGGGATTAATGTAATAATAACATCGGATGCAATCTTTGGGCTCATTTACACTACTTCCTTGTTCTGGTCTGAGACACTTGCTTACAATTTTTTTGAGTATTCAGCTTTAAAACAGACTGATAGTGAGAACAGGATTACTGGCCTACATTCCTGAGATGTAGTAAAAGGAATGATATGGAAACCAGTGGTTTAACAATTGACATAGTTTGCACCATTTAGGGACAGGAATAAAATACATTCTCATTATGTGTGAATGAGCACTTTAATTCCCCTTCCTTGAACATAATACCATATTTACTTAACAAAACCCCAAAATTAAATCTTAGGCAAACTTACCATGTGGATAGTTTTTTTTAAAAAAAAAAAAGCTGGATGCATACGGTAACGTTCAAAGTGGTCAGTTAAAATACTGATGTCTGAAAACTCAACTAAAATGCTGAATATTTTTGCCAGGAGCTTTCAATCCTTCAAGATGGGGCATAATGTTGGGTTTCAGACAAATGCAGTTGTTTAATTGACTTGGTTCAGCTACCAAGTTCCCACACCCCCACTCACCCCCTGGAGTTCCAAAGTTGCAGCTGAATTACAATGTTTAATGTGAAGGACGTATAAAATAAATACTTGAGGAATTATGCTAACTTAATCATTTATATTATAACAGAATAACAGAGTTGGAAGCTACCCTGGAGGTCTGCTCAAGCAGGTGACTCTATACCATTTCAGACAAATGGTTGCCCAATCACTTTTAAACATCTGCAGTGTTGGAACATCAACAACTTCTGGAGGCAAGCTGATCCACCGTATTTTTCGGAGTATAAGATGCACCTAAGTATAAGACGCACCTTAGTTTTTGGGGAGGAAAATAGGGGAAAAAAATCTTCCTACCAGGTATTCATCTGGCTAGCATCCTTAGTCTGGTCAGCTTCAGCACATTATTTTATCCCCTGGTTAGGGCTGAAAAAAATCTTCATCGGAGGGAGTAACAATGAAAACAAGCCTGCAAAGACTTAGGGCTGGGAAAAAAACTTATTCAGAGGGAGTAGCAATGAAAAAATCCTACAAGCCGGGAAGATCGTTTGCACCTCATTAGGGCTGAAAACAAGCCTGCAAGCCAGGAAGATCATTAGCACCTCGTTAGGATGGGGAAAAAAGCTTCAAAAAAGCTACATTCGGAGTATAAGATGCACCTAAATTTTCAGCCTCCTTTAGGGGGGGGAAAATACTCTGAAAAATACGGTAATTGTTCTCACTGTCAGGAAAGTTGTCCTTAGTTCCAGGTTAGATCTCTGATTGATAAGTTTTCATCCATTCCTTCTAATTCTGCCTTCAGGTACTTTGGAGAATAGACTGACCTCCTCTTCCTTGTGGTAGCCCCATATATGGGAATACTGTTAACATGTCACCCCTAGTCCTTCTTTTCATTAAACTAGACATACCAAATTCCTTCAACCATTCTTCATATATTTTAGCTTCCAGTCCCTTAAACATTTAGTATTTTTGTCCTGGATCTTATATGAGGCCCCCAAAATGTTGCACACCCATAATTAGCAATGGTGCATGCCAACTACTATAATACCATTTTCCCCCTTTAAAATGTTCTAAGTTGTAAGTAAAACAATTGTTAAATCATGTATTGTACTTGTCTCTGAAAGAGGGAAATTACTAGATATTCTCTACCTTCTTTGTATTCAACACTGTGAATTGATTTTTTTGATGGGAAATAATGTAAACACTTTGGTACAATCAAGCACAGATGCTGTCGTCCATCTGATAGGATCATATAGCTCTTCTGGATATAGTCACGGCAGCAGCCTTATACAGATAAAACTGAAAAATTCTACTCTACATGGTGAAACATTGATTATAAGTACAAGATAAGCCTCCACAGCATTCATTAGTACAGCCTTCCTCAAACCTACATTATTGGGATGTGAATTTCAATTCTCAGAATTCCCATTCAACATACTGCCTGGCAATTCTGGAGTCTGAAATCCAGTGCAGCTTAAGGAACCTTGATGAAGATGGCTGTTTTAATATTTGGGCAGAAGTTGCCATATTTCTGTAAAGCTAATATTTCTTTTACCATTGACTTTGGTGCAAAACCATTCTAAGCACTATAAGTCTTGTGTTGCCTATCTATCTTATTCCATGTTTCTAAGATTCTTTGAAGGTAACAGCATTCCATGCACCTTTGGCATTTAGTCATGCTGGCCACATGACTGCAGAGACTTCTTCGGACAGAGCTGGCTCTTTGGCTTTGAAACGGAGATGAGCACCGCCCCCTAGAATCAGGAACGACTAGCACATATGTGCGAGGGGAACCTTTACCTTTACCTTTTTAAGATTATTTGACAACATACCAATTAGACAAACAAATGGCTAAGAATTAATGATGGCTAGATGATATCTCTGTGTTCAATGACAGCTTGTCCTCTGTAGATCATTTGCTGGTGAAAAAGAAGGGTTTTCCCAAGGATTGTCTTCCCCAAATTGGTATCCTCAATATGTGTCGAGACTGAAGTTTTATCAGCCAGTATATCCAAAAGTATTTGTATCGTCATTTTTCTATGGCTTTCAGGCAAAAATTAGAATTAACATGTAAATGTCAGGCACAAGGAATCAGGACCATCAGTTAGGTTGCAGCATAGAAGATTTACTCAAGCCATATCTAAGAATCTGGTTGGCTAAAATTCAACACTAAATTGGCACCAGATAAGGGTCAATGGAAGTCAGGAGGGGTTAATGATGTGTTTAACTTGCTCTCCCACATCTGGTTGCTCTTCTCCTAACAATAGCAATAGCACTTAGACTTATATTTGGCTTCACAGTGCTTTACAGCCCTCTCTAAGTGATTTACAACATATTGCCCCCAACAATCTGGCTCCTCATTTTACCGTCCTCAGAAAATGAAAGGCTGAGTCAACCTTGAGCCAATAGAACTGTTGGCAGTCAGCAGAATTAGCCTGCAATACTGCATTCTAATCACTGCGCCACCACAGCTCTTGCCTACTTCTTTCCTATGGTGAATGACTTTAGCTCAGTAATCTCTAAAGAACTCTTCTAAGTAACATAGTCCATGAACTTTAATGAAGTGATGTAAATGTTAAAAAGAACCCCATAGTGTCGCTATAAGCCATTAATATACTCTATAAGCCATTAATATACTTTCTTATTCTACCTATCTATCCTCCAGAGCAAAATATCCCACTGGATATTTAGTGATTTTCTTTGGAAATTGCAGAAAGTTGTGACAGCCAGTTTGGCCTAGAAAAGCGGAGACTGTGAGGCAGAAGTGGGTTCTAAAACCTTTACTACCAGTTCGCGTGCGCACTTGCACACGCACGATGCTTCTGCACATGTGCAGAAGCGTCCTGGGCAGGTGGGCAGAGCCTCCCGCTGCCGGCACTACCGGTTCTTAGAACCGGGCCAAACCGGGAGCAACCCACCACTGCTGTGAGGAGACTAGTGATTAGTCTTACCTTAGGCATGAAAAACCAGGTGGGTGACTTTGGCCCAGTTGTTTTATCTCAATCCCTCACAGGATTGTTGTTGTTGTTATGGCGGAAATAGGAGGAGGAAGGAGTATATGTATCTCTACTTCCTTGAAATGTATATGGAAAAAAGCAGGATTTTTAAAAATCTAAAATAAATAATGGAAAAAATTGAAAACTGTAATTACAAACTGATGTGTTCCTTCCTTGGGGAGGAGAAAATGGTCAAAGAAATGTTCTCCCTTTATGTATTGGCCAATCTTCTGCCACTTACTCTTATTAAGTAGCAAATATAACCTTTTCTGACCAAGTCATTGCGTATTTCACTTTTTAATATGGTTATTATTCCACATTATCTGGTATGTTACTCAATTAACCTGCCTCTAAAGGGATGGGCTGACCTTCACCAATAGAGAAAAAACACACTGACTTTCTGCAGAGCAGCAGGAAATCTACACTCTTAATTCGATAGTGATAAACAGGGACTGTAGTTCTGGATAATGTTCTTTCCCTAATGTGAGTTAACGAAACAGATTCACTATCCAAGAGTTAGCCAATGTTGGCTTTATTTTGAGTTACTGAGATTTTTGTCTGAAATTAAAAGAGATGGCCTTCCTTTGAGGATTAACAGGACAAATTTTTAAAACAGAATTATCAAGACTTCACTCCTTCCAAGTAACACATAGATTTTTTTTGTTTTGTTTAAATACATAAACCTGACAATGAAAGTTACACTATTTTCAAAGTACATAAACAATGCTTTCAGATGTAGCAGTGAAGCATGGGAGTAAAATGTTAAATTTAATGTATTGAGAATGCTTAGAAGGTGAATTATCACATCATACTGGACACTGAATCACTAATAATGAAAGATATTTTGACGGTAATCTATGAATGTATGCACATTATTTTAATTTTATATGCTGATTCAAATGTTCTTATCCTGTCAAGAGAAACATGAGCCTAAAGGTGGTGAATGAGGAAAGTTTAATTACATCTGGAAAATAGTAAGGCAAATAAGAAAGTCCAGGGGTTTTCAATTTCTTCAGGCTATGGAATCTGCTACTTAAATGAAACAAATAAACAAACAAATTTGTTTTCTCCTGATCTGAAGACAACTCTGTAGTCCTAGAAAACTGGCTGCATTTGAGCAAACATTTTTGCTTCTGTATCCATTACAGAACCATCACAGTTAGAACAACCCTAAGCTGGCCTATATATTATGTATCTAATAAACAAACAAACAACTAAATAAACAAACAAACAAACAAACAAATAAATAATATAAACAAATAAATAATATAAAATAATATAATATAATATAATATAATATAATATAATATAATATAATATAATATAATATAATATAATATAATATAATATAATATAATATAATATAATATAATATAATATAATATAATATAATATAATATAAAACAATATAAAACAAAACAAAATAACATAATATAAAATAATAAAATAATAAAACAATAAAACAATAAAACTAAACTAAACTAAACTAAACTAAACTAAACTAAACTAAACTAAACTAAAATAAAATAAACTAAAATAAAAAATAAAATAAAATAAAATAAAATAAACTAAAATAAACTAAAATAAAAAATAAAATAAAATAAAATAAAATAAAATAAAATAAAATAAAATAATAAAATAATAAAATAAAATAAAATAAAATAAAATAAAATAAAATAATAAAATAAAATAAAATAAAATAAAATAAACTAAAATAAAATAAAATAATAAAATAAAATAAAATAAAATAAAATAAAATAAAATAAAAAATAATAAAGTAAAATAAAGTAAAATAAAGTAAAATAAAATAATAATAAAATAATAATAAAATAAAATAAAATAAAATAAAAAATAAAAAATAAAATAAATAAAATAAAATAAAATAAAATAAAATAAAATAAAATAATAAAATAAAATAAAATAAAAAATAATAAAGTAAAATAAAGTAAAATAAAATAATAATAAAATAATAATAAAATAAAATAAAATAAAATAAAAAATAAAATAAAATAAAATAAAATAAAATAAAATAAAATAAAATAAAATAAAATAATAAAATAAAATAAAATAAAATAAAATAAAATAAAATATAAAATAAAATAAAATAAAATAAAATAAAATAAAATAAAATAAAATAAAATAATAAAATAATAAAATAAAATAAAATAAAATAAAATAAAATAATAAAATAAAATAAAATAAAATAAAATAAATAAATAAAATAAAATAAAATAAAATAAAATAAAATAAAATAAAATAATAAAATAAAATAAAATAAAATAAAATAAAATAAAATAAATAAAATAAAATAAAATAAAATAAAATAAAATAAAATAAAATAATAAAATAAAATAAAATAAAATAAAATAAAATAAAATAAAATAAAATAATAAAATAAAATAAAATAAAATAAAATAAAATAAAATAAAATAAAATAAAATAAGAACCTGCCTCAGGGGCAATATCAGATCAGCAACCACGCCAGCATCTAATTGGGAATGAAGCTGAGCGATTTTGTCTTCCAGAAAATCCACAAATTCCTCAGCGTGCCCTTTCAGGTGGACCTCAATCTCCTCCTTCCCCAGGCGTTGAGACCGCTCACCTTAAAGAGGGTCACTGGGTGATTATCTGCAGATGCAATTAGTGTAGAGAAGTATTTACATTTTGCAGCACGAATCACCACAAGGTAGGCCTTAATAGCAGCTCTTACCCGTGTTCAATCAAGTTCATCCCTTGTTTTCCGTCAGCGGCACTCTAGATGTCTCCTCACTATGCTTTATGAATTTGTAGGAAATAAAGAGGGAAAAAATCCCTACTGATATGAATTCTCTAACAGACTGTAACAATGTCTTCCTTTGTAGCCTTATGATTTAAACCCCTCCTTCAATTGGAAATGCATTCCTTATTTTACAGCTGATCTTTCTTTTCAATTCCAGTCAATATTCCTGAACTTACTATATAATGTCAAGAGAATTCATCATTAAAAGCTGAGAACATAAATGCCTCTCTAGAACTCAAGATCCCAAGAAACTAGTGAAATAATTGTTTTGTGGTGAACAGCTGCATGCAAGGGATTTCATCACATGCAATAACTATTACCAAAGGAGTTTCTCAATTTTCAGTTAAGTTAAAATAACAGAAGGCCAATGCATTTTTGAAAACAGATGTTCTGAGAATAGTCCTGCAAAAATTAGGCATCTAGGTAATTAATGTCTGAGGGAAAGTAATTCTGTCTCTCTTTCTCTCTCTCTCACGTCCCCCAGTCCTCAAGAAAGGACATGTTAGATGTGTATTCTTCATTTTGGGGATTATAATTAAGAAAAGTTAACAGTATAATTAGTAAGCCAATGATTAGCCACTGTGACATGCCTTTAAATTTTACTTAAAATGGCCATAAGACATGGACATAAATGACTATTATCTGCTTCTCTGAGGAGAAACAGCAGGAATACAAATAATAACCATACTGTTCTCTAACTGAAGCTTAATGTTTCAATGCTATGTGTGTCATACAAGGCTTAAATTCAATGCAAACAAGATTTTCTTAACATGGAAACTAAGGTTTCTATTATAGAGGATATAAAGAAACTAGTATCATTAGCCATAATTTCAAGTATTGGCATTTGTCTTAGTTATCATTGAATTTCAGGATACTTTCAGGACAGTATGTTAAAGATTCAGTTTACATAGAATAACATGAGTACGCTTAAGGCATGGGTGTCAAACTTGCGGTGTCGTGTTGGTGTCACATGATGTTTCATGACATTTTTCCCATTCGCAGAGCTGGGATGGGCATGGCCTACATGTGACACATCCGGCCTGCGGGCCACCAGTTTTATACCCCTGGTTAAGGTAAGACTGGGCTTTCGCTGTACCTGTGCTTACCAATCAACATATGCCTAAAGTAGTTTGTACTTATGGCTAGAAGGGAATACTGCATGTGGCATTGTTGTGACTAAGACTGTTAACTAGTGTACACCTTTTTCTAATTTACTAAAAAAACATGTTACGAAAAATCCTTGATTGATCAAAGGATTGACCAAAGGATGAACAGTAATATTTGTGGATTTATCCAGTGATAATCATGGAATACAGAAGACTATTACCGTATTTTTTGGAGTATAAGACGCACCTTTTTCCTCCCTAAAAGTGGCTGAAAATTCAGGTGCGTCTTATACTTCGAATGTAGCTTTTTTCCAGCCCTAACTAGGTGCTAACAGATCTTCCCAGCTCTTACCTTGCAGGCTCTTTCATTGTTACTCTCTCAGAAGAATGTTTTCCAGCCCTAAGTCTTTGCAGGGTTTTTTTTCATTGCTCTACTTGCTCCAAAGAAGTTTTTTTCTAGCCCTAACCAGGTGCTAACAATCTTCCCAGCTCTTACCGGCTTGCAGACTCTTTCATTGTTACTCTCTCAGAAGAATGTTTTCCAGCCCTAAGTCTTTGCAGGTTTTTTTTTCATTGCTCTACTTGCTCCAAAGAAGTTGTTTTCTAGCCCTAACCAGCTCTAACGATCTTCCCAGCTCTTACTGGCTTGCAGGCTCTTTCATTGTTACTCTCTCAGAAGAAGGTTTTTTTAAGTCCTAACCAGGAGATAAAATAATGTGCTGAAGCTGACCAGACTAAGGATGCTAGCCAGATGAATACCTGGTAGGCAGATTGTTTTCCCCTATTTTCCTCCCCAAAAACTAAGGTGCGTCTTATACTCCGGTGCATCTTATACTCCGAAAAATACGGTACTTGGAATACAAGAGAAGAAAACACAAAGGAAAGAAGAAAATGAAATATATTTGCTCTATGTCTCAAAATAATGAACAGTGAAAAGATATAATAGATCTGAATCAAAGTGGCATGAACTTGTGGAGTGGAAAGGAATACATGATGAAAGTCTAGGTGTAGATTAAATCATGAATGAAAGAACTAAAATGTAAAATTTTAATCAGTATTATCTATATATTGTGGTAAGCACATACGAAAGTCAACGTTCATAGATTAGTGAAAATGGCATGTTATAGTCAGTGAACAATGGTTATGGAAGAACCAGAGTTGATTTCATTGTTTATAAAGGAGAGAAAATTAATTAAAATATCATGTGAAGGAACAGACCATTATATGATAGTATCAAAAGCAGACATTGGGGGAAAAAATCAACTGAAGAAAGGGGAAGAAATGGAAGTAAAAGTGAAGGAAGTGGAGAAAGAGAGGGTGTAAGTCCTGTATGATAAAAATATTAGGAGCCAGAGTAATTTTCCAAGAAAATGAGTGGAAAGCAGGCATAAGGGAGAAGAACATAGAGTCTACTTGAAACAGTGAGAAAATACTATAATTATATTATAGTGCTATATAGAAGTATGAAGAGTTACATTAATAAAAAGTATGAAAAGGGATGCTTGGTGGAACAATGAAACAAAAAAGGCTGCAGTGATTAAAAAGCACATATAAGTCAATGACTGCTACAAAAAATGTGACAAGCTCTTTTCAGCTTGTTGGGTTAATAACTCCTTTTTGTGTGAAGCTGGTCAAGCATATATTTGAATTCATAATTAACGATGTTAATAAATGTTATCTGAATCATGCATAAAAACCACATCTCTTTTTTGGGGGAACAATTTTATGGAAGTCCTTAATAAACAGTAAAAATTAATACAAACTAAACTAGAAGAAAGATTGAAAAGAAAAGAAAAAAGTTCAGAAGGTGCAGGGGGAAAAAAGGAGAAGAGGGAAAAACGGGAACAAAGGCAGCAATAAAAAATGGCTCCCCAACCATATCTCAATCATGTAGCTCTTTGGCAAATGTGAGTGCACTTAGTGTACATTACCGCACATTAAACGAAGTCAAAATTAAAGAGAATTATATAGAATTATACTGTCAAATTAAAATATTTTATTTTACCTGTTAAAAGACCCGTACCTATCACTACTATGAATACTTCAACAAAGAAGAGACTAAACCATAAAAGCAGCATAATAAAAAGACCTTCAAATGTTTGCCTAACAGCTACATAATAGGCAATTGAAAGAACATAGAGTCAAAGAGTGGAAATTATCTCAAAGAACACCCAGTTCAACTTGAATCAATCTTTCAAAGGAGGCAATCTGGGCTCTGCTTAAGCATCCTACAAAGAGTATTTTCTACCTTCTGGGCAGGTTGTTCCATTGTAAAACACTTGCGTTATTAAGAAGTCTGATCTAATATTCATATTAAAATATATATTTCTTATAATTTATATTAAATTCGTCTTGCTTCTTTTATAGCTTCACCCCTTTTATACACATAATGACATAGCATAGACGTAGAAAAAGTTAAGGGGCTTGGTGACAATAGTGCACCTGATATTTTGCACAATTCTCCCCTTTGTGATCATATCTCTTTTGCAAACTGACCACATCCAACTCCTTCAGATTACTTGGTTTCTAAGATCCGTTAAAAAAAAATTCTCATTAAACATTACTCAAATATGGCTCAATATTCCCTATAATGATTATGTGTTTGATTTGGTATCTAGTTTTATTACAGGATTAAACAACCATAAAACATAAAACTTTTGAACCTGTTTTGAACTTGAGGTTTCTCTTCAGAATCTATATGCAACCAGTTGAGTAAATTCCTGAGACACTTTCCAAGGTAGTGTAGTGTGGATATCGTTGTATGTATGTACACATATCTTAAACTGTACATAGAAAGCAATTATGTATTACTGTGATTCAATGTGTTGGAATATATGCTGGCAAAACTCAGTTTTAAACTTAAAAGTAAATAGGCATCCACTGTAGATATTTCAACACAGGAATCAAATGTTTCTGATTCTTTAATTATTCAGCAGCCTGTGTATCTTATTTTGTGTCAACCACAAGTTTCTGACACTTACTAGGGCAACTCTAGTACTAGGCTTCCCAGAAACATCCGTAATTAAAGAAGAGGAAGGTTTAATAAAACTAATCAAATAACATATTTTACATTTTTATTTCTTTCTCATGTCTTACTCTTGTCACAAAATGCTTCCTTTTTCCTGATAACCCAAACATGATTCCTAGTATGTATATAATGACACGGTTACTTGAAAGTTTGGTTAGATGGACTAAAATGGTATTTTATAGCTAGACCCCAATTTATTTTTTGCATTAGTTTTGTGTCCTAAATCAAAAGGCCTTTTCAGGTGAATGTATGGCATATCTGAAGATTCATGAGTATAAATTTATATATACCAACAAAGAAATAAAGGGAGACTAGTATAGATCTATCTCAAGCTATTTAGCTTTCATCACCTAGCTCTCATCAGCTAGCCATAATGGAGGGAGGTACTGTATGCAGTGGGGTAACACAGGTTCTGTTTTAGGCCCAGTACTCTTCAACATATTCATCAATGATTTGGATGAGGGGATAGATGGGGAATTCATCAAATTTGCAGACGATACCAAGCTAACAGGAAAAGCCAACACTCCGGAAGATAGACTTAAGATACAGAAGGATCTTGACAGACTTGAACATTGGGCACTATCTAACAAAATGAAATTCAATGGTGAAAAAAGTAAGGTTCTACATTTAGGCAAGAAAAACAAAATGCACAGGTACATTATATGTGGTACCTCGCTCAATAGTGGTGACTGTGAGAGGGATTTTGGAGTCCTAGTGGACAATTACTTAAATATGAGCCAGCAGTGTGCTGCAGCTGCCAAAAAAGCCAACACAGTTCTAGGCTGCATAAACAGAGGGATAGAATCAAGATCACGTGAAATGTTAATACCACTTTATAATGCCTTGGTAAGGCCACACTTGGAGTAATGCATCCAATTTTGGTAGCCATGATGTAAAAAAGATATTGAGACTCTAGAAAGAATGCAGAGAAGAGCAACAAAGATGATTAGGGGACTCGAGGCTAAAACATATGAAGAACAGTTGCAGGAACTGGATATGTCTAGTCTTATGAAAAGAAGGACTAGGGATGACATGATAGCAGTGTTCCGATATCTCAGGGTTGCCACAAAGAAGAGGGAACCAAACTATTCTCCAAAGCACCTGACGGTAGAACAAGAAACAATGGGTGGAAACTAAACAAGGAGACTTAGAACTAAGGATAAATTTCCTGACAGTTAGAACAATTAATCAGTGGAACAACTTGCCTCCAGAAGTTGTAAATGCTCCAACACTGTAAGTTTTAAAGAAGAGATTAGATAACCATTTGTCTGAAGTGGTGTAGGATTTCCTGCCTAAGCAGGGGGTTGGACTAGAAGACCTCCAAGATCCCTTCCAACTCTTCTATTCTATTCTATTCTATTCTATTCTATTCTATTCTATTCTATTCTATTCTATTCTATTCTATTCATAATCTTCTGGAATTTGAACCTGGGATTCGAATCCCAAAAGGATATGGCTAACTGATGAGAGCTAAATAGCTTGAAATAGATCTTTACTAGTCTCCCTTTATTTCTTAGTCGGTAAATATAAATTTAACACAAAATAGTTTGTCGCAAAAGCGACTGCCTACGAAGGCTCCTGGATTGGGGCTGAAAGGCTAAAGGGAAGCAGTATGCTGTATCCCATATTTGGGTAGACCAGGTTGCCCTGATCGAAAAAACACTTAATTTGTGAGTATAGTTGAAAAATTAGTGCTCAAAATCTTTCTGGATAGTTACATTGTATATTTGCTGAACAGATGCTGAGGCATCTTTTTAGGTTCTACAGGGAGCCTAGCATAAAATACCCATTAACATGTTTTCAATACACAAAGGTCTAGGTAAAGTGGGGGGGGGGGGAATGCATGGATACATATAAGTAGGTTTGGGAAACAATTCCAAACCAATATCAGACTCAATCTCTCATCTCTGTCAGTAATTCACGCTCCAGTTTCTTCCAGCATTTATCAAGTGGCAGCATTTCACAAGATTATCCTGGAAGGGAAAATCTAGAACAAATGCAGCTCTGTGTATCAATTTTCAGGACCAGATCCTAAATAATAGTCACAGAAATGTTTCTTTTCTCTGCAAAGAAGAACTGAAAACATGTATATCTTAATTTTTTCCCCTAAGGTATAAATCTCCTCCAAGAAGAGCAAATATGCTATATTTTTTTTGCATTTGCATTTGGCAGTAGTGACACTATGCAACTGATTTTGATACTACATTCTACTTCCAGAATATGACGTTGCTTTCTAATATAGCAGGAACGACAGTATAATATTGGATAATAGAATAATGTTTGCAATATTTGATTTGCACGATATCGTTTTCTGCTTCAGGAATAGGTTTTATTTCATTCCCTTTAGGGTAGCAGCTGATGCTGACAATGTTTCCTATAGCTACAGTAGAGAGTGCATCTGTCATTAAAGAAAGATAGAACCTGCTTCTTTTTACCATAGTTTTTTTTTAAAACTATGGTACAGTAGTGATTAAGGTGTTAGGTGTTTGCCAGTGAGAAGACCTAAGTTTGACTCAAATTCCCCCCCCCCCCGATTCCTGGTAGCTGTCTGAGCCTAACCTCCCTTCAGCTTAACCTATCTTGCAGTGTTATTTTTGTAGGCTTAAAATGGAAAGTAGAACCATTCTAAATATATCTATTCTATAGCTGAATTTAATCCACCGCTTGCCTCATTGACAGTAATGTTGTTTTGTTTCACTTGTTAACAGTGATGCTTTTTAGCACTGACTTTTATCATTTACATTTAATTTTAGTTCTGTACATTAAAGTGAATGTAAACATGTTACCATAAATACCAATAGTCCTATGCACATATGTTACTACATTTGTAAAGTTATAATTCAATTATCTAGTGCTTGTCTACATTGGCTTATAACTATATTTTCACCTGTTCACATTTAAACTTCAGTGGATCAAAAATCTGGAATAGATGATTTTTTTTCTCAGAAATAGTTATGTTTTCTCTTCTCCTTTGATCACATACATGGCACATACATGATGTGGGTATAAATGGGACATATGATTTAGACATGCTGAAAAACTTCAGCAAGTATAGCAATTCCTGCATGACTTTATATGCCTTTACTTCCAGCATAAAAAGAATGAGTAATTCCCAAAAAAGAGGATATCTGTAGCTCAAGGTTGAACTGTGAAGTCCTTGGGGCCCTCTGAGCTTTGTTATTTACTTGTATATGTTTCATTACCTGACTGGAAACAATATCAGTATAGGTGAGTGTGACCTCTGTTCCCTGTTATATACAATAACTTGCCCTGCCAATGCCGATGGGTGTGTGGCAGGGGTGAAATCCAGCAGGTTCTGACAGGTTCTGGAGAACCGGTAGTGGAAATTTTGAGTAGTTTGGAGAACAAGTAGCGGAAATTTTGAGTAGTTCGGAGAACCAGCAAATACCACCTCTGGCTAGCCCTAGAGTGGGGTGGAAATGGAGATTTTGCAATATCCTTCCCCCAGGAGTGGGGAGGGAATGGGGATTTTGCAGTATCCTTCCCCTGGAGTGGGGTGGGAATGGAGATTTTGCAGTATCCTTCCACTGCCACGCCCACCAAGCCACACCATGCCCACCAAGCCATGCCCACAGAACTGGTAGTAAAAAAAAAATTGGATTTCACCACTAGTGTGTGGTTTGAATGAGCAGTCTTGGTTATTTGAGGCTTGAAGTTTTCCTCAAACTGTTACCAGTAAGAAGCCCAGCTTCTTAGTGCAACGGTTGTAGACCTAAAAGAAATCTTCTATGGGAAGATGTGCAGGTTTCAGATTAAAAAATCAAACTTAGATTTAGAAAACCTAGGAAATTCAATACCATCTTTTATGCCTCTTCTCAAAATGCTACCTCATGTAAGAAGATATATAGGCAACTTGTCTGAAATTATAAGAGCAGACGTGTTATTGATCATATAAGCCCATCTCAGGACTTGTGTTAAGCGGAGAATCTGTGGAAAATGTTGAAGATTAGCAAATCTGTAAGGATTCAGTCAGACAGCAGAATAAGAGTTAAGTATGGTACTTTTATTTCACCTTTTTATTATGGATTTCATAGCTCTTTCTCATTGATTAGATCTACCTCATCCCTTTGAGGTCAGCTAGGCAAATAAGAAAATGATTTGACAAAGTTAACCATAGTAAACCAGGGATTCAAAATGAAAGTTGCTCATTTCAACTCATCTATTATTCTGCATTCTCTCCTTCACCATATTGACCTCACTGCTTCTTTTACTAATAGTAAATAATGGATTGGCAATAAATGGCAGCATACCTGTGTCTGATGCTAGGCTCAGTAACAAAGAAGGATCATCTTGTTTGCAAATTACTAGAAGATAGTTCATCTAGCTCCATGGTTACAGTTATAATTTAGAACAGATATCAGGCCAATCACATATCTAAAATGAAAGCAAGCTATGGGTTTAACTAATCACACTATCTCCCACCCCAAATAAACTATACTGGGATTTGTCAGTCACAAAACACCCATATATCAGAAGATAAAACAAAGCATTAAGCTGTAGGCACCACCATTTTATTTTCTAATAATATCTCTGGAGTCTGTGTTGGGGCCCAGAGGCATCATTGGAAATACAATTTATGCTTCAAGCTAGCAGTTTGTTTTGCAGCTTGCTATTTTCCTCTTCTATTATTTTTAACTAAGATGACTTAAACAAAATTAAATATAGCAGAGAATATATAGACCAGTGATGGCGAACCTTTTTCTTCTTGCGTGCCAAAAATGGGAGTGTGCACGTGTAATAGTGTGCCCGCGTGCCGGCACACAACCGCCCCCATGCGCGCCACACTGCACATGAGCACATCCTGTGCATGCCCCCCCGGTTGGGCCGTTTTCCACCCCCAGGCTTCCCTGAAGCCTCCGGAGTGTGAAAAACAGCCCAATGGGAAAAATGGAAGTCTGTTTTTCCTAACTTCCAGTTTGCCTGTTGGGCCATTTATCGTACTCCGGAGGCTTCAGGGAAGCCTTCTGAAGCCAAAACGGCCTTCCCCAAGGCCGAAAATCAATTGGCAGTGCTGACATAGGACAACGCTCGAGTGCCCTCAGATACGGCTCCATGTGCCACAGGTGGCACGCATGCCATACATTCGCCATCACAGATATAGACCAAGGGATGTTTCATCAAATACATTGCTACCGTGGGGGTATCACAACTAGATTTCCCTTGCTAAGAGATTACAGAAGGCCTTCTAATCAGGGATAGAAAGAGGGAGCATCAGTCTCTGCCAGAAAAGTTGCAACTGCTGGAGCACCATTTGTTCCGATGTGTGGCTTTAGGAGAACTAGCGGCCTTTTCAAGAAGAATGGTGGTGTTTATTATCATTGCCACCAAATCCATTGCAGCAGGTGATGTGAACATTTTTCCAAGCTTCTTTGGAGGAAATAGGGAAATATCATATTGGATTAGGCTAGCAGCAGCACAAGCATCCATTCAAATCAGTGGTGGGTTGCTCCCGGTTCAGCCCGGTTCTAAGAACTGGTAGTGCTGGCGGTGGGAGACTCCACCCACCCGCCCGGGACACTTCTGTGCATGTGCAGAAGCATCACACATGCGCACAAACCAGTAGTAAAGGGTTTTATAATCCACTACTGATTCAAATCTCTCTCCTTGAAAAGGATTACTTTGAATAGAAAGATGTCTAAGTTGATGATATTTTGCTGAACTAAATACCTGTAGCCATTTTGAAATGCTGAAAGGAATTGTTTTAATCTTCCTACCCTATGACATTTTCCTTATCATGTGTGCGTATCTTTCCACACTAAACACACAAACTTGGGAGACTAGAGCTAGCTATATTTTCTCCTTAATGCTAGTAACAACGTTGGAAACAGTTATTTTGATAGAGAAACGGGTGGTAATGAACCAATTAAACATCCCACTCCCTAGCATTTCTCTTATTATATTCCAAAGTATTTGTTCTCCCTTGTTCTGGATAGAAGGAAGAAAACTAATCAGTTTTCCACACAGCATGTGGTCTGACCTTGAGTGTGATAACATTTTAAAATGAAACCGGGTCATCTAAGATTGAGAAATGTTGAAGTAAGAGTTTAGTTAGGGTTTATGTACTGAAAGTCAGTTTGGTGTAGTGGATATGGCATCGGCCAGAAACAGAGAGACTGTGAGTTCTAATCCTGTTTTAGGCATAAAGACAGGTGACCTGGGGCCAGTTACTCACTCTCAGCCCTAGGAAGCAGGCCAAGGCAAAGCATTTCTGGGGGGGGGGGAATGCCAAGAAATCTGTAGGGACTAATCCAGGCAGTTGCCAGAGGTCAGCACTGACTTGAAAGCATGCATATGGGAGTGTGTGCGCGCCAGGGGTGGGTTGCTCACTTATCTTGCTGCCGGCGCGCTGCACGCACATCACCATGTTTTGTGCGTGTGCGCTCTTGCTACACGCACACGCCCCCTCACGCAATTTTGTTTCTGCGCATGCACGGAAGCAAAATCACACCAAAATCGAGCGTGTGTGTGGGTCCCCTCATGAGATTTCGATGCGGTTTTGCTTCCGCGCATGCGCAGAAGCAAAAAATCGCTGAAAAATTTGCGGAAAAAGATGGTGGCTCCTAGGGACCGGCAACCAACCTCACCGTGTTGGTAACCTCTTGATGATGTCACCAGCCCACCGCTACCGGTGCGATAGAGTGGACCGCACCAGTAGGAACTTTGGTACTTGTTACATTCTGCTCTGACTGTGCTATTTTATAAAAGAAACCAAAGCAAAGAAAGAGACCCAGCAGTGTTGGCAAGGTAGCCAGCTCAACCAACTGGTGCTGAGTGTCATGACAGGTTAGCACATTTTTGTATTATTTAATTTAATTAGGGTTTTATTTCCAAGCAGAGGCATTTGTTAGATTTCCTGCCTTGTGTTTCAAAACGATTTAGTGGTATGACTTTGATTAAAGGGGAGAGGAGACAGTAATTTAAGGTCTGAGATCCAGCAGCCAAATTACTTGGGCTGGTCCTGCTGGGTCACAGTTGTCTAGGCATTTTGGGGAGAAGAAAACTGGATTACCTGAATATTCAAAATACCAGCAGGGCAGTTCTTGGGTCCTTATATTCTATCAGCAACCCAACTGCATTTTTCCGCAATAACTTTTACACACCTGGTAAATTTTCAATAACTTTTAACACACCTGGTAAATTTCCAAAGTTTATTATTTTGTACTTCTGTCAACAAACATTTTGAGTGGTTGTTCTTATTCCACCTCTTGTTGTTTTTCAAAAGTTATATAGGTCGTCTCCTTTTTGAAAAAAAAATCCTTAGAATTTTCATAATTGCATTTTCTGTTTTACTTTCTTATTGGCAGAGGCATTTAAAGCTCTAGCCTAAAGCATCTTTTCTTATCTACTGAATTAAAACCTCCTCAGTATATTATTTTGTATTAATGGTCAGACAGTTTCTTCCTTTTTCTTTTTCCGTGTTCTCAAATTCCAATTATCTCCCTGATGCTGTGTTGCCCTTTAGGAGATCAGATTAGCCTGTCAGAATTGCTATTGTTCGGCAAATAGGTGAAAACATCCTTTTCCCACAGTGGCCTTCAGCATGCTTAACTCTGTGTTGGATTGCAGCCATTGTCTGTGTTAAGATTGTAGTGATTTCTGTCCTCAACCATGGCATCTTATTATATGATTCCAAGTCTGTCATAATTACTTAGCTTAATCTATTCCATAGTGTAAGGAAAAAAATATGCAGGAGGACTATGGATGTCATCAGGGGTGGGTTCCACTTACCTTCGCCACCAGTTTGCATCGCGATGTTTCCTGCGTCCCCTTGTGCGATTTGGCTTCCGCGCATGCTCAGAAGCAGGAATGAGCCCGAAACACAGCTGAGGAGCTCATCAGCTGTGCTTTGGGCAAAGAAATAAAGGTCAGAATTCACCTGCGGGCGAGCGGGAGGGCCCTTTTTCAAGCCGTGGAAGGGGAAAAATTCGCACAAAATCCAAAAAAAAAGATGGTGGCGTGCACGGACCAGCACAAACAGTGACGTCACTAGCATGCTACCGCTTCGGGCGATCCGGTCCGAACCAGAGGAACCCACCCCTGAATGTCATATTTCTTTCTTAGGAATGAAAGTATGCTATAAATGTAAAAAGCAAACATCATTTTCAGCATCAAGGATTTCTCTAAAAAAAATCCATTATCATATTACATCCTGCTCTAGAGAAGAAAAGGGTCTGTTCCAGAAAAAATATTACAACAAGCAAGTATATTTATTAGTGAGTACAGAAAACTTATGCATGGCCCAAACTATCACTGCAATAAACCTTGTAATTAACAGTTTCATAAACTATTTTGAAACTATTTCCCTGATGTTGGGGAAGATTGAAGGCAAAAGGAAAGGGGGACAGCAGAGGATGAGATGGTTAGATTGTATCAGCGACACAATGAACGTAAGTTTGGGCAGACTCCAGGAGACAGTGGAGGACAGGAGGGCCTGGTATGGTCCATGGGGTCATGAAGAGTTGGAGTTAGTGACGAAACAACAAAAACTGTTTTATATTCTAAAAATAAAAAAATCTCTTTTAGTGTTGTTACTTTAATTTTAGTGTTGTTAAAACAATTTCAAATCCCATCTATCTCTGACTAGTTGATGTATCAAAAAGGCAGTTGGAAAAAAATTATTTCCTTTTGGGAGGAATTTCCTTATTACACTATGCTTCAAAAGTGAGATTTAGTAGTCTGAAAAAAACCAGAATATGCTACAGTATGAGTGCTTTAATTCACTAAAAAAAATGTCCCTTCAAAATGATGTGGTGAACCAAAAAATGGCCATATAACTAATCAGAACTTCTATGCTACTCCATTTTGTCAAGCACCCAATCAAGCCAGATCAACCCACCTTGACTTTCTGCCTTGGTGCTCCAAGTGCCATTAAGAATCGGTCATTTTTCTCCCAGGTCTAGACAGGCATTTCACTTTGCCTTTTAAAAAAGATATGGCTTCAGGCAAAGTAGAAAGATAGTTCTATTTAATCCAAACTCATGTGAAATATGTATCCATCCCAATATAATTGAATTCAGATTTCCAAGAGATATAAAAAAAAACCTCATGAATTCCAGTAGATCCAATGAGTATGAGTTCTAAATACATTATTCCAATGCACTCTCCTCTCTCTGGCCACCAGATGCCTGAAAAAAATAGATAATCTATTGTTTCCTTGGTGCAGTTTCTGTTATGGCTGTACTGGCCTGCATTCCTAAGGGTTTGCTAGCTTGCTGATGACTGGTAAGCTCACCATCATTGTAAAACCAATGTTGCCTTCCAGCAAGGCACATGGGATGCAATTTAAGGGAAGAGCTGTTTTCCTGGAGGTTGTTAGGAAGCAAGGATTTCAGAAGTACATTTCCTGACTGGGTACATTTCAAGCTCAATGCGCTGAAACCTTTGGACAAGTGCAAGAAGGAAAAGATAGCCAGATATGTCAAGGGTATTTAATTGCTCTGCTTAGTTTTTATTTTATTTTTGTTCCCAAATTGTCTTCGTTTGTTTGTTCATTGTATGTAGAATTAATGACTGCTAAATTTATATGCAAATCTTAGCCCCATGTAATATGTTTCTCATGTGGCTTCCTTTTAAAATTCCTCCTTTTAAAATAAAAAGTCTTCTTTCTATCATTCCAGTATTGGGTTTACATAGCAACATGAACTTTGACACCATTTGGGGCCACATAATCCTGGTTAAAAGGGAAATGGGACACTTATTTAAAAGCTTAGCTCATTTATTGCCCCATCTAGATTTCAGGTTAGCAAAAACAGATGATAGCAGTGGAACTATAAGGAGCTGAGGTAGCGCAGTGGTTAAATGCAGCTACTGCAGGCTACTCCAGCTGACTGCTAGTTCAGCAGTTCAGCTGTTCAAATCTCACCAGGCTCAAGGTTGACTCAGCCTTCCATCCTTCTGAGGTCGGTAAAATGAGAACCCAGATTGTTGGGGGCAATATGCTGAACTCTGTAAACCGCTTAGAGAGGGCTGTAAAGCACTATGAAGCGGTATATAAGTCTAAGTGCTATTGCTATTGCTAACTAACCACTCATATGTAATGTTTTAATCTGAAGGAACACCTCCAAATACAAATAGAGACATTTGTAACAGGCCCAACTTTCTGCAACTGAGAATTTTATATATAATATAATACATACTGCATATGTATTACATATGTACATATAGATTAAAATGAAAGCAAAGAAAGAACCTCCAGAAATATTTTTTAAAATTATCCTCATATTCAAAGACAGCCTAACCGGCTTCTCTGGAAATTAAACTGAAAACGAATCACTTCAAGCATTAGGCATTGTACATATGTTTAGTTAGAAATAAACTGTTTAGAAAATCTGGTCGAATAGAGGTTTGAAATTGAATTTCTAACAGAAGCTTTACTTTCTTAGGTCACCACAATATATGAAATTAGTGGTGTCACCTCATTCTCCTCCATGGATGAGTTTTCCCATCGCTCATGGATGAAGAGTTCTGATATGATTTCCTGATGGGAAGTAAAGCAGAAAACTGACTTTCTTTAGATATATAGAGATGACTTTTCCTGCATAGAAAATGGATTTTTAAAATTCCAATAAAGGATCTCCAATGGTATCATTAATGGGCTGTGAAGGACGCAGTTCACCTATGAGCAATTTTAAATCTGATTAAGCATGTGTGTATACTAGAGATTTTGTTAAAATAAACTCATTAAAATTATTTATTCTTACCTAATCTGTTAATGAATCATCACTGTTTGCCTATATAACAGTCATTAAAATCTAGTTTGGAAATCATGTGATCATTAATGTCAAGAGAAATGTTAGCTGTTTAGTTTCTAGAAAATGAAGACTGGCTAAAATGGAATTGTAGTTAACCAATTGCAGTGGCATTGCAGAAGACAATTATATTTTGAAGAACTTAATGATATACATTTTTATTTCTTCTTCATATTAGGAACAGTCTGCAAGTTTATAGCTCATTTTGAACCAGTTTATTTCTTTCACTCTAGCTTAAAAAGGGGAGGGGAGGGTGAATCTTCACATAGCTGTTGAGAGCACTGCCTTATCAGAGCTTCAGTCCCATCCCAGAGTTATCTAGCCAATTTCAGGCCTTGCAATCTTGTGACTATGGAAGCAAGGCCATGCAATTTTGATGCCAAATTTTAATAAAAGCCTGAAAACTTTTCTTTAACTCTTCTGCGCAGGCTTGAGTGGTCAATGCTATGCGCCAAAGGCCTTGGAGTATCTTCACTGCTTGAAACAGGAGTCCCAGCAGATGAAGGGGCAGGATCTTGTTTGGTACATTGCTTGTTTTACTTATTACAGTTAGACGATAAAGCTTAAATTTCTCTTTACCCGTTAGCGTGTTTATTGTCTCTGGATCCTCAAAGAATAATTTTTCTGGCATCTGGCCAATGCTTGACATCGGCCAAAATATAATTCTTATCATGAACAGGAACCAGAGACAATGCCTTGGTAGAAAAGAACTGGTAAGCAAAGTGATAATGGTAAGAGCTATATTCCTGGTTGATTCGATACAGGTGTTAGGGGCCAGTAGCTCAAATGCTGAACCGGGTGACTCCATCAAGGTCATGGATTCGGTGTTAGCAGAATTTGGAGGCTCACCTCTTGATGCAGTGCTGAAATGTATGCAGTTATTGGGAGTGGGAAAGAAAGGGGGGAGACAACAGAATGAAGTGATGGGAATTGAATGAGTCCTTCTTACTGCACTCCATAACATATGGGAACAATTAGAAGCCACTCAAAGAAAGGTGCAATAGCGGGCTAAGGAAGTGGTTGCTTTTAGAGATCAACAGCCTCATCTGACGGGTATTAGAAGATGCTCAAGAGGAAAATAAGATTTGGCAGACAAGCGAGCATCAACTATAGCTATTCATTTTTGCAAAATTAAATATTGTGAACAGGCAAAGAAGGGGTATATACTTAATTCTCGTTAGGTTAGAATTCTTGTTTCATCTCAGATACCTGGGATGGAGATCTGCGAGATTCTGATGAAGAAGAAGTAGGTGGGACAGAACAAGAGGATGAAGGAGATGACAGTACTTCCGTGGCTTTGACATAACTTTTAGTCACCTCTAAGGGGCTACTCAGGCAATATGTACTGTAAGAGATAACACTCAGCATGAGCTGGCTGACATATCTTAAACTAACAGATAGCAGCTGGGGAAGAGGCTGAGCCAGTAGTTAGTAAAACTATGGAACCAAGGAGCTAGTAATTTTTTTTTAAGTAGGGATGAATTAGTTAAATTAGGGGAAATATCTAAAGATACATTGATTAATCAATATCTGAAGCGGCAATGGATTGGGAAGGACAGATGTATTCATGGCAAACCACTGAAAAAAGTAGATCATTTTTTTTTGTTGAACTACTTTTTTCAATGGTTTGTCATGAAGGGGGACAGCTATGCAAATAGGGATTTGCCTGCAGGGATTCATAGCATCGGATCCTCAGTGACTTAGAGCCACAATGAGGACACACTTAATAAAAGGGGCTCCAGCTTTCATGTGTGGTCATTTGCTAGCATATTGGGTCCAGCCCAAGGAGCCACCATGGGACAAGTTGTAGTGTTAATAGATGTACAATTGATAGATGTACAAAAAGAAAATAACCCCAAACCCCATACTCAAGTGGCTAAGGGGGAAGAAAACTTTAAAAGAAAGCAGTCTAACAATAAAATGACAGACAAATGTTTATAGAGTTCCTTAAAACGGGGATACCAATAAGTAGATAGCATGCTAACTCCAGAAATATACCAAATGTGGAAACAGAAATGTGCCATAAGAAAGGACTTGTACAAGTGAGGACAACTATCCCAACACCTCACCTGAGAAACAATTACCGTATTTTTGGAGTATAAGACACACCCTTTTCCTCCCTAAAAGAGGTTAAAAATTTGGGTGCGTCTTATACTCTGAATGTAGCTTTTTTGAAGCTTTTTTCCCAGCCCTAACTAGGTGCTAACGATCTTCCCAGCTCTTACCTTGCAGGCTCTTTCATTGTTACTCTCTCCAAAGAACGTTTTTCCAGCCCTAAGTCTTTGCAGGTTTTTTTTTCATTGCTCTACTTGCTCCAAATAAGTGTTTTCTAGCCCTAACAGGTGCTAACAATCTTCCCAGCTTTTACAGGCTTGCAGGCTCTTTCACTGTTACTCTCTCGGAAGAAGGTTTTTTAAAGCCCTAACCAGGGGATAAAATAATGTGCTGAAGCTGACCAGACTAAGGACGCTAGCCAGATGAATACCTGGTAGGCAAGATTTTTTCCCTAATTTCCTCTCCAAAAACTAAGGTGCATCTTCTACTCCGGTGCGTCTTATACTCCGAAAAATGTGGTATTTCCCTCCTTAGGTGGGTAAGGAATCAAGGGACAGGAAATGCCCTGGCCTCTGGATTGGAGATGGGATAATGAAGACAGCTATCTCTGGAGACCAACATCCTCATTTACTACTAACATTTTACTGATCTTTTAGTAACATAGAAGTATGGGTCCACATGGATACAGGGGAAGAAGTAATACTCCTACATGACAAGCATAAGGGGAATTACTGTGGAATACATATGGGAATGGAAGAATGTACCACACAGATGCAAATGCAATTAGCTTTAGGAAAATCAGCTTCTTTTTGTATTGATCTTTGATGTTCTTGAATATATTATTAGAATTGATTTATTAAGAGGTACAAGGGTTTCAGATGCCAATGGGCTGATTTGCCTTTGCATTCAAACTATCCTAGTGGATATAGCAAAATGGACATCTCTGAAAATACCTCCACTTGAGAAGCAATGAAATCAGATAATATAGGCTACCTCTGAAACAATACAGAGACTTTTAGAGGTAGAGGTTTTGTGACCAGCACTTTCTACTTTTAATTCCCCTATATGGCCTCTGAAGAAAGCTGATGGAAGAGTTAGAGGTGATTATCATCAGTTAAATAAGCCAGCAGCAGGACCAGATATAGTGACTTTGTTAGAAAGTATAGAGAGGAATGCTGGGACATGGCATGCTGTCATAGATTTATTATTTATTTATTTATTTATTTATGATTTGGTTCTTCTATGCCGCCCTACTCCCGAGGGACTCAGGGCGGCGTACACCATTATGCAAGAACACTAGATAATAAACAACAATTAAAACAGAGTTAAGAGATTAAAAAATTAGAAAGTTAAAAATATTCACCACCAGCCATACCGGGGGAGAGCTCAGATGGAACCAGTCTCAACTCCCTGCCTGCAGAAAGAGCCATGTCTTGACGGCTTTTCGGAAGGCTAATGGTTTCTTTTCTATTCCAATTGACTCAGATGCTCAAGGTCAATTTGCATTCCCTTGGGAAGACTGATAATATACCTTTCAAGTTTGGTTACAAAAAAATTTGTGTAGCCTCACCTTGTGGCATTGTAGCAAAGAACCCACATCAAATTATTCTGAATCCTGCTCTATTTGTTGCTCATTATATTGATGATATTTTAACCACAGGCCCAAAATAAGCTGAGATGCAGCAAGGGCTAACTGTTGTGGTTGATGGGGGGGGGGGGTAGAAGATAATCCTAAGAAAATTCAGGAGCCAGCTTAACAGGTGCAGTTTCTAAGGGTGGTTTGGGTAGGACTGGTGAAGCACATTCCTGAAAAAGTTATTAAGGTGATTTCTACTTTACAAGCACCAATTTCAAAAGTTGAAGTTCAACTTTTAGTTGGCTTAATGAGTTCCTGGAGGCAGCACATTCCTTACCTGGTTCAGATTTTAAGACCTATTTATAATATAATTCACAAACAAGTCCAATTTGAATGGGGAGAACAGCAGCCAAAATCTTTATCTGATGCCAAAGCAGCAGTAGCAGCAGCTATGCCAGTAAGACCTTATATTAAAGGGCAGCCTTTGGAGCTACAAATATCAACAAATGAGGAAAGAGCTATATGGAGTTTAGGACCCATTGCTTTAGATTTTTGGTTTCAGAAATTGCCTAATCTAAACTAAACATCTTTTAAAAGCAATTTTTGGCATGCTATTAGACCAGAGGTGGGTTCCTGCCGGTGCGGTTGTTCGGTGCAGAGCTGAAGACGCTGCTGCTGCTCACGGTGCGGGGGCTTTCCCCGGGCGCTGCCGCCGACCGCATGGACGCCGCCGTTTGCGTTCTTTTGCCCTCTGCGCATGCGCAAAGCATTCTGCATGCGCAGAGGGCAAAAGAACGCAAATGGCGACATCCATGCGGGCGGGAAAAGCGCCCGGGGAAAGCTCCCGTGCCACGAACGGCAGCAGCATCTTCGGCTCTGCGCCGAACAACAGCTATTAACCGCACCGGCAAAAGCAGGCAGGAACCCACCTCTGTATTAGACACTTGTTGACACAGAAAGATTAACTGGACAAGATCCAGTAGTACTTAGTGTTGCCATTTGAATTATGACACAGATACAAGACAAATCTGCAATCCCAAAGGTAGGGCAAGCTCAGGAGTCTTCTATAGTGAAATGGAAAGTTCAACCATATGTTAAATTACCTCTCTGGGCAATACCTGAGAGTGCAGGAACAGATCTGAGAGTGCAGGCCAGAGGAGACATTGGTGCTAGCTGGAGGGCAGGCAACAGTGATTCTAGGCATAGAGACTGTGGTTCCCCATGGCCCTGACATTCTGAACCTACTTGCTGGGGAAAAAATGGAGGGGGAATCTTCACACAGCTGCTGAGAGCCTTCCATTATCAGTGGTCCTATACCAGAATTATATAGTCAAGGTCAGGTCTTGCAGTCTTGTGACTGTAATTGTAAGAGAGGCAAGCCCGTGAAATCTTGGTGCCTATTTTTAATAAATGAAATTCTTCATTGAGACTAGCCCAAGCTTGAGCACTCAATGCTATGCACCAAGGGCCTTGGAGTATTTCTGTTGCTTGAAAGGGGGCTCCCAGCAGCTGAAGATAAAGCATCTTTTTGGTACATTGCTTTTTTGTAATTCTTTTTAATTTACTTACACATTTAAACAATAAAGTTTAAAATTCTCCTTACCCATTGATATGTTCATTGTCTCTGGATCCTCCACAGAGCCATTTGTGGAGATTCTCAGTCATCCAGGTCATGGTTGTTCCAAAGATGCTTTTTCAAGATGCAACTGGACTTTCTGGTTTTTCTTTGAAGACATTTCGCTTCTCATCCAAGAAGTTTATTCAGCTTCTTTCTTGGATGAGAAGCGAAACGTCTTCAAAGAAAAAACCAGAAAGTCCAGTTGCCTCTTGAAAAAGCACCTTTGGGACAACCATTTGTCTGGTGTCTGGCCACTTCCTGACACTTGGCAAAGCTCTAACCGCCAAAGAAAAATACATTGTGGCAAAACTATATGCAAATGTATATGGAACACTTTCCATTACCCACACAGTTGAGGATACAGTCCAGATTATTGTCTCTTAGCTTGAGCAAAAAAAGTAAGCAAAAGGATTAGTAAATGAACTTGGTCTAGTATAGTAATAAAAAATGTAAGGATAAGAAAGTTCTGTTCTATTGAGCTGGAACTTTTACACATACCTGCTCTTTTTCTCCATTCCAATTAACCCCTCACCAGTAATGCTGTCATGCTTAGGAACATCTTGGCAAATACAAAGTTTACATCTTGCATAAGCCTTACTATCTTCCTTTTGTAAGCTATTTCTGACAACATGGGCAACTGTGTTTTTTTTAACTCTTTTAACTCTTCTAACACAATTCGAAAAATGTTTTTCATTTGTTTTTTTCATCAAGAAAACCAGCAAAGAATAGTGGAGTTAGTCTACAGGAGCCAAAAATAAGGAGGCTGGTAGCACCTTTCCCAACCAACAACTGAAACTAATGCAATAAACTGTAGATAATGAAAGCTTATGTCTTTTAATAAAATTGTTAGGCTGAAAAAATATTACCTTTTTCTAACATTTTCCTTATGTAATATTTAACTATTGGTCCAACTAGCTTACTACTATCTACTCGTGAATATAGATGGCATTCACTGTGGAAAGTTTTCTCTCCTAGTGGATTGTTACTCCACTATTTTCCAATGTATGAGAAACATTCAATTTTGGATGCTATCAGTTCAGTAAGAAAGGAAAAGACACAGCCATGTGGGGAACTCCTCTAGTTAAATGGTATAGCTATCGAGCCAGTGAAGTCAATCTAGATCAAAAGTAGCTACATGGACCACCAGAAGGAACCACTTGACCCCTTTGATCATTTTTCAAGCTCCCCAGGAACGGGTGGCAAATTATTTTATGGGGTTCAAATCATTTACCAAGAATTGAAGCCATGGCCCTCCATGGCTTAAATAGCAATAGCAATAGCACTTAGATTTACATACTGCTTCACAGTGCTTTATAGCCTTCTCTAAGCAGTTTACAGAGTTAGCATATTGCCCCCAACAATCTGGGTCCTCATTTTACCAACCTCGGAAGGATGGAAGGCTGAGTCAAACTTGAGCAGGTCAGGGTTGAACTGCTGGCAGTCAGCAGAATTAGCCTGCAATACTGCATTCTAATCACTGTGCCACCACGGTTCATAACTGTGTAGTTTTATCTGTAGAAACTATCTGCTGGAATTCAGCAGATGCAGGGAGATATATCCAGAAGCATTATATGAATGGTAAATACAATGCGCCTTCCCTTAAGCTATCAGAATGAAGTGTGTCTATGTGAATACAAAGAATCTAATAAGGATGAAACCAGTCATCCAGTGCCGCCTGGTGTCTTATGTACTTGAAAGTACCCCAGTGTATAAAAACAGGGACATTTATGCCCACCTAAGAGGGGTGTATGGAAGTCATGTAGTGTAATGTAACATTTGTATCTCTATTCTCTAAGAGTTTATAGGAAGGTGAAGTGCATATACGATTCTGACAGTGCTGCACAGACATGTTTAATCTTTGGGTGGCTGGCAATCATTCTTTAAAATCATTTTATTACATACACACACACACAAAATACAGCGAGCAATGGTATCAGTTTTATTGAAATGGCCAGGACAGGGACTTCTAACTTTCTTCTTGAGGCAGATGTGGCAAATGAGGGTTCTTTATGCCTTCAGCCTAAATACAGGCATTCACACCTGATCTCCATCTCCATCCCCTGCCCACACACACAAATGCTAAATAAATTACACTGGATACATTACAATTTACTGATTTTCCAAACGGGTGACAAACGGGGGGGGGGAGGGGATTAAAGCAGATGAGTCAAAAGCAGTTCCCCCATGTTTTTCTGAGCTAAAATATCTCTTGGCCTCCTTATTAATCCACATAGTATAGATATCTCAAAAGAAAGCAATAGATAAAGGAGTTCCCCAATAGACAAAAACCTTAAGCCTGTCTATATCAATGTTTTCAGAAAATAGTAAATCTCAATAATAATGGAATAGAATAGAATAGAATAGAATAGAATAGAATAGAATAGAATAGAATAGAATAGAATAGAATAGAATAGAATAGAATAGAATTCTTTATTGGCCAAGTGTGATTGGACATACAAGGAATTTGTCTTTGGTGCATATGCTCTCAGTGTACATAAAAGAAAAGATATATTTGTCAAGAATCATGAGGTAATAGTGCTAATAGTGAGAATGATTTTTTGCACAGATAGGCCTTGACTTAGGAACAGTCATTTATAACCAGACCTACCTCGGGGCTACTTATTACCTGGGTTTGAAGTTATGACAGTTGGCCCTCTCCACAGTCACCTGACCAAACTTGGGCACTAGGCAAAATGCTACTTTTCAGCCATTTGTAGCATTCTGTGGTCATGTGACCATCTTTTACTAAGTTTTGCTGAAAACCAACACTTACTTCCAGTTTTTGGCAAAACCATGCCCATAGCAAATCATTGGTTCACTTAGCAACTATGGTAATTCACTTTCCTTCTGCAAAAAAAGTCATAAAACTGGGTCAGTCATGTGATCAATACATTTTATAATGGGCATGCTGCGTTACCGTTTACAATTTACAGTCGTAAATTGAGGACTACCTGTAGTAGAAACAATGTTCAGGGGAAAAACCAATATTATGTGTTTCTTAAAACTGAAGGCAAGCAATGATTAAATATATACTAATTGAATAATGGTTTATATAAAAGAGGAACTGTATATATTGTGGTGTATTTCATTCACACCTTCCTTTCCTGTGGTTATGATGTGAAAATCATGGGGGGGGAAATTACTATTGAACCTATCAGCATCATGCCTTGCCACTATGTATTACTTAAATTTAAGAATGACAAAATTAACATTATCTAGTGAAGGAGAATTATCCCTGTGTGAAGCATTGCAGAAAGAGGAAAAACAATTTCTTACAAGTCTTCTAAATTACCACCAGCTGAAATTATTATGTTAGACCCCCTGCCTCTTCCTATCAGAGAGAAACCTGGAATCCCTGAGTATATTAAGCCTTTAAGGAAACTAAATGCCATTGTCATGGAAGGTGAAAAATGGAACTCACCTCTGAGGAGAAAGATCATACATTTTATTAAAGCAAAGATAATTGGCTTCCAACTTACAGAAAGGAGGATCGGAGAACAATAGAAAGATTAGACCTTTTATAAGAATTTTAAATTATAGAGTGGGAAATGCTAGAGCTCTGATTTGGTGTCAAGATTTTAGAGCCACAGAAGAAAAATAAGTTTTGTTTATCTAGGAGGTGGGGGGAACCACTTTGCTTCCAGAGCTGGAATTTGTGTGTCCTTGCTAACAAGTAGTGAAATGCTGATGGGCTCACTTCTGTGTCAAATTTACATAGACTGCAGTTTTGCTAAATTATACTATTGACCTTTGCCTTGCACAGGGCCTATCTCTGCTGCTTTAGTCAATTTCATTCTGCCTTTGTTAAGATTAGCAATTCTTATGGCTTTTCAGCAAGGGAATGATTGGGTGGCATTGTTTTGGAAAGGGAATTGTTTCCTTAGGTATTATGGGCTTTTGCAAATAGAGAAACTGGATCCAGGCTTGAGCTCCCCAAAGGGGTCACTGTTAACCCCCCAAGGTTTGATTAAACTGTTCAAAGGTTGATAAATATCTGGTGAGGAGGGCAAAGAAGTTTGGTAAACGTCTTGAGGTTCATAGGTAGTCAATAAATGATGCAATTGGGGTTGATTAATTTTTTGATGTTTTGGTTGCGTCCCATACCAGTTCCGAGTTCTAAGCAGGAGGTGGCTAGCAATGAGCTGTTACACAGGGTTGGATGGTCAGCCACCAGCAGGAGGGGTCTTGAGTTGTCATTATGATTATTATGGTTAGTTATAGATGTTTAGATTATTCTTATTCCACTTATTCTTTCCATAGGACCTGGGATAGATAGATGTTGTTTGATGGTGTTAAAGGTATGTTGCAAGATGTAAGCTGTTCCAAGTAAATCTGCCTTTTGCAATTGATTGAAGATAAATTTGTCAATGCCGATAATGTTCAAGTGGTGCTCCATTTGTTTTGGGATTGCTCAAGGCACCTAATACTATTCGTACTATCTTTGCTTTCTTTTGCCATTGTCCCTCTGCATCTATTTGAAGATCTTTGTATTATTATTATTATGGTTTATCTTCAGTCAGCCAGATGTTTAGTCTGGATTTGGCATTTGGTCCTTCCCAAGGACCTGGGATAGGCAGATGTTGTTTGATGGTGTTAAAGGCCTTAACACAGTATGTAAGCTGTTCCAAGCAAAGCTGCCTTTTGCAATTAACTGGTGGCGGTTTTCTCAATGCCGATGTGTTCAGGTGGTACTCCATATGTTTTGAGGTTGCACACAAGGCACCTATTACTATTGATACTATCTTTGCTTTCTTTTGCCACAGTCATTAATATTATTACTCATAGTACTATTAGTTAAAGTAGTATTTGTTAAATTATTTTCATATAATAAATGTTTGAGGGTTGATGAAAAATTTGAAACTTCACAAGTTGAAGAATTTGGGAACCTCTGATCTAGACATCCTCAAAGAAGAAGGGATGTCCTAAAGATAATTTTTTTAGCCATAATTCTATCATAGATATTGTTCCTACAATAGTCATCCAACAAGATAAATAAAACAAACAGCTTCTAATATAGGTAATGATAGAATGTATTTCTAGCTAATTTTTTTAAAAGGAGTATAAATTTATTAAATCCTGGTTTTGTGAATCTTGTTATTTCATTAGTTTATGTTTCATATCACCAGTAGACTACGCTCTGTGATCATGGGTTGGGTTCTCTAGTATTCAAGCATAAATGACAGTTCATATACTGTATACTAAACCATTTGATCTGATTTGATGAAAACAACTTTTTCCCCAGATATTCAATATGTAGGAAAAGAAGATAGCAGCAGCAGAATGTGCATATGATTGTATACGTTCATTTGAACTTGCAGGAGAGCTGATGCATAGTCATATGTGTCTAGAACTGGCCATATTGTGAAGCAATATTTGCTGAATACTTCAGATACTTCACTTCGATAATTAGATCCTATATTTGTAAAGCCCATTAGCAGAAATAAAAGTAAGAATTAAAGCAAAGTCCATATTCAGTCGTGTATCAACAAATCAGATAGGGGCTCTGCTGTCACATTGTGGTTTGATCATATAGAAGGAGAGATAGATGATTAGACAGACAGACAGACAGATAAACAAATAGACAAAAAAAATCCCTCCATCATGTTTGCCTGACAAAAAATATTCCTACAGCTCCCAAAAAATAGAATTGTTGATTACTAATCCAATTAATTGCCTGAGTATCTGGAATATTTTCTTATTAGAATAATCAGTTGTCTCAACCATATTCTGGGTTAGCATTTGATAAGTTAATAAATCTTGCTGAAAATGTTCCATAGTGGGCCAACATATTTAAGCAAAAAAAAATGCCAAAAGGAGCCTGCATATTTTTATTTTCTCCCAAAGCATCTTTTCCTTCAAATTTTCCAGTCTTGTCGTTGTGAAGTGGAAAATGATAGAAATTAAGCAGAGCAACATATCTATAGGGAAACTCTAATCTCTCTCTCTCTCTCTCTCTCTCTCTCTCTCTCTCTCTCTCTCTCTCTCTCTCTCTCTCTCAAATAAAAGCAAATGGGGTAGGATGGGAGAGTTCAAATTCTAATTTGCATCAGTTTTTCTTTTCTTCATCTGCTTCTGTGCATATATAAGTTATTAAATTCTTATATACAACTTCATTGCTCACTCAATCTTCATTGGTTTCCTGCAATAAATAACTTGGGATAAATCTAAGCAGGTATCAGCATTATGTTCCATTGTAAAATGTATTTGTTCAGATTTTCAGTCTTTACATTTGTCCTCTCTATTTGCTATTTATTTATTGGTTTGTTTATTTCCCACTTCTCCTCTATTCCCTTTCACCTAAATTAAGTTCAGAAAGGCATGCTTGTACACTATCCATAAAGTATTTTTTTATATTTCTTCATTGGAATCTATCACCAATTCAAACTTCCTTACCTGAGAAATCTAAGTACAACTTGTACTTATTTCAATGTGGTTCCCTTTTCAATAGTGCAACAATTTTGCTTCTCTTCAGTGACAAATTGTTAACTGCAGGATAATTCTGGGGCATGGTTAATATATTCTCTAAATGTCTCACTGTTTTTGTCATTGTCTGGGGCACAGCAAACTGACCACAGGTGATGCAAAACTGTCCTGCCTTCCTTTATTTTAGTTGTTGTAAAGACTGCTTATGTGCAATCAGAAATTTCATTTCATAGAGGTAAACAGGCTACCCATCTGGTGCATCAGGGTCATAGGTTATAGTCCTCAAATTGCTTTGTCAGGGTTACTGCTAAAAACGTCCATGGAACAACTCAAAAACATGTAATGAATCAGTTCTGTTATCAGTTTGCCTTGGCAGAGAATAGTTATCTTTGTCAAGATGGCCATCGTGACATAGAAATATCAGGATTTCTGTCTAAACAGGAGACAGAATGGAAATAGTAATCATAACCTATCACTGAGAACAGAACAAGCTGTCCAGGTGAAACACTATGGCTGAATTCATCATTGCAAGATTATAGCTGCCACAGTATTAGGAACAAAATCAGATCTCACAGTGTTTTAAATAGATGATTTTTTTTCAGAAGTTGTGAAGAAAAATCTCAAACCTGCATAAGATTTTCTTAAAAGAAAATATGCAAGGCCAAAGAATGAAGAGAAAGAAAATTATAATATGATGCCAGACTAGTTTATATGCTTGAAGTTCTGGGTTACTTTCAGATTATTGCTTCCATATGTTAAAAGAGCAATTTCTTAGAATGCATTTATTACACCTGCTTCATTGACTTTTAATAGTTTGACACACTATGTGCCTATAATCAGTCTTCTGTCCATCTTAAAATGGATCTTCATCGACTGTAGTTTCTGTAATTAGAAAATAAAGTCTTATGAAATGTAAAGGAAATCTGTTTCCCAGCCATTAATCCATTAAATGGGCTCTACTACAAAGAGGGAGAGAGCACACAAGAGATGCACAATATAGAAGTTTGAATGATTGAAAGTTCTCTGCAGTTGCTTGATTGTAGACTATGTAGAGTATGGACCAGGGGTAGGTTCCTCCCGGTTCCTCCCGGTTTGCCCGAACTGGTAGCGACCCGCTGGTGACGTCACAATGATGTCACCAACCCGGTTTGGTCGGTGCCAGTCCATGGGCGCCACCATCTTTTTTTATTTTTATTTTCTTCTTCTGAGCATGCGCAGAAGCCAAATTTCTGGCACTGTGCATGCGGTCGCCATCTTGTTTTTGGATTTATTTTATATTTTTTTCGGATTTTTTGGCACTGCGCATGCATGCGCGCTTGAAGCACCCAAGAGGTACGCCCATGTGGCGCGGGAGGAAGCGACTGGCAGCGAGGTACGTTGGAACCCACTCCTGGTATGGACAATCCTACAACATTTATGTAGCCTTAATGTAACATTATTTTAACCAATACAATATTAAATATGGACTAGACATTTTTGTTCTAGGACTTAAAAGTTTGGCTTCCTTCAAAACAATAGTTGATCCTTAAAACAGGGTGATTTCATCTTCCACTAGAGTTGTGTTATCTTCAATAATTCATGTCAATGATAATACAGTATATTTTTTTCATTTTTTTTCATTTTTGTTATAACATCCATTTTTATATCATTTTTCACTATTTCTCAAGAGCTTCTAAAGCCTGTTCCCTCCCTTTCCCATTGGGTTTTTGTTGTCATTACTCAGATTGACTATTACTGTCGTCTAAGTATTTCCAGTGTAGGAAAGGAGTGGGGGAAGTTAGCTCTCAGTATGCTCTTTGTTGGCAAAATCTGAGAAACCTGTAATTTCCAACGATAAGTTGAAAAAGAGGTACTATTGATATAGCTCAATTTTTTTTGGGGGGGGAAGTTGCTACCATCTATTGCTTTGAATAAAGCTGTGTCATCTTCAGTATCTGATACAATCTAAGGACCAATATTTCCCAGAAGTTTAGAGCATGCAAAAATATATATGGTTTGTATTTTAAAAAGAAAATATGGAGGAACCTGTTAGGTTTTCTTTAACAATGCCTAAATCTGACAATGGTAATGTAGTTAGTGTTTCAAAGAACACTTTGAAAAAAGTCTCAAATGGAGCTAGATTTTTCTCGCATGCATCCCCCAGGTATACAGTAAATGAAAATTGAAGTGTCATTTTTCACCGAGGTGAAAATGACAAAATAGCTCAACACAAGATCTCAGTAGTGTGTTTGCTTATTGTTTTAAGTGAGATAGGCATTTTCTGCAAAATATCAGGCAGTCCCAGAGATAGAAACTGCTCTTGCCATTGGCGGAGGAGTAATGGATAAATGTGTCTGAAGAATAGCACGTTGCCCACCAATTTTCAATAATAACGCCCTTGTTCAACAAGGATTTAGCACATCAACTGAGAAACACACATTTCTATAAAAAATAAAATATGCCTTTATTAGATTTTTTTTAGGATAAATATTTCAAGGAAAAGTGCTTCGAGTATTTGTAAGTTGCCCCCTTTACTGGATGTGCCGTTTGATAAGGCTCAGATCATCACCACATTTGTACAATTCTGAATGTAATGTCAGTCATTGTTAAAAAGGGTCCTGTGGCAACTTTTCAGACCCAGAATCATAAATGTATCTGTGTTCAGTCTCAAAATATGCTACCGCCCTGCCTCTCAGTGGATTACTGATCCATTTCGGGTTGCTGATTTCTGCTATCATTAGAAAGGATATAGATGATCGTGAAGTGTCCACACCTACTCTTATATCTGTAACAAAGATCAGAATCATGTAAGCAACTATTCCTTGTGACCCTCTATAAAAGTGAAAGTTGGACTTTGAAGAAGCAGGATAAAAGGGACGTTGGTACTCACCTGTGAGACGTCCTTTCTCGTAGGGTGGAGCTAGCCTCCAAGGATGGGTTAAATCAGCCCTCTAGCCAATAGGACCGAGTCTTAAAAAAGGTATAAATAGTGCCCTCTGAGATTGGCACTCCCTCTTTTGATCGAGGGGCAAAGACAGACTCAATGTGCTTTTCCAAAACAACCAGACAATTTATTAACTATGTACAAAAAACAGCCAGAGAAGTTATGAACTATATATAGAGGGAACGTATCCCGGATCAGAGAATTGAATAACTATGTACAGCAGAAAAAGGAGCAGAGCGCCCAGCCAGGCCCAGAGTGAGGGAGGGACTTGGAGGCTAGCTCCACCCTACAAGAAAGGACATCTCACAGGTGAGTACCAACGTCCCTTCTCCATAGTGGGTGGAGCTAGCCTCCAAGGATGGGACATACCAAAGCCTGGCATCCCTAGGGTGGGCTCAACTGACCTGGCTGGGGGGATCACCTGCTGACAATGCCTGCCCCAACACCCGCCGGCCAAAGTCCGCCTCCTCGGAGGCATAACTGTCCAATTTGTAATGCCGGATAAACGGCGTCAGGGAGGACCAGGTGGCCGCCCTACAAACCTCGGATACAGAAGCCCTAGCATTCCATGCGGCTGTGGTGGCCGCACTACGGGTAGAGTGGGCGGTTAAACCCGGTGGCCTGGGTAAGGACAAATGTTTGTACGCCAGAGAAATGGCAGTCCGAATCCATCGCCCAATCGTAGCGGAGGAAGCCTTGCGCTCCTGGGAAGAGGGGCAGAATGTCACAAACAGAGTCTCTGTACGTCGAAGAGCGGCTGTGTGCTGCAGATAAATGTCAAGGGCGCACTTAACGTCCAGCATGTGCCATGCCCGTTCGGAGTCAGTGGACGGGTCCTGAAAGAACGCAGGTAGGATGACTTCCTGCGCTCTATGAAAATGCGTATTCACCTTGGGTACAAAGGCAGGATCTAGGCGCAGGACCACCCTGTCGCTGTGGAAGACACACAGGTCCTCCCTAACGGAGAGAGCTGCGAGTTCCGATATTCTGCGTGCGGAAGTGATCGCCACGAGGAACGCCACCTTGTAGGACAGATGGGACAGGGGAACAGCGTCCAGGGGTTCAAAGGGGGCCACAGTCAAGGCGGATAGTACCTTGGTAAGGTCCCATGTTGGGAGTCTGTGCACTACCTGTGGGCACAAGTTAGAAACCCCCCTCAGGAACTGCTTCAGGAGTGGGTGAGCAGACAGTGAGTCCAAGTTCGGACAGGACAGAACGGTAGAGAGAGCTGCCACCTGTCTGCGCAGGGTATTAGGGGAGAGACCCTTGGCGAGACCCTGCCGCAGGAACTGGATAACATTGATGATCGAGAGTTCCACGGGCGAATAACCCACCTGTGAGCACCAATGACAAAATGTGCGCCAGGTGGCAGAGTAGATGCGTTCCGTCGACGGCCTCCTAGAGGCAAGCATGATTCTGGAAATATCGTCCGGAACTAGGCGGTGTTGCAGAGTGAGCCGCTCAAGCGCCAGGCGGTCAGTTGTAGCCAGTGCGGCTCTGGATGATGCACTGACCCCTGGGCAAGCGACCACTCTGTCGGCGGGATCCGCCAGGGAGGTGACGCGGACAGGGACATAAGGTCCGCGAACCAGGTCCTCCTTGGCCAGTGAGGGGCCAGGAGGATAACCTCCGCTTTCAACAATAGGACCCTCCGGATGACCTTGGGGATCAGCGGGAGAGGGGGAAAGGCATACAAAAGCCCTGGAGGCCACTGGCAGCGGAGGGCGTCCGTGTGTTCCTCACCCTGGGTCTGGAACCTGGTGACAAACCTGGGGAGCTTGGCGTTCTCCGGGGTGGCAAAAAGATCCAAGACCGGCGGGCCGAAGCGCTCCACAATTTGCTGGAAGATTCCGGATGCAGGGACCATTCCGCCGGGTCGATGGTTTTCCGGCTGAGCCAGTCCGCAGTCGTGTTGCTCACCCCGGAGATGTGCTCCGCTGTGATGGATCGCAGGTGACGCTCTGCCCAGAGTCCCAGGGAGAGGGCTTCATTCATGAGGGCCCTGGAAATGGTCCCCCCTTGCCGGTTTATGTGGGCCTTTGTCGTAACATTGTCTGTTAAGACCAGGACGTGAGCATCCTGCAGGTGGTTCTGAAACTGGACCAAGGCCAATCGGACTGCCCTGAGTTCCAGTAAATTTATGGGGAGAGATTGCTCCGATCTGGACCAGGTGCCCTGTGCGACTAGGGAACTGGAATGAGCCCCCCATCCCGTGGTGCTGGCGTCGGTCGTTACCGTCAGCCTCTGCGGTTCCAGGAAGTCGGTGCCCATGGTTAGGGTGGGCGAGGACCACCATTGGAGGGACCGTCTGACCGTCATCGGAATCCGGACCCTTGCTGGGGAGTTGCTTCTTTTTGCCCGCTGGAAGGGGAGAAGAAACCATTGAAGGTCTCTGGAGTGCAGGTGCGCCCACGGGGTGATATGTATCGCAGAAATCATTTTTCCCAGGAGGGAAGACAACTGGTTCAGGGGAACCCGTGTTTGGGCCAGAACGTGCTGGACTAATTCCAATATGCTGTCTCTCCGTTCCTGGGACAGGTAGACCCTGCATTCCAGAGAGTCAATAATGGCCCCCAGGTGGGTGACCCTGGTAGAGGGGGACAGCTGGCTCTTACCCAAATTGACGAGGAACCCGTGGTGTTCAAGTGTGTTGAGGGTTACCTGGATGTCCTGCTGTGCCTGAGACAGGGAAGAGGACTGGATGAGAATGTCATCCAGGTAACACTGAACACGCACGGGAATAGCCCTGAGATGGGCTGTCAAGGCGAACCTTGGTAAATACCCTCGGCGCTGATGACAGGCCGAAGGGCAACGCCTGGTATTCATAGTGCACCCCTGCATAGCAAAATCTGAGGAATTGGCGATGAGATGCGTGAATTGGAATATGGAGGTAGGCCTCCGTGAGGTCAATTGAGGCGAGAAAGTCGCCGCGCCTAATGCCCGCCAGAATTGATTGCAGGGTGTGCATTTTGAATTTTCTGTACCTCACGTATCTGTTAAGGCGTTTGAGATCGAGAATTGCTCTTCATCCCCCCGAGGATTTTGGATCCACAAATAGGATGGAATAAAATCCTTGCCCCTGCTGGTCCTCAGGCACCCTCTGGATGGCTCTGATATCCAGGAGGTGCTGGATGGCCTGATCTACGAGGACCCTTTGGAAATGTTTGAAGACAAGGGGCAGCGTAAGAAAAACCTCGGAGGGGTGGAGATAAATTCCAAGTACAGTCCTGTCGACAGGGTTTGCAAAACCCATGCGTCATTGGTGATTTCCTCCCACCGACTGGCAAAGGATGCCAGTCGACCCCCAATGGGAGGGATCGGATTAGGATTACTTATACCAGCGGTAAGGGCGACCACCGGCTCCCTTAAAGGGCCGTTTGGATTGCCCACCCAGGTATGGTCTGTCAGCAGCCGAGCGCTGTCGAGGGACATATGATCCCTGGGGAGCCCCATATTGAACCTGGGATGTCCCATACTGCCCCTGGCCGGATGGATATTGGCCTTGGTACCTATTAGAAGGGGTGTCAGGCGCCCTGGAACCCCGACGGTAAGGAGGGACCTTGTTATAAGACTTTTTGGTGTAAGAGGGGAGGACTTTCCTCTTATCTTTAGTCTCTGTGGTAATACGGTCTAGGGCAGGACCAAACAGAGACTGACCCGAGATTGGAGCAGCGGCCAACTTCCATTTATGACGGAGGTCAGCCGGCCAGCTGCGGAGCCAGTGCATCCGCCTGGCCACCACCGCCGTCCCCATTGCCCTGGCAGCAAAGCGTCCCGCTTGGAGAGTTGAATCTGATGTAAATTGGGCAGCAGCAATCAATTTATTTATGTCCTGGTGTGCCCTAGTGTCAGCCTGCGGAATGTGGTCCTGCAGACCATGGAGCCATTTCAAAGAAGTATGGCAAAAAAACGATGCCGTAGTAGACGCTTTAACCGCCCAAGCGGCCGCCTGGTGAGTACGCTGAAGAATGGACTCAGTGCGACGTTCTTCCGGGCGCAGCAGGTCATCCGGGTCCCCTGGAACAGGAGCGTTGGAGTATAGTGCCAACACCGGTGGGTCAACTTCGGGGACTGGCAGATGTTGGGCCAGCTGCGAGGAGACATTAAAATAACGCTTATCCAAATTGTTGGGAGAAGGTCCCGTGGCGGGTGACTGCCACTGCTTTGTCACCGCTGCGACAAACAGGTTCGGTGTTGGGATTACCTCCATTGGAGAGGAGGAAGCCTCGCCAAAGATCGGATCTCCCTGCGACGTCGAAGCCTGAGGATCGGTGGCCGACGGAGGAATGTTGGCTGTTGCCCTTGCTTTGTGCAACAGGGAACGGAAGAGGCTGGGGTGGAAGAGGGAGGTGGATGTGGATGGTTCCGGAAGTCCTCGTCTTCCGACAGTTGGGGCTGGGGCTGGTCATCCCCCACCTGCCTGTCGTCAAGTTCACCCTCCTCCCTTTCCAGGTCACCAAGCGGAATCGGCGAGCTGTGGAGTGAATAATCATCGGCCTCCAGCTCATCAGAGGACTCCGGGGCCGGAATAGGTGAGTCGGGCCTGTGGGGGGCGGGACGGTTGGAGGTGTGAGCCATAGCTCTGACAGCGGCCTCGATACCCTGCTTGATAGCCGCATCCATCCGCTGCTGAATCACCGGGTCGTCCAGTGGGTCACTGTGAGCAGCTGCTGCGGTCTTGCGATGAACGGTCGGTTCTGCGGGCTCAGGGGCACCCCACACATCTCCTTCCCGCAGATGAACAGTTGGGGAATTCAGGGAGACGTTATCCAGGGAGCCAGCGCGCCCTACTTTGTGTCCCTGGGCCCCTTGTCTGGCCCCACCCTGGTCAGGGTCCGGGGCACCTTTAGAATGGGGGCCCCATGATGAATCGCCCCCGTGCTGCCTGAAGAAGACTTAGATGAGCCCTTGTGAGACTCCCCTTTGGAAGGAGTCTTGGAGGGCTTTTTGGCCTTGGGGGGCAGGGGGGTACCCAGGGGGATCTGTCCCTGTGTTCGTTGGTGGTACGGGGTGATCGTGCCTCCCCTGCAGGCTCCTCCGATGGGCAAGGCCTGCTGGACTTGCTCTTGGCCTTGCCCGCCTTGCTGGCCGCCTCCGACATACTTTAGGCGAGGCAGAAAAGGTGCCCGTTTATTAAGCGGCTCCGGTAGCTTAGGAAGCCGGGCGTCGAAGATCTCAGCGTGTGCGCGTGCTTCCTGAGTCTCAGAGGGCAGCCGGCAAGTGCTTGTTATGACGTGCTGCCTCCGAGGGAACTCCTTGCTGGTCGAGCCGGGCGGCGAAGACCTCAGCACGTGCGCGCGACTCCTGTAGCTCGGAGGGCAGCCGGCAAGTGCTTCTGATGACGTGCTGCCTCCGAGGGAACTCCTTGCTGGCCGACGTGACTAATGGGCTCTAATGCGCATGCGCGCGCTCTCCCCACAGCGGCAGGCACTCAGCAGCAGACAGGAGCGGAGACGGACGTCACGGCCAATCAGGAGCGGGATACCCAAAATCAAAATGGCCGCCGATGACGTCGACGGAATCCGAAGGCAGTTAACGGTCTTTCCCGCCACTCGAGGAGCGCCTGAATGGGCCAGCAGGAAGACGGCCTGACAGAAGACTCTGTGGGGGCGGCCGAGGATGGTAGGCCTGACAGACAGGTAATCTGCTGGGGTGGCCAGATAACGCTGGGGAAAGTCAGCTACCGGCTGTGGGAGTAAGAGCTCCAGCCGGGGGGGGGGGAAGCCGATGGCCGCCCAAGCGCTGGGCTTCTGCGGCTTGCCAATTAACCTCTTCTGGCTTCTCCCCCGATAGATCAGTTCAGCGGTGAGAGCTATCCCAGGAAGACAGTCACTGGCTGGAAGCTAGTGGAAGCAGCCCAGGCAGCCGCCTGAGCTGGCTCAACCCAAGGAAAGGTGACAGCTGTCACTTGGGGAGGCTTATGGTATTAGTTGGTAAACTCACTCAGAAGGTAGAATTCGAAGTTCAGATCAATAGCTGTGGAACTGGCCTCCAAGGAAGGAAAAGCACAATTGCCCTTTGGCTACGGACCGAGATTAAAAGAGGGAGTGCCAATCTCAGAGGGCACTATTTATACCTTTTTTAAGACTCGGTCCTATTGGCTAGAGGGCTGATTTAACCCATCCTAGGAGGCTAGCTCCACCCACTATGGAGAAAGAGTAATGACACTTTTGAATTCTGGTATTGGAGAAGAGTCTGGAGAATCCCTACCAAGAGAACAATAAAATGGCTCTTTGTAAAAATCACTGCAGTGTTTTCACTTGAGCCAGAAAGTGACCAAGTCCAATTATTCTCCTTCAGAAGTATTAAGCAAAGACCTGTCCCTCTGGAGAAGGTTTTAATGCTGGAAAATGTGGAAGGAAACAAACAGAATAAGAGAATAACCAGCAACAAAGTGGATGGACTCAGTTACAACAGCAATGAATACACTGCTGTAAGACCAGGTTAGGGACAGGTCATCATGAAGAAAATCTATCAAACCCAATTTGATGGTACATAATCAATAAAAATCAGATGGCTGATAGCATACAGCACGATACCAGGTCTGGTAAAATAAAATAAAAATAGATAGAAACTGCACCTTTCCCTCTCCACAGAAAAAGCAATCTTTTACCAAGAGTGGGTAGGAAAAAGAACTGAAAAAAAGTTAAACACTGAATACAGAAAACTTATTGTACATTTAATAAACAGCAGTTGCTAGAATTCTTTCCTAATATTTTCTTCACTTTTTAAAATCAGCCTATATCAGAAATTCTTATTCCCTTGATTGTGTGTGTGTGTGTGTGTGTGTGTGTGTGTGTGTGTGTGTGTGTGTGTGTGTGTGTGCGTTTGTGTGTGTGTGTTTGGAAGCAGTATGCTCCCTCCCATATTTGGGTATACCAGGGTGATTCGACAGAAAAAAAACATATAACTCTTCCCTGGTACAAGCTGATATAGGGGGAGAGCCTGTGGCTTAGAGGTTAAAGGTACTGCCTTACAGGCAGGCTGCCCAGGTTCAAATCCCAGTAAGGGTATGGCTAGCTGATGAGAGCTAAATAGCTTGAAATAGATCTATACTGGTCTCCCTTCATTTTCATTATCAGCAAAAATGTGTTACACACACACACACACACACACACACACACACACACACACACACACACACACACACACACACACATATAAACACTGCTGAGTTCAAATATCTAAATTACTCTTTGTCTCTGCAGGATAATCCCTGCCTAACACTGTCAATCATTAATTAGATGGACCAATAGACTAACTTGTTATAAAGCAAGCAGGTTCTTATAGCAATAGCAATAGCACTTACAGTATATATCACTCCATAGTGCTTTACAGCACTCTCTGATCAGTTTACAATGTCAGCATATTGCCCCCAACAATCTGGGTCCTCATTTTATAACCTTGGAAGGATGGATGGCTGAGCCTTGAGCCCATCAGGATTAAACTCCAGGCTATGGTGAAGAGTTAGCCTGTAATACTGCATTCTAACAACTGTGCCACCACGGTTCTTCATTACTTATGCTCCAAGCAATATAAGTTCTGTATTAATTTTGCTGCATGATATCTACATGATATCTGAAATTTTTGGTGGCTCTGATAAGTCACTAAAGAAGCTTAACTAAGAGAATAATTTTCAGTGCCACTGGTTTTGTAATGACAGATTCAATAAGTGGAATAAGTCAATGTGTCAGAACACATAAATCATAAAGCTCAAAACAACCCAATCACTCATGTATAATGATATCTGTATCTTTATTAGGACTCGGGGTCTTTAAAATATATCGATGAACAACAATTATCATTTTACAGTTAAATTCCATTGGTTTCTAACTACTCAGTCAAACAAACTTACCATCTGGAGAAACATTACAGAGAGACAAACTGTTTGTATTAGAAGTCATCCTTAAATCAATTCTCATTCTATTATTAAGAAGAATTATTGATTACATAGTAGCTGAATTAGGATCTATGAGATCTTAAAATGTGATGATTTATTTTATTTATTTTTATTTATTTTGTCAATCTCGTATTAGATAATGCATATAAGTATATACATAATTTGAATGCATGAAATGAATAAAAGTAAAAGGGAACATTAAGAGACGGATGGTAGGCACGTAGATGCACTTATGCACGCCCCTTACAGACCTCTTAGGAATGGGGTGAGGTCAACAGTAGACAGTCTAAGGTTAAAATTTTGGGGGTTTGGGGATGAAACCACGGAGTCGGGTAGTGTATTCCAGGCATTGACCACTCTGTTGCTGAAGTCATATTTTCTGCAATCGAGTTTGGAGTGGTTCACTTTAAGTTTGTATCTATTGTGTGCTAGTGTATTGTTGTGGTTGAAGCTGAAGTAGTCATTGGCAGGTAGGACATTGTAGCGGATAATTTTATGAACTATGCTTAGGTCATACTGAAAGCAACATAGTTGTAAGTTGTCTAGGCCCAGAATTTCAAGTCTGGTGGTATAAGGTATTCTGTTGCGAGCAGAGGAGTGTAGGACTTTTCTCATGAAATATCGCTGGATACGTACAATTGTATTAATGTCTGATATGCAGTGTGGGTTCCAGACAGATGAGCTGTATTCGAGAATTGGACTAGCAAATGTTTTGTATGCTCTGGTTAGTAGTAATATTACCGGAGAAGAAGCTACGCAAGATTAGGTTTACAACTCTTACTGCCTTTTTGGCGATGTTGTTACAGTGGGCTTTGGCACTTAGATCTTTAGATATGAGTACTTCAAGGTTGAGCTCACCCACCCTAGTGCCCAGGGCTGGAGGAAACCCCTGACCGAGCTAGGAAGAGTGGAATGGATTAGGGACTGGGAACAGGCCAGACTCCCAAAAACTCTGATGGAACCCTTGGGGGGATCCTTAGAACAGCTGAGGGAGAAATTTGACTGAACCACCCTTCGTGATGAGGGGCCGTTGTGCCACCCAAAAGAGAGGGGGGTTGCAACTGAACACTTTGAAATTAGGAGACGCAGATGGGAATTTAGCCCTTCTCCACCCACCAGAAGGAGAATGAGCCCGAGGCTGCTGCCGGTGGCTCCTCCGTGCAACAGACAAGCTGCCCAAGGTGTACGCCCCCCCCCCTCTATGAACTAGAGCCGAGGGAGACTGCCTTATAGCTAAATTCCATGAAGACAACCCAATAAAACCTGGGGGGATCGCACCCCTAAAATCTATAACTGTACTCAAACTGTTTTTGCTTTGCACAGGTTGCCTTCCAGGAAGTGAGGGAAGCCGAATGTCAACTCACGAAGCATTCCTGACCTGCTCTTGAATTGCCATAGGCAGGGGGATGGGGAATCGAGCCTCACAGCTGCATCGAGAAACTGCTCATGGTCTGTTTCATGATTCAGAACCTCTCATAACCTTTATATCAATCTGTATTTTACTACAGTTGAAAATTCTTACTTTTTCAAGTTTCGTAAATTTATGATACATCAAAATATGTGAAATGGTAAATTCACACTCTTTCTTTTTCTTTGTTTCTATCGATTTTACATTTTAATTAGTTAAACCTAAAGGCACCCAACATACTTGGGTTATTGGTAGTGACAGAATTGAACTGATCACCATCAAACAAACTTAATCATTTTCTTCTAATTTATGGGCATTTTATTTACTCATATATAACAGTCTAATTTAAAAGACTCCCAAGATCTTCTCAAGATGCATATAGAAAGATCTATAAATAGTGTACATCTCTCTCTCTCTCTCTCTCTCTCTCTCTCTCTCTCTCTCTCTCTCTCTCTCTCTCTCTCTCTCTCTCTCTCTCTCTGTGTGTGTGTGTGTGTGTGTGTGTGTATAGATAGAACGGAGGGACATGTGCCATACAAGGCCATATCCAGAACTGCATAGTCCTATGGTTTTCTTTATTTACTTAAGTTTTATTTGTGAGTAATTTACTAAGTAACCCTTTACTAAATCTGATATAGCATGTTTTGAAATCTCTTTATGAAAAACACTGAGATCTTTTATCTGCCAAGTATCACTCTGCACAAGAACTAATGGACTTTAATTTAGGCCAAAGCAGTTTTACTCATTTGTGCTTGCACTGTTAAGTTCATTTGACAAAACCTGTCAATGGACAATTTCAAAAATAAACAGATTTTAACAAACACATAAAAAGTTTTATTTTAAAACCCAGACAGCTTTATCCTTACAGATTTCTTTTATGGCAGCAAATGGACTCACTAAGCACAGATGAGGTGGTAAATCCTGTTTTGAATGTATTATTCCACAGAATAGAAATAAATGTTCATGACTGAATATAAAAAACAATCCTGTCATGCAGAAGTCTAGCATTTCAAAGGGAAGTTGGCTAGTCTAGTCTAACTCGGATGTAGTTGTTTTCAAATTATAATAGCTAATTATGAAAGATTGGGGAAAAACATATACGTAGAAAATAATTACATTTAATGGATTATGCATTTAAATTAAATTAAAATTAAATTAATTGGAGATGAATTCTGAGAGCCACTTTTTAGGACCCCTTCAAGAATTGTTACAATGCATTCTAGTGGGCTTATATGTACCAATTACACCATGAGGTACAAATGTTTGCTTCTTGACGATTCAACCATGCTGGACAGGACATAATTCAAGTCTAAATAAATCCATGAGAGAAGAAATGGCAACACACTCCAACATTTTGCCAAGAAAACCAAATGACAGACATTCCCATCCTCTATGGAAAACCTATATCAAAGATCCTAAAAGTAATTGTACACATGCATGTTTGATCACTGAACTAGATCCAGACATTCTGGAAAGTGAAGTCAAATGTTCTCTAGAAAACATTGCTAACAACAAAGCTGCAGAAATTTAATCAACACCCACAGATCTATTTGAAATTTTATAAGATGATGCAGTTAAAATGAAACAAGCATTTTGTAAGAAAGTGTAGAAAAGATAAAACAAGATTATATAACTGTTTATATCTATAATGTATTTAATTGATATGCAGAATATATTATGAGAATTGCTGAATTAGAAGAAAAAGACATTAAAATACTGAAAGAAATATCAACAACCTCATATATGATGATAATACCACTTTGATAGTTGGGACCAAGGAAAATCTCTTGTTGAAGTTGAAAAAAGAAAATGCAAAATATGGTTTCCTGCTCAGTATTGAAAAACTAAGTTTATCTCAATAGGCAGCGCCAACTCAGTACAAAAGAGAAGATAAGTAGTTGAAGTAGTAACAGACATTATCTTTCTATGCTCAAATCTCCACAATGATGAAGACTATAGCATGAAAATAAAAAATCTGCTACCTGGGAAAAAGCCTATATCAGATTTAGACAACATACTGACATATGGCAAGATTACATTAACAGAAAAAAAAATCAGAACCACAGTTTTCATACCAGTAGTTGTAAAGAATGGCTATAAAATCTAGGCCACCAGAAAGGGGAACAAAAGAAGTTGAGTGCCTTTTAGTTCAGCTAAATGACAATATCCTGAACCTCAAGAAAAATAAAGCATTATATACTGATGAAGCAATGCTAGATTGCTCTTTGGAAGCACTAATGATGAAGCTAAAGTTTAGATATTTTGGATGCATACTGTGACAGCAACAGTCATTGAAAAAGACCCTCATGCTTGAAAAATTGGTAGGCAATTGAAAAAGAAGCTGACAGAAGACAATTAGCGAGATACTATCACTGCTGACACAAGCATAAACTTACAAGAACTCAAGGAAGCTGTTACTGACGGCTTCTGGTGTCCATTAGGTCATGAAGTGTTGAAAAAGTGGTACAATAACAACAACAATTATGGGTGTCTTTCGAAAAAGTGGTCTGTAACCAGCAATTTAAAAGGCAAGTTTAGTTGTCAAAGTCCCAACATTACAGTAGTTCACCATGGCTGACATTCTGTCCCTCATGCCTGCATGTAATGCCAAAATAAAGGAGCATAGATGTCACACAATCATTTATACTCTTAGAAAAGTACAGGGTTTCCATTTCCTATCTCAAAGACACTCAAGGACCTAATCAAGGGATTTGTGGAGGAGGGTCACTTCCAGTCCATTTGTTGGTTTGTCTTTTCTTCCATCAAAAGTGGACCTATGTATACAGCTGCAGTGACACAAAAGCACAAAGGATCTGTTTGATGGAAGGGAAAGAGGGAGGACTATTAGAAATTTAGAATGACAGAATTGGAAGGGACCTTGGAGATCTTCTAGTCCATCCCCCTGCTTAGGCAGGATACCCTACACCAGTGATGGTTAACCATTTCGGCACCAAGTGCCGAAACTAGAGCGTGCTGGCATGGGTGCGCATGCTGGAGTGCCAGAATCCAGAAGAGAACAGCTGGCCGGTGTACATGTGTGCGACAGAACCTGGAAGAGCAGCTGGTGATGGTGCGCGTACCCACAGAGAGGGCTCTGCATGCCACCTCTGGCATGTGTGTTATAGGTTCGCCATCATGGCCCTATACCACTTCAGACAAATGGTTATCCAATCTCTTCTTAAAAACTTCCTGTATTGGAGCATTTACAACTTCTAGAGGCAAGTTGTTCCACTGACTAATTGTTCTGTCAGGAAACTTTGCCCCTCTCCCAACAAACACTAAGGTGACATCCATTTATTTATTTATTTTGTCAAGCATGTATATGAATACAAACAAAGTATAAACATTAATATGAATATATAAAAAGTACAGGTGTGGTTTTGAGTACATGATATTTTACTAAATACATGGGGACTTTAGGACAGGAATGGTAGGCACACTAGTGCACTTATGCACGCCCCTTACAGACCTCTTAGGAATGGGGTGAGGTCAACGATAAACAGTTTAAGGTTAAAGTTTCGGGGGGGTTGGGGAAGAAACTACAGAGTCAGGTAATGTATTCCAGGCATTGACCACTCTGTTGCTGAAGTCAATTTTTTTGCAATCAAGTTTGGAGCGGTTTACATTAAGTTTGTATCTATTGCGAGTTCGTGTATTGTTGCGGTTGAAGCTGAAGTAGTCATTGACAGGTAGCATATAATTTTGTGTGCTACACTTAGGTCAGATTGAAGGCGGCATAGTTCTAAATTTTCTAGGCCCAAAATTTCAAGTCTGGTGGCATAAGGTATCTTGTTGCAAAAGGAGGAGTGTAGTACTCGTTTCGTGAAATATGTCTGGACATTCTCAATTGTCTTAATGTCCGATGTGTAGTGTGGGTTCCAGATGGATGAATTGGTTTGGCAAATGTTTTATATGCTCTAGTTAGAAGTACAATATTACCAGAGAAGAAGCTATGCAAGATTAAGTTAACCACTCTTAATGCCTTCTTAGCAATGCTGTTGCAGTGGGCTCTAGCACTTAGATCATTAGAGATGAGTAATCCATGGTCCTTTACTGAGTGAGAATCGTCAGCAAGGTCGTGATCATCTAGTTTATATTTTGTGTTCTGATTATTTTTGCCAATGTGTAAGACTGAGCATTTGTTGATTGAGATTTGAAGTTGCCACTTGTTTGACCATTCAGATACATAGTCAAGGTCTTTTTGAAGGGTAGTAGTATTGTTGGTAGTGTTGAATAGTTTTACATCATCTACGAAGAGGATGCAGTTGCTTTTTATATTATCACAAAGGTCATTTAAATAAAGAATAAAGAGAGTTGGTCCTAAATCGCTGCCTTGGGGAACACCACTGTTAACAGGTACAGGGTTTGATAAAGCGTTTCCTATTTTGACCACCTGTTGCCTGTTTGACAGGAATGCAGTAATCCATTTGTGCAGAGATCCAGTCTGGCTCTCCTGATCTCCTACTTCAATGTTGCCTCCATATCCTTCGGGCTGGGATTAAATGAGAATGGATTGAGAGCTTAGCAAACTTTAGTGCAGCCATTATGGGAAATAATTTTTTTCTTGGAGATATTAGGAAAAAAATGGAAACTAAATATGCCAAGATCATATTTTTTAATGCATGGTATAAGACCACATGTTTTATGTGTGAGTTCACATAGAAAGGTCTGTAAAATTTCAATCTCCAAAACAACAGCAACTTATTCAGAGAAAAAAAGGGATATAAAAAAGAAATCAAAATTATTAAAGACATGTGTAACTTCTTTATGAGGAAAAAATATAGCCTTGGCCACCTTTATAGCTTAGGATAAAAAGACCAACTACAATATATAAAAAAAGAAACAAACTGTAAAGGTATATCTGGCTTCAGAGAGCTTTGGATGTGATTCCTAAAAAATATCCAAACATTTTCACCCAATTCTATTTTTATATGAGGCACAAAAATTGCTAAATATATCTCTCGGAACCAATCATATACAGTACTTACAGTACTTACAGTACTGTACTGTACTGTACTGTACTGTAAGTACTTACAGTACTTACAGTAGTTAAGCTCGTGTCATTTTAGTGACATTAAATTATATAAAAGAAGCATAACATAAGAACATAGCATAACATGTGCATACTTCCTAAAAAAGCTCTCCACAACCTTGGCTGAACCTCTAAGCATAATTTTTAAAAAATCCTTCAGGACTAGCTCCTTACCCAACCTATGGTCACTAGCCACGGTCATCCCTATCTTCAAAAAAGGAGATCCAAGTAACGTTGAAAATTACAGACCAATCTCTTTGGGCTGCGTCACCTGCAAAGTCATGGAATCAATCATAAATCAATCCATTACGCTCCACTTAGAAACTAACAACTACTCTCCAACAAACAATTTGGTTTCAGAAAAAAATTATCCTGTAATCTGCAACTCTTGCACTGCAAAAACATATGGACCACTCAACTTGATCAGGGTAAAACAATAGATGCAATTTACATAGACTTTTGTAAAGCCTTTGATTCAGTTGTACACGACAAACTACTTCTGAAACTAAAATCCTATGGCATTTCTGGACCCCTACATGATTGGATAACTGCGTTCCTGTCCAACAGACAACAAGTGGTCAAAATAGGAAGTGCCATATCAAATCCTGCTCCTGTCAACAGTGGTGTCCCTCAAGGCAGTGTTCTAGGACCAACACTCTTCATACTCTACATAAACGATCTTTGTGATCATATTATAAGCAACTGTGTTCTCTTTGCTGATGATGTTAAACTATTTAACACCACCGACAATGTTGCTACCCTTCAAAAAGACCTTGATCATGTAGCAGAATGGTCAAACAACTGGCAACTTCAAAGCTCAATCAACAAATGCTCTGTCTTACACATTGGCAAAAAAAAATCAGAATACAAAATACAACCTTGGAGGAAACGAACTTGTAGATGACCCTCACTCTGTCAAAGACCTTGGAGTACTCATATCCAACGACCTAAGTGCTAGAGCCCACTGTAACAACATTGCTAAAAAGGCACTAAGAATTGTTAATCTAATCTTGCGTAGCTTCTTCTCTGGCAACATCACATTACTAACGAGAGCATACAAAACATTTGTTAGACCAATTCTGGAATATAGCTCACCTGTCTGGAACCCGCACTGCATATCAGACATAAATACAATCGAGAGAGTCCAGAAATATTTCACAAGAAGAATCCTTCACTCCTCCGCTCACAACAAAATACTTATTCCACCAGAAATACTGGGATTAGACAATTTACAACTACGTCGCCTCCGATCTGATCTAAATGTAGTTCATAAAATCATATACCAAAATGTCCTTCCTGTTAATGACTACTTCAGCTTCAACCACAACAATACACGAGCACGTAATAGATTCAAACTAAATGTAAAGCACTCCAAACTCGACTGCAGAAAATACGACTTCAGCAACAGAGTGATCAATGCCTGGAATGCACTACCTGACTCTGTGGTTTCTTCCCCAAACCCCAAAAACTTTAACCTTAGACTGTCTACAGTCGACCTCTCCTCGTTTCTAAGAGGTCTGTAAGGGGCGTGCATAAGCGCACCAGTGTGCCTACCGTCCCTGTCCTACTGTCCTATTGTCCTCTTTTATCGTTACTTTTTACTTATGTTTATACAAATTACTACTATACATGTTTGACAAATAAATAACATAAATAAATAAAATAAATAAGGGTTGGAACAAATCTTGAAAATCATCTAGATCAACTTCCTCCTCAATACCATCTTGCCTCTGCTGAAAAAGTTCAGCTAAGGAGACTCTACTACCACATGCTAAGGCAGTATGTTTCACTGTTGAAGTATTGTTACTGTCAGGAGATTTTGCTGATGACCAACTTCAACTGGCTTCCAAGTAATGTGCTGCTTGCCCTATATTCTGGAGTAACTCAGAATAAACATTCTATGTTTTGTTCATGCCTCACTCACTTCTGAAGAACGTCTTGCAGTATCTCTCAAAGGCCAAGTGTGAACTTTGGTTTGGGAAAAGTTTAACTTTCCTGTAATAAAGAGACCAACATGAAGTTTAGAGAAGCTGGATGATACTAAAAACATTTAAGGAAGCTGAAGGGTGGAGATAGAATAAGTAGTATTTCTTCACAGATAAGATAGTTTCACAATGGTGTTTGGTGGTACCATATGTTCTTGAAACAGGAACTGACTTGAAGGGGCTCTGAAAAGGACTTGGTAAATTTATGGAAGTGAGAGTTGTTACTGGCTATGCTAGTTATGGCAGCTGCGTGTTATCTCCACCTTTGCAAGGGGCATGACTTCAAATTGAGTTAAAATATGAGTGTCAGGTAGGCATTACATTCATGCTTATTTTGGGAGTTCTCCAGAGGATCTGGGCTGATCAGGGTAGGGGGAGAAAGCCTGATGCAGCAGTTCTGGATTCTTTTGATTTTAATTTTTAGAAACACCAGCATATTTAGAAATAATCAGTATTTTAGTATGATGCAATGGTTGTCTTCTTTTTTTTAAAGACATGGGAAAGCAAAACTGGAGCAGAGGAAGTAGAAGCCACAAATGAAAAAAATTTGTGAACAGGATCAAGAGACTCAATCTCTCAGATATTTTTGCCATTCCAACTCAATTTACATTCAGAGAAAAACATTCAAGGCAGAGAACCCAAGAGCACATGCAGAGATTTTTTTTCTCCTGTGTATGCTTTTGTGGGACTGATAAAATACTGCTGAACAGTTTAATTGAATGTGGTCTTGAACAGCAACAACAAAATGAGATTTATCAAATTTACTTAGAGCTTTATTGAAAAATCATTCTTCCCTAACATGCAAGCAAAAGAAGAATATATGAATAAATAAACTGAAGAGCAATGCCTGGTAAAGTAATCATAATCCTGCTTGAAATGCAGTCTAAATTTTAAACATTCAACCTCTTGCACCTTTGATGCTCATAGTAAGATCTTTACGCCTAAAATCAGAGTGTTAAACCTGTTATTACTTTTAGTCTATTTATACATTTTCTACAAGTAAATGGGTTGTAATGTCTATTGGGACAATCTGTTGTCAGGGCCCGACCAAATAACAAAATTCCACAAAATAATTTCACAAAGCAAATTATACCAATACAATCATAACTTATTCTTAGACCCTAAAGTGTATTGTCATTCACTGAGCAACAAAACAGACTTTGCTGACAATAATATAATTTCTGGACTATCAAAACAGTTTTCATCAAGCATGTTCATTTACACAAGAATAATTTAACTTCTGAGCTTCCTTGTGTTGATTTAAATCCTGATGTTATGCAATCATAGTCTATCTAAAATGTAATTGTTTCAAGGATCCATATTACTAAATAATATTTACACATACTTGGAGAAAACACTGCATTACTCAATTAAAGTATAAGCTATAGTTCCTTTCCCCTTGTTATTATTTCTCTGCTGATTCTTGATTAGTACAATATCCAGAAAAATCCTTCTAAATCTTTCACTCAAGGTAAAACTCTGCTTGGAGTACTTTTGTATGTTTATCTTTACATCCAAAACAGGGCACAGAATAAAAGATAAAAAGAGTGAAGAATTTGTATGACAGCATTACAGCTATCATTTAAAAAGCAAATAAATAATTACATGTTATAGACTGGCAATTATACAATGATCATTGTTTGATACAATTGTGATTAAAAGATACAAACTCATTAGTGGGTGTTAATATTACCATTCTTTGTTTAATACACTACCAACACTTTTACATCATATAACTATTCTAATGATTAGCATGTTTTGTTTTTATTCATTAATCGTGTCCAACTCTTGGTGACTTTATAGGCAAGTGTTCTCCATGCTACTTTGTCAAGCAGAGCTTCTTTCAATTGTTATATGTTCAACTTTGGGTCAGATTTGATGTTCTTAAATCAGCGTATTCTTTGCTTGCCCCTTCTTCTTTGTCCACTAAAAATTCCTAGCATCATTGCCTTCTTCAATGAATTTGCATGCATAACGTGGCCAAAGTAAATCAGATGTAGTCTTATGATTTTAGCTTTCAGTGATGTGCATAATTAGCATAAGATCATCCAAATTTCACTTACAGTTTTATGGCATTCTTAACAATAAAGTGTCATCTCAATATATATTTCAAAAACCTGAACAAAAGTATCCTAGATCAGTGTTTCCCAACCTTGGCAACTTGAAGATGTCTGGACTTCAACTCCCAGAATTCCCCAGCCAGCGAATGCTGGCTGGGGAATTCTGGGAGTTGAAGTCCAGACATCTTCAAGTTGTCAAGGTTGGGAAACACTGTCCTAGATTAAATAGAAACATACTCTGATCCTGACAATTTCCTCTGACAGTTTGATTTGTAAGTAAAGGGTTTGATTGAGAGATTTAAATGCTAGGGAGATGAGTTATTTTAGTTATTTCTGTGGATACAGGCAGGACTAGCACCAGTTATACTTTCCTCTGATGGTGCTATGCCCATTAATATGTTTCATAGCTGACCTAATCTACACAATCAAAGGCCTTACAGTAATCAATGGAGTACAATAAATGTAGGTCTCCTGGTGGTATCTTCTTGCTCCTTATCCATCTTATGTAAGGTATCTGCTCTCTTGTCCTTCTGCCTTTTCTGAAAAGTTTATTTACATGAGGAATTAGTCAAGCGTTCCAATAATTTGCATGGTCTAGGATCTTTATTTTGTAAACACATAAATCTTTTTCAATTTTTAGACTAAACTGTCTTGTTCCATATTTAGAACTGTTAGCACTTTAAGTGCTGCCAGTCCTACAGGAAAAACAGTTCATGGCTATTTCATCTGTGCATGGTGTCTCCCAATTGACAGATGGTACAAGAGATCTAATATCTTCTAAAACAATTTGAACTTATGCTATGCTAAAAAAAATGTCGATATACAACATTTGTAGAATATAGCATATCCTAAGATCAACAGTGATTTGATTTCTTTATTAACCCAAATAAAGAATTAAATTTATAGGATTAAAAAGTATCATTAGACCTAAATGGTTCTCACATGCTTTTAAGGGTTTAGCCTTATTAGAAGATACTAAATAACTACAAACAGAAATGCACCTAAAAAGTATACATGGAAAACAATAACTTGCATCCACTGATGAATTGTCTCTGATAATGTATCATTGCAGCAGTCTTTCACATTCAACACCAATCAAATAGTGAGGAACTATTGGGCTAATAGGCTGTGATATGTGACATTTTTCCAGCTACTAGCTGGCATTTTTAGAGACAGAAGTGGTTGTTCCAAAGTGCATTTATTGCAGTGCATAGGCAACTGAGTAGGAATTGAGAGAGCTTGTATATAACAGACCTTTTCTCTGTTGCTGCTCCTGCTCTTTAGAACATCTTGCCTCCCATTCCCCCCTCCCTCCCCCGAGTGAGGTCAGCTCCAACCCTCCTGACCTTCGCAAGAGCTTAAAGACTGGGCTCTGGCAGTTGGCTTGGAGGTCCAATGTGGGGTTGGGGGGGGCTTCACATTGGGGGTGGTTGATAGATTAAGAACAGATCCCACCTCTCCCCTTCTCATTCTACTCCCTTCCTCCCTCCCCGTCTTTTAGTTAGGATTAAGTATTTTTATTTTTATAACATTTTATTTGTATTGTCTATGGAGATTCCCAGTCATCCAGGTCATGGTTGTCCCAAAAGTGCTTTTTTCAAGAGGCAAGTGGACTTTCTTGTTTTTTTAAAAGACATTTAAAGAATGTCTTCTCATCCAAGAAGCTTCTTTAGCTCTGACTGGATGGTGGGGAATGGAAGGATTTATACTCCTTGCAGACAGCTGGTCATTTGCATTCTTTTAGCGAGTCCTTAAGGCCACCTGGAGGTTTATATGTGTCATCAAGAGTCATCTGAGTGGTGCAAATGGGTGTGGAGCCTTTTTGGAACTGTTGAAAGGACTGTGTTGTTGACTGGAGATAGATGATGTCGTATCCCTCCCCGTTGAGAGAGGGCTGTTCAATTTTGACATAGATGGCTTCTTTGAATCCCCCTTGCAAACTAGTGGTGCTCTCTGTCCAAAATGTGGACTTTGCTGTCTTCAAAAGAGTGGCCTTTGTCTTTTAAATGCAGATGGACTGCTGAATCTAGTCCTGATGGGTTTGTTCTCCTTTATTTGTATTGTTTATAGGTTTTGTATAATTTTATCTTTTTAACACTATAAGCTGCCCAGAGTTGCCCAGTGGTAAGACGGCAGCCAATACATTTGCAATAAAATTTATTAATATTTTTTATTATAAATTTAAATAAATATATGTAGCAGATTTTTTATTTATTTCTGGTGAAGAAGCAACCATGTGAGTCACAGTACCAATTGGAAGCAGCACAGCCCAAAGAAAGGGTTACTAATTCAGTCAGAAAGAATCAGATATCTGTCTTGAACTTTCGAAAGGAAAAAGCTTTTGCAGCTGACAATAATTTAACAAGAGATTTTGTGAAGTCTGATGCATAACTGAGAAACTTGCATTTACATATATAAAACTATGTAGTGCATGAAATGGCACTTCTTTTTCTGTTAAATGTCATGTTAAATGTCATAAAATGTCATAAACTCTTACCGTCCTGGGCTTCTGGAAGTTAAGATAAAATTATTGACAGCACTGTTTTGGAGATATCTATTCTTGTTAGGTTTATCATATAAGTACAGATAGCCTCAACTTCTGACCATAACACAGCCAGAAATTTCAATCATAAATCATTGTGGTTGTAAGTCAAGGAAATCACATGAGCAAATTTAATTTTATGGCTGTTTTGCAACGATCATAAAGTGAGTCACTGTGGTCATAAAGCAAATCATGTAGTTGTTAAGAGAATCATGTGGTTGTTAAGCAAATCAATTTTTCCAAATTGGCAGTTTTTGCCAGTAAGTAGCTTTTAAGTCTATCAAAACTTTGAATGGTCATTAAATGACCAGTCATATTACTGGACCTGCACTTAAATTTTAAAATTATAGGTATTAATGTTGTCATGCTGGCTATTTTTTCTGTAGGTAATGAAAGATTTATATACTGTTATTCCAACAATTGAACTGCAGATCAGCAGTTCATGGCAAAAAACTGATTGTTTTAAAATGCAGCTTTGCTCATATCTTAGTACACAATTATTGAAAATTTGCTGTTTAGCCATATCTTTCTGTTGAAGATTCATATAAAAAAGGGACAGAGCTTCGATCGTGTGGTTGCAACCACTATCTTGACTTCATCACATCAGTATAAGAAAGTTTTCAATAAACTTTATTTGCATCACAAGGTAAATGACTTTTCAAAGCTCTTCTGTCCGAACCTAAGCAATCATTTGTCATCAATAAGGAAAATTTTCACTCCATACATTAAGCATCATCCTAGACCAGTGTTTCCCAACCTTGGCAACTTGAAGATGTCTGGACTTCAACTCCCAGAATTCCCCAGCCAGCATTCGCTGGCTGGGGAATTCTGGGAGTTGAAGTCCAGACATCTTCAAGTTGCCAAGGTTGGGAAACACTGTCCTAGACAGAACTGGTCTTACATTAAACATTTTCATTTCCAGAGTTATCTCTGTCATCTTCTCTGTTTTTAATCTATTGTTTCCAGTTGATGTTAGTCTGGAAATTTTTTAAATGGTTCCATCTTGTCACATTTAATGTTTCCATGACAAATGAATGGCTTTTAATTTGTTCTCTTTTTCTTTGTGGCTTTGGATATTACATAGAAAAGTAGAATGTAGAAGTCCATGAAAAAGCAGGTTTCTTGTGAAAATTGGAGGCACCTGGCCACAACCTTTCTCTCCCATTTGAGCCTTTTCTTCAATAAAACAGCAACCTTGACATAGGTATGAGAAAAGAGTTGAGTTTTTGGAGTTCTGCAGGCACCAACAAATTGAAAAGTTAAAAAAAATATGGGGGGGTGCTTTTCTTTCAGAGGAGGTGGCCAGTCCAGAGGCAGGGAAAAGAAGTTTAAAGACCAAGCAAAGGAAAACATAACTTGGAAAGGTGCAAGAGCTCTACAGAAATAAAGTAATAAATAAAACAACTTAGAAGAAAAAAAGGCTCACTTCTGGGGGAGAATATTCCAAAGAATGGGTGCACCAGCAGAGCTTAGCTCTCTTCCTGGACTCCACCCAGTCAGAATTCTTTAACTGACAGTTCAAACCAGGGGTGGGTTCCTAATTTTTTTACTACCACTCTGTGGGTGTGGCTTATTTTGTGGGTGTGGCTTGCCAGCCATGTGACCGGGTGGGCGTGGGCCTCGGGAGCTTGGCAGCGGCCGGAGAAGCGGGGTGGGGCATCTTCTAGGAGGCTCCGTCCAGCCTGAATGCTTCTCCCCATTCAATGATCATAGGCTCCTGCCGCCCATTCCCCCTCCCCTCAGCAGCTCGTGAAGCCTTGAACGTGCAAAAATGTCTGGGATCATCACCGCGCGTTCGTGGCTTCTTGGACTGCTGAAGGGAGGGGAATGGAGATAGCTCCTGCCGCCCATTCTTTCAGCGTCTCATGCGCTCCCTCAGCCATCCTCCCCTGCTTGGACTCACTGAGGGGTAGGAAGGCAGCGCATGCGCAGTGCCGGAAGCTTGGCTTCTGGGCATATGCAGAAGAAATTTTTTTTAAAAAAAAATGGCGGCGCCCAGGCACCGGCAACCGACCGCACCGGTACTGTGACGTCACCAGCGGGCCACTACCGGTGCTATAGAGTGGACCGCACTGGTAGGAACCCACCACTGGTTCAAACAGAAAGACAGTCCTGTAGTAGCCTGGCTTCATGTCATATAAGGCTTTAAAGGTCATAACCAATACTTTGAATTGGACTCAGAAGCATCCATTTCTGCTCACGCAGAAGAGGTTTTACATGCATTGTTATTTGGGCACCCAAGATTATTTGTGCAGCCACATTTTGTACCAGCTTAAGCTTCTGGATTTTTTTCAAGGGTAACCCCATGTAGAGCACATTGTAATAGTCCAAATGGAAGATGACCAGGGCATGAGTGACTAGCAGACAACAGTAACTCTTAGAATTCTAAGCCAGAAGGATCAGTTACAAAGATTTGCCTCCCAAATTCTCCTACTCCTAACTTTAATCAGTCCCTCCTTCTCCAAATGAAAATGGGCTGAAAAATCATGATGCCCCTTTTACTCTTCTGATGATATCACTTATGGTCCTCCCACAAGGGTATCTTCAGGGAGAATTGACAGCATCAAAATGGTAGGTGTTAAAAGGCAATTGAACCCTTGCCCCATCCACACATCCATCCACACATCCACACACTTTAAATGGTTCATGGACAGTTCATGAACATAAAAAGGAATGGGACTCTGTCCTAATCCTACCTGCCATCTTGACAGTTTTAAGCCCTCCCCCACACAGATGCCAATGTCCTTCAAGTTATTGAGGCAGTAAATTGTGTATGTTTACTCCAGTACAGTAAGGAAGCCAAAATTATTTACATTTATACATGCTTTTCTCTTCTCTTTCCCCATTTATTTTTACAAACATATTCAAACCAACATATATCAGCATTTTACATCCCTCTGTGTAATGTATTATTTCTAATCTCTTTAATATTGAGCACTGAAATCCTAAGAATGATTAATACATGTTCGTTCTAGTGCTTCTTTAATATTTAAAGGTACCTTAGAGTCTTATCATCGCAATGTCTATTTCCAGCCAAAATTGGTTGAAATATTCTTTAAAAACCAACATAACATTTACAGAGGAATATTTCTTTTACTTAAGCTCAGCATCAAAGTGAATTGTTACAAAAAGTTTCATAACAATCTCTTGAGCTTAAGCAATTTAAGTCACAATGCTTTTTTTTTCCAGGTACTTCTCTGCACAGATAAGTCCAATATGATGTCAGTGTAACATTTGAAGCTAACGTTTAGGTATTAGGCTGGATTGTGCATGGTACTGATAAATGCACTGCTTTATACAAAGTGCTTCACCATCTCCACATTTCTTGAAGTCCAAACTGAATGTGCTTTCTTTACAGAGACAGCCACTCAATAGTTTGCAAGGTTTCAAAACAAGCCTTCAAACCAGTGGTGGGTTGCTACCAGTTCGTACCGGTTCGGGAGAACTTTTATCAGTGATTTGGCCAGGGTCGCCGAACTGCTAGCGACTGCTGGCTGGCCACGCCCCCAAACCGGTCCCCGCCCCAACGCTCGCCCTGCCTCGTCTTTGCCACGTGCATCCACAGAACTGCCTCCTCCTGCCTACACACAGGTAAGCATTCGTGCTAGCCTCCCCCACTCCCTGCCGGGCCAGCATCTCTCGAAGCTGCCGGCGTTGCAGCCACAGCAGGGACAGGAGGAAGCCCGGCAAGCTTTGCAGCCACGTGGCTATGAAGCTTGCCAGGATGGGCGGCACTCTCCCCACCTGCCAGCATATCCTGAAGCCACTGCCATTGGAGCTGCGGTGGGGAGAGGGGGGAGGCCCAGCACGGAGGGCCCGGGCAGCTGCGTCCTGTGCTGTGGCGAGTTGGAGGTGGTGGCCTTGGGCCGCTGTGAGCACCCCATATGCAACCGGTGCTCTGTGTGGATGCGGGTATCATGTGGGGTCCACTACTGCACCCTCTGCCAAGAGGAGCAGGCCCAGGTGAGCAGTGCCCACTGGGGAAGGCAGTGGGGAGTGGGGCTGCCAGGCCGACTATGACTCCCATGGGCCTCAGCAGGGGAGTGGTGAGTGCCGGGGCCGCTGCCAAGCAGGTGGTTGGGGCAGAGAGCCTCCTCATCTGGGCACAGTCTGGGCACAGTCTGGGTGGCCTCTGTGGTTGGGCGGCCTTGGGGGTGGCAGGGCATCCCGGAAGGCCTTCCTGCACCTGCTGGTGGTGCTTCGCATGGCTGCAAAGCTTGCTGAGTTGCATCCCCTGTCCCTGCCAGGCTAGCATCTCCTAAAGCCACCGTCGTTGCATGCAGCTGCTACACTGGGGCTGAGACGGGCAGTGACAGCCCTCTCCCATCTTTCTCCAGCTGGGAAGAAAAAAAGGAGGGGGACTTCACAAACAAAAGAGAATTCTCTTTTTTGGCACTGGAGCCAAAGCCAAAAGGAACTGGAGGGAGAAAAAGAGGGGGGTTAGGAATGGGGGAAGGGCAATTTTCCCATTATTTTAACTCCGTAGCAGCATCCTTCCAACCTACTCCTTTCTCTGCTCAATGGCAGCGCTTTTTTAAAGGTTAGTCCCCTTCTTCTGGGGAGAGAGAAGAGTGGGGGTGGGGAGACAAAAAGGCGGCAGCACGGTATGTTGGGGTTTTGGAGTGGCGGTTGTCTTAGTCCTGGCCAGTTGCTGCTTCCTTGGGTCCCCTCAACTTTTCAGTCCCAGAAAGCGGCTGAAAAATGCCCTCCTCCTGTTTTGCAGCCATGCACCATTTTCTGTCCTTGCCTCCTTCTCGTTTTTATTTGGGTTTGCCTCCCACCCTGAAAGGAGCTTCAAGCAAAAGGAAGTGAGGAAAAAAAAGAGGAATAAGGAGCCGGGAGTGGGAAGGGAAGGGAAGAATGAGAACGAGGAGGGATTCCAGGCTCAGGGAAGCCTCGGCATATGGAACCCAGAGCAGGCCTTTCCCCTTTTCTCTTGCAGCACTTTTATTTCCAAAGCCCCCTCACTCTACTCTCTTTCCCTAAAAATGGAGCTCTTGGTCTGAAGCGGGTGGGTTGAATCCCTCTCGCCCCAGAGTTGGGCCAGTAATGGCTGGGGGGAAAGAGAGGGAGGGCTGTGAGTTTTTTCACAGCTCAGAAGATGAGAAACCCTGCCGAGCTCTCCTGCGACAGAACCAATGGCACACTCGGGAAGGCTCTTGGGTGCCCCGCTCGCCACGGCCTCAGCGTGAAACGAAAGCAAGATTTAAAGGAAATAAAGTTGAGCGAGTTTGTCAGGAAAACAAGTACTGTCAAGGCTCAGTGGAAGCCATACTAGTATTCCAAACTAATGAGTCTTAATGTCTGGTTAAAATGGGTAGTACTTCCATTTAAAGAAGAAAAGCATAGTTCAGACTACTGCTATGATTTTTTGCTCCTATATTCTGTTGTTTAGGTATAAATTTTGTTAATGTAGAAATTTTACTTAGAGCCTATTAAACAATGGAGCTAGCTGTCTGCCTGCAATCATGAGTATCTATTAGGAGTAAATCCCAATGAAAGAGAGTAGCCTTACTGCCAAGTAAGCATGCATAGGCTTTAGGTAGTTGAGAGATAGGGTATTGATTAATATCAGGTGTATTATAGAGAGAAATGAGAACTTCTGTAACAACAGATACTTTGTGACCAAGTGTGTGTGTGTGTGTGTGTGAGAGAGAGAGAGAGGGGGGGGGAGAGGGAGAGGGAGAGGGAGAGGGAAAAGAAAGAAAGAGACAAAGAAAGAAAGAGGAAGGGAGAGAGAGAGAAAAGAAAGAGACAAGAAAGAGACAAAGAAAGAGAAAGAAAGAAAGAGAAAGAAAGAGAAAGAAAAAAAGGAGAGGAAGAGAGACAAGAAAAAAAGAAAGAAAGAAAGAAAGAGAAAGAAAGAGAAAGAGAAAGAAAAAGAGAGAAAGAAAGAGAAAGAGAAAGAGAAAAAAGAGAGACAGAAAAAGAGAAAGAAAAAGAAAGAAAAAGAAAGTGGAAGGAAGGGAGTGAGAGAGAAGAGAGAGAGAGAAGAAAGAAAGAGACAAAGAAAGAAAGAGGAAGGGAGAGAGAAAAAGAAAAGAGAGAGAGACAAGAAAGAAAGAGACAAAGAAAGAGAACGAAAGAAAGAGAAAGAGAATGGAAGAAAGGAAGAAAGGAAGAAAGGAAGAAAGGAAGAAAGGAAGAAAGAGAAAGAAAGAGGAAGTGAGAGAAAGAAAAAAGAAAGAGGAAGAGAGAGACAAGAAAGAAAGAGAAAGAGACAAAGAAAGAAAGAGAAAGAAAGAAAGAGAAAGAAAAAGGAGAAAGAAAGAAAGAAAAAGAAAAAGAAAGAAAAAGAAAAAGAAAGAAAAAGAAAAAGAAAAAGGAGGAAGGAAGGAAGGAAGGGAGAGGAGAGAGAGAGAGAGAGAGAGAGAGAGAGAGAGAGAGAGAGAGAGAGAGAGAGAGAGAGAGAGAGAGAGAGAGAGAGAGAGAGAGAGAGAGAGAGAGAGAGAATAGGAAGGAAGCATCACAAACCCTGGCACTAGACATGGCTTCAGAAGACACTTTGAAACAGCACAGCAATTTAGGGCTGGAAGACATCTTGAAGGTCATCTAGTCCAACCCCCTGCTGCAGCAGGAAACCTTACATTGTCTGGATTATTTTGGTGCCTCTAACAGAGAGGAAAATTGCCAGAAAGGAGAAGGCTGCCATGCAGAGGAAGGCAGAGATAGTCCTTGACCTATGACCATAATTGAGCCCAAAATTTTGGTTGCTAAGCAAGAGTATTGTTAAGTGAGTTTCACCACATTTTACTCAATCCATAACATCTCCTGGCTCTAACAGTCATGTGCAAGCTAGGGAAGAACATCTGAAGGCATGTGTAATGTTCTAATGTATAGAAGTTATGGTTAAATGTGTGGCAGAAAGTGGACTCTGGGTGTGTTTTTCCAAATGCAGTAAGTGAGGTTGAATGTGTATAGTTTTAGAAGAGGTGTGTGTGTGTGTGTGTGTGTACATATACATACAATATATATAATGTATCTTTTTGTGTGCCTGTGTGTAATATGTATGTACACATATGTATGTACATCCCTTTGACAAAGTGACAAAATTAATGGACCAGAGGAATGCTGTCGATATAATTTATTTGGACTTCAGTAAGGCATTTGATAAAGTAGACTATAACCTACTACTAGATAAAATAGAAAAATGTGGGTTAGACAGCACCACCACCAGATGGATTTAAAACTGGCTGACCAACCACACTCAACATGTAGTGCTCAATGGAACTGCATCTACATGGAGGGAAGTATGCAGTGGAATACCCCAAGGCTCTGTTTTAGGCCCAGTACTCTTCAACATCTTCATCAATGACTTGGATGAGGGGATAGATGGGGAACTCATCAAATCTGCAGATGATACCAAACTGGCAGGAATAGCCAACACTCCAGAAGACAGGCTCATGATACAGAGGGATCTTGACAGACTTGAACATTGGGCTCTATCTAACAAAATGAAATTCAATGGCGAAAAAAGTAAGGTTCTAAAATTAGGGAAGAAAAACAAAATGCACAGGTACAGTATATGTGGTACCTTGCTCAACAGTAGTAACTGTGAGAGGGATCTTGGGATCCTAGTGGACAACCATTTAAATATGAGCCAGCAGTGTGCAGCAGCTGCCAAAAAAGCCAACACAGTTCTAGGCTGCATTAACAGAGGGATAGGATCAAGATCACTTGAAGTGTTAATACCACTTTGTAATGCCTTGGTAAGGCCACACTTGGAATACTGCATTCAGTTTTGGTCGCCATGATGTAAAAATGATGTTGAGACTCTAGAAAGAGTGCAGAGAAGAGCAACAAAGATGATTAGGGGACTGGAGGCTAAAACATATGAAGAACGGTTGCAGGAACTGGGTATGTCTAGTTTAAAGAAAAGAAGGACTAGGGGATACATGATAGCAGTGTTCCAATATCTCAGGGGTTGCCACAAAGAAGAGGGAGTCAAACTATTCTCCAAAGCACCTGAGGGTAGAACAAGATGCAATGGATGGAAACTAAACAAGGAGAGAAGCAACTTAGAACTAAGGAGAAATTTCCTGACAGAACAATTAATCCGTGGAACAGCTTGCCTCCAGAAGTTGTGAATGCTCCAACACTGAAAGTTTTTAAGAAGATGTTGGATAACCATTTGTCTGAAGTGGTGCAGTGGGTTTCCTGCCTAAGCAGGGGATTGGACTAGAAGACCTGCAAGGTCCCTTCCAACTCTGTTGCTTTTATTATTGTTATTGTTATTGTTATTATTATATGGCATATATACATAGGATTAAATAGTATATTTTGGATGTTCAGTGGTAGTGAATAGACAGGGAAATTGTATCTCGTTGATGCCTTTGAGGCGAGGAGAGGCCAGGCACCCTAACCCTTGACGTGAGTGATGTCAAGTTGGCCACGCCCACCCAGTCACATGACCACCCAGTCACATAATCACCAAGCCACGTCACCCAGTCATATGACCGCAAAACCACTCGCACCCGGTCACATGACTGTCATATGGATCAGTTATTATCATCTTCTCTGCACTGTTTTTTTTTAAAAAAAGCCAGAAGCCATAGACTAAAACATTTAGAGGACCACTGACCAGGAAAATGTTTCGGCATTCTTTTTTCCACAAGCTTTTCTGTATATGAGTCACAAATAATGAGAGTTATAAGTAATTTAATTGCCTTTCCCTAAAAAAAGAATTCTAACGCTGAAAAATAGAGCTTTTACAATATGATAGGTCTCACAGCAGGCTTGAAACATGGGGGAAGGCCCTGTATATTTTTTTCATATTATTTTATTTATAGTGTGCCTTAATTTGTCCCTGGATATGAATATAACTATTAAGAAGTCTGAAAAATGTTTTGAAATGATAGTTCAGTGAGAATAAAGGCAAGAAGAAAGTGCTTCAGAATTTGGCATACTGGAGCCCTGCCTAGCTTTTACTTTTCATTCCAACTATTGCCAAAGAACTTGGAGTTGAAGTTTCCTCAACAAGTTCTGGAAAAATCAAAATGGATGCTCCATCTGATCAGAAGTGTGGACAAAGACCGGAGGACTCAGAGGGACATTTGCAGACAAGTTAGGCAGATGATGAAATGGGAAAATGCCTGGACAATAGGAATGTCTATGTTCACAATAAAGTCTTTATACCAAGGAACTATACTGAAACAAAACAGAAATAACATCAGGTTCCTATTGGTTTTGAAAATTATCTTTTTTACAGCCTAGCAAAGATGGGAATGCCTTGCACAGGGGAAAAAAAGGCCTTGAGTCTGGATGCCCAAATCCTGTCACTTAACATTTTTAAAAGAAATGTAAGCATGCTCATGTTGTGTGTGTTATATAAGCTACAGTGAAATTCAATAAGCTCACAGAAGTTTAAGGAAATAATTCAAGCCACCCCTAGGAAAATATATCTGTATCAAATATCCATATCTGCCTTTCCCAGGTTCTTGGGAAGGACTTGAAATGTGGATAAAAATGTCAAATCCAGTCTTAATATCTGGCTGACTGTGTGACAACTATAATAATGTCAAGGTAATAGATGTTGCAGTACCTGGAGATAGGAGAAAAGAAAGAGTTGGGGGAAAAATCACAAAATACGAAGATCTACAAACGGAAGTTGAATGGCTGTGGCAAAAGAAAGCAAAGGTAGTACCAATAGTAATAAGCATGTTGGGTGCGATCTAAAAATAACCAGAGCATCACTTGAACACCATGGAGCATTGGCAAAATCACCATCGGTCAATTTCAAAAAGCTGCTTTACCTGGAACTGCTTAACCCCCCATGATGATACCTTTAATATTATTAAACAACATCTGCCTATTTCAGGTCCTTGGAAAGGACTCAATAACTAGATAAAAATGCCAAATCCAATCTAAACATCTGCCTGTCTGTGCAACCAACCATAATATTTTAATTCTCTTTGTTAGTTTATAAGTCACCCAAGTTGCAGCAATGGTGGTTACCAATGGTTTCTTGAGGAGAAAGTGGAGAACAGTGTAAGTATCAGGATCACCTCATGTCAAGGATGAATTGATTATAGCTAGAACACTCTCACTTTAAATGTCTCCTATATACTGTAGCAATAGCAATAGCACTTAGACTTGTATACCGCTTCATAGTGCTGTCCAGCCCTCTCTAAGCGGTTTACAGAGTCAGCATATGGCCCCCAACAATCTGGGTCCTCATTTTACCTACCTCGGAAGGATGGAACGTTGAGTCAATCTTGAGTCTGGTGAGATTCGATCTGCCAAACTGCTGGCAGCCGGTGATCAGCAGAAATAGTCTGCAGTGCTGCCATCTAACTACTGTGCCACCGCGGCTCATTGTGATTTAAATCTGAATCAATCACAATTTTTAATTGGATGAACATAAATATTTATTACATGGTGCCATTTTATTAGGTTAGAAATATTCATTGCTCTTTGGAAAGTCAAGTTCCTTTTTATTTATTTATTTGGTTTTCTTATATGCCGCCCAACTCCCGAGGGACTCAGGGCGGCGTACAACACAAGAAAAATACAAGAATAACCAAGAAACAGTTGAGTTAAAATCAAAATATAAAAATTAAAAATTGCAATATAAAAACCATTCAACCACCAGACATACCCGGGGAGAGTTCAGCTGGAATTAAGCTCTACCCCCTGCCTGCAGGAAAAGCCATGTCTTAACGGCTTTTTGGAAGGCCAGCAGGGTGGGGATGGTTCGGGTCTCTGGAGGAAGTTGGTTCCAGAGCGCGGGGCCCGCCACAGAGAAGGCTCTCCCCCTAGGACCCGCCAGTCGGCATTGCTTGGCTGACGGGAGCTGGAGGAGGCCAACTCTGTGGGCCCTAACCGGTCGGAGGGAAGTATGAGGCAGAATGCGGTCCCGGAGATAGCCTGGTCCTTTTTCATAAGCCTCCAACTCTAAGATACACATCATCTATACAGGTAGTCCTCGAGTTACAACAGTTCACTTAGTGGACGTTTGAATTTACAATGGCATTGAAAAAAGTGACTTGTGACCATTTTTCAGACTTATGACCATTGCAGCATCCCCATGGTTAAGTGATTTACAGTTGGATGTTTGACAACTGACTCACATTTATGACGGTTGCAGTGTCCCTGGGTCATGTGATCGATCATCTTTTGCAACCTTCTGACAAGCAAAATCAAGGGGGAAACCAGATTCACTTACTAATTTAACAACTGCAGTGATTCACTTAACAAATGTGGCAAGAAAAGTTGTAAAATTGGGCAAAACTCACTTAACAATTTTCTCACTTAGCAACATAAATTTTAGACCAATTGCGGTCATAAGTTGAGGACTACCTGTAATTAGTTTAATTCATATGGCTTACCTTTCCTATGTTTGCCACAGGTCATAGTATTTTTGAAATTTCTGAGTGCCTTAATCCATTTATAATGCTTCATACTCCAAAATTAATATACAGTATTTTAGATAGTTAGCAGTTCTTATTTTTGCACATAAAACATTGCAGAATACATATCTTTCAAATATCTTTCCATTGTCACTAACTTCAAGGATAACTAGCCATTTTCTAAACTTATGGATATCAAATGGATAGATGTAGAGTCTGTATTGTAAAACCTACTTTACTATACAGATACTATGCTTCAAAAAATTATGATAAATGTAGTATAATACAAAAATGTTACTACCAATGATTATCCATTTGCTCTTGAATATAATGGTATTAATTTAGTTTAAAACAGAGAACCCCTTGATGTAATTGATCACTTGTATATAAACATTAATTCATCCAATTCTCAACATCAGTTGTAAATTTGTAAATTACAAAGTCATTTATTAGTATGAATATTTGACTAAGGCTGCTTTTGAAAAACAATTAAACAGGTGTGCATAAAACTTATATAATTAGGGAAAAATCAAAAAGTTACACAGGAAAAAAAATATGGCGACAAGCTTTTTTTGTTGTTGCAAACAATGGACATTTGATTTTGTAACTTATTCCTCTTTTGCTGCAATAACAACAACAACAACAACAACAACAACAACAACAACAACAGAGTTGGAAGGGACCTTGGAGGTCTTCTAGTCCAACCCCCTGCTTAGGCAGGAAACCCTACACTACTTCAGACAGATGGTTATCCAACCTCTTCTTAAAAACTTCCAGTGTTGGAGCATTCACAACTTCTGGAGGCAAGCTGTTCCACTGATTAATTGTTCTGTCAGGAAATTTCTCCTTAGTTCTAAGTTTAGCTCTAGAAGTCTAAAATATAATTCCTGACAATTCACCTATTTGTTCTAGGACTTAACCCCACCAAACTTTCCAAAACAAACGCTCCTGCAGACAACTTAAGTTTTTAAAATTTCTCTCATTTTCTGAAAACAATAATGAAACATACTGTCCTACTTCTGAAGGCTATGAAAAGTATGTATGTATGTATGTATGTATGTATGTATGTATGTATGTATGTATGTATGTATATGTATGTATGTATATGTATATGTGTATATGTATATATATATGTAGGATTTTTTGCTGATAAATGAAAATAAAGGGAGACTATACACACACATACATATATATACATACATACATACACACACACACACATATACATACATACACTTTTGATTAACACTATAATTTAAAACAATAACTTGGTTTTGTGTGGGCTTTGTGTTAAAAGCAGGGGTGAAATTCAGCAGGTTCTGACAGGTTCTGGAGAACTGGTAGTGGAAATTTTGAGTAGTTTGGAGAACTTATGCACTATGAGGCGGTATATAAGTCTCACTAATAAATAAATAAATAAACTGGCAAATATCACCTCTGGCTGGCCCCAGAGTGGGGTGGGAATGGAGATTTTGCAGTATCTCTCCCCTGCCACGCCGACCAAGCCACGCCCACAGAACCGGTAGGGAAAAATTTTGAATTTCACCCCTGGTAAAAGTATTACCAACCTACTTTCCATCATGGAGTTACAATTTATCTTGCAAACCCTTTTGTTCTCTATTGTTCCTTAACATACCATTTCAGAAGGAAACACATCATTTTCCCACTTCAATTAAAGTAAAAGGTGAAAGATAAAATCCAAAGTTTCACGACACTTCAGCTTTGTCAGATTCATTTCTATCATGTCCGGCTAAAGCATCTTTCGATTACCAGACCTCAGTTCTGAGAACAGGTTGCAGCAAACAATATTACTAGGCTGTTCCTATCTATCATGGAAGTCCAAGTACTGGAGATGGATAATAGAGGAACATCATTGGTTTAGTCCTACTTAAGATTTCTCACAAGCCTTCAACTTCCCACAGTGAAAAATGTAGCGACAGTCCATTTTGGCCTTTGGAATGACTCACCGATACTCTTTTTATAAAGACATTCTATAAAGGAATCAATAATGTTATTTGGACAGAGGATTGTACTTGGAATGTCAATTGTGTGCTGGGTCATATTCACATACACACACACACACACACAAAAGCAAGTCAATCCAGGACACAAACTAAATTGGACTAGATTCTTTAATATATTTGATACAAATATTTCCTTTCTGACAATTAAATGATACAACCTGGCTGCATATTTTGAGAGGCTTTGGAGATCATAATCCAAACATTGGAAGATTGAGATGGTGCAGCCATGCACTAAAAAAAAAATATGAATGAGAAATGGAAAAGGGGGTCTGAGAAAAAAACTGTTCTAATCTCTGGGGCTCTTACATTGATATTTATCCTAAAGATTGTGAGTGCATGATTTTAAGCAAAATAATGCTTTTTTTGAAGGTCTTTAGGAACAGAGAAAGGGACCACTTGGGCCTATGTATTTATATGTATTCTTAAAGTTGTTTTTGGTATCTATTATTTGATTTTTGATTGCATGCTATCAAGTCAATATCAACTCTTAGGGACCTCATAAATTTTCTCCACAATGTTTTGTCCCTAATCTGGTCCTTTGGATCCTACACTTCTGTACTCATTGCCATTGTAACTGAGTCCATCCATCTTGCTGCTGGTGGTTGTCCTTTCCTCTTTCCTTCCATCTTTCCTAGTATTAGAACCTTCTCCAGAGAGTTAGGGATTATTTTTTATTTTAATATCTATACACTGCTTGGTGTCCTCTAATATTAAGGCAGTGGATTAATTCCAGACACAAATAAACATATTGGAAAGCGATAGAGAGATAGAGATAGATATAGAGGGAGGGAGGGAGGGAGGGAGGGAGGGAGGGAGGGAGGGAGAAAGAGAGAGAGAGAGAGAGAGAGAGAGAGAGAGAGAGAGAGAGAGAGAGAGAGAGAGAAGCAACTTTTACTTAAGGGTTTAATTATCTTCCTCCAACAGAATGAAAGGATAGCATCAGTGGTTAGCTAATTTTTAAGCACAAATAACATAAATGTGGTGAGAAATTTTATCACATTTTTCTAAGAAAATTCTCTGATAGATGTACAGATTAAGGCCTCTTTGTTGAGATGTTTTCAATTGGAAATTCAAGGTTATTCCAAATACGATTTGCATTACCTGCAGAATTAAACAGCAAGAGCTTCATCTTTTTTTATTAGTACCTGGGAATAGTTACAAATTACAATGCAAACTGTTTATGAAGAATTGCCCCACCGTAGTTCACTTAGACCGTCCTAGACAAAAGATAATGGCTTTCATCACAAAAGCAGCAATGTACTTCCCCGAAGTGTTGTTTAATGTTTGTGCATTTTGCATTTTGAATGTTTTTGTTAAGTTTATAAAATATGCTGCCTTGAATCACTTTAAACTCTAAAGTGACAGTCTTATAAATCTAATACATTTCTACTCCAGCTTCTCTTCTTTTTCTTTTCTTCCTGCATATCATATAGTAACGAGAGGTTCTATTAAGCATAGACAGAATAGCAATAGCAGGTAACCAGGTATATCAAAAACCACAATAGATGAGATTTTTTTTAGGAATCCTTGATATAGAATATATTTTGGTTTCTGACAAATACTGATAAATATCTCTAGAGGGAATAACAAACATACATGATACAGTATATGTATTTTTTAGACCCGCTAGAGATATTTATCAGTTTTTTACAGAAAACAAGTCATAAGTGTCTGAAAGTAACTATTTATCAGACTTTATAACTTAAAACTTGTTCAATTCAATGCAACATACAGCTATAAAATGAATTAGCATGCCATTTATTGTTCTTGTACCAAAGCTGCTTGCAAAAGGAAATGAATTAATGTTAAACTTATTATGCTAAGTATTAGATCATGTTTACTGTAAACGAATATTCAACTACATTTATTTTCTATTCTGTTCAATCAAAATATGTATTTATAAGTGACAGATCTAATGATGCATTCAAAAAAATAAGGTTAGAAGTAGAGTCTTCTCTTATTTTATTTAGTTGAAGCATATTTGTACCCGGGCTATCATTAAGTGTTGTACCTTATGATTCTTGACGAACGTATCTTTTCTTTTATGTACACTGAGAGCATATGCACCAAGACAAATTCCTTGTGTGTCCAATCACACTTGGCCAATAAAAAATTCTATTCTATTCTATATGTCAAAATATAAAACATGCTATACTTAAAATGACAAAGAATTTTTTCTGGAGGGAAAATATTTGAGCACTGAATATGTTATAGAGAACTTTTGTAAGTCTCTATAATCTCTCTGGCCAATTTAAATGTTTTCATGCTATTATCTCTTTCATGGGAGTGGGAGGAAACTGGAAGTAATATAAATAAGATTGTGATTGAAACTTTTAAAGCTTGGGATACATTTTCTTTAATTCACTTTTGTTGGAAATTTCTGGCAGCCAGTCAGTGCAATTTAGTCTTGCTGTACTTACTAGTACTCTTAATACATGATTGAGAACCGGGTTATTCAATTTTTGAAAACATGTTTTGCACTTCAGATCGCCAACGTCCAATTTCAGTAAATGGAAAAAAAATGCCGCAGATGTCTAAGTTTAAGGCGAAAGCCGTCAAAATTCACCCTCTTGAATTTTTGCTTTTAAAAAGAGACATATATTGTTTTTATTTTGAAGTTTGAAAGTGTGGCATTTTAATGACCATTTCATAATCCTCTCCTGGATCATTGTTGCTCTTATTTTGAACTAAACATTTTGCTTCCTCCTATAAAAAAATTGGTAAATTCACAGAGGTCTGCATTTGGATGATTTGTTCAAACAACAAAAAGGTCCTCTTACTGCCCCCATAATTATCTACAGTATCCTGAAGCAGGATCTCCAATCTTGGCAACTTTAAGACTTGCGGACTTCAACTCCCAGAATTCCTCAGCCAGCTTTGCTTAAAGTTGCCAAGGTTGGAGACCCCTGTGCTGCAGGATTATCGTTTATACATAGTCCTTGACTTACGACCACAATTAGGGCCAGAACTTCCATTGCTAAGTGATGTGGTTGTTAAGTGATTAAGTGAATCACCACATAACTGTACCCAATTTTAAGACTTTTTTTGCCACGGTTGCTAAGCATATCACTGCAATCAATGTGAACATGTGGCCGTTAAGTAAATCCACCTTCTCCCATTGACTTGGCTTATAGAAAGTCATCTAGGAAGTTTGCAAATCGTAATTACATGACCCTGGAACAACGCAACTATCATAAAAGAGATGGGGGTTATTCTTCTATCTTAGTGCTACTTGACCTCTCAGCGGCTTTCGATACCATTGACCATGGTATCCTTTTGCGCCGACTCAGGGAGTTGGGAGTGGGATCCACCGTGTTACGGTGGTTCTCCTATCTTTCCGATAGGTCGCAGTCGGTGTTAGGAGGACAGAGGTCGACCCCTAGACCCCTCCTGTGTGGGGTGCCTCAGGGCTCGGTCCTTTCTCCCCTATTTAACATCAAACCACTGGGTGAGATCATCCGACGACACGGGGTGAGGTTTCAGCAATATGCTGACGATACCCAGTTGTACATCTCCACCCCGTCTCAGTTCAGCGAAGCAGTGGAAGTGATGTGCCGGTGCCTGGACGATGTGAGGGTCTGGATGGGAGTGAACAGGCGCAAGCTTAATCCTGACAAGACCAAATGGCTGTGGATATTGCCCCCTAAGGACTATGTCGACTGTCCCTCCTTGGTTCTGGGGGGAGAGAAATTAACATCAATAGAGATGTTGTTACAGGTTGAGTTCAGTCATGTGTCCGCTGCAGTTGAATAAACTATATTATACCAGGTTAAAGTATTCTGCTATCAGTTATCAGATTCAGTAGAGTGTTATCTCTTCAGCACAAGCTTACTAAGTTTTTAGAAATCAATTCCTCAAATATCATCAGCTGTTTGACTTCTATGGAGACTTCAGTGATGAACCTGAGATTTTGGCATGCAAACAGACTGCAGTCCATTCTGAGAATTGAAAGGCTATGGAATTTGCACTCTACCGTGACTAAATGTATAGGAAGCCTAGCCTTATTTTTATAATTTTGTTTTTTTTAATACTAAGACTGATATGTAACAGTATGTGGGATGACCTTGGGATACAGGGAAGAGATGCTGCCTAGGAAACAACCAATTAAGTATGTGAGGAAGGAAAAACCAGACAGGAAACAGATCAGATTTATTGCAAGACTGAAATTTCAAAGCAATTACCATGGACTCCTGGTAACTAACATCATAAGAACTGGAACACAGAACAACATACTTTATAAAAACACAATAGAATCAGATGATTGTTTATCTGGAGCAATCAAAAACAGGAAGTGCTTATTAAAGCTTTCTGGAAAAGCTCTGTTTTCACCAGTTTCCATAATGGCAAAAGGCAAGTGCCAACCTAACATCAAGGAGACGATTCTCTAAAATAGAAATGGATGCTTTTGGTCTTCAGCCCACCTGACCTCAGAATACTGGACAACCATGAAAAGCTTCTTCTAGATTCTAGAAGGTACCGGTACTTATCACAAAGAAGAAAAGTAAAGTCAAGAGTCAGGAGCATCTATAGTTCCAGTAACTTCAACTGTTACATTTTTAAAAAATCCCATTCTGCTTGTAAAGATCTATGTCAGTGATGGCGAACCTATGGCACGGGTGCCACAGGTGGCACGCGGAGCCATATCTGCTGGCACGCGAGCCATTGCCCTAGCTCAGCTTCAGCGCGCATGTACGTGCACGCCAGCTGATTTTTGGCTTGTGCGGAGGCTCTGGGAGGGCGATTTTGGCCTCCGGAGGGCCTCCGGGGTGGCAGGGGGAAGCATTTTCGCCCTCCCCAAGCTCTAAGAAAGCCTCTGGAACCTGGGGAGCCAAAAAACGGGCCTACTGGGCCCACTGGAAGTTGGGAAACGGGGGGTCACGCACGCATGTGCAAGGGGGGGGTGAGGCAAGTGGGGGGGGCTTTGAATTATGGGTGTGGGCACACACGTGTGTGCGATAGCGCATGTACGCACTATTTCGGCACCTGAGGAAAAAAAGGTTCGCCATCACTGATCTATGTGGTATGCCCTCTCCAATTCATTTTATTTACAGTGCTCCACCAAGTGAGTTGCAGAAAGTTAAAACAATTGTCAAAAAATAAAATAGTTACAACATTATGGCTTAGCGGGAGGTGCAAAAGCAGTTAATGTGAGCCACTAAACTAGTTTTTAAAACGTGCTTTATGATAATATAGTACAGTCAAGAGGTAAATAACTGCTTTAAAATTATGCAGGCTGCAGTTTCAGATCCACTGACCTGAAGTAATTCCTTGGATTTAAATATACTTCTGGTAGACATGTATAGTATTGTTTTGTCAGTAAGTTTTGTGAGCAAATGAGAAATTGGACTGGACCCTAAATTCTAATTTAGACCTCTAATCTTAGTCCAGTGTTGTGGCTCAATTCATGTTTAACCAGAGTCTTCATATCATAGCACAAACATTAAAGCTTCTGTATGAGTCTGTTGTTCCAATATATATATTACACTTTTCCTTAAAATGCATACTAATTTGCCCAGGGTAATTTGAATAGCTTAATGTACAATTATTTCTGAATTTACATTTTGTTCTTTCAAATCCATACTCCATAAAACAGAGTGTTTCATCCTTAAAAGCTATGAAACAGGATTTCTCTCAATTGGTATCTTCATTCCCTTAATTGAACTATTTAACATTCATTCATAGAAGTAACTAATTTGAATAACTGATTTGGTTTATGTTTTAATATTCAGCTTTCTTAATATCAAATACAGGATATGGTCTTGTTTGAAGACACAGTTTCAACAGCTACTGGTTCTCCCCTGTCACGTGCCCTAGAACTTTTAAATAACATACTATATATTATTTTAGAAGGTATAGTATCTTAAGGGAAAAAATCCAAAATCCAGAGTTGTGTAATATATTAGAGCCAAATCAAAATGGTACAAAAGAGGTTGTAAATGTTAAACGTTAATTCAATATATTTAAAAAATGCAAGATCTTTCTAGTTTGTTCTCTACCTCTTGTTTTCATAACATCTTTCTGATGAAAAGTTCGGAAGGATTCAAAAGCTTCTACTGTCCTTTGTGATATCTTGATTATTTCCACATAACAACTCTTTAGATCAATTTGAAAACTGATCTAAATCTTTTTAATTCTATGATGTCATCTCTTCTCAAGAGGCTATATTTGTTTCTGGCTTGGCTGCTATATGTTTAACAGTATGGTAACACTAGTTTTCTCTTTGAAAACATATGGCTGTGTGGAATTTCTGAGTAGTGATGGTATAACACAGTGATGGCGAACCGTTTTTGGTTCTCGTGCCAAAGGGGGGGAGCGCAGGGGGTTTGGTTGCACATGTGGGTGCCCATACCCATAATTCCATGCGCCCCCCGCGCATGCGCACATGAACCGAACCCCCTGCTCCCGGCACACGATGGCACGCCCATTTTTTGCTCTCCCCAGGCTTCAGAGCCTTTCTAGGAGCCTGGGGAGGGAGAAAACGGCCCTCCCCACCCCCCAGAGGCCTTCCGGAGGCCGGAAACGTTCCGTTTGCTAACTTCCAGTTTTTTTGCTCTTCCCAGGCTTCAGAGCCTTTCTATGTGAGCCTTCCCCCCACTGGAGGCCAGAATTGGCCCGTTTCAAGTTGGGAGGAGCTGCCAAGTGGCATGCGCATGCCAGGAAATAAACTTCCAATTTCCGGTGCACGCATGCAAGCGGCCAGCTAGTCTTCTGCTTACTGGCATGCATGTGTACGCGACAATCAGCTGGCTGGCTGATCTTCCGGTTTCTGGCACTGCCGCATGCATGAAGGCCAGGTGATCATCGCGCATGCATGCGCGCCAGTAACCAGACGACTGGCTGGCCGGTGCACATGTGTGTGCTGGAAACCCAGAAGAGGAATGGGCGATGCCATGCATGCCAGGCGACATGGCTCTGCATGCCACTTCTGGCACGTGTGCCATAGGTTCGCCATCACGGGTATAACAGTTACTTTTATCTCATCAACCTACCAAGATCTGGGCTTCAGCAGTACTTTTTCAGGATTACCAGTGGATTTCCTTAAAAACCCAAGATTTTTTGCTCAAATAAACCCAGATTCTTCACAAAAAAACCTCCACATAACACCACACACAATAAATCGGTCTCAATCTAAATTATTTTTTTACCTATTTAATATGTACAACATAATGCAATGAATAGAAATATCTAGATTTCATTAAATTTTAAAATTAAAAAACGTAGAAACTCAGCCACGGATTGAAAAACTCAGAACCCAAAACCTATTACCAAAAACCTTGCATTCCCTCAAACATACAAAATGATCTACGAATAGGGAGAATTTCATGTAATTTATTTCCCTTTTATGTGGAAAGAGTATAGAGAAGATATTTGTCGCTAGAGATAGTATGGCACTTGAGGTGGAACAGTGATCAAATGGGTTTTGCCATTTGCCAATATGAGTTGCATATTACTTTGAGGGCAGCATATAGTATGACACAAACAAGCAGGTTCTAAACTTATGACTTTAGGATCCTGCTTTAAAATCCATTGTATAGAGGAAAAATGATGAGACCCAGAGAAATCACTTGATCAAGAGTCACACCGCCCTGCTTATATATTATTCTGAGTAAAATCTATTATTCATATGCTAGAAGAGAGCATAATATTGCTTCTGTATTTATTCTGGCATTGGGAAATCCCCATTTCAAATCATTGCTTGGTCATTAAATTCACCAATCTTTATAAAATCCCTAATCTGTAACAAATATACACAGGTATTTTACTGGAATCTGTATTTTATATTTTGTAGAAGAATATTTATAGAACATAGCTAGGATTGGCTGCTTTATATGTATAAGCCCATATCACTGAGTATTTCTGCCCTATCTCACATTGTATTAACATTTCAAAGGATTGTAGAATTCAGTCTAGATTGCTTTAGGAAAGCTGTTCATTTCTGCATTCAAATCCATGCAGGTATTGTTATCCAACTGGTATAGTTAATATAGCTGCATGAATATAATTCCAAAGCAGGATCCTAAACACGAGCTATAAGTCATGTTTCTCTGAACCAGGACGGGGCTAACTAGTCCTTAGGGCAGGGGTCGGCAACCTTAAAAACTCAAAGAGCCATTTGGAGCAGTTTCCCAGAGAAAATAAAACACCCAGAGCCACAAAACCTGGCTGGGCGTGGCCAATTCGATGTCACTCCCGAGTCACATGACCCCCCCAGCTAGGCCTAGCCAGGTTTTGTGGCTCTATGTTTTCTTTTCTATGAGAAAAAGGTATCTTTCTCTCTCTCCATCTCTTCTCCCTCTCTCCCTCTCATCTTTCTTTCTCTTTCCCTTTCCCCATCTCTCTCTCCCCTTTCTCCCCACCCATCTCTCTCTCTCTCTCTCTTTCTCCCATCTCTCTTCTGTGTGCTGAGGAACGATCGCCATCCCCAGCGGAGACTTCTCTTAGGGCGACCCTCCTCCTCCCCTTGCAACTCCCTGGCTGGCTATGGCGCACATGGGGAGACCCTCCTCAAGCAAGCACCAAAGCGCAGCAAAGGTGCATGCGGACAGTGGGCGGCTGCTCGCTTAAGGAGGGTCTCTGGACGCGGCTTCTCTCCTGCCCTAAGGATCTGGCCATTGCCTTGCTGTATCCCGTCCCGTCCTCCTTCCCCACAGCTCTTCGGCCGAGCGCGAAGGGCATGAGTTCCAGGCCGAAGCAGCAGGTAGTGAAGGCTGCCTTACGTGCAAATGTGGTGTGAAGGCAGTTACAGGGCCGCTTCTCTCCTGCCCCTAGAATCCAGCCTTTGCCTTGCCGTGCCCCACCTCACATGAGAGAAGGAGGGGGAGGAGGGTCGCCAGAGCGAAGGCAGCCTTCGCTTCCTGCTGCTTCGGGCTGGAGTTTATGCCCACCCTGCTTGGCCTAAGAGCTGCGGGGAGACGGGATGGGACACAGCAAGGCAATGGCCAGATCCTTAGGGCAGAAGCCGCGTCCAAAGACCCCCCTTAAGCCAGCAGCTGCCCGCCCTCTGCGTGCACCTTTGCTGCGCTTTGGCACGCTCGAGGGTTTCCCCACGCATGCGCACCCTCTTGGCCCCGCCACAGCCAACCAGGGAGTTGCAAGAGGGGGAGGAGAGTCGGCCAAAGGGAAGCCTCCGCCGGGGGTGTCTATGTTCTTCAACCAGCGCTGGAGAATCAGCCCCGGCCGCTTCTCCATTCCCACCATCACCCTTACCTTCTCAGGCCAGGTGAGGGCGAGGCCAGCCAGTGATGGGACAGGGAGCCACAGCAGGGGGCCCAAAGAGCCGCATGCAGCTCCAGAGCCGCGTGTTGCCGACCCCTGCCTTAGGGCTGGGTCTGACCCTGAGATTCTCTTTATATAGCTAGCAGACCTTAGCTATTACAACTGAGTTTCTCATACTGAGACTTTAAGTTAAAAAAAGAAATCCTCTGGTTAAAATATGAACGTCATAGCTTAAAACAAGTAAATTCTTTAATGTTCCCCAAGCCCAGTGCCTTCCCACCATTGTGTATTCTGTTCTCCTACCCAGTCTACAATTCTTAATTTCTCTATTAAAAGAGATCCCCCTCCCAAGTTTGCCATGGCTCCTCCAATTCAAGGGGACAGGGAGGGTGAAAATCATGTTCATACAGCCTGCTAATCTAGGCTAACCCGAGTAGCTTGTAGTTCAGCAAGTTTTCATATCCCACCCACCACCTTATGTGGTGTGAATGTTGTACGAATAAGGCAATCACATTATAATATGCTTCACTTCTTTGGCATAATCAGTTCTATAACACAGCAATTTTGCTTTGTTAATCCAGGTTTAGAATGTGGTATAAACCCCTCAGCCTTACAAGGTAGTCCAGACAAGAAACATGATCAGATGATCTAATTATACTTTATTATGTTAACAGAATCTTGCAAGTCTGAAAGTACAATTCTCCCATCTCTTTATATCTCTAGGGGAGTCTCTTCTGTCCCATCGACCCTGCTGCGGACTAAGCTTTTTATTCCTAGTACTGTATTGTCTTTGTTATGCCTCTTTGCCCTGTCTCCCAAGGTCATTCCTCCATACCTTCACAGAACCCAATGGTGGATTTGAAGGACACCCCTCAGTGATGGGATGATAACCCCAAAATTAAGAAAAGCCAGATCTGGCTGATATTTGAATAGGAGACACCAGGAAATCTTGGGGTTTGGGATTAATCTGAAGTGTCAAAAGCAATCAGGGGGGGAAAAAGCAACAACACACCACCATGCAATTGTTGCTGAGTCAAGGTGGACTTCAAGGAATCATTGTCTTAGGCCAGGGGTCTGCAACCTGCCGCATGTGGCTCTCTCATCCCTCTCCTGCAGCTCCGTCCCTCAAAATATGCATCATAACCGCCAATGTGCAACATCCGCCAGCAGCGATTTATTGAGCTTTTTGACCCACCTTTTTTTCAGAGTTCAAAATGTTTTTGTTGCATGCAAAAATAAAAATTTGTTTTCTCTGTAGCAGTTCATTGATTTTACAAATGCAACACACTATAGTTTTTTTATACATAGCACAAAGGTAAAAAAATGATATATGCAGTGTTATCTTCATTTTAGATGTCAAAAAGATTTTGTGGTTCCCGGTGTTTCCTTTTCTGTGGGAAATGGGTCCAAACGGCTTTTTGAGTGTTTAAGGTTGCCGACCCCTGTTTTAGGTTAACCCCGGGCAAGAACATTCAGAAGTTCCAGTCTCTTTTGCTTTACCGCCACTTTTGCAATAAAACAAATGCAAATAATCTCGCAACAAAAACCACGGTCGTCTTTTGATCGCATCCTTCCTTCAAGCAATGCGGAGTTAAGGTGAGGCGGACCATCTTACCGAGCGCATTAAAAACAAAAAATCCTTACTCACGGCTCTCAGGAATGAGAGTCAGTGAACTGCTGGGGACTTACTTCTGCTTAAGTGCGCCCGAGCAACACTGAGGTGGTGCCTCACAACCTAAACGGGAGGGAAAAGAAAAAAAACCTGTCACGCCGCCACCTCCATTTGCCGCTTCCTTCCCAACCAGCACCGAAGACCACCCCGACCAAGCTTCGCTTCTCTTCTCCAAGAGGCGCATTTTAAAGTTAGGGTAACGGCGTTCCCCGCCTCCTCTGGCCACCTATTGGCCGAGGTTTGCTCATCATTTCCCCGCCAGGGAAAGGGCGGGGCTACGTGACGCCCCGGAGACTGGCGGCTGCCGCCTCTGCTGTTACCTAAACGAGAAGGCAGCGTGAGAGGAGCAATCGCTGGGAGAGCTCGGGAGCGCGTGGACTTCGGGCAGGACTTCGCCCGCGGGGGAGGGAAGGAGGGAGGGAGGGAAAGCAGCGGCAGCCTCGCCTCCCACAACATCAAGTCGGCTTTCTCTCCCCCCCCTTTTGCTTTTTCAAAAAAAAAGGAAAAAAAACCCTTTGGCTGAAGGCGGCTTTGTTTTATTCTCCTTTGCTCCCCCTTTCTCTCGCATCCTGCCAAACAAAGGAAACAGAAGGAATTCCGATTTGCGGGAGACATGCGTTCCATCAGGAAGAGGTGGACTATCTGCACGATAAGTATCCTCCTGATCTTTTACAAGACAAAGGAGATTGCAAGAACCGAGGGGCACCCGGAGGCGCAACCCAGCGGGTAAATGCAAAGCGTTTGCTTTCACACGTATTTGACAAAAGGGAGGAGGAGGAGGAGAGCCGGGATGCGCGTTAAGGTGCAAGGGCCGGTGGTGTTTGCTCCCCTCAGCCCCCTCCCCCTCGCCAACTTGTATTGAGTAGGTGTGTATCTTTTGGGGGATGTTGTGAAAACCTCTCTCTACACACACACACACACCGCCCACTTCCTTTTGATCTGCAGTCTGCGATTTCGCCCCCTTGTAATAAGCGTTAGGGCCGGCTTCAGGAAAGCGGTGACTCCCCCAAAGGCGAAAATGACGGCGGGGTTTTGGAAAGAAGTTGAAAGGAGGAAAAAAAGGGGATCGCCCGAATGAGTTGTTCGACGGCTGGGCAGTTGCTAAGATGAATAAAGCAAGGGGCGCGTTGGAGATTTGGAAGCAGGTTGCGAAGTAGCGAGAGTAGCTTGAGGATGCGGGAAGCGGGTCTGTTCTGTTACAGTGCTGGTTTGGGGGAGTGGCACTCCTTCCTCCCAGAAGTTCACCTGTGTTTTACCGTGTGTGGTTGCGGATTAGAAAAACCCTGGTCCTAGACGGGAATTGAGTGGGAATTACAGCCACGTTAGTGCTCACATAAGATGACTTTATTCCAAACCCCGATGTCCCTTTCCTTTCCGCTTCTACTGGGTTACACCCCATCTTTAGATCGTTTAAACACGATTAGCGCCGAAGCAAGTCCGATTGCGCTCAGCTGCAACTGTGCTTAGTCTCACTTGGTCTCCCGAAGGCTTAAGTTTTCTAGGAGTGTGAGGGACGCGGCTCGTCTTTTTTAGAGGGGCGCGTCCTCCTGTTTCTTTCCTGGTGCTGCTGTTTTTCGTTTGAGACGACGGCGATGAAATGATTCATTTTGCCACGCGTTTCGACTGCGTTGACACTTTACAAGCAAAACAAAACTTTAGCCCGTCTAGTGCGACGTAGCTGTGCCGAGACTGCAGTTCGCAGCGCGCACTTAAAGGGGTGGTGGTGGTGGGGAGGGAGGAACCTCTTCCAATTTTACGGTACAGGGTTGCATTTAATCCTGACGAGCTTCTTAACGGGAGAAAACGGGCGGGATCAGCCGCGTCGATTTACGTTTTTGGAGGATCCGAGGAGGTTGCTGTTGCTACTGCTGCATATATATATATACACGCCTTCCCACCCCCCAACAGACATGCCTACGCCAAACAAGCCAGCTTCAGGATTAAGTTAGTGCTATTTTTTTTATTTATTTATTTATTTTTGTCAAGTACGTGTTGGTAATATACATAGATATAACATTGTTTATATACATAAGATGGGTACTGATAAGAGGGAACATTAGGACAGGGACGGTAGGCACGCTGGTTATATTACACTTATATTACGGCAGCGTAATATATTTTGCACTGCCGTTGGCGGGCATAGCACTAACTTAATCCTGAAGCTGGCTTGTTTGGTGTAGGCATGTCTGTTGGCGGGTGGGAAGGCGTGCCCGAGGGGGTGGGGAGCCAGCGGTGCCTGGGAAATCCAACGTGGTTCGCGTAACAGTACAGCAGCAGAATGGCGGTGCCGTTTAGGTAGGGTAACTAGTCTTGTCCCTCCTCCCCCGCTCCTTTTCGCCCAGCAAACAGAGGAGATGCTGCCGGCACTGGAGGGGTGTGTGTGTGTGTGTGTTGTCTTTCCTGGTCTGCCTCCGCCCCAATTCCTGCTCCCTCCACCGGCACCTACACCTTTCATGCGTGTCCGCCTGCCTAGCCTCTCGAGAAACCCGTGGGTGCCTGCGGAGGCTGCAGCGTTTCGAATAGAAAGGCGGGAGACTTGAGGATGCGTGGCAGCCAGAACTGCTCCCCTCCTTCCTTGTCACCCTTATACAGTCCCGTTGCAAACGGTCTCCTTCCCCGGAAAAGCTGTGAATCTCAACCCATTCGCAAAATCTTCCAGCTCCAGGAAAAGCGGGAGCATGGCGAGAAGTGGGGTGTGGGGGGGAGATCGCCCCTCTAGCCTGGCGATGACCCTTGTTTCTCTTCCTCCGGTTTTCTCGCCCCGTGGGGTTCAGGCGTCCCGATATATCCCAACCGGAGAGAGGGGGAGCTTGGCAACATCAGGCTGATCGGTTGCTTTGTGCTTCGCTACCCGAGCAAATAAAATAGAAGGAGGCGTCGCAGTCGCGTTTCCCATTTAGTGAGCAGCGTGGTTTGCAAATCCTTGCCAGCTTTTGCACAAACAGGAGAAATGCTGCACCAGTGGATGGGTTTCGGTGGTAAGGTTTCTGAGGTGCCAGCAGAGACAAAAGATTAGCTTCTTTGTTAGCCCTTAGCCACAATTCCTGGATTTCTTTCTTCTGCCAAACAACTGGCGGCTTTACATCTCCACCTTCCTAAACTGTTGGGATAACCATCTGGAAAAAGAAATGCAACACATCTATTCCGTTAAAGCGCCTGTACTGACCCTTATGCTTGTTAAAAATACGCCAGCATTTATTGTGCTGCTCTCATTGCTAATATATTTTCCTGCTTGCAGGAAAGAGCCCAAAAGCTGTGTTTTCTTTATTATTGGACCTAACTTAGGAAAAAGGATTGATTGATCCCCCTGGATTCCTTTCTTCTCCCACTAAGCATTCCCTGCCCGAGCTAAAAGCAACCACACGAGCTAAAAGCAACCGCAAATCATTCTCCTGAAGGCTGGAGTTTAGACACATCCTTAAGGTGCTAGTTTATTCACATGATTAGAATGACATGCTTAGCTATCAAGTGTGCTGACAGGTGGCAGATCTTGAGGTTGCGTGCAGGGCGAGGGGAGGAAACAGTTGATAATGAACATGCTCTGGGGTGCAAAGAAGTAGTAGTGCTAATCATGAGTGGCCAAGAAGTCTAATTCTGACCTGGCTAGCAGCATCAGAGTGGACCCTGGGTGCAATTCATAGAAGTCAGAATGGAGTTTGCAAAGTGTCCTCCCCCACCCCCATTGGACAGCCTCAGGAAATGCAACTGCATGATACTCATCCTGGCAGTTTCAGTGCTTTCCGGTGGGTCTTCAGAAATTGCAGATGGGGGGGGGGGATACAGCTGTGTGAAACCACTTGGTAGCAGAAGCAGCGAAAGACCTGTACAGCAGCCAGTGGTACAGAAATAGCCCACATCTGGCAGATCTGTCTTGCTTTAAGTCAACCTTCAGTCATTGCGATTCTACACTGTTTTGAAAGGGATTTCCCCAAGGGTCGATGGGGCTATCTGTTATTGTTATCATTGTCATTTATAGTATTATTAGTTAGAGTAGTGTTATTTGTCAATAAATCATCTATGGTGTCAATAAGCCACCTAAAACTTCATGAAGGGGTTGATGAACTGAAGAATTTGGGGATACCTGATTTAGAAGAACCTTAGTTAAAACTGACAATTGCTCTGAAAAGCTCTGGTTGGGGATTAATGCCTCTTTCTATAATCCTTGAAGCTTAAGCTAAAAGATCAAGAAGGGCAGTGACCAGAGGAAATAAGTTGTTGGATTGAAATAAGTCAAGCTAACTTACCTCTTGATTTCTGTACTGTAATTTGTTTCTAAAACTTTCTGTATGGATCTATCTATTCCTCCTCCTCCTCCCATCCAATATTAAAAATCTCTCATTGAAATAGTTTTGTAGGCTGTTCCCTTTTTTCCCAGAATAAGTTGTTGAAACCATTGTTTTCCAGGGCAGGTCTGATCTATTCAAAACCAACTTTGGAACATGTTGAAGTCCGTTTTTAATTGCTCCCCAGAATATATGGTATATTCATGGGTTCTTGCATGCTTTCTTACTAGCAGAAAGATGAAGGAAAAGATGGTTTGTATTATCCTTTGAATGTGTGCTTGTGGAGAAGGGTTAATAAAGTCCTCTACGGTACTTTCACAGTTAGGTAGCTACATGCAGAATTGAGAGTTGATTGATATTCTATTACTTTGTGAATGAGTTGGTTAATCTGTTGTAGCACAAAGTGGTCTAAAACATGATTGAAACACCCAATGGAATTACTGAAAATGTTGGTCTCTCTTTTATTGATGCACATGTGCCTTCAGTCACAGTAAAACTGGAGCTATCCTGTTTCCCCCAAAATAAGACATCCCCTGATAATAAACCCAATCTGGCTTTTGAGTGCATGGCAATAAGTCCAAGCGCTTATTTCAGGGTTCAAAAAAATATAAGACAGGGTCTTATTTTTGGGGAAACACGGGTATCTTTCCCCCATCATTTCACTTATTTTATATTTTATTTATTTGGAAACTTCTTTGCTGACAAATTAAATTCAATGGCTTAGTGTATTCCACTGTTCTGCAGAAGAACTTTGATTGCCACTGGCCATTAACATATTGGCTGGAGATGATTGGATAGGAATTTTACAGATATTTTAGACTTGGGCAGAGCTAAAGAAAAAAGGTAACAAACCATCTGATTGGCTTTATGCTAAGTTCAAGGAATGCTATAAAGGTTTAAAGCAAGGTATAAATATCTGAGTAATAGTAATTAGGGGAAAAAGAAGAGAGAAAAGTACTGAATACTTCATTTTACGTTTTCATTTTAAATGTTTTTTATTACATTTAATTTTACTTATATATTATTTAAATGTTCCATGATTTCAGCATTTTTTTTAAAGATTGGCATTTGGAAAGCTTCAGCAATAGCTATAACTAAAGGTTAATATGCTTTATTATCATGTGTCTACCTAAATCTATCGGGTTGTATATTTTTCTCCTGTTGTATATCTATTAACTCTGTAATTGTCTAATATTAATAACTGTTAATAACTGTTTGAAAGATTTTAAGTTGGAATATTTTTAATATCCATAAAGAAACAAGGACCAAAATCAAAATAAAGTAAATGTATCCCAACTCTAGCATCTCTAGCCATCACTAATCTCAGATCTTGTAGGCCTGTAAAATGGCCCAATTGCTTGTTCAATTCAAAACTTTATTGTAGAATACAACATGTGTACAATGAGATTGGCTGAGCCTCCCTTCGTGCACCCCCCCCAACCTAATACAACTCAGTGAAAGACAAAAAAATATTCCTGACCCAGTGAATGCTACTAACACACAATCCTACAATCCAACAATCAAAATTGTTGAGTTTTGAGATTGTCTCAGTGATGTTACAAATTAAAACTTTGTGTTTGCTGGCATTCAGTAAAAGCAAACATTGCTTTATATTCAAACTAACTTAGTTTGTAGTGAGGCGCAAAGCATTTTAAAAAATTGTTTGCTTTACAAGAAAAAAATATATAACATTTTATTGTATTGGTTGAGATGGAGGCAGAAATGTTCCACTTGATTTTTCTGAGTATTAAAAAAAGAGAAAACAAATATTCCTTCAAATGAGCTTGAGCAAGCCAATAACAAGATTGCATAATGATGCTCTCTGAATTGTAATGCCAATTAAAAGTTTATAATATTAATATAACTTTTTAAAGTAAAAGGATTTGTGGGAGAGAGGCAAACTAGCATTTGTCAGATCATTGGCCAAATTATGGCAGTAGTACCTTTTCCAAACAAAACTCTATATAGCAGTGATGGCGAACCTTTTTTCCCTTGGGTGCCAAAAGCACGTGCGTGCACGCTATTGCGCACGTGCGAGCACCCACACCCATAATTCAATGCCCCCTGCACATGCACTTGTGATCCCCCCATGCTGCCCCTTCCCCATGCATGCGCGCACGATCCTCCGCTCCCCCATTTCCCAACTTCGGGTAGGCCCACTAGGCCCATTTTTCACCTTCCCCAGGCTCCAGAGGTTTTCTTGGAGCCCTGGGAGGGCGAAAACAACTTCCACTTCCCCCCCGGAGGCCCTCCGGAGGCTGAAAACGCCCTCCCAGAGCCTCCATGAAAGCCAAAAATCAGCTGGCCGGCACACACATGCGCACTGGAGCGGAGTTAGGGCAACGGCTCGCGTGCCGGCAGATATGGCTCCGCATGCCACCTGTGGCACGCGTGCCATAGGTTTGCCATCACTGCTATATAGCATAACAAAAATGACTTTTCTGCCAAAGAATGATCTTTTTACTATAAATCAAAACATTCAACTATCTTGCTTCACCCTTTCCCCGTCAAGGCAGCTCCAATTATTAAGACTGTAATACACATCATGAGATACAAATCAAGAATGTTATTTATTTATTGGACCTGTGAATCACATTTAGGGCAAAGAGAGGCTAGCTATGGTGAATTAAGTGGAAATACGACACACTGATATTTATGCTTAAATAAATTTTACAGAATTGAACTATAAAAATGGAAGATTGAAGCTACAGTATCTGAAAATGTGTTCTCAGCTGGTATGAGTTCAACTTAATGCCACAAGAAATAATGTTTTCCTAGTTTGCGGTAAGAGTTTATATGAAGACTCTTGATTAGAAGCATGATACGCTTCAGATGATTTTGGTTTTTTGCTAAATTTGTTTATAAATTACGTTTTATAATACATTGAATCATAGTTTCGATAGAAAAATTGTGGCCTTTTTAAAGTAGAGATTTACTGACAGAAGCAGGAAAAAATATAAACAGAATGGAAAGCAGCATAGATTCAGCATAGAAACAACTTTGGAATCCTAAAAAAAACATTTTAATTAAGGACCAAAGGCAAAATCAAGTTCAAATTAAGTATTCTAAATTCTTATTCATTTTTAAAGATTTAAAAACTGGTTATCCTAATGAGAATATGACACAGATTTTGAAAACAGATTTTGGAAATAGAATAAGCCCCAAAAAAACTTTAGTTGATGAGATATAGAATACTGAGGTACACAACACCATCTTAACTCTCACAGCCTTCATTGTGCACAGCTTTGTGACTAACCTTGTCCAAACCTCAAGCAGCTGCCAAAATGGCTGATTCTGATTTGGATGATATGGCGCAGCGGTTAGAGTGTGGTACTGCAGGCCACTTCAGCTGACTGATCCGCAGGTCAGCAGTTCAAATCTCACCCGCTCAAGGTTGACTCAGCCTTCCATCCTTCCGAGGTAGTAAAATGAGGACCCAGATTGTTGGGGGCAATATAAATATACATTGCTTACTGGTGTAAACTGCTTAGAGAGTGCTTGCACTGTGAGGCGGTATATAAATGTCACTAATAAATAAATAAATTAGCTACAAAACTTAACCAATAAATTACACATGAGAAATGGAAAAATATTGGTATGTGCTGTTTATTGACAGTATGTAAAAAAGGATATTTTCCTTAATTTTTTTTAATAAAAGAATGAGAAGGAATACTAAAAAATGATAACTGAGGGTAAAAATAAACCAGAAGAGATGTCCAACAGACCAAGGACATTAGCTTGAAGTTGGAGAAATAGCATGAAGCAGAAACAAGCAGATTACCTAAACTACCTTTAAATAGACCGTGTTATGTATTGTTATAATTATTATTTTTATAAACTAGGTTTTCAAGAGATTTTGACTGCTAAGGTCTGTTATGATCACTAAATGAATGATTCGTTTAGTGATCAAAGTTATAACAGCATGAAACAACATGAAAAAGTTACTTACAACTGTTACTCACACTTATGACCATTGTAGAATGTCAGTCACATGATCAAAATTCGGACGCTCGGCAACCAGCATGTATTTTCGATGTTTGCAGTGTGTCAGGATCATGTGATCGCTACTTGCAATCTTCCAGCTGGCTTCCAATAAGCAAAGTCAATAGAAGAAGCTGGATTTGCTTAATAACCACATGATTCACTTAACAACTGCAACGATTTGTTTAACCATGGCAAAAAAAGGTTGCAAAATTGAGTGGAGCTCACTTAACAACCATCTTGCTTATCAATGAAAATTCTGGTTCCGATTGTCTTATAAGTCAACGATTACCTGTTTGTAATTATTTGTTTGTCTGATTTGTATTCCACCTTTTCCCAAGAACACAAGGCAACAAACTCAGCTCTTCCTTTCCAGGTTTTCCCACAATAACTGCCAAGTACGAAAGACCAGGGCTACCTGCGAAGTTCCAGTTAAACTGATTTACTACTACTACTCCCTTTGCATGGGAACCTACTCAACTAATGATTAGCACTAGTTTGGCGCTGGAAAAGGGTAAATGAAATTCAAAAAGGGTTGAACTTAGTCCATTTGTGGCTATGTAGAGCACAGGTGTCAAACTCGTCACATTGTCATGTGATGTATCACAACATTTTTTCCCTTCGCGCATCTGGTCTGTGGGCCACCAGTTTGACACCCCTGATGTAGAGAGTTTAGGCTGATTTCTCTTTGGACTCTGCCTCTAGGTTCTGCCACTTCTACTACTATAATAACCCATTGCACTAGATTGCCTGAGAATGCATGACCAGTACAGTCATTTAGTAAACTTCGATCACTGATGTTGGACTTGAACCTGCCTTTCACTTATCCTAGTTCCAAAGCCTTAGCTCCCGTGCTGTACTACACCACCATATAATGCTGTATATGATTATTTAATATATCATTTTATATATATATAAGATATATGTATATATATCACCGCATGCTGTGAAACACCCATGCCATTTTTGGGAAGTTCCTAAGGGGCTACAGTAAATTCAATACAAATGACAATTCATTGTACAATTCTTATGCATCCCGTAGTGTATTTTGATCACTTTATTTTTAAGTGGGCTATGATGCTGCTTCAGGAAGATGAAGGTAACATCACCCAAAAATAAACACACAGTTGTATGTTTATTATTTAAAAGGGACTGATTCATATGACATTGACTTGGAAAGCAGAGATTTGCTGTGTAATTAATTTTGGCGTGAACCTGTCCCCTATGATTTAAAATCTCACCAGAGATTAGCAATAGCAATAGCACTTAGACTTATATACCGCTTCATAGTGCTTTACAGCCCTCTCTAAGCGGTTTACAGAGTTCAGCATATTGCCCCCAACAATCTGGGTGCTCATTTTACCCACCTCAGAAGGATGGAAGGCTGAGCCTAGTGAGATTTGAACTGCTGAACTGCTGAACTAGCAGTCAGCCTGCAGTCGCATTATTCTTTATAACATTAAATTTGAAAAGGGTATTATGTACATGCATATGTATTTGTATTCCTTGCCCCATCTTAAAATTACTATGTATGAAGTTTTAAATAAAATTTACTTGGTTTTCTTTCAAGTTCAACTTTGAGCTGTAAATCAATTATACATATAGGATGGATTCACATCCAGCAGATATACGATCATTGATCCTATGAGTTCTTCTAGACAAGCTTCAAGATGCAGTGAAGCACAACTTAGTCTTTCTGAATATTGTTGTGTGGCATGAATTGCTATATGCAGCAGACAGAAATCGACATTCTTTTAGGGTCCAGCAGTTTTTGGGTGAAGTATGCTATAGCAGTGTTAAGTTTGATGCTGCCAGTTTGCTATCAAGCTAAGATTAGACTACATATTATGCCATATGAAGATCTGTATGGTTTAGGCCTTCCTATCTAACAACTGCTTTTTCTGTTACATCTGTGCCTGGAATGTAAAGATTTAGCAGAACTGCCCTCTTAAGGATGCTGCACTTGCAAGGGTTTCATTGAAAGCCAACCCAAAACAGCTGATTCTCAGCCAGAGGTTTCTTAACTGTGAAATTCCCTCCCTCTTTAATTACAATTGAGACTAATCTGAAGATGTATCTGTTGAACCGGGCCTTTGGTTTAATTGGTAGTGCAGTGGCTCTTGTTTACTTTGGATGTTCTAATAGTTCTGTCCCGTGCAATCACTTTTGAAGCTGCTCTTTTTTAAAATTTAATTGTAAAATGGCTTAATTGTATTTGTTGGATTTGTTTGGTACCCTTTGCATCAGATTTGTCTTTTTGATACATTGATTTGTTGATATGTTCTACATAGAAGCAAACACATTTTATTGTGTGATGTTTACGGGCAAAACATTTATTTTATGATCGCGCTTATAGCTTTCATGCCAAAGACTTCAGATTCAGTTGCTGGCCCTCCTTCCATTTAAAGAATCTTATGTGGTGGGATGTGAGAATGATTTCTAACTGAAGCTGTTGTTGGCTGCTACTCAGATCGGAATGGGACACATAGGAGGAGGAAAAATAAATCTGCTTACTTTTTTAAACAGAATTTGGAGCGGTTACGAACAAGGATAGAAAGAGAAGATTTTAGAAATCCAGCATATGCTGTTATAGTGGGTGGGTGAGTCTCTCTCTTTTCGTTGGATTTCTATTAATTTTTCCTGTAAAGAATTCCTTCCTTCCACCCCCTCTAGCTTCCACCCCCTCTAACCGATTGGACGGGGGCTAACTATCTGGGGAAGCGGAATACCCAGGACGGACCCTCTTTCTGCGAATCAGCAGTTCCGAAGGGTGTGGGACGCAGATGCCGGTGGCCTATTGCCCAGGGCAAATGGCTGGAGGCGTATCACCTGAAGGGAGAAGTCGGGGGAGAAACGCCCGAGGAGAAACGCCCGAGAAGGAAGGGTCGGAGACAAACAGTCCTAGACCCTACTCAGATGGTATAAGTCTATGTGGACAAATGGTCTGACCTTGTATGAAACAAATTCTTATGTTCCCAAAACTAACTAGATTTTCTCAGGCATCAGAGTTAATGCATTTATCTCACGAGAGCCCCAGTCATAGACTCTGGGTGGCTCATAACAGTTAGTATAAAACCAGCATAAAAACAGAATTGTAAAATAACTCTGCTCCTGGGATGGAAAAAACAACCACAGTCAAATCTCTCTCTCTTAGTTTATATTAAGACATTATTGATCTTTTGGAAACAGTATGAACACATTAGAGATTTCCTTCTTTTGGGATTTTTTTTTAAACCTTAGCTGCCCAAATTCACTTAGATGAAAACCCTTCTGCATGCAGTAACACCTACCTAATGACTTAATCTATATTTATACTACTAAAAACAACGTTGTGTTTAACTGTTTGTACTTTCAAGTTAGCCCAAATGCTGCTAATACTACAACCATTTTTGAATCAAATCTGCTAATTTAAAAATGCATAAAAATCCAGGACCCATTACTCTCATGTAATTGAAATTTCCATGATGTTCATGTCAGTTTTATTCACAAAGCATCCCCACATCAGGATTGGGATTTCTAATGTCCTCACCAGCTTCCCAGAAGCAAAGTCAATGGGGAAGCTGGCAGGAAGTCAGAAATTGCTTCCATTTCCGTTGCTTTTTTGCCTGCCCATGGTCATTCTATTTCTCTGTTTAGGTAAATAAACATTGATTTATTATTGAAGTTCATTGGCCACTACATTTATTTTTCTTTTTATGATATGTGTTCTTCTTATTAGTTGATTGCAGGACAGTTTAGTATTGATATAAACAATATGGTCAGCCTACAATTTAGTGTTCATTCTGGTCATATCAGACTATACTGCCTTTCAAAGAATGACCCAATGGCTCACAGTGTTGTCTAGTTCAGAGGTCACCAACCTTTCCGACCTCAGGGAGCACTAAATTCATAATTTTAAATCCCGCGGACCACTAATACGGATTTTTTAAAAAGATAAATAGCATTTAGTGCAATATAAAAATGCAAATAATTTTTCTGCAGACCATCAAAATTTTCTCGTGGACCACCAGTGCTCCGCGGACCAGTTGGTGATCACTGGTCTAGTTAACAAAGTTAATAGTCTACTTAAGGGTAAATACTTATAAGTTGAGGAGTTGCATTAGTTAGAAAGCAACATGAGCATCCTGTCTCTTTCTTCCAGTAATAAATCAAAACAATGGAGAAGATGATGTTTCTATGATGTTCATAATGAGCCAGGTTGATAAGAGAATTACATTGCCAGTATGCCTGAAGGCAATAGGTTGTCTTATGGGTTATGTCATGTTGCATAGTGGACATAGCTTTCTTCTCCTATATTTGGTTACTGAGACTCACTCTCTAAAGTAAGATGGATGTCACACTCGAGTGAGTAATAATAGGGTTGATTTATTAATAGAGATTTTCACTGAAATGGCCCATCTTAGTTGTTTACAAGTAAATTTGTAACAAGTTTATTCAATCAAACAAAGTATAAGGAATATGACCCATTGTGAGGAGCCATTTCATGTTCTGGTTCTGATTTGGCTTCTGACTACTTGTTTAGAAATAGAGAAGGGGAATATTAAAATTAATTCTATGCATGTGTCTTCATTGCAAAAGTTGAAGGATAGGCCTAAACAGACTTTTCCCCCAAAGTTCCTGAAAAACACTAATGATATTGATAAACAATCTGGTTTTAATTTTCACTGACAGACTGAAAGTAGTTAAAACCAACAGGCCCATCGGTTTAGGTGATTTAAAAGAAATTAATAAGAAATACATGCTGGGGAAATCTTTTAATGGGTACAGGTCATGATAATTATACATTATATTAAGGCTAGCTTTCTTCTAAATATCACTTTATTTGGAATTTAAAGGATGAGAGTTATTTTCATTTCATTTCATATGGGTGTACTTTAGGAATTCCTCTAATACCCTGATAGTGTTACGATGGGGGAACGCGCTACTTCGTAAGGTTAGGATGCTGGGCTGTCAATAAGCAGGTTCATGTTCAAGACCCAGTTGTTGCTGCGGGACGGGGTGAGTTCCTGTCACATGCTCCAGCTCCTGCCTAGCTAGCAGTTCGAAACTGGATGACCGCGAGTATATAAAAGGGTACCACTTTGGTGAACAATTTAATGGGGACAAGAAAGGAGCCCCCAACTGGCATCCCCTGGGCAACGGTGATATCACTGTTCAATTCTTTCAACCTGGAAGCACTTTAGTGTTCCCAACATGACTGTAGTAATCTGTTATGATGATGTAATGGATTGTGTGGGTGACCTTGGGGAATGAGAGGAAAAGATGCTGCTAGGAAACAATCAGACGAGCATAAGGAATCCCCCCAGTGGCTTAACAGTCAGAGAAAGAAACTTAGGAAGGACCCACCCCAGTGGTGAAATCCTACCGGTACGGCCTGGTTCCCGGTATACCGGTAGTGGCAGCTGCCGGTGGTTCGGAGAACCGGCAGCGGCGGCAGCGCAAGGCTCCGTCCACTCGCCAGGATGTCAACATTTTCTTTTTTTACCTTCTGTGCATGCGCAGAGGGTAAAAAAGTGCGTGTGGCGGTGTGCGCGCACTTCCAAAGGGAAGGTAAGTAGATTTCACCGCTGACCCACCCTGGTCAGGCAGTTAAAGGTGGTGGCCATAAGGTTGTACTTTCAGACTTGCAAGACTCTATTAACGTAGTCTTACTACAATAAAGCAGAATTTATTCATCTAATCATGTTTCCTGTCTAGTTTACCTGAGAGGGCTGATAGGTGAATAATGATGTGGAATTAATTTAATTAATTAATTAAAAGGCCTTTAATCTGATCCAACCAGGTTGCAATTATAGGAAAGTAACTGTACCTCAAATCAAAATAGAGAGTTCCTACTTTTGTTGGAAATTCTGCTGACATTTCAGATTATAGTTAATAATGTATTATCAGCTGAACCTAGGAAGTAAATAATGGCCAAAGATTCAGTCAGTTAATAGGAAAAAAGCTCCAGTTTTAAGGAAGTTTCAGCTTCTAATCATTCAGTGGAAGCCAGTGTGTAAGAAAAAAAAAGTTGTGCCGAAAATAGAAGAAAGAAGTATAGGTAGTCCTTAACGACCACAACTGAGCCCAAAGTTCTGCCGTTAAACAAGGTAGCTGTTAACTGAGTTGTGCTTCATTTTTCATCCTTTTTATTTGCCACAGTTGTTGAACAAATGACTAAAATTGTTAAGTGAATCATGCAGTTGTTAAGCGAATCTGGCTACCGCCATTGACTTTGCTTGTCAGAAACTAGCTGGGAAGGTTACAGATGATGATTACATGGTCCCAGGACAGTGCAGCTGTCAAAAATACATGCCAATTGCCAAGTGTTGAATTTTGATCAAGTGAGTATGGGGATGCTGCCACAGTCGTAAGTGTGAAAAAAGTCACTTTTCAGTGCTGTTGTAGGTTTGAACCAGTCACTGTAGTTGTAAGTCAAGGACTACTTGTATTAGATATTTGCCATCTCATAAAGTAATAAAGGTGGAAGAAGAAAAGAAATGAGCCACGGTAGCGCAGTGGTTAGAATGCAGTACTGCAGCTACTTCTGCTGATTGCCGGCTGACTGCAATTTGGCAGTTCAAATCTTACTGGGCTCAAGATTGACTCAGCCTTCCATCCTTCTGAGTTGGGTAAAATGAGGACCCAGATTGTTCGGAGAAATATGCTGACTCTGTAAAACTGCTTAGAGAGGGCTGTAAAGCACTGTAAAGCAGTATATAAGTCTAAGTGCTATTGCTAAAAAATAACACACACACCTGGTAGCTGGTATTTGTGAAGTGATGCCAAAGGAGGCTTTTGGCTAATCTCTGAGCTAACTACCTTTCGTTCTTTTTTACATTGTGTTTCAGAGATGGTGAGCAAAGTTTAAGTAGATCAATGGTCAATAGCTCCGATAAAATAAGCCGGAAGAGTGGCTCTTCAGTGTTCCAGCATTCTGTAGAAAGATGGAAAATCAATTCCTCCTTGGTGCTGGAAATAAGGTTAGTATCTTAAATAATACAGTATATAGTCATTCATATATATAGCTTGCAGCTTTGATGAGACTGGGAAACCTTTTTTATTTAACCTTGTCCTCTGTGTTGGATACAAGATTCTAGAAGATGAATAATCTTGGGAAAATAAATTTCTCTCGGCATACAGTACTGTACAGGTTTGTGAAATTACAGAAGATCTTGACTGTCTTGGGAAAAAGTCACAAAGCAACTTTGACCAGAATGCTAGATGATGTTAAACTGAAATAGCTTCTTGGCCTTTTGTATGTATAGGTTGTGTTTAATGTTTGCATACATTTAATATTTCAGAGTGATGAAATAGAAATATGAAAGTAAATTATACTGATAATCAATGATTTGAGGTTGATTTTAGGTAGGATTTTTAGCTAGAATTTAAGTAACTATATTTAAAACAGGACATACAGTATATTATTGATATTTGCTGCACATCAACTTCTTAGGAGCATCTAGTAGCCACTGTTGAAGATTCACCTTTTGGATAAGTCTTTAAATTGTCCTTGCAAAGCACTTCTTTCAGAAGTCAGAAAATATACCTTCTTTCTACTATACCACTCTTGTTAACTGCCTGACCCCAAGCTCTTCCTCTTAATTGCCATCAGAAAAACAGTAAAAAGCAGAAGTTACCAGTTGAAACCACAAATGTCTCTATAGTTGTGTATTCATGTTACCAAAACTGTTGTGAAGATGGGAAGAAAAATGTCTTTTGGAAATAATCAAGATCACAACTAATGGTGTATTTGATAATTTGGGGTGAACAGTTATCTTCTGCTAAACTACAAAGGAACAGAATATTTTATTAGAGGTATCTAAAAATTACTTGTCTGATGTGAAAGCAAGGGAGAGGATATTTTAAGTTTTTAATGTTTTCTTTATTCACAATCCTTACAGAATAAATTCTATACTGTTATGGAATGCTAATATAAAGGATCTATCAATTGCTGATCTGAATATCCTGAGCAATGAGTGAATAGTATATAGCCCTCATAAAAATTAGTGCAGGTAGAGAACTAGAAGATATGGGGAAATCTCTGGATATGCCATCAAATGTAGTTGCATGAACTTCTCCTCCCAAATTAAAATACCTTGCCCTGAGATTTAGAACATGGATTAAACAGTCACAGCATATTTGAACAATCTCTTGGAAATAAATCAACAACAAATAACAGCAGTTAGTAGGGCTGTGTATAACTTTAATAGTACTTCACTTTGATTCAGATTTGAATGAAACACCTCCTTGTGGCTGCTTCACAAAGCAATACGATCTCTTCTAAAAGAAAATATTAAGATTTATGTTGCTTTACCTTGCTTTGTTTCAGAGCCCCTTTCAGCTTTTTCCTGTGGAACTCATGCATTGAAAGTTTTTGATAAATCCTCCAGGAGAAAGCTGAGACAAATCTTCTCCTGTAGTGCTGTTGAAATTGATTTCAAGCTGGGCAAGTTAAGCACACATTGCAGGCATTCCCTTATTGAGCTCTGGAGCTTTCTGGCCTAGAGCAGTGTTTCTCAACCTTGGCAGTTTGAAGATGTGTGTACTTCAACTCCCAGAATTCCCCAGCCAGCGTTGCTGGCTGTGGAATTCTGGGAGTTGAAGTCCACACATCTTCAAACTGCCAAGGTTGAGAAACACTGGCCTAGAGCATCCTTGGGCCACTTGCCAGAAACTTTGGTGAGACTGCAGAGGAGATACTACTTATCTCCTTTGGGCATGCTGCAGAGAAAATGCTCAGCTTTGAGCAGCACAGGAGGGAAGAGGGAGGGCATATCTTACACAGTGTTTGAGAAAGGTCAAAACAATCTGGAGGGTGTGTTGCCTTTGTGAGCATCATGGAGAAGACACTGCTTTTCCACACCAGCCTGCTTTAGATATGAAGTATTTTCTAGGCTGAATTGTTTCATTGCATGCCTCTGAGTCACCCAATTTGAAGATTCTTTGATGGATGCTAGGGAAAAACCCTGAGAAGAAATCATCCAAATTGGCTTGATGAGGTAAATTATGCCATCTCTAGGCATCAGAGAAGTGAAATCACATTGCTTTCATGGTATTAATCACAAAAGTAAAATGTATCTTGATTCTTTTTGGAGAGTTTTGGGTTGGTGGAAGAGTGTAGGTGGAAGGATGCAGGCCAAAATTGGCGAAAGGAGGAAAAGTAGTAAGAAGTCTTATTTGTATATATAAAACTATAAATGGCTATTTCTCCATTACTATGCTTAAATTATATGATTCTTTTAATTTAATTTTAATTTTTTTTTAATTTCTACATTATTGAATCATTTGATGTAGGTGCATCTGAAACATTTAAAAAAATCACATAAAATTGAAACATTGAACTGAAATGTGTTTATAACTAATATATTTTATTAGCTGCTTTTTGTTTTTAATTTTTTGTTAATATGAAAACCTAATCTTAATCTTTTAAAAACTAAATTCTCAAAGCAGTCTGTGGAATGACATATGGCAATTTCAGTGGAACACTATCAGTATATTAGATTGAACATAAACCTTCATTGCTCGCTCTCACATACACACACAGACACATTTTTAAAACATACGGACCAGAATGTTATTTTGTTAAGAGTCCTATTTTGTTTTCCATTGAATAACCACAAATACCTCTCGCATGATTTCTAGAGGTGGAGATTTCCTTTTGTTTTGAAAAAAGGAAACAGCAAAAAGTCTTCAAGCTAAGTTGAAAAGCATGTGAGCTCTTTGTGGTTTTTCAGCACTGCAGGCTCAATTGTGAGATAGGTAGTATTTGTAAGTGGTAAAAAACAACTGTGCCAAAACTTATTTTTCATTTGTTAATAACAAGTGTGGCATATATAGTGGATTATATGGTTGTGTAGTCACAAAAACCCACATGAGTAGACACAGGACTCCTTAAAATTATTTTTCCCTCCAGAAGTGAGGAGAAAGAGGGAGTGACAGACATCTTGAATAGTTCACCAAAATCCCAATATTTTTTAATTGTCTAGCACTCTTCAAACACTGGCTGTTATTGTCTTTGCTCTTGGGAATAATCTGCCCAGAGCTGACTTTGCTCTTGGGAATAATCTGTACAAAGCCTTTATCCTAACTCCCTGAATATGTTCTCTTTGTATTCTCAAAACTGTTTTTGTTTGATTTTGCAAATTGTTTCTTCACTCCCAAGGCTCCTGACAAAGTAATGCTAGACCAGTCTTCTCAATTATTTTCTGTTACTCAGGAAGAAGTAAACATTTCTCACCCCCCCCCCCCCAACTCTCCGCCGATAGTTTACAATATTCGGCACATTTTCGTTGAAAAAACTCAAGCGGCTAATCAGCGTGATTGGGGTGTAATGTGTTTAAGTGACGCCTTAATTTATTTGGCTTCATGCTGTCCGCTGCCAACATTTTTAGACACAGTAAACATACCGGTCTTTCCTCGTCTCCCACCGTAGTCACAGTGAAGCCAAGCGCTACATACGCTTCATCATATTTCCTCGTCTTAGCTTTCAGGAGACTTATGTTTGTCTCATTATCTCCGTTTCCTACTTTCTTTTCATCCCTGTTAAATATTTTTCCATGGTGTTTGTTATCTGCACTTCATATCTCCTGCTCTGTGCTGTGTGCTATTGTTTGGTGCAAAAAAACCCTACTCCCTGCGGCAAAAAAAAGCACGTTCCCCTTGGTCCTGCCCCCCCTCCAGCATCGCTCGGTGCCCCCCCAAGGGGCCCCGTCCCACTATTTGAGAAGCACTATGCTAGACTATGCCAGGCAGTTTACTGTCCTACCATTTTTTTATCAAGTAAAAATGATGCAAATACTGGCATTTAATGCCTCTGATTGACTTTACAAACATAGACATCTATCTCCATCCTATTCAGGCATCTAGTGGCTGAGCTGAGGTGGGAAAATGAGGAAATGTGCAAGATAATGCAATTATGTAAATATTGTCTCTTGTGTAAGTGAGTCATTTGTGTAGTTATGCCATTGCGCACATTATTTTGGCATCACTGCAATGTGTTGTGGATGCTACAAATGTATCTCCCCCTCAACACACAACTAATCATTAGGAAGCTCAATCTCTTCAGTGACATTGTGCTATTCTACTCAGTGTGGATTTCGGCAACCCGAGGAATTTTTTTGCTGAAATCCACACTACATAACCTTACCTCAGCAACTGGTATTGAAATGGATTTGGGAAATTCTGGGTTGTAGGAGTTGTCTGACCTTAGCTTTTCACTTGCACATGTTTCATGACCTATATAGGTAACATCTTCCATGCTGTGAATTTGGGAAGTGAGGTATGGTTAGTACTGGCATACATAGATGCTTACCTAAGCCTTCAAACCTGAGCTACATATATTGTCTGCCATTGCAATTCTGCAAGAATACAGGATAACAAAATTTTAATGGTGTTCTCATCCTTTCAATGCTATTTCAATCAGCATTGGGTTTGTAGCCTCACAGGGAACTGCTTGTTTGAAGAAAATAGTTTGTGGTTTGTTAAGTAATAGAGGAGAAATTTTTCCTAATTCTCGTTTCAGCCAGACTTTCCTTTCTTTGATGTGAGAAAGAGAATGTAAGTTAAGTTCCAAAATCAAAAAAACACATAGTATTTTCACATTTTAAAAAAGCTCACCTCTATATATTTTACACATTTTGTTTATACTTCTTCTTAGTTTTAAGGCATGGCCAGGATTAATGCAGAAAACAATATTAGATTCACATTTCCATGCTAAGCAGTGGTTTAACCAATGGATTGCATGATGTGCAATGACAGGAGCCGAGGTGGCGCAGTGGTTAAAAGCAGCACTGCAGTTCAGCTGTTCAGATCTCACCAGCTCAAGGTTGACTCAGCCTTCCATCCTTCCGAGGTGGGTAAAATGAGCACCCAGATTGTTGGGGGCAATATGCTGAACTCTGTAAACCGCTTAGAGAGGGCTGTAAAGCACTATGAAGCGGTATATAAGTCTAAGTGCTATTGCTATTGCTAATGTAATTCAATTGTAGCAATATTGTAAACCATTTTCTGTATTGTCTCATGTTAAATATTAAGGGCTATTGTTTATACAGGTTAGCCCAAGATCAGCTAAACCATCAGCCTCAGCTTTAAAGAGATGGTCCAGATAGAAATGGGTTCGCATATTTATTTTTTTGTGATTTGTTCTATTTAATGAAGTGATTTCATGCGTTAGGAAATGATCAATAAAGTTTCTAAAAAGTGAAGTCTTTCCTTACAAAGATGCCTCATAGGATAAATAAAGTAAAGAGGAGTTAGTTATATCAATGGCCATTTGTTTGGTGAAATCAATAGCTCCTAGGAGGATATAAACACAAATCTTTCATTTTCATTCCTCACGATAATTTAATTGCAACTATGGAATGTGTGAACTTTTTTAAAAGTCAGGTTTGTGAAGATTTGTTTGGACCATCTGTCTTCTTGACACTCGGAGATCTGAACCTAACTACTGAGCTACGTTGTTTGCATTTTTGAAGTGAGAAATCAATAATTTTTTAAAAACCAAGTTCATATTAAGTTATGTATTAATCAGTCAATCAAAGTCATTATGTCTTTTTAAAAGTAGCAAGCTTGAGGGATATTTTTTTTTAAATTGAATGATTTTTTTTCTTATTGATAAAGTGGATAAATTGAGTGAAGAAAGTTGAATGCAAGCAGTTCAAAATTGCCGTGTGTCAGAGTCTCAACTGGATATCATTTATATATCTGGATTTATATAACTGGATATCATTTATATAAATAAGGCCTGCTTATTGCCAGGCCTTCCCTGGTTTTATTTTTTTAAAAATATTTTAAAATAATAATAACAGGAATAATGATACAATGCCTCTAGCACCATGAAACAAAAATATTTGCCCATCCCAAGTCCTTGGGAAGCACTCAGTGGATGAAAAAAATGCAAGCCCAGTCTAAACAGTGGCTGACTGTGACCAACTATAATGATAGGAAGCTACCATATTTACTTCTAGAAATGCTTCTAGACTCATATCTATGTTCCATTAGCAGTTTTTAGAAAGCTTTTATAAAGGTGTGTGCTGTGCTTTCTTTGAAAATTGGCAAAGCAAACTGATAACTAAAAGGAGCGGAGAGGAGTAACTGCATCATTTTGTCTTCTTAAAAGTGTGGAGTTTATAACTAGCCATAGCTACTAAGGCAACCATTTTATAAGCGTACCCGAATGCCAACTCGAACCAAAGACCCAATACTTCCGTTCAATGTCTATTAATATAACATTAGGTTAGTTCTGCCTGATCAGTCCAAATCTTTGCCTAATATTTTATTTCTTGGATGCTTTATTCAAAATGAGACATGGAGTCATATGCCTTCTCTGCTACTGTTTCTTTGAACAGGTATTTAGAAGTGCTTATATGTTGCTGCAACCCAGAAATAACACTGCACCCTCCATGGCAGATGCTAAGACCTCTCTGTCATAAATTTATCCATAACTCTGGGCCGCAAGTGACTCAAAGGGCATTTTAGCAGCAAAACAGAGATTTTTAGTTGTATAATCTTTCATTTTTTGTCATGTGAAAATAAAACTGAAAATAAATGACCTTAACCTTCACTACTAAGCTATCTCTTGGCACTCCTGTTTTCTTTTTTTTTATTCTATCTCCACCCCCAAAATCTGCCTTGTTTCCAAAAAGGATCCAAAATACTTTATTCATTTTGCAAAAGAGTAACATCAACATCATATCAGTGTAGCCTTAGAGATTGATTGATTGATTGATTGACTAATTCTTGATAAAATCAAATCCTGACTTTCCTGACCTAGTTCAGTATTCTGATTTCATTCATTCATTTATGGTAGTTAAATACTTTCAGTGGTATTTTTTTCAGGCTGTATTTCTCTGTAGAGACTTATAGTGCAGTAGACTCCATGCTTTTATCACAGAAAAGAATTTTAAGACAGGCTGTAAATACATTTTTAATACTTTCACACATGTCTTGCCCAATTGTTTTGACACAAAGTATGTTGTAAATTGTCAAGTTTATAATTCTAACCTAGCTAAAATTAGACTTTCTAATTAGGTTAGTATCTATTTGTCTGCGTTCCCAAAAATGTGTTACTGTTAATGATTGATAAAGCCAAACAGCTCTAGCATTAAAGAGTGAAAAAGCCTTCTTCTAGAAAATTTATATTCTTAAATGTGTGGGATATAATATTTGCTGAGAGCTTTCTTTGGCAACTTGGTTTCTATTATTAAACATCTAAAATAATATACTTTTTTCCATAAAAACTGTTCTAGGGTGCTAAGAAAAGTACAGTTGCAACTACACAATTATTAATATACACAGTATAATGTATTTAATAAAAGAAATTAAAGGTCTGAGTTCAAATTTTCACTTGGCAATGAAATTCATAAAAAGACCTTGAACTAGTCAGTCTTTCTTTTACCTCGATTTACCACATAGAGTTGTGTAACACAGCAAGGAACAATCAAACCATGCTTTTCACCTTGAAAGATAATACAAAGGAAAGGATGGAACAATATGGTAGAGCAAGTGGTTAGAGTGATAAATATTAGACTTGTGATGTCCAGATTCAAGACCATCTTTAGCTATGGGAGCTCATAGGGTGACTTTGGACCAGAGGTGGGCTCCTCCTGGTTCGGACTGATTCGCCCAAACCAGTAGCAAACCACTGGTGATGTCATGATGTCACAGAACCAGTTCGGTTGCTGCCAGTCCGTGGGCGCCGCCATCTTTTTTTCTATTTTAAATTTTTTTGGGGGGGGGGGATTTCCAGCAATGCGCATGTGTCACCATCTTGTTTTCGGCTTTTGGGGGGTTATTTTTTCGGCACTGCGCATGCACGTGTACCCACACGGCGCGGGAGGAAGTAAATCGGCAGCGAGGTAAGTTAGAACCCACCTCTTCTTTGAACTATTTTTCAGCCCAACATAACTTGCAGTGTTGTTGCTGTGGAGAAAATTGAGCAAGGGATTCTGTTCTATGCCACCATGAATCCTTGGAGAAAATAATGCCTTACTTAAAGTAAGTAATGTAATATTCAGTTGCAGGCATCACAAGTTATGGACTTCAATTAGACTTTGTAGAGCAGTTTCCAGTTAGAGAAGGTTGCTTTTAGCCTGAATTTGATTTCAAAAGCTGTCTCTAAGCAGCCTACCTGATGGCAAAAAACAGCTTGTTCTTTCCCTAACTGGTTTTTCAACAGAGTGAAGGGAGGAGAGAGGGGGGGCAACTAAAAAGGTTTTGCTTTGCCTGCTTTTGATTTCAACCTCATCTGCTCTTGAGTGATGGGATGCCTGTAGCCCATAATGGTTCACTCATGGGCATAGAAGTACTACAGAAAAAAGAAATCTTCATTCCCGATACAGTAGTTTGACTCAGCATAATGCAGCTACCTGTTTTTAGTCAGAAACTGGGAAACATACAAATTCATTATAATTCACTGCATTGTCCTTTTGCAACTATTAGTGCAGTTAGATCGGTTGCTTATTTTATTCTTTAATGCAGTTTCTGCATTTTGCCAACCTAGGTATATTAGACTTAAAAGGCTTTTAAAACCATTTGGATGCAAGATTACATTAAGGATAAAATATCATTAAGGATAAAAAAATGGCAGAGCAGTGAAACTATAGGGAAATGAAACATTTGCCTTACTTTATTATCATTTATCAGGAGCTCTGGGCACTTTAGGTTTTAATATTTTTCATTTTGCTTCATTACTCTGAAACATATTTCCTTGTTTTAAAACTGATTTAGTTGTATATTGAAGACATAGAAAAACATTTTTATTCCCACATTTAGCAATATTTAAGTTTCATGTATGTGTGTGTATATGAATATACCTCACTGAAATAACTTTCAGTTAGAATCTAAGATATTCTTCTTCTGACTTAAAGCACTGAATATGGATACTCAAGGGATTTTAATGGCATTATTTCTTATGTGTCTCTTTGTATGGAAATCTGTCCTTTTTTCCAGTTTATATATTGTTTTAAAGTCTGTAGATCTGCTGCAATTGCCATTTATAAGAAAAGACCTCTGCTAGAGGAAATGAAAGACTCATCTAGTCACATATCCTATTTCTCTTATGATTAACGAGATCCCCAAATGAATCTTCTAAGCAGAATATGATATAGGGGCAGGGGTGAAATGTGAAAATTTCCCCTACTGGTTCTGTGGGAGTGGCTTATTTTGTGGGTGTGGTTTGGAGGTCAGGTGGGTGTGGCTTCAGATGGGCATGGCCATGTGGTCATGTGACTGGGTGGGCATGGCCAGGTTGTCATATGACTGGGTGGGTGCGGCCAATTTAGCAGTCCATTTTGCCAGGGAGCAGGGGGTTGGACTAGATGACCTCTGAGGTCCTTTCCAGCCTTTGCTGTGCTGTTTCAAAGCATCCTCTGAAGCTGTGTCTAGTACCAGCCAGGTTTGTGGTCCTCCCTCCCTCCCTCCCTCCCTCCCTCCTTCCTTCCTTCCTTCCTTCCTTTCTTTTGTGGGAAGCAACGCCCCCCCCCCCAATAAAATATTACTCATAATAAAAGGCTCACAGAAAAGCAAGAAAAAAATCAAACTACTAACGAAGAACCTGCCTGAAGCTCATTCCACACTCCTGCCTGATAGCGATAATGAGATAATGACCTTATAGAAAGTGGAAGCCTGACGTTTGGCTCCATTCACACAAGCAGGCAAACAGATCCCTAGAAAACTCATTCAAGACGGAATATTTTGAAATTTCCCCATGGCAAGATTTGACAGCTAACAAACACATCATAATAGGCAGCCGCACAGTCAAAACCCGACATAGGACGAAAGTCATTTAGGCACAATGGGAATCACACAAACCCTTTTAGAAACACAAAGCCCATATTGCACAAACCCCAAAACTTCAAAAATATGCAACCATATAAGAATCCTTCCTTTTATCCACTGCTGAATGTCACTTCGCTTCTGCAATTAAAAACCTCCTTCCGAGCAGCTTCCGAAGGCTTTTCAATTTAAAGCAGGAGTCTCCAAAGTTTGCAACATTAAGACTTGTGGACTTCAACTTCCAGAATTCCTCAGCCAGCCATGTGGCTAAGTTTGGAGACTCCTGATTTAAAGCAACAGCATCTGATTCCAAATCTGCCAAGCGATTTGGAAAGTGAGTCCTGATTTTTTCCTTCTAACACCTCTCTTTCTTTCTTTCTCCCTTCCCTTCCCCCTCCCTCCTTCCCTCCTCCCCTCTTTCTTTCAGGGGAACTGGCAGGGAAAAAGGCTTTTAAAAGTTTTTTAAAAACCAGGAAGTGATTATGTCGGGGCGGGTGGGAGGAGCCTCGTGCTGCCATCCTGGTTCTCCGAACCAGCCGCCACAACCGCTACCTACTCGCCCGAACCGGGCCGAACCGGGAGGATTTCACCCCTGTATAGGGGCCCATTGCTGTTCTTTAACAGCTGGTAGGCACAACTGAAGGAAACATGAGGGCATTATGACTAAATGTTTTTAATTATCTGTTTAATTTGACTTACTTCCTTTTAGTCCTTTTAGTCAGGAGTCTCCAATCTTGGCAAGTTTAACTTCAACTCCCAGAATTCCTCAGCCAGCCATACAAATTGTAAAGTTGCCAAGGTCAAAGACCCCCCCACTGTAAGTTGTTAGCCACTACCACATGGTAATTTATTAATTGTCTTTACTAAATTTTTCACAATTCACCTTTTGTAGAATGAGTATGTACTTTTAACTTCCAGAAATCTGAGCGATAGCCATCTTGTCGGGGAAACCCCGGGAGAGGAAATGCCAGAAGATTGGAGCATGAATCGGCTGTCATAAAACCTAAACTAGGCTTCATATGTTTTTTTTATTTTATTTAAAAGGAAAACTCCATTCACAACATACACACATGCATGAAACATTCCTATCTTCATGTGTGGCATTGCCCCAACTCTCTTGCATCAACATCTGCGGATGCAATCTTTACTTCTCCAGAAAAAACTATTGAATATGTCCTGCTACTAAAAGGTTGCCCTTTCCTTACATAAGATAAACAATCAGCCATTGGAGATGATAGCTTTGAAACTGAGTTCCAAGTATGAGGTTAATTACTAAAAGGCTACAGGCTAGGAAAGGAATAACTGTCAAGTTAGACAGATCTTTCTAAAAGATGGCACATTTATCAGGTAGGCAGGTGGTTTGCAGTGCTTGAAGAGATAACACATCTTAGACAGCCTCCTAGGGCACATAACACTGTCTGAAAGGTGACTCATAGGCCTGCCCTCATGAAAATCAAAGGCCATTTTTTGTGTGTGTACCTAAAAGTAATCAAGGAAATGTTCCTCAGGTTGTTTTACCCTTCAGAGATCCTTGGCAAATATTAGTTCCTGCACAGACTTATCCTGGGCTGAGCATGCGCCAGAAATTCATTTAGATCAGTGGTTCTCAACCTTCCTAATGCCGCGACCCATTAATACAGTTGTGACCCCCAATCATAAAATAATAAAATTATTAGGAAACTCGGGGGTGGGTTCTAACTTACCTCGCTGCAGGTTCACTTCCTCCTGCACTGCGTGGCTGCGCCTCGTGAGTGTGTGTGTGCTTTGTGTGCACGTGCGCTTTGCGCGCACATGCGCAGTGCCGAATTTTTTTAAAAAAAATTCAAAAAAACCCGAAAACAAGATGGCAATGCATGCGCAGTGCCGGAAATTCAGCTTCTGCGCATGCTCAGAAGTTCCCATGGTACAGATTTTTTTTTTTGCAGTAGTCTATTTGCATGTGGGTGGACCTGCCTGGAGACAGATAGAGGAGCGGTGTCTCGGTTCCTAAGACCATCGGAAATATGTGTTTTCCGATGGTCTTAGGTGTCCCCTGTGGAAGGGTCGTTCGACCCCCAAAGGGGTCGCGACCCACAGGTTGAGAACCGCTGACTTAGATGGATCAGAAATATACTGAAGAGCATATTGGAAAACACCATTTCGTGTTCAATGCTAAGTTATAGCAAATGTTTTTTTTAAAATGCCTACAAACATTTGATCCATGGTAGAAGGGTGACCATCAAAGCTCTTTCTATAGCTTTAGGTTGCTCTCATACAGAGGTGCGGTTTTTTTCCTTAAGAAATAAGGGTTGGACTGCCTGTGGCTTTAGTATTTTAAATGCATAAAGGTCAAGTTTCTGAGTTTAATTTATCTCCTGCTGCCTTTAGAGACAAACTTGTGTTGAAGGTTTTTGAAAAGAATTGCATCTATGTGAAACAATAAGCTCGCTCTGCAATTACTTTTGGAACAATCTATCGCCTAGAGGTGAAACTCTTGCCTCACAATCAGGAGGTTGTGAGTTCGATCCTAGGAAGAGGCAGATGTAGGGTCTCCTGCTTGGGCAGGGGGTTGGACTAGATGACCTGCAAGGTCCCTTCCAACTCTGTTAATCTGTAAAATTGCTATCTTCCCCTCTTGAATTAATGTGTGAATCTGTGCTTAGCTATCAGTTTTGGTGCTTTTTTGGATATTCTGATACAATTGTTGATCATTTAAACCTATATAAAATAAATACTTCGGTATTCAATTTGAAAGAAAACACAGCTTGTTTTTTTATGTTTCACCCTCATGCATTTCATCTGCCAATCAAACCAAATGCACTCCATACCCAGTCTAGAATGCCTGGTTTGATCTCACCAGCCACATTTATAAATGAATTTTTGCTGTGTTGTCTGTGTGTGGCGTTTTTGAAGAACTTCTTCCACACTATGAAGCATCAAGGATTTCTGCATGTATTGTGCAAGTTTCTTTCTCTCCTTCAGTTGAGGCTATATTGGAGAAATGAAGGAGAGGATGTTGTGCATGTGTGCAGAGAAAGAGCCTTGATATCCAGTACAGAACAAGCAGTCGTCAACTTAGGACCACAATTGAGCCCAAAATTTATGTTGCTAAGCGAAACATTTAAGTGAATTTTGCCCCATTTAATGACCTTTCTTGCCACAGTAGTTAAGTGAATCAATGCAGTTGTTAAATTAGTAACATGGTTGTTAAGTGAATCTGGCTTCTGTTAAGATATTCATGAACTGGGAGAGCCAATGATAACAAGGTTAGTGTCAGGCAGTGATTTTATGTTGCCTGTTACATGTATATGCAGGGAGATGCATCCCTATCAAATATAATTATTTATTCCTGAGCACGTGATTAATATGTTCCTAGTACGCATGTGTACATTCCTTTCTTTTGATCTTCCCTTTTGTCTTCTGCTTCTGTAAGGAGCAACACCTTTTTTATAGCCAGGATGTGATTTATTATTTTTGTACCGAAATAAATATTTTATACCTTAGCATTTACACTGCGGTTTATTTTATAATGTCAGAGTTTCAGGAAAAGATTCATTTCGCCTCTGATGAGAGTAATTCTTATCTTAACAGTTAGCCAATGAATAGGCATAGCAACTAAGTCAGCCAATGAGAGCTAATCACTTCTGAGTCTGTGCAGAGAATCGAAACTGGAAGCTTTAAGCTTAAGGCTGGGCGTGGCTCAGCCCACTCTGCTCTCCAGTCTCCACTCTGTACTCTTCCACTCTGAACTCTGCTGAAATGAAACTAACTAGAAGCTGCTTGTGTTTTACTTTTAATTGTTGCTACATTGAAGAAGAACTCTGCTAATGGTATATATATATATATATATATATATATATATATATATATATATATATATATATATATATATATATATATATATATATATATATATATATATATATATATATATATATATATATATATATATAAATAATGTTTATAAAGAAGTTATTGAATCCAGCTGAATCAGTCATCTGTGTGTGCTTCTGGTTTTGATTTTGCAACAAACTTTAATAGCTTCCCCATTGACTTTGCTTGTCAGAAGGTCAGAAAAGGTAATCATATGACCCCGGGACACTGCAACCGTCGTAAATATGAGTCAGTTGCCGAGCATCTCAATTTTGAACACATGACCATGGGGATGTTGAAATGGTCATACAGTGAGTGCTAAAAATGGCCATAAGTCACTTTTTTCAGTGCTGTTGTAATTTTGAAGGGTCACTAAATGAACTGTTGTTAAGTCAAGGACTACCTGTATATTTCACAGAATGCAGAAAACTCTCAACTTCAGCAGAAGCGTCTTTGCTCCTCCAAGAGATTATTTGTGTTTTCTATTCATTAATCTCATTGCTCTATCCCAAATCTTGTCCCCAAGAAATAGCCACACAGTGCCCCAAGCAACTCTTTCTCTCTTCAAAGGAAGCAGTAAGAGCAGCTCACAGTAAATCCATTCCCAAAGCAGAGGAGAAAAGAACTTTTTCTTGTTAGAATCAGGTATTTGGGAGTATTATTTGCTTTTTACAGTCAGTTTGGGCTTGTTTGCATCTAAACTTGGGCAGGATGAGAGGTAGGGAGTCTAGAATCAAAGTGTTGTGGCCCGCCAGCAGCCCATGCAGCTGATAGCGAATCCCGTTCAAGAGGAGACCGACTTAGTGTTGCACCAGCAGCCTGTGCAGCTGGCACCCGAATCAGACAGTGAGGAAGCTGGCGAGGACTCGGTGCCAGAGGCAGACGTTCATCTAGGGCCTTCGGAATCTCCAGCACCTCATAGCAGTGATGAGGGAGAAGAGGCTTCTCCTCTTCTGAATGCAAGGGCACGCAGAGCTGCCAAGAGGCAGGAATGGTTACTCCAGAGGAGGTCTACTCGGGAGTAAGACTTGGGGCTAATTGGCCACTCCCCTAGTCTACTTAAGGACATCAGAGGCAGCTGAAAGGCTTCAGGAAACAAAGTTTGGAAATCCGTCTGGTCATAGTGTGCTTCGTGAAAAACCTCTGCTTTGTTTCTCTGCTTGGGTTTGGTTATCAAGGACTACTCCTAGGCATTTTGCCAACTCTATAAAGCTTCGTAAGATATCAAGACCTAATTGCTCTTCTTTGCTTTAAGACTTTTTGAACTGATAACAGCTGTTAATGATGACTAATTAGCAGCTGGTTGCTTGCAAGAAAAGACTGCTTTTAGATTGGTGTGTGCATATCCACTGCTAAGACAATTATTAGTAGTGGTTATTTGATTAAATAAGTTCGTACAAACTGTGTATTGTGCTACGTTCTTAGCTGGGGCAGAACACAAAGTGATGTCATTTCCTCATGGATAAAGTCTGACTCTACAACTAACCTTTAAATAGATCTTTCATGATTGTCCTGGAAAAAGTACTTTGAAATTACTTTTCTTTTAAAAATGTACACTGATGTGGAGTTGGGGCTGAAAACATGAGAAATAATCATCTATTGGAAACAGAGTTTCTTCACTCACCATCTTGGCCTAACTTCTTATTAATATAAGCATATACAGCTATAATTTAGTACGTTATCTAAAACTGATTTGTTAAATGAAAGTTCTTTGCTGTGTGTAGAATTACTTTGTTACAGATATGATTGAAACTAATTTTTCTTCTAAAAGTATTGATTTCTTTGTTGATTAAAACAATTAGTAAAATTGACCTGTGGGAGCTGGACATGAAATTTTAAAATTATATTGTGATGTTTAATCTTAGGTTTTCAAATGTAATTTTGTTATAATTTTAAAAAGTTCACAGATAATAATTTTTCACTCTTATGTTTCAAGAGGTGTCATATCTTGCTGAAAAAAAAGACAAACATTTCCATCCTTTGAATAGTAACTTGCTGAATACTAGAATCTGTTTGATCATAGTAATGGAGGATTTGCACAAAAGGGTGGGGGAGTCATATAAAATTCAAACTAGGGCATCAGTGAAAATCAGTCTTTGATTTTTTTTTAATTATTTCCTTCTCTGCCCTAAATGTTGATTTCCTATTTCCTCCTGGTGTACAGCAGAGAGTTTATTTTATCTGACATTTGAATTAGGCAATTGAAGTATGAAGTATCTTGAAGTGACCATGCAAGTTCGGAAGTGAGTTTTCCCAAAAGAAACAAATTGTCTTCTGAACTACATCTTTCAGAAGTGATATATGAGCAATGGGTTTTCTTGTGCTCCGGGCATCATCCAACAACAATTTCCTTAAGTTCTTAAAGAGGTACAATATATTTGCCTTCTTGTTTATAATGCAGGAAGAATATTCTTCGATTCCTGGACGCCGAAAGAGACATTTCAGTCGTCAAAAGCAGTTTCAAGCCTGGAGATGTAATCCACTATGTGCTAGACAGACGCCGTACACTAAATATTTCTCAGGATTTGCATAGACTCCTTCCTGAAGTTTCTCCGATGAAGAATCGTCGATTTAAGTCATGTGCCGTTGTAGGAAATTCTGGCATCCTTCTGGATAGTGGGTGTGGAAAAGAGATTGACAGCCATGAGTTTGTTATAAGGTGAGCCTTTATCTTTTGCTTGACAGGTTGCTTATTCCTTCAACAGCAATGAACAGAAATGCTTAACTTAGAATGATAGCTCAGAATTTCTGGAATATATCTTTCGCTGTATGATGCCCAAATTAAAGATGTTTCAGTAGGAAAGGAACAGGGCTGTCTATATATTATGAATGAGAAATTGCACTGTTGGAGACTGTAGAGAGATTGGTGATGTTGTTTGTAGGATCTGCTTTTGCTCTTTATGCAGGCACAATAATTATTTTGATAGGGAACTGGTTCCACAAAGAGAAAATGTTTTCAATTTCTCCCTCTTGCCAGTCATCATAATAGAAAATTACCATATTTATTTATTATACATGAACTATCTATGGTTACGTTTAGAGAAATACACTGGGGATTAGCCAAATAATTCCTATTAAGGGAATTGTTAGAATTTCCTATCTAAACTCCTATATGCTGTACTGCACTGAAAAGGCGTCTTAGCTACATGCACAAATATGTTGATATGTCTCATTTTAATAATTAGTTTCTTCAAAATTGGATATTATACATTATCAAAGAACAGCAAGAGATCAAAATGCAGGTGAAATAAATTTAATTAAAAATAATACAAGGCATTTGGGAACTAAAAAGTTAAAGGTGTTCCTGTGGGTTTTATTCCACTAGTCAGGACCAACTTTAGGGGGTGATTCTCATCTCTGTTTATTAAGCCAAAGAGCCAGCATTATCTGGAGACAAAGACAAAGAACTATCAGATCTCTAGATTGAGAACTAAAGAAGCTAATAAAATCAATTAGATATAATTTATGCTCACTGTATTTTCTAAGTAAGCGTTGACTAGATCTATAGGTATCAAATTATAGAAGGGGAACAATCCAGTCAAAATTAAAACAATATTAAGTTTCATATTTCAATAAATCGTTTCAGGCTCTCCTCCTCCATTATATCACCAGATTTTCTGATTGATTAATAATCTTTGATGGTGCATTTTGCAGGGAGTAGGTAAAATAATTGTGTTGAGTTTGTGCAACCCGTGCACTGAATTTTATAAATCCCCTCCCCAAATATAAATAAAGATATCTCCATCAACATTACCCTAGCATTGACTTCTTCTAAACTTTAGAAAGAAGCTTTGGGAGGTGTGGGGCAAAGAGTGGCTGTCAGATGCAAGAGTTCTTTGTTCCTTTGTGATATATATTTTTTCCCAGCAGGAATTGCTCAACATCACTACTGAAATGAATGTGACTAAGTCAGCTTTCCTAAATATATAGACCAGGACATGTCACTGTTCAGTAGGTTTACTTTCTGGGTTAACATATTTTAAATGGTGGAACATGGCTTAAGTCATGTGTACACACACTTGGAGTTCTATAAATAAGTGCAGTTTAAAAGCTGTGTAAATTACTGTTGTTCAGGCAGTTATCTTTTCAAAGTGACTGTTATTCGTTCTAGGAAGTGAAAAGTTCTGTTAAAAAAATCCTGCAACTTTTACAGTTTCCCCGGTTTGCTGCATTTATATCATTATTTAAAAGAATTGTTGTTTTGGTTACTTTTTCTTTAAATCAAAAGAGATTCTTCACTCTTCCAGTCAGGGATGACATAGCAAGGATGATACACTTGGCTGAATAACCTACCATCTTGCAGATGTTTCTGAAATATAAGTAATAAATGCATGTCACTTGTTGCTAGGGTACAAATGAGTTCAAATCTTGCAGTTTATCTAACATAATCCGTCTAATTTCTAGAATGCTTTCTGAGTTTAAGAGGAACACATACAAGCGAAAAAACATAGCAAAGTTTATTTATATGTGTGCGTATATCTGTTACATGCAGAAACTATAAATAATCATACCCATGTGTTTTTATAGATCTAGACAGATCTATAAAACACTGTAATACTCTTGATTATCTGTTCATTGCATCATTAATATAATTTATTAGACTTTTTATTAATAGTACCACCTGTTGTCATCATTTAAAGAGAGGTTTTCAATTACTCTTGAGCATGGAATATCTTGTGAAGTCTTCATCTTTCCTTGTAGTCAGAATGGACTGCTGCATTGTCATTCATGTATGAGATTCTGGTTATTTGTATATTGTTTCCCCTTTTGCATTAATGAAGGCAGAGGAAATGCTCATAGCATTATTTCATAGCTTGGATTTAATTCAAGAATTTATTCTTTGGTATGAATTGTGAGTTGGGTTGAGTTGTATCTAGAAGATTTAGATCTACTGCATTCTATGTATGTTTTAATCATCAATTTTATTTATTTTTATTTCTCTTTAGATGTTTTTATCCTGACTTTATTATTTTTATAAATAACTCAAGGCAGCAAACATACCTAACACTCCTTCCTCCTTCTATTTTCTCTACAACAACACCCTTGTGAAGTGAGTGAGAATGACTGGCCCAAAGTCACCCAGCCAGGTTTCTTGCTTAAGGTAGGACTAGAACCCAGAGTCTCCTAGTTTCTAACCTGGTGCATTAACCAACTAGAACAAATTGGAAATGTCAATATATGTGATATAAGCCTTCCACGTGCTGAGTACTTTGTTGGCATGTAAATATCAATTCCCAGAATTCCTCAATCAACATGTCTTTTGCTGAAAATTCTGGGATCTGTTCATCATATCCAGAAGTGCTAAAACTGGGTAGGCTAGTATATCATACTATAGTATGGGGACAGGTAGCAGCATTCTAAGCCATTGCACAGCTTTTTTTCCCCAAAGGGATTTTTTTCCCTACTGTAGAATGTTGTTTTCTATTGTGCCAAGCCAGATCTGGACCATTTTTGGACTGCTTTTCTAGATCCAAGATAAATATTGAAATAATGAGATACATGGATAAATAATACAATTACATTAGTACATTTAACACAGGAAACACATGTTCCAGTCCACTATATATTAGTTCCTTCCTGCTTTTATTCTAAAGTTGATGGAGATAGATGATAGACAGACAGACAGACCTATCTTTTCTACATAATATAAAATCTTCCTTTTTATCAAGGAAAGGGGGGGGGATTCAGTCTGTTCGTATATACAATCCAACCAGTACCGTAATGTTATTTCATAATCTTCACATCTTGTGAACCCTTCTTGGCTGGAAACCCAAAATTAGCTCTACAGGTAAACATGTCTACTGTCTGAGTAATAGGTATGTACACAAAACACTTTATTCTGAGCTTGAAATGTAGCAGCCCAATTAAAATGTGACTTTATGTTTCAAGCATCTTATATTCCAACAGAAAAAAATTGAAATGTTTTGAGTGTTCTACTAGAGGGAATTCAAAACAAGCCTTTGCTCCCTACATTTTTATCCTGAACTCACAAAAGTAGGTGGGGTAAGTTCATGTTGGGGGTTTTTTTTTGGAAGGATGTTTGAGGAAACTAAATTAAATTAAAATTTAATAAATAAATAAAAACAAAGTTAGACTGTTTGATTCAAGAATTCCTTTCTGAGATTTATGTTGATGCATGCGCATTTGGAAATTTAAGTTGAAAACAGAGCATTGATTCTAATCATTTCAGAATGTAATGCGGATCTACAAAAACTCATTCTCAGCTAACAGAAGCTAACATATGAGAATACTGTTAACCCTACAAATGACCATTCAAGTCAACATCTTAACACAGTTGAAAGTATTGCAGTTTAGAAGGACTATTCTAAAGTTCTTCTGCCTGTCTTGTCAGCTTTCTGAGGTGGTCCAGTCAAGAAGCAAACTCAGAAGTTCTAGTTCTGTATTATAAGGTTACATTAACAGAATCTTGCAGCCTAAAAGTACATTCCTCACCCATTGCCTTTACAGCCCAAGAAATGGGGAATTGGTCTTACCTGATATGCCTCTTCTTCGAAGTGTGGATATAGCATCCAGTCATGGGTTATTCTGTCTGCTCTCTGATCGGACTGAGTCTGTCAAAGCTGTTCAGGTCACGCCCTTGTTGTTATGCTTGTCAGCTTGAAACGAAGAAGCAAAGCGACAGACTCCATTGTGCCATATACTATCAATATGTGAAGACATTCCTTCTGGTACCAAAAGCCAACATTTGACCCAGACTATAACGGGCGGGCCTGGATGCTATAGCCACACTTCGGAGAAGAGGCGTATCAGGTAAGACTAACGCCTCTTCTCCCTCATTGTGGATATAGCATCCAGTCATGGGACATACCAAAGCTGGCTGTCCGAACGGGAGGGTGACAATATTAGGAAGACTGGAGCATAGGACTTAGTCCTGAATGACCTGTTGAAGCACCCTGAGACCAAAGGAAGCTTCAGCCAAAGTGTAAAGATCAAGTTTATAATGTCACACAAATGGAGACGGTGATGACCATGTCGCAGCATGTCAAACTTCCTCAATGGACGCTTGTGTTGCCCATGCTGCCAATGTGGCCGCATTCCTTGTAGAGTGCGTGGTGATACTGGCAGGTGCCTGCCTGGACTGAAGCTCGTACGCTCTGGTTATCGCAGATCGAATCCAGCGGCCGGCCGTCTGGCATCAAGCGTATGCCAGCATTTTTCTGAAGGATGCGTGGGATGCAGAAAAAATTAGGGAAAACAATCTCCTTTGTGCGATGAAACCAAGTATTCACCTTTGGTAAAAAGGTCTTATCCACTCTAAGGATTACTCTGTCAGAATGAAAGATACAGAAATCTGACCTGACGGATAAGGCAGCTAACTCGGATACTCTCCTGGCCAAAATAATGGCCACCAAGAATGCCACCTTACATGTGAGGTGACGTAAAACAACCTCCCGTAGAGGTTCGTACGGAGCGTCCATCAGTGACTGTAAGACCTTTGGAAGCTCCCACGTAGGATAACGGTGTACGACAGGCGGTGCAATATTAGCTGCTCCCCTCAAGAAATGACGTATGAGAGGGTGAGTCGTCAAAGAAGTGTCAGAACCGTTAGACAAGATGGACAACAATGCTGCCACTGGTGGGGTGTGGCAAGCTGCGAATCTTGGCGTAAAAGCTCCACGAAGTCCTTTGTCAGATTGGCAGCTGAATTAGGGTTGGCTTGTCCAGGGGTTTTTTACTCCTCACTTTAGTATCACCGGGAGGAATTAGCACTCCCTGAGTCTCTTCCAGGGTGTGGCAAACTGTTCCGAATAGGGAGGAATGCACTGTCGGGCAGAGCGGCTTGTTATGGTGATTTTGAGATCTTAAAATGGCCACCGGCACTCCCAAAATGGCCGTCGCAACTGCCGATTTTCCCCACAGCATGAAATTAAACAAACGACAGCCTGAATGGCCGTCAGAATGGGCCGAAGCCCTGCGGCTGCTTCAAAGGATCAATTAGGCAGTCCGAAGCCGAAAACACAAACCGCGAAGTTTAAAGACTTTACAGAAGCCACGAATGGCTCTCAGAGCCCGGTAGCGATGACAGGCTGCCCGGAAGAAGCTGGAGCCTATGCCCAAGCCTCGTAATAAAGTTCCAAGACTCACAGTTCATAGTCCGTCCGAATATAATACTCCACAAATTTAATTAATGCTGCACAGGTGTAATAGCATCCAGTCACAGGTTATTACCACAGGAGGAATTTAAGGCACAACTGTCCTTGCTGAGCGACTGAGTGAAAAAGCTGACAAGCATAGCAACAAGGGCGTGACCTGAACAGCTTTGACAGACTCAGTCCAATCAGAGAGCAGACAGAATAACCCATGATTGGATGCTATATCCACAATGAGGGAGAATAGGGAGGGTCCCATCGGAGACCATTTGCCATGCCCACATTTCTTCTGTGAGCTTAATTCGGCTGCATTTGGGGGTCTTCTCATTCTGTTGAATGGGACTGGAATTTCCCCCTAAACTCCTGTCCTGAAAATGCCACTGTCTGAATGAGAGAATTAAATAAGTGATAAACATTGTTGCATTGAATTATTTCTCTCTATATATTGTAGATATAAAAAAACCATCCGGACATAGTTTTTCTCAGGAGGTTAAAATAAGGTTTTAATACACAACTAAACATGGTGCCTTCTCTTCCCCCCTCCAAATTTACATATGTTCCTTTTGCTTATTTTTTCATGTCATTTTCAACCACTGCTAGATGTGTCTCTTCAACAGTGGAGTGAGTCTGAGAGCTATGTTTAAACATCAGTCATGCAACTAGGAACTGAGAATGTGAGTTGTTGTTTTTTTCCCCTTTCTGATCTCTCCAGTCCAAAATAACCCATCCCAGCATGCCAAAAGCAACACTGATACTGTATAAGTAGCAAAGAGAATTCATAAATGGAGTTATTCAGTAATCAAATTCATGTAAGTTTGAAAATATGGTTTGTAGCCTGGATGCCCCCTGGAGTGGGGCTGAAAGGCAAAAGGAAGCAGTATGCTCCCTCCCATATTTGGGTATACCAGGTGACTCGACAGAAAAACATGTATGTATGTATGTATGTATGTATGTATGTATGTATGTATGTATGTATGTATGTATATGTGGTTATTTGATTGTTCTTTTCTTTATTAAATTTCACTAATAACAAATTCATCTTCCAGTAGGAAAGGTGAAAACAAAATGATGCACTGCATGAAGAACATAATTCTTTCTAGAGTATCTGTATACAAAACCTATTTTTTGAATTCAGAAATCAAGTGACTTGGGGGGAAGTCCATCACTTTCAAAATGTTGCTGGAAACCACAACTATTATTTTACAGAAGTTTTGATATACTCTTTTTTTACAGAATAAAGAAGTTATGGCCATCAAAACAAGATTTTGCTTTGCCCTAAGGCTGTATCTTCCTTTTTCGTTCTGAACAGGTATCAGAATTAAAGGTTATAAATATAGCTGGATGCTAAAAGTCACACATCTTTTAAAGAAAATTGAAATAATTTGAAAACAGCTGTTGCCCAAATAATAAATCCAACTATCCTTTGTAGTTAACCTTCTATGTCCCATAAGGGCATGTAATTTGGAATAATATTGCTGGCATTTTTGTTAGCTCACTAGACTTCAAAACTGAAGAAACAAACCTCTGCCAACAGCTGAATAAATTCTGTTAACTTGGCCATCAGTCAGTGCCTAGCTAACAGAATAACAGAGTTAGAAGGGACTTTGGAGGTCTTCTAGTCTAAACACCCTATTCAAGCAGGAAACCCTATACCATTTCAAACAAATGGCTGTCCAATCTCTTTTTAAAAACCTCGAATGATAGAACACCCACAACTTTTGGAGAGAAGCTGTTCTAGTGGTTAATTGTTTTAACTGTCAAGAAATTTCTCCTTAAACCTTATCAGCTGAGTCATGGGAAAGAGGAAAAGGGAGGAGAACTTGTGGCTTAGAGGTTAAAAGCATTGCCTAACAAGGCAAGCAGCCCAAGTTCGAATCCTAGAAGGGTATGGCTAGCTGATGAGGGCTAAACAGAATTCTTTCTTTATTCTTTATTGGCCAAGTGTGATTGGACACACAAGGAATTTATCTTTGGTGCATATGCTCTCAGTGTACATAAAAGAAGATATACATTTGTCAAGAATCATGAGGTAGTTTGAATCATAGCTTGAAATAGATCTATACTAGTCTCCTTTTATTCTTTATCAGTTCTTTGTAAGTTTGAATACATATAAGTTTGGAGATATATGTGTGTGTGTGTAACATTTTTTGCTGATAAATGAAAATAAAGGGAGACTATTATAGATCTATTTTGAGCTATTTTGCTCTCGTCAAATAGCCATACCCTTAGTGGGATTTGAACCTGGGCAGTCTGCTTGTAAGGCAGCAGTTTTAACCTCTAGGCCAAGGTTCTCTTCCCTATCAGCTCTTCACCAGGAAGTATATATATATATATATATAGCTGACACACTATTCTATATGTGTAGGATTTTTTGCTGATAAATGAAAATAAAGGGAGACTATTATAGATCTATTTCGAGCTTATTTTGCTCTCGTCAGATAGCCATACCCCTTACTAGGATTTGGACCCAGGCCGGCTGCCTTGTAAGGCAGCAACTTCACCATTAGACCATAGGCTCTGTTCCCAATCAGCTCTTTCACAAGGAAAGGGTTATATATGTTTTTCTGTCGTGTTCCCAGTAAGGGGTATGGCTATCTGACGAGAGCAAAATAAGCTCGAAATAGATCTATAATAGTCTCCCTTTATTTTCATTTATCAACAAAAAAATCCTACACATATAGAATAGTGTGTCGGCTATATAAAAAACAGCCTGGATGGTCCCAGTGAGGGGCTGAAAGGCAAAAAGGAAGCTGTGATGCTTTCTCTCCCATATTTGGGTACACCAGGATAACACGACAGAAAAACATACATAACCCTTTCCTGGTGAAAGAGCTGATTGGGAATAGAGCCTATGGCCTAATGGTTAAGTTGCTGCCTTACAAGGCAGCCGGCCTGGGTTCAAATCCCAGTAAGGGGTATGGCTATCTGACGAGAGCAAAATAAGCTCGAAATAGATCTATAATAGTCTCCCTTTATTTTCATTTATCAGCAAAAAAATCCTACATATATATATATATATATATATATATATATATATATATATATATATATATATATATATATATATATATATACATATACATATACATATACATATACATATACATATACATATATACATTATATATGGATAAGTTTGGATATATATATATATATCCAAACTTACATTTTTTTAACTGATTCAATTAAAAAAATCAAAAAAGATGCATACAACATTAATGTAGAATTAACTTGATACATTAATAATATTAAAATCAGTTTATATAGTAGTATACACTGCTCCATCTACTTATTTTTGGGATATTTTCAAAATCAAGAGAACATATGAATCCATTCTTTAATATCCATAATGTTGCTTTCTTTCTACCTGGAATAATTGTTTTTGCAATTCAGCTCGGTAGAGCCAGAGGTTTTTTAAAAGTAGCAACTTCTGTATTGCTGTTTGTGTTTGAGGTGCTCCTTGCATTCATAGTCATATTTTTAACTGTTATATTTGTCCCCAGGATTGCATTAGTATATGTAATTGAGCCATGGTGGCACAGTGGTTAGAATGCAGTACTACAGGCTAATTCTGCTGACTGCCAACTGCCAGCAGTTTGGCACTTTGATTCCCACTGGCTCAGATGGATTCAAAACTGGCTAACCAACCGCACTCAACGTGTAGTGCTCAATGGAACTGCGTCTACATGGAGGGAAGTATGCAGTGGAGTACCCCAAGGCTCTGTTTTAGGTCCAGTACTCTTCAACATCTTCATCAATGACTTTGACGGGATAGATGGGGAACTCATCAACTTTGCAGATGACACCAAACTGGCAGGAATAGCCAACTCCCCTTGAGTTGGCTGATAGATTTGAGTCTATCTTCTTGAGAAGATAGACTCAAGATACAGAAGGATCTTGACGGACTTGAACATTGGGCGCTATCAAACAAAATGAAATTCAGTGGTGAAAAAAATAAGGTTCTACATTTAGGCAAGAAAAACAAAATGCACGGGTACAGTATATGTGGTACCTTGCTCAACAGTAGTAACTGTGAGAGGGATCTTGGGTGGAAACTAAACAAGGAGAGAAGTAACTTAGAACTAAGGAGAAATTTCCTGACAGAACAATTAATCCGTGGAACAGCTTGCCTCCAGAAGTTGTGAATGCTCCAACACTGGAAGTTTTAAAGAAGATGTTGGATAACCATTTGTCTGAAGTAGTGTAGAGTTTCCTGCCTAGGCATGGGGTTGGACTAGAAGACCTCCAAGGTCCCTTCCAACTGTTGTTATTATTATATCATTATTATTATTAATAATAATAATCAGCCTTCCATCCTTCCGAGGCCAGTAAAATGAGGACCCAGACTGTTGGAGGAAATATGCTGACTCTGTAAACCGCTTAGAGAGGGCTGTAAAGCTCTTTGAAGCGGTATAAGTCAAAGTGCTATTGCTATAATTACTTGAAACAAAAAAAGAGCCGTAAAACAACAAATCAGAGAAAGCAAAATAACACAAGCAATCGTTTTGTCTCTGGCTAAATGAGTGTATAATATCCTAAACACATTTTTCTAGATATGGTTTTTTCCCTTGCATGCTTTATATATATATGCAATTGGAATAAATTCACCCAGCTCTTCTTTGTACAAATAAAACCTGTTACTTTTTCAAGCCGCCTCTTGCGCCTCACTATCTTGGCATCTCAGTGACTCAGGTAAACTCTGGGACCTTACAGTACCAACCTCCCAAATCTGATATTCATTTTTTTTAAATGGTTTCAAGAGACAGATCAAAACAGAACAATATTTACTGGTTCTTTGGTTTTATTCATAGGTCAGAAAGAATATATTTGATGTTTCTTAAAATTCAGGGTTATCTGTTCCAGTTTTTCCTTTCCCTTTCCCTTTCCTGATATAAAAGAATTGACCTTGATTTAAAAAAGACTATCTTTTTCTTAGTAGAATGTTTTCAAAAACTTTAGCAAATTAAGATAATATTGTTCCCAACATTTCACAGAGAGATATTATCAGGGATCAAAAGCATTCCCTCTACATTTTAGAAAATGCATAGATGTTACTGCTTATAGAAGTGCTCATATTTTTTAATAAACTCTGGTTGAGGTGATTGGTTTAGATTGAAGGCACTGGTTTAAGTTCCACTGGAGTTCAGGCAGTGATATTGATGTAGTTATGCTTTCTTAGCCTAACCAACTGAATGGTTTCTTGTTGAGATAAAGCAAAGGGGGGGGGGGGTTGCCATATATATTGCCTTGAGCTTCTAGAGAAAAGATAAGGATAATGTTCCTCTTGGAACAGTAGCAGTTATAGAGATGGACTCCTTATTAGTTTTGTGACTATCCTTGGCAAGTATAAGAGGAATCTGCCTTCTCTACAACTAGTGGTGATGTGAAAGCTTCTAATGCAGGGGTGTCAAACTCAAGGCCCGGGGAATGGATCTGGCCCACCGGGCCGCGCTGGAAACAGCAAAAGAGTGGCCTGTGGTGCCTCTACCAGTGAAAACGGAGCTTGGGAGGGCCACATGCAGCCCTCCAAGCTCTGTTTTCACTGGCAGAGGGTTGCAGGGGGCCGTCCACAGAGCTTGGGAGCCCATTTTCTCTGACAGAGTGCTCAGGCCACCACAGGCGCCTCCTGATACGAATGACGTCGAGCTGGCCACGCACACTCTGGCTCCCTGAGGTCAAACAGAACCCTGATGCGGCCCTCAATGAGATCGAATTTGACAGCCCTGTTCTAATGCATAGATGCAGCCATTGTTCATACACTCAAATGAAGCAAACTTCTATATTTTAACCTTTTCCAATCATACAATCTACACCTTAGTCTTAACATTTTTCAACATTCTTACAGACTGCTTTCATCAAGGTTTTTTTTTTTTGTGGATGCTAACAATAAATAATCCATTTTCATATGGATCTCTTAAGTGTTTCTTCCAAAATTCCTGACCTCCATTTTATATTATTTTTAATTCTATTCACTCTTAACAAACCTCTTATTAATCATGAATGTTTGCACTAATAATCTGGACCATTCTTTGTTCGTTTTGCTTTTTTTAAAAAAAAAATACTGATTACACATTTTTCTCTCATCTTCATTTTCTAGCAGTTTTCACTTTGTCATTCAAACTAGCATTCTTTTAGTCTAAGTCCACATATTTCTGTGACACTTGGTGACAGTGTTCTCTTCCAAACAGCTCCCACATTTCTACTCTCACTCTCCCTTCCCTTCCCCCTTTCCTTCCTTCTCCCCCTTCCCAAGTAACTCCACAGTTTCTTCAGGGTGAAATTCAGCAGGTTCGGACAGGTTCTATCGAACCAGTGGCGGCGATTATGCACAGTTTGGAGAACCGGTAAATCGCACCACTGATTCGCCCCGCCCCTCTCACTCACTCCTTCTCTCCTCCTTCTCAGACTCATAAACACAGAGCAAACATGAGAAGGAAGCGAGAAGCAGCCAGGTTGAACGCTAGAAGACTTGGACAAACTTTTCTGTCAGTTCTGTGGGTGTGGCTTGGTGAGTGTGGCTTGGCCACGCCCACCAAGCCACGCCCACAGAACCTGTAGGGGGGAAAATTGAATGTCACCCCTGAGTTTCTTAGCTTTTCTTGGAAGACACCTGACAAGTCAATTCAGGTTGCCCTCATTATATGTGGTTCCATTCCAGCATAAAGCCACAGATGATTAAGATGCAAATATTGAAACACTGAATCTATGAGCATTAGGAATTAATATTCTAGAGCTTATGGTCTTCTTCCTATGATTATTTTCCCCCTTTTTCTCTCATGTATCTTGCTGAGAAGGCATCATGACAGCTGGGTTCCTTTTTTGAAGAAACATACTGTAACTGGTGAGGGAATGGTTCTGCTTGGTAGACTTCTCTGTTCTGTTTTCACCAACTTAATGGAGGGTTTTCCTGTAGTCTGCTCAGAGCTCACTGTTCTTTACCCTGTTAATGATTGTTCGGTTTTTATTAGGAGATCAGTCTGGTTCACATCTTTTAAAGATATGCCACTTATTATATATATCAGCTTGCTTAGTTTAGTTGCAGTTTTAGATTTTAACCAAGAAAAATTACATTGAGTACAGTTTTGTGATTTTTCAGAAAATATCAGCAGTGAAAACTGAACAAACAGTAGAATACCGCCAGTGTGAATTTTCAACAGCTGAATGGGGGAGTGCTGTGAACATAATTTAAAAATTATATTCATATTTGCTTAAATTATGTTAACAAAACAGGCTAAGGTGTTAAAATGTATTATGGAAGAAAACAAAGGTGTTCCTATTATTTTTTTCTCTTACTGTTTTAAAAAGTACAATGCGGTTGCCAGTACAGTCAGTGGACAGATTAATTCTTAAAAGCATCAGATACAACTGAAAGCCACTTGTAAAACAAATAATTAACAAGCATAATAAAAATAAGGAAAACCCAATAAATCATTAAAAATGCATCCTATGCTGTATACAATGAAAAGTTAACAAGGTGTCCATTGGTGAAACTGGGTTTATTTGATCAGAAGTGGCATAATTTCTTCTACATTTACTTTGAGAATATATGTGTTATGCATGTGTGTATATTTATACACATATATTTTATATGCATATTTAATATGTGGATGGAAAGTTACAATAGTACATGATTGCACGATTGGAAGTTCTGAAAGACATGGTTAGGGTTAGGGTCAGATCATCATGGAGGAAATCTACAGAATGTAGTAACTAAGATTCAGCAATGACTTGTTGCACATGATCATTTAATTCATGTTTGTATACACACAAATACACAGTCATATACAGTTCTCACTGCCATTACATACCAAAATAAGTATATACTTCTACAGATGTTAACTTCTTTCCTACTGGTTCCTTGGCATGAGACATTATTGTATTGTTTTTCTCATTTACAGTTTTTTTATGAGCAATTAAAACTTCATATCACAATAATATACCATATAAAACAGCATAAGGTACAATTCCAAAATGTTTCCCTTTAGAGATACAGGCCTATTTACCTAGTGATAATTTACATTTTCACAAAGTCTTCAATATTTCATTTCTTTTCTATATACTGCTTTGTCTTCTTTTCTTTCCCTCTTTTTATTCAGTTACCGTATTTTTCGAAGTATAAGATGCAGCTTTTCCCTCCCTAAAAGAGGCTGAAAATTTGGGTGCATCTTATACTCCGAATGTAGCTTTTTCGAAGCTTTTTCCCCCAGCCCTAACAAGGTGCTAACGATCTTCCTGTCTCTTCCCTGTCCGAAAAAGGTTTTTTCAGCCCTAATGAGGTGCTAACGATCTTCCCAGCTTGCAGGCTTGTTTTCATTGCTATTCCCTACGAAAAAGGTTTTTTCAGCCCTAACCAGGGGATAAAAAATGTGCTGAAGCTGACCAGACTAAGGATGTTAGCCAGATTAATACCTGGTAGGTAGATTTTTTTCCCCTATTTTCGTCCCCCAAAACTAAGGTGCGTCTTACACTCTGAAAAATATGGTAACTGCCTCTTCCCTATCCCCTCACATTTTTCTCTCTCTCCAACTTCCTTTTCTACTCCATCTGCCCTGATAATTTTTAATATAATGCAAGTAATCTACTTTTTCAGCGCAGAGCAGGCCAAATTGTGGTTGCTTATTTTAGATATTTATTTCTATTTGACCATAATCCAAAGACACCTGGCATTTTGCGTATAAAACAGCAGAAACAAAAGTACCTTTAAAAAGTGATATAATCATCACTATGAGTGTTAAAAATATTTCAGAATAATTCCATTTTAGCTGCCTTCCAAATAAGAAATTCATTACTTTTGCCAGATGTAAAATTTTAAACAATGTTAATGCTACCCTTGAAGAGTATTCGGATACTACAATTGGTGCAAAATGCGGCTGCGCGTGCTGTGGTGGGTGTTTCAAGATACACCCACGTAACACCCATACTCCGCCAGTTGCATTGGCTGCCCATTGGTCTCCAGGTACAATTCAAGGTGTTGATCATCATCTTTAAAGCCCTACATGGCTTAGGACCAGGCTACCTCCGGGACCGCATTCTACCTCATACTTCCCTTCGACCAGTCAGGTCCCACAGAGTGGGTCTCCTCCAGGTCCCGTCAGCCAAACAATGCCGACTGGCAGGGCCTAGGGGGAGAGCCTTCTCTGTAGGGACCCCTGTTCTCTGGAACCAACTACCCCCAGAGATCCGAATTATCCCCACCTTGCTGGCCTTCCGAAAAGCCATTAAGACATGGCTCTTCCTGCAGGCGGGGTTATGAGACAATTCACTTCTTAGGTCTCCCCCATGTATGTATGGTTGTTGTATGTTTTTTAATAAATTCTTTTTTAAATTGTTATTAAATCTTTTATATTGTTTAGTGGCTCTTGACATGTTGTACGCCGCCCCGAGTCCCCAGGGAGTAGGGCGGCATATAAGAACTCCAAAATTAAATAAATAACTAAATACTAAAACAGTACCTGTTCTGTGCTATTAGTTGCCACACTTTTAATATTTATTTGTTTGTTTGTTTGTTTGTTTGTTTGTTTGTTTATTTATTTATTTATTTATTTATTTATTTATTTATTTATTTATTTATTTATTTATTTATTTATTTATATGACACCTTTATTATTTTTACAATTAACTCAAGGTGGCAAACATATCCAACATACCTTCCTCCTCCTCCTATTTTTCCTCCAACAACAAACTTGGAAGGTAGGTAGAGCTGAGACAGTCTGGCCCAAAGTCACCCAGCTGGTTCTCATGGCTAAGGCAGGACTTATGCTCACAATCTCCTGCTTTCTAGCATGGTGCCTTAATGACAGAATAAACTGGTTCTATAAAAATATGAGTTCTTATTTATTTCTGTTAGATGTCAAGTTGAGTACAATTCTGTTTAAAGATTTTGTTTAAAGTCATAATCTTTAAACAGTATAATGACACTGTTGAGGTGAGAATAATATCTCATAGAGGCGATTTAGATCTTTTCTTGGAATTCAGACAGTTAGAAACAAAACCAAGATTAAAGTCTAATAGAAAATATTTATTTCAGTACAAAAACAATAAATCCTGAATAAACTACATTTTGCTGAGTAACACGACCGTTCAGGTCAACAGCTAAGGCAGAAGAGAATAATGGTGGTTTTGGAATGCACACATGCGCAAAGAACATCATATCACGTGTTCTGCTTATATTGGAATGTACCATAATATTAGATAGGGGTGCATCACCCTGCATAGACATACAACTGACAATATTCACTACGTGACAGATATCATGTCTAAAGTAAATGTTAGTGTAATATCTATAGCCATGAGAAATTTACATCAGTCTGGGAATGTGTTGGTGTGGTCTGATTAAGGCATGTTCACTCATACACCCCAAAGGTCTTGCACTCTTCCTTATATGAAAAGTGGAAGATTGTAAAAGGCATTATCTACGTGGTGTTTTTCTTTATATGAAAGGGTTGTGCATGAGGTTCTAATTCCAGTCAGAGTATAAATGTCTCCATAAAGCATGGGGATTGATCACTTACTGTCAAATAATTGTGAAAATCTTTTTAGAAAAGCCCAACTTTCAGAAAAATATGATTATTTTATTTGATGGCTAGAGACCATAAGAGTTCCAGAAGTTTGAAATGGAAGAATCATTGGAAGAGACATTGAAGTTTATCCCCATCAACTGTTACCATCAACTGTTACCTTCATTGTCATATTCCACAAATGTTTGTTTAACTTCCCTTATAAGAGTGGTCAGATGTATGAACAAAGAGCTTATAAAAATGAGGGAACATTAGATAGTCTCCTAATGATTAGATCAGTGGTCCCCAATCTTTCTGGCTTGGCTTGGAGTGGCAGAGGGGGAGAGGGGATGGTTCTGTGTGAGCCGCAGGCATGTGCAGGCAAGCCCGCATAGCTCCATTTGTGCACGCTGTGGGCACGCGTGCCTGCCCCTCACTCAAATGCAGCTTTGCGTGTGAGCCCGCTGCTTGCATAAATGTAGTCTTGCACACGTGCGCACGCACCAGCCACTCACACACATAGAGCTTTGCACCTGTGTTCACCCGCCTCTTGCACAGCCCATTCGTTGTAGTGGGCATCAGCCTGGGGTTTGGGGATCCTTGGATTAGATAGTCTCCTAATGGCTTTTAATAATTTTGGGGGTAGCTGGCCAGCCACCATAAGAATTCAATAAGTGCATTTTCAACCTATGATCAAATATCAATTTTTCAGAAGTATAGATTTTGTTTAGAATCTCTTACCAAAAAAACCTTCACATCTTTCTTACATAGTTCCTTATAAAGATTTTATTCCCCTCTTCCACTCTAGAATGTATTATTTCATCTAATAGTAAAAAATACATCGTTTGTTTACTTTTTAAAAGAATAACCACCCAGAATGGACTAATCTTTGATGACAAACCATACACACCCAATAACAGCTTTCCAGTCAAGATAGTATCACAGGAAGCATAAGGCAGAGATCTTGGCCACCTAGAACTCTGGTGGTGGTGTTCAAATTCTTCTGCATAGAGCAACTCGAAGATCAAAAGCTTATGAAAAAATTTACTGTGAAGATGGTATTGTTGCAGATTGCTGCAAGGCTACTAATCCATGTTCTTCCTCATGGTAACAAATGCAGTATGATGATTAAAAAGAAGAAAAGAAACTGCCCTATACATAATTGCATTCTAGGCTTTATGGAATATTTGATATTAGACCATGAGCAGTTAATTAATTAATGCTGACTAATTATGAGAGCAACTATATTTTTTCATAGTTCCGTATCTAAACTGAATTCATTAGGCTCTGAAAATCCAATCACAAAGTGCTCATCTCGAGGATTCTCATTCAGGTTCATATTGATCCTGAAATTAACTGCACATTGCATGTGCATATGCACTTCTATAAAGGAGCACTTTGTTGGTACAAAAGGACCATTTTGTACAAGACTGCACAACCCAAAGTTCTATGGCTATAAGCCTCAAAACTTGGTGCAGCCCTTGATGCATATCCAACAATTTCCACCAAGTTATAGTTTACAGAAGAGAAATAAACCCATTAACTGTATTAAGTTAGTTTTTATTCATCTACATTTATCTCATTTTTGCCTCTCGTTGTAATATGATTTCTGGCATACCACTGTATGACAGCTGAAAAAATTGTAGACACCTTTGATTTGATGCCTGCATCTCATGCACAATAAAACTTTCTCTGTTACTTAGAAATTTCCTTTAGATTGGTGTTACTTTTACCCAGTAAATAAGTAGAATTTAGTGAGATTTAAGTCCACAGTTAAGTAAATTGTATCTGTTGGTATCAGCAGAATTGAAATTGCTTCTGGATTCCACCTAAATTCTTAAGATGACGAGGACAGTGTCTTATTCAGCACAGGGTTAATTTAAACCTGTGAGATACCCCAGGATTTTTACTCAATATGAAAATAGCCTTGCATTTTTCATTTTCAGCTTTTATTTCATGCATGTTTTTACCTGAGTTAATGTTTCACTTTTTTTGTTATTTTTCCATTAATCTCTTCCTCTTCAGGTGCAATCTAGCTCCTGTGGTGGAGTTTGCTGCAGACGTGGGAACTAAATCAGATTTTATTACCATGAACCCATCAGTTGTACAAAGAGCATTTGGAGGCTTTCGGAATGAGAGTGACAGAGAAAAATTTGTGCATAGACTATCTATGCTGAATGACAGTGTCCTTTGGATCCCTGCTTTCATGGTCAAAGGCGGAGAGAAGCATGTGGAGTGGGTTAATGCATTAATCCTTAAGAATAAATTGAAAGTGCGAACTGCCTATCCATCACTGAGACTTATTCATGCTGTCAGAGGGTAAGTGTCTGGAAAAGACTGGTCTGTCCTTGGCACAATGGAACTCATAACTAAAATTTCTGCTAGAGAGAAAGAGTGGCTCTCAAAGTTTGAGATAATTCCATTCAACTCATAGTGGATTATGTTTCTGATAAAGACATGTTTTAGAGCAAGCACTTCCCCATCTGTTTCGTCCATTCAAAGGCAAGAATTGGGGCCAGTTTATTTGTTTCTCTGCTTTATACACAAAAGCATGTGAATCTTCATCAGGTATGGCTGGACCACTCCCCCTCCCCTCCCCCATTTGACTTGTAGCAGAGACAGCACAGCCAACATTGCATGTTCTGACTTGAAAATGTTGCCTCTCTCCTACATGTTCTGTTGTTTTCCATATGTATGTTTTCTACTATGAGGAAGCAGGGCTTTGAGAACCCACACTCTATATTTCTGCAATTGAACAATCATCAAGGAAATTTTATATTTATTCAAAACATTTGTCTAGTCAGCCATCTTATACCAAACTCGGGCCAGTTCCCAATTAAGAATTAAAACAATATCAATAGTAAAAGCAACATAAAAGCCATATTTAAACTATCAATACCATAAATACTGAAAACAAAAACTTGGCACAAGTTGAACACACAGTTGCCTCAACTTATCCCAGCGTTTGGAGGAAAAACTGACTCATCAGCATTTTTTTGGGGAAGCATGGGCAGGTAGAGGTTTGCTTAACTTCACAAGGAAGACTGTCCCATAGGGTAGTAACTGCCATGGAAAAGGCATCAAGGATCATGTAAGTCAATTTGTTATGTGAGATTAAATGCTTTTTGAGATGCATCTGTTCCTTTTGGAGATAACTTTTCCCAGGTTGTAGTCAGTCGTTGCATTGGTCTGTTGTACATTTCTGTTTTTGCCTTGAAACATTGGAGACTGCAGCACTTATTGTTGCTGGAATCATTTCAGATTAATTATTTTGGTTACATTTTGTTTTTTAAATACTGTATTTCTTTTAATCATGCGCCACCCAGAATCTGTGTTGAATTGTGAATCTTTATGACTCTGAATTATAAGTTATATAAATTATCAATTATAATGGTGGTATAAAAAATCTGTGTGCTGGCTGTGGATATGAGCTTGATACTAGTTTGAGCCCCCCCCCCCACTAGAATATAAGAGTAGAGCCAATCCAGTTCTTCTTTCTAACTAGTATGAATCAGGTCCAATATAAACTGAAGATGATTGTGTAGTTTGTAGTAGTATCTCAAAGGAATAATTCCCTTTTCTAAACAGTGATATTGTTGTAAGCTTTAAAATCTATTGCTCACAAGAAGCAAGAACCTGTTAAGTTATCATCTAATAAACAATTTATGGCAAATTAGGATATGCTTCAGATTTAGGAGAGGCATGAGAAAGAGTACAACAGGAAGTGAAAAATCATTGCTAGCTCTACAGGTAATAAGAATAAAGAGATATATGTACCCAACTGAGATCCTGTCTTTTAAAAGAGCATGGAAGCTGTGAAAAGGCACAATGATGTTCCCCATTAGACAAATTATTTATCAATAGTTGAATAGAACACCCACAAAAGGTAAAAAAACAAACAAACCAAAAAGGGTATGTTGAATTAGAGATGAAGCTGACTAGTGACAGACTAATGCTTTACGCAAATATGAATCTACAACCTACAACTCAAATAAATACCCATTTGTGGCCCTCTTAGAGTTTTCTGGATAAGGATAGAAAGTATGGCACACCAAACCTGAGGAGCCATGCATTTGCTGTGAGGTCTGAGCAGAATTGCTTTCACCGCCACAGTCCTAAATTCAGACTCTGGAAAAAGAACAAAGCTGTAAGAGGGCATCTGCTTCCAAATTAAGTGCCGCAGAGCACAGCCAGATTGCTGAGAAGTGTGCTTTGGGAGTATTAATCTATTCAGAATTTGTTATTTTAAGTAGACTGTTAGTTGCAAGTAGCCCAGGAACCATAATTCAACCTAAATACCATTAACTGTGCTTGAGTTGAGGAGAGCAAGAGCTTCTGAAACGGAAACCTTTGTTTGAGCTCAAACACTGAGACATCTGAGATATGGTTTAGGCTGCTGTCTTCCTTGAAACCAACCTTAGACAAATCCTTGCTCGATGAATTTTGACTATTCTGAACTTTTTGCAGAGATTGGAACTCTGGATTTGATTTATACTGCACACAGGACCTCTGATTCACCATCCTATATTTGCTCCAATTAAAAATCTTCGCATAGCAACATCTTTCAGTTTGTGAAGCCTATCTTAACAGGTTTTCAGATTACAAAATGCTTTCAAATGATACTCAATAATTGTTGTACTGGCCTTTTTCAGATCCTTACATGAATGTCTTGAACAGCAGCCTGGTTGGTACTCAGAGCAGACCTTACAAGCTGGCCCATGACCCTTCCACCTTTTAACTCTCCATAAATCTGCAGTGAATGGTTGCATAGGTTTAAAAGTTGCAAGCATATTCTCATTATTGTTCTTCTGTTTACTCTTAGTATTAGGTGTATATAATCTGTGAAGAATATGTAAAGAATCTGTGGTAGACCCCAAATATGTCTTGCATCTTCCTCACTTTTCTGTCAAAAAACTAGTTAGTGGTTCTGAGACGATATCTGGAGAGTTGCTGCGCACACACACAACACACATACACAAAGAGCCCAGCCCAACTCACAAGGGTTACTGTTGTGAGGAAAATAGGAGACAGTAGTATTAAGTATATTTACTATAATTTTGGGATAATAATAAAAACGACTTGATAATTGGATAAAATTCCAAATCTAGTCTAAAAATCTGGTTTACTGTGCAATAAAAAATAATGTATGTAGACAAATTAATTCTCCACCTCCCCACAATCCAAATAATTAGAAATAAATGCATGGTCCATTTGAGTTACATAGGCCTGTCCACATTGCATACCACTCATTCCTGGGTAAAAAAAGAAATTGAATTTTCTGGAAGGCTGCTACTCATTTCTCCTCTCCCAATTTAAATACTCAAATTGCAGTTTCTAGGCTGCTGCAAAGTTATTTTTAAATGCTATGACAACATGTATCATCAAGCCTACTCTAGGTGACTTGAGAGCAGCTGAAGCTATTCTGCACCTCATGCACCAGCCTAGCAATTTCCAAACTTTATAAAGTAAGATAATGAAAGAAAAGCTCAGATACTGCAACTTGTCCTAAAGGTTGGCATAAACAACAATTGGTCTGCAGTGGGGCCTATTAAAAAAAAGACAGGGGCGGAGGGAGAAGTATCAATCCTTATTAGGTCCAGACTTTAAAGAATTAAAGGCTAGGTTCATATATTTCACTAAGCCTAGTTTGTTTAACCACTATTATGAAGAAAAAAAATCATAACTGACTTGGTTAAAACCACACACTAAGTCATAAGCCACATATACAAACCTCAGTGCTTGAGTTCTCATATTGAGCTAACTCAAAACCAAACAGCACAAACGATGAGAGGACAATTTATGAACCCAGACAAATAGTCAATGTTGTTTGAATAGATAGATCATTCCTTTGCTGCTGCTGTGTTAATAATAACAGTTTCTTTCCATCCTCTCTGTATGAGGAAACATGGGATAATGGCCTACTCATTAGGAGTTTGGCTGAATAGTCATTTTTTCTCTTAATGTAAGATCAATTTATCTGGGGAGGTGGTACAGTCTTCTAACAACCGAATGTCTTTAAGCTAGGTAGATATTTCTTAGAATGTTGCAATTTGGATTCCAGTAATGAGCGGAGGGAGGAGTTTAATAGCATAAATGACCCAATCCAACTATCTAATTATGTGAACAGTCTGAAATTTTGAAAGGATACTGAATCTATGCTCCTCAAATAGCATGACAATAATCACAGTTCTTATGTGCTAACTTGTTGATGTAGTAATTGGTGCTATAGGTCCGGGGAGCAGCATGATGGCCTAGTAGTGAAGATGCTCACCTCCGACTTGGAAGATTGAGAGTTCAATCCTAGGTAGCGGCAGATGGTTCTGGGACACAAAGAAAAAAAGATACCTGCTGTAAACTTCACGTAGGCATCAGGAAGGGCATCCAACCAGTAAACATTCAGCTCCACCCTGTCGCCCCGACTCTATCCTGAATGAAGGGACTATAGGGTTGTAAAAAATAATAATAATAATAGGTGTAAATAATTTCTTTAGGACCACTATGAGTCTAAAATCAATATACTGTACACCCCTGTAAATTAATCAGTTTTATCCAAAAGATGGGGAGAGACACACAGTTTTCTTAAACTTTATCAAACACTTTCCATTCAAGTCAGTTTAACGGCTGTACCCTGCTTTGTATTTTTTTTTAAAATACATAGGGTCATTTATATAGAATGTTATTTTATGCAAGAATTGTTATTTTATTTTAAAGAATTAGAGTTCCATGATAGTCAGCAAAGTCACAGAGACTTTTATGATGTGTTTTAATGTAATATATTCTTTGTAATAGTTAAAAGAATGAAAATAAAACGATCATAGGAAGGATTTTTAAAACTGCCTCCTAAATGCATTGTTTCCTTGAATAGCAACCTGAACTCAAATAGATACTATCTGAAATAAAACTGCACAACTGTAAGGAACAAATGAAAGTGCAGTTTCATATTTAATAGCCTAAGCGAGTCTATTAAATTATTTGGGAGGAAAGAGAATATTTATCTTTAACAGCTAAGTGTCCCTTTGTGTCTTTCCAGCACACACAGTTTTACCATCTGAGCAACTTGACTGCTCTGTAGATGTTCTAAATAAAATTTAAGTATATTTTAGCCAATCTTCATGTAACATTTTAATAAGGATTGCAGCTTTTGAAAAGCAGTGCACATATAGACACAACTGAATAGTTATTAATTTATGGAATTTGACCATAAAATGTCAAAGCTGGAAGTATTCTAATTTTGAGGGGCTGGGAAATGAAACCAAACATATTAGCAGTAAAATAATACTATTTTTGGTAGCCCTTTTTTGAGATCATTTTGTATTTACTTCTGACTTGAGGCTTCTTTGAAATGATTTGAAGAGCTTCTGTTCTAGAAATCTCTCAATCAAAAGCAGTTGTTTTCAAAACAAAGGGTCCTACTTGGTTCAATTATTTGAGGAGAAAGACATGCTTTTAAAAATGGACTGTAGTACAGAAGATGTTTGCTTTCTCATACACATAGAAAATCATACTTTGGGAAACCTTTCATAATCAGATCGGCTTCAAGGCTGAGAGATAATTAAAAGTAATACCAGCATAATGGCACATTGTTAGGACACAGCAGAGAATATGACAAAGAAATGGGACATTGGATGCTTGAGTGTTGTCTGACCACTGCCTGACCATTCAATATGAATACTAGGAATTGAAAGAACATTATTCTGAAGTGCTCAATCTATGGATATAGGCCGACCAGGAAAACCTAAAAGCCCTACTCTTTGAAAACTATCTCCAGAGTTTGATTTTACTCTAAAAGAAGGTAAATATTAAGCAAAGTTGAAGTAATCAGATTAACTGTACTTAAATCAATATAAATTTGGTTTTATTCATTATTGACACCGAGCTATCTATTTTTAGTAATGTGCCCCCAAAATGCCACTCAAGGGCCAAGAATTATCTATGATCTGAAATAAATTGTACATCCCTGATTCTTAATCAACAGAGCCTTTAAGTATATTTCCTATAAAAATTCATTTGCAGTTCAGGTCTCTGGTGTACATTCAGGTCTATGCTGTAAGCCTGGAGGGAATCCTTGACATTTGCAAAATATATTGTAACCCATAGTTTCCTAACTTTTCTGTCTTTGTGGACCAGCTGGGGAGGGGATAAGGGATGGGTCCGCATGAGCAGCAGGCAAGTACACACGCACATCTTCATTTGCGCGAGTGGCAGAACGTGCGCACCTGAGCTTGCCTCTGCTTGTGCATGTGGGATGCATAAGTGCGCTTGCCCACCACTTCTGCAGCCTGGTTCCAAAAGGCTCAAGGCCCAGTAGTGGACTGCAGCCTTGGGCTTGGGGACCCCTGATCTAACCCCTCCCATTTTAAAAAAAAAGTATGAGAGAATTTTCCCATCTTTCATGTCTGGAAAAGCTGTTGGGAGGAACCAGAGGTGAAATTCAGCAGGTACTGACAGGTTCTGGAGAACCGGTAGTGGAAATTTTGAGTAGTTCGGAGAATCGGCAAATACCACCTCTGCTGGCCCCAAAGTGGGGTAGGAATGGACATTTTGCAATATCCTTCCCCCAGGATTGGGGTGGGAATGGACATTTTGCAGTATCCTTCCCCTGGAGTGTGGTGGAAATGGAGATTTTGCAGTATCCTTCCCCTGCCACACCCACCACGGCCACAGAACCGGTAGGGGAAAATTTTAAATTTCATGCCTGGGAGAAACCTTGAAAAACCTCAGCACTGAGCTGTCTATGGTGGCATCACAAAACTCACAATAGTGGTTGCAATTGCAAGACTGGAATACCACCCCATTTTACATGCCTTATGATTCAAAGATCTAGGCGAGTTTGAATACCTTTGATTATGTGATTATGACTGCCATATTGATTTGCCCACCACCCCATTGCCTTTGCCTCATTAAATGCCAGCCTGTTCCCCTATTAAGTGTGGGCCAAAATCTGAACTTTTGTGTACTTTTCAAAATATATCCTTATTTATTAAGCATGCTGCAATTTTATCAGCTGCTCTGTTTAATTTACATTATTAATTTATGTTATAATTCTGATACTTGGGAAAGCTGTCTGTACAAAAAAAGTTTTGAGAGACATACAGGAAGATAGACAAGTGTATCTTTTAGAATATAAAACGGCATTAATTGATTATTTTCAAGGGCACCTTAAAAATTATATGAGTAAATCCATTACTCAGAATTCATTGACAATTCAAAGTTCCGTATGGATACTACCGTGGATTTAATATGCTAGTCCACATTTGATGATAATGGTATGCTGAAGTAATCTCTTTATAATTTATATCCTGTAAGATAATTTTATTGACAAATTTCACTAGTTCTTTGGAGGCATTGCTTTGCTGTAGGTTAATTCTTTTTTTCAACTTTCAGAGTCTAACTTCCTTTCCACCCCCTCCTTGTATTACAAGTATTCTTTGCAAAATTGCACAATATTTTCATTTTGTTTCTAATAGCTTTTTGCTGACCATTATTATATAATTCTGGATCTGTTATTGATAAAAAATAATTGAGGTAGTCAGTGTACTGCACCGTTCGTGATTAACTGTGAGAATTAAAACTGCAATTGAAAGGTGAAATGAAAATTACTTTTTTATAGCTAGATTTTAGTGCCAGGTAGGTTAATTGCAAAGTAATTCCAATTTTGTAGTTTTGAGACATGTGCTAAATTTGATAGGAAGGTTTTCAAGTTCATGAAATGACAACAAATATCTTAGCCTAAAATTCATTGCACTCATACTTCCTTGAAATTAGGTATCAATGGGAGAAGCATTATTATTTGCATATAGCATTTCCCAGTTTGCCAGAAGCTCGAGTTGATTATGTTTTATATGGGATATGTTCTAATCTTAACCCAACCATTAATAGTTTAATTGTTGTATATCTGTGAACTTAGAGTTCTTGAGGAATGCAGGATATAAATGCAATAAATAAAGAAATGGCAGCAATACAATTTACGCAAGGGGAGATGTTCATAGAGCTGTTTCTCCCAATACGGTTTGCATATCTAACTCCACTCTGTGCATTTAGCATATCAATCAAAATATACAGATAGAATCCATAGATGAATATACTTAAGCTTTGTATCAAAGTTTCTTCATACCTTTTTATATTTTTTCCCCGGATTCCCTTTGAAATGTGTAAACCTCATAGAATCTTTGACATAAGCAATTCATTAATACAAGGACTATCTGTATAATAATAGAATGAATAGGATGAACTAAATGGTATGATAGGATGGATAGGTTGTATGGAATAGGATTGTAGGGGGAGGACATAATAGTTAGAAATAGTACTTTAATAGGTAGGAATCAATTGGTCCATTCATCTGATAAGAACCTGGATGTGTAGAACTGGGAATTGTTTATTTAATTATTCATTATGTTTTTATTAATTTTTTATTACATTTATTTTTATTTATTTAATTTTTATTTTATGGGAATGTTCCCATTTCTATTCACGCTTGGCTTGTAATACTCAGAATAGACATTCTTGTTCTTTCTTTCAACTTAAAAAAAGAATTTTTCACTGCATCTTTCTTGCTCAGTGGCATGTACTGTAGATAATTCCAGGCCCTTTGCTTCGTACGGTATATGTTCAAAACTTGGGGGGTGGGGGGAGGAAATGGGTCCAATTTTTGTGGCAGCCACAAAAAGTGTACTGATGTGGTTAGGAACAATCTCCATAGCCTAACATATAGATTTCTGTTTATTAAACAACAGTTTAGTTGTGTTTGTCTACTTCCTAAAATGGTTAAACATCTGCTTCTACCTTCAAAAGGAAAAAGGATGTTTATTTGATTTTTCCATCAATGCTGATACTACTCATTCTTATTGACTTGAAATTGGACAAAGGGTATCCTGTTTTCTCCTACGTTAAGTGTATATATTTCCAACAATAATTTGTGAGGGACAATAGCATTGAATAACTCAACTTCCTATCAAATGCTGCTCATGGCTTACTTGAAACCAATCAGGAAGGCTTTTTATTATTTTCTTTCCAGGTAGATTTTTTTTATTGTTTTGTAAGACTTCAATTAACAGCTGTGTCCCAGATTATTCGCTTGAGGGGATTGGGTCATCCTATTTTAATATATACTTTTACAAGTTATGGATAAATTATAAAGAAATTGGGCTATGTCTTAAGAGAAAAATAGAAGATGGCTATGGGAATATGAGTTTGGAAAAACTTAAAATCCTTTAATTTGTGACCCTCCGTTTTTTCTGTATTAGGTTGGATATGAGCGATCTCAGAACAGTATATCCCTTAAGCTCTCAGACCAGAGAGACACAAATGTTACATTATTCAGGTACAGAGTTTTATATATAGGGAGAAAAATGTGTTCTGATCATACATTGATATGATTTTATCTCAAATAAGCTTACAAAACCAAATTGTTTTCCTCAGATTTTGTCATGCAGTGTTCTGAAAAATACATTGATATACAGGACTCATTATATTATGATAATCTGCAGACAAAACGTGTGTCTGTGTATGAAAATAATATATAAGGTATTTTACAGTAGGAAACAACTACTTGCAAAAATAAAATAAAAAGTTTATATAAACTTTTTATGATGGGGACAGATGCAGCAATTAGGCAGCATTGGAAAAGAAAAACTGTACAAAGTCAAGCTTGACTAAATCTTCCAGTCTCCTCATGCCTTTTCTCATGCAGATCAATCCCTTTGTAGAAGTCTAAACCCAGGGGATTCTCTTTAAAGTAGTCTTAAGAGTCTTAACAAAAGCACAGGTTGTACTTTTATGATTACAGTGCAAATATTGAAACGTTGATCTATTAGGTGGATCAGAAATGAAGAAAAAGTTGTTTCTTTCCTCATTTAATAGTTTCAAAAATTGGTGAAAAGATGGGATGTGGATGAATAAATTACTTTTAGACCTGAGCTTGCCTTAAAAATCGTAAAATATAAACCCAATATGGTTTACATAAACCCAGATTAAGATTCAAATAAATACTGAAAATCATTTATCAAAGTAGCTAGCATACAAAAGCCTCTCCTTTTTCAAGAAGAACTGGCCAATTTGTTTTGTAAGATTCAGTATCTGTCTGGCATATAGATTCAGAACTTGAGGATCATGTGAAATTTGATTAACCAACAAAACAAATGGGATTCTTATAATGGCGTTTTGGGGAAAAATGTGTTAGTTTTTGATAGTAGACAAGATTAAAAGGCAATCAGAAGAAAAGGGGGCTTGTTTAAACATTTATACTTCTGCTTCTTGTAAGGAATTGTATAAGAGTTAAAAGGACAATAGGCATGATATAGTGAAAAAAAACAATTGCATCTAAAGCTCTGACATCAGAATTTGCTTATTCCTTGATATTTTTAAAAGTTAATTTATTTTAAGTGTATTGTTTCTCCTTTCTGCTCTACTGCTAATTATGATAACATCCGGGCTGGGAACTCACAAATGTCAGCATTGCAATATGTGGGTTTGCTCCTGCACATCTTTAGAAATTAAAGGAATAATTGCTGATAAATTTGCAGCATATATCAACACAGCTTATAAAATTACAAATACAGTGCCATAATTGTAGATGTACAAGATCATTGGACGGACCATTGTTTTAAACAGCAGGTTAAAGTGCCAATAGATTTCTCCATATTTCTCCTTACCTTTTGGAAATTTCATATCAGCTTTGACATAACTAATGCTGGTTACTAAATAAATCACCTCCAATCTCTATTTCTTCAAGGTATAGAGTCTTTTGCCACTAATTTTGTTGGGGATCAGGCTGTGAGGCTGATTAATGAGTGGTAATACTTGGTATCCTGTAGGGAGGTCTGCAATTTACATTTTGGTTTTGGCTTTTAGTGATCTCAAAAGTTTGTTTTCTAAATTACAAAATAAGAACATTTCAAAAAGGTTTCCTATCTTCCAAAAATTGGGGGGGGGGAACAGAATTATCTAAGAAAATAATAGATAAAAATGGAGTCTGATGTTTAATTGCATGTTGAGAATGAATTCAGATATCAGAATCTACATTTTCTGAACAGAACTTTACAATGAGCAACATACCTGCTCACAATTACTGCCTTTTGTCAGTTGATAGAAAACCTTGTCAACCCACACAACCCACCCAAATCTTGCCAACCCATATAATTTGGAAGTTCTTGGTTCATTGGAGAAGTTCAAACGGCAGCAATGATAAAAAAAGTACTGTCTTGCAATTTAGGCTTATGTGTAGTGTCAAAAGAAATATTCTGCTATTTTTGCTACAGTGACATCTAGGTAGTTTTCTATAATGTATTCTGTATGAAAAACTTCAATTGTAGATTGTACCATTAGGTACGTAGACCGCCGATGATCAGAACATATTTATTTTGTAAGCCCTAATGAAGAAAAGAGAATAACAGTGCAAAAAGTTTGCATCATTATCTGCCGTCCCACAATGAGTACAGTTACTACATTTCATACTTCCATACAAAGAATAGTATATCTACCTATCGTAAAAAGTACATTTTATATGAGCTTATGTACCCAAATAAAATTTAGTGTACTAAAGATCCAGAAAGTTTTTCTGGATAAGCTTCAGTTTATCAGTGACCTTGATGAAACTCCTGACATATATTGCTTTGGATGAGTAGGGTTTGAAAGTAATTGAAAATAGAAGTAGGAAAGCACATACCATGTTTTCCCGAAAATATGGCCTACCCCGAAAACATGCCCTAGCCCGATTTTCAGCCCTTCCCCAAAATAAACCCTAGTTAAGCCCCGCCCACCATCTGATTGTACCAGGTGGGGTGAAGCACAGGCGTAAAAATCAAGCTAGGTGGAGTTGTCTCATGTGCCCTGCACCTGCTTTCCTTAGGACCTCTGCAGCTAGGCCTCCCATGCCCCGACATATGTTGCACTATTGCCTGACTTCTGAGGCTGTTCATGGCCGGATGCTATGCATCGTGCCACTGCGCAACGGCACAACATGAGCGATGGCACTGGTGTAACAAGCCTTGTGGTGTCTGGCCACGAGTGGCTGCATAAATTGGGCAGCGGCGCGACAAGTGTCAGTGCATGGGAGGGGAAACCAAGTGGTGCCGAAAGTAGCTGAAAGTGTGGCTTTGAAGTTTTGACTGCTGAGTGGGACCTCTCCCAACATAAACGTCCTCGCTTCCCTTCCAGAGCAAATTACCTTTGTGTAATCAAGTCCTGGAAGATTGTGGAAAGCATGTGCTTAAAAGCAATGCACAGTCTCCCCCAGTAACGAGAATTGCAGGCACCGCTGTCCCTTTCAAACAAATCTTCCAGGGCTTGAACGCCACACTTTCAGCTGTTTTCATCTCCACTCAATTCCCCCCTCCCGCCAAGCTGGTTTGGTGGCGCAGGATTGCATCCCACCTTACCCGTTGCTGTGGTCTGTGGCCACACCACGAATGGGGATTGACCACCCCCCAAGCTCCTCTGCTATCAAAGTAGATCCCGGGCGCTGTGCTGCAATGGACAGATGAAAAGCAGAGTGAGGGAAGGAGGAGGAGTGGGGAGAAGAAATAGGGAAAGGGGCCATCCACTCTGTGTGTGTGTGTGAAAGAGAGAGAGAGACAGAGAGATCCAATCCAACTTGGAGAGTTATACCAGGGCTGGCGGCAGTTCTCTCCCTCCCTCACAGACATACAGACACACACTCAGGTTTAATCAAATTGCTCTCTCACCTCATGGCGGTGGCACCAGCCATGCTTTCCACGGCAGCCTGCTGCTGATCCGAGGCGTGCAGGCCGATGCCCTTTAGCTGTCTGCCTCCCTCTACCTTCAGCTGCAGTCGATCGCCACCTGTGCACGCGTGGGGGGGGGGGGCGCCTGGCCGGTCTTTGTGATAAAAAAAAAGACATCCTCCGAGTGCTTATTTTGGGGCCCAAAGAAAAATAAGACCATGTCTTATTTTTGGGGAAAGACGGTAGCATATTCAAAAGTGTACTAGTAAGCACAAATAAGAGACTCGACTGCAGCAACATAAAGCCACAAGTAGGAATCATAAATGTATCTAAATGTTTCTGTACTCTTCTGGAGAAGAAACTATGGTACTGCCTATACAATTCCACAGCTTGATCTACCAGCTGAAACGAAATGCTTGTAGCCCTGTAAAAAAAGTTGAAATCAGTTCCCTGATCATTCACATATGCACTGCTATTTCCTTGGAAACTGCTGATATAAAGGATTTCAGCCTTATACAAAGCTTTGCAAATATTACTCAGGCTGCTCTGCCCATTGCCAATTCCTCTGCTTAAGTGCTTTGCTCTCACAGGAATGAATACCTCCTTAGATTGTTTAGAGGATTACTTACTATTTTAATGTACTGCAGGTCTCCTGTTGGCAAATGCATGAAGGCCCTTGTGGGAGATGTAATAGTAAAATCAATATGTTTATATCTGATGATTTAACCTGATTAAAATCTAAGCATGTGTAATAGATATTTGAAATGATAGGTTTTATTGCACTGATTAAAGAAAACCGGGTCAGGATTTAGTGACATGATAAATTAAAATTCAGTATATCAGTCTATGAAGTATGACTGGTGAGACCACTGCTTTACAATTATATTGAAAAAAATTCATGCCCCACAATTATATTGAAGACATTTATTTTTCCATGTCACATCCTGGGTATATACCAGAATTCTAAATATCCAGAGGCCTTCCATTACTACACTCTGTAATTTACAGTGGAAAGGCCTAAATTTAGTCTGTTTGAAACACTAAAATTCCCTGTAACAGTGGTGTAGAATTAACAAAACAAAATTGTAGCATCACATACTAAAGAGACTCTGCCCTTTTGTACTCATCTCAAGACATTGCATGGAAGTATATAAGAGAGTGAAGTTGCATCATGATGCACATTTTGTTAGTAGTTCTTTCTTGCAAACCCTACCTATGATCATACACTAATTGTTCTTCTGTAACTTGTAATTCAGTAAGTATAGCAAACTTTCAGATTACATATTAGTAGGGATGAAACTCAGCTCTTACAATGCTGTTTCCTAGATCCCATAATATGAAAAATGATTATGCCTGCATGAATTATTGTGGATATATTAACAATTATAGGAGGATTAATACCCAACAATTTGCAATGTATTTTACATGATTGATATGTTAATTTTATTTGTTGTGCATGAATGATAAGTTCACAAGAGTCCCAATTAACAAGCAGTATGCATTATTTAAAACTATATTTCTCATTCTTTTTTTCTTAAATATATAGTTAAAGAAAAAAATTAATGCAGCTATGCAGCATGATAAAATTAGAGCCACCTTGTTTTTTTTAAAAAAAGATGATTCGGCTCTACTGTTTCTTCCACTTCTGAACTATAAAAAGTTGGAATCCTATGTAACACAGTGCCAGCCTAAACTCTCTGAATTATAACCTAGTTTTCTAAATGCAAAGAGATCAATTAGTTCTATGATTTTTACCACTGCATTTAAATCTTAAAATGATACATCTGGGGGTTGTTTTGTCCATATGTCTTTTTGCTCTCATTGTTACTTTATAGAGCAATACTGACCTTACGTTGGAGGATCTAAGATTTGTATATGGACCTCCTCAAATGAAGGTGCCATCTTGTTATCTTCATAATGCATTCATTGATATTATACTGGGGTAGCCTTTATGTGTATATATGCAAATTTTGTGTGTGCACAGGACAGTTCAAGAGATCGGTCTTTTCCCAAGTGTTTTCAGCAACTAGCTTGAAAGAAGTGTGGGTTGTGTTTGTGCACTAATGCTCAACATCACAATTCACACAGTGCATACTTCCAAAGAACACTATCATCCCAAACTATTAGTTTTACAATTAAACTCGTGTAACCCAGTAAATTATAGCACTGGCACCCTGAAGCATGGTACCGCTTATAGCTTTTAATATCAACCACTGTAATTTAAATTAGTAGCTCAAACCAGCCCAAAGGCTCCTGGTACATTTATCTACTTTACAGTCATAATGTGGCACCATTTACAGTCTCTGAGCTTAGATGTGCTGCAGTAGCAATTTGTATTGCTTGAAGAGTAGTAACAGAACAAAGCTATGCAGATTGCTTTGGCTTACTTTTCAATAATCTGCTTGATCAATAGGGCACTTTTTTTTGCTGCTGTTCAAAAAACGTAATGATCACATTGTACCTGTGAAATGTGAACTCTCATCAGCTTTCAGTTGCCTCAAAACAAAAATAAAAACAGAAGACCAATCCGGATGTCAGTTGTGCCTCAAAGCTCTATCATCCTGACAATTATGCCCTATGGCCTGTAACTTCAAGATGCTTTAAAAGAAGCATAATTAGGATCTTCCGGCATTCTCATCTGATGTACAGTTAATGTAGCACCAGGTTTTTGGGAGGGAATAGTTTAAATAGGGGTTTTCACCTGTCACAGTGCGTTGTTAGGGTTTTCCTGTTGCATCCTCAAACAAATTCCGTGAAAGAGATGGGAAAGTTAGGAGTAACACAAATAGCAGGACAAAAAATATGAGTATTGGGGGAAAGAATAAAGCTGTACTTAAGGATAACAAAGAAGTAAGGAGTTATACCTTTCCTCCAATATTATTGGTCAGATGAGGGATGATATTTTCTCCTCTATTAATGTATAATTCAGTCCTGAACGTCTTTCCCTTTGTTAAAGACATACCGTATTTTTTGGAGTATAAGATGCACCTTTTTCCCTCCTAAAAGAGGGTGAAAATTTGGTTGCGTAGCTTTTTTGAAGCTTTTTTTTTCAGCCCTAACCAGGTGCTAACGATCTTGCTGGCTTATTTCATTGCTACTCCCTTCAAAGTAGTTTTTTTCCCAGCCCCAAGTCTTTGCAGGCTTGTTTTCATTGCTACTCCCTCCAAAAAAGTTTTTTTCAGCCCTAACGAGGTGCTAACAATCTTCCTGGCTTGCAGGATTTTTTCATTGCTACTCCCTCCGAATAAGTTTTTTCCCCAACCCTAAGTCTTTGCAGGCTTGTTTTCATTGCTACTCCCTCCGAATAAGGTTTTTTAAGCCCTAACCAGGGGATAAAATAATGTGCTGAAGCTGACCAGACTAAGGATGTTAGCCAGATTAATACCTGGTAGGTAGATTTTTTCCCTATTTTCCTCCCCGAAAACTAAGGTGTGTCTTATACTCTGAAAAATATGGTACTTGGGAGGCTGACCAGCTCTTCTTCCACATAGTTTAATTGTGGTGACTACTCAGTGCAGTTTCTGACAAATTAGAATAGCTGTAGTCAAGATGGGTAGAAAGAAATGTTATGTTCTCTTGTGCGTTCCAAACTGGGTGATTATCAGCAACAACCTCTCTGCTGCAAAATTTGGAAGAGAGATTACAGAGCTAATCTTGTATGGAAGTTAAAGAAATTGATGAAGGTTGGAAGTCACTTTTTCTATATTTTTCTTTTTGGTTTTTCTACATTTTTTTTCTTTAAATTCTGTCTTTTTCTTTTTTCCTACTCTTTTTATTCTTTTTTCCATTCTCTTTCTTTAAGTTTAGTTTTTATTAGTTTTTATTATAGTAACCAACATTTTTAATGAAAATCAAATAAAAAACTTGATTCAAACTAACCCTGTGCTTCAGATTCTATTTCTAAAAGGCATTTCAGAGCACGTGGGAGCACAGGGGCATTACAGGCTGCAGCACCTTTGAGGCTTTCCTTATTTGTGAATTTAGAAACTGGATTTCCTAGTCTACCTCTTACTGAGTTACAAAGAGGAGGCAAAGTGATGTTTGTTTGTTTTGCTTTACATCTTGATGAGGAAAATCATTTCCACTTGTATTTCTATTCTTCTCAGCTGTTCTCATTTTGATTCTATGTGGATGCCAAAAATAATTAACAGATGAATGTGACCATGCTTTGACATAGAAAAAGTAAAGCCAACTACATTAGTAATTTTATAACATTAAAGATCAGCACAGGCCTAGCAGGTGGAACAAGAAAGAAAGGGAAAAAAGCAATGTTCATCTTCAAATTATCTTTATTTGTATCATTTTTTCCCCAAAGAAACAATAGATCTATTTTAAATTTCTTTTTTTAAATTTTTTTTAAATTATTTTTCTTCATTAAACATCTGAATATTTTGATACAGATCTACACCCGTTTTTACAACATTGTTATATCTCAATTATGCACATTAAATCATAAATTTACAGTCTTTTCTGTCTTTGTTTTCTTCTCACATTGTCACACAGTCTTTCCTCTTTTTTTTTCGTCCAGTTGTACCATCTAGTCCATGTTTTGTAGTATTCTGAGTTGCATTGTCCTTTGAGTTGAATAGTCAGCATGTCCATTTCAGCATATCTATATATTTTGTCCATTAGTATATTTTCTGGTGGGATTTGATTGTCTTTCCAATATTTTAAATTTCATCTATCCAATTCCATAATATATTTCAGACTGCAGAAGTCTTTGAACCTGTAGCAATTGTTTCTAGCTATACATATAAGAATATATCCTGGTATCTGCCATCATATCATGGGTTTAAAACAGTGGCAGACACTGGTAAAACCCTTGCCTCATGGTGTACTAACTCTGCATTCCTCACTTATGGTACATTCATACAAACAGTTTATCCAGGAGATCTTTGTTAGATAATGCTTCAGTGCCATTCTCCATGGAGGTTGGTGCTAGCATTCAGAGTGGGTTGTCCTCGTCCAATCAGATTGAGGACAGTTTGTCAATCAAATTCGAAGCTCCGTGGTATGTCTGAACAGAAAATTCAGGGGACACTAGGTCAATGATATAGTGCCACATTTGTAGGGACTTCTCAAATGCTAAAAATCACCCTCAGCTTTGAAAATGTGAGGTGATCCTTCTGTAGAGGATGCAATAAGAAACTCAGTTTATGCAACTACAGAAGCTCTCACTGGGAACAATGAAGTATTAACTCGATATGACTAATAGGGGAAGGAACTGGCACTTTACCTAATAAAGAATGTATTCACAAATGCCGTTCTGCCACTCAACAGCTACCTTATAGCAGAAGTGCAACTAGAAATGTCATAACGACGGCATTTCAAGCACAGTATTTTCCAATGCAGTTAGAATAGAATAATGGAATGGAATGGAATGGAATGGAATTTTATTGGCCAAGTGTGATTGGACACACAACGAATTTGTCTTTGGTGCATATGCTCTCAGTGTACATAAAAGAAAAGATACATTTGTCAAGAATCATGAGGTACAACACTTAATGATTGTCATTAGTTCAAACATTTAACCAAAAAACATTATACAGTATATAAAACGATTACACACCATATATTCTTATGTGAATATCTCAAATATGCACAGCAGATGAATGAAAATTTGCATTTTATGTGTCTCTTTCAAGGACATGCCACAAGCATTGAAAGCACCACTTTCAAATCTATCCATCATTTATTACTTAATATGGTTCTTTATATAAGATAACCTTTCTAGTCGAATAGTCGATAGCAAATAGTTGAGAGAGAGGATTGCATGTGGGATTGGGGGGGGGGGGATATAATAGTAAGATAAAGAATTAATTTGGGACCTTCCCAAAAGTCCTGAAATTGGTTTTACTTTGATCATTAAGTAGAAACAGTACTCACTACAGAATTAAATTGAAGAATGCAGTTCAATCAGAGGTGGTATTGAGATGGTTTAGATTGATTCGGGTGAACCAGTAGTAGCAAACTGTGGGTGAGCACGCCCCGGTGCTATGCCGTCCTATTTAGCCATGTTTTCAAGCCTTGTGCGTGCAAGCCGCGTGTGCGAACAAAGTACATTTGTGGAAGGCTGCACGCATGCGCAGAAGGCGCGCTCGCTCAAATGGGCGAAATGGTAGGGAAATTATGAGAATCTCACCTCTGGGTTCAATGTAGTTGAATAAAAATAGATGTACTTTTCAATTATAGGAAAGGTGATCTAATAGTTGCTTTGTAACAAGTTGTTGAGTGAATTCCTGGGCAATCCAGGTGAGACTTCAAATATCACAATGGCATGATTACCAGTGGTAAAGTAAAAAAAAGTAGGAAAAGCATGCAGAGTATGGTTCTGGAATTCTGGGCACAACCCATACTGCAAAACCTTGGAAAGTACATGTGCTGTTTAGAACCCATATAAGTCTGCAGAAAAAGGATGGTTGAAATACTTAGGTTATGCAGATGCTATTAAATAAGCCGATATACAGGTAGCTCTCAGTTAGCAACCACTTGTTCAGTGATCATTCATAGTAGTGTTGAGTGAGAGGGACATACAAATTGTTTTCAAAGTTGTGGTCCTCACAATAGTCATGTGATTGTGATTTGGGTACTTGGCAACTGGTACACACTTAAAGACAGCTGCAACATCCTGCAGTCATGATTGCCATTTGCGACCTTCACTGCCAGCTTTCCACAAGCAGATTCAATGGACAAGCTGACAGAGAAGGTCACAAATCACTTCCATAAGTCACTCCCACCAGTTATTTTCTTGAGGACTCCTACTACAAAGTATGTGACATTTTACAATTTACAATTGCATCACTTAGTGATAGTAATTCTGGTCCAAATTACCATCACCAGATAACCAAGATAGAATTATTTGTACTTTAAAGCAAAACTGGTGGGAGATTTTCCTGAAAAAGTTTTTAAAGGCAAATTATTCTGAAATCCTTCTCTTAAATCAATGCCACTAATGACCCCCCCCCTTTTATTCCAAGTATCATAAGCTAAAGGAAGCACTTTATGTATGTTTCACCTTCACCTTTTAAAGAAAATTAATTTAAGTTAATAATAAATCCTTGACAGGATTACAGTATATTTTGTTACAAAATGTACATCCGCTGTTCCAACAAAATGCATTGCTCTAATGGTAAAAAACATTCCTTTAATAAAGATACAGTTAATAGAACTGCATAGCAAGGATAAGTGAATTTAGCTTTTATACTATCTGAAGCCTTGGATGTTAGCAACTTTTTTCTCATGGAAATTGCAATTTCTTTATTATGGTGTATCATTGACATCTGAGTTGGTAAGTACAAATGGGCTAGGTTTGATATGGGAAGTGTTGAACCTTTTGATGCAGACAATCAGTTGGGAGGACAACGGTTTGGTTGCAGGGATCGGCAAGAGTGGTATTCATCACTCTATCTCAGATGTTCTGAATTTTTGCACATCTTGGCCATTGAATATAATCAGAGCTTTATTGACTCCCATTGATAGATTGAGAATCTAAGTGAACAAGATTGCTTCATTAATTAGATAAAGAAGTCATCCAGACTATGTATGATTTTCCAGAATCCATTTAATTGTCAAACCCTTCATCTCATCATTAAGTAGCTTCTTGTAATCGGAATATCGAGGGATATTTTGTCAAATGGTTCACTGGTGTTAAAGTATATCTGAGTCAACAGCATCTCCACAATCTATTAAGGAAGTTACCAATCAAACACTGAGACACAATTCGTATAGCAAGTTTTATTCTTGACAAATCCATGTTGACTTACGGCAATTACTATTTTGTTTCCGAGATGCTTACATATCAACATTACAATTTGAACTAGAACTTTTTCATATATCCCTGTCAGATATGCTGGTCCATAGATTTTCTTCTTCTCTTTTTGAAGATAGGATACCATTTTTTTCTCTAAGTATCTAACATGTCTCCCATTCTCCAAGATAAAAGGGTGTGGCTTGTCCATCAGGTAGCTGAATAGCCTTTTGCTTTATTTTGAACATATTGAAGGAAACATTTTTGATACTCCTAGAATCTTTTCCAAAACTGAACTTATTTTGAGTTTACATTTTTTCTGCACTTCAGCCCTACAGTTCTGAAGTATTTATCTGTGACCTCTCTCTCTTTCTTTTGTGTTTTTTCTTTTCTTTACAAGAATTTTCAGATCTTTACAGAGCTTTTTGTATAGTCACATTGGCTTCTTCACTGTCCTTAGGGTTTGTTTGTTTTTTCATCCTTGTCCACATACCATGCCTAGCAGGATGATTTTAGTCATATGCACTCACTTTTCTTTGTCAAGGTTGTTTATTGTGTACACAGATCTGAGATGGGAGTCAATACTAGTATAATGACTAATGTTAGCAAGACATTGATGAAAGTAACATAAATCAATAATGTTTCCTTAGAGGAAAGGGTGTTTAGGATTGCCTTCTGCCTAATAAAAGATGGTAAGTGTTTCTTGGTATGTGTTACCCTTCTCTCCACCTTAGCTTTTTAATATTACCATTCTCGTGCTTTTTGCAAAAGGACATGTCTCATCTATAAATCTTCCCTTACTTTGTAATATCACTAGGGTGATAATATGATGGATCAACTGCAAGTAGTTCAGTACAACTGCAGAATTTAACAATTTTACTTATTTATACTGGGAGTTTATTATGTGCAGAAATCTTCCATATGTTAGGAGTTAACTTAGGAAATAGTGCAGCAGAAGTCTCTTAAAAACAAATATATATGAGATGTAGAAGAATGCAAGTACACTTTAGTGTGTATCCCATTTATTTCAGTCCTCTTGATAAATGAAAGCCTTTTAATGTCTTATCAAAGAAGTGCTGAGCTACCTTGCATCTTAAGGTCCAATTGATGTTGATGATTTAGTTGAATGTTCTTACAAGTTTCAGTAGCAGTGCTAAATGCAACTAAGAAAAAGGTCCAGCTTCCAGCTGCAGGAGGATAATTTATTTTATAGGGCTTTTTCTCTAAAGTAACAAAGTGACAATAAATAAATTCTATTTTTCAATCTAATATGCAGCATCTTGACTTGGGCCTGCAGATGAAACAATCATTTGTATGAAACAATTATTTGTTAACACGAGGCCCCTGTGTTAATGACACCTTTGTTTAATTTGTTGTTGGATGCCCCTGTGTTAATTTGATGTTTTATTTTCAAACCATTCTAGAATTTGTTATTGGACTATATCTATATGTATATTGAAGTTCACTGTTTAATCGGATCTTAAATCACATCTAAATCAAGTCCATACATTTGTCATTTATATGATTTTTAGGCTTTAATTTGCTTTGATCTAAATTAATCGTGCTCGCTCCAAAAAATTTAAATCACTAGTTCCAAGATATCCTAGTTTCTATAAACATAGCTTTTAAAATAGTAACAATTGTTACGAAACTATAGAAGTTACTTCTAAATTGTCATACAAAGAGTGTCATATAGAAATCTTTATGATTATCTTTAAAGTTGTATTCATTTAGCTTTTTTAATATACAGTAAGCAACAAAGATATTAAAATTAAGGGCCATACTAATGGCCTTTTCATCCAGTATCTGATTTGCAAACAAGAATCTTGCTGTGCCTAAATGTTTAACAGAAATGCTTAGTATAACTGAGGTTAGCTTGGGAAAGAAAGAAAGGAAAGTAGTATTGATAGACTGGTAGAACTTGTCATTAAAAAGACTGATTGACCCTATCTCCTTATTATCGTGCATTTTGACTTTTGATAAAACAGATGTTTGTCTTGTTTTATATTAACTTTTGAGAATGTGCTTTGGTGGATGCTTGTATTTTGACATTAGGAATTCATACATTTATTTTGTAACATTCAGCACCCAGAGCCTAGTGAAATCATCCCCTAAATAACACATCATTTTACTCTGGCAATAAGCCTAAGTAATCTGTTGATAAACTGCACATTGGAGTTTTTAAAGTTTCCTTCTGGAAGTGAAACTATGTCCTCAAGGAAAAGCAGCTCCAGTAACTTGGACAGCATCAAAAGAACAGTGAAGAAAACTGCCAAAAAGTGTGTATTAAAGAAAGGAAATTCTAGTCATTGAAAATTCTTGCACATGTTTTCATGCAGATGTTTGGGCATCTTTATGTATCACCTTTGTGGTCCAGGATAGGCCATTAATGTGACTTACTGTTACTTCAGGCTTGTGACTTACTGTTACTTACTTTGAAAGCCATGCCTACAATTATATTTTCTTAATACATCTTTGTACTTACTGTGTAACTTTTATTGTTCATAAGTTCAGGGTCCTTTACAAATCACAAGAGCAAGTATCTTTGCCTAGAGAGAGTTATTAAAATCTAGCTAGCTAGCTATCCATCGTCTGTCTGTCTGTCTGTCTGTCTTCATAAGCTCACATATAAAAAATTAAAATATTCTTTTAGTGAGACTGCAAAAGCCTGGCTGATTAAAGCAAAGTCCTTGATTCCTTTCCTGAAAGTGGAATGAGTGGGTTATGAGTACAGTTCTCAAGGGAATGCATTCCATGGCTTAGAAAGTAGAAGAAATCCCTCTCCCACATACGATAAATGGTTCTCAGAAAATAAGTCCATTTGCAAGAGAGCCTTTCTTACTGATTTTAATATCTGGACAGGTTCATTATAAGACAGCCAGTCACTCAAATATCAAGGTCAAAGCAATGTAGAATTTCAAAGAATAAATCCATCTCCTTAAGTGAAGTCCAATCGGTTACCAATGCAGGTGTTTCCAATAAGGGCACATCCTATATCATGAACCAGTTACTGGCATGGCATGCATACGTTTAGTCAAGGTTTGCCCCTGTTAAAATTATCAGCAAGTATCAGTTTACCCGAACTTAGCATCCCTTTGAATAATGAAATACACATTTCCAGTTGATGAAGGTAGTTGGTACCTGTGCTTTCATTGGTTTTAGTGATATTGTATAATGGTTGCTTAACAGACTAAGCATTTCTGCCTTGCACGATGCAGCCTCCAAATTCTTATACAGTCAGTTTATCCACAACATTAGAGTTGATCATTGCAATATTTATGCTCAGGATAAATCTCTGCTTTCAACTTCTAATAATATGACTCTGGATGATAAATTTTTTCAAGCTGCATATTTCACCTTTTTTTTACTCTTATAATAATTTGATGCATATTTACTGTACTCATTTCAGAAGAGTTTTTTTCTCTCTAAATAACTAAGCACAGAATCCATTAATTAGGTTTTAGATTAAGGCTTTAAATAAGGCACAATCTTGCTTTTTTGTTCACTTGCTACACTATTGGAGATTTCTTATGAACATTTCTTTATGTGGTATAGTTCACATGATCTTTATATGCTGGAATATATATAAATATATTCAGTAGACATGGGCAACAGAAGGCCAGTTACTTTAGGACACTTAAAAGGCTGTGAAACTTTCCCAAAATACATTTTAAAAGCTATCACATTTGCTTCAACTCCAAGAAATAATAAAATTATAAAGCAACAACATTGCTGAACAAAGTACTACTGTGTGTCTTTCTCCTCAGACAAATAATATCAAGACCAAGTGAGTTTTATGCAGTAACATATATAAATTATACGATTCAAAATATGTGTATGTATGTGTGTATATGTGTGTGTATATATTGTATATTTTATTTTTATTTTTATTTATTTATTTGTCAAACATGTATAGGATAGTAATTTGTATAAACATAAGTAAAAAGTAACGATAAAAGAGGACAATTGGACAGTAGGACAGGGACGGTAGGCACCCTGGTGCGCTTATGCACGCCCCTTACAGACCTCTTAGAAACGAGGAGAGGTCGACTGTAGACAGTCTAAGGTTAAAGTTTTTGGGGTTTGGGGAAGAAACCACAGAGTCAGGTAGTGCATTCCAGGCATTGATCACTCTGCTGCTGAAGTCGTATTTTCTGCAGTCGAGTTTGGAGCGCTTTACATTTAGTTTGAATCTATTACGTGCTCGTGTATTGTTGTGGTTGAAGCTGAAGTAGTCATTAACAGGAAGGACATTTTGGTATATGATTTTATGAACTACATTTAGATCAGATCGGAGGCGACGTAGTTGTAAATTGTCTAATCCCAGTATTTCAAGTCTGGTGGAATAAGGTATTTTGTTGTGAGTGGAGGAGTGAAGGACTCTTCTTGTGAAATATTTCTGGACTCTCTCGATTGTATTTATGTCTGATATGCAGTGCGGGTTCCAGACAGGTGAGCTGTATTCCAGAATTGGTCTAACAAATGTTTTGTATGCTCTGGTTAGTAATGTAATGTTGCCAGAGAAGAAGCTACGCAAGATTAGATTAACAACTCTTAGTGCCTTTTTGGCAATGTTGTTACAATGGGCTCTAGCACTTAGGTCATTGGATATGAGTACTCCAAGGTCTTTGACAGAGTGAGGGTCATCTACAAGTTCGTTTCCTCCAAGTTTGTATTTTGTATTCTGATTTTTTTTGCCAATGTGTAAGACAGAGCATTTGTTGGTTGAGATTTGAAGTTGCCAGTTGTTTGACCATTCTGCTACATGGTCAAGGTCTTTTTGAAGGGTAGCAACATTGTCGGTGGTGTTAAATAGTTTAACATCATCAGCAAAGAGAATGCAGTTGCTTATAATATGATCACAAAGATCGTTTATGTAGAGTATGAAGAGTGTTGGTCCTAGAACACTGCCTTGAGGGACACCACTGTTGACAGGAGCAGGATTTGATATGGCACTTCCTATTTTGACAACTTGTTGTCTGTTGGATAGGAACACAGTTATCCAATTATGTAGGGGTCCAGAAATGCCATAGGATTTTAGTTTCAGAAGTAGTTTGTCGTGTACAACTGAATCAAAGGCTTTACAAAAGTCTATGTAAATTGCATCTATTGTTTTACCCTGGTCAAGTTGAGTGGTCCATATGTTTTTGCAGTGCAAGAGTTGCAGATTACAGGATAATTTTTTTCTGAAACCAAATTGTTTGTTGGAGAGTAGGTTGTTAGTTTCTAAGTGGAGCGTAATGGATTGGTTTATGATTGATTCCATGATTTTGCAGGTGACGCAGCCCAAAGAGATTGGTCTTTGTATATAGTATATAACCATGGTGGCGAACCTATGGCACGCGTGCCAGAGCTGGCACGCGGAGCCATAGAAGCCGGCACGCGAGGGTTCCCACCGGCAAACCGGAAGTGCGAAAAAACGCACTTCCGGTTTGCCGGTGTGCTGTTTTTTGCACTCCGGAGGGTTCAGGGAAGCTCCCTGCAGCTCCGGAATGCAAAAAACTACAAAACGGACAAACCGGAAGTGCACTTTTCCGCACTTCCGGTTTGTCCGTTTTGTAGTTTTTTGCATTCCGGAGCTTCAGGGAGCTTCCCTGAACCCTCCGGAGTGCAAAAAACAGCATACCGGCAAACCGGAAGTGCGTTTTTTCGCACTTCCGGTTTGCCGGTTTCATCGTTCCAGGCTCCGTTTCGTCGTTCCAGGCTCCGGTAAGTGGGCCTGTGCGGGGGTGTGTGTGTGTGCGCATGCGCAGGAGGCAGCATGGGGGGTTGTTGTGCGCATGCGTGGGGGGGAGGGAATGGGTGTTGGCACATGAGCGCGCCCCCCCCCCCTTTTTCGGCAAGTGAGCCGAAAAAGGTTCGCCACCACTGGTATATAAGATATACTATTATTGCATTATCACAAATTGTGACAAAAGGTAAATTTATCCTTTGGTGATTAATAAATACTTATTTATAGCAGGGTCTTCAATTTCCCTACAGTTGTATTTGATTTTGTATTGTAAAAATTGTGCACCAGTTCTATGTATCATTTCTCTTTTCTTTAAAAAAAATGTACCATCTCCCTTTCTTCTGAATGAAAATCATAGCAGCCTCTGAAAACTTAATAGGAAGTCTCTTGGTCTTTTGAAATATGGCTACAGGATGTGCTTCCATGAACATATCTGTATTTTCCAACTCCTCATCAAAGTGAGGTGGCTGTTTTGGCAGTTGATTTGGTATATCACGAAGGATAGCATGTTGTTAAATTACAAATGGTTTTTTTTTTTTTTTGTGGTTTTACTACCAGAATAGAAGTGGACACTTTGAAAAATGCAGATTTCAAAATAATTATTAATAGACAGTGCTATTCATTTTTACTTGAAAATTACAACAAAATGCTTTGGGTCAGCCAAACGTGCAGATAGAGTGACTGTACAGGTTGAATTAAGTTCATGTGGTTTCAAATGCATAAACAAAACTCTTTTGCCACACACACACTTTGATACATATTTAGTAAGAAGTACAAGGTATTGATGATTTTGTCAGCATTAGTGGGAATGGTCAAAATCAGAGGTGAGTGAAGTTGACCAGCATTTTTGCTAACTATGTAGATTTACATGGTGTTCATGGAAAGAAAAATACCGTATTTTTCGGAGTATAAGACGCACATAACCTTTTTGGGGGAAGAAAACAAGAAAAAAAAATCTGCCTCTGCCTCCCAGCAATTTGCCTCCTAACAGCAAAAAGCCCATTTCAGCTTTAGCACGCCTGATTAGCACAAGCAGCTGATTAGCGTGGCGGCAGCAATAGGCAATGGCAATCCCTGCAGCCTGAAACAGCTGATGGTCGGGAGGCCATCCAACTAACAATCAGCTGCTTGTGTTAATCAGGCTGAGCTGAAACTGAAACAGGCTGTTTGCTGCAAGGAGGCAAATTGCTGGAAGGCATAGGCCAAAGGATAGGGGCCAGCGGGTGGGCGAGGCTACATTCGTTGTATAAGACGCATCCAAATTTTCACCGTCTTGGGGGGGGGAGTGTGTCATACTCTGAAAAATACAGTACTCAAAGTAGAATCTGTGCATTCCAAAGAAACTACAACCTGGAAAAAATATTTTGTCAAAAATTCTTGAATTGGTCCATCCATAGAATAGTTCTAATGCAAGTACTATGACCCAGTTATTTTTCTAATAATTTCCAGTATTCAATTTTGATTGATCAGTTTACAAAATGTCAGGGCTATGTTCAGTTCAGACATATTATCTAGAAAGAAAGGGTGGATGCTTATTAAATCTCTGGGTCAGTTTTTAAATTCTTTTTAAGCAAAAACTAGAAGCCAGGCTGTATTGGAGAGTAATGTGTTATTTGCTGATTAAGAACGAAACCAACCTCTGTAAAGGCTATGTTATAAACCACAGGTTAAATGCCTCAGCTTACTTCTTTATTTGGATACTTGTGGATTCTCTTTGAGATGGTTGAATAGCAATAGCACTTAGACTTATATACAGTTTCATAGTGCTTTTACAGCCCTCTCTAAGTGGTTTACAGAGTTGGCATATTGCCCCCAACAACCTGGGTCCTATTTTGGGGGTTATGTTAGAATTTTCACACGTAGTTTGCTTCAAAATGGCAGAAAATCATAACTGCTACTTTTAGAATTAGGACAAGGGTTTGCTCTGGGGCCCCCAAAACAGCATTGGGTTTTTGTATGATCCTAGAGCCAGTGCATGCCCTTTTCTGGTCCCAATGATTTGGCTGACATCATAACAGTCCAATACACTGAACAAGTAGGGAAAATCTATTTTTATCTGTTCGTGAGTTGTCAGGTTCTGCCTTTATTACTCTTCTATAGATTGCATTGTATTAATTTTTAATCAAGAGCTATGGGTGGTGCAGGGGTTAGAATGCAGTACTGCAGGCTACTTCTGCTGACTGCCGGCTGCCAGCAGTTTGGCAGTTCGAATCTCACCGGCTCAAGATTGACACAGCCTTCCATCCTTCCGAACTTGGTAAAATGAGGATCCAGATTGTTGGGGGCAATATGCTGACTCTGTAAACCGCTTAGAGAGGGCTGTAAAGTGGTATATAAGTGTAACTGCTATTGCTATTTCAGACTAAAATCAAGCAAGACATGTTATTAAATCAACACTGTATAGGTTTACATAAAGATATACCCTAAAAGCATGCAGACAAGATTTAATTGTTTTTGAGTTAACTTCATTATTTGCAAGGGAAGACTAGAGTCATAGAAAAAAGTTGTCTTGTTGACTTCTATGTTTAGTTGTTTATTATTTGATGATACTTTAACTCAATCCAAGTTGACTTGGTGCAGGTACAGAAACATTCAAATAAATGAATTGATTCTTTTCCTGATTCTATTATTAAATTTTGATCATATTGATTTCATGGTACTGTACCACGTCAATGCAATTAAGAATGATAAACTTCAGTAAACTACCATGGTCTATTATTGTATTGGTTCTGGTACACAAGTCAACATGATTTGTAATCTGTACATGGACTTGGGTACCCAGATCAGCAAAAATTGACTGTAGGAGTGGGATACTGATCATGTATATCATGTTGCTAAACAGATATCTTCTTATCTTGCCTCCTTTACCACATCTAAAAAGTTAGAAGAGTTGACACAGTGTGGTGGGGGTCTGGATAGAAGAGATTAGTAATTTATAATACATATGAATATTACTGTTCATATAAATGATAGTCATCCATGATGCCTATGGATGTTATAAGTTCTCTTCTAACTACAAACTTATTTTAGAAATACATGACTGGGTAGCTGTTATAAGGACATTTCAGCTTTTGCTTTGGGACAGCCTATCTCTAACAGACCTTCAATAATATATCACCATATCAGAATGTCTTCTCCAACTTTAATGAGGGAGCAATTCTGTTGAACGTGTATCAATATGGTAAACCTGAAGCTGGAGAAATATAGACTAAATTAAAATTCCTGCAATTATTTATTGTAGGAAGTAGTCCAGGCAAAGAAAATGGAACTCTGTTCTCATTAGCACTGGTTCACTCATTAAATGTTGGCACCAGCCTTGCTAAACCAGTTAACTGAAGATAGAAACTTGGGGCTCATCCAGACAGCCACTTTAATATGGTTTTTTTCCAATCCACATGCCAGCATAAAGTATCCTGGCAAAATTTGCTCTCTCCTGACAGCTGTGCTATAATCTGTCTCAGCGATGAAACCTGTGAGTAGTAGTGTTTTTATATGTTTGGTATGTGACAAGGTAAGAAAAATAATCGGTGAATTTCCTACACATCGGGAAAAATAACCATTGGTTGCTGCCTTTAATATGGAATGGGGCTGGGGAGAGGTGAGTTTTGACAAAGGATGTAATCCATGGATTTAGCTATCTGTCCTAACCAGGGATGGTTTTCACTTACCTTCCCTACCGGTTCGCAAATGTGAACGCACACGCTACCTCCGCACATGCGAATGGCCACCCGTGCATGCACTTTACTCACACACACGCCTTCTGTGCATGCGCCCGGCCTCAAAAACACGCCAAAAAGGAGTGTTATAGAGCCTGTGCGGGGGTGTGGGCCCACCCGTGATTTCCTCTATTGGTTCGGGTGAACCGGTCCGAACTGGCAGAATACCACCTCTGGTCCTAACCTGATCTTCAGGAATAGATAGCGTCTTTCTGCCTTCCTCCTTTTGCAAGAAAGCCAAGCTCTGCAGCCAATTTTCAGGGTGGAAATGGGTTTTCCAGTCCTGTAGAAGAAGAAGTCCTATTACATTAAGGAGACCTCTATCCACCCCAGAAATGATCCTTCTTGTGCTCTTTTGCATTTCCTCCCATTCTGTTTCTTGTGCTCCTTGTTAGTCTTCATCTCTCTTGTTTGATTTGTCTTGCTCTTTCTTGCCTTTTTTTTTCACTTTCTGTCTCACCCTGTCTGAAAACAGCTGATGGGGAGTGCTATGTTTAATAGTGAGCGGGTAGTAACTGAGGTATGATGAAGTGGTAACTCATAACTTGTTTATTGGAACAAACAGCTCACTAGAACAATTCTGAGGGAACGAGCTTCTGACAGCTCCTTAAATATAGCCGGCATAAAACAGACAGCCAATCAACGTTAACCAACAACTCCGCTCCTAGAGCGGCCCTTAGTGGTGCACCGGAACACTACAGGGAAGCTGTTTCTAGGCTCCAGCAGATGGACTCCCCACTCCTGCCATTTTTGTTCATTCTCTCTGCCACTCTATCATGAGAAGAATGGCAATCAAAAGCTGCAGTAAAAAAAGAGTCTGCATTACTCTACTTTCATATGTATAGGCTCTAAATAGCAAACATAGAGTCACTTAACAAATGAGAAAAGAAAATATGATTAGGCTCAGAAAGATCTCTCCCCTTTTTTCTTTGACGGTTTAAATCCTCCCCAGGGAATTGTCAGGCTGAAATGTATGGCTGTGTACGCAGTGCTTGGAAGAGGCCAATTAGAGATACAGGCAGAAAACCCCCCCCCCCATCCTCTACTTCACCTCAGTGATTTTTTAAACACCCAAAGTTGTGCTTAGAGCAAGGCTTTTGTTGGGTGAAGGTGGAGAGCACCATTTTAATGTCATATCAGGTAAAAGCAAAAACAGGCCACCTCAGCTATGTTTAGGGAGGCATCTTCAAGCACTGTTTAGACACACAGATGGGAATTAGCCTTCATAGAGATAGATACTGAATCAAACTTACAATCAGTAAATTTTAGGCTATTTTTCCTGTCGATGCAAGATGGCGTTTTACATTTTGGATTTTTAAGTGTCTTTGGCTCAGTGTGAGAAAGTGTCTAGTTCCATAGTGGGTACAACACAAAAGAGAAGGTTGTTGATTTTATTCTTTCCTGGTGAAATAAATGTCAGGAGCCATAAAAATGACTTCTGTTGTGTCCTGGCAAGCTGAGACTTTCATACTGCAATTGCTACAGCAAAGAATCCAAATTCTGCAGAGCCACGGTGACCTTTTCCAAAGATACTTTCCCATGGGAATTTGAGGCCTAGTTAGAAATCCAAATCCACATATGGCTGACCTTTTTGCATTTGGGTGTGAAATACGACCTTCCATTACTGCTTGGGGGTTCTGCGCATTTTCAGCTCAGTGTGGGGCCAATATTGGCAAGGTGTCATTTGCAACATAATTCTTGCTCGAACAAGAACAGTTTTCTGCACTTTTCAAGCCAAATAAAGATCATAACATCTCTATCATGCAAACACACATGGCAGTTACAAGGACTTCTGCCCAAGCTACACAACCATGGAGCCTGCAAACTCTGTCAAAGTTGAAAGCATTTTAATATGTACCAGAGATTAATGCATGCAGCAGAATTCTTCTGACCATTGGCTATTATCATTGTCATGTATTAATCTGGTTTAAGTTAAATTGATGAGTGATTCACTAGCTGAATTAACTGCTGCTTTTGAAAGCACTTATAACTGATCTTTGGAAAAAGAATTAAATGTGATACAGAACGCTTATTTATGTATAGTTTTATACATTTCATATTGTGCTTCTAACAGCAGCAGCAACACATTTCCAGCTCTGTCTTGTGGTGCATTAGCAGGCTTGAATGTATACGTGTATGTGTTGATGTGCATTTTTTAAGACAAGTTTTTGCTAAGTGTCAAATAACTCCAGTATGCAGTTATTTTGGATTTATTCTAACTGTACCAGAAAAAAAAGTAATCCCATAATATCTCTTAAAAGGTTTGCTACTAAACAGGATACTTTATCTCACTTAGCAAAGAACAAAATAAGTTTAAAATTAGCAAATGCTTTACCAATTCCCACCCATCCCCGTCTGTCACTGTGGCTTTAACAGTTGCTTTTTAAAGGATCTAACTCACAATTAATGTGTTTTTATTGTTGCTATATTGAGAAGAAAGTGTTAACTGAAAATTGGGAAAGGAGAGAGTGCAATTGAAAAATAACTAGCTCAACTTGAGATGGTCTGGTTTCCTACAAAATATATTTCTGTACGCTTAAGCCGCCTTGCATCAGCAAAAGCATTTTTCTGAGTTATGGATTTCTCCATCTACATTCAGACTGTAAAAGCAACAGCTGACAGACTCAAATATAAAAAGGGGGATGAGGTCTGTGCTCATGTTTTCCATAGCTTTCAGTCAGCCTGGCTCCAAGTGATTACAAAGATAAGTCTCTGTAGTTTTTCTTGGCAACATTTTTGAAAGTAGACTTACTAGTGCCTTCTTCCGAGGGGAGGGGAAAGGAGAGAAAAAGAGAGAGACTGACTGGCCTGCAGTACCCCAGTTGGTTTGGATGTCTAAAGCAAGACTGGAACTCAGGTTTCTCTGCTTCTAGTCTAGTGCCTTAACCGCCAGACCTAACCGGCTATCTCTATACCTTTAGTTTTCTTTTAAAACAGTCATAAAGATTGCAATTGCAGCAAATGGGGAAGGGGGGGAAACCAAAACCAGGAATACATCTTTCTCTTTTCTGACCATATTACTGATATAGATTCTTTCACCAGCTGCTGTTTTCCTAAATGGGGAAATATGTGTGATGGTTGTATATATTTTCCGAAATTGTAGATTGCAAGAGAGAAGAGGGCAGGTGTTTATGTAAAAGTAGTAGGATCAGGGTTAAATTCCTCATCATCAGTGTTCCAGTTCTGGTCCAGATTGGGATCCTCATGGCTGCTTTTAGTTTGGGTCATATAGTGAACTGATGCAAGATAGGAATACAATTAGACAGCAGTTAAGCACTGTTCATTTGTGAGGGGGGAAACCCTGTGCATTGGGATGCTGGTCCTTCTAGGAAAACATTGATGGTCTCATTTCCACACTCCGTTCTGGTGACTGAACTCTAGTTGTAAGATTCCATTCATCCTGGGCCAAAACAAGAAACCATCTCCAAAGTTCTCGTTTCTATGAATCCTGTATGAATCTGCTTCACCTCCAGCCAGGGGCTTCTGCAGGATATGGTTAAAAAAAGGATCATCACAACAGTACCACATTAAAAACAGAGAGACCTGACAGCGCAGTGCTTAAAGTCCAGTATTGCAGGCAAACTCTGCCTACAGCCTGGAGTTCGATCCTGATAAGAATAAAAATTGACTCTGCCTTCCATCCTTCAGAGGTCGGAAAAATGAGGACTCAGATTGTTGGGAGCAATATGCAGATAAAGCTTACATTGTAAACTGCCCAGAGAGTACTATCCCTGTGAATACTCTTAACCTCAGCCTTACTCTTGTAGTTTTCCTCAGGCTACATTTCAGCTGTCAATTTCAATAAAATATACTTCTGTTTCTCAGTGGAAACACAAGATATAGCAACGATTTGTTGAACTCCACGACCATGGAGGTGCATAGATGAAGTTGAAAGAAATGCAGCTTGCCTAAAACCACTTAGCATAGTTTTGGCAGTGGAACTTAAGAGACAAGATATGTTTTTTAGATTAAACTAAGACCAGTGATAAAGCTGGATATTATAGCTATGTTGCCTACTCCGAGTAGCAATGATTCCATTAATTTTGAACAATGTGACTTTCTCAGAGCTGCTGTTTCAAACTTTTTTTGTTGGTAGTGGGAAGCATTTTGTACTGAAAATACTTTTTATGGGCAATAAAGTGGGTGGGATAGAGAACATATTGTGAATGGGATTAAACCATGTTGATCATATAAATTAAGCCAGTAGCAGGATTTAATTTTTAATATTATATCTGCTCTTCTTTGAATATGTAACTATATTTGATGCTCATGTTTTATTAGGGGTGGGGAATACTTAGAAATCCTGTAGTTAAATATTAATTCAATGTACAAACACTTGCTGTTGGGAGAAAATGCTCCAATCCCTGAGATGTGACCTTAATTAAACCTTAGTGAATTCTCATATGTGATTTGGTTGCCATCTTCCAGGCTTATGTGTGGATTAGATTTTTACTAACCACCAAGTTTTCTATTTCAGCGTTACCACAAAGTACGTGTGGTACTTTGAAATAGTACTAAAGTGCAGTCTAATAAGCTCATTGTGATATAAAAGGCTTGGAAAAGCATATTTCAAGGGGAAAATAATTTAAGATAAAGTTCTTGTTGAAGTTGAAATGAAGCTTCTTAATAATAAAATGTACTTCTGTTTGTTTTCCAATTTCTACAGTTACTGGCTAACCAACAAAGTTTACATCAAGCGACCCAGCACTGGACTCCTTATGTATACCCTCGCAACGAGATTCTGTGATGAAATTCACCTTTATGGATTCTGGCCCTTCCCAAAGGATATAAATGGAAAAACAGTCAAATATCATTATTATGATGACTTAAAGTACAGATACTTTTCAAATGCCAGTCCCCATAGGATGCCATTAGAGTTTAAAACACTGAACATGTTACATAATAGAGGAGCACTTAAACTGACCACAGGGAAATGTATACAGCAATAATGCGCGAGTCAAGTATCAAGAGAAATACAGGAAATGAAGATTTTATAGAACAGCAGTGGGAGCCAAGCAGTGGATATAGCCCAGTGCACTGTACCAAGCCATCAGAACATAAGGAAGTGCATCAAGTCTCTATTACCAGCTGTTGTTTTACCTGTTGAAGTGCTAAATCTTGAGTGCAATGGTTCAAGTAAGTGCCACTTTTGCTATGAACAAATCTTGAATGTATACAATCAGTAGTGTTTACAAGATCCAACAATGCATTCATCACTTGTTAAAGAAGCAAATGATTTGCTCGCTGCTCATTTGCCTCCACACGAAGTCAGGCAAACGTCCAAAGGAATACCCAGGCATTGAAACGAAGCGAAGTGAAGTCGAGGTGGAATTCGGAGAGCAGTGGATCATATCTCAAAAGATCAAACAAGACACCTTGGTCGGAGGAATGCCTAACGTTGTATTATAACCTCTTCCTCTTTTTTTATTTCCTGTTTTTCAGATTGTCATGCATTTATCATAGTGTTTGGGTATTGGAACTCTGTAAGGGGTTTTAAAAAGAATAATATGAACATTCTAAGTGAACTTCAAGAAGTGGACTTAGAAGAATGTCTTATTAAAAAAAAACCTGAAAATTAAAAACGATATTGTATCATCTTGTTCAGCTTAACCTTAGTTAAAGTCAAAACTGGCTCCAATGGAGGGCTTGTTGATGCTGTAGTATGCAGAGCCATTCCCCTGATTTTGCAGGTCACAGAAGATACTCTATGCTTAACCACTGACAGGAAGATGTGCTGGCAAGAATGATACTTAATTCTAAATCCTCCTCTTAGATAAAGTGGACGGTGGAAAAGTCCTCTCAGAGGACTACTTTGAGCAGTATTTTTTAAAAAAGGATAACTTGAGTACCAGGGCTTAGAATCCCCCAGTTGCTTTATGTGCCTCCCAGGGTCGCCATATCAGAGAGATGTGCAGCATAGAAATTTAATAATAATAAAAAATGTGCTTCTGTTGGAGGGATTGATAAATACATGTTCAAATGAAAAACATTCTTCCTGGTTTGTTCTGTTTTAAAGAAAAAGCAGTTTGTGATCTAGATGGTGTGTTTCATATTGGGGCTCATGCATCTATTCTCAATTATTATTTGCCTCAAACAGCAGCAACCGAAGGAAAGATTTTCAAACAGAGGGTGGCTTATACCCTGAAATCCAAGAGGGAACGTGTTTTTGCTCAGGGCTTCATACGGCTTTGACTTCAAACTGTCATTTTGAAAACAACTATTTTAAGCATGTTTTTAAAGCACATTCATGATAATAAATCATATTGTTAAGGTCAGGAGTATCTGGGGGGGGGCAGGATGACAAAGGGTAAGGTTTTGATTGTGTGGCTGCAGCCACAATATTGACATTTTTTGGACTGTCACCGCTTCCTGCCATGGCCTCTAATAGAAGACAAGTTAAATGGAGAAGAAATCCATGTAGTTCGGCCCTATGGCATAAATTAATCATCCTCAAAGCATTTCATATTTTGAGCAGTTATTAAAGCAAGATTGTTTCCTTGTATGGCATATGAAAAGAATGCCATTAACAAGCAGGTGCCCTTACATTTGGTACCAAAGATTATGCTGATTTTTGTAATCGATGATGTATTTATTTACCTTGTATTGACAAAAACATGTACATTTAGTGCTATCACTGTGTTGCTGTACTGCTGAGGAAACTGTTTTCAATCATCTCTGTTTCCGTTAACTTAGTAGCTAGATTCTGTTTGAATGACAAATTCCTTAACTTGTCTTGGTTCTGTTTTTGAACATTTTATTGAATATTGAATATTTTATAAACAGAGCAAAACAGATTCTTCTCCCTTCTTAATTAGAATGTGCCCATAACTGTCATTAATCAAAATAGGATAATAGAAATAATGAAAAGTACATTAATATTTATTTCAGATTCTGTACTGACAGTTTTCCCCGCTATTTTTAGTTTCTTTACAATATATTCACTATAGTGCTGGACAATATCCCTGTTTTTCTTGACCTAATAATATTCTGATAAATAGTACCGTAAATGAAAAACCTCACTGCTGAGTTACTTTGCCTTTCTGCTTTTTAGAAACTTCCTTTTCTTCTACTATTTTGAAGAATTCTATTGTTGCACTTTGCTTCGAAAGGTTTTTTAAAGAATGATTTAACGGAAGCACTAGCGTCAAGCAGGGTTGTACACAGAATAGCTACAAACCTTAGTATTTGAAGCACATTTAATGACTGGCGTCAAAATTGCTACAGGGTGAACAGAGTACTTCTTTGTCTCCTCATTTATCTCCAATTTCTAAATAAGAGCAAAAGGAGAAAACTGCTGAAAAGCAAACACAGAATACACTTTAATTTGATCTTAAGAAATGATGATGATGTTCGTCCATCGTGTTCGAAGAGGACCTTGACATCTATGAGAATCGGGGGGGAGGGGAATGTCAAGACTTGCATGAATTGGATTAAAATGAGGGAGAGGTGCGCATAGTCAGCCTCATTCTCTCTTCCCAGATTCCATCCTGCTCCAATAGCAGGACAAGAGTCGAGACAGTTGGAGATGGGCTGGGCGCAGTGGTTGACCAGGGCGTCTTTCGTGTCTTGCCGTGCTCTTAGCATACCACATCGCTTGCAAAGACCGCCTTCATGACCGTTGTCCTATTCTAGTAGATTTCATCCGCTCAGTCCGCTGGAATCTGACTTCACATGCTCGGGATAGACAAGTCCCTATTTCACCGAAGGTCAATGACCCAACTGCTACTCTCAACCTGGTTTGGCCAGCCTGTCGAAGCTGTTGCCCGGGGTGTGGCTGCTGCGCATGCTACAGCTGCTAGGAGCCACAGGTGAGAGCTGAGTGACAGGTGGGGACCAAAGGTGAACGAGCTGCCCTAACAGCTGCCCTAGAATGAGCTGCAGTAAAAGAACATGACATGCCCCTACACCAGAGGTGCTACCCCTCCCTGAACACCCCATACACCCCTCTTATGAAGTAGAATATATAAGGAAGAATGGGCTGTGGATGTCATTTTCTCACCAATGGAAAAATCTTGAGCTTCTACCACAACCTTCCAGGTCTTAAGTTCTATTCTCACACTTTTCTTTTCTGCTTACCTATTTGTGCCTAAATACATACATACATACATACAAGATGGTCACGGCGCTGCAGAACCATCTATTTTATGATTTCACTTCATTCCTGGCTTAAAACCTACCTTATTAAAATCAGCTATTCATCTCTTCCACTTACTAATGAATTGCCAATGCATGGCTGTTATTTCAGAAGACTATAAAAGAAACTTTTTGGATCATACTAATATTCTGTCTAATCCAGCATCCTGTTTTTCATAATAATATCTTTGGAAATCTCACTAACATTTGGCCTCCTATAACTTGCTGTTATTTCTCTTCTTTTTTATTAAGGCAAGGATGAAGTTATTTGAGCTTGATAAAGCGGATGGGAAATGGTAAACTACATAACGTATTGTTGGTGTTACTGAGCTTGAGTAGCAAGCTTGTGAGAAATGTATACATGCCAATGCTAAGAATTTAGTTGCTGCTTCTTTTTCACTAGAAAAAGTATTTGATTCCTGCAGCATTATTTTAACTGGTAGCTATTTTCTTGTTCTAAAAAAAAAAAAAGAACAAAACAAATTTGTTGAAGTGACTTGTTGTCTACTCAACCAGCACAAACTTTTATTTTGATGAGGCATTGAAGCTAGCAAATTATACTCTTTCTTGTTCACTCAGTAAATAAGATTGATCTTCCTAACAAAAGAAGTTTAATTTGTAATTTATGGTTATTTATAAGCTCGCTTGTTCGCAACAAAGTGAGAAAATAAATACATTAAAATAATTCAACAATTGATTGTTGTAGGATTTTTCCTTTTAGTTTCTAAAAAATGTAAAAGGGTATATTTGCAGGCTGCAGTACTCACTTTGTTAAGAATGATGCATGCATTTTTTTTAAATGCAATTTTTGAAAGAATAGACTATACACTTTAAAACTTACAGGCAACCATCTTACGGATGTTAAGACTAGTGCCTTTATAATCAACTTTATCTTGAATCTTAATATTCACTATCACTGGTTTGTATTATTATTTCATTATACAAGCTATTTCAGTATGTCCATTATAAAGAAAGGGCTAAAAATACTGATTAAAACCCCTTTTATGTTTTTCATTTCAGGAAAATTTAAATTTTTCAAATCAAAATAGAAGAAAGTTAGAATTAAAAAAGGATATATATGTGTGTGTGTGTGTGTGTGTGTGTGTGTGTGTGTGTGTTTCTGTTTTTCATTATAAGACATTAAAATCCTATGTGTAAAATAAGCCTCATTGAAGACAGCAAATACACAAACATAGATAGATTTGGACTATAAAAAAACAAAGCAGAATAAAACCTTCTAAGTTAAAAATAATTACCGTAAGTGATTGAAACTATCAGAAAGTATCTTAAGAACACAATACCTTCAGAGCCTTATATGCATCTCCTCTACTATGTTTGAAATTATTTACAAAGAAGTTGACATCTCTTCTTTGTAGACAGTGTCAACTTGCTCAGCTTCCTCTCTTATTTTATATATGATAAATTCAACTCCTAGAACTGCCTTGCCTCTTCTTGATTGTCAGATTCTACAGCTCTCGAGGAAAATTTGCCTGATGTTTTTGTCCTGGGTATTGTTTTTTATATGAATTGAAATGAAGATTGCCTTGAAATTTCTATCATTTCTTTAAATGCAACTCCTACAGCAAGTTTCTCCTTTATGCAGATCTACATTGTCAATGATAGCTTTTGAAAAGAAGCAACACTTAAAATCTAGGGTTGGAGATGCAATGCCTGCAGGCACCATAAAATACGGTGCTTCACAAAGCATCAAATTTTAGATAGACACTAAAATTAAAGACTTAAAAACTATTGTAATAATAAAAACAAAGACTGTCAAACTCAGGATATTGGTATTGCTAAATGGGACAATCTCCTGCGATTTCAGTAATTTTTAATTGAGAAAATTTGACTAGAGCTCCAGGAGAAGAAAAGGTAATCAGAAAATATACAGAAAGATTTTGGCCATACATACTAATAATGCATTCAAATAATAGGTGACATCTTTGTGGTCCTTGTGAAGAATAAATGGAAGTTTCTCTTCATTTTTGCTCTTTTCCATACCACGTTTTACTGCCAGGATTCTGGATGAATAGACCAATATTTTCCCCATTATTATTGCCCAGCACTATATCCAACAAATACCCAGGTGCAAAATTAGATCACTTGATACAAAATCTACGGAGTAACCTTAAACTATGAAATTAGAAAGGGAATTTGTGTTCATTCAAGAATGTTTTTTCCTATGAATGTAAATCATAAATCAGTGTTTATAAATTGGAGGTTCTGTTAGGAACTTTATAGTTTCTGAGATTAGTGATGATAAATGTACAATGAAATCTCATTTAAGTGGACTAATAGGTATTGGGAGTTATTAAGAACTATCCATTAAGTTAGAGATTTCTCATAGACCATTATGTAAATGATGAAAAGTATATCATTTGTGTCAATTTATATTATTTGCATAATGATTACTATTATGCAAATGATGTTAATGTGAAAAGTTCCTCCATTCCATGTAAAACTATTTAATCAAGATCCAGTTAATTAAGGTTTTTCTGTTCTTGTTTTTTCAAGTCATGCTTACTTGAAATTGATGCATTAAAAGCAATAGAAGGCAGGATAAGTTTGATTCACAATTTATTTGGTCAGCTTGCATCTTCCAAACTTATAGGGGGGTTAAAATTCATGTGTACGACAGTTTCCATACATTTTTATAAAGCCGCTTAGAAAAAAATGTTAAGAAAATATACGCTAGGGATATAAGACACTATATAATGCTTATATTGGAAAAATTGGTACAACTGAGAAGAAAATACATGAATTATTTGCAAAAATGCATATATTACAAAAGGTGTAGCTAAATATAGTAGAAAATTTTGCAAGGAAATGTGTAGCAATTTTCATACTTTAGAAAATTCAGAAACTGGTGCAAGAAATAAAATAAGGTAATAAAAATGAGTAATTTAATAAAATTTTATATTTGTTGATTTAAAATAGCCATGTATAGAAACTGGAAGATATTTCAGTGTTGGTTAAGTTAATTTCTAAACATGTTTGCATCAGTTTTTGAATATTTTTATGAATAAAATATTGTCCAAAATTCATGCTTTTCTATATCATATATTTCTTGTATATTAAATGCTCTCTTTTTTTGCAAATAATTTATCCATATGGTACTATATGGGTTTCTGAATATTTTTATTTTTTATGTGATGTTCAATTGCATATTATCCTGCAAAATTCTAAAAGCACCAGGTACAACACAGATTTATTCTGTTCTATGTTTTAACTTTTAAGGGTATTCACTGAGAAGCTTACATAATTCTAGTCAAACACATTTTTCCTTCATTCCTAGCTATAATTAATGAATACATTCATTTTTTTTCTAAGCATGTCTTAATCAGTAATCTAGCCAAAGGTATTTGTGAGGTGTGCAGTTTAAACTGAACTGATCGTATTTTTCAATTTGCGGATAAGACACATAGACATTCAAAATTCTTGTTAACAACTCTTAAACTGGGCTCTGACTTTGTGCCAGTTGAAATTATCATTGAATTTACCAAATATAAAAGTTGTGTAACTTTGTTGGAAACCAAGGATTAGGTTGTAGTCAGAGGTGGGTTCCTCCCGGTTCGCACCGGTTCTATAGAACCGGTAGCAAACCGTTGGTGACATCACGGAGCTGGTTCTGTTGGTGCCAGTCCGTGATTGCCGCCATCTTTTTTTTAGATTGGGGGGGGGGGTTTGCTGATATTTTTTTCTTCTGCACATGCGCAGACGCTGAATTTCTGGAACTGTGGATGTGCCACCATCTTGTTTTTTGCTTTTGGGGGGGATTTATTTGAAATTTTTGGCACTGCGCGCACAAAGCACACACGTGCTCATGAGGCGCATGAGGAAGCGAAGCTAGGTAAGTTAGAACCCACCCCTGGTTGTAGTCCAGTGAATGGTCATCTATTAAGAAAAATAAAAACCTAGAAGGGTTTGGGGAGGGGTTGCATTCAGTACATAAGTTTATTGTCCTCCCTGAGGCATATGACTCTTTATCTTGATGTCAAGTGCCTCAGGGAGTGAGTCTATCGGTCCCCTTAAAACATTGCAGTAAGTTTGCTCCAAATGGACTTCATCAGCCCCTTTGCTTTAATGGAAGAACTGCCATTTTTGCCAAATGAACTACTTTGGCACTTTGAAGGAAAGGTCCACTGGAACACTATAATCTTTATTGAAGGAAACTATCATTTCAAAGATTTATACAGCATTCAGTATACCTTTCAATCTCTCACAGGAACAATTCCGTTTACTCCCTCTTTGGTTTTGTGCAAAGGAAGTCAGCCAATGGGATAGGAGTGTAAAATACAAAGCACCCCAAAAGTTTGATTATAACTGAAGGTATGTCTCAAGGCTCCAAATGCCATCCATAAAGCTACAGGGAAACAAGCACCTTTGTTTCTCCAATGGGAATGAAAGGGTCCATGCCACACTGGAGCTGTGCAATTTTATATGCTTTTTTCTTCCCTGTCATTATTTCATCCTATGAAAAAGAGCACTGTTGTCCTTAATCGGCAAAAGCACAATTGTTTTAACTGTATATATTAGAGGAAGGATATTTGCAGAAAATGCCTTCCTAAACAGTACTACTGCTGTTAAACTTACAGGTCTCATTTGTGTGCACTGTTGAGATGTATTCTGTCAGGATCATCTTGTTTAATGCAGTTTAATATTATTTTGTGTATAGGAGTTGCTGTTTAATTCTTTGTTACTTGTACTTGTAAAATAAAGTCAATTTCTTTCCTTTTCCAGTCCTTTTGTTTGCTCAATTGGGCACTTTGTTTCTTCTACAGTAATCAATACATTAATTTTTCTGGAAGGACCGCATTAGTAGATTTTTTTTTGTGTGAAATAGCGAAAAAATGCTGTAAAAATAATACTTGGTAGAGTCTTAAGACAATTGATCCAGTGAAATTCATACTCAACATTCTCTAATTCAGAACGCATGAAATATTTTGCACATCTCTAATATCTAGATCCAGTCTGACACATTTTATAGAATGCTGTTCATTTATTCATATGTAAATGTCAGTGTGATTAAAACCCTTTGCTAGTTTCATTTTTATAGGCGCTGAATGCATTAAACCAAAATTTTAATACCTGTGAGAATTCATTGACAAGTAATTTAGCCTCTCCTTTGAACATTTGTTTAGAACACTTTATTCCAATTTTGCAGAGAAGGCTTTCAAAACACAGTGGTTGTTCAGAAAATATATGCTAAATATTGCAGTGCAATGCTCAGCATGCCTGTAAGACAACTTGTAGCTACAGGAAGAATACAAAGTGGTGGAAGAGTGGGGAGTGAGGGTGACCAAAGTAGATTGTTAAAAAGGTGCAGAGAAAAGAAAGCAAAAAACTAATGTGTGCAAGGAAGGCCTGGATGAAGAGTTACGGTGAAGACTGGTTATAACAGTGAAGGCAAGTTTGTCCACTCCACCTCATTTACGTATCTTGTTCCTGCTGTACTTTCACAACAAGCACATGACTAGGCCCACATGGGATTCATTATAGTAGTCTAAACATGAAAAGTGCATTTACATTGGCTGGCTATCTCTGTCAAGGAATACTTACAGTTGTTATACAACCAAAGTTAATTTGGGGCACTACGGTCATGTGGTCTCTCGGTGAAAACCTTAGGAACACCACCAATTGAACTACCAATTCTCTGAAGGAATGCAGTCTAGTTTAGAAAAGCAAACTAAATGCCCATATTCAAGGACTACATGCCTACAAGCTTTTTGTTTTGTTTTGTTTTTATCGGGATTCAGTCTCAATTTCCTGGTCTTCAACATTTCATTGCATTCAGACACTGGTTTAGAATAAGCACAATCACTTTTGATTCAATTGTGATAGCGAGGTCAAACTCAGTAACATCAGCTCAACCCCCAACTGATAAAAATCCCCCAGCAAATTCATACATATATTAAATAACACTGGGGACAAAACAGTCTTGGGCATTGCACAAAACCGTTGCCAGGATATGATAGCATTCTACAATTTCACTTCTATGTGCATTTATTTGATTTTCTCATATATTTGTGTTAAAATTCTTCACATTAGCTGTCTAAAGGGCAGAGTGTCTAATTTTAGTATCTATCTATCTATCTATCTATCTACAGTATCTATCGTCTGATTTGTATATCTTCCCATCTCCCACAAAGGGGACTCTGGGTGGTACACAATAATAAATAGGCTCATGTCGCTTGAAAAGGACTAGGGCAGCAGTCTGCAGATGCAGCAAGGACAGAAAAGTACTGGCACTTTGCCATCCTTATCTCCACAGTGTAGGTCTTAATAGTGGCTCTAACCTGTGTTTGGTTGAGTTGTTTGTTGAGTGTCAGCAACGCTTTAGACATCTCTTTTCCTATTTTATCTCCCTCAGTGTCTCTAAACCATGGTGAGTGCCGGGACCCCCAAGAGAAGAGTGATATGGATATGACTTGAACCAAGGGTTTGGTTGCCCCCTTATTCGAGGCATAAGAGGTACCATATGGCAGGCCTGCAGTGACAACCCTGAGTGTTAGGGGTGAGAATTAATCTCACAGAGGCGATGATTGATCTTTCTTTCGGAGCTCAGACATTTAGAAATGAAACCGAAGTTAAGAAGACTAATAAAATATTTATTTCAGTACAAAAACAATAAATTCTGATTTTTTACATTTCTGCTATAAAATGCGACCACTCCCGGTCGAAGGCGAGTCAAGAAGAATATAATGGAGTATCAGGAATGCACACATGCGTACAAGAATATTATATCACGTGTTCTGGAATGTACCATTATAATAGATAGCGATGCAGCTCCCTGCATAGACATACAACTGACAATATTCACTACGTGACACAGGTCTCGAATGACATGGGATAGGCCCAGGATTGTCATGAAAGCCATGAAATCCTTAGTCACCTCAGGCTCCATTCACAGGAAAGGGAGATTAAAGTCCTCCAAAACTATTAGTCTAGGGAACTCAACTGCCAGCCCATAAATGGCATCAATGAGTTCAGGCAAGGATGTTACTATGAAGCAGGAAGACTAGTATAGCAACCATCTAACTCTGGGGTGGCCAAACCATGGCGCATGCGCCAAACATGGCGCATTGGATGATTACAAGTGGCGCATTGCACCCTTGCGCCTACTTATTTTTTTTAAATAGGTGTCATAACTGAATCCATCTTAATATTTTCAGCACCAAAGTGATCTCAGTTCAATTCGTTCAGCCTTCGGTAATGTTCAACTTCTCGGTGTCTGAAACTTAGAATGGAACTTGTGAGATGTTACTTTAGGCGGGTTTACAAACGTACAAATATTTTTATCGGTGTTGCCATTGCGCGTTCCTGCTCAAACGATCGCAAACACCGCGCGCTAGCAACACATCATGTGTTTGAAGTCACGTGCGAATGAGCGGCGAGCGTTCGATAGGGTCAGTCAGTTCTGAGTGAGCCATCGTGGCGTGGAGTTTGAAGCAGTGTTTTATTGAGTGTCCTAGCGTGGTTTTTGTATTGAGAGTGATTGAAAGACAGATTCAAGATTAAATATATATTACATTTGTCAAATTTTGAAATGGCGTAAATTAATTAATTGAATTGCGTGATTGAGTTATTCCTTTTCCTCCCTTAAGCAAAGCAGATCCTACCCCTATCCCTATTTTACAACCCCAAACGTGAAAGTAAGAAGGTAAAAAAACGTGCTTGAGTTGTATGGCGCATCTGAACTCGTCTGTGAAAAAATTGGCGCATGGTATGCTTAAGGTTGGCCACCACTGATCTAACTGATCCCTTGAGCCAAACTTAAGACTTGTGGAGCAGGACACCTGAAAGCCCTTGGAAGTGCCAAGAACTGCCTGGTAAAAGAATTCTGGAAAAACTGTTCAGATAAATGCACATAAGTTGTTGAGGAGAATCTTGGCCATTTGAAAAGGAGTTTTATTCTATGAGAATCACAAAACTCTCTAAGCATTCACAAAACCACTAATAAAAGGATCCCTGTGCTGTTGATGTTTGTCCATCGTGTTCGAAGAGGACCTCGACATCTATGAGAATTTGGGGGGGTGGGGTGTCAAGACTTGTGCGTGAATTGGATTAAAGTGAGGGAGAGGTGAGCATAGTCAGCCTCACTCTCTCTTCCCAGATTCCATCTTACTCCAAATAGCAGGACAAGAGTCGAGACAGTTGGAAATGGGCTGGGCGCAGTGGTTGACCAGGGCGTCTTTCGTGTCTTGCCATGCTCTTAGCATACCACATCGCTTGCAGAGACCGCCTTCATGACCATTGTCCTATTCTAGTAGATTTCATCCACTCAGTCCGCCGGAATCTGACTTCACACGGGATAGACAAGTCCCTATCTCACCGAAGGTCAATGACCCAACGGCTACTCTCAACCTGGTTTTGGCCAGCCTGTCAAAGCTGTTGCCCGGGGTGTGGCCACTGCGCATACTACAGCTGCTAGGGGCCACAGGTGAGAGCTGAGTGACAGGTGGGGACCAAAGGTGAACGAGCTGCCCTAACAACTGCCCTAGAATGAGCTGCCGTAAAAGGACACGAAATGCCCCTACACCAGAGTTGCTACCCCTCCCTGAGCACCCCATACCCCCCCTGTGCTGTTATAGGAATATTAAAACCCCCAAAACATAATTATTATGTATGGAAGAAGAGTTATGAACCCAGACTTGATCATATATGACATGAGTTCTTTAAAAAAAATGGAGTGCAATCGGTCTGAAGCAAAAAAAATCATTATTGAGCAACATTGATTGTTTCTGCAGTATTCCCAATTTTTGTCAAGAATCAAAAGCAACATTCTGAGCAAAGTCCCTTTTTTAACTTTAAACTTTCTTTGCTTACACCATAGCTTTATGGAGCAACAGAGACAAGAATATTTAACTATCCATTAGGCTGACAAATGAGTGAACACTGTAAAAAGATGGGCTGCCTTAGCTAACTCTTAATTTTGCTAAATTAGAAAATTAATGTCACCCTTTTCTTCTAAAATAAATGATTCAATCAGATATTTTTTCCCTATGCCTAATGCTTTTCAAAGAAATTATCACTTTTGAAGCTGGCTAGTGTGGAGAGAATAATTACAGAGCGATCCATCATTTTCTAAGAATGAGATAACGATATCTAATGTAGGGACTGTTTGTCTCTGTTCAGGTATAAAATTACAATTATTTTAACATCAATTCTTTTAGCACTGTATTTCTCTTCTCTTGAAGGCTCTTGAGTCTTGGCTCATAAATGTAGTTGCTAATGCACTGCTAATAATAAATGTTTTTTTGCTTCATTCACACATAGCCCTGATACTTTTTCATATTAGCTTTTTGACCTGACTATTATGCAGTGTCCAAGAGGCTAAACTGCCACATTCCATTTAGTTCAATTCATTTCCTTCTGCAGAGGAAAAAATAACTTACCCAATCTGCTGGCTGAGTCAGACAATACGACACCATGGCATTAATATATCTATAGATATCTTAGTGGTCTCTAGACTCCTATTTTTATTGTGTGTATGTTTCTTTTAAATAAAATGGGAGAATGAAAAACTTGCTAACTACTAAGGTAAGCATCAACCACCCTTATTTTTCTAAGTACCTTTCTGAGCCCTATAAAACTAAATGGTAAATGCACAGTTACTTCTGAGAGGAGCAACAGACTTCTGAGAAGCAACTTCAACCAATTGCCTTTTTGGGAGGTAATATTATTAATCAAGTTACCCTTACTTTTACCAACTGCGTTAATGGCAGGATATTGGCAAGATATAACCAATCCATTACTCTCTACTTAGAGACCAACAACCTACTCTCTAACAAGCAGTTTGGCTTCAGGAAAAAATTGTCCTGCAATCTGCAACTCTTACACTGCAAAAACATATGGACTTCACTAGGGGCGGGTTCCTCTTACCTGGCTACCGGTGCGCTTTGCGTGCATCATCACATTTCGTGCGCACGTTCGCTATGCATGCGCATCCCCTTGCACAATTTTGCTTCTGCGCAGAATCAAAAAATTGCTGAAATCTCATGCATGTGAGTGTCCCGTCACGAGATTTTGCTTCCGCACATGCGCAGGAAGCAAAAAAAGGCCAAAAATTCAAAAAAAAGATGACGCTGCGTGATGGACCAGCGAGGACGGCACCGGAGCCGTCACATGCAAATTGCGCAATCGGCGGGTCCCTATCGGAACGGCACACTGGACCGCACCGATAGGAACCCACCACTGGACTTTACAACTCGACCAGGGTAAAGCAATAGACGCAATTTATATAGACTTCTGTAAAGCCTTTGATTCAGTAGTACACGACAAACTTCTAAAACTAAAATCTTATGGCATTTCCGGATCCTGCATAAGTGGATAGCTACATTCCTATCAAACAGGCAACAAGTAGTCAAAATCAAACCCTGCACCAGTTAAAAGCGGTGTCCCCCCAAGGAAGCGTTTTAGGATCCACACTCTTTATACTATACATAAATGACCTTTGTGATCAGATTATAAGCAACTGCGTTCTCTTTGCTGATGATGTAAAACTATTCAACACCACCGACAATGCTGCTACCCTACAAAAAGACCTTGACTATCTGTCAGAATGGTCAAACAATTGGCAACTCCAAATCACAACTAACAAATGCTCTGTCTTACACATTGGCAAAAAAAATCAGAACACAAAATACAAGCTGGGCGGATACGACCTCGTAGATGACCCTCACTCTGTCAAGGATCTTGGAGTACTCATCTCAAATGACTTAAGTGCCAGAGCTCACTGTAACAGCAATGCAAAAAAGGCACTAAGAGTTGTTAACCTAATCTTGTGTAGCTTCTTCTCCAGTAATATTGAACTGCAAACTAGGGCATACAAAACTTTTGCTAGACCAATTCTTGAATACAGCTCATCTGTCTGGAACCTGCACTGCATATCAGACATTAATACAATCGAACAAGTCCAGAGATATTTCAGAGGAAGAGTCCTCCACTCCTCTGCTCGCAACAGAATACCTTATGCCACCAGACTTGAAATTTTGGGCTTAGACAACTTAGAACTTTGCCGTCTTCAATCCGACCTAAGCGTAGTACATAAAATTATCTGCTACAATGTCCTACCTGTCAATGAATACTTCAGCTTCAAACACAATAATACACAAGCACATAATAGATACAAACGTTTGGTAAACCGCTCCAAACTTGATTGCAGAAAATACAACTTCAGTAACAGAATTATCAATACCTGGAATACACTACCAGACACTGTGGTAGCTTTCCCCAAACCCCAAAACTTTAACCTTAGACTGTCTACTGTCGACCTCACCCCATTCCTAAGAGGTCTTTAAGGGGCGTTCATAAGCGCACCAGCATGCCTACCATCCCTGTCCTAATGTTCCCTTTTATTGGTATCCATTTCATATATTCATAGTTATGTTTATACTTATATCTGTTATTTAATATGCTTATACTTCTACCTGTTATTTAATACATGCTTGACTGAATGAATGAATGAATGAATGAATGAATGAATGAATGAATGAATGAATGAATAAATAAATAAATAAATAAATAAATAAATAAATAAATAAATAAATAAATAAATAAATAAATAAATAAATAAATAAATAAATATCCAGCAGAAAAATAAGAGTTGGGAGAAAAAAGAAGATTGGGCCTGAAAAGACAAATCAGAGGAAGAAGAAATATAGATTTGAAGTTAATCAGCACCGATGAGATGAGAGCAAAAGAAAGATGACCATAGGAAGAGAAAGGGGGTATTCGAGAAGGAAAAAGGGAGAAGATGAATGACTGAAATGAGCAGGAATCAATGGAATATGAAGAGAAGATATAGTCACCAAAAGAAACAGGACAACTGAAGAGATAAAGGGCCAAAGGAAATTAATCATACCAAATAAATGAGTGTTAGATGAACATGAAATATAATCAGTAGCACGAAAGTATATAATTCTACTCTGATGATTGCATATTGGAATTCAGATAGTTAGCTAGAGTCATCTAAGAATAATGGAGATACTGAAAATGGGGAGACTTTTTTTGCTTCCATTCCAGCAAGCAGATTCTTTCTTGTAGTTACTGTCATTGCTTCACAGGAGTTGCCAGCTTGGTGTATTATTCCTTGTTCCTGACAAGAATCTGAACATATATTCCCCAGCAGGGCATTTCAATCACTTATACTTGAAAATACAGCTCAAATAGTTTGCCCAAGAGAAAGAAAAGAGTCCCAGATTCTGTTACATTCTTCTAAAAAAAATTCAGTACACAAAACTCAAGCTATTACTACAGTACAAGGCCTCTTTTGGCCTAGGTTCAAAATGGAACACGAATTATATGTTACATTCCTTTCTTTGCAAAATCATGCTTTTTCCATGCTTCTAGAAAATAATATTTATTTTTAAAAAAAGAAGAGGTAATATATTGCTCTTCCTCTTGATTTTATATTTATTTTTAACAACCCACACATGGCCTATTCTGTACAGAATAAAGCATGGCTGAGGCCAGAATATGTTTATATATACAATAGATATGATAGGCCAAAAAGATTCTTCTTCAAAAATGCACATGGACCTAGTTTGCATATTCTGAGAAGAGGGTAGAAGTGACCTCAAGCAAGGCAGTCCATGTGCCTTCAGGGTTAGGCTTAAACAATAAGACACATGTCCCATCACCTAGGTCTCTTGGCTGAGATATGATTGCAAAAACTTATGATGCTCACCTGAAGTTCTGATGCCTATTCATCTATCTGTTTACATATTATACCTGAAGGCTTGATCTCCAGTGTATCAAAAGTGACTTTGTGACTCCGCTGATGTTCTTCTCACTATTTCCTAAGGGAAAAGTCCATTGAGAGAGAGAGAGAGAGAGAGAGAGAGAGAGAGAGAGAGAGAGAGAGAGAGAGAGAGAGAGAGAGAGAGAGAGAGAGAGAGAGAGAGAGAGAGAGAGATTATTAAAGTGAACTGGTGGTTGCAGCATTGATATAATCATCAAAGGTTTGGGTTTTCTATCAATGTCTCAATGGGCTGCCCTGAAGAGACTGAAAACATCTCACCATGGAAGAAAAGTATAAATAACAGTGGGCTAAGTAGGTCAGCAGAGTTTGAACTAGAATACAAATGGGTAAGCAATGTATGGCAGCTTACTCCAGCATAGCCACTTTGATATCAGTTGGGAGAGAAATTCCCACCCAACAGGATCATTGCTTAATTTTGGGACCTCAAAGTGAGCAAAACAGTGAGTTCCATCTGAATTTTTATTATTTTTTTTTGGGGGGGGGGAGTCATGTGTTGCTTTATATATATCCTACCACAAACAAAACAGTTCTCAGAGGTTTTGCCTTCTGGAAAGTTACAAAACAGGAAGTTAAGAGTGTTGCAAAATAAAGAACTAAATTTCAACACCATTTTCATTTCAAATACATCCTTCAGTCCAAATGAACTCAACAGTCTTCCTTAACAAATACAAATTATGTGTTTTTTCAGGCCATGGCAATATGCCCTTCCAAGTATAATAGAGGTACTTCCTCTATATTAAATTGATCACTTAAGCACTCTTATACTTGACCATCACACTTGCACCTGCTTTTAACTAGTCTGCAACATCTCCCTATTGCAAACATCCTTAAGTCATACCACCTTTCAACCCTTTTGTAGGTAATGTCATAAGCACAGGCAGGAACTGGTGCTGAGGGTTATAGAAAGAACTTCCAGAATATAGGAATTTCCCTAAAATTGGCCTGAAGACAGACAAGATCAAGAAAACTGAGCAAAGCTTGCAGAAAAGCCATCATACCAATATAGGACTTTTGCGGGCTGGACTGGAAATCAATTATTCAGTGTTTTTTAAATTAATTTTTTATTTCATTTACGTTCAACTTTAAATTAGCATTTAGGATTACTCTCCAGCCATGCATTAAATAACATTCTTGTTCCATCACATTATGGTCTATAACAATGTTTTTTATACTTGGCAATTTTAAGATGTGTGGGCTTCAATTCCCAGAACTGAGCTCCACACATCTTAAAATTGCCAAGTTTGAAAAACACTGATGTACAAATTGGTGACAATAGTCAGAGGGCTTCTGCTTTGTGGGTTTTGTGTGACACAGAGGCTTTAGGTCAAAGACTAAGCTCACCAGCAGATGAAAAAATGCTGTTCCCCTTATATTAGCATTGCCTATGCCTGTGTCTCACCATTTGAACAATATGTGGCCTGCCAAATCAAAATGTATTAATAGAATTCTCGCTGGAAAGCAGCATTTATATTAGAATGCTTTGATTCTATTGCTGTTCCATTTTATTGTTTCATAGTTCATATATATCTATATCATTAGCTGTAAGATTACATCAGCAATAAATCTGTTCTGCTTCTTTCCTTAATTAGCATTCCAGAAAGATGACTGTGTTTAACTGAATCAGTCCTTTTCAAAGGCAAGCAGCCATATCCTGTTTGAAGCTCTGCAGCTGATGCTTTTGTAAGGAAACAATATCCACTTTTTAATCATCAGTTTGAACATATGATTGCATTTCTTGCTCTTTGCCTATAATTGCACTGTCTGCTGCAAGGTGCCTCATAGGGGACTGTGAAAAAGACACAAGCTACTTGGGGAGACATATGTGTGCACCAGCTGAAGTAACAATAAGACTTCTGATTGCAATTTTAGCCTGGTAGGGAATGATCCTAAAATGCCACTCACTTCAGGGGAGATGGCTTTTCAGCTGTTTGTAGGCTAGTATGCCAAAGTTATGAAGTTTGGACAAATGGATGAGCTCATTTCAGCAAGTTCACACAACAGAGTGCCCAAGCAATTCAGTAACAGAAATCTGAAGATCTTAGCTTTTTTGTTCAAAGGCCTTTTTAACAGCAGAAATGCTCTTTGGGGAAATACGCTACAGATTAACAATATGAAATTCAATTTTAAAGCTTGGAACTTCTGCATTGACCTAATTCTTTTGATAGGAGAGAGAGAGAGAGGGAGGGAGGGAGGGAGAGGGAGAGAGAGGGAGAGAGAGAGAGAGAGAGAGAGAGAGGGAGAGAGAGAGAGAGAGAGAGTCTAATGCATGTAGACATTGAAAGTCTTAGATACTTACTCACATGGTAGTTGTCAGAGAAAACAGAGAGATGGTGAAGACTCCATTGCTTGGTAACAACTAGTGCTACGTGGGTTCGAGTCAGTGATTAATCAATCAGAATAGAGCTGGAAAGGATCTTGGAGGCCTTCTAGTCCAGGCCCCTGCTCAAGCAGGAAACCCTAGACCAGGGGTAGGCAAAGTTGGCTCTTCTATGACTCGTGGACTTCAACTCCCAGACTTTCTGAACCAATCATGCTAGCTCAGGAATTCTGGGAGTTGAAGTCCATGAGTCATAGAAGAGCCAACTTTGCCTACCCCTGCCCTAGACCATTTCAGAAAGGTGGCTGTCCAGTCTTTTCTTAAAAACCTCCAGTGTTGAAGGAACAACTTCTGAAGGCAAGCTGTTCCACTGTTAAATAGTTCTCACTGTTAGGAAGTTTCTCCTTAATTCCAAGTTGCTTCTCTCCTTGAGTAGTTTCCATCCATTGTTTCTTGCCTTGCCTTCTGGTGCTTTGGAAAATAAGCTGACCCCCCTCTTCTTTGTGGCAGCCCCTCAAATACTGGGATACTTCTATCATGTCACCCCTAGTTCTTCTTTTCTCTGGACTGGCCATTCCCAAGTCCTGCAACTTTTCTTCATATGTTTTTGTCTCCAGGCCTTTAATCATCTTAGTTGTTCTTCTTTGCACTTGTTCCAAAGTTCTCAGCATCTTTTTGTAATGTGGTGACCAAAACGGAATGCAGTATTCCAGGTCTGGTATTACTAAGGATTTATAAAGCGGTACTAATATTACACAGTTACATTTGTGAAATCAGGGAAGATTTGAAACTTTTCAAGTGGATCAGTGTAAAAGGTGTATGGAATTTTGTTTGTCAGAGGCCTCTAGTGAAGCTTTGTTGAATCAATGACTGTATTTCATTTTTAATGAGGCAAACATTTTAGTTACTTCTAAGATAGGCAAGGATTCTACCCTGTTCTAATTATAGAACTATTTTCTTGATAAATGTGTACATTAAGTTTTTAAGAACTGCTACAGCCTATTTATTACAGAATGTTCATCCAAGGGCAGTATACCCTGCTCAGACAAGATTTACACAAAGCTATCAGGCTTGTTACAATAACAGATCTTCCATAGATTTTCTTGCTTTAATTAGACAAGATCCACTATATAAGCTTCTGGATGCTGAGATACTGATAATATGATTTCTTGGAAGTTTATTTGACTCAACATTGTGAAGACAAATCCTTCTAGGTTTTGTGATGATTCACTAATCATGAGCTGGAGAGTTTTCCAACTCAATTATGTGAATCTAATGTGTCCAATTTACAGCTGAAAGAATTTGATTGAATTCAATGAAATGCTCTCCTAGGGGCTTGAAATTCAAAATTGGGAGTTTGACTTTAAATAAATTCAATTTTAGTTGCAGTGAAATCAAGTTGCTGAATAGGAAGATAGAATTGGTGTTAACTAATTTCTGTGTAGCTTCCAGAATGATTCATTGAGAGATAGCTAATAATAGAATTAAGATTCATGGGTTTGTTTGGGATTTGATCTGCAATTGCAATGCTTCCAATTGCAGGTTTACAATTTGTGCTTCAATTTCATAGCCATAACATTATCAAAGACTAAATTTCACATGCAGAGCATTAAAGAACATACAACACGTACAATATTAACTTTGGAATGAGTGTCACTGAGCACTTGTCACATTTCCTTAATTCTTTGGCTTGAAGCTGTCTATTCTAGCTAGTAACAATTTTAAAGTATTTCTTGCAGATGTTTATCTTCTCATATGTTACCTGGTCCTTCTCTGTGAAAATGCCGAAGACATTTATGCATAGAAAGTACAGTATGTGTTCTGTCATTGAACTATGATATTCATTACTGAGTAGCCACTGATACTGTATGTAATTATGGTTATATCTGCAATTAACTGTAGGAAATATCTATGGAGATTCTCAATTATCCAGGTCATAGATGTCCCAAAGATGCTTTTCAAAAGGCAACTGGACTTTTTTTTTCCTTTGAAAACTTCTGTTTTCATCCAATTCTGGCTGAAAGGTGGGGAATGGGAGGATTTACATTCTTAGCAGTCATCTAGTTTTTAGCACTCTGAAGGTTGGTCATTAGCTCTCTGATAGTCATTGAGGCCACTTGGGAGGTTATCTGTATTCTCGGGGTCACCTGAATCAGAGTGTAAACGGGTGTGAAACCTTTTTGGTACTGCTGAAAGGACTGTGTTGTAGGCAGGAAATAAGTGGTATCATATTCCTCCCCTCTGTTGAGAGAGGGCTGTTCAATTTTGATATAGATGGCCTCTTTGACACCTCTTTCACACCAGTGGTCGTCTCTGTCCAGAATGTGGACTTTGCTGTCTTCAATGTAGGAAATATCATAACTCCAACTAACAATCCACCAATCTTGGTTTTCTGTACCATCAGGATTTTTAAAAATGATGGTATTGATTAAATGTTATTTAATCACTGAAATATTAATTTCTTTATGTCAATGATTTGCTGTACAGTGTAGGCACTTGACAGATGATTTTATAATTATTACAGGTAGCTCAGTGAAAATACTCCCGGATTTACTCAACTGTCAAAATGAAGGTATTTGAAAATGTAATGTAAAAAAAATTCTAATTTACCTATAATTGCTTTTGATTTTTTTATCCATTTATGATAAACACCAATCAGTTTTGGTAGTGAACATTCAATGTTGGATGGATTTTTCTTTCTGCAGAATAACAGAGGCCACATTATTTTTGAATAATAGAAAAGCTTTAAAAAAAAGAAAAAAGTATAAAATTACATCTTAAAATCTTATTTTATATAATAATACTGAAATTGTTTCTAATGTGCTTTCTGGGTTCTACCATTAATTAAGATCAACTGCCTTTTATTTTAAATGATGACCCACTCAGAAAGTCATAACTGACTGGTATTTTGCTAAGCTTCAATATGATTTCATTCATGGATAAGGCCAATTATTATATCTTGTATTTTATTAATATTATTTCTAAACTTTTAGTCTCTACTTCTTGAGAAGCACATTGATTTTTATGAACTTCCTGGTATGAAATTGGTATCTAAGGTATTAATTGTTCGGCACTATTTTCATATGCTTGATTTATATACTGTAGCTAGAGAGGTGATTTTACCCGTGAAAGGTGTCCAAATGAACCTCGCCTCACCTCACCTCACTTCAATACATTTTAAAATAACATAGTAATTTATTTCCCCATTTAGATTGATGCATAAATGGACCCACGTATAATTCATTTAAAAACTGAGCAGATGAATTTAGAAAGATTATATGAGTAGGCAGTGTCTTATTCATGGCATGTTAGTTTAGATTTTTATTTTTGTGATTGTATTTTGCTTGTTCCTAAATGACACTGAATCCTGGGAGTGGGTAGTATATAGGTCAGTGTATATATGTATTTATGTAGGCATGTGTGTGTGTATGTATTAATATATTTTTATTTTATCTTATTTAAAACATTTATAGAGCCTCTCATAATCAACTCTGGGCGGCTCCTCATCAAAAGGAAACACAGCATAAAAGCCATATTAAAACTATAAAACTACTACCAGAGTCATGTCAGGAGCACCAAAGCACTTCCGGGTTGAAAAGATTGGATGGTGACATAACTGTTGCTAAGGGGAAGCCCAATAGGGGGATCCTTTCATGTACCTGTTAAATTGCCCACCAAAGTGGTACCCATCTATCTACTCGCAGTTGCCCACTTTGAAACTGCTGGGTCCACAGGAGCTGAAGTGTGTGACGGAAGTTCACCCTGTCCCGTGGCAGCCACTGGATCTCGAACATGAGCCTTCCGCTTGTTAGCCCAGCATCCTAACATTCTGAGGCATCATGCTCCAATTACTATAAAACAAAAAACATTAAAATAATTAAAAGCCATAAAAACCTGGCACCAAATCAAACTTCTGATCTGCATCCACCTAATCTTATCCCAGCACTTGGGTGACAAGCCAGGTCTTCAAAGCTTTATGGAAGGCTAGGAGTGTAAAGACCTGCTGAACTTAATACATTAGAGAGGGTCCAGAGGTATTTTACAAGAAGAGTACTCAACTCCTCTGCTCACAATAAATTCCTTATTCCAGTAGACTTGAAATTTTAGGCCTGCATAACCTTGAACTATGCTGTCTACATTCCGACCTAAGCTTAGTACACAAGATCATCTACCTTAACATCCTACCTGTTAACGACTACTTTAATTTCAACCGCAATAACACTAGTGCTATCAATAGATACAAACTAAATGTAATCTGCTCTAATCTTGATTGCAGAAAATACGACTTTTGCAATAGAGTAGTAAATGTCTGGAACACTTTATCTGATCCTGTTGTTAGGTTCTCTAACCCCCATACCTTTTACCTTAAACTGTCTACCGTGGACCTTACATGTTTCTTAAGAGGTCCCTAAGGGGGTGTGCATAAGCGCACCAGCATGCCTACCATCCCTGTCCTACTGTACCTATTTGTATGTACTCATTTTATGTGTTTATGGCTATGTTTTGCTTCTTTATATCCATTTATTTGTGCCATTTTTTCAAGTGTCCTGTTTCCTTGCTCTTGTTGACAAATAAATAAAATAAATAAATAAATAAACTTCAGGAAATAGAGTGTTCCATAGGGCAGGAGCAGCGTGTCCACCCTATCTCATCTGGTAGGATGGATAGATGTTCTTAAGGAAAACTGGTCCTGCAGATAACTTGGCCCTGTGCTATATAAGGCTGTAAAGGTGTTGATCAGCACCTTGAATTGCACCAGAAAGAAACTGGAAGTCAGTTCAGCTCACATTCTTGACCAGTTGAAGTTTCCAGGGATACTTAAGAACAGCCACAATGAAATCACATTGCAGTAATCCAAATAGTTATACTGTATATGGATAAAAACTCTTCCATCTTGCAGATTTTGGCATTCTCCGTGGATGCTGCCATTGAATAATGCTGCTAATATAACCCATAAATGTCACTACTCCTGATTGAAATGAACCATTACATATAAGATCAAAATTACGTTATTCTTCAGCAAATAACAATTCATTTGCCTTTTTTCCATGAACCTAATGTGTCTTCACTTAGCTATCCTTATCTATAAAAGGATTTGCAATACATGTTCTATTGTTGGTGTTTGAAATGGTCTCTTTAATGAAAAAAACCTTGGTTTATTCTAATTGGAATATCACTGTCAAATGCAGAGGCATCCATGGGGATGGGGAAAACATCAAAATGATAGCTGTAATCAGGCAAACAAAGTCCTGCCCTTTTAATGTTTGTTGCATGCAAAAAGGGAGTGTGCTTTGCTTGCCTAATAGCAATCTTGACTGTTTTGACCCACTGCTTACATGATATTAAGAGAAATTATCACACTATTTTTTTTCCAACACCTTCCCCCTTTTGACTCCTACATAATATCTAAATCAACTGACTTTCTATTTGTTGTGCAAAGAAATAGCCTTGGTTGCCTTGCAGAATCAACCATGGTCTTAAAATCCTTTCCATGTGTTTAGCATGAGTTCTATGTTCATTAATTACATTTTTGTCCTATGAGTTTTCCTTCTGGTATCTCTACCTCTTGAGGTTAAATGCCTTTAATGTGGAAAAAATACGCATACAGAGGGAAATCAGTGGAATATACACTTTCAGTTTATATTTAAACAGTTTTGAGAAAAAGGAAAGAGGAAAAGAGCTTGAACAGATATTAGCGCTTGAACTGATTTCTCCAGACATCTGCTCCTTCTTTGGGCTGATTCAAAATGTTGAAAATGAAGGAAAATATATTGTGAGGTTCTTCCTATTCCACAAGGTTGGATTGGAAATTTAATTCACTTCTAAGAAACTGTGATTCCCTTGACTACCTCTTTTTATATCTCTAGCCAACTAAGCTTTACTAAATTATTTTAGGGATTTTTAAAAACTTATTTCACTATAGAAGTGATGAGCAGATGGCTTAGTTGAACAAATTAAGTGGTTTACAGGGATTACTTGGTCTTGATTGCTTCAGACTTAGAAAAAAGAATTGATTACAGAAAGGGTGGTTGCTTTGCATAGACACCGCATGCGAACTATTAAGCATCCACAAGATTATTTTAGCGGGAAAGTTGGCCCTGGGCATTTGATCAGCAGCTTTTGTTTTATGCTTCCACATAAAAACGAGTCTTCAGTTACCTCTCACGATCTGAATATTCTCATCTCACCAGGCGAAATGCTCATGTTTATTCATGACAAAGTGAAGAACCTGTATCTTTTAAAATCAAACAATATATTTCTGAAGTAAAAGTTTGAATGAATGAAATTTAAAAGATGTCTTATTTCACTAAGCACTTTTATGCTAAAAGGTAATAAATAATAAACAACTAAAAAAGGTTTGCATATGTATTGAGGTGTACAATATAATAAAGAGGCATATATCACTTCTTGGGTTCTGTTATTTACTGGTCCTTAACACCAATAAGACCAAGGAGTTTATGGTGGACTATAGAAGGAATAGATCAGATATCTAGCCCTTGGTTATCAATGGAGACCAAGTGGAGCAAGTGGCTAGTTTTAAGTTTCTGAGTGTTATCATAAAAGAGGACCTGATCTGGGGCGCTCACATTGCAGCACTGGTCAAAAGGGCCCAGCAGAGATTATACTACCTGAGACTTCTCAGGAAAAAACAATTGAATGAAAAATTGCTGGTGACCTTCTACCGCTGCACTATAGAGAGTATTTTAACTTAATGCACCTGTGTATGGTTTGCCAATTGCACAGTGGCAGATAGGACAGCGCTCCAGAGGGTTAACATCATTGCTCAGAGGATCATTGGTTGCCCTCTCCCTTCTTTGGAAGAGCTTTATAGCTCCTGCTGCCTTAAGAAACATTCTTAAAGATCCATCTCATCCTGGGCACCCTTTTGTTTGAACTATTACCACCTGGCGGTACAGGACAATAAAAACAAGGACAGATAGGTTGAAAAAACAGCTTCTATCCCAGAGCAGTAACTATATTGAATTCTACTGTGTAGTGCAATATTAATGCAATATCAGGGGTTTTCAGTTCAATTGTATAGAATGTGAAGGATGTGTGTTTTTGTTTTATTTTTTATGTATAATGTACACTGAAGATGGCATTTAATTTTGTTGTACGAGGTGCAATGACAATAAAGTAAAGTAAACTAAACTGTTTTCAAATACATTTGAATTTAGATTTAACTGCTTCATTTCCTTGTGTTTAACTAGAACTTGCAATGGGTACACACACATACTCAATCTTTAAGAAGTTATACAGTAGGTAAATTAATAAGCACTGAGAGAGAAATGTGTTTGAGCAATCAAATATTCTTAGAAAAGGAACTGCTCCCAATTTGCCCACTTATCAGGCGATAATTCCATTTTACCTGCAGAGATATAATTAGTATGAAGTTCTTGGTTTTATCTCCCAAATCTGAAACTGTTGTCTGCAGGCTGAAAAATTATAAGAAATGAAGAGATGTAATATTTATGATCTCATCTGATCACAAGTGGGACTGCCACAATCCATAGCTAGAACTGTTCATTTTATTTCAATCTCACATTGGCTCCAGAGAGCATTGAAACCACTCAAACATACTAGCTACAATGTGGTTTCTTTAGCAAAGATGAATTAACATAACTAGCTCCAGTACTACAGTTTAATCATACAGTAGAAATGAATTGGCAGACTGCATGTTGTATGGTGGAGAAAACCATACCTATAACATGAGAGCCCAAAAATATTTTCTCGTATAATAGCTATTAAACGCAGAAAGTGGAGGGTGGGTTTGTGGGGGAAAAGCTATATATCTTTTCCCACCTGCTTTTTAACCTAGCCTATTGCTTTTGGATTGAAAGAAAGATGCATTTAATCAGTGTTGTACTAAGATTCAGTTGCCAATCCAGTCAATTTATGTAGTGAAATGGGAGGTGTTAAAACAGCATTTTGGACTAGTCTTGATGGCAGAAGCTTGTAGCTTAAATAAAAGTACATGCTTCAAAGCCAAAAGGAATTTCATGGAGACCTGAAGAAGCTAATCCACTGAAAGGTAGACCTGATTTTTTTTGAAGTTAATGTGCAACTAGACACATGCTGTTTGGAAAAAAAACTGGTGCACTGAATGATATTTCTATGCGATTTAGAACATGATTTGAATAAAAACAGGAGTTGTAGAAATATATGAGAAATAAGATAAAGAAACAGAAAATGAAGTTTGCATTCCATTCCTTACAAGATATCTTCCTTTTTCTTCCTTATTCCTTCTCTCCTGATTCCTGTGTTCTTCATTCATTCACATTTTTAAGTACTATGCTATGGTGGATTTTTTAAAAAAAATTTCAAAAAAATTTGGAAAATGTTTTGGATTGGATGCCATATTCTCTGCAGCTGGAAAAAAGGGTTATAGCCAATTCTTCTGTAGTTAATTTGAATTAAACCATTGCTATGACTTGATTGTATCTTTATCAATCAGAGTTTAGCATCTCTTTAATCTTTACAATACAAGTATATAAGTATATAAAAGACTGTCAGATAGTACTATTAATTTTTGAGTTTGGAAATGTGCTGAAAATCACTCAGTAACAGTACACTGTATACTCTTTCTTTCCTTTGTTACCATGTATTAATTTTGGGCTCTGTTGTTTTATAGTATATTACATTTATTTATACTTTTATAATAATTTATTCATTTTTTTTACCTTTCAATATAATGTCTTAGCCATATAATTCTCTAGGAATTACAGTACATGATGCAGTAAATCCCTAATGAAAAGAGATTCATAATATACGGTAAAACTATAAAAATAACACCAAACAAAAAACATCACAAAACACTAAACTGTTAGGGTTCAGTCAGTGAATCTAAATAGCTAATATAATTGGCCAAAAACAGATAAAAGAGGAGGTCAATTTAAATGCCCACAAGATTTCTTTAACCTGTTGCCATTCCCCAAATCTTAGAGTAAAGAATTGAAAGAAGGATTTTAAGAGATGACTTTAGATGTACCTAGGAAAAGAGATTCTATCAAATAATTAAATCCTAAACCATAGTAAGCATTATAGATCAAAGCGTTTAAACCTAACTTGATCTTGATGGGCATATCAGTTGCATCTACTAATTAGCCAGGCTCGGGGCATTCTGCTACTTAGATACTGTGGCCCCTCTACAATCTGAGAAATTGATTAGATGTCATGAAGTTGGTGTTGACTCTCAGCGACCACATGAATATATTTTCTCTAGAAGCACTTATTTTATCTATAAAGTTTAAAATGGTGAAATTGTTCTAGGGACCAACGTTCCCTGTAAGAGGAAAAAACGGTGCGCGGCGTTCTCATTTCATCTGCGCGGCCGCGCATGCGCACAGCCTCTCCCATTAGGAAATGCCGGCAGGAAGTTAGAAACTTCCGCGCAACGTTCTCTGATCACGTGGGTGGCCGCGCGGGCACGCACCTTAGAGGGAACAGTGCTAGGGACCCATCTGATTCAACAAAGCATCAGTGATGACTAAGTTAGTTAGTTTACTTTTTTTTAAATGCACAGAACAGAGTATAAAAGCTTTAAAGTAGTTGAGGAAACCAGACATGCCACTCATATATACATGCAGGACAACATAAGAGTTTGGCAGATACCCAGAATTCTTGTCATTGTGGTGTGTGTGTGTGTGTGTGTGTGTGTGTGTGTGTGTGTGTGTGTGTGTGTGTGTGTAACATTTTTTGCTGATAAATGAAAATAAAGGGAGACTATTATAGATCTATTTCAAGCTATTTTGCTCTCGTCAGATAGCCGTACCTTTAGTGGGATTTGAACCTGGGCAGTCTGCTTGTAAAGCAGCAGTTTTAACCTCTAGGCCACAAGGTTCTCTTCCCTATCAGCTCTTCACCAGGAAAGGGTTATAAATGTTTTTTTTTTCTGTCGAGTCATCCTGGTGTATGGAAAGAAATATCACAGCTTCCTTTTGCCTATATCTATATCTATATCTATATCTATATCTATATCTATATCTATATCTATATCTATATCTATATCTATATCTATATCTATATCTATATCTATATCTATATCTATATCTATCTATATCTATATCTATATCTATATCTATATCTCTATAGATATAGATATAGATATAGATATAGATATAGATATAGATATAGATATGTAACACATTTTTACTGATAATGAAAAATGAAGGGAGACTAGTATAGATCTATTTCAAGCTATTTAGCTCTCATCAGCTAGCCATACCCTTACTGGGATTTGAACCTGGGCAGCCTGCCTATAAGGCAGTACCTTTAACCTCTAAGCCACAGGCTCTCCTCCTGTATCAACTTGTACCAGGGAAGGGTTATATGTTTTTTCTTTCTGTCAAATGTGTGTGTGTGTGTGTGTGTGTGTGTGTGTGTGTGTGTGTGTGTTTGTGTGTGTGTGTGTGTACACACACACACACACACACACTGTATGAATGCACACACACACACATATATATACATACAAACAAAAAATCACTAGGAAACAAAATTTATGCTAGCAAAAGAGGAAGTTTAGGCTTACAGGTGATCTACAAATAATTAAACAAATTAATGCAGAAAAGCAAGTGAAATTTAAACCTCTGTATCACACATTTCAGCTATTTACAATGGGGTCTTTCTTATTAAAAGAGAGAAGTATTTGAATTTGAAGATAATATAAAACTATTAGTAGAGTTTATTAAACACAAGCACAAAAGAGTTAGTGGAGCTTTCTAAGTAGTAATTAGAAGTAGCTGATGTGTGTCCAATGCTTTCTTCAGAATATTTTAAGCAGCAAATCACGATAATGCATGTTTAACTTTTCTGACAGAAATGCAGAAAAGTACATATCAATGCTCTGTCATCAATAGTCACACTAGGACTGCAGAAATCATGGGCTCTTTAAAAAAACCCAATAATGTTTCTTTCATGGTGTCCCTCTTTTTAAGAAGAAATGCACAGCTTAATTAACAGCAAGAACAAGAAAAAATGTGTTGTGATCATGGTATCACAATGCCAGGTAAGTTTTGTCTTCCTCATGTTATTTTAATATTACCAAAGCAACATCAAGAGAGATTGTATTTGATAGGATAAATTGGGTTCTTTTCCATATTTTACTGCTACTTACAGTAATTCATCTTTGTAGCATTAAAATATAGTTCATAGCTTACTGATCCCGTAAAGATTTCATCTCACCTCAAGAACAAGATAACATCAGACCGCAGTGATCAAATTTAACATTCTTTTCCTCTAGATAAAATAGAATATTCAGTATGTAACTAATAAAAAAATAAACTGTGTGAAACTCATTCATGGATAAAATATATTACTTAATGAAGTAAAGCAATTATAGAGCCCCCAGAGATTTAGCAATCTAAGAGGTCAATAATTATTTTAGAAATAAATGAAAGACGGGGGGGGGCAATTGTCTTGCGGGGGGGAAGTAAGCCTCGCTGTTAAGTCAGAGATCGGCAAAATTTGCAAGATACCAAACACGTACATTTATTTTATAAAAATAAAGCATCTCTGAGTGTGTATGGAGTATCTAAGGGCTAAAGTAATAACACAACGTGTCTACATTTAAAGTATACTTATAAAAAATGCAAATAGCAGCTACAGAATTGACAAAGAAACAGAAAGCAGACCAAAGTATAATAGGAGATGAGGAAAGCATTTTAATTATCGGTAGATTTTTGTCCAATAAAAAATAACAGCTTCAAAGTAGAAGCCATCTTCAGGAGCATGGCAAGAGAGAAAAGAGTTGAATTTTCTACCCCAAGTGCCACAAAACCAGTAATGAGGATTTAGTTTGGAGTTGTAGTAGCTGCTATTATTTGCGCAGACTAAAGAGTTACTAAGAGAAAAGCCACATCTGATTGCCAGTTCAAAACAGTGGAGAAGACAAGGTATTATGCTAGGACTGGAGAGAGAAGTATTGAAATCCTCCTTCAGCCATGGAAGATCATGAAAGGAAGACCATTTTCCATTCATCTTGACCTCATAGCATCGCCATTGCAGGAGAAAATGGAAGGGGAAGAACCATGTATCTGCTTGAGTTCCTGGGAAAAAAAAGGGAATTGCAACTCTTATGAATAACGAAATCAGAGGAAATGCTGTGAAATTAGTTCTGCTATGGACAAACATCTTGTCTTTGCTGTCAGGGAAAGCTAGATAAAAGGAGAACAAATGCAAAGGGGATTTGAAACTATTACCATTTGGCAAAGAAGCCAGCAGAGACAGGCGGAATGTACTGTTCCCAATGTGTTCTGTTATTGATCTTTCTAAATAGAGAGAGTAAGGATTGACCCTGGGAATGTTTGTGTGTCAAAAATGCTGTATCAATAGGTCATCTAGGCTTTTTCTCTATCCTCTGTTTAAGACAGGGGTCCCCAAACTTGGCAACTTTAAGACTTGTGGACTTCAACTTCCAGAATTCTCCAGCCAGCTAAGGAGAATATGGAGCTATGGAGAACAAGTCTTAAAGTTGTTGTTGTTGTTGTTGTTGTTGTTGTTGTTGTTATTGTTATTGTTATTATTATTAGTCAAACATATACAAGATAGCAGGTATAGGTATAAACATAAACACAAGCAAAGTAAGTACAGATAAATGAGGACAATAGAACAATAAGACAGGGACAGTAGGCACGATGGTGCGCTTATGCACGCCCCTTACAGACCTCTTAGGAATGGGGTGAGGTCAACTGTAGACAGTCTAAGTCTAAGGTTAAAGTTTTTGGGCTTTGGGGAGGAAACCACAGAGTCAGGTAGTGAATTCCAGGCATTGATCATTCTGTTGCTGAAATCATATTTTCTGCAGTTGAGTTTGCAGTGGTTTACATTGAGTTTGTATCTATTGTGTGCTCGTGTATTGTTGTGTTGAAGCTGAAGTAGTCATTGACAGGTAGGACATTGTGGCAGATAATTTTATGAACTACATTTAGATCAGTTCGAAGGCGACGTAGTTCTAGGTTGTCTAAGCCCAATATTTCAAGTCTGGTGGCATAAGGTATTCTGCTGCGAGCGGAGGAATGGAGGACTCTTTTCGTGAAATATTTTTGGACTTTTTCGATTGTATTAATGTCTGAAATGCAGTGCTGGTTTCCGACAGTTGAGCTGTATTCGAGAATTGGTATAGCGAATGTTTTGTATGCTCTAGTTAGCAGTGTAATATTGCCAGAGAAGAAGCTACGCAAGATTAGATTGACTACTCTTAGCACCTTTTTGTCAATGTTGTTACAGTGGGCTTTGGCACTTAGGTCATTAGATATGAGTACTCCCAGATCCCTGATAGAATGAGGGTCGTCTACAAGGTCATGTTCTCCAAGCTTGTATTTTGTGTTCTGATTCTTTTTGCCAATGTGTAAGACAGATCATTTGTTGCTTGAGATTTGAAGTTGCCACTTGTTTGACCATTCTGATACATAGTCAATGTCTTTTTGAAGGGTAGCAGCATTGTCTGTGGTGTTAAATAGTTTGACATCATCGGCGAAGAGAACGCAGTTGCTTATAATGTGATCACAAAGGTCGTTTATGTAAAGTATGAAGAGTGTAGGTCCTAGAACGCTGCCTTGAGGGACACCACTATTGACAGGTGCAGGATTTGATAGTGAACTCTCTATTTTAACCACTTGTTGTCTGTTTGACAGGAACGCAGTTATCCAAGCATGTTGCCGAGTTTGAAGACCTCTGGTTTAAGAGAACAATATGAATCAGCTGTAACATGAAAACATACATATGCTCATAATGCTCCTTCCTGCCAGGCTTAGGGATGTCTTACCAAGCATGGAAAAACAGTAAGTAGTAGTAAGTTCAAAAAGAATAAAATCATGAGATTGGAAGAAAAAGAAAGAAAATCTAAATAAATCTACTTTACAGCCACAGAATGCCCCATGTTTGTCTATCCTTGCAAGGTACCTTTGCTACCATTGTGTCCATTACATCTACCCACAAATTCATATATTGAATTATGCTTTTTAAACTCTCACCTTAATCTCATCAACACCATATAAATCCTTCTGTAGACAGTGTTGTCTACTGATAACCTTGATGATTATTTGTTGTTTTGGTTGTTGTGATTGTCACAGCAAGAGGAAAAAAAAAAGAAGAATGAGATCCATGCCAGGAACAGCGCAGAAAATATGTGCACGCTAGAAAGACACAAGAGTAGAAAAAGATGTGTCAAAAAGAAATAGATGCAAGCTGCTCAGCAAGGAACAGACAGGATGATTAAAGCCACTTCCAAGAAAAGAGAAGTGACATCCTTGCTGCGCTACCATAATCTGTAGGAAATAAAAGCGTCTCTTCTTGTCTGAATCCATTTTGGATGTAAACATAATATTAGATCAGAAGGTAGTGAGAAAATGGCCATGAGAAATCTCTGGCCACCAGTGGAAATAGAAATATGGTCTCCCACAACCTTATCAGCAAATTCTATCCATTGCAATGCAATATATTTCAGAATATCTGTAGATTTGTTAAACCTGAATGGTAAAAACCTGGATGAACACTAAATGGCAGTAGATGGATACATAAGATGCTACTTCCAGTGGCTAGCTGATGTTTTGCAGTTCATATTGGATAGAACGTAAATGTGGTAGAATGAACCAAGACTATTTTAATAAAACGGGAATAATAGATTTTTTATTATTGATTATTATTACTCTGTTTTTTTTTTGCATGTACACTGAGAGCTTATGTGCCAGAGACAAATTCCTTGTGTGTATAATCACACTTGGCCAAATAAAGTGTTCTCTTCTGTTCTGTTCTATCCTATTCTCTGGGATGGATGGAAGGATGGAATTATCATTATCTTTTGTTGCTAACATTAAGAAATGGCAAAATTCAGCAGTAAAATATAAAGTGAAATGGACAATTTTCAGTATAAATTAATTCTGCGAAGTTTTAGCTAACTGCTTTTCAGTTTTTGTAATATTTTTTGTGATTTTTTAAAACATGCCCCATAACAGTGAGGGAATAGGAATCCCTAAAATAAATCTGCAAACTGTCCCATGTGTCAGAATTAGTATAAAGAGAAGTTAGCTAACCAATGCACTGTCTTACTCCAGTTTTTTTTTCAAAAGTTTGTGTGTGTATATGTGTATACAGATATATACTGATATATATACTGAGATATATATATATATATATATATATATATATATATATATATATATATATATATATATATATATATATATATATATATATATATATATATATATCAGTATATATATATCAGTATATATATATCAGTATATATCTGTATACACATATATATACTGATATATATACTGATATATGTGTGTGTGTGTGTGTGTGTGTGTGTGTGTGTGTACCATTTTTTGCTGATAAATGAAAATGAAGGGAGACTATTATAGATCTATTTCGAGCTATTTAGCTCTCATCAGATAGCCATACCCTTACTGGGATTTGAACCCTGGGCAGTCTGGCTGTAAGGCAGCAGCTTAACCTATAGGCCACAGGCTCTCTTCCCTTATCAGGTATTGCCTTATATGCAGATTATAGCTTAATTGGCCACAGTTCTAAAGTTCAGACAATTAGAGAGATGATAATATGAAGGGGGGAAAAAAGCTAATTTGGGAGAGGGAAGAGAAAGAACTAGCTCAACAGTTCTGCATGGAGCAAGAATAGAAAGGGGAGTGTGCAAAAGAAGGAATGGTGTTGGAAACCAGCAGAGTAAGAAGCACCCCTCTGCTGGCAGAAAGACTACCATGAATAAGAGGTAAAAGAGAGAAACCAGAAAGTTTAATACCAAGAAATCCAGAACCTACCCATAGCTCCTGGCAGCTTACCCAATGGGAATATGAGAGACGGAAGTTTTTTAAAATTACAAGGTGAATTACAAGGCTGGAAGTGAAACTTACTGAACATCTCAGGAGGGAAGTTGCTCCTTAGATCTCCCCCTGATGGTGGAAAGTTTGGTAGCAGAAGTGATGAAAACAAATTTTGTAAGAGTTGAAGAAGACAATGATTGTATTCTTTAGGGAAAGTCCCTCAGCATCTATGTTATAGCAGAGGCTACATATACATTATAGAACCTATTCATTCTATCATATGCTTTCTCTAAATCAAGCTATAAGTTTTTGTAATACCCATCTATTTCTCAATGACTTACTGACATCTAGCCATTGCCCAACATCAAGTCAAAGCTTGCCTTCCCAAGCTTTGCTTTCTGTCACCTCTTGTACCTTTTTAATCAAAATCCTGCCAAAATCTTCCCAGCTGAACAAGTGAATGGGGCCAGGGTAGCCTAGTTTTCTGCTCACTCAAGAACGAGTGGATGGCACATTAACCCAGCATTGAGGGAAACTCTACAATTTGATCTCCAGGTTGATTTGTATCTTCTCTCCCACTTCTGACCTGCTTTTTCAAAACAATGGTAGACATTTCATCAATTACCTTTCATTAAAAAAGAACCTGACTTTGCTAATACAATAATATGGAGGAGTGAAGCCGAGGAGGCTTCCAAAAATATGAATTATATAGTCTTATTTGTTTTTAAAAGAAATCAGAATATTTTGTTTGTCCTGGACTTGAAAATGGTGGGGGAAATGTCTGGGTTGTGGAAAAAAAGAAGGAGACATCACCACTCTGCTAAACTAGTTAAGCATTATAGTTTTTGGAGTCCCTAGGATTGAGAAATAGCTTCCAGGTCATTTTCACATAGCCAATGTTCAATTTCTTGCTCCCCCCAAATTTTTACAATTGTGCTTGCACTGACCACAGATATCCTTATTTACTAGTGTCAAAGTTAACAGTGTCCCTCCTAATTCCCCTTTCCTCATTGTGTTGCATATTCATTTTCTGTGGATGGGTGGGGGCAGAGAAAATACCCACCATGAAAGGATGTAGCAGAACCACACCTTCTGCTTAAGAATAATTTCTTATTGTTTATTACGTTTTACTGTAAAAAGGGAACAGCCATTGTGATTTTTTAAAAATTTGCTTGTTATGAACACTGGTGCTGTTTTTCTATGGTTTCACCCACCTTCACTCTAAACCAATGGTCTAACTTCAGACTTTTTATTCTCTCTCTTTATGGTAGCTCTTGCTTTTTCTTCTTCTTCTTTCAAATATTTCAACTTTTTTTCAGAAAAAAGTAAACCGCTATCCTACAAATAAAAGTATTGTAGCATCACATCTTACAAGCTTATATAAAATATGTCTTCATAGGATCACTAAATTCTCTGTGAACTCACCCAGCTGTGGCCCAGCTATGTCTTGGGTTAAATAGGATTTTATAATAATACTTCTGTTCAAATCAGAGGTATTAGTTTATGTGGTGATCGGCATATTGTATATTCTGTTGGTGTCTTGAGTCACGCAGGGATGAAATCCAGCAGGTTCTGACAGGTTCTGGAGAACCGGTAGTGGAAATTTTGAGTAGTTCCGAGAGCCGGTAGCGGAAATTTTGAGTAGTTCAGAAAACTGGCAAATGCCACCTCTGGCTGGCCCCAGAGTGGGGTGGGAATGGAGATTTTGCAGTATCCTTCCCCTGCCACACCCACAAAGCCACACTATGCCCACAAAGCCACGCCCACAGAACCGGTAGTAAAAAAAATTGGATTTCACCACTGCTTGAGTGTCATTTAAACAACCTGGTGAGTAAGAAATACCAAGAATGCTCATTTGGTATTTGTGCTGGTTTTTATGTTGCCTCAATGGGGCTCTTCTCTCTGGACTTTACCCATCAGTGTGATGGGCTAAAATGGAAAATTTGAGACTGCCCTAAGCCTCTTCTTTCTCTTCATGCAACCTTTGGTGCCTGAATGCCTCATTTATTGCTTTCTTTTCTCAATATCTGACTCTTTGGAAATAGAAATATATTCCTTCACTCTCTTTCTCTCATAGATACACGCAAACACACTGTACATTAAGGACTTAACTTTGCTTATTTTAAGCAATTGATCTCATAATGCCAGTTTGTTTATTGCATCTTCCACATCCTTGACTGATGATATCACTTTCCTAATTTTCTTTTTCACTCTATCCTACATTTCTATAAAATTCATCAACTAATAGCGAATTCTTTGTACTACCATCTTCAAATGCTTTTTAAACACGCAGCAATCCAGCCTGTAATCTTTAATTCTTTCTCTCAGCAAAAAGCTATTATTTATTGCAACACCCTCATGATTAGTTTATGTTGGCAGAGCCAAAAATGTTATCAGCTACACAAATTTCCAACCATTTTTTTCAGCTGTGTGTGTCTCATTTGAACTTCTAATTTTCATCCCATTCACAATAATGTGATTAATAACACTCCTTTTCCATAATAAATAACATCATTTATTTTAATAACTTTAACATCTGCATGCATTCTTAATAGAATATTTAATAGGCAGCATCTGGAAAAGAGTGAATATCTGTTTTTTCAACATCAATATCAAGGAAATTATGCAGATTTCTTCTCATATTTTCTTTTTAACAATCCAGTGTTTAGATTCTTTATCTCCCATAACTCCCTTGAACTGAATAGAGTGCAAGTATATAGCAAGCAGAAATATCTGTTTGTAATGAAACAGCTTTTTACCCTATTGCTCAGTTGATAAATTCTGAAATCACACTTTCCTTATCTACAATATGTATTTCAATCCCCAAAGACTAGAATCTATAGAATCAGCAAAGCCCCTAAATAGCCCAAGAAAAATTGTTTTCTGACCTGCCTTTCCATTTAGCAGCTAGTCCCGTGATGGCGAACCTATGGCATACGTGCCACAGGTGGCATGCAGAGCCATATCTGAGGACATGTGAGGCGTTGCCCTATGTCAGCTCCAGTGCACATGCGCGCACTGGCCAGCTGATTTTTGGCCTTGGGGAAGGCCGTTTTCACCCTCCGGAGGCTTCAGGAAGCTTCCCTGAAGCCTTGGGAGTGTGAAAAATGGCCCAACAGGCAAACCGGAAGTTTGGAAAAACAGACTTCCGGTTTGCCCATTGGGCCATTTTTCACCTTCCCAAGCTTCAGGAGTCCCGAGGCTTCAGTGAGGCCTGTGTGCATGCGCGGGGGTAGTGGGGGGTTGTGCGCATGCACACGGGGGCAGCGCGGGGTTGTGTGCATGTGCATGGGGAGGACATGGGTGTGGATGTGCGTGCACGCGCTAGCGCGCGCGCAAACACCCTTTTGGCATGCGAGCCAAAAAAGATTCGCCATCACTGAGCTAGTCCATCAACACTGCACTTGAGAATAGCAGGCAAGGGAATCTGAAACAAGTTGCCTAGAACAAAAAGCCCATTTTCCAGCAGCATCAATGGGCAAACTGCTTGAAGATGGGACCATACTTTGAACACTATCATCATCCTCATAGATTAACAGAGTCGGAAGGATCTTGCAGGTCATCTAGTCCAACCCCCTGCCCAATCAGGAGACCCTTACATCATCATCATCATCATCATCATCATCATCATCATCATCATCATCATCATCATCATCATCATCATCATCATCTCGTGTGTGTGTGTGTGTGTGTGTGTGTGTGTGTGTGTGTGTGTGTGTGTAGAGAGAGAGTAAGAGACTTTACTGCAATAGCCAAATTTTGAATCTGAAGCAGTACTAGAAGAGGTTTCAGCAAAATAACTGTTAGTTTCAGTGAGGGCTTAATAGGCCTTGTTTACTATTTATTGGATAAAAAAATGAAAAGTCCTAGAAAATTGTATTACTAAATTTTGATGATTTGTCATCAAATTTCTGTGGCACAATCTTGGTGACAGACTGTATTAAATGTGGAGCAGAAGACAGGCAGAAGATCTGCTATTCCTATTGGTTTTTTCCCCAAACCCATGAACACCTGCTGCCTGAGGAGACTGTCTGCCTAATGCAGGGATAGGGAACCTGTAGCTCTCCAGATCTTGATGTAAACCTCCGGTGTCCTTGCCATTGGCAACTCTTCTGGAATATGGAGGATTGTAGTTCAACAACATCTGGAAGGCTACAGGGTTCTCTGCTTACCTATAGAACTGGTTATAATTAAGTTCAGAAGAAAAACTTCCAGATTCCCAAATGTTATTTGCAGACCAGGAGTTGAATCTGGGAGAAGGGAAGCTTCTTCAGTTCTAACTTAGAATTATTAGAAATGTTCTAACTCTTCTAAGTTAGAAGAGATGAAGAAGCTTCTTGGATGAGAAGAGAAACATTTTCAAAGGAAAAAAACAAGAAGTCCAGTTTCCTTTTAGAAAAGCATTTTGGGACTGTTGAATTTACTCCAGTAAGTTAATTGCAGCCTAGAATGATGAAAACTGTTAATTTGTCAAACTTAAAAACATATAACTGTGAGAGAAATTACTTTGAATTTGGGAAAGTTGAAGTTCCAGATGAAAAAAACGGACTTGGGGATATAAGGAAAGTGCCATCATTCTATCCTGTTAGAAAGATCTCCTCTTTTGATTATATAATCTTTTTCTGCAACATATATGAATGTCGACTCTTCTTTTGAAGAATAATATTCTCCCAGCTTCCTGGAGCCAATTTCTTCTTAATGGGTCCCTATGGCAAACCAACTAGGGCAGTGTGCAACTTTTGATCCTAAAGTACATATGGCCCACTGAAAGCCTTGGGCTGCTCCAGAAGTTGCTACTAATTATTATTTTAAATGTGACCAAAGAGGAAAAATATTCATTTTTTTCAAGATATATAGAGTAATTGTATTTAATTCATTTTATTCAACTTTAATTACATTTAAATTCAATAAAAATGAAATAAAATTAGGGATTTTTTATATTGATCATGGCACCCATGTTAAACATCCAATCAAATTTTGGATTAGAGGCAGACAACCTTGAGATAATGATCTGGTCACATGATGAGTGTCAAGCCCCTGATGCCTTGCCATGACTGGGGGGAAGGGGGGAATGACGGTGGCAGCCGCGGGGACAGCATCCCGGCTGTGGGAACTACATGGCCCCAGTAGCTGGCGTCTCGTGTGCTCCTGATGTCTGCCTTCGGACCAGCATGCTCTGTCTTCAAGCGGCTGACTAGTGCTGCTTCACACAGGTGATTAGTGCTGACAGCGTTGCAGCAGGAACAGCTGATGGGCTCTGATCCCAGGATTATAGCCAGTCTCTTGCTAGCTGCCCGGTGCTGATTTCCGAATGACCAGAACAGCTGACTGGCGCCATTTGCACCGGCGTAGTCCGAGAGACCTGGGAGAAGGATTGACAGAGCCGGATGCTGGCTATGGGAGTGGGCCTTGGCCGTGGGCGTGTCTAGAGCCGTTTGAGGCTATTTACAGCGCTGGTAGGCAAAAGCTCCCAGCGCTGACTTGGTATCTATCAGAACTCATTCGTGCCGGTCTGCAGCCTCATTAAAACCCGCAGCAAGTAATCTTGTTTCTGAGTTTTCTTGGCTGGGATACGGACACCTGAGACTGAGGACCATAATTGATGTTCATACTGAACATGAAGGTGTAGTAGTCACATTAAATATTATTCTTGTGTTTTTCCTCTGTGTTAAACAAGAATCAAAGACTTTCAGGGTACTTCTACAGGTCATTTGGAGATGAGGCTCAAGCCATTCACTTCTAGTGGAAAGAACAAAGGTTAAAATATATAATTTCCCCTTTTTTATTTCTTTACTCATACAATATCGTAAATAGAAATACTTAACTTTTAACATGCCCATCTAATTAAAGTTTACATTTTTCTAGAAAATGTGATCCATATCATTTTGTGATCTTTCAGCTTCCCAGCAATAGCCCCTTCACTTACCAAGTAAGGGAGGTGAAAGAATTCAGCCTTTTACTGCACCATATTTGCTAGCCAGGCATTGCTTGAATTCCAGTAATTTGATTTTTGCCGATGGATGGAAATGACAAAGACAACATCTAAAGTGACTTTATGAAATTAGTCTTGAGTTCAGAAGCCTCATCTTCAAATCCCCCATCTTTATTGTCGATATGAAAAATAGGTTGGGGAGGATTACTGTGTGGTTTAGTATAGTCTTTGACCGTATAGTCCTGGCTGTCAACTCCACATTTACCCCTACTCTCCAAAACACCCTCCATCCATACTGATAAGTTTAGCACCCAGACATAAAAATATTGCCCAGTATCTCAAGAGCCTGCCAAGACTCTAAATAAGTGTATGTCACTGCTTTTTTTAAAAAAACTTCTCCGTGCCTAAGTACACTTACCATGGCATTATAGCTTATCAGTCAGATCCCGAGAGCTCTCACTTTGTCATTTATTTCTATGGATAAGTGGTTAAATGGCAAGTAAGAGGTTCATAAGCATCAAATGAGATTTTTGCAGAAAGAATGCAATGTGGCTGAAGTACTTAAATATCAGCAATTATAACAATAATCAAAGGATGAAATGTGTTTTTCTTGACAGTCAGGGAAGACACTAATGCTCTTTTCTCTCCTCGTGAAAGGTATCTATTATTATTTTTTTAAAAAGTGCTCACATAATGGATAAAATGAACACCTGCTGAATGCTTTCAAAGCAGGCTGAATTTAATGAGAGTTGCAGGTGCTTAGCGTCTCTCCGAGAATTGGCCAGAAGACTCCATAAACACTTTCACTTTGATCCCATGACATCTTTGCATCTCCATATCACAGCAAGAAGTAGGGTTGATTACTACTGCATAAAATGTTTAGTACTAAACCCCAGCATTGCCAAAGAAAAACAACCTTTTTAAAAAGTTTCTGGGTCCCTTGGTTTGCTTTTTACCCATGGCAGCGATCTTTCTGGAGGGCTTATCAGCACTCATTGTGAAAAGCAGTCCTGCTTCTAGGTGACAGCATATTCTGTGAAATTGCTTTTAAAAATTTAAATGATCATTTACGATTATTGTAAGCATTGCCTCATTTCAATATTATAGCCAATTATAAACGGATGCATGTTTGTATCTCTCCTTCCTTCCTTCCTTCCTTCCTTCCTTCCTTCCTTCCTTCCTTCCTTCCTTCCTTCCTTCCTTCCTTCCTTCCTTCCTTCCTTCCTTTTATAATCATATTTTTCAGAGTTTCCCAAGATTCTTGAGTTATTTTCCCCTTTAGGATTTTCATCCAAGGAATCTTTCCCAAGTTGTCTCTGAGTTTATTAAAATCAGCTCTTTAAAATCTAAGACTCTGGTATCATTATGTTCGATTGCTTGTGTTTGCATTATGTTGAATTCTAGTATGACATGGTCACTTTCACCCAAGGTTCCTGCAGTTTCAACTCCCTCTATCACTTCTTCTCTGTTTGTTTCCCTCTTCTACCTTTTGGACAACAAAGTTGTCAGCTAGTTCCCTCCCTCCCTCCCTCCCTCCCTCCCTCCCTCCCTCCCTTCCTTCCTTCCTTCCTTCCTTCCTTCCTTCCTTCCTTCCTTCCTGACAGGACATTTGTGCTTTTCAAAGCTTTACTATGGGCAAAAGTGTCTCATCTTTGCATTAAGCCCTCAGAGAGTCCAATGGAATCCATTGGAATGGATACAAAACACATGAGAAATGAAGAAAAGAAACAGCTATGTACAAATGTGAAGAGGAATAATAATAAAAAATATTGTTTATTCAAAGGAGAAAATTCCTGTGTATCAGGATCACTGGAGCTTTCTTCAGGGACAGTATTTACAATCAGTAAAATAATGGCTCAGTAGCCTATAGCACCTGACTGCGGGGCATGCTTAAGGTGGGTTGGCATCAAAATTGTACCTGTGACTGCACATTCAAAGCCCCACCACATTTTTTTATATGTGCCATGCTCAATCCATGTATAAAAGATGATGCAGTTGCAGGTGCCATCCTAATTTTAATTGTTGTAATTGTTTTCACCTTGTCCAATGGCCACTCATGCCTGGTGGACTGTAGCTCAGAAACTAAACCAGGTCAGGCCTGCCTAATATTTGATAAGAGATTGCCAGAATATTTCAGTGCTATAAACTAGACTGGGATTTAAAAATAAAATAAAATTACCAGGAGTAAGCTTGATACTGTTATCAAGAAAAATGGCTGGATATCATAAAGTCTCGGAGAATTATGTTCAATTCAAAGAGGATTTTAATAATCTCAAGCAATTGTATATGGAGAAAATTTATTTCACACTTATCCTACTTGGAACTTTAAAGAAAATATGCATATGTAGCTAGTGACAAGTGACAGAAAATATGATCCAAGTACATACATTGTACACTTTGCTTCATAATGGGTCCCTGCTTCCCTTCCTCCTCCTACAAATACCTATCCAAAACAGTATATACCATTTATTCATGTAATTAAAATATATATCCGTAAGACATACAGCTCACTCAGGATAGATATTACATAAATAAAATAAGCAAAGCAGGACAAAATCATAGAATCCTACAGCTGAAGGAGTTGAAAAGCCTTAGAAGTAAAGAAAATAAACAAACAACTAAATTTTGTTTTGCCTGTGGAGTATTTCCAAATTAGGAACCTCCACACCAGGAACTAAAGAGCCTCTTGGTACGGATGAAGGAGGAGAGTGCAAAAGTTGGCTTGAAACTCAACGTTAAAAAAAACTAAGAACATGGCATCCGGCCCTCTCAATCCCTGGCAAATAGATGGGGAAGAAATGGAGTTAGTGACAGATTTTATTTTTCTGGGCTCCAAGATCACCGCAGATGGGGACTGCAGCCAAGAAATTAAAAGACACTTGCTCCTGGGGAGGAAAGCTATGGCAAATCTAGACAGCATACTAAAAAGCAGAGATATTACCCTGCCAACAAAATTGTGCATAGTCAAGGCTATGGTATTCCCAGTTGCAATGTATGGCTGTGGAAGTTGGACCATAAGTGTTGGAAATGAACCAACAACTGGATCAGTTGAAACAAAGAGATTTTATTTTTAAATATTTAATAATAATAATAATAATAATAATAATAATAATAATAATAATAATAATAATAATAATAATAATAATAATAATAATAATAATAATAATAATAATAATAATAATAATAGCAGTTGGCAAAGTGCGATGGATCTTTCAGCCTGACCTTAAATTGAGGTTTGAGCCAAAAGCCACACCTTAATATTTCAAAAACATTACATTTTATAGTTCCCTGGTTCGACGCCCCCCCCCCATATCCCTCCTACACGGATACAGTTACTGATCACAGCTAATCCCGAGGCTCCTTAAAGACAACAGCATCTCTGACATGTTCATCAACACCTCCCCATAATTGCCCCTCAAATATTTTGCAAGCATAGCTTTTTCTTATCTATCTTCTTGGCATTAAGGAATGTACCCTTAGCATGGCCTCTTTCTAACAGTACTCAAAACAAAGGAATATCTGTTTCTAACACCACAATGTTACATACAGTATTTGTTCAGCATGTATTTTCTCCAACTATCTTAAAGCAAAATAATGCTTAACAAGTTCAACAGAGTAACAGAGCTGGAAGGGACCCTGCAGGTCATCCAGTCCAACCCCCTGCCCAAGCAGAATTTAATCTTCTACATTTATATACTATTTTATTTTTGAATTTTCTTATATCCTACATAAGGAAGGCTGGGCACCAAAGAATTGAGGCCTTTGAGCTGTGGTGCTGGAGAAGACTCCTGTGATTCCCTTGGACTGCAAGGCGATCAAACCAGTCAGTCCTAGAGGAGATCAACCCTGACTGCTCTTTAGAAGGCCAGATCCAGAATATGGAATTTAAATACTTTGGCCGCCTAATGAGAAGGAAGGACTCACTGGAGAAGAGCCTAATGCTGGGAAAGATTGAGGGCAAAAGAAGAAGGGGACGACAGAGAATGAGGTGTCTGGATGGAGTCACTGAAGCAGTAGGCATGAGCTTAAATGGACTCCAGAGGATGGTAGAGGACGGGAAGGCTAGAGGAACGTTGTCCATGGGGTCGCGATGGGTCGAACATGACTTTGCAACTAACAACAACAACACACCAGTTAGCAAAGAACAAACAGAGAATGTTATAAACTGTCTTTCAGAGAGAGGTAGTTTCTGGCTGAGAAGTACCTCCTCTTGTAACCCATCTATATTATATTCTGCCCACAGCAGGCAGTGCACATGAAAATTAAATGTACATTATATATGTACATTTAATATTCACAGTAGATAGGAGCCGAAGTGGCGCAGCGGTTAGAGTGGGGTACTGCAAGCCACTTTAGCTGACTGTGATCCGCAGGTCAGCAGTTCAAATCTCACGGTCTCAAGGTTGACTCAACCTTCCATCCTTCCGAGGTAGGTAAATGAGGACCCAGATTGTTGGGGGCAATGTAAATATACATTGCTTACTGGTGTAAACCGCTTAGAGAGTGCTTGCACTGTGAGGTGGTATATAAATGTCACTAATAAATAAATAAAATAAATAAATAGTGGATAAAATGTGGATGCATTGCACACATACAGTTTCATGTAACTTAAGGTTGATTCTAAAGTCCTTTGTGGGGGCCATAATGATATATCACCATACATTTGTCCTGGACTTTTTCTTCTTCTGACACTTTCTCTTCTTCTTTATGTTTCTTCCCATACTAGTACTGTCAAACTGGGGTATGATTTGCCTATTTAAACTTTCTAACAGAAGTGAAGGAAATTGCTGATTTTATAGCACCAAATGGCAAAAGACCCCTGTGATTCAACATTAATGTATCACTTTGAATTTCACTAAAGCCGTATGACTCTTTTAATTAGTTAAAGTAAGTAGATTTACACTACCTAAACTGGAAGCACTTTAAAAGATGTTTATATAGGAAGAGGTTCAGAGCTCTAAAGTATAGGAAAAAATGCCCATATTTTCAATTGATGATCATAATCATACAGTGATAAATGCTTATCACCACAGATCTAGCAACTTTTCGCTAGGAAGAACCACAACTGATTTATACACATTTCAAAATCCAGAAAAATTATCAAGATATCAATTGCTATTTCTTGTTCGGAGAGTATTGCTATCTATGTCTTTTGATCCCTTTTATATTAATTGCACAAAGCTGCAGGATTAATCTTTAGCACTGAAAAAACGTATGTGCAAAAGGGCAGAACGTTGCATAGATACAGTACTTTTTTTTTAAAAAAAGGAAACTGCTTGAGGTAAAATAATATGAGCTATCCACAAGTAAACGAAATGGAAACACAGTGGGGGAGATGTGTGCCATTAAATGATGCTAGGTGGCCACAGTATTCTAATCCTTTCTCATACCTTGGTAAATGCAGAAAGAAAAGAGCAAGCCTTCACAAGCTCTGTATCGTAAAAATGGATCATGAAAATGGAAAGCACGTATCACAGAACAATAGAAGCAAAGAGGTCCTGATCGTTGAAACAACCCATTAGCGGCAGCCTAGCCACAGGACAATGGCAGGGCTGCCAAGGAAATTGTTTGCACCATTGGCCAGAAGCCTTAGCCTGCTGCGAAGAAAGAAAAAAGCAAAACCAAATGTCACCCAACATTGTTAGCTGTGCGATATTTACTGCCCTTAGAGAATTAAAATGATAAACAGTGCAGCAAGGAACTTCCCTAGGACTGGATCGCTAACAAATGCATTAGATATGTACAGCAAGGACTGTTTCTCTGCTGTTCCAATTGGACTCCTGCACGAAACCCAACTCCTTTCTGAGGGAATCCATTGAAAGAATCCCTTCTAAGTTTCTAATAGCAGGCACTGTTTCTAGTATTCATGGATCAGTAGGACGCAAGTACAGTGCTTTACTTTATACTCTAAACATCTGTTAGAAAGGCAGTAACAACTGGAATGACCATGCAAAGATTACATACTGCTCAGGGATGGGTTCCACTTACCTTCGCCACCGGTTTCGCGCTATTTCACTTCCGCGCATTCTCAGAAGCAGGAATTAGCCTGAAACACAGCTGAGGAGTTTATCAGCTGTGCTTTGGGTGAAGAAATAAAGGTCGGTATTCACCCGCGGGCGGGCAGGAGGGAAAAAATCCAAAAAAAGATGGTGGCGCGCACGGAACGGGACCAACAGTGACGTCACCAGCGGGTCGCTACCGGTTCTGGTGATCCGGTCCGAACCGGGAGGAACCCACCCCTGATACTGCTTCTTAAACTTAGCATTGGGATAGCAGATTTAGCAATGTCCACTGATCACTATGTCTTCCATGCTTTGATGAGATATTGCATAGTTCAAATTACAGATAGTCCTTCAGTTTTATTCAAAGTTACAACAGACTCTGAAAAAGGGACTTATTATTTGGATTTGAAATTCCACTATACACCCCTACCATGGTCAGGTGACTACATTTTGGAAGCTCAGCAACATTTATGTCCATGCACAGTGCCCCACGGTCATGTGACTGTGACTTACAACATTTTTGGTGGCAACCGAGGTGGCGCAGTGGTTAAATGCAGTACTGCAGGCTACTGCTAGTTCAGCAGTTCAGCTGTTCAAATCTCACCGGCTCAAGGTTGACTCAGCCTTCCATCCTTCCGAGGTGGGTAAAATGAGGACCCAGATTGTTGGGGGAAATATGCTGAACTCTGTAAACCGCTTAGAGAGGGCTGTAAAGCACTATGAAGCGGTATATAAGTCTAAGTGCTATTGCTATTGCTATTGCTAACTGCCTTTATTTCCAGTTTCCAGCAAAAACTGCCCCACGGCAAACAATGTGTGTGCTTAATGATTGTGACATTTGCTTAACAACCATGGTGTTTCTTTTACAACTGTTACTTTCACTTAACAGCCACTGCAGAAAAAGTCACAACATGGGGAGAAGTCCTGCTTTATAATTATCATAACGTAGGACCAAAATTGGGGGCTCAGTTACTGGTTGTAAGCCAAGGAGTATCCGTACATTTTTTTTTCCAAGGTGCACTTTTTCAGCATAAAGGTCAAGCGACATAAACATATTCAGGTAATTTTCTTGGCAACAATAAAAAAAAGCAATCACCATTACTGCCTTCCTGGATTATCGTTTCAATTGCAGCTTTTAACATATACCCCTGGTATTCCTTGATAGTTTCCCATCCAAAGATTCCCCTTTCTCAACCCAGCTTAGCTTCCAAGCCCAGACAAGATTTGCTTTTTTCATGATGTGCATGAAGGTACTGTACATCATAAGTAATCTGTGACCTGTTTTATCCCATTTGGGGTGAAGGGTAATGGACCCCTCTGAGAGAGGAGAATTTGCCTTTTCATGAGGAATAACTTATGGACAAATATACTTCTTTTTTTATTTCGAATCTAAAAGAAACTCCCAGCAATAATTTAACATTAATTATCTGCATTTCAGGTAAGTAGTGAATGACTTTAAGGACATATGCTTGAGCTAGATAGGGCAGTTTTGTCTTGAAGGACTCGTTAATCAAACCTTACTCATATCATAATATTCTCTTAACTATCAAAGGTCTACAAAAATCATTATTTCAAGACCAACATGCCCCTGCTCTTAAATATACACATGTAGCAATCCTCTTTTTGCCCTCTTCCCCCATTAGAGATGTATGTAAATCTATATACAGAATTAAATTTAAGTACATTGCTGGCATAAATTTAAGTAAATTGTTTAAATTTAAGTGAATTGCTGGCATAAAAGAACATATTTTCTACTGTAACATTCTGAAAATGGAACCCTTTCCTCCATTTGATGGTGATTCCAATGACACTTAATCATCTAGCAAAGATTTGCTTCTTTTACTGGCCACATCTGAATGCCTAACAGCCTGAATAGTTAATTTAGGGAAAGGGGAGGGCAGGTAGTTAAAAAAAAATCAAGATGCGTGCAATCATGTGATTGAAACACATTAAAAAAATGGGCAGCTCTTTATTTGTGTAGTAATGTCTGCCATCTTGATCCCCCCCCCATACATATCCTTTCCCACAGGCACCCTTTTTCTCTCTCTGCTCTTGATATTCCTGTTGGCTGCTTTATGTTATTGTAGACTGTTTTAACATTGTTGCTGGCTGCTCTGAAATGGATTTTATGAAGGCAGGAAATTAATAGAAATAAAAGACAGTTAGACAGAGTTGGACGGTCGAGAAGCTTGGTTTCGGAAGACGTAATGAGCTTTACAAACTGGCCTAGTCTTCTGGCTTCTGGTTTTTACTTAAAAGATGATCCTGTGAATTTGAGGCGCACTAATGACACATTTCCATAAACACATACAGAGATTCATGAAGAAAGACTGTAATTATGGTAATATGGGATAGAGATTTTTTCCTCCTCTCTCTCTGCCATTTCTGCATTGCATTTTATATGCTGTGGCTTGGTTTGAGTTTTAAAGGTTAGTACACGATGAAACCTGACAGAGTAACTATATTTCATTTCACATACTGCTCTCCGTTTTCCCTCAAATGGGTCTATACGTCTTTTTCAGTAGACAATCTTGGGACTATTAAAAGAACCTTGTTATCCCCATTTTAAAAGGCATTGATGAATTGGTTGGTTAGAAGTCAAGAATAGGCAAAGTTAGCATTCCATTATCATAAGATAGAATTATGTCTTCAGATGCCTAGAAATCTAGTGCCATGGACCTAAAGAATTTGTCAAAAATAAATAAAATTGGACAGCTGCAGGCTTCATTACTCCTATATAAACCAGATGTTCAGATAGCTCTCTCTTTTGTAATCCCATACTTGTGGAACATTTACGGATATCATTTAGCTGGTTACATTCTTTTTCAAATGTTCATTAATAACATCCATATCATAATTTAGTAGATGGGATAAACAAATACATTCTGAAGTACATTCCTGACTTAGCAATATGTCAGGCAAAAAACCAGCAATTTTGAATAAAATATTGGCTGTGATTCCCATTGTTGCACTGTGATTTGGTGCCTCAGGATATGGCAGTCATATCCCAGAAAATCCAGCATAGCCTGGCCATCAACCAAGACTACAAGTGCAAGTGATAAGAACATTTGAACAGTCCTGCTCAAATCTTGCAGGCTACAATTGCAAGATTAGGCTGTGGGTTATTGTAGTTCATAGTTGCAGTATTTTAATAGAAGAAGTTAGCAATCCAATTCCTTAAAAAACATTGTTAAATTTAAATTAAACAGTTAAATTTTTTCCTATGTTTTCCTCATAGAAATATGGAAACTTTGAAGATCTCAAGTGGACTCATACCAAGAGAAATACCTGTTCTGTTTATATGTATAAGCACAGGTAGTTCTTGACTTATTATTTCAATTGGTACCAGAATTTCCATTTCTAAGCAAAGTGATTGTTTAGTGAGTCATGCCCAATTTTAACACCTTTTTTGCTGTGGTTGTTAAGCAAAGTACTGCAGTTGTTAAATGACTCTTGAGGTTGTTAAAAAAGGACACAAATGGCAATCACATGACCCAGGGATGTTGCAACTGCCATAAATACATGGTGGTTGCCAAATACCCACATTTTGATCACATGGACACGGGGACATTGCTACGGTCATAAGTGTGAGGAACCACATTATATGTCCCCATCAGTTTCCATGCTTATAATGTCTATTTTAGGTAAACAAGACTCTCACACAGACAGCTCTGCATTTCTAAGAATATTTTATCTATGTTTGACATTTGAATGACTGTCACAGAACTACAGTACTTAGATATTCACAAGCAAAACATCAGGAATTTGGAAGATGTGTTCTATTTTTACTTCTATATACACCCTGGGATCTTTAAGAACTGAATAGCCCTTGTATTATCCCAGACATACATAACATTGGCAGGAACTGAGGATCCTGCTTAATTTTTTCTAATCTAAACTACTTTGTTGTATACAGATGGGTAGCCCTGATATGCCAAATTCCCTGATAAGATTGATGGTACAAATGGTGATGCTTGAAGTGCAGATGAAAGATCAGGTCTAGCGAAAATGTTAGAAAACAAAAAAGTGAAAGAACAGCTAGGAGAATTGATTCTCAACTATATTAGGCTCCATAGAATTGTATCTGCTTCTGTTTGAGGAAGATTCAAGTCATAGAAATAACAGTTCTATTCAAAATTAAGGTCAGAACAGTCCAAGATTATGTACATCAATTCCACTTAATTAGCTTCTTATGTGTTTCACATTTCCAATACATTAACTAATTAACAGCTCTTCCAAACCATTATTTCTATATTCTCTGGAGTGAGCTGACTAGCTTGTAGTCCCTAGCATTCCCTATCTTGTTTTATGTAGTATTTAGCTTTCAAGACCCAATTCCCTCTAGGCATGCTATAGCTCTCCATTTAACATTCTTCAATAACATTTTTCCCAGAGAGACAATTAAATCTGTGCAATTAATTGGAGTTTATATAGTCCTCTGTCAGAATGACTGATAGCACAATATTTGAACCCTTCAATTGAAATATATACATTTTGTTTCCAATTTACAAGATTCATGAATCATGATCTTTAAATTAAAAATTGTGGTGTTTTTGTTGATCAACCCATTGATAGGGGTTGGCAATGACAATGTATCACTCCTAAGCAAATTTATTGGATTGCGTTGCGTTACATTAAATAAGAAGCTTGGTAGATGTGATGAAAAGAATGGGCATGAAACTAAACTAATCTGGAGAATTTGTAGCTACTTAGGAAATAAATAAAAAGGAACCAACATCATTTCTTAACTGCCTAAACACCATATTTTGCTTTTTCTCCCTTCTAAAATTGGAAATTAAAACAAAACTTTTTAAAGCATCTAGCATTCATTAAGAAAAAGTATTTTTTTTAAATGTGTATATGTGTGTATTTAATGCGTATGTATGTATACACACATCCACGTGCCCAGATATATCAATATTGTTATTAATAGTCACAGATGAATGACAGATCATTTTTCTACCACAGTGCCACAAGAATACATTGAGACTAGCATATAGTTAAGAAACACAAAATGGTTGCCAAGTGGCCAAACTGGAAAGTGCTGCTACTGCTACCATTTTGTTTTCAACCAAGAATAGGAGTCAGCAATTGTTTAGAAAATAAGTCTTGGAATTGCTGAGAGGGAGGCTAACTCAAGAAATTGTTTGGGAACGTCCCTCTCCTTCAAAAAAACCATCAGCACAATTGCTTCCCTAAAATATTGCTTCTGAATAGTCAAAAGGTTTTAGGAAGGAATCTGGGCTTATTTTTCTTTCAGTGGTAAATGTAAACCCTCCGCTATTAGCTGATGAGACCAATTCTTAGATGCCACATTTTCTTTGAATGTCTTCCAATTACTTTCTATCCATTTTCTCTGAAATGCTTTTTAGGACATGAGCATGGTCATTTAAGATTTAGCTGAATGCAGTACTATGTACTGATGCCCAAAAAGAAATAATGAGGTTTTTTTAAAAAAGTGTTCAAAGTCTGGTGAAAATTATTGGTATTTTTTACCAGGTGGATTCAAACTATTGGATGATCCTTTTGCACAGGAAGGATATTACTGTATTACTCAATTGCACCATGAGTATTGATATTAATTATGATTATGATAAATTCCAACTGCTATTCCACAAGCCCTCACTAGACCTAAGAAAAGCAGGACTACCACAAGTTCCCTAGATAAGCAATTCCATAAATTGTTGTTTCTTTTCCATCTCCACTGTCATCCCTTTTCTAGTTTTCTGTGTCTTTATATTGATCTCTAAGCCAGGGGTGAAATGTGAAATTTCCCCTACCTGTTCTGTGAGCGTGGCTTATTTTGTGGGTGTGGTTTGTAGGTCAGGTGGGCATGGCTTCAGGTGGGCATGGCTTCAGGTGGGCATGGCCATGTGGTCATGTGACTGGGTGGGCATGGCCAGAGTGTCATGTGACTGGGTGGGTGCAGCCAATTTAGCAGTCCATTTTTCCAGGAAGCAGGGGGTTGGACTAGATGACCTCTGAGGTCCCTTCCAGCCTTTGCTGTGCTGTTTCAAAGCATCCTCTGAAGCTGTGTCTAGTGCCAGCCAGGTTTATGGTCGGTCCTCCCTCCCTCCCTCCCTCCCCCCCTCTCTTTTCTGTGGGAAGCAACCCTCCCCAAATAAAATATTACTCATAATAAAAGGCATTAAAAAACAAGGAAAAATCAAGCTGCTAACGAAGCTCATTCCACATTCCTGCCCGATAGAGATAATGAGATAATGACAATATAGAAAGTGGAGCCTGACATTTGGCTCCATTCACACAAACAGGCAAACAGATCCCTAGAAAACCCATTCAAGACGGGATATTTTGAAATTTCTCCATGGCAAGATTTGGCAGCTAACAAAACAGCGTAGTAGAATCAGAATAAGCAGCCCCACACTCAAGACCTGACACAGGATGAAAGTCATTTAGCCACAATGGGAATCACCCAAACCCTTTTAGAAACACAAAGCCCATATTGCACAAACCCCAAAACTTAAAAAAACATGGAACCATATAAGAATCCTTCCTTTTATCCAGTTTGTTGTTCAGCTAACCCAGAATGTCACTTCACTTCTGCAATTAAAAACCTCCTTCTGAGCAGCTTCCAAAGCCTTTTCAATTTAAAGCAGGAGTCTCCAAAGTTTGCAACGTTAAGACTTGTGGACTTCAACTCCCAGAATTCCTCAGCCAGCCACGCGGCTAAGTTTGGAGACTCCTGATTTAAAGCGACAGCATTTGTTTTTCTTCTTTGCCAAACGATCTCCCGGCTGGAAAGCGAGTCCTGGTTTTTTCCTTCTAACACCTACCTCTTTCTTTCTCCCTTCCCTTCCCTTCCCTTCCCTTCCCTTCCCTTCCCTTCCCTTCCCTTCCCTTCCCTTCCCTTCCTTTGCCTTCCCTTCCCTTGCCTTGCCTTGCCTTGCCTTTTGCCTTGCCTTTTGCCTTGCCTTGCCCCTCCCTCCTCCTCCTTCTCTTTCTTTCTTTCAGGTGAACTGGCAGGGGAAAAAGGCTTTAAAAAGTTTTTTAAAAAACCAGAAACTGATGATGTCAGGACGGGTGGGAGGAGCCTTGCGCTGCCATCGCTACCGGTTCTCTGAACCAGCCGCCGCAACTGCTACCTACTTGCCTGAACTGGGTCGAACCAGGAGGATTTCACCCCTGCTCTAAGCTATCCGTTAGCTTTTCTATTTGATATGTAGGATAAAAGTCTATGAATTAAAAAACTAAAATATGCTTCACATACAGGGTTGCTTTGAGATCCTTTTAAGGTACTATGAGATGCTATGAATTCTTTCATAGAATATCTGAAATTAAATACAGGAAGATCTTGCTAATAGGCTCTGCAATGTACTTCTAAAACTCAGGAAAACTACATAATAAAATGGTACAATCAGTGCTTTACAAAGAGAATTTTACTTCTTTTGTGTTTATGTCTGTGATAATTCTGTAAAAGTCTATCTTAACCTATATTTCATTGAGCCAGCACTGTTCTGTAAATACAAAATCAGAATTTTGGGCAACTTTTTTATTTACATTGAAAACTATACAACACATGTATCTGGGGCTTTTATAAACTTTTTGTTAATATTTTAAAGGAAAGTTCACACATATTTGGCTTTTTTTGCTCTTCAAAGGCTTTAGCCTGGCTTAAGACTCAACAAGATAAAAGAGCTGGGTGAACTTGCATTCATTCTTCCTATACTTATTTATTCTTCTTTTACTCATGCTTCAAAAACATTGAACCAAATGCACAATAATACATTTAATAAACTCAAATTATTTAATTCTTAGGGCACACTTGGGTCTTATGTACTTGGAAAATTTTCTTTCACATTGGTTGTTCAGTGATATTAAATGCTTATCTTTGTAAAAAAATTTTTTAGCAGTAACACATTTGCATTAATTTACATTTCTTATTTAATGAAGTTCCAGAGCTGCTTTTCGAAAGGCAACTGGACTTTCTTGGTTTTTTGCTTGAAAGTGTTTCACTTCTCATCCAAGAAGCTTCAGTCAGATGAGAAGCAAAACATTTTCAAAAAGAAAAAGAAAGTCCAGTTGCTTTTTGAAAAGCACTCTTGGGACAATCAGGACATGGATGATAGAGAATCTCCATATATATTTAATTGAAGCCCTATTTTGTCCAGCCAAACTGGCTTCATAGTTTTTCCAACAATGTAGCTTAATATCATGCTATCATACTGTAATTGTAATTGATCTGAGTTCATAAAATCCTATTGTCTCTCTCATGTCATATTTACCGTATTTTTCGGACTATAAGACACTCTGGACTATAAGATGCACCTAGCTTTTGGGGAGGTAAACAAGGGGGGAAATCTGCCTCTGCCTTCCAGCAACCATCCAGTATTCATCTGGTCTGTTTTCTGTGCCCCGTTCGCCACCAGCGCGGCACGTTCACCACCACCATGCCCATTTGCCATGGCCCATTCGGTGTGGCGCCGCCGGTTTGGCGCCGTGGTCCATTTGGTGCTGCTGCGGCCTGTTCTAGAACAGCTGATCAGCGCCGCACCAACCCCCTCCCCCCACCACAATATTCAGAATATAAGATGCACAGACATTTCCATCCACTTTTTTTGGGGGGGAGTGCATCTTACAAAGTAAGTTTTATTTTCTGACACATCATATTTTATTATTGTTTGTATAATCTTGTCTTATATTGCTACTGTAAATTCTGTGATCATATTAATCTATATTCTATTTGAAATAAAATAATAATCATCCTTTGACAGAGGATTTGTTCTGGATATGCAATATGGAGTTCATCCAGGGATATATGTGGTAGCCCTATGCAGATCACTATATTTCGGCTTCACTACAAATCATTAGCATTAGCATTAATTATTATAAAATATGCCAAAGTCTATTTTAAGATGGTAAAGAAAATGCACTAAAATGGCCACTACTAAATGCAGTCTAATATGCCATACAGTAGTGAAGACAACTGCACTTAGACATTTTAGTATTTCTAAAATGGGGGCGACTTGCTTGGCTGCAGCTGCTTTGGCTCTCAAGAGTGTTGGGGTTTTGGAGATGAAAATGCCATCTGGTTTGAATGATTCTTTGGGAATTGTGACAAGAAAGCGGAAATAATAATAATAATAATAATAATAATAATAATAATAATAATAATAATAATAATAATAATAATAATAATAATAATAATAATAATAATAATAATAATAATAATAATAATAATAATAATAATTATTATTATTATTATTATTATTATTATTATTATTATTATTATTATTATTTTTTTTTTTTTTATTTTATTTTATTTTATTTTATTTTATTTTATTTTATTTTATTTTATTTTATTATTTTATTTTTATTTTTTTATTTTTATTTTGTAATTATTTTTATTTTTATTTTTATTAGTCAAGTGTATATGATAACAAGCAAAGTATAAACAAAGTATAAACATGATTGTATATATACAGTTTATAATAGTACAAGCATGATTATGAGTACAAGAAGTATGAATATATGGGTACATTTGGACAGGAACGATAGGCACGATGTGCGCTTATGCACGCCCCTTACAGACCTCTTAGGAATGGGGTGAGGTCGATGGTAGATAATCTAAGGTTAAAGTTTTTGAGGTTTGGGGAAAAAACAATTGAGTCCGGTAATGTATTCCAGGCATTGACCACTCTGTTGTTGAATTTGAATTTTTTGCAATTAAGTTTGGAGTGGTTTACATTAAGTTTGTATCTATTGTGAGCTCGTGTATTGTTGCAGTTGAAGCTGAAGTAGTCCTTAACAGGTAGGACATTGTGGCAGATAATTTTGTGAGCTACACTTAGGTCAGATTGAAGGCGGCATAGTTTTAAATTTTCAAGTCCCAAAATTTCAAGACTGGTTTCATAAGGTATTCTGTTGCGAACAGTGGAATGTAATACTCTTCTTGTGAAATATCTCTGGACATCTTCAATTGTGTTAATGTCTGATATGTAGTGTGGGTTCCAGACAGATGAGCTGTATTCAAGAATTGATTTTGTATGCTCTAGTTAAGAGTACAATGTTACCAAAGAAGAAGCTACGCAAGATTAGGTTAACCACTCTTAATGCCTTCTTAGCTATGTTGTTGCAGTGGGCTCTGGCACTTAGATCATTAGAGATGAGTATTCCAAGGTCCTTTACTGAGTGAGGATCATCAACAAGGTCATGATTATCTAGTTTGTATTTTGTGTTCTGATTATTTTTGCCAATGTGTAAGACTGAGCATTTATTTATTTATTATTATTATTAGTTGCATTTGTATGCCGCCCACTCCACAGAGACTCTGGGCGGCTCACAATAATAAAAATTCATATACAACAACAAATATAAAAAAACATTAAAAACAATAGATATTAAAACATTTAAAAACATTAATTTAAAACCACAATTTAAAAACCCATACAATAAATCATTCTTGGGGCCAAGAATAATCGATATTGTATTAAAATCATTGGCCCCAGGCCTGTCGACAAAGCCATGTTTTTACTGCTTTTCTGAAGGCTGGCATGGTGGGAATAATGCGGATCTCGGGGGGTAGTGTATTTGCTGATTGAGATTTGAAGTTGCCACTTGTTTGACCATTCAGATACATAGTCAAGGTCTTTTTGAAGGGTTGTAGTATTGTCGGTGATGTTGAATGGTTTTACATCATCAGTGAAGAGGACGCAGTTACTTTGTATATTATCACAAATGTCATTTATGTAAAGAATAAAGAGAGTAGGTCCTAAAACACTGCCTTGGGGAATACCGCTGTTAACAGGTACAGGGTTTGATAGAGCTGATTCTATTTTGACCACTTGTTGTCTGTTTGACAGGAATGCAGTTATCCCAGCGGTGAAATGCTCCCGGTTCAGGCGGGCCAGTCGGTCGTCGCAGAGCCGACAGAGCCAGTGGCGGTCGTGGCGCGTGGCTTCCCCTGCCCGCCTGGACGCCACCATTTGAGTTCTTTTTCCCTCTGCACATACGCAAAGCATTCTGTGCATGCGCAGAGGGCAAAAGAACTCAAATGGCGGCATCCAGGCGGGCGGGGGAAGCCCTGCGCCATGACCGCCACCGGCTCCATCAGCTCTGCGATGACCGACTGGCCCGCCCGAACTGGGAGCATTTCACCCCTGAGTTATCCATTTATGTGGGGGGCCAGAAATGCCATAAGATTTTAGTTTTAGAAGTAGTTTGTCGTGTACCATGGAGTCAAAGGGTTTACAAAAGTCTATGTAAATTGCGTCTATTGCTTTGCCCTGGTCGAGTTATGTAGTCCATATGTTTTTACAATGTTATATGTTATATGACCATCAGTCTATATTAGATTTCGTGATAGTTAGCAAGAGAGGAACTATTGATAAAGCTGTTCTGGAGAATTTGCCTTGCTTCGGACTGTTTCTGTTGAAGGTGCCAGCAGCAGAAGTGTTGGTGGGTTGCATGGCGGATGTGAGATTTTGGGTGGCGGAGTCAGCTGGGAGCAGCAGCCTTTGAAGCAGGGAAGTGTTCTTTCGGTGCTGAGTGTTTTCTGAGGTGGAGATGGTATGATCAAAAGAGGAAATGAGACAAACATGGAGGGCTAACAATTAGATTAAAGGCTAATCCATATAGAGTGTCACTACCATATATTTTGTTTGCTAATGTGCTCCTCAGAGCCTAAAATGGTTTACATGAAGCTAGAGTTAGTAACAAACTGGCAGGTGAGAAACTGCTGTGTCATCATTGCAATGGAAACTTGGCTAAAGCAATCCGTTTTGGATATTGCTGTTAGCTTGAGTGGATTTTCAACATTTTGGCTTATTTTTGTTTGAGAGCGGCCATTAGAATTTCATTTTTTAAATGTGTGCCAGTGTGTTCACGGAAAAAAATGACAATAAAGGTTATATTATATTATCTTAGATGTCTTGAAAGACTTCTGGCGACATTTGAACATTTATGCTTTTCTCCCATTCTCTTCCACTTTGCCAATTTTATTCAACAATAACAGAATATCTTCAATTGAGCCAGCGAGACTGTACCAATAGACACAAATCAAGGACCCTATAATCTGAACGGACCCCAAACACATACATTCTTTAAAAAAAACATTAGCAACAATAGCAGGATTTCTTTTTATGTAAATACTGTATATTCTTGAGAAACAAACATGCTAAAAAGAATTATAGCTCTACTTTACAGCAGATCCAAGCTTTTTTTAAAAAAAGTCATGAAAGCAAAAAAAGAATGATATTAAAAGTTTGGAAAACAGAACATAGGGAGAAAACACACTGACTAGAAAGGAATTAAGAGTGAAAGGAGCAGGAGGGTAGGGTGGAATCCCCAGATGAATGCATAGGTAATCTTGAAAAAAACTAAGAAATGCATAAAATAAAAAAATAAATAAGGTACAGGCACATATGTTAGGACTGGTGTTACGATGATAAGATGCACACTATATGTTAGGACCGGTGGTAAGATTGTAAGGTGCACATATCTTCTACAAATATTTTCATATCTATTTAAGCAAATTAAAGTAATCATTAAGAAAATTGTATTTACATCTGGATAAATTAAATGCCAGTGCAACTCTATTCCTAAGAATATCAGAGTCAATGTCTTCTCTAAAATTGTGAGCATGCTGCTAGTTTACTGACTAAAGCTAAGATTAATCTGTAGGGGTATATAAATATTTTTATAGGAAGACATCTGTGAAAATACATTTTGGTAAATGTCAGAAATTTGTTAAACGTTGACATTTGTTACAAAGATTTGTATAGGCATAGTGGGAAATGTCAGGAGATTCTGGCATTTGCCAATAAATGTTATTTACAAACAACTGAGTACCCTCAGTAAATATTCCAAATTTCAGATACATTTCTATAGAGAATATTTTCAGTGTTAGTGCTGAACATATGAAAAACAATGCAAAATCATTCTCCATCAGGCCTTATGTACAATAAATGTCTATATTTGTTTCTGGCATTTAACCATTAGAAACATACAGCAGAAGAAGAACAAAAGAAGAAATTTTTCTACTTTTTACATTACTTTCAAATAATCCCTTCTTTGTCTTTTTATTCAATCTTCAGTATCCAACATTGTATCTTCTTTCTGTCTTCAATGAAATCTCTAGAATAGAATGGAATGGAATAGAAATAGAAATAGAAATAGGAATAGAATAGAATAGAATAGAATAGAATAGAATAGAATAGAATAGAATAGAATAGAATACTTTATTTAGTCAAGTGTGATTAGACGCACAAGGAATTTGCCTCCGGCGCATAAGCTGTCAGTGTACATGCAAAACAGCAGAGTAATAATCATAATAATCATAATAATAATAGCAATTAGAGAAGGTAGGAGAAAAGATAATAATAATAATACAACCATACTACAAGGGTAAATATACTTAGACATAAGAATACTGTGGGAATTAGGTGTTTAGTTGAGTGATGACACAAGGGAAAAAACTGTCTCTGTGTCTAGTTGTTGTTGTTATTGTTGTTGTTATTGTTGTTGTTGTTATTGTTGTTGTTGTTATTATTGTTGTTATTATTGTTATTATTATTATTATTATTATTATTATTATTATTATTATTATTATTATTATTATTATTATTATTATTATTATTATTATTATTATTATTATTATTATTATTATTATTATTATTATACAATTGTATCACAGCGGCCAGTTGTTTCGCCGGATTTGGCATTGATTACTAGTCGAGCCCCACCCAGGGGCCTAGGAAGTCGTAATGTATTTTCGAAGTATATGTGCGGAACCGAGCAGTGCGGCTTTCTGCATTTGACTGATGGTGATTTTGTCAATTTTGAGCTGTTTTAAATGTAATTCCAGTGCTTTTGGGATAGCACCCAGTGTTCCAATCACTACTGGAATTACCACTGCTGGTTTGTGCCATTATTATTATTATTATTATTATTATTATTATTATTATTATTATTATTATTATTATTATTATTATTATTATTATTATTATTATTATTATTATTATTATTATTATTATTATTATTATTATTATTATTATTATTATTATTATTATTATTATTATTATTAATATACCGCCTCATAGTGCAAGCACTCTCTAAGCGGTTTACACCATTAAGCAATGTATATATTTACATTGCCTCCAACAATCTGGGTCCTCATTTTACCTACCTCAGAAGGATGGAAGGCTGAGTCAATCCTGAGCCGGTGAGATTTGAACAGCTGAACTCAAATGATCAGAGTCAGCTAAAGTAGCCTGCAATACTACACTCTAACTGCTGCGCCACCTCGGCTCGAGATGTGCAATTTTGCAATTTTGGTGTGCAATGTTCTGAAGCGGCATCCTGAAGGGAGGAATTGAGACAGTTTATGTCCAGGATGTGAAAGAATTTGGAGATATTTTCTCAGCCCTCCTTCTGACCTGTGCAATATACTGTACATGTCCTCAATAGAAGGTAGGTTGGTTGCAATTGTTTTTTCTGCAATCCTAACTATCTGTTGAAATATGTAGCTGTCCTTCTTTGGTTGCTGTACCAAACCAGACAGTTATAGAAGTACAAATGACAGACTCAATTATTCATCTATAGAACTGTATCGACAGCTCCTCGGTCAGTCTGTCTGGAAAGCTGTAATAATTGTGAAATAATGGGGAAATTATTTCATACAAGTTACCCGTATCAAATTCTGTTGGCATTCTCCAGCCTGCTAATATTTGTCTGTGCTCCCCTTTCATTATCTACTTTTACTTTCTCATTTTGCTTTTCCATATTCCCAAGGGACGACATTTTTGGCACACATTTAAATGTCAACCTGGAGTACACAATATAGCTGTCCTATTATGGCCACAGTGACTATCCTTCTGCTTGTACAGACATTTTCAATTTTCTCTATTACAGGAAAAGCTTTGGCCTAACAGAAATTATTATCAGTAAAATATTTATACAGCACTACAACCCATGATAAAAAATCATTAGGAGAGGGAGCAACTTCTAACTTCTTGTTGGCTTTTCCATTGTATTTCCTTGTGGGAAGCTGGCAGTGAGGATCAAAAAAATTTCCTTTCCTTTCCTTTCCTTTCCTTTCCTTTCCTTTCCTTTCCTTTCCTTTCCTTTCCTTTCCTTTCCTTTCCTTTCCTTTCCTCTTTCCTTCTTCCTTCTTCCCTTCCTTCCCTTCTCTTCTGGCAAATAATTTGCTGCTATTGGGTATGGAATTGAGCTAGGGATTGCTACTGAGCTAGGGATTGAACAAATGGCCAAGAAGCTATCAGAGAATGTTGAAAAGAAGGTGTCATACGATTACAGCAGTGTGGCAGTGATACTGAAGCAATGGGAGCACAGCAACATGGCAGAAGTCACGACAACTTCCCCAAATTTCATTTCAGTTGGAGTAAGGGGTCCTCCCATTCTTTACATTAGACCATTTGATGTAGTTTGATTGAAAAAGATTTGCCCTATGATGCACCATTTCACTCAGTTAAAGGTTACAGACATAAGAGTTTTACGAGTAAATTGAACTTTGTCCAATAAATATTATAGCTCTCTCATTTTCTTTCTCCCTCTTTCTCTCTCCTCTCTCAACCCCCAATTTATTTATTTATTCTATTTTATTTGCTTCCTCATGCCAGCACAGCAGTCCGTATAATCAGTATGTCATTGCCATATGGCAATTATTCTTTTACAGAACAACTATCAGAGATCTCAAAGACAATAAAGCACAAAAGTGGGAGCGATGATCCAGAATTGGTTGAAAGATGGGTGAGTAAATAAATAAATTGGTGGGCAATATCCACAGGTGTTTCATTTGAATGAATAAAACTACCGGAATTGAATAAAACCAAAGAATTAAAACCAACATAGGCTATGTTGCAGATGTAAGTAAATAAATCTTGCAATACGTAAGATTTATTTATTTATTTATTTATTTGGAGGTTCTTCTATGCCGCCCTACTCCCTGAGGACTCAGGGTGGCGTACAACATTTTAATAAAACAACCATCAACATTTTAATAAAACAACCATAATTATTTTGTAAAATTACAAATATATAAAGTGAGACAGAAGCAGTGATACCATGCACGGTAAGCAACAAGTCAAATTAATTAAGAAAAATGATCACAGAGTACCACTATTCCTGTGTTGCCACAGTCAGCTCTTTTATACCACCTAATTACGCCCAGCATAATATAAAATTATTTGGGAATTGGTTGGAAATAATTAGCCATTCCAGATAAAGTATCCAAAACATGAAACTGTCTGATCTTTGTCTATAATATGAATATTTGCATGGTTCACTTTCCAAATCCTATATCATCAGAAAATAAAGTAAAATGAATAACAAAATAAAAAAAGTTCGAAGGGACTTTAGAGGTCTTCTAGTCCAATCCCCTGCTCAAGTAGGAAACCCTATACCAGTGATGGCGAACCTATGGCACGCGTGCCACAGGTGGCACGCGGAGCCATATCTGCTGGCACAGAAGCCGTTGCCCTAGCTCAGCTCCAGCACGCATGTGCGTGCCAGCCAGCTGATTTTCGGCTTGTGCAGAGACTCTGGGAGGGCCTCTAGGGAAGCCTCTGGAGCCTGGGAAGGGTGAAAAACGGGCCTACCGGAAGTCAGGAAATGGGCCGTTTCCAGCCTCCAGAGGGCCTCCAGGGGGGCAGGGGAGGCCGTTTTCACCCTCCCCATGCGTTGAATTATGGGTGTGGGCTCATGCGCTTTTGGCACCCGAGGAAAAAAAGGTTCGCCATCATTGCCCTATACCATTTCAGACAAATGGCTGTCCAATCTCTTCTTTAAAATCTCCAGTGTTGGAGCACCCACACCTTCTGCAGGCAATTCATTCTATTGATTAATTACTCTCACTGTCAGGAAATTTCTCCTTAGTTCTAGGTTGTTTCTCACCTTGATTTCTTTTCATCCATTGCTTCTTGTCCTGCCTTCAGGTGCTTTAGAGAATAGGTTGACACCCTCCCCCCCACACTCTTCTTTGCAACAGCCCTTCAAATGTTGGAACACACTGCTATTATGTCACCCCAGTCCTTCTTTTCATTAAACTAGACAATTCCCACAATTGTTCTTCAAATATTTTAGCTTCCAGCACTCTAATCATCTTTGTTGCTCTTCTCTGCAATCTTTCGAGAGTCTCTACATCTTTTTTATATTGCGGCAACCAAAACTGAATGTGTTCTGACCTAGGCCCAGACCACAAAGCAGACTCTTCGTCCCGATAAAACCTCTTTTATTCAGGTTGAAGGGAATTCCTCTCCAGCAAAGTCCAGGAAAACAGTCTTTAATGAGCTTTCACAATTACAGACCTTTATCAGGCTTGGAGAGTTGCCAGGCCATTATCTTCCACACCCCATACTGTAGCAACAATTACTTGGCAAGAAATCAGGAACAAATCTTCACCCTCATGAATTGAACTAACTGAACAAATGAATTGTTTCCTACAAAAGCCCACTCCCCTTTTACTCCTCTTTTATTTCCTATGGGAGGGGTCATTCATCGTCCACCTGTGACCTTACTCCCAAGTTGACCCTTGTTCCTTAGCTGTTCCCTTCGTCTGGCAACTCTGCACATGCGCACACTGGAAACAGGCTCCAGGGTTCTTCTGCCTTGCTGATGTCTGACTCCGGAGGCAGCTAATAACTGCCAGATGGCCTTGGCTTCCTCTCTGCCTCCAATGCAGAGCCCTCGTCTGAGCCTTCCCCAGACTCCAGGACTGGCCCATGTTCCTCTCCAACCTCCTCACTGTCTAAATCTGCTGCCAGCTCTGCTGTCCTCTGGCGGGCCACAACAGAATGTAATATTTCAAGTGTGGTCTTACCAAAGCATTATAAAGCACTAACACTTCACATAATATAAGACTGCAGTGGAAATAAAGACCTGGAAGGTGCATTTCAATGTTGTCTGGAATGCAGTACTCTAGTTCAATGTTCCAGACAGCCCATCTAGTTTTCATTCAGATTACTCCATTCTGTTCCCCACCTCTGTGGTTTTGCCAGTGTTACTATTCTACAGATTGTCAGAATTTTGTCTCTCATTTTCCTTCCTTTAAGATATCTAGATTTTCTCCTAGAATGACATTTATCAGTTTGTTTATTTATGTGTATCCTGCCTTTATAATTTTTTTTACAAATAACTAAGGTGGCAAACATTTCCAATGCACCTTCCTCCTCATATTTCCCCACAACAACAAGCCTGTGAGGTGGGTTGAAATGATAGAGAATAAATGGTCCAAAGTCACCCATCTGGTTTTCATTGCTAAAGTGAGATTTGCCCTCACTCACACTCTCCCACTTTCTAGCCTGGTGCTTTAACTACTAGACCAAACACTCAACTTGCTGTTCTTAAGGTTCCAGGCTGGAACCAACCCTAGATGCTTCAAATTCCATGAGCCAATCCTGTGCATAATTCTAACTGGATACATTGGCTCCCTGAGGAAGGGTTTAAGTGCTAATTGTTAAAAAGGCCAACACGATCTTGCTGCATGTTTAACTAGCCAATTTCATTTTGTCCCTGAGACCTGAAGTAAATCATTTCACTTGGCTATTTTACAGTACTAATCCTGACTGTGCAAATAGTAGCTATGGTGTAGGCCTACCAGCTGTTAACCACAGATGCCTCTCAGTAAAAATAGTGTCTGTCTCAGAGGTTCACTCCAGTTTTATCTTTCAGAAATGTGTATTAATAAAGTAGGTCAGGCAAACGTGTTAAACATGTTCACCAATACAGCCTCAAGTGACAGGCAGCTAAATCTATATCGCAGACTGGTTTGCACATGCAAATGAGACAAGTCTCTGAACTAGGAATAGCCGGAATTGAAATAAAATTCTCCAGAAGGAATCTTGTACAGATAAAAATGTATACCAAAGTGCTTGTAATATAATGTAATGTAATGTAATTTTATGGGACATCTTCCTGTTATCACTCCAATCAAGAAAAAAGTAGGAATATTTGTAACTTACTGTGAAAGGGGAGGGGGTAGGCAGAGCTAAAGAAACTTTAATCTTTCTCAGAAACGTTTTACCCCATCTATAGACTCTTCTTTGTGTCAGCATTTACATGCATTGCTCCAGTTCTTCAGTTGGTAGAAAGATATGCTGACAATTTGTGCTGTATCAATGATTTAGTGATATCTGCCTAAGTGGCAAGGCTGGTGACTTAAGGGCCAATATTGGCAGATATCTGTGGATGCACTTCTCTTTCTAGCCATAATGACCTGCCTACAGATGAAACATCACCAACTGCTTAAAATGTGATGAAGCAACTGGGCAACTTTGAGTGGTGCTGAAATGGAATCTTTAGCCATCGTTTAAGTTGTTCAAGAAGTAAGTAGCTCACATACAATGTCTCTGTCCTGTAGAAGAGAACTAGGCCCATGTCCAAAAAATAGACTTAATGCATGCATGTTGTACACATGCTATAGAGGCATGGACTGAGGAGCAGACATGTTATCCTGGGAATGCTATCCCACTTTATCTTGGCTCTTTCTGTTGTGTGCAATTTGTCAGTTGTTGGAGAGTATGAAGTAGGAGAGAGTGAATAAAGGAGCATGAGAGTTGCAAATGAAGGGCTATAGCTAGTAGCAACCTATGACTTTCAACTGCATTATGACTTGTCACTCAAACTAAAGAAGAACAGGGAAGAAACCTTAGCAGTTTCTATCCAGGAACCATGGATCTCAAATAGGTATGTGAAGTTTCCGAAAGATGCCCTAATTAATTCATGAGCCATGAGCCAAATTCCAACAGAAACATATGGATTTAATAGGAGCTACATTTTGGCAATACTCCAATGCAGTCAGAACTGAGCCCATGTAGGCTGCGTGCCCTCATGACCCTGTTTCCCCCCTTCTCATTGGACATGTCATAAATCACATTATCCAATGAACCACATTGACTGGCTATGAACCCCACACCCCTCTTTCTGCCTCTGGTAACCTATGACACAATCAGTAAAAGAAACATTTGTAGAATGTAGTTTCAGTTAGTACACTCAGACACTCCGTCAACTCTCCCCCACTCTCTCTCATGGCAACTTGAAAGCTTTGCAAGTTGACAAGGTAAATGTTCCAGAGGAATGGTAGTGCTGGCACTGACTATGTACAGGCAGCAGCAGCACCCAAAAGAAGCCTATAGAACAGTGGTTCCCAACCTGTGGTACGTGTACCACTAGTGGTACGCGAGGGCCTTCCAGGTGGTACGCGAACACTTTCGGGGTCATGAATGATTTTTAGTTAGTTATTTTTTACTTCACAAAAATGTTTACTGCCTAACACAACTGTTGCCACACGCCACCCACCTGGTCCCAGCGGCCCGAGAATCCAGTTGCTGGATGCGCGGGGCCAAAAAAGGAACGGTACAATTATGGAAATAAAGTGATATCTGATCGAATTTAGTTTCTCTGGAACCAGGTGGTACGCGGCGACTGTACGGGACCTCCAAGTGGTACTCGATCACAAAAAGGTTGGGAACCACTGCTATAGAATATACAAAATGGCATAGGGGTAGGCAAAACAACGCCACTTTCCCACCCACAAAACTAATACAATTGATTGAAAATACTCCCATATAAAACCTTTTGTTGGCAGAAGTGGCAAGAAATCTTAAATGTATTCTTTGGGGACAGAACCAAAATATCTGTAGTAGGGGAGATGGCTCTATAGGAACCAAGTACCTGGTCCTAACTCTGCAACCGCTCAAGTAAAATTAGTCATAGAGGGCAGTGCCCAGAGACTAAAGGGAAGGTGGGATGTAGGATTTGCCTGCAGTTATCTCAAGTGGTAAATAGGCTCTGGACTTTTCTAAGAGTGTCATCATCATCATCATCATCAACATCATCATTGAAACATTGCACATTATTCACATGACAAAATATGTCAGAAGATGGAACATTCTACCTTAAAACTTGAACAACTAAAATGCAATTTCATCTTGTCTCCAGACTCTAGAATAGGATTTAGGATTTATTTGAAGCGTATGGTGACTATTAATGAAAGACAGGAAACCTCCATCTGTGACTTGCCCTGTTATTAAGTAATTAAATAAAGAGACCCCAGTAGCTTAAAAAATAGAAATTTAAATCTTGGGTGGGCAGCTGGAAGAAAAATCTCTCCGCCCAATAGAAAACATATTAGTCAAAATTTGGCATAGAGATTGTAAAACCAACCATTGTTTTTCTTTCTTTTTATGTTTCAAGCTCAGAAATAGGTTATCTACAAAAGACAGAACTTTTCTGTCTTGGCATCTATCCAAACCTGTACTTTTTCAGCATGAAACATTACCCCCAGGCAAGTACTAATTTTTAGGTAAGATTTCCCTTAAACAGAAGAGGGAATTATTAGAAGGGAATGGCATCTTTTAATCTCAATACATTTTTTTTCTGCCCCATCTAGTGATTCAGCAACCCTGTTCATTGTCTTTGTTGTTTTTCTTTACTTGCTTGACATAGAAAAAATAGTTGGGGGGAAAGAATCTTGGGAGGAAAGAAAGCAATAATTATGAATAGGAAGGGAAGGGGGAAAACAATGGGAAAAGAAAGGGAAGAAAAAGATGGGCAAAATATCTTAAGGAGACTGAACTTCCTCTTTCAGAATTCCATTTTTATTAGAAATTCTAGCCTACATGAAGAGAGATATGCTAAATAAAGGAAGTATGAAATGCTATGAGTGGTACAGTGTATATGAAATTTTCACACACAAAAATTCTCACACATTCATCATAAAAATATGTTCCTTAGAAGATCAGCAAAATAATATCAAGAAACAACAACAAAAGAGCTACAAACATAGTAAATAATACATTTGACTTAGTCTTTTTAAAATAATGTAATTATATTACTGGGCTCCCTTAAGATCATTTTCTTTTGAATAGGAACCAAACATCTGTTTTTATTATGTCTTAATTATTAAAAATAAAAAGATATGGTTGTTAACTACCATATTTTTTGGAGTATAAGACACACCTTTTTCCTCCCTAAAAGTGGCTGAAAATTTGGGTGCATCTTATACTCTGAATGTAGCTTTTTCAAAGCTTTTTTTCCCAGCCCTAACTAGGTGCTAACGATCTTCCCAGCTCTTACCTTGCAGGCTTTTTCATTGTTACTCTCTCCGAAGAAGGTTTTTTAAGTCCTAACCAGGGGATAAAATAATGTGCTGAAGCTGCTCCGAATAAGTTTTTTTCTAGCCCTAACCAGGTGCTAACTATCTTCTCAGCTCTTACTGGCTTGCAGGCTCTTTCATTGTTACTCTCTCAGAAGAATGTTTTTCCAGCCCTAAGTCTTTGCAGGGTTTTTTCCATTGCTCTACTTGCTCCAAACAAGTTTTTTTCTAGCCCTAACCAGGTGCTAACGATCTTCTCAGCTCTTACTGGCTTGCAGGCTCTTTCATTGTTACTCTCTCAGAAGAATGTTTTTCCAGCCCTAAGTCTTTGCAGGGTTTTTTCCATTGCTCTACTTGCTCCAAATAAGTTTTTTTCTAGCCCTAACCAGGTGCTAACGATCTTCCCAGCTCTTACTGGCTTGCATGCTCTTTCATTGTTACTCTCTCAGAAGAAAGTTTTTTTAAGTCCTAACCAGGGGATAAAATAATGTGCTGAAGCTGACCAGACTAAGGACGCTAGCCAGATGAATACCTGGTAGGCAGATTGTTTTCCCCTATTTTCCTCCCCCAAAACTAAGGTGCGTCTTATACTCCAAAAAATATGGTACATCAAAATCTGTGTAATTCTGAGGAAAAGGTTGCCAGTACTTTATATTTGTGTATTTGCAAGAAAAATGAGCATTTCAAGTCATGATTAAATAACATTATAGAGAGATATAAATGGTGTTATTAAAAGACAATTTAGATTAGTTCAGTTGAGTATTTCACTGAATTGGAGTGTTATAACTCATTCCACAACATAAATGTGATAATCATACCAAAGAAGATAGCTGGATCTATTTACAAAAGCAACATGGTTTAAGTGTTTCTCTCTGCTGAGCCCAACAGTGATAGGCTAATAGCTTGATGGTGAAGAAGATGTTCAAGGAAAGCAGGGATTTGAATTTAAACTCATTAGATCCAAGCTCACACTTTAATATCTATACTATAATGCAATCAATGCATCCCAATTCTAACTACAGACTACTCAATGGTTTGCACTAAGTATCATTGTGAGGACTAACTGGTTCTATTTAGGAGTACTTCCAAAATTACTCCATTTCCAATATATCCAAATGATAGATGCAGTTTCAGGAATGCTGTGTTCTGTTGGTTGATTTCAAAAAAAGCTAAGCCAGAGCAGACCTATTCAATATCTGAATGGGAGACTACCAGGCAATTCCAGGTTTGAAAAACATCCCCACAGAAGATGATGAGAAACCATTTCCAAATTGTTGCTAAGATGACAACAGTGTCAATCTTGTCTAAAAGGTCTTGGCTAACCTGGAAATATTAAGCAATATTAGACCTAGTTCAATAATTGAATTGGAGACTTATATGGTCTCCCTATGGAAAGACCCAAAACTAACCTCCTCAAATGGAGGAGAGCAATGACGAACTACTTTTATGTTGGCAAGAAAAATACACGGAGGTGTCCAAAGCATTTGAGTTAAAGGGAATTTAGCTAAACGAAGTGGCATGTTGAACTTGAAATGCGGAGCTGTTTTGTAATAAAGTATGGCTGGGAAAAAAAACATTAATTTCAGCATTCTGTTCCATCTGATTATTTTTCTTTTTTTATGAGCTTCTAAGGATCTTAGCTAAACAGCTCTTGGTGAATATATTAATACTGTATTATGCCAGGTGTTTTGGGGAAGTGAGGAGAAGAGAAGTCCTAACAGGCTCCTGTAATAAACGCTACATTGTTTCCAAGTTACCAAGATAAATTGGTAATCGTTAGTTTAAAAAAAATAGATTGGTTTCAAGGAAGCCACTGGGCGACTCTATTTTTAATTTTATGATTCCAAAATCTGTTTTGAAAGGTGAGCATGTATATGTTCACTTTGATAAAATGCTAAAATGTCCAGATAAAGATATATGATCTGGGTACATATTACATTTCCTATGCATCTCTTCGAAGTTGTAAGTCCCACACTGAATTAGTTAGGATTTATTTCTGGGTAAAAAGGCATAAGACTGCATCCTAGCCCCATGATTTATAAACATGACAAATCGAGTGACAATGAAACGGAGAAACCCACATGCCCCACAATAGAGAAAAGTAGATCTATATTTTTATGAGTATCTCTGAAACTGCAATTTCAGGGCTGACCTTTGTTATCAAAATGGATTCCTTACAGCCCAAATTTGTAGATGTAACCCCTAAAATCAGAGCATATGAAGCAGAGGTGGGTTCCTGCCGGTATGCTCTTACCTGTTGGTCGTCGCAGAACCGAAGAAGCCGGTGGCATTCGCGGCGCGGGGCTTCCCCCGCCCGCTTTCCCCCGCCTGCCTGGACGCCGCCATTTGCATTCTTTTGCTCTCTGCGCAAGCAGAACGCTTTGTGCATGTGCAGAGGGCAAAAGAACGCAAATAGCGGCATCTAGGCGGGTGGGGGAAAGCGGGTGGGGGAAGCCCTGCGCTGCGAACGCCACCGGCTTCTTCGGTTCTGCGGCGACCAACAGGTAAGAGCGTACCAGCAGGAACCCACCTCTGATATGAAGAAAAGATTACAGGGAGCCTTTTCAGGGTAGAATAACACAAAGTATTCCAGGTATTAGGCTGAATAACAAAGGAAGACATCCGAAATACATTGTTGTTCTCCTTCAGGGAAAAACACTCTAAGCTAGTGATCAAGATTGCTTTGACAGAATTCCTCCCCTTAGAGATACATGTTAAGGCAACATTACTGAATGATGAGGCAAAGGGAGGAATAATATGTATTTTTAAAGTTTGAAAATGCCCAAATGGGTACCATCAGAGAAGAAGGTCATTTTTAAGTTCAAAGGGTATTGGCACAATCAAAAATCAGAAGGTTCCGGACAAATTAAATGATCCCCAGCAACTCTTCTCAATCAAATTCACATTATGAAAGAATGCTGCAGCAATGATAATCATGGTTAATCATTTTGTAGCACTTATAGCACGTAAATTGCTTTACAATGCTGCTCATTCATCTTCAGACAGCAAAGTGGGTCATTAATTCTCCTGATGTTACAGATACAGAGCAGAGACTGAGATTCGTCAGAGGCAAGGTAGCAAAATAACAAATATAATTAACCTTACCCAATCTGAAGAAGCAATATTTAGGCCAGAACAGAACAAAACAAAAAAAGGAAAGGATCAAATCAAGTAAATTGTCTTTAACTGGGATTAAATTCCTATTGCCAAGGGAAAATACATAAAAATGCTTGGGACACAGTGGGAAAATGTGTGCCTTGAATGATGTGTTGGTCTGGTGGCCAGCTGGTAGACGATGTGTTCTTAGGATTCAAAGATAATAAATCTAAACCAGGGTGAAATGCCAAAAAGGGATTTGTTAAATAAATATTATAAAAAAGAGAAAAAAAAGAATGTCCCCAAATAGTAGCAAATGAACTGGAGTTGACAATTGCACAGTACTTTTCACAGGTTTATATGGGACGATTCAGAGTTTGGGGGAGGTTATTGCCACCTTAGAATACTTTTCTTAAGGGACAGAGAGCATAAACAATAATACCTGGAGATGACGTGGTCACACATCTTATCAGAGATTTGGTCAAAAATGGCAATAACTGATTTTCTGCCAGAGCTATTTTAAATAAGGCATCTTCTCTAGCAAGTAATACCTGGAGCGGCTGCCAATAGCTTGGGAGCCCTTTGCTAATGATCCAGCAAGCAGCCTCTTAGCCTCTCTCTTAGCTGATGTCCCATCACATCATGGGGACCTTTTAGCTTAATTGTTATACAATTTAGCTTCCAAAAAAGCTAAGATGATTCCATCTTAGTATTAGTATTATACAATCCAGTTTGCTAAGTCATTCTTTCTAAAGCCAGTGTGTGGAGGAATTTACAATGCAAAGCTTGCTAGGTCACAACATTTCAACAATTTGTTAGAGTGCCCCTTTCTACACATGGGTATAGATTTCCCATTTTATATATGCTCAATAAAAAAGTGAACAATAGTTCTAATTCCATGTTTCTCAATCTTGTCTGCTGGGATATGGGTGGATTTCATCTTGAAGTCCACCCATCTTCCAGTGCAGGGGTCTCCAACCTTAGCAACTTTAAGACTTGTGGACTTCAACTCCTAGAGTTCTTCAGCCAACTTTGCTGGCTGAGGAATTCTGGGAGTTGAAGTCCACAAGTCTTAAAGTTGCCAAGGTTGGAGACCCCGTTCCAGTGGACAAGGTTGAGAAACTTTCAACTCTGAAGCTGACCTGACCGAAGCCATTTTAAAGCTTCAGTGTTACCACACTGGATCTGAGTGATGGGGAGGGGGGAATAGAGATAGCTGGGATTTTATAGCCAAAGCAAAATACTTTCTCCTGGGAACCAAGGACATTCTCACAGGTGGCCAGAAAGAGAGGAGGAGTGATGTTACCAGGCAAACGGATGGCACCTTGATTGGACCATGTGACTGGAAAGGGGAAAAACTGTTCACTTTTAATTAGGTGAAAACCACGGGAACCTTCAGAGTCGGTTTTCACCAGAACTGTGCCAATATGATATATCCAATAAAACTATTCTTTGAGGAATCTACCTGCCTTGGAGTTTTGTTTGCTATAGGTGTATTACTTGGAACCCTGACAGAAACATTGTTCTAACTCATCACCAATCTTCTGCAACGTCACTACAAATGGCAAAGCTTTTAGGTTCAATCTGTGGGATCTGCAGATAATTTGAAAAAAAAAAACCCACTAGAGAACCACTGCCAACCAGCATTGACTATACAAAATTAGATAATTATTTCCTGTTTTCCTAAAACATTGAGAATTTATTTTGAACAAATTAATATAACTATGTAGCACAGAATATTTCTTCAACCAAAGTATGTAATCAGTCTGCATATATATATATATATATATATATATATATATATATATATATATATATATATATATATATATATATATATATATATATATATATATATATATATATATATATATATATATATATATATGTATATATATATATATGTATATATATATATATGTATATATATATATATATATATATATATATATATATATATATATATATACACACACACACACACACACACACACTCACACACACACACACACACACACACACACACACACAGAGAGAGAGAGAGAGAGAGAGAGAGAGAGAGAGAGAAAGCATTTTTTTCTTTCTTTTTTTGAAAAAGTTTTATTAGTACAGAGTACAAACATTTTTTAATTTTTCTCCCCACCCCCACCCCCTTCCCTCCCCCCCTCCCCCCCGGACTTCCCAGAGAGAACACAGGGCATAATATCAGTAATTACAGAAGAAAAAAGAAAAAGGAAAAACCCCTCAACTCCAAATTACACATTGCTAACATCATTAAATTTCTATATTTTATATTATTTCCCATATAATTCTAAAAAATAAAAAATAAAAGTTAAAGATATATTAATTATATAATCTGAGTTATACAAAGGAAGGAAAACAGTTTCTCCCTCCTCCTTTCAATCATCTTTCTAGATCTATAAAAATTATTAATAATACTAAATCCTTAAAAAAAAACATTAATAATAATAATAATCTCATAATTAACTAAAACCGAAAAAATTTTACATAGCTAATATCAAGATATTAAATAATAATACCTTTAAATTTCATCATAACAACATATTACTCTAAAGAAACCTATTAACTCAAATAAAACTAAAAAAAATATTACATGTCTACATATTAAATAATAAAACTTTTAAGTTTCGTCATAACATAATATTATTATACAACAACTTTAATTCATAATAAAAAATATTAAATAATAATACCTCTAAGTTTCTCATAATAACATTATTATACAACAACTTATTAGCTCAGATAAAAAAAAAATATTACATGTATTAAATATTAAAGCCTTTAAATTTCATCACAACCACATAATATTATTGTTCAACAACTTGTTAATTCATAATAAAAAAGTATCCTTAAAGGTAATATTGATAATAATAATAATAATAATAATAATAATAATAATAATAATAATAATAATAATAATAATAATAATAATAATAATAATAATAATAATAATAATAATAATAATAATAATAATAATAATAATAATAATAATAATAATAATAATAATAAATAATAATAATAATAATAATAATAATAATAAATAATAATAATAATAATAGTAATAACAATAAAAATAATAACAATAGTAATAATAATAATAATAATAATAATAATAATAATAGTAAAAATCTAGAAAAGAGAGAGAGAAAAACAAAAACCTAAAACAAATGGAAAGAAAAAAAAAACAACCTTCCTTTAAATTTTAAAAATCTAATTGTAATAATTTAAAGCTCAATAGTTTTAATTAAAAATTAGGAATTCCAATTCTTAAAGAATTATTAAAAAAGGGGAAAAAATCTTCTCTTTCTCTTTCCCCCTTAAAAAAAAGAAGGAAAGAGAAAAAAAAAAGGGAGAAGAAGAAAATACAATTATATTATCTCCATCCATCTAATACATATCAACACTACTTCTCTTTATATCTTATTGGTTGCCTCCTTTTGTATCTTGATGATTTTGAATTTATCAGCTCCTCTTCCATCTGATCCCAATACTCCATCTCCTTTTTCACATCTTTCTGGCTCTGCAATTCACTTTGAGTCTTTGAGATTATTTCATTTTGATCCAATAAGAATGACTTTTCCTCCTTGTCTTCTTCTACATTCATACGTTTTCCTTCTGGAATTTTAGATATATCAGCCTTTAAAATATTGATATAAAATTCGGTAGCTTTGTTTATCGTATTCAGCCGGTATCTTTTCTCCAAAAATTTCACCGTAACTCCTGTTGGTGCTTCCTATTTGTATTGTAAATTCAATCTTTTAAGTTCATCAATCAAAAAAGTAAATTCTTTTCTAGCTTTAAGCATTTTAAAGGGAATTTCTTTCCAAATCTTAAGTTCCTGACCATTCACCTGAAGATTATTCTTAAATGTCGCCTGGATAATTCTGTTTCATAAGACTCTTGTAGTAAAATATATAACAATGTCCCTTGGTAAATGTTTTTGTTTTGCGTACCACGAATTGACCCTGTATAACTTTTCAATTTGTATAGCCAGCTCATCTTTAGAAATTCCAGAAACCTGCACCAAGGCCTCAATCATTCTTCCCTTCAAATCGTCATATAAACCTTCTTTCAACCCCCTTACTCTAATAGCGAATTGCGTTCTTCTAAACTGTGACATCAACACCTCTGTTTCAAAATTTGCAATATCCTTTTTAAATTTGTTTATATATTCCACCGAGGTTGCCAACGCTTGTTTGTTTGTTTCAATACAATCCTCCAAAAAATCAACATTTGTTGCTAAACCTTTGCAAACCTCTAACATGTCCATCCGTAGCTGCATTTCCATATTCTTCAAAGCTTCTTGCATTTTATTTTCTATTTCAGTAATTTTTTGATTAAATTCCAAAATTAAGTCTTGTTTCATAATCTTTAAAGTATTTAATAAATTTTCCGATGTCAAAACTTGTGGAGGTGTTGGTTCAGTAGCAAGTTGCATTTTAGAAGTAAAAGCAGAGGGGTAAATAGGCCTTTTATTCGAAGCAATCATTCCATATTTTGAGGCCATTGTTATAGTTCCAAGAAATTAAACTAAAAACGCCAAATCACTATCAGTTTTTATAATCCAAAATTGAGAATCAAAAATAAAAACCAGTTTTCAAATTCAAAAATTTCCCAAAATCCAAAAACCACAAACAAAACACAAATAACTTTCACTTCTTCTTTATTATACTTCCAAAAAGGTGCAAAAAAGAATCAAATCTGTAAAAATAAAAATAATAATAAAAAAAAATTCTTGCAATTTCCAGGACAAATAATCTTTTATTGTTATAATCCAAAGTCACGGAGCAGAGAATAAAAATCAGTTTTCAAAATTTCCACAAGAGAAAAGCCAGGAAAAAAAAATCAATCCTTCCAAACTTGAAACCATTTTTATCTTTCCAGAAAAGTATGGAAAAAAGCCATAACTCTAAATGAAATTCTTTCCAATGTAAAGGATAGAAAGATTTTTAATTTCCAAAGTCAGGAGACAGAGGAAAAAAAAATCAGTCTTCAAAGTTGTAATTTTCCATAAGAAAAAGAGCCACAAGCAAACAAGGCAAAAATCACCTTCACTTCTCTTCCCAACTTCTTCAAAACGCCTTAAAAAGCCAGATCTCTAAAAAGATACTTTCCACTTTCAAAGGCAAATAATCCTTATTTTTGTCAATTATCAGAGAATATAAGAAGGACAGCCAGTTTTCAGTTTTCAGAATAAAGAGTTTCCATAAGAGAAAAAAAAACCACAAGCAAAACGGAAATCACTTTCACTTCTCCTCCTTCAAACGCCATATTGTTGCATATTAAATGTTACTTTGTTTCTTCAAATAGAAGTTAGCCGAGGGTTTAAAAAAAAGAAAAAAAATCCATACTTGCCCAGCAAAGCCCCTGGTTCTCTCTGTCTGCCTCTTTAACTGCACAGAAAAAAAAGTTTTAAAAATCCTCTTCTAGAGGCAGCGGCGGCTTCGGCGTCTAGCTCCGCAAAAGCGGAGATTTCCTGGCTCCCGGAGCTAGGGGCAGGCTACCTGGGGAGCCTTCCCTTTGCGCCCCTGGATGACTCCTAGGGCACTAGGGGGGCTCTACCCCACCTGCCACGCTCTCCTCTCTCCCCTATGTCCGGGGCAGAGATATTCCGAGCCGCCAGACAGCTGTTCTGGCGGCCTGGCAGGGAGTCGGAAAGGCGTCCTGAAAGGAGAACGCCATCGGCGCCGAACACCAAACCGGAAGTCGAGAAAGCATATTTTAAAAGCAGAACTTGCCCTTAAAATATATTTTCAAGATGAAATGATTCTGCTGTGCACAAGGCTGTTTTCGTACAAGGATACTGCAGGCCTACCCACTAACTTATAGAAGGCTATTAGAACATCTTTTTTAATTAACTATAAATTAAAAATATAAAATACACAACCATAATCTTATGTACATAATTATAATTATGTTTATAAATTATGAATAATTTATAATTATACCGCAAAGTATAAAATAATAAAATATAACTATAATTCTGGAATTTGTGTGCCTGGGTGAATTTGTTGTATCATATTCTGTTGTGATAATTATACCAGTCCCAAAGGGAATCTTCTGAAATACTGTTAAATTGCTTGGTTAATTCTAATAACTTAACTTAAAGGATTTTAGCTGTCAGTGAACCGAGAACAATATATTTCATTTAGAGATACAACATTTATTTCAGCTGAGAATGATATTTATTGCAACAAATGTGGCAACTGTCAAAATGTAAACTGTGTTAACATGTTCTTGTAAATATTGTTGAGAGTGATGCATTATTTATTTCTTTACTTATATCAATTTGCAATGATGCATAAGTCTTGAAACGATCTAGTCAAGCAATATATTTAATTGACAAAAATACTTTTTGGTATTGGGGCAGGTCTCTCTCTGTCATTGTTTAGATCAGTGTTTCCCAACCTTGGCAACTTGAAGATGTCTGGACTTCAACTCCCAGAATTCCCCAGCCAGCGAATGCTGGCTGGGGAATTCTGGGAGTTGAAGTCCAGACATCTTCAAGTTGCCAAGGTTGGGAAACACTGGGTACTGAAGCCAAAGTAAAAACATGCACAGATTGGATAAGAAATGGATACAATCAAGTGAACAGAATCATTCTGTTAATGTGGAGCAGGTTTAGATCCATTTTTTAATTTTGCTTAAAATATTTTAAGCGAGTCTTTCAAGAACCCTGACAAAGTTACTAATTTTCTCTCAACTAATGAGATATGTAAAAGAATCATACACTGCAACACCATAAATCAATATTCCTTCTTTCATCATGAATGTTTCCTTTCTCCATCTGTGCCGTTCATTTTAGGTTTTTCTTTTTAATTAAGACCTGATACATTCATGTGTGCAGTATTGGTAGCCTCCCTGCCTTCATATTCAGCGAAACTCCAAGTAGCACCATGGGGTGTGTTTTTTTCCCCAGTTAACCAGGAGAAACCAGACAAGCTACAGAATACTTAGAAAGTTCTAGTATGAAAAACTTGCCATTGCATTTGAATAAATAGCGCTTTAAAAAATGCACCGTCACCCCCACTCCACCAGATGAAATTTAAGACGAGGTTTTAAAGCCACGTGTGAAAGAAATACAGACTCCTAATACAGAAAATTAGAAAGCCAATACCATTCACAGCGCATTGATTTGCACAGAGTATTTTATATCTGCTGTAAGTTTCTAAATATTTCTTCAAGGGCAATTGCAAATAGCATGTTGCAGTAATAAAATCTGCATGTCAGAGTGAGGCATGTGTAACTGTTCTTTTCTTTTTCCAATAAGGATTGCAGAAGGTTGCAGAGAGAAAGCTTACCCATGAGCCATAATTGCTCAGGTGAACATTTACATTTTTTTATCTGGTCCCTCAGAAAAGTACAAACGCATCCAGAACAGTTTGCATCTCTATTCCATATTTGCCCTAATGTCATAACCAACTGTAGAAAGTTAGCACCCACCCATCTCCTAGAAAAATGAAATATCCTAGGAAATATTGGAAAAGGAAAGAATATGTTTCCCTGAATGAGGAAAGGAGAAACATGTTTTAAATACAAAGCAGCTTCCTGCAGCTCCCTGCCCCCCTCCTTCAGCTCCAGGGTGATGGGATTAAGACCTTCACCCTTAGGACATGAGAGGAGTAGCCCTCTACCACCTGGAAAATTACCAGCACTCAAACAAACTTGGGAGACAGCCTAAAAGGCTATCTAAGACCCCCGCCCCTGGGGGGGGGTCTGACCACCAATTGGAGTGTATTACATACACAGGAACAGGAAACTAAGAGGTGGGGCCCAACAGAGGTAATAAAACAAAGGGACTCAGCATCTTTCCTTCCCTTTTCTCTTCACCTACATCTAGAAACATGTGATCCACCTTTTCTGTTCAGGGGCTCATGCCATGTGCTCCTGTCCACCATATTAAACCTTCTTTCCAAGCAACTTCCATGAATCCAGTGTCTTTTTCCCCACTTGGAACTGAACCCAGAAGGATATTCCTTACAACACAACATACAAATTTTATTTTATTTTTATTTTATTTATTTAGTTTGTCAAACATGTACAAGATAACAGGTGTAAGTATAAACATGGACATGAGCACATGAAGTGAGTACAAATAAATAAGTAGGACAGTAAAGACAAATGCACCACAATATCTGTATTTTGAACCCAGGTGTCAATTCGGATCTCCAAAGCAGCTCTAGCATTAGCTCGAAAGAACAAGTTGTCAGCAAAATTTTAGAGTTTGATGTGATCTTCAGGTAGATTTATTTTGGGCTAATAGACAGAAATGTGCTCTTGAAGAAAGACAGTCTCTCCTCCTCCTTTAGTTATTTTCCTATCCAGGGGAAAAAACAGGAGATGAAAATAGATTATATACTGTAGCTTGTCTGTAAATATCCAATGATGTTCATTGTTTTGAGGGAAAGCTAAGGAGATAAGAAAGCTGACAGCAGAATACTATTCCCTACTAAAAGCCTATTTAGCATTCATTTGCCATTAATATTTCTCTTCTTTATAGTTTCTCAAAATATCCAACTATCCAACTAGCTGGTCATTGATCGCTCCATGCAACTTATCAAAGATATAAGCTTGAACAAGATTTATAATTATACAAAGACAGTATGGCATAGTTTATTTCTAGATGTTTGTGATGGAGTTCTTGTGCTCTGGTTTGTTTTTGAGGGATGAAATCTCTCAAAATTAGAGGAATTGGCATCCTGTTTACAGCCTGCGCTTTGGGGAATGAGGTTTGCATCATATGGGTCATTCTCTGGAGCCAAGCATCTAGCTTATTCATATTGATTTTTATTGTGTTTTAGTAAGCAGAACAGGGAAAGGAATGTTATGTTTACCTTTAGGAATTGAGCTTTTGTTAGATGGAAAAAAGCCACAATCCATTATGCATAAGTTCCTACAGTTCACTTCCAAGCTGTTTTGCTATGTGTACTTTTGGGAACATTCCATTAAACAAAGCAACCTTTTTAATGTTCCACAGGCATACAGATCCTGATAATATTTCAAACCTAAAGGGGAAACAAGCAGAGTGTTTAATAAAAGAGAGGGAAAGGGAGGGAAAACATGTTAACAATTTTGTATTCCTTTGTACTCCAATGTTGTCTTGAGTTGCATCAAAGGAAATAGTATGTCTATCCTTCAATTCTATAAAACCAAAAAGGGGAAAAAATGACAGACTGAAACCCATGTGCCTCTTTGCTGTGGCCACAAGTCAAACATTTTTTATTAAAGATGTTTGGTTTAGCTTTCTTGGTATATGACTGGGGAGAATTTTTTTTAAAAAGCTAAATCATCTTATAGTTTTCATGGTGGAATTTTTCAGCAAAATTCTTACAGTCAAGTGAATTTCCAGTATAGACAAATCTTTTTTCAAGGTCAATGGGAAATTGCTTGCAAATGAATAATAGGGAATGATGTTGTTTGTTACTCAAGGAATATTTGAATTTATTCTACTATAATGTTTGCTAGGATTAGAGAAAATTCGGGGAAGATTTTATAACAAATGAATAATAGGGAATGATGTTGTTTGTTACTCAAGAAATATTTGAATTTATTCTACTATAATGTTTGCTAGGATTAGAGAAAATTCGGGGAAGATTTTATAACAGGGAATGGCGGAATTGCACAGCTGAACACGGTCTTTGAAATAAAGCTACATGAGCAAGAAAGAGCCATCCAAGTCTATTGTTGGCAGAAGAAACTAAGAAATAAGTTTCTGATGCAGAGAATTATTCCAAAACAGACACCATTACATTATGTGAGCGTTAGAATTAATGCCATAGGTTTTTTAAGTCTCTTACTGATATACTGTATTTTCACAATGAATTTTCACAAATACAATATCTGTGAACTTTGGAACAGTCTTATTATTCTTGGCCACTAGAGAAAAGTTAAAGGTCCCTATCTTTTTTGAACCACGAGTCACCTTTGACCTTGGAGTGGCAAACCTGGAATTGTACTCCCTAGAGTAGGAAGTGGAGAGGGTCAGGATTAATTGGTTTGGTTTAGATGGGAAAAAAATCAAAACAATTAACATTAGGTTGATGTAAAATAATCAATACATTCTTCCTAAAACATTTAATTGATTTCCTTTTTTAATCTTACTAAAAACAACAATTTACCAGTAATTTTCAAAGGGGCACAGGGAACTACACTCAAAGGTTCAAAGAAGGGCCACTTGAGAGGGAGTCAACAAATCAAGAAAGCAACCACAACTCTGTGATTGAAATTCTATCCCTTTAATACAAATTCTGCCCCTTTAATCACACAGTCGTAGCCCATTTTTCTTACTTTTTTGACTACCAGTCCCAGCATAGTCCTAGATAGTCCCAGGATAGTTCAAGATGGCGCTGATGAAGGCTGCCTCAGTGAAATGCTCTCAAATGGTTTCTTTATTTTCTACTATTCTCTGCAATTCTCAACGGATTTCATACTCATGAGACCATATCTCCTTCAAAGATGTATGCATTCCTTGGGCCACAGATGGGGTAACACTGATATAAGTGATTCCTTTTTCCTTTAGGAACCTCGAAGCATCATTTCTGAGGCTTCAAGTGTACAATGATATGTAAATTCAATCACATTTTTATTTGATCAAAATTCAATTTTGTTGGTTTTTTTAGCACTTGGTTGGCATATCTCCAAAAGTTAAAGAAGACTTTTATAGCCTAATATTATCTGGGATGGATATTTCAAAATGCTTGGGAAAATGGTGTTCTCTTCAGGATAGCACAATTTAATTTGAATAACCAGTGTCTATCCATACTTATATGTGGGATTTTGGATGAAGCAAGCAGATTAATAGATAATAAAGACCTGACAATCAAGCAAGCAAGCGATAAATGGAAAGAAAGCTGTACAAATGATATGTCCTAAAAAAAGAGTTTGCAAATACTGAGAGAATTATGAACATGTTCATCAAATATTTCAAATGTTTATTGCACAGAAGACTGTGGAACTATTCTCCAATTCTTCTTTCCTATAATAAATTAGTATTAGACTATTCTTTTAAATAAATTAACCTCAGCAGAGCCAGATGGTGTAGCGCAGGAGTGTCAAAACAGTCGTTGGATGAAAAAACAGTGGAAAGGTTGGCCTTGGCACTCCCTCTCAGCCCAATCTCTCAGGAAATAAATCCAGCAAAGAAAAATATTATGATTGGAATAAAAATAACACAAAGATCTCTTTATTGCCTTCAGATTCTTCTGAAGATCAGAATAGCCCTCACTCCACTGTTATTTATGGGACCTGTGAAGATCTGGCTCTTCATCCAGGCCTTCAAAAATGGAGAGTGGGCCGTTTGCTTCATTGTGCTTGCCATTGTTATCTTTTATTTTTTTATGTTTTATTGTTTTTAATAGGAATTTCTTTGATTGTTGTCAGCTTCCCAGTATCATTGAGAGTCAAGTTGAATACAACTTTAATAATCTATAATTATATACTCAACAATTTGAAATCACAGCTGCCAGTTCTTTGGCTGGTGGTAGCCTTCATATGCATCAGGTTCTTCTCATAAACCTAGGATGTCTTAATCTATTGGTGTAATATGTGTCCAGATACAAGCACTGTTTCCTTTTGCAAATACCTGATGGAAATTTTGTCAATGTGCAGATTTTCTAAGTGCCATCCAAGATTGTTTGGTATGGTACTCAGTATGCTAAATAACGACTGGGATCACCATATCCAGCTTATATCACAATCTTTCAATTTCAGTTTTCAGATCTTGATACTTTGTGATCTTTCCCTATTTTCATGTAGCACACTCCAAGTTCTCTGAGAAACAATATAATATATCAGGATTACTTTTTCTCAGCCCAATTCACCTCACAGGATTGTTGTTTCCCAACACATCAGGTGCACATTTGGAAGCTAAAATGTACTTGACTTCAAAATTATGATGTGCAGGGGGTTTCTGTGATGTCCAAATTGTGCTATTAGTAACTGTCTCCCCCCTGACAGTTAAGACAGTTATTGTCTGATTCTGACAAAAGGGTGAGTTTATATCTGAGTACCCATTGAAAAAAATTCTCATTTAATTCTAATCAGTAGTCAGAAGTGATTTATGTGCTTGAAATTTTAGAATTATCTGAAAGAGGTAATATCATTTCAAGTGTTTAGAAGAGGATATACAAATATTTAAACAACTTTGATGTGAACAGGTGTTCTTTGGTGGATGAATGCTGTCCACATACAAATATTTGCAGTTGTCTAATTTGAGCATTTGAAGTATGATTCTATTCTGGAATGGGACAGCCTGTGTCTGACTTCCAAAGCAAACACGGTCTGTTTACATATTTTATTTTTTGTTTAAGCAACTCCCAAACAGGAGACAAAATACCAAATGTCCAAGTTTTAGTTGCACATTTCATCCTTTTTAAGCAGCAACAATATTGGGTGGCAAGATGCACAGCATGTTCAGTATTTCTGTGGTAGAAAGAATGAAAAAAGAATTTTAATAATTCCAGAACCTGAAATACACTATGTCATCAGTGATTATAAAGAAGTGATTAGGTATTTGTTCTGACCCTTTGTGCTCCTTCAAATTATTATTAACTGATTCCTCCCACCTTTCTTTGGAAAAGTGGTAACTATAACTAAAAGTAATCAGCAAAAGACAGAATTTATATATTCACTTCTAGATTAGAAAAGGTTAGATTTTATTTATTTATTAAAATTTCTATGCCGCCCAACTCCTGGGGGACTCTGGGCGACTAACAACAGGTATAGAAACATATAATCAATAAAAGCAATTTTTAAAAAAACATGTTAAAATACTATCAATATTTTAAAAAGAGCTTTCACTCATACCCCGCCTGCCGGAAGAGCCAAGTTTTTATTGCTTTCCAGAAGGCCAGTAGGGTGGGGATGGTCCTGACCTCCGGGGGAAGCTGGTTCCACAGGGATGGAGCTCCCACAGAGAAGGCCCTCCCCCTTGGCCCCGCCAACCGACATTGTTTGGTCGATGGGACCTGGAGGAGGCCGACTCTGTGGGCCCTGACCGGTCGTAGGGAGGTATGCGGCAGGATGCGGTCCTGAAGGTAACCTGGCCCTGAGCCATGTAGGGCTTTAAAGGTAACGACCAACACCTTAAATTGGATCCGGAGACTAATGGGCAGCCAATGCCGCTGGCAGAGGATCGGTGTTACGTGGGTGCATCTAGGTACACCCACCACAGCTCGCGCAGCTGCATTTAGGTTAGGTTAGATGGACATAATGAGTTGCCATTTTTGTGAATTTCACATTAGGACAGAGCTATGCAGCCTTTTTAAACCAAGGACCACTTTGAAGCCAGATGCCCAAAGCAAAGAAATAACATAGCCAGAACAAAAACTTTAATTTAATTTAATTTAATTTATTACATTAAAATTGAGGAAGTTGAGATAACTGTGACTGAAATCTTCCATACAGTATTTAACAGAGCAAATATGTGTGAACAGAATCAAACTCATTAAGATTATCTAAAGACCATTGCTTAAGAACCACTGACTATAAATAAGGTTTATTGAGAAAGTTACAGGATATGATAGAAAGCCTGCATCTCTATTCTTTTAATCCTAGTGATGGTGCAAAGAAGGAGGAGAAAGAGGAGGAGAAAGAAAAAGAAGAGTAGAATTATTATTTCCATAGAAGGTAGTGTGAAGGGGACAGCATAAGAGACTTTAAATCTAGGGAATCCTAAGCAAAGTCAGAGCATTTTCTTGCTTATTATAAACAATGGAAGTTTTTTTATAAGCAATGGATTTTTTAAGACAATACACTGACAATTTATAATCACCTTTTCATCAACAATGAATCCTTTAACACACACCCAGACCTTTTCTGCTATTGAATACTAAATTGATATTCTCAAAGTATAATTTGTTCTTATGAAATTTGAAACCTAAGACTTACCCTTATTAAATTCCAACTCATTCATTTTGTCCTATTATCCCAAATTGTTGAGCTAGTTTCAAACTGCAGTCTTGTCATCCAGAGTGATTGCAATCCCTTTCAGTTTTGTAGCACCAAATTTAGAAGTGTGCTTTCTATTCCATTCATAATGAGTGAATTCATTAAGCTGCACTGGACCTACTCTGAAGGCTTAAGCAGTGGTGGGTTCCTACCAGTGCGGTCCACTCTATAGCACCGGTAGCGGCCCGCTGGTGACATCACAGTACTGGTGCGGTCGGTTGCCGGTGCCTGGGTGCTCCCAATTTTTTTTAAAAGAATTAATTTTTAAAAAATTTTTATTCTGCGTATGCCCAGAAGCCGAGTTTCCGGCACTGCTCATGCACTGCCTTCCTACCCCACAGTGAGTCCAAGCAGGGGAGGATGGCTGAGGGAGCGCGTGAGATGCTGAAAGAATGGGTGGCAGGAGCTATCTCCATTCCCCTCCCTTCAGCAGTCCGAGAAGCCACGAACGCGCGGTGATGATCCTAGACATTTTCGCACGTTTGAGGCTTCTCGAGCTGCTGAGGGGAGGGAGAATGGGCGGCAGGACCTATCTCAGTTCCCCTCCCTTCAGCAGTCTGAGAAGCCACGCCCACCCAGTCACATGGCTGGCAAGCCACACCCACAAAATACGCCACGCCCACAGAATGGCAGTAAAAAAATTAGGAACCCGCCTCTGGTAAGGTACTGTAGTCCACCTGTGATACATCCTGATGGGTTCATATGTGTTTCTTCAGCCAGTGATAAATTGATCTACAGATAGATGAACAATCAAACTTTAAAGAACTGTAAGTATAGAAGAAAAAAAGAATTAACAGACCCACGTTTAAGGGATGTTAAATGAAATGTGCCATTTGCATCCTTCCCCGTGAATTGAGTAGCTCAGTGATGGTGAACCTATGGCACAAGTGCCACAGGTGGCATGCGGAGCCATATTTGAGGGCACGTGAGGCGTTGCCCTATGTCAGTTCCAACACACATGCACATGCTGGCCAGCTGATTTTTGGCCTTTTCGACCATTTTCACTCTCCCCAGGGTTCAGGAAAGCCTCCTGAAACCTGGGGATGGTGAAAAACAGCCCAACGAGCCAACCAGAAGTTCAGGAACAAACTTCCAGTTGGCCGGTTGGGCCATTTTTTGCTGTCCCCAGGGTTCAGGAGGCTTTCCTGAACCCTGAGGAGAGCAAAAAACAGTCCAATGGGCCTACCAGAAGTCCAGAGGCTTCAGTGAGGCCTGTGCACATGTGCCGGGGGGCAGCGTGGGGGGTTTGCGTGCATGTGCAGGGGGAGGGCATTGCATTATGGGTGTGGGCACTCGCGCGCACACTATCACATGTGCACACACTCTTTTGGCACCCGAGCCAAAAAAGGTTCGCCATCACTGGACTAGCTTGTTGCATCTCATGTAGTACAGAGAAAGCTGCTAAATTTACTTCAGTGTTACCTCAGTTGTTATAACTTCTATGGTGACTTATGACATTTGTGTACTGAAATCATGATGTAAACTAATGATGTCATTAAGCAAATAATATAATTGCTGCAATGATGTACCTTGAACATTATGGTTGATGAAAACAAGGTTTCATTGCCTAAGGTGATCTGAGTGTTTATGGCTAGTGACTTTCTTACATTAAGCCACTGTTATGAGAGCTGACAACTGGCACTATTTCCAATGTTACAATAAAATTATATCGGAATCTTAGGGAACCAGAGACATTCTTAGATGACTCAACTTGGGTTATATATTCACTCTGTCCTTGCCTTGCGGTTTATATATTTTTAAATAATATTTGAATTTTTAAAAATGATATTTAAAATATTTTATAATGATTGTTTTTATACATTGTTTTATTTGATTGTTATGCAGTCATCTGCCCTTCTACTCCATCTCCGCCAGAACTACTATCAAGTCCACCAAGGATATTTGTGCTGTAAAGAATTAGGATGTTGGTAATGAGAATCCTGATCTTGTACAAAGTTGTACATTTGAGGATGGTGATAGAACATTTGCTCACTCTACAACATTGTGGCTACCTAGAGGAGATATCCTTTGGGTTTAACAGGCTTTTGAGGCAACATTTACATTTTGTTTTAGTTCAGCAGTTCTCAACCTTTGGGTCGTGACCCCTTTGGGGCTCGAACGACCCTTTCACAGGGGTCGCCTAAGACCATTGGAAAACACATATTTCCGATGGTCTTAGGAACCGAGACACTGCTCCTTATCCGTCTCCAGGCGGGTCCACCCACATGCAAATAGACTACTGCAAAGTGCACGTGTGCCTATGAGGCACGGCCACGCAACGCAGGAGGAAGCGAACCAGCAGCGAGGTAAGTTAAAACCCACCCTGAGTTTCCTAATAATTTTATTATTTTATGGTTGGGGGTCACCACAACATGAGGAACTGTATTAAAGGGTCACGGCATTAGGAAGGTTGAGAACCACTGTTTTAGTTGGAGACAAAATTTTATGTAGTGCTATCCATGGTCCTGATTTCAGCTGCTCTTCATATAAGATAGCTTTTATTTTAACTTAGTTTATTGTACTTTCTGAACTGGATTGTATTTGGACAAACTCACCAGTTTGTAGATTCTACCTGGACTGGACATTCATTAAAATTGGTCTTATAATGTGTGATTGATTTTTCTCATGAACCTTGAGTAACTTTAGAATATAATACACATCAGGCAAGTGGTTTTTTTCCATTACTTACTGGGATAGTGCCAATAGAAGAGAATATATGTAGCTCAGGGTTGAACTGTGGAGTCCTTAGTGCTCTCTGAGCTTGGATTTTTCATGCAGATGTTTCACTACCCAGCTAGGTACCATCTTCCCAAAGGAGTGGGGTTTGCTCTTTGTTTATATACAATATCTTGCCTTGTCAGTGTTTGGTGGAGTGTTGTTTTCTGCTTGGTAGTTCCTTGATTAGGTTGTTGATTGTTATCTGCTGTTGCTCCTGCTTATCTGGGTATTGATTGTTTTCAAGGAGGTAATCTGATATTTTTGTTTCCTTTTTAGCCTTTTTTTTCTTTTGTAAATGTGGTTTTTCTCTATGTGTCTATTGATGTCTGATTTTTTTTTTACTATGCTTCTGGAGACTCTATATTGAATAGGTTACATACAGTCATAACTGAAATAATAAATTACAAAAATAAATTACAAAATTTCAAAGACTTTATGCAAGACAAACCCAAACTTCAGATAGAACTGCATACAGAGTTACAGTACATAAATAATTCCCAAATAAAATACCATCTTTCTATTATAGTTATGAATTGTTTTTGAGCTACTGTATGTCTTCATCTTATTTTTATTCCTTAATATTATTGAAGAACATGAAAGGAATTTAAGATCATTTTCTTCACACATATAAAGACAAGTTGTGCATATTAGTTAAACCCAAGCAAAAATTATGTGTGATAATATTGCAAAGGATATACTACAAATTTTATTTTCTTTTATTTTGCTCAAATTTTCCAAATAGATAATAAGCTGAAATCTGCATTTTCCAGAATGTTGCAATGTAGCTGGCCCCTAATTTTTTAAAAAATTTTTTTGCTGGATAGGGTGGGATCTGTTCAAAAGGAATATATCAGGGAAAATGCACATAGAGCTGCATAGATTAAGGGAACGTGCTGAGAAAAACACATTATATGCAGAAAAATATCATTTGCAAAATGCATATATTAGGGAACAAAACACATATCAAGAAAAAAGCATACTAAAATGTTTATATTACAAAAACTATGCATAAAATGCATATATATTTTTGGACTAATAATGGTAAAAATTGCAAACTGATTACGAAATGAGTCAAAATGAATTTAGTCTTGTAAAAATAAGAACTCTGATACACTGAAATTGGATAGAGTCATTCTTTTGTTTAGCATTAGTGGAAGTCTGGGATTTTGTTCTTTCTGTTAACTTTAGTTGGTAAGTAAGCACAGATCTCCATTCAACAATTGCTATTATTAACATTAGAAAAATGAAGAAAACCAGAGCAATAAATGTCACATATTTGATTTGCACATTGGTCTAAGGAAAGAAAAAAAAATACGAAAAAGAAGTAATTGATTGCAATTTTGCCTGTTAAGTTCAGTTTACATAAACAGGAATGTTTTGAAGGACAACACAACACATTACATTCAAAGATCGCAGCAGAACACGGATGACATTTGCTTGAATTTTCCACTTGTAAGAGAAGAGTTGGCTTTACTGAACAGCTTTATACTCTAAAATAGAAAAATAACTTTCCTTATTTCAGTTAAAAGCTTTTATCTCATCTTAGAATTTCTAGATGTATTTTAAGCATTGGAAATAAAACCTTTTGCAATTTGTTATCTTCAGAGTAAATACAACCAAGGCTCCTATCAGTGAAACGTGATTCATAGTGATTTTGCAGTGCATCCATTCTGTTTCCTTGATAACAGTGTGGATGTGTTTGGTTTTTCCGGATGTTGTTTCAACTTCCCATAGCTTTGAAGTTCCTAGTTATTTCCATTCCACTACTAAGAAGGGAAGCACTATTAAGCTTGTAATCCCAGAAAACGTCAGCCAGATGCTGATATCTTTTTCCTCCTCTATTTCAGAAGCATTATGCGGACATTTTCCTCCATCTTCCCTCAACACATTCTTATTAAGCTTGATGGAAATGAAATCATTTTTTTCCCAAAGGGAATACATTTGGTGAATTTCTGATGTGCAGGATATAGGATTTATATTCTTCTCTTAGTCACAAGGTAGCTAAGAGTGGAGAGGACTGTTGTGTCTACTGTTGGAGAACCATGTTTTCAGCATCCAGCAGCCTCTTTGCCATCTCAAATTAAATTAACCCTTCCTCCCTTTATGTTATCATAAAGAAGTTGTTTTGATGAGGTTTTACCACATCAGGAAATAGAAACAGAGATGGCTAGAAAAAGAAAAACAAGAGCAGCTGTGCCATCATACGATAATGCAGTGCCCTCAAAGGAACACCTAAAATAAATTCTAACGCAACTCTAAAACACTATGAGAATGATAAAAGGGTTTTTTCCCCAGAAAAAATAATATTTTGGGAAATTAGGAAACAGATTAGAGCAGGGGTCTCCAACCTTGGCAACTTTAAGACCTGTGGACTTTAACTCCCAGAATTCCTGGAATTGAAGTCCACAGGTTTTAAAGTTGCCAAGGTTGGAGACCCCTGGATTAGAGCATCGTATTGACATCAAGCTCCTTCCAGGGAATAATCTCAATTGTTTCTTGCTTTATTCTGATGCAACAAACTTGTATTAAATTCATACCTCCATTCCTCACACACACCCCAATGCCAATATTTGGATTATTTTTAAATTGGCACCTTTTTACTAAATTATTCACTTTTATGTTATCATCTCTTCCTTATGATTAAATGGATTAACGTGTTAAGGAGGTCAATCACCTGAGAATCCTGGCAAGCTAGAACGAAATCCCATTGCTTCTAGAAGTATGAGATAAAACGTGATTGTACACTTTGCATTGTTTAATGTTCTAAAACTCTGTCTTTGGAAAGAAAGGACTTCATTTCTTCAAAAGATAACTCACACAATGAGATTGATTTGGTATGAAATTAAAGTCTCATACTCTCATGTCATTATTTCAGAAGTTTCAGTGTCAAGGCTCAATAAAAATGAGAATCAACTTCAATTGTTTCCAGATGTAATTATTCATTTTAAAACACCATTGCAGAAGTGTGCAATTAAGAAAATGGATCCGAGCTTTCATATGTATTTTAATTTGTTGGCAAAAGACTTGACCACAGCTGCATATCGGGGATTATGTTTTCTACTTTTGCAGTTTCATGAATGTGAATCCAATGTTACATATGTCTCTGCAATGTCTTAATCTGAACTTCTAATATGATTTGTTTAATCTTATTTCTATCTGGACTATCATTAAGTGTACCTTATGATTCTTGATGAACTTATCTTTTCTTTTATGTACACTGAGAGCATATGCACCAAAGAAAAATTCCTTGTGTGTCCAATCACACTTGGCCAATAAAATTCTATTCTATTCTATTCTATTCTATTCTATTCTATTCTATTCTATTCTATTCTATTCTATTCTATTCTATTCTATTCTATTCTGCTAACTGTAAGAGGATATACAAAGAAAAAATATGTTAAAAAAAAGAATAGTAGAACCACTGGGAATTATACCTTACCTTTCTTTTAAAACTATCTTATTTTACTGTTTCAAGTAATTCCTCATCTACCTCTGCTACAGCTTCAAAAAATAAAAAAAATCTTTGTTAAATTTTGTCAGAAGCCCAGCTGCATTTTCCCATTGTTCAGCTGCTTCCCTTAAAAAAAGAGCATGAGGTTTGGGATCGGATAGTAGGATATGAATTTTCAAAGCGTTCCTTTCTTCGTGCTAAGAAGAGAAGACTTTCATTAAACTGGCCAGAAGTACAGTAATGTCATTGTAGCTTTTGTAATGTTCATTTATTGTATGCGCAAATACAATTGTATGCGATTTTTTCCATACAGCTGGCCTTTGTTATGTGTTAATTTTTCTCCCTCTATAGCAGAGGTCTTCAAACTTGGCAACTTTTAAGACTTGTGGACTTCAACTCCCAGAATTCTCCAGCCAGCTGGCTGGAGAATTCTGGGAGTTGAAGTCCACAAGTCTTAAAGTTGCCAAGTTTGGGGATCCCTGCCCTATAGTAATCCTTAATAAATCAAAGCAAATCTTCATAGCACTGGCCAGTATAAACAACCAACATACAGATGGGCTGTATTTGCTTGAATTGCTATAATTTGAGGTGACATAATAAAAAGTCTAAGAAACATTTCAGTCCAAAATGCATTTGAGTGGAAGCAAGTTCCCTTTAAAGCAATACCCCATCTCTTCCCCACCCCCACATTCACACTTCAAGTTTATTGTGTTTGGGATCAAGTTATAAGCAGAACTATTTTTCAAGCTTTTCTGTCAGCACAAGGCAATGCACGTTTTATATTTCATCTGGAAAATCATTTGAGTCTCACACTAATACAAATAGCTCCCTGGTATTTGTCAAACCAGCCCCTCTTTTTCGGGCTTCTGCATGAGTTAGAGTGAATGATGGCACTACTTTCAGAGCCACATTAATTTTCAAGAATCAATTCCTTAAAACAGGCACACCTTTTTTCAAGCTCACTTAGAAGTCTGAAAAAAAGAGGAGAGACTTCAAGGAGTGACTTGTTGAGCGTTGAATACTTCTGGATCATTCCTGAAGAGTGTGCCCACAAAATGTATTGGCTTACTGTGCTTCTAAAAGTAATAAGATCTGTGAATTAGAATTTCTTCCACCAGTCAAAACAGGAATTCCTGGACATCTGGTGATAAATGAGCTACAGTACTCCGGGCTATCTAGACTACTGGAAGAAAAGGTATTTTACCCGTTGTAAATATTCAAAGATTGGAAACAAAGAAATGAGGATCTGTTATTACAGATCACATTCAACAAGAAGAGAATAGCTGAAAAGAATTCTGGAAAGAACCAGTTCTGGAAAGAACAACATCCAGAATCAGAAACAACAGAACAGAGGCCAATAGATCAACATCAATTTATATTACGAAATAAGTTATTCACAGAAGCAGAATCGGAAGAATTGCAAAGGTCTACCAGGGCAAGGAAATCAAAGTCTTGCCAGAAGTAACTCAACTTGTAAAGGCAAACCAGGCAGTCAGCAGTAGGGAAATCTTACAGCTAAACAGCTGGCTGATTGTGCGACCAACCATAGGAAAGATATAATGATATGAAGAAAGGTATCGATAGACTTTAGCATTTGTGTCCATCAGATTAGGATGTATTTATTTAGGATATGGATTACCAAATTGAGACCCAGATTTTCCTTTCCATGGCTGCTGTTTTGGAGGCTTCCTAAACAATTCTTTCTCTGTGTGTGCAGAACTTGTGAGTGTACTTTCATTTCTACTTCTTTGCTGGGATAGATAGCTACCGTATTTTTCGGAGTATAAGACGCACCTTTTTCCTCCCTAAAAGTGGCTGAAAATTTGGGTGCATCTTATACTTCGAATGTAGCTTTTTTTCCCAGCCATAACTAGGTGCTAACAGATCTTCCCAGCTCTTACCTTGCAGGCTTTTTCATTGTTACTCTCTCCAAAGAATGTTTTTCCAGCCCTAAGTCTTTGCAGTGTTTTTTTCATTGCTCTATTGCTCCGAATAAGTTTTTTTCTAGCCCTAACCAGGTGCTAACTATCTTCCCAGCTCTTACTGGCTTGCAGGTTCTTTCATTGTTATTCTCTCAGAAGAAGGTTTTTTTAAGTCCTAACCAGGAGATAAAATAATGTGCTGAAGCTGCTCCGAATAAGTTTTTTTTTAGCCCTAACCAGGTGCTAACTATCTTCCCAGCTCTTACTGGCTTGCAGGCTCTTTCATTGTTACTGTCTCAGAAGAAGGTTTTTCCAGCCCTAAGTCTTTGCAGAATTTTTTTTCATTGCTCTACTTGCTCCGAATAAGTTTTTTTCTAGCCCTAACCAGGTGCTAACTATCTTCCCAGCTCTTACTGGCTTGCAGGTTCTTTCATTGTTACTCTCTCCGAAGAAGGTTTTTTTAAGTCCTAACCAGGGGATAAAATAATGTGCTGAAGCTGACCAGACTAAGGATGCTAGCCAGATGAATACCTGGTAGGCAGATTATTTTCCCCTATTTTCCTCCCCAAAAACTAAGGTGCGTCTTATACTCCGAAAAATACGGTATATTCTACTGGTGAGAGCTGGGACAGAATGATTGATTCTCAAGGAGCAGATCCAAAGGCACTTTGCAAATGGATAAAGCACTTCACTGAATGATTTGTACAGCCTTTGTCTGAAAACAGCATTATTTTCTGTTAAAGAAAGGGAGCTTCTCATTTAATGTATATTGAGGGCAGCATAAATTGTACACTAATGGGGAAGATAGACTACCAGGATCTGGGTATCAAACAGGAAATCATTAGCAACTAGTGCATAGCTCTTAATTACTGAAATCAGAAAATATAATCTATACTTTAAGTGCCTAAGGCATAAGACATCTGGAGGACAAGTTTATCTTTATACATTATCTTTTTTGCTAATTAAGTTCCCTATCCCTTTATTATATCAGGTTTTCATTTCGATGCACATTTGGGAGACCAAATTTAGCTTCTTTATTCAAACTGATTACCTTTAGGCCACTTACTATTTCTCATTTTCTCATTTTACACAGGTAGTTATGAAGATGAAATCTAGGTAGGAGACTGTATCCATCCACTTAAATTTCTTAAAAGAAAGGCAGAGATAAATATAGTTTGTTCTCAAGTGAACCAGTTGCCAGTTTATCTTACAATATTTGATTATTCTTGTTATCCCAGCAATACAATTTGAATTTCTTTCCATTTTATGAAAATATATTTTTGTTAAGATCAGGCTCACAGTTTGTCCTTAATAGAGGCCTCCTGTATTTAGAGTTAAGTTCTGGTCATTCAACTATTCAAATCAGTAAATCGTCTCAGTACACTTTGAAGTAAAGTGCTCCTTTGAAACTCCATAATGTTATGGTTCCATAACCTAACATCCTGTTTGGTTTAGTGTTGAAAATGCTGGCTTAGAAAGCAGGAGATTGTGAGTTCTGGGCCTCCCTTAGGAATAATGGCTGGCTGGGTGACCTCTTTCTCAGCCCAACTCATCCCATAGGTTGCTGTTGTGATGAAAATGGGAGGAAGGAGAATTAGATGTTTGCCACCTTAAATTGTATGTATATAAAAAGGTAGGATAACAACAGCAACAAACAACAACCCAGCTATGTCCACTGACAGGTTATGAACCTAAAAACTTGTGTAGAAGACTCTGAAACTGACAATTGTTTGATTTGTGATCAACTATTAATAGAGATTATATACACGTATGCTTTTCTCCTGTATTAGAAATGTAAGAGAAAACTTTGGAAGTACTTGCTTGAAAAGAAAAGAAAGACCTGGCAGGCCAGACAATCAGTTAGTTTGACAATCCTAGATAGTCAATTCATCACTGGAAAAGACAATTCATTCTTTGGAATGAAGGAAGACATATAGCAGAGATTTACTTTTTCTCTTAGAAAAGACATTTTGCCAATTCTCGGAGAAGCTAGGCTTGACAATTGCATGGTCATGGTTGCTATTTTGATATTTTTTTTAAATAACTCCCTCTAGGTACCTCAGACTAGGGTTCTGTGTAGATAATTGATAGAAAGGGTTATGTCTTGTGCCAGAGATCAAAGACAAAGAGCCTGTCTAACTCTATTTATATTCCTTTCAATTAGAATATCTATATATCCCCAAGGCAAATGGCTATACTTTTATGTTCAAGGAAGACTAGATCTAAAGCTATCGGAGTTGAGTGCAAAAATCTGGATAACCTCTAGATTTTATTTTATATTTTTATTTATTTCATTTGTGTGCCACCTGACTCTTAAGTACTAGGTGGCAGCAAATAATTTTCTAAATTTGTTTGTTCCCATCGAGATCTTTGGCCACCTGGAGCCGAGGTGGCGCAGCGGTTAGAGGCAGTACTGCAGGCCACTTTAGCTGACTGTGATCCACAGGTCAGCAGTTCAAATCTTGGTTTGAGCGGCTCAAGGTTGACTCAGCCTTACATCCTTCCGAGGTAGCTAAAATGAGGACCCAGATTGTTGGGGACAATATAAATATATATTGCTTACTGGTGTAAACCGCTTAGAGAGTGCTTGCACTGTGAGGCGGTATATAAATCTCACAAATAAATAAAATAAATAAATAAAATCTGGATGGTGGTGGCCATCCAGATCTTTGCAGCCCAAGATGCTTGTTTGGAATTACACCATTTCCCATAGTAAAAATGCCCAATACTGTTTCATTTCCATCAGAATAAACCAAACCACGGTCAGTCCAAACAGTTCACAAAATTTCTGCAATGAAATGTTTTGTAGCAAGTCTAAAACAACATGCATTTCCATTTCATGCATATTCAGAATAAATAATATAAAAGAAGGTTCAAAACAATTTATACACAAACATTTTAGAATGAAACTGTGCATCTTATTATGATTATGCATTGGCCTTCCTACTTCCCTCAACCTACTTCTTTGTAACATAAAACAATATGGGATAGACATACCAACACTAGATGGATTTGCAATTGGTTTAGCAGTCACACTCAGTGGGTAGTCATTAAGGGAACTACATCTACATGGGGGGAAGCATGCAGTGGGGTACCACAAGGTTAGGAATTGGGCCCAGTATTCTTCCACTTTTGCATAAATAATCTACTGTAGACAAGGGGATAGAAGGGGAACTCATCAAATTTCCAAGCTGGTGGGAATAGTTAATACTTTAGAATAGGAGTGTCAAACTCATGTCGTCACAACGGCATCACGTGACGTATCTGGACTTTTTTCCCCTTTGCTAAACTGGACGGGGGCCTGGTCAGCGCGTGACACATCCGGCCCGCGGGCTGAGAGTTTGACAGCCCTGCTTTAGAAGATAGGCTTAAGTTTCAGAAGGATCTTGAGTCTTGAGCATTGGGTCCTATCCAACAACATACAGTTCAGTGGTGAGAAAAGTAAGGTCCTACATTTAGGCAGGAAAAGCCAGATGCATAGGTATAGAATATGGGGCACCTGGCTCAACAGTATTAAATTTTTGGACATCTAAATGTCCAAGTAGACCACCACTTAAATATGACCCAGCAATATGCTGCAGCTGCCAAAAAAAGTCAATGTAAACTTAGACTGCATCAACAGAGGGATAGAATAATTATTGCAATGAGAAATGATAATACCGCTTTACACTGGTGAGACCACACTTGGAATACTATGTCCAGTTCTGGATACAAAAAAGATGTTGAGATCCTGGAAAGTGTGCAGAGAAGAGCAACAAAGACGATAAAGCATCTGGAGGTTAAATCGTATGATGATCTGTGGAGGGACCTAGGTATGTCTACCTTATCACAGAGAAGGATCAGGGAGGGTATAATTGTCTTCCAATACTTGAGGGTATTATTCTCTGGGCACCAAAGAGCAAGTGAAGAAGTAATGGGAGGAAATTTATCAAAGAGAGATGCAACCTAGAAGTAAGGGAAGATATTCTGACAGTAAGAGCAATTAATCAATGGAATAGTTTATCTCCTAGGGCTGTGGATGCTCCATCACTGGAGCTTTTAAAAAATAGACTGGACAACCATTTGACTGGATGGTATAAGACTCCTGCTTTGAGCAGGGGGTTGGACTAGAAGACCTCTGAGGTCCCTTCTAGCCCTATGATTATATGATTCCTTGTCTCTACATCTGTTTTAAGTTTCAGCTCAGAATTAAATAAAATTCTTAATATAAATATTGATTTAAAGAAAGTGCATTTCCTTGTTCACAAAAGCACACTGATCAAATTGTTAGGTTAACAATATATAAGACTGAAATGTTAAGCATCTCTTGTTACTGAATGTATAGCAATATAGGAAGAATCAAATCTCTCAAAAAGCACTAGTAGTAATTAGTCTGACCTAAAAGGACCTCTTCAATGGATGGCTCAAATATTATACAAAATACTTTGCAGATTTAATAATATTCATGTTCCTGATAAATGTTACATAGTGTTACTGTTTCAAAATTCTGCTAACATAAGCTCCTATTCCCTTTGTCTCCCTAGTATTTCTAGACTGAAACTCTACCAACCAGGTCTTTGACAATGTGTTGTGTTCATGTTTGACTGCAATCATAGCAGAAGATGCTATGTTAAGTTGAAGATTGTCCTAGATTTTGCAGGAATCAGTAGCAAGATTCTCTTACTCCTAACTCTTGCTATCAAATGATACCACAATGAAAAATAAAAACTACTTGAAAAATATTAACATTATAACAATAGCAGCAGCACTTAGTCTTATATACCGCTTCATAGTGCTTTACAGCCCTCTCTAAGCGGTTTACAGAGTCAGCATATTGCCCCCAACAATCTGGGTGCTCATTTTACCCACCTCGGAAGGATGGAAGGCTGAGTCAACCTTGAGCCGGTGAGATTTGAACCGCTGAACTGCAGCTAACAGTCAGCTGAAGTAGCTTGCAGTGCTGTACTCTAACCACTGCGCCATCTCGGCTCTTTATATATTAGCATGTCAGCCCTCTAATATTAAAAAGGGTATATTTTGAACCTCAAAATTATTGTGACATTCATATAGGTTATTGTACAAGTTTTTTAACTTGTTTTTTCTTTTACTGTATGAAGAGCCGAGGTGGCGCAGCGATTAGAGGCAGTTACTGCAGGCCACTTTAGCTGACACTGATCCGCAGGTCAGCGGTTCAAATCTCACCGGCTCAAGGTTGACTCAGCCTTCCATCCTTCCGAGGTAGGTAAAATGAGGACCCAGATTGTTGGGGGCAATATAAATATACATTGCTTACTGGTGTAAACCGCTTAGAGAGTGCTTGCACTGTGAGGCAGTATATAAATCTCACAAAATAAATATCAGCCGCCTTTCAAAAATGTAGCTATTAATCTGGATTTCTGGTTGACGTCACGGCGGGAATGGCTGGAAAATAGCGGAGCTCTGCCGGACTCCGTGAAATACAGCTGGGGTCAAGCCGCCTGGAGAGGTGGTGAAGAAAGGAGAGGCACTTCGTCGATCACGAGGAAACCGCAATTTCCTCGTTGATCCGACTAAAGCTCTCCCGAACGGCAGCATGGACGACTGCCATCTTGGTCTGTCACAAGTTGGGACAACTGGGACATTAAGATCTTGTGCTGGAGTGGTGTGTGGACAGAGCAGTGAAACTGGGTGAGATAACTTCTAACTTTTACCCCAAAGATTTAACCCAAAATTAAAAATTATAAAAAACAATCTCCAAATAGTAAGAAAGTGGCAATTGGATTTATGGAGAAGGATTAAAGACTAAAAATCAAAGAGAAAGACTAAACATTAAAGACTCAGATGCGAAAGAAATATTTAAAGAATGTTTTAAAACACAGAAAGCCTGGAAAACGTCGAACAACATTGTAAAAAATGATTATTGGGAGAAATTGGTTTTCTAAACTCTACCTTTAACATCCCTGAATGGTTGACAGTCAGCTATTTTGACTTTTACACTCTGTTAAATGCTGGAATTGGGAGCAGGGGAGCCATCTACTGGAGGAGGAAGATTACTGCAATGTGGGAAATTTGAAAGTGATGAAAGGAAAGAAAGCAAACAACACCCGGAAGGCTATTTAACCTTGACTTTATCTTAGTAGGCGATTGGAAATATTTACTGAGTTGTTTGAACATCTTTAAAGCAAACGGAACCAAAACTGTTCATTGAAAGGTGGATTTGAAAGATTTGAGGAAACCTGGTGGGCCAAGCTGGATTTGATTCACTAACATCATTTGATAGATCATCCTATGAGGCAAAAGAAGAAAAGCGATAGAAAGGGGACAGGGGGAGAAAAGGAAAAAAAGAGAAAAAGAAGAAAATACAAATAAGACTTTAAAATTTGGACAATTGGGAAGGTGTAAACTGGAAACTATAAAGACTGTAAAGTATACATTTATAGCTTTTAAGGACTAGAAAGCTAGGGGACTTGGAGGAATTCTTGGATTGATAAATTTTATTAATAATTGACTTTTTTGGATATTGGGATACTGGAATATTAGAGCTACATTGAGTAATTTATAATATATTAATTTGGTACAAAATGATTCAGCAGGAGACAATAAAGTTCTATGAAGAAATGTTAATGATGGCTAAAAGTTTTTATGAAAGTGTAACAAAGAATCATAAGGAGATGGTGGGATTGTCCAAAGATAAAGAAGTGAGTATAGAAGACCCTCAACAAATGGCGGGAAATGATGAACAAAATATTCAGAAGACAGATGAGAAATCAGAAGGAGTGGTGGAGGAGACAAATCAAAATAAGCTACAAGAGAACAAAAACAATCACAAGACAATAACAATAAATACTAAGAATCGAATAGATAATTTCTTAATAGCTTACAATAGCACAGAAAGAAAAAAGGAAGACTTCCCAAAAATAATGACAGGGTTATGGATGGGCATCCAAATGATGCAGCAGAAGGAGATAAGGGGTAAGGCAGAGGGAACATTTAGTCTATGTAAAAATGTTAGAAAGAAATATAGGATCCCAAGAGAGAAATATAAAAGAATCACCAAAAAGTCAATAAATGATGAAATTCTAAATAGGCTGAGAGATGATGGCTAGATACATAATATGTTGTGATACTATGATTGTATTAAAAACTAATATAAACAAATAAAAAGTATAAATTTATAGCTTTTAAGGACTACAAATTCAAGGGACTTAGAGATATAATCCTGGGATCAATTAAATTTTATTAATAATTGGTTTTATTGGTGTTTATAGAAAACTGAGATATTGGAAATATGGTGGAACTTGAGTAATACTTAAAATATTAAAATATTGGTGACTTAACAGGGATCAACAAACATATTGTATGAAGAAATGTAATTGATGTTTAAATAAATTTTTGGAGAAAGCAATAAAGAATCATAAAGAGAGAATAGTACTGTTTAAAGATAAAGAGGTGAATATGGAAGAACCCCAACAAGGGGGAAAAATAAGTATAAATTGGGAAAATAGTATTATGCATATTGATACATAAAATAATATATTATAATTATAATGAGCATATTAAGATTAAAAGTTAGAAGATAAAAACTATGTATATGTAATTGTATTACTACTGTTAGCACTGTGTAAAAAATGTATTGACCCAGTCATTAAACTGTCCACAAAATATGTTGGTTGTTAAAGGAAAACTGCAAATAAAACATATACATAAAAAGGGCTATTAATCCAGTTAAAGGGAACAACATATTTAGAAGCCATTTTGCAAATTAAATAAAAGCAGGAAGATGAGAATAGAGATTTATTTATGATCACCACTATTTTGACAGGTTATGCCATAAAATGGGGGGTGGGGGGACTTCAGAACCTCTGATAGCAAGTAAACTTTTGGGAGCTCCAAAATGGAAAGACTTCATTAAAATAATTTACTGTGTGGATTCCAAACTTTTCTTAGCCTCACTGTCCCATTTTAGAATTTAAATTAAATATATATAATTAAACAGAAAGCTGCCACTATGCAGAACATCGTCTTTATGTACAATATTTTTTTAATCCTTATAGAGGCATTCTTAGAGTAGGACAGTGAAAAGAATGGAAAAGGTTGTTTTCCAAAGCACTTGAGCATGAATGAAAGACTTGTCTACAAAATGTTAATGAAACTACATCCGGAAATTGTGGCACAGCTGATTTGCAGATCTCGGCACATGTGAAAGCACACTTGGTTCACTGATGGTCCCAACATGCTTTGCAAATAATCATCTAACATTTTGAAGGGAACTTCAATAACACAACGTATCTTGTGCCCCCTTTAAACACAAGTTCCTTTCATAGACCAAAACTCAATGCTTTCTTTAGGAATTTGCCCTTCTTCCTGGAAAAAGATAATACTCACAATTCACCGAATGATCAAACAAGGACAGCAAGCAGGAGTTTGATTAGGGAAGTGAAGAAGCTGCATATCCCCCAGCCCAGCTCTTCTAAGAACTGCTGCTATAGGACACACATGCTACAAGCGCAGACTGTTAACCCTCTAGGAAGAGAAACTTACAGGGCTATGATGTCCACATTCCAGTTAAAATCATAAGGATTTTGTTTGTATCGTGCCTTATTTTTACAAATAACTCATGACAGAGAACATATCCAACACACCTCCTCCTCCTATTTTTCCCACAGCACTGTGAGCTGAGTTGGGCTAAAAGAGAGTGACTGGCCCAAAGTCACTCGGCCGGCATTCATGGTTAAGGTGAGATTTAAACTCATGGTGTCCTGCTTTCTAGCCTGGTGCCTTTCTTGGATCCTTCATATCTCAAGACCTAAAATGGTCATTTAACATCAAAAACATCATCAAAAAAGCACAACAAAGAATGTTCTTTCTGCGCCAACTCAGGAAGCTCAAACTGCCCAAGGAGCTGCTGATACAGTTCTACAGAGGAATCATTGAGTCTGTCATCTGCACCTCTATAACTGTCTGGTTTGGTTCTGCAACCCAACAAGACAGACACAGACTTCAGAGGATAATCAGAACTGCAGAAAAAAAATTGCTGCCAACCTGCCTTCCATTGAGGACCTGTATACTGCACGAGTCAAAAAGAGGGCCGTGAAAATATTTACTTACCCCTAGCATCCTGGACATAAATTGCTTCAACTCCTACCCTCAAAACGTCGCTATAGAGCACTGCACACCAAGACAACTAGACACAAGAATAGTTTTTTCCCGAACGCCATCACTCTGCTAAACAAATAATTCCCTCACCACTGTCAAACTATTCACTAGGCTGCATTACTATTACTATTAGTTTTTCTCATCGTTCCTATCACCCATCTCCTCCCACTTATTTATTTATTTATTTAATTTATTTCTTGGTTCTTATATGCCGTCCTACTCCTGAGGGACTCAGGGCGGCGTTATGACTGTAACTTGTTGCTTGTATCCTTACGATTTATATTAATATTGTTTCCTGATTGCTTACTTGAACCCTATGACAATCATTCTTGACAAATGTATCTTTTCTTTTATGTACACTGAGAGCATATGCACCAATGAGCCGAGGTGGCGCAGCGGTTAGAGGCAGGTACTGCAGGCCACTTTAGCTGACACTGATCCGCAGGTCAGCAGTTCAAATCTCACTGGCTCAAGGTTGACTCAGCCTTCCATCCTTCCAAGGTAGGTAAAATGAGGACCCAGATTGTTGGGGGCAATATAAATATAAATTGCTTACTGGTGTAAACCGCTTAGAGAGTGCTTGCACTGTGAGGCGGTATATAAATGTCACAAAATAAATAAATAAATAAATAAATACAAATTCCTTGTGTGTCCAATCACACTTGGCCAATAAAGAATTCTATTCTATTCTATTCTATTCTATTCTATTCTATTCTATTCACAGGAAGGACAATATACTAAGAGGCCATTCTGAAAATAAAAGAAAGCTAGGCAAATGGATGGATGTGACACAATGGATAATAATTTTTAAGAACACTTTTTCTTTGGCTCTTCAGAATAAGTTCCAAAGCCTCTGCACAGATGTTTTTTTAGAAAGATAACAGCTGCCACCAGCCTCAAGGACTGAAGAATAGGATTCTACAGGCTGTGTAAGTAAAGGATAACTTGCCTTAGAGGCTGTAAGCCACAGGCGGTTGTGAGGAGGGACAGGATATTGACAAGGACCAAAACAGCAATCTGTGGACATAATAGTCTGTTTAAGAGAAATATGCTACCGTCCAAGGATTCACATTTATGTGACAGAAAAGCCCCTAAGACCTTTTAAGATCATCAACAAATATTCCTTTTTACAGATCCACATGGAAATAAATGACATAGACCAGTGATGGCGAACCTTTTTTGGCTCGGGTGCCAAAAGGGTGTGCGTGTGCGCAATAGCGCGCATGTGTGTGCCCACACCCATAATGCAATACCCTCCCCCCACACATGCACACAACCCCCACACTGCCCCCCCGCGCATGCGCACAGGCTTCACTGAAGCCTCCTGACTTCTGGTAGGCCCATTTTTTGCCGTTCCCCAGGCTTCAGGAGGCTTTCCTGAACCCTGGGGAAGAGCGAAAAACAGCCCAACGGGCCAACCGAAAGTTCATTTCCGAATATCCGGTTGGCCCATTGGGCCTTTTTTCGCCATCCCCAGGGTTCAGGAGGCTTTCCTGAAGCCTGGGAAGAGTGAAAACGGCCGGAAAGGTCAAAAATCAGCTGGCCAGCACGCACATACGCGCTGGAGATGAAATAGGGCAACGTCTCGCGTGCCCTCTGATATGGCTCCGTGTACCACAGTTTCGCCATCACTGACATAGACATTGTGTTACAAACATTACAAGTGACAATGAAGCATTGAGCAAAAAGGGGAAGGAGCTGGGAGTGCAAGTGGCGTTTTCTTTACTCCCTGAAGCTCATGAACTGAGAGGAATACTGGAAGCAAATACTGGAAGCAAACAAATGGACACACAATGGGAAGAATTTGGATTCTCTGTTTATGGGACATATTTGTGATGAAAAATTCCTGGAAAGAAATGGGGTGCATGAAGTGGGAATAGTATGTTTGGAAGGCACCTTGCAAACCTAATGCAGAGGGCTTTAAACAGGGGGAAGAGCCTCCAGAAAAGTCACTCCTACAAAGATGACAGGAGATGATACACAGAATATGGAGATGTCCAATAACGAGCATATGAGTAACAGAAAGGAATACATCAAATAATATGTTTTCAGCACCTGTATAGAAATGTATGGATGATGGGAAACAAATGGAAAGAACTAGATCTCTTAATATAGGAAGTTGGAAATGATTTAGTAGGCATTACAGAAATGCAGTGAAATAAAACTCTTGGTTTACAACAACCAAAAATTACAACTTGAAAAAAACATAGAACAGACAAAAAGTGAAGGAGTAGTATGGGAAGGAAATGCATGACAAAATCCAGGAATTTGAACACAAGGATCCAATTGAAAAATATTTTAAAAAAATACAAAGAAAGGGAAATAACACAAGTAAACTGCCAAGACAGGCAGAACTGAATAATATCTTACTGGACAAGATTCCAGAACCTTTAGGAATGACCAATATGGTAATGTAAGACTCTATCAAGATAAGCTATTAGAATTTTGCAAGCCTGTTTTTTACCTTTCCTCTTTTATACCTCAGTGAATCATGAAATAAGACAGTCTGAATACTTACATAATACTTTCCACGTTTTTCTGCCTTAAATCATGTTTTTACACCCGTTGTTAAGAGCGTCTGAAATTTCTCCAAGACTGCTTAATACTGAATATCAAAGCCCCTTATCACAAACTTCAAAGTAGCAAAGATGATTGAGGCTGCATTCTCTTGACTTGTTGATATATGCCAGCCAACAATTTTACTCCATGTGAAGAAATTAAAAGTTGGCTTTTATGGAATATTTACTCAATTTAAGAGATCACCTAAACATTTCAAACATGCAAGAAGTTTGCTTTGATATGAAATTCTTGTACATAACTCATTTTACATCGTTTGCATATTTTACACAAATATAATTTCTGTCATTTGTGTAATGATGTTGCACTTGTGTAATGATGTTGCACTTGTGTAATGACGTTGCTTAGATGTATTCTCTAATTTAACAGACATTTGGGAATAACGCACTAATTTTAAGTGAATTGAGATTCCACTTGCATTTATTTCTAAATTACCACACAACCTTTGTTGATACTGTATGTATTAATCATATACATACATTTGTACATGTTTTGAATAAATTAAATTTTAACTTAGACTTCTATCTGGATCATTTTCTGAAATATAAAATATTCCAGGTTTCATCAATAATGTGATGAATTAAAACCTAAAAAAGCTCAAAACATTATATTTAGTGTATTATGACTACTAAAGTTTGGAACTGTACTCTCCTGCAGTTGAAGAAAGCCAAAAACATTATTAACATATTGCAAATTTTCTATCTCTTTTTAAAAAAAGTCTTGCAATCCATCAGACTTACGGTATATGAATTACTGCAGTAAAGATAATAATTTCACTGTAGGCAATTTTCATAATTTATTTGAATATCTAGCATATTGTGGATATTTCAATAAAGTTTCAACTCAAGAAATGTTTAACATTACAGAACTGAAATGATTCATTATTTGGACAAAAATTCTTCTAAATTACTACCGTATGTTCAAAATATAGGAGTTTCAGTGGATTATGAATAATGGGCAAAATAAGTTGAAATATATATATTTCTTCTAAATCAAAAGTAGTGTACAGTAATATTATTTTCCTAATTCTCCCAATACCAAGAATTTTACTGTTGAATTTTACTGTTAATGAAAATGGGAAGTGTATGTTATTCCACTTTTAAGAATTAAATATTATGCATATTGTATATACATCCTCTTGTTAGTGATAATCTGTTCCTTAGATCAGAAGCGAAATGATCCCTAAGGGATCCATGTGACTGAGAAATGTGCGAAGGTCAAGGCTGTTGCCGTCTCATTTGGATAAAATTCTCTTGCAAAGCCACTTTTATTGTCACTCTGGTGTGCACTATTATCACATACAGAAATTTGGTTAAAACTTTGCACATTGGTTGGGAAATGATTTTTTTTAATTACCATGGCATTTGCAGAGGGTCACTAAATGAGGTAGCCACTAAACAAGGAATAGCTGAGTGTGTGTCTGTGTGTAAAAAAAACTTTGAATAGTCTGTTTCATTTCTGAATAATTAGATTCCCATACATTTTCATATAACAAGGTGAGCCATTAGTACATGAGAAATTCAGTTATATTATATGGGTCTATTATAGAATAGAATAGAATTCTTTATTGGCCAAGTTTGATTGGACACACAAGGAATTTGTCTTGGTGCATATAAAATTATTTGATATATCTCCAGTTATTATAATGGTGGAATTTTCTTCAACAGCTTCCATGAAAGCTTGCACATAGAAAAATGCTGATAGATGCCTTAGTAATTCTGCACATCTTACATCAAAAGAATATCAACGTCCTTCTCTAACTAACTTATGGGATTTGAAATTAGGCATAGTATAAACAAAAATTTATACTTGCTGAAAAAGTGGTTTCAAACTCAGCTAATAGAAGATCAGTTTGATTATTGCAAGCAATTTTTCTTCCATCCAAATCACATCTAGCACCAACAGATTCAAAGAACAAGGAATGAATGTTAGGAATACTGTAAACATTTATTTACATTATTCACACAGAGCTTCAGTATACATCTAATTTACTAAGAACATACATCCCTCTGACACATGGTTAGATTTGGCTAGCTGCAAGGAATTCAAATAAATAAATTACCACAGTTTACATAAAAAAAAATTTGGCCCACAAAAGAATTTCAAAATAATAATCATCACAAATTAATATAAGCAGAAAATACCCTGTTGAAAATAGATTAGAAATTTAGTGAGCTATTTCCATAGGCTTTGACCTTACAATATTTCTGTATATACAAAAGGTACAATAAAATGTTAGTATTTATTGCAACAAACTAAGGATGCCATAATACATTTCATATCCTCAACTCTGATATTGGCTTCACATTCCTTCCAAACAGCCTTCTTTTGTTGCTCCACAATTGAAATATTTTCCCACAAGGCACATACTTATTATCTATAAAGAAAAAGAAAAAAAATAAGTAAAACCTGCTTACCCAAATTAATATAATTACATATTTTTAAATTCAATATTCACAAAAGTAGGATCTCATATTATCCAATTTATTATAATATATTGCCATAACATCTACCCCATAGAACATCGTAGCCAGAGATTCATTTGGACCCAATCCTGCTCATTGTTTTATAAATCCTTGAAGACCTGGATTCATGAGGCCTGTAGGTTAGATTTATTTATTAAATTTATTAAATGTATATGCTGCCCATCTTGCTGTCCCGAGTCACTGCTGCTTTTAACCACTTTTAACAAATCCATGTTGGCTTCTAGTAATCACCTTGTTCATTTCTAGATGCTCACAAATCCCCTGGTTTTCCAAGATTTTCCCAGGTATGTTGTCAGGCTGATTGGTAGTTTTCTGGATCCACTTTTTTCTCCTTTTTTAAAGGTTTAGAACCAGATCAGCTCTTTTCCAGTCCTCTGGCAGTTCCCCCCTGTGCTCCAGGAGCTCTGAAAGATTTCATTCAGTGATTCCGAATGAATCTGTCAGATCCTTCAGAATCCTGTAAACCAACTGGATGTAAACCAATTGGTCCCGGTGATTTGAACTCGTCCAAAGCAGATCAGTGTTCTCTTACCAATTCCATGCCTAGTTTGATCTGCATTCCTATTCTGTTTCCCATAGTGATGATTTTGATAGGTTGGGCTACTTTTTCTTTTTATGTAAAGACAGATGCAAAGAATGAATTATGCAGTTTTGCTTTCTCCCTACTACTTATCACCTTCTTGCCATCATCTCCCATTAGCGGTCTGATCATTTCTTTGACTTTCCTCTTGTTCCTTACATATTGAAACATTTTTGGAAGGTAGTTCTGGCATTCGTTGCATACCTTAGTTCATTCTGAGCCATGGCTTTCTTGACTCCGTCCTTGCAGATTCTGGCTATTTGCTGGTATTCTGTTCTAGTTACGTACCCCTTTCTATTTTTTATACTTTCCTTTCTAGTCCTTTTTAGTCCTCAGTTTATTGGAAAGCTCTTTGTGCAATCATGCTGGTTTCATCTGGAATCTTGTTTTTATTTTTCTGCGGTATTGTTTTTGTTTGAGCCTTTATTATCTCGTTTTCAGAGTTTCTCAAGCGTGTTTTTCTTTCTAGCATTTCCTTTCATGGAATCCTCCCTAATTTTTCTCATAGTTTATTGAAGTCAATTCTCTTAAAGTTTAGAATACTAGTCTGTTTGTTCAGTTGCCTGTGCCAACATTATGGTAAATTCTAGAATGACATGGTCACTCTATATTCTTAACAATAAATTAATAATTCATTTTTACAGAATTGTGTTGCTAGTAATTATCAGAAATGTATTTCACTCCAATTCTTCTTTAATTTCTTTCTTCCTCCAGATTCTCCTATATAGAAAGCATTAGACTGGAATTTTCTCTATAATTTTCCCAAACTATACAATTATGGTAGAAATTTGCAGGCTAAGAGCCCAGTTGGTTAAAAAAAATTGTAAGTTAAAAACCTATTCTATCTTAGCTGAAATTATAAGCAGTATAATTTGATATATCTATTATATCCGTTTAATAAGGAATCAATCACAGGTTAAATTTGCCATGAATGTTTCTAGAGTAGCATCCATCGAACATCACTTGCAACTCCTATTCTGCTTCAGATATTCCATGTCAGTTCTGACTAAAAACAGTATGTCCGCAAAGTATGTATTGGTTTTTAAAGAATAAAGATTTTTGTTCTACTGAGAAAAAATGGCTTGTCTTTTATAAAAAGCATTAATATTTAAGCTTATAGTATTGATTTTTATGTACAAGACACAAGAAAGCTACTGAAACATGAATAAAAAAGGCAGAATACCATGGGAGATATTATCTACATTTCAAAACCAGATTGGTGCAAGTGAAAACCAAAGCTACAATAAACAGACAGCCTATACTACCTGGGAGACTGCTGCTCTTAATATTTTCAAAATAGATTACTACCAAGAATAGAACACAAGACAGAAGGCTTATTTAATTAAACATAATTATCATTTCTGGAACAGTTTTAAGAAATTGCAATGTGCAATAGCATAATAGCCACCCTCCCCAGCAAATACAAACATTAAAAATAATCAAATGCTTAAAATATTAACATGTACTACAAACTACAATGATGTTTGTAGCTTATTTTGTAAAGAGTGAATATTGCTATCTAATTTAAAAGCTATGGATTTCTTATTCTCACTGATATGGTTGCATATAATTGTTTGCTTCATTTACAATGAAGATATCACACATATTCCTTCAGAAACTGCACAATGCTTCAATAACCACAATCTCTAATCAAAGAAGAATATTTCAAGCTACATAGTAACATACGCTTGTATAAAATATCTACTTTATGAATACATTCTGCTTGGTTTTAAAATGTGTCTTTATAATCCCTTCTGTCCTATTATTTTACTTCCTGAAATAAAGATACCAACCTTCGAGGATGATTGGCATCAAACAATGTGTTATCATCATCATCATCATCTTGCTCTAAAGGTGTCAGCTCTGTGTTTTCTATGTTAGTGTCCAGAACACCGTATTTCCGTGTCTTCCTGTTTCTTCGTCTAAGTCTAATACAAATGTTACAATGTGTTAATTAGGGCTGAGGAAGACTGATATGAGCAGAATTAGATTTGAACTTTCAGCGTACAAAATAAAAATGAAACATATGAACCATATAAATGAATATACATTTAAACAAAGTTTGCATTCTAAGTTAGTCATGAAATGTATTTCCACCCCTTCCCGAATTTTATTATTTATCCCATGCAAATACAAAAATATTAAACTAATTAAACTTTAAATATATTTCTGCAATGTAGAGCATAAAGAAATTGTATACAGCTAAAAAAATATACAGATAGGTTTGTGAAGTATCAAGCACCCTACACACTGAATTTTAATGGTCCTCTTCTATCACAGTTATATTCACTTAAATTTTCATTTTTAACTATTTTTGCTTCTTATTTTACTTCAAAAGTATTAAATATGAAGGGGAAATGCTTACAATCAAATTAATATCTATTTGGCCTATTTATATTAACTGCTCTCTGTAGTTTATACAGGCTATCAAAATGCCAAACTAAACAGTCACACCTTGAAGCTTATGGATATATGAAAATAAGAAAAACTTTTGTGGAATACTGAATTCTGAACTTTGTCTTTGTACTGATTTGTTCACTGAATTTTATGTTTTGTAAAATTCAGAGCAAACACTGATTTGTTTGCTCTGAATTTTATGTTGAAGAAATTAATCAAACAGTAGTAATAATCCTGTTTTCTAAAATACCAGTTTTTTATTTCTTACCAATGAAACACAGAATATACAGAGATATATTACTTATGTCTAGTGAGAGTTGATTTTTCTTCTAATCTCTTGGACACACCATGAAAACACTACCTTGAAAGATCAAGAAATGCAAAAGAATCTCTAAAATTTGTGTTAGTGTCAACACTTAACAGCTCCCTTTAAAAGTCCACTGGTATCTATGCAAAAGGAATAAGGAAACTTGCTCTAGAAGTGTTTTATTATGATCCATCCTTCCATTTATTTATCTACATCTTTAGCTTTCAATTAACACCAAATGAAATTCACATGACTTCAACATTCTTTTATCCTTTGAGGATTTTTAAGCTTTCAAAAGCCTTGTTTTATGCAGCTGGAAACCACTTAAAACTAGGCCTTTCAGGAGAGTACCAGACTTAACAAATGTATACCAACCATTTTTTTTAAATTCTTCCTTTAAATCTCTAAAGGCTATCTTTTAATGCTATACAGATAGTCCTCGGGTTACAACCATTCATTTACTGATTGTTTGAAGTTACAACAGCACTGGGGAAAATGACTTATGACCGTTTTTCACTCACAACCATTGCAGCATCCCCATGGTCACATGATCAAAATTTGGATGCTTGGCAACTGGTATGCATTTATGATGGTTGCAGTGTCCCAGGATCATGTGATCACCTTTTGTGACCTTTTGACAAGAAAAGTCAATCGGTTAGTTAGATTCACTTAATTGTGTGACAAACTCAGTGAGCTACTTAACGTAAGAAAGGTGGTAAAATGAGCCAAAACTTATTTAACAACTATCTTGTTTAGCAATGGAAATTTGAGGCTCAATTGTGGTCATACGTCAAGGACTACCGGTGTTTTGTTATGATCCTAGAACTATTCATTTCAAACTCTCTTTCCAAAATTACGTAAGCATTCCAGACTTCATCTGTCAGGATTCTCCCACACCCTGAATTTCATAATTTTAACTATATCTCAGGTGCTATCAGTGCTTCTGTAAGCATTGCAGAGATGAGAGAGAGAGAGAGAGAGAGGATGCAATACCCTTTACACCCTTAAGTATATGTTTGTATCACTATTTTTCCGTCTGCATTTATCACGATGCATGTCCATGTAACCCATGAGGATTTGTACTGCACAGTCACTGTATCACAGTGTGATACTGTATAAAGTATAAAAAGCCTGTCTCTTTTATATCTCAATAGGAATTCTAACTGTGACTTTGGTTACTCTGCACATTATCTATCACCTGCCAGTCTTAGAGAATATTGATTTGAAGCCACCTTTTGCTTGTTTGAACTTTGTTTAAATCCCACCAATCTTTTCCAGTGTGAAAACAGGAAGCATTAGACCTCCAAGGTCCCTTCCAACTCTGTTATTCGGTAACTCTATTCGGGTGGCCTGTTTTGGGGTGGTGAAGGAGGCCTTCAAAAACAATCGTTAGGTGAGTTACAAAATTAACCTCCACACTCAGATATACGATAAAAAAAAGAATCCACAGTAAGCCGACCCAGCAAAAACAGGGTAGGAGATTTTAAAAAAAGTATATTCTAAAACGATTCCTAAAGTTTACCGGAGCCAAAGAAATGTAAGTTAAGCCGTGGGGAGACTAACATGGGCAGGTAGCGGAAGAAGGGCCGACCCGAAGCAAACTACTCCGCTCTCTCTCTCCCCCACCCTCGCCCCGAAAAACTCAGCCTTATTTACATTCAGGTTCAAGCACAAGCCGCGGTCAGGGGGCTAAAGGCGGGGAAGGGGGCCGTCAAGCCCTTCCCGGGACAGAGCGAGAAGGAAAGGCTGAGGCGCCGCTCACCGCACGGTCCGGATGACGAAGTAAACGATGAGGGCAGCGCTGGCCAGGACCAGCACCGAAAGGGCGCGCTGGGTCATGGGCTGGTTGACCTCCGAGCGGGGGGGCGCGGCGGCCATGCTGCCGTTCCCGTTCACGCCGCCCCGCGCTTCCTCGCCGATAGAAGAGCCGCTGCCGCTCGGCGTGCCCGAGGGCGCATTGTCGGGGCCCGCTCGCACGGCTGGCAGAGGGGGATCCGGCAACGCGGAAGGGAGTTTCACGGTGGGATGCGGGGGAGGTGCCGCTCCTCCTCCGCACAGCGCGGCCGCCGAAAGCAGCGCTAGCAAAAGCGACAGTGGCGGCGGCGGCGGCGGCCAGAGCCGCCGCATGGCACCCAAACTAAGCCTGGCCTGGCGGAGCGCGGCCTAAGCCCCGCCGGTTTCTCGACGGAAGGAAGACGAGAAGGCGGAAGTGCTCATCTTTCCGGCGACTGAAATCGCTGCCATGGACGCCGAGCGACGCTACGAAGCCTCAGCTCCGCCCCTCCGCTCCGGTTACAGCCACGTGACCGAGGGCCCTCGGGCGCCTGCGCAATAGTTGTGGCCGCGGCGGTTGCTTTCAGATTGGTTTTAGTGGGAGGGTGGAGAAAGAGCGGATAGAGAGAGAGGCGCTTTGGAATGCCAGATAGGGACTAGATTTGTATTTGTTTCCCTGGTAATAACTGTTGTCCCAACATTTCTATTCCTTCCTTCCTTCCTTCCTTCCATCCATCCATCCATCCATCCATCCATCCACATTTGGATGGTTTGCTTTGCTATGAAGATTCTCAGCCATCCAGGTCATGGATGGCAAATGGACTTTCTGGTTTTTCTTTGAAGACATTTTACTTCTCATCCAAGAAGCTGCTTCTTCAAAGAAAAACCAGAAAGTTCAGTTGCCTCTTGAAAAATCATGTGCGGGACAACCATGACTTGGATGACTGAGAATCTCCGTAGACATTTAGTGATGCACTTTGGGATGAACACTCTTCGAATGGTACGGGAGTATGAACGGATTTCCAGAATATTTGCAGATTAGAGGAACCATTTGCGCTCAGAGTTTAAGAAGCTTTTTGGATGAGAAGCTAAACATCTTCAAAGAAAAACCAGAAAGTTCAGTTGCCTCTTGAAAAAGCACTTTTGGGATATTATTGTGAATACTCACTAATATAGACGCTCCTGTTTGTATTGGAGCGGCATATAAGAACAGCAAATAAATAAAATAAAAATAAAATATTGAATAGAGCTCAACATTTCCTGTGCCTGCAAGAATAAAGGGTAATAAGCAATTGGTAGTAGTTAGATAATAAACCACCCAAAATTTTACCTATCAGCCATGCCCTCTGTTCTACCTGTTGTCCAGTTGAGAAAGAGATTTTTAAAATGAGGAACATCAAAAGTTGCCTTAAACCAGATAAGTGAAAGCATGAAGCGGCACTGTAATGTAGATTTCAGCCTGGTTTGGGCTTGATGTTTTCTCTGAATCCAACTATTCTATTTTGTAAATCAAGGTTAATGGTGTAATTAGTTTCTGCTGTGTGAACTCACTGGATTAATCAATAAACCAGTTACCGTAATTATGTGTATGCCACCCAACTCAGTGATTCTGGATGGCTCACAATAATGAAAGAAATTAGAATAAAATCAATAAAAAATAAAGGATGGAAGCAAAATGAAGTTGAGGGTCTCTAAAGCAATGATAATAGCCAGTAGGTGACTCCAGCAAATGTTTAAATGGCCCATTATTGTCTCCTTAGTTCTTCCAAGTCTGATACTATCATATATATTGCAGTACAAATCTCATCACAAGTATTATAGTACAGAAAACATGCCTGGAGGACATTAAGATAGGCAAATTGACTATTAATGTGCTTTGCAAGATAACGAGCAGGGCCTTTGAGGTCTTCCAGCCTAACATTCTGCTCAAGTAGGAACCCTATACCATTACAAATAAGTGGCTGTCCACTCTCTTAAAAACCTACTGTGATGGAGCACCCACAATTTCTGAAGGCAAGCTCTTCCACTGGTTAATTGTCCTCACTGTTAGGAAGTTTCTCCTTAATTCCAAGTTGCTTTTCTCCTTGATTAGTTTCCATCCATCCCTTCTTGTCTTGCCTTCTGATGCTTTGTAAAATAGGTTGACACCCTCTTCTTTGTGGTAGCCCCTCAAATATTGGAACACTACTATCATGTCACCATGAGTCCTTTTCACTAGACTAGCAATTCCTGCGATTGTTCTTCATATATTTTAGCCTCCGGCCTCCTAAACATCTTTGTTGCTCTTTTCTACACTCCCAACATCCTTTTTATAATATGTTGACTAAAACTGGATGCAGTATTCTAAATGTGGTCTTACTAAGTCTTTATAATGTGGTATTAATACTTCACGTTCACCTGATCTTGATTCTATCCCTCCATTAATGCAGCCTAGGATTGCTTTGTTTTTTTGGGCTGCTGCCACACATTGCTGGTTCATATTTAAATGATTGTCCACTAGGACTCTAAGATCCCTCTGATATATTCTGCTATCATGTCAGGTTTCAGCTAATCTGTACCTTTACATTTGGTTTTTTTTTGTCTGTGTAAGCCCTACTTTTGTCTACATTTAATTTCATTTTGTTAGGGCCTAATGGTCAAGTCAGTAGAGATCCATCTGGACCTTGAGCCTATATTCTGGGGTATTGGGTATTCTTGCCAGTTTAGTGTCATCTGCAAATATGAATAGTTCCCCTTCTATTACCTCATATAAATCATTTATGAAGATGTTGAAAAGTACTGGCCCTAAACAGAATGTTGTGGTACCCACTGCTTACTTTCCTCCAAGTAGATATAGTTCCATTAAGGACTACACATTGAATGCAGTTTGTCACCCAGTTATGAATCTGGGTGTCTAGCCCACATTTTTCTAACGTACCAAGAAGTGGTCTACTTTGTCAAATGCCTTACTGAAATCCAAATATACTATGTCCATAGCATTTTCCTGGTCCGCTAATTTAGTCACTTTGTCAAATAATGAAATAAGATTTGTTTGGTATGATCTCTTTTTTGACAAACCTGTGTTCGCTTCTGGTTATAATTTTACTTGCTTCTAGGTGTTCATAGATCTGTTGCTTGATTATCTTTTCCAGGATCCCAGGTATTGATGTCAGGCTGATTGGTCTGTAGTTTCCTGGATCTGATACCCCCCCCCTTTTAAAGATAGGAATCACATCAGCTCTTTTCCAGTCCTCTGGTAGTTCCACAGTACTCTAGGATCTTTGAAAGATATGATTCAGTGTTTCTGAGGTCGCATGTGCCATCTCCTTCAGAACTCTAGGTTGTAATCTGTCAGATCCCAGTGATTTGAACTTGACTAGAGTGGACAGGTATTCTCTAACATTTTCAGGTGATTGAATCAGTCTAAGTAGAAACACCTAGTCTGAATATGGGACTTTCTATGAGCATAAACTGTTGTGTTCTGGCTAAGATGATCTGATGATCTGTTTCATTGGATGGTCTACATAATACCTTTTTTAGTATTTTGTTATAGTTGCAAGAACTGAGTCCAAAGAAGCCTAGGCATTTGTGATTTATCAGTTTTTAGCTTTGTTCATTTGTACTTCATGAAGCTGAAGCAAGCTGACCCACCAATGTACAGTAGACACCATACCAGCCAGCAGTGTGCTAATGAAAGTATACTGGCTACAGCCAAATTTTGCTACTGATCATCAGGCCTGTCAAAATATATATTGAAGTCAAAATATATTGAAATTTAATCTGTCATTTTTATTATTTTTGCTCACCAACTTATTTTTCAATACATGCATTTCAAAGTGGGGCAAGCAGGATTCTGCAGTATTTTTATTCCATTGGTTTAGTTTGAAAGTTCTGGCTAAGCTAGAACAAATCTACATTACTCTTCTAACTTAGAACAGTCTTTTTTTTTACTGTAATATGATACGATGTAGTATTTTTAGCACTCTACAGATATACAGAATTGGTTTATAAATAATTGACAATTCTTGCTTCCAATATTTGTATTACATCATCTGTCATCAATAATAATGTTCTATTATTGGAGTCTAGTGCACTATAAATTTGATCCTAAAAAAGCCTTTTTCAATTTTTATGTAACTGCTTGAAGTTAACTTTACAGAATGCCAACTTGGCAGATTTTAATTTTATTAGGAAAAATTAAAAAAAGTGTTTATGCAACCTTTTACTAAGTAAACTACAAATTATTAATTAAATTGGTGTCCAATCTAATCTTAGATTCAGTTTATCAAATTTTATCCTATCAGTGTCAGATGCTATTTTTTAAAAAGAAATTATCATGTTCTATTTGAGTTCCTATAATTTTGTCTATTAGAATGTTTAAGGTGAAAGTCCTTGAAATTTAAATCAAGATATTGCTCCCTTTTGCCATTAGAAACTGATTTAAAATTTAAGTTTAAAACAAGCCAACTGAACATTTCAGCAGTCACTTGAACTTACTATATGTTAAAGGATTGCTAATACTTTGTCAATTCTTCATTTAAAATATTTTACATGAGATAATAGGAACGGATCTTGGGATTCAGTAAAAGCTACTCAATTATGTTTTTAAATTAATCAAATAGGGTTGGCTGATGTTAGGTAGAAAAAGGAAAATTCATCTTCTTTTCTTCTCCCACAAATAGTTGTTGCAGATGAATGATGAAAATTCATACATTATGGCTCAGTTTACCGAATTTGCTCAGGCACAAGTTTCTTTTTAAATTGGTTAATCAAGCGACATTTTGGAGGAGGGGTCTTATGAACTTTGAAAAGATATCAATTTCCTTTCTCCGAATTTAATGACAAATGCAGTTTTACTGTGCTTTCTTTTTTATTGGACTTAGTTTTTAAATTTGTAGAATAAGCTGCTTTGAGAGCCCAAAAGGCGGTCAAGAATTCCATTGAATGAAATATTACTATTAATAATAATATAATTCTATTTCTGTCAGCATACTGTAGATATACATTTTACCAGATTCAGTGACACTGACTCAGATAATGACTGCAATTTATCCCAACATTTTTTTAATATTTTAAAAAACCAAGAGGCAGCTCAGAGACTTGGGAAATTATTCTTCCTTCTTGCTTCCTAAATGAATTTAAAGGTATTGGTACATCTGACTTTGGGCTGGATAGAAGGAGGAATGAAATCTTAGCATGTTGGGGTAAAGAAGCTCCACAATAACTACTATTATGCATTATGGCAGTGAGAGCCTCTGAAAACCAGAATCATGTTAGTTGTTGCTAAAGATTTTAAAGAAACTATTCTGGATTTCTGTGAGAGTGGAAATGTAAAAAGTTCTAGAACTCATTCTGGATTGCAACGCTAAACAAAATCTGCAAAAAAAATCAATTTTCCTCTAATGAAAAACCCACCTCCTTTCTGCAGATCTATCAAAATATTTCTTAAAGGTTCATATAAAAGGAGTATGTCAGAGAGCCAGAGAAATTGATGGATGCTCACTATGACAAGTGAATAGGATGATAATGAGGTTTTTGGATTTTACTATAGTTTCTGATTAATCAACAGACAGGAAATTAAAGAATAAAGAAAATGATCCAACAATGATTAATACCTCTTTTGTTTGACGGGTCTCTGGTGCAGCTTTTAGTAATTAAAATGATTTTCCTAGGGTTCTGACAAAAGTGCCTTTACATATTGTGAACAAATCGAATTCTCAGTACGGAAGTTGTTAGAAAAAATTCTCACAAAATTCAGCACAAAAACATTTAATTGTATGGAAAAATATTTGATTTATATTGTATGTTTTTCAAGTTGACAAAAAACAACTTCTCACTTTAATTTTCCCCCCTAGTATACTTAGGTATAAAGGTTTTTCCTGTCAAGTCTTGTCGACTCTAGGGGATGGTGCTCATCTCTGTTTCTCAGCTGAGGGATCCAGCATTGTCCAAAGATCCTTTCCATGGTCATGTGGCCAGCATGACTATACACCAAGGTGCACGGAATGCTGTTACTTTTCCACCTATTTATCTACTCGCATTTGCATGCTTTCGAACTGCTAGATGAGCAGGAGCTGGGATAAGGAAGGGAACGCACACCGTCATGCAGCACTCAGGTCTCGAACCTGGGCTGTCAGCTTTCCAGCCAACAAGTCCAGCATCTTAACCGTGATCCATCGTGCCCCCCCTCTTAGTATACTTAAAGTCCCCAAAATCTAACACAAGTCTCATTATGTTTTCAGTAATTTCTGTGTAAATGCTAAAAGTTGACACTGACTTGCTGACGCAATCAATAAAGAAATTGCTAGATGGAGCATTGGTTCTTACCTGAAACGCCCTTTTTCCGAGGATTGAAGGAAGAGTCCAGGATGGGTTACTCTAGCCCCATAGCTCTATGGACTGGGTTGAATTTTCTGAGGATCCGCCTCCCTGATGACATCATCCCCAGTCGACAAGTCCGAAGTGGATGGTGCAAGCTCTTAGCAGAACCCACGAACCATGGCCAGACAAATCATGAGAAGCCTGCAGAAACACAAAACACCAAATCCCCCCGACAGCCGGCCAAAACCAGACCTAAGGGTGGGTCTGGACTCTTCCTTCGATCCTCGGAAAAAGGGCGTATCAGGTAAGAACCAATGCCGCTTTTCCCTCACATTAAAGAAAGAGTCCAGGATGGGACATGCCAAATGTAAGGAGTCTAGTAGGATGGACAAATACTTAATCCCGCCTCCTCTGCTCCTCATGTACCCGCTACAGCACTCGCCGGCCAAATGCCGTGTCAGCAGATGCAAACAAGTCTACATGGTAGTGACGGATGAAGGGAGAAACCGATGTCCATAGAGCTATGGGGCTAGACTCTTCCTTCGATGTGAGGGAAAAAAGAAGACTCATTACTGTTTAAAGAATCTGATGCTATTATAAATATGGAAGCTTTTAAAGTTAAAGAAGATTAATCTTGGTAATTTTGCAATGTAAGTCAACCCTCCTCATATGCCTAGGCTCAACCCAACATATTTCAGATATGATTTTAATCTTTTGTTTCTATAATAACTCAGCCAGAAATTTGCTGAATTGGAAAACAGTCACTAAAAGTACGGTATAAATAAAGTATTTTAAAAATAAAAATAGAGCAGGCTTAAGTCTGGTTGGCTATGAGCTTCACTGAGAACACTTATTTTTAAGATTGTTTGCGTGTCTAATTACAAGTTAAAGGTAATGTTTCAGCTGGTGAAAGATCTATTAAAAGAGCTCAATACATTTTAAATGCTGACTGTATGTAATAAGAAGTAAACATTACTAAGTTCAGTGGAGTTTACTCCTGGAGGATTACAGTCATGCCCCATAAACTTAATTGGGAGATTTTATTAGTGGTTTGATTGCTTTGAATATCTGTGTTTTATGACGGAGTATTAAAACATACAATCTATCTCTCAATCTCTTCTCCTTTGGGATGTGGTTACTGTCAAGTTAAGCTATGTAGAATTTAATACAAAATTACTAAAATGAGGTAGAAAGAGAAGATGATAAAATCATCTACTGAATTCAAGAATATTTCCTAGAATTACTCTGTTTGTTGAGCCTCAATCCAGGGTTCGACACATACACCTGGGGGGAGCAGGAAATGCCTTGGGGAGCACACGGAGATCTGAGAAGCATGGAGCACGTTACAGTGGGTCGATGGTTGGGAGGCGAGGGATGCTTACAACACATTTCTCTGGAGACAGTGGATGACATCACAAGAAGGCGTGCGGCAACAGCGGGTTGTTTGTATCAAGACGGGTGCCTTGAGCCAATGAACAGCTGTGAGGGAGAGGGCTAGGGAGCGAGATGGTGGTTTGGTGGAGGGGGTTAATTCAAATTGTTATTTAAAGCGCTGAGAGGCAGAAGCTCTCAGCGCTGACTTGAACCTGTTATGGTGCCGCGTGTACTGAGTACTGGCTTGTTGCAAGAATAAAACCATTACTTCACATCAGCAAGGATTGGATCATGAGTTCTTGAGTTTGTCCGCACGGGTCTGGCTTAGACAAGCTGAGACTGTTTTTCTAGAGCAGTTGTTTTCAATCTTGGTAACTTAAAGATGTGTGGAATTCATCCCCCACATTTTCCCCAGTTCATTCGTCTTAAAAATTGCCAAGATTGAGAAATACTGTTCTAGAAAATCAAGCGAGAAGGGTGAATCCTGCAAATTTTTTCTGTACATGTAGTCCTTGTTTAGTAACTGCCTTTGCAGTTGCAAAGAACAATTGTGTGAACCTAAGAAAAGATGTAGTTTTAAGGAGTTGCCAACTGGTGTTACTGTATATGAATACTTCAATTATATTTTCTCCTTTATATCAAAGTGTTGCACTGGCAGTGATGGATTAGGTGAATTAATATATCAAAGCTTAGTAAACATATATCACATACAAAAAAGTAAACATGGCCATAAATTAGCTTTGGTTACAAACACTGTTGTGAATCTGGAGTGCTTCAGATGGTAGCTATCTCATGGCCTACATAAAATGAATGCAAAGTATGTGCCTTAACATTGTATTGAGAAATTGCTTTCATTTTCCCAATAGTGTGAATAATTAAGTGGAAATCTGCTTGTAGGTTATAATGGAAGATCAGTGATTGGATGAGAGACCATTCACTAGAAAGAAGCCCTGAAGTGAATCTTAACAACCTTATTTGCACTTCTGCATATTTCAGTATAATGTAACATTCCAGTTCTGAGTGTTAAAAGCCAGTGTTTCCTGGCCTTTCTTTGATCAAGAAATCCTTGGGCTGGCAGAGATAGGAGAGTCTCTCTGAATTAAATGTAACAAGTTACCTTTGAAGCAAAGAGCTTTGCTTTAGGAAGATTTCAAATTTTGTTAAAAATAAAATTTAGAATTTGTAAGACTTGGGCTACAAACCTTACAACCCTTGATGCTAATTCACCTAATTCAATGGAACATGTTCTGAATAAGTATGTACAGTGTAAGATCACGCTGTGTGTAAGATTGCTTCTTGCTCATCACTTTGGGGGAAAAAGTATTAGCAAAATGATTCAAATATCTTAAATTACATGAATAGATTAAAAAAAACAGAAGCCTTACCATTTAAAAAGTAATAGAATATATATTTTCCCTAGCAGGAAAGAAAGTGATCTCAGGTGGTCTGTGTATTCAGTCTGCTACTTAAGTGTTTTCACTTGATGAGTATCATCTGTTGAGCTTTTCACCAACAAATGATTATATTATGGGTCTCCCTTAACTGGTCTTGAACTGAACAGTCTTCAACTACAGAAGGATAAGGCATTTTTAATCTCTTCTGCAAGAAATCACTTTAAGCCTCTAGTAAGAATTATCTTCCTTGTCTTCACCACTTACTAATTAGAGGAGAGAGGAAGTCAAAACAGGAAGGACAAAGGGTGCTTTTTTTTCTTCTTGCTTCAACTTCATTATGTAGCCTCAACAGATTCCCCTTGAAATTCCCCATGAAAATATTTACTGACCCCTCACATCCTGGACATAAATTGTTTCAACTCCTACCCTCAAAATGACTCTATAGAGCACTGCACACCAAGACAACTAGACACAAGAACAGTTTTTCCCCTAACACCATCACTCTGCTAAACAAATAATTCCCTCACCACTGTCAATCTATTCACTAAGGCTGCATTACTATTACTATTAGTCTTCTCACCGTTCCTATCACCCATCTCCTCCCACTTATGACTGTATGACTGTAACTTGTTGCTTGTATCCTTACAATTTATATCAATATTGATTGTTTCCTGATTGCTTAATTGTACCCTATGACAATCATTAAGTGTTGTACCTTATGATTCTTGACGAATGTATCTTGTCTTTTTATGTACACTGAGAGCATATGCACCAAAGACAAATTCCTTGTGTGTCCAATCACACTTGGCCAATAAAGAATTCTCTTCTCTTCTCTTCTATTAAAGGAATGTGACACTTGACATAGATGTGTTCACTTTTTAAATGTTTTTTAGTCAGTGTTGACTTCTGGAGACTGCCTGGACAAGTCTCTGTGGTTTTCTTGGCAAGATTTTGAAAGTAGTTTCCAATTGCCTCTTTCTTAGGGCTAAGAGAGAATGACTAACTCCAAATCACCCAGCATGCTTTGTGCCTAAGAGTTGACTATAACTCAGTTTCCTAGTTTCTGTTGTATGCTGAGACTTCCAGTTGAGGCCTAATGGCAAGCTAGATGTTCCTGAAGGAATGGGAATGGCATTGTGGCAGAGACTGATGGCCAGATGATTGGCAGAGGCTCTCTGGAAAAACAGAAATCATGGAATTACCCATCTGCTCTTCTCCTTGCGAGGAGACTACAGATATTGTGGGTTTTGTGGTCAACTTGTTTGTTTAGTGCCCAGAAGTCGAAGGATTTCAATTGTGCTGACAACCACACTGTAGCCTGTAACGGACATAAGGTCTGCAAAAGTCCCACTTTATTAATCACTATTGGATATAATCAATTTAAAATTAAAGGTAACTTCCAAATGGCAGGATAAAGGAAAAACCACTTTATGATTTTTTAAATTTTATTTATTGTATTGTATTGTATTGTATTGTATTGTATTGTATTGTATTGTATTGTATTGTATTGTATTGTATTGTATTGTATTGTATTGTATTGTATTGTATTGTATTGTATTGTATTGTATTATTTTATTTTATTTTATTTTATTATTTTATTTATTTTATTTTATTATTTTATTTTATTATTTTATTTTATTTTATTATTTTATTATTTTATTTTATTATTTTATTTTATTATTTTATTATTTTATTTTATTTTATTTTATTTTATTTTATTTTATTTTATTATTTTATTTTATTTTATTTTATTTTTTTATTTTTTTTATTTTATTATTTTATTATTTTATTTTATTTTATTTTATTTTATTTTATTACTTTATTTTATTACTTTATTTTATTTTATTTTATTTTATTATTTTTTATTTTGTTTATTTTGTTTTGTTTATTTTATTTTATTATTTTATTATTTTATTTTATTTTTTATTTATTTATTTTTTATTTTATTTTATTATTTTATTATTTTATTTTATTTTATTTTATTATTATTTTATTTTATTTTATTTTATTATTTTATTTTATTATTTTATTTTATTTTATTTATTTTATTTTATTTTATTTTATTTTATTTTATTTTATTTTATTTTATTTTATTTATTTTGTTTTATTATTTTATTATTTTATTTTATTTTATTTTATTTTATTTTATTTTATTTTATTTTATTTTATTTTATTTTATTTTATTTTATTATTTTATTTTATTTTATTTTATTATTTTATTTTATTTTATTTTATTATTATTTTATTTTATTTTATTTTATTATTTTATTTTATTTTATTTTATTTTATTTTATTTTATTTTATTTTATTTTATTATTTTATTTTATTTTATTTTATTTTATTTTATTTTATTTTATTTTATTTTATTTTATTATTTTATTTTATTTTTTATTTTATTTTATTTTATTTTATTTTATTTTATTATTTTATTTTATTTTATTATTTTATTTTATTTTATTTTATTTTATTTTATTTTATTTTATTTTATTTTATTTTATATTTTATTTTATTATTTTATTTTATTTTATTTTATTATTTTATTTTATTTTATATTTTATTTTATATTTTATATTATTTTATATTTTATATTATTTTATATTTTATATTATTTTATATTATTTTATATTATTTTATATTATTTTATATTATATATTATATATTATATATTTTATATTATTTTATATTATTTTATATTTTTTTATTATTTTTTATTTTTTATTCTTTCTTTCTTTCTTTCTTTCTTTCTTTCTTTCTTTCTTTCTTTCTTTCTTTCTTTCTTTCTTTCTTTCTTTCTTTAATTTATATAGCCGCCTATTCGCCCATGGCAACTCAATGCAGCTTACAGAATATAAAACCACATTTAAAATAATAAAACTAATAAAAAGAATCAAATAAATTAATATAGTATAATAAAATCACTTGGTGAATCAACCATTTTTTTTGGATCAAAGAAAGTGAGATAAATAATGTTTTAATGGATTTTAAATTACTAGGGATTTGATATAAAAAGTATAAATTGATAAAGGGCAGTAATTTGAAAGATTAATTTTTGGTGATGGTGCTTTTGAAAATATTAGAACCAAATAGATAAATAAATTGAACTTTCATGGAAATATTGTTGGTTTAATATTAAATAATGCAGACAATTGGTGGATTTTATAAAATAAAGATAAAGGTAATATGAGACCTATTGTGTGACTATAACTGCAGAATGTCGGACGAGGCTAAAGTATTAAGGACATAGAAAGGCAAAATAGGAAAAAAGCAGAGGGACCCTGCCTTTTGTTTTTTTCCTGTGTAAATAAGACACTTTCATTTTTGGATTATAATATTAGAATGGCAACCATCAGAAATGCATCAAAAGGAGGAGAAGGGGTTGTTAGAGCAACTTAAGAGGGATTACACCAGAGACATTGCAGAAAGTGTTTGAAGGATTGAGCAAGAAGATATGTGAATCAATTAATGCTAATTGGCAGCTGTGAAGAGAGAATGGAAGAAAGAGGAAAGAGAAAATAAAGAATTGATTCAAGATGTAAAATTAATACCGGTAATAAACTGAAAATTTTGGAAAACAAGACAAAAAAAGACTTAGATAATTTGGCATTATTAGATATGAGAGAGAGAGAATTTTTCTTGAGATTCAGAACAATTAGAGATTTTAGTGAAGATGTTAGATAAAAGGTTTTTAAAGCCTTTTTGTGTTTGTGGAATGGGATGAAGATGATACAGTGGCAGAAATTGATGAAGCTCGTAGGATAAATATGAGATTTATGAAATTAAAAAATATTCCAAGAGATATCCTTGTGCACTTTTTCAGGAAGAAGACTAGAGATGAAGTTCTGCAGTAGCATTTTAATACTAGATTGAATGTCTGTGGAGATTCTCAACCATCCAGGTCATAATTGTCTCAAAGATAATTTCTCAAAATGCAACTGGACTGTTTTTTCCTTCTTCTTTTTTTATCCAAGAGGCTTCATCAGTTCTGGCAGGATGGTGGGGGTGATGGAAGGATAAGTTCTGATTGAATGGGGTGGGTGGGTTTGGAACTCTTGGAGGTTGGCACTCTCCCTGAGAGCTCTTAAGGCCACTTGGGGGTTTATTTGTGCCCTCAGGGTCACCTGAATCAGAGCACAAATGGGGGTGGAATATTCTTGGAACTGCTGAAAGGAGATTGGTGGTGTTTTATCCCTCCTTCTCTGTTGAGAGAGCACTGCCCATTGTTAACAAAAATGGTTTCTTTAACCCCATTTTTCAAACCAATGGCCCTCTCTATCCGCAGTTCTGTATAGAAAAGATCATTGGGTAGGCCATCTTTCTATCCATATTCTGGATATAGAGGACCATTGGATAGACCATATCTCTATTCATATTCTGGATGGAGAGGCCCATTGGATATGTTCTGTCCTCACTACACAGTACTCTGTGTGCAGCTTAACATGCAGCTAAACTCACCTATCCTCCAATAAAACAGACCGTGTACATAGATCTGGATGCTTTATTAAAGGAACAGGATGGTGAAACTGGGAAAAATAGAAATACATACGATAAGAACCCAAATGCAAAATAAGCAGTGTTGAGTTGCTGGTGAACATAACAATTAGCAAGTACAGATAAATCTGAATTTCATCAGTGATGCTGTGTGTGTATGGGATGTGTGTTTTTGTCCTCAGATGAACATGTGCCATGGATTAGGCTGGATTCTTCCTGGTGCTTCTGTTTCCTTCCAAATGCTAAAGGAAATGGAGTCTGGCTTCCTAGGTTGTATTGGCTTTGGAGCAGCGGCGGGTTGCTTCCTTACTGGTACCGGTGCGCTGCGCATGCATCTCCACGTTTCGGGCACGTGCTCGCTCGCTACACACGCACCCCCTCATGCAATTTTGCATCTGCGCATGCGCGGAAGCAAAATTGCGCCAAAATCTCACAAGGGGACGTGCACGTGCATGAGATTTTGGTGCGATTTTACTTCCGTGCATGCGCAGAAGCAAAATCTTGCCAAAATCTCTCTTGCGTGCGTCCCCTCATGAGATTTCGGTGCAATTTTGCTTCTGCGCATGTGCAGAAGCAAAATCGCCCAAAAATTCACAAAAAAAGATGGCGACACGTGCGACGGACTGGCAGAGAGGGCTCCGGAGTGGTCGCATGCAAATTGCGCAATCAGCCGCTCCCTACCAGAGCTGCGTATTGGACAGCTCCGGCAGGAACCCACCTCTGCTTTGGAGTGAGGATTGATGGGTAAAGATGACTCCTAAAGGGTTGGGTCAACTTCCAAACAATACAGATTGGTATTTGGCCTCCGGCCACTAGATGAGGCTAGAGAACAACAATATATACACAAATTGTATGCTGTGGCATGATAGGATAGAAGACCATCTCTCTATCCATATTCTGGATAGAGAGGACCATTGGTTTGAAAGAGGTTAGAGGTCATTTATGTTAAAACTGAGCAGCCCTCTCTCAACAGAGGGCTATCTCATGTCTACAATGCAGTCCTTTCAGCAGTTCCAAGATGATTTCACTTGCACTCTGATACAGGTGACCCTGATGGCACAGATAAACCCCAAGTGGCCTCAAGAGCTCTCAGGGAGAGTACTAATAACCAGATGACTGCAAAAAATATGATCCTTGCAAGTCCATTCCCCCATCCTGTCAGAACTAATTCTTCCATTGCCCCCAACTATCTTGCCAAAACCGATGAAGTTTCTTGAAGCTACACTGCCCCATGTGATTTATTCTACTTTGAATTCAGCCACTGTTCAGACAATACAGATTACAAAATCAAGATTTTTTTTGTAATTTTGTTTAACTTAAAAAATTAACAATAGCTTGTTAGAGGGCAGAATAATGACATTTTTAACAGAAACTTGAATCTTACTGTTCTTTTTCGTAAAAGAAGAACATGAGAAGGACACATGTGAAAGGTGTTACATTGAAAAATTACAAGCAGATTAACACTTTTAAGTCTCACACAACCTGAAATTAAAAAGTTGTGAAATGTTTGCAGCTTCACACACAAGCCAGTAATGGTGTGAACTTTTCATGCTGTTTGAGCATGTTCTTATTTCACAGGATAAGTGAGAAGAAAAGAGAGAGCTTGGAATTTTCACATCCCTAGACCTCCTGGCCTTTAAAAATAGAAAAATAGCTGAATGTCCTGCACATTTTTCATTATTCTAGCTTCATCCTTGTAAATGCTTGTATTGTATTATGTGAATGGGATGAGGTATCTGTGGCTCTTCAAATATTGCTAAATTTCCAGGAACCCTAGCCAATGTGTTTAACAGTGAACAATGCTGGGAATTGTAATTTAGCAATATTTGGAGGGACATAAGTTCTCCATCCCTGATTTCAAATAGTAGTGTACTCATACGGCTCTGGTAAGCATCATAACAGTTTATAAATCCATTAATGTGTATCATAGCTAACTTAATATCTGTCAGTGAGACTGTTACCCAGAGGGAGTTGGAAGGGAAAAATGTTTAAAATTAATTATAGACGATCGGTTTCCTTCCTTGCATCATATTTGCCATAACGGCATTTGAAAAATAGCAAGCACTTAAGCTTCTCTTTCCAGCAATAAATTCTTATTACCCATTGATGCATAAGCCTAGCTTCCATCAACCTTAACAGTAGGGCAGGGCATGCTTACTTCAGATCACTGAGTCAAGAAATAAATAGATATCGCTAAATGGTTTCCAAGTTTTAATAGCAAAGCTTCCACTAAGTGCTATCAGTTTTAGCATAGTATGATGGAAGAAAAAAATTTTAAGCAGCAAACGTTCCACTTCAAAAAAAGTAGGAGTTTGGTTTTGGTTTTTAACTAGCTTATTAGTACCTACTCAGTCTTGTTTCTAGGTGATAATAGTGAAAAAATAATTTGCGTTTTGAGACCTGGTACAGGTAAGCCTCAATTTATTATCACAATTGCACTTGGAATTCTGGTGGTAAGTCATTGAGGCTATTAAGTGAGGCACCCATGCCTTGCTCAACAATTTCAATTTGTTCATGACAAATCCATGCTGACCTGGTAAAAACTATTATTTTCAAGGTGCTTATAAATGGATATTTTATTATTTTATCTAATATCTTCCCAAGAGTTAATGTCAGATTATATCTCACTAGATCTTCTTTTTCCCCCTTTTGAAGTCCGTGATATATACTATACTTACTCTCCATTTAAGTTTCTGTGAAAATCAAATGTTCTTAACATTAAATTATCACTTCTTCTGACTGTTCCAACTGCTTTCATTTCCTCAGCTAATCTTTCCTGTTGGTTAGTACCAAGCCAAGAAGACCTAATTCTCATATGCCCTTTTACCCTTTCAAGGAAAAGAATTTCCCTGATGGACCATACTCAGCAGTTTGCCTCCCAAAAGATGCAAGAATAATTAAAGTTATGCAATTATTATTGTTTCAGGTGTCTATGAAAGAACAACTATTAGCTTTTGGAAGGCGTTATCTCCTTGAGCAAATTACAGCAAGCAGAAATAGTAACATTGCATTTCTTTCTTTTCTTTCTTTCTCTGTTTACTTTGACTAAGATGGTCTATACCAGGGATCTCCAACCTTGGCAACTTTAAGGCTTGTGGACTTCAACTCCCAGAATTCCTCAGCCAGCTTTGGGAGTTGAAGTCCACAAGCCTTAAAGTTGCCAAGGTTGGAGAGCCCTGGTCTATATAGCATTTCCACCTTTAATCATTTGTGAACAGAAGTATCTACTTTTAACATAGAATGCAATTCCTTCTCCCTTTCTTTTACTCCTGCTGTGTTTGAATAAATTGTCTTTTTCAGCTGCTATATGTCAACCATGGGACTATCCTATATATTTTCCATTATAGGATGGGTCTCATTCCATTCCATTTTCATTAAATCATACTTGCCTTTCTGTATTAATAGTCCAGGTTCATCTTGTTTATTTCCCATACTCTGAATATTAGCAGATAGACAATGAAGGCCAGGAACATTAGAGTTAGTGTTCTTTTTTAGTTTTTATTTTATTTAATGCTTTATTGTCTCTATTACAACAACACTCCCTCTTGTTTGTACAGTGGCATGTCTTCAACGATTTTATCTCCAATACCGACAGTATTCATCTAAGAGCCATCGTATTGTAACATGCCATGTTTTAAACAAAATTATTTTTGAGGTGCAACCTATTTCTTGCCAAGAGTCCCTTATCTAGATAATTCAGACCATGATTCCAGAAATGAATTCTCTGCCATCTGTGTAGGCAGTCATTCACAAATTTTATGAGGAACTCTAAAAGGCCAATTGACTTTGCCAATAATTATTTCAGTTGGCTTAGGTTCTAGTGCCAGTTTTACTGTGAAGCTGGATGCCATCCATTGATGGGATCCAATTCTTTCATGATTAACTAGAACCAGTTGCTGGAGAGAAAAACTGAAGTCATAGACCTGCTGAAAAATTACACCATATGGCGACCAATTTATAGAATACTTAGCAGACAGATAGCACAACAAGTTAGGTGACTGAAGCGCAGTAAAAATTAAGGATGTGCATGAAACAGAAGGCTTATTTTGCTCCTAGCACTGCAGAAAATAGATAATCCAGCATACCTTGTTGAAATGTTCTGAGCTGAATGCATTTCAATATATTCAATACTGTTCAACAAACACAAAGCAGCTCAAGAGGTCTGTGTTTCTTGAAGCAGAAGTGAAAATTCTTTAATTGCTCTGATCATGAAAAACAATGGCAAGTCAACAGGAGCCTTGTATTACTATATATTACACTCAGGATTGATGAAGTTAAACATGGGATAGTTTATGCCAGCTACCAATGGCTATTTGTAACAAGAGCACACAGGAGGCTAATGACAAGGCATTTGTGAAAAAACTCCACCATACATGGTTGCTGGTTGCTATTTTGGCATTGTTACAGTGTGCTGTGGATATTGCTCTGACTCCGGCTGCCATTTAAATAACAAGGAAACTGGGTTAAACAAAAAAGAAAACTTTAAAAGAGAAAAAACTCCCACAAAAATTATGGAAGCAGCAGTTAATTTCCTATGCATGTACCTGGGCCAGTCTTGCTGGAGATGCTAATATGAATCATTTCATTAAAGTACAAGATCCAAATTCCACCCAAATATAATGAGCTTCTATTTTTATTTATTTATATTCACCTTTACTCCTCCATTTTAATATAAGTTGCATTGCAGACGTCAGTCAGCAGGGACTGCCATCTCATCTACTTACCATGTTACCATGTTCAAGCAACAGATATAGAACAGAATAACAGAGTTGGAAGGGATCTTGGAGGTCTTCTAGTCCAACCCCCTGCTTAGGCAGGCCCTACACCACTTCAGACAAATGGTTATCCAATATCCTCTTAAAAACGTCCAGTGTTGGAGCATTCACAACTTCTGGAGACCAGTTGTTCCACTGATTAATTGTTCTATATAGAATAGAATAGAATAGAATAGAATAGAATAGAATAGAATAGAATAGAATAGAATAGAATAGAATAGAATAGAATAGAATAGAATTCTTTATTGGCCAAGTGTGATTGGACACACAAGGAATTTGTCTTTGGTGCATATGCTCTCAGTGTACATAAAAGAAAAGATACATTTGTCAAGAATCATGAGGTACAACACTTAATGATTGTCATAGGGCCGTGATGGCGAACCTATGGCACGGGTGCCACAGGTGGCACGCAGAGCCATATCTGCTGGCACACGAGCTGTTGCCCTAGCTTAGGTCCAGCATGCATGTGGGCACCCGCTAGCTGATTTTTGGCTCGCACGGAGGCTCTGGGAGGGCGTTTTTGGCCTCCAGAGGGCATCCAGGGTGGCAGGGGAGGGCGTTTTTGCCCTCCCCAAGCTCCAAGAAAGCCTCTGGAGCCCAGGGAGGGCAAAAAATGGGCCTACCGGGTCCACCGGAAGTCAGGAAATGGGGGAGCAGGGGCACGTGGGGGAGCATTGAATATGGGTGTGGGCATGCGCACACGTGCGATAGCGCGCGAGTGCACTATTTCAGCACCCGAGGAAAAAAAGGTTCGCCATCACTGTCATAGAGTACAAATAAGCAATCAGAAAACAAACAATATTGATATAAATAGTAAGGATACAAGCAACAAGTTATAAGTGGGAGGAGATGGGTGATAGGAATAGTATGTTGTATGTCTGTTATGGGGTTTTTGGCAGCCTGGCAGAGGCTGGTTGACTGCCAAAGAAAGGCAGTGTGCTCACAGCTGTTGTTTAACTCCAACTGGAATAAGATTACACAAACACAAACATACAAAAACCACACAGACACACACATTAGGTGTTGCCCTAGTCTGGCAGGACTTCACCAGTAAATATAAACCCAAATCTTCACAGCTTCCATTTCTCCCTAATTCCTCAGCACAGATGAAAAAGAGCAATCAGGAATTAGGATGACTTTCCGTCCAACAATAAAAAGGAAGAAAAAGAAACTGTTCTTTTTTATACTAGAAGTGCCAAACAAATGGAGCAAGTGTGTAGCATTGAACAAACCAACCACTTCTTACAGCAATTCCATCTCCAAACATCAACAAGCATGCACACATACTGAAGCTCAACCCAATTCCAAACCAAACCAAACAGCATAAAGTCATTGCAGTTTTAAAAGACTGAATTTCCATAACAAATAGGAATCAAGAAAATATACAGAGTACAGAAACTGTAGTATGTTTAGTCTTAAAAAAAATAGTTGGGGACTCTAATAAGTCAACATTCAGCCAGCAGACCAATCCAACATAGATAACTGTTTGAGAAAACAGCATATTTTTGTCCTGTTCAGTTTAGATGTGTGCACTCTGTGCAGTTTCCTTTATCCTCTTGATTGCACAACTTTCAAAGTGCCTTTGAAGACGAATATTTTACATTTTGAAAGCTGTCCTGTCCTCATTTTCAACATGTAATTATACTTTGCTTGCTGTGGTTATCTTCAAAATAGAAATGCTTTGAAGGCTGGAGATGAAATTGCTGGACTTATTACTAGTTTTAAGAAATTCCACATTTTGATCAACTTTATCTTATAATATGTTCTTTCAGATTTGTGTCTTATTTTCTTCCTTATAAACAAATATTATGAAGTCTATTGGCTTGACCAGCTCTTTTTAATATTGATATTCCTCTATCTTGGTGCTGTTTGACTTCTCAGCGGCTTTCGATACCATTGACCATGGTATCCTTTTGGGACGACTAAGGGAGCTAGGGTTGGGAGGCACCGTGCTGCGGTGGTTTTCCTCCTATCTCTCTGGTCGTTCATAGTCGGTGTTGGCAGGAGGACAGAGGTCGACCCCTAGACCCCTTGCGGTGTGCCTCAGGGCTCGGTCCTCTCTCCCCTTCTATTTAATATCTACATGAAACCACTGGGTGAGGTCATCCGACGATTTGGGGTGAGGTATCAGCAATATGCTGATGATACTCAGTTGTATATTTCCACCCCATGTCAGTTCATTGAAGCAGTGGATATGATGTGCCGGTGCCTGGAAGCTGTGAGGATCTGGATGGGTGTCAACAAGCTCAGACTTAACCCAGACAAGACTGAGTGGCTGTGGGTATTGCCTCCTAAAGATTGTATCGACTGTCCATCCTTGGCTCTAGGGGGGGAGAAATTGTCCCCCTCAGAACGGGTTCACAATTTGGGTGTCCTCCTAGACCCACAGCTAAGATTAGATCAACATCTAACAGCTGTGGCTAGGGGGACCTTTGCACAGGTTTGCCTGGTGCACCAATTGCGACCCTACCTGGATCGGGAGGCTCTCCTCCCAGTCACTCATGCCCTTATCACCTCACGGTTGGATTATTGCAATGCACTCTACATGGGGCTACCTCTGAAGAGTGTTCGGAGACTACAATTAGTCCAGAATTAGTCCAGCCACATGAGTGGTTGTGGGTACACCTAGGTACACCCACATTACACCAATCCTCCGCGAGCTGCACTGGCTTCCTATTGGTCTCCAGGCTCAATTCAAGGTGTTGGTTATCACCTTTTAAGCCCTATATGGCTCAGGGCCAGGTTATTTTCGAGACCGCCTTCTACCTCATAGTTCCCAGTGACCGGTAAGATCCCACAGAGTTGGTCTTCTCCAGGTACCGTCAGCTAAGCAATGTCGGCTGGCGGGCCCACGGGGAAGGGCCTTATCTGTGGCTGCCCTGGCTCTCTGGAACCAACTACCCCCTGAGATCCGGACTGCCCCCACTCTATTGGCCTTCCGGAAAGCATTGAAGACCTGGCTTTTCCGGCAGGCTTGGGGCCGCTGATCTCGCAATTTACGAGGTCCGCCCTTGAATGATATGTATGTATGTGATTTTAAACAGTTTTTTAATCTTTTATGATGTTTTAAAATGTATTTTCTATATCCTGTTGTAAGCCGCCCAGAGTCCTTAGGGAGTTGGGTGGCATAGAAATACAATAAATTAAATTAAATTAAATTGATTTGGTAATTTTATCCATTGTGTTATGGATAAAATTATGACAATAACAATAGCACTTAGACTTATACACTTAGACTTTACAGCCCTCTCTAAGCAGTTTACAGAGTCAGCATATTGCCTCCAACAACCTGGGTCCTCATTTTACCGACCTCGGAAGGATGGAATGATGGGTCAACCTTGAGCCTGGTGAAATTCGAACTGCCAAATTGCAGGCAGCTGGCAGGCAGTAGAAGTAGCCTGCAGTACTGCACTCTAACCACTGCGCCACCATGGCTCATGCAACATACAGATGTACATGGTAATATAATTTAAATTTGGGAAACCAAGTCTACTTCTGTCTTTTGTAAGATTTTAAAATGTAGCCTGCTTTTTCCTGTTCTATATAAATCCATGGATGGTTATTTATCCATCTTGCAAAGTTTTATCTGGGATTAAAATGGGTGTCATTTGATCTCTCTCTCTCTCTCTCTCTCTCTCTCTCTCTCTCTCTCTCTCTCTCTCTCTCTCTCTCTCTCTCTCTTTCTCTCTCTCTCTCTCCCTCCCTCCCTCCCTCCCTCCCTCCCTCCCTCCCCCCCTCTCTCCCTGAAGGAGGAATTGGAGAAGATATGGAAAGTAAAGGCCAAAGTGGCCCCAGTAACAGCAGGAACACTCACGATTGTGGCTCCCATGATGAGAAAGTGGATCTAACAGATCACAGGAATGATATCAGCACTCTCTGTCCAGAAGGGTTTAAGCTATTACTTGGAATGCTTTCTTATGCTTCTTGTAATAATTGCACAATTTTTTATTTTTTATTGGGAGCCACCTAGAATTAGTTATAAGATGGACAGCTATATAAATGCTTTAAATAAATAGATAGATAGATAAATAATGATAACGCCTCTATATGTATTTTGCATACAGATCATCAAAGTTCCTTGTATATGCAGTGCAAGAGATCAAGGAAAAGGAAAAATGCCAAAATGTTTTGTCTTTTCGTAGTTATAGTCCTTAAAGACAAATCAGCAATCATATCCCATTGTTGAAATTAAACAAACATAAAAATAAAAATTTTCAATACATAACAAATTACCCACAGTATGTTTTATGGCATTTAACTGTATAGTACACAGAATCTAGGATATATTTCAGAATATCTATTAAATAAATGTTTATTTTTAATTTTGTTTTCCTTTTATTATTTTCACGCATTTATACTGTATTTTAATTTTATTTCAGTTCAATATTCAATTACATAGTAGACCTGCAATGTTCTTTTATTTGCATCATTAGTAGCTTTAAAACAGATCATGCCAGATCATAATGTTTGTACATAGATTTTTAAAAATATTTGGTGGATGCTGCTCTTAGAAATGATCTCCAAATCACAATTCTGGATGTTTGGTTAATGTATTGTAATTATGTTTATATCATCCTTTCTTTTAGAAATCCAAAGGAAATCTCATTTTTTTCTATCAAGATCAACTTTGTTAAGTAATCAAGTCAAGTGAAGACTTGAACCTCTGTCATTCTACTTCTATCCCTATCTTAGTCATCACGCCTGTTGCAGGAGATTTTGTGGCTCTTTGCCTAGATGGATGTCTACTATTTTTTATAGGACAGGAGCAGCTGCTTCATTTTGGTGTAAAATTACTTCCATAGCTGTATCAGAGAGAAGAGCATAACCCAGGCCATGCAATGATATACGAACTCGAAAACTGCTTTCTGGCAAGACAATCTCCATACAAATAATAATACAATTTTTTAAAAAAAAAACTATTTCTATTTATATCCTGTTATGTAAGGGAATAACCATGTTATGTTTATTTATTTGACTATCTGTTTCCAATCAATTCTGATGCCCAGGTCAAATCAATTAACATCACATCATCTGCTGGCTTTAGAGGCTCCTGGACAAAGTTTGCAGGATGCCTTAACTCTTCTATAAAGGTGTTCTGTTTGGTTTTATTTTAAAGACAAGTGCAAATAGCATCCAGATTTGGAAGGCCAATAGCCCATTTAGCCTTAACTAGTACTAACATTATAAATAGCAATTCTATTTGGACTTCCATTAATTATCATTATTAGTTCAGGGGCGGGTTCCTAAATCTTTTACTACCACTCTGTGGGCGTGGCTTATTTTGTGGGTGTGGCTTGCCAGCCATGTGACCGGGTGGGCGTGGGCCTCAGAAGCTTGGCAGCAGCCGGAGAAGTGGGGGGCATTGCCCACCCACAACGCAGCCCCTCGCAGTGGGAGCAGCAAGACCGCGGCAGCGGTTCTTCTAGGAGGCTCCATCCGGCCTGAATGCTTCTCCCCATTCGATGATTCTAGGCTCCTGCCGCCCGTTCCCCTTCCCCTCAGCAGCTCGAGAAGCCTCGAACGTGCAAAAATGCCTAGGATCATCACCGCGCGTTTGTGGCTTCTCGGACTGCTGAAGGGAGGGGAATGGAGATAGCTCCTGCCGCCCGTTCTTTCAGCATCTCACGCGCTCCCTCAGCCATCCTCCCCTGCTTGGACTCACTGTGTGGTAGGAAGGCAGTGCATGCGCAGTGCCGGAAGCTCAGCTTCTGGGCATGCGCAGAATATTTTTTTTTTTAAATTAGATTTTTTTAAAAAAAATGGTGGCGCCCAGGCACCGGCAACCGACCGCACCGATACTGTGACATCACCAGCGGGCCGCTACC